>CM039091.1:38572177-39822177 GCA_022113865.1 Chimonanthus praecox
TAACATGAAAACCAGTATGATACAAGAATTTTCAAGATTTCCTTAAAACTTCAAATCCATTTTACACACTTAAAACTTGATCAATTTTACTTCTGTTTGCTTCTAGATGGGTTAAAATTTGAAAAGAAACACAGAGGATACCTTCGCTTAAGCTCTGGGCTCGAAAATCCGAAATTTGAAAAATCTTGCTCTTTCAAGCTATAGTAAAAAATTTTAAAGATAGAGAGGGAGGTTAACAGAGAGAGAGGTTAATTGTTCTTAACTAAGGAGGGTCATTCCAACTAGGAGGAGGGTAGAATTTATAAACCCTCCAGTCAGACTAGGTGAAAGACACCTCATCGGTAGCCCACGGGCATTTGCATGGGGGCAACTCTAGCTTCTGGCCACGTATCAACGGTAACAATAAAAACAATTTGCAGATAAGTCCTTTCAGCTGGTTTTGCAATTTAGTCCATTTTTATCTTAATTGAATTTTAACTAAAAACATGATTTAAATAACTTAATTAATTTAATTCAACTTAACAAAAATGTTGGGTTTTATAAACTCTACTCATCATAAAATTTTGGAGATTTAAATTTCATCAAAAATTATAGATTTAGACAAAATTCATGTTTTTGACACTATTTACTTAATTTAACTTGTATTTAATAAAAGGGTTTAAAACCTTTATTTTCAACATTTGAAGAAATAAACTAAACAGTTATAATAAAGCCTAACATCACACATTTTCTTAAAATTTTCTTATTTCTGAAATCGTCTAAAAATATTTATTTCTTCTCTTTCGGGGTCTTTTCGGGTAGTTTTAAATAACGTTTTCTGAAAATAATATAATACTTCATTTATAAATTAAAATCCTTGATTAAGGAAATCAATATTACTCAACAGTAATCAGATAATTATATAGATAGTAAAAATAACATTGATTAATGGTAAATTACCATTTTGCCCTTCCAGTTAGACGAGCTGGATCATCGAGCCTTCAATCTCTGACTGGGCCAAACCTGGGATTTTCGTAAAGCCTTAACCGTAATCTTCAAGATAAAACGGTCAAAGTATGATTTATCATACTGATTACGCCTAATTCGGGTCAGGGTATTACAAAAATCATAAACAACCAATCTGTTGATCGAGTTTGAAAGCGAGAGAGAGGAGAGACATAAACTAGGAAACATGTGGTGAAACTAGTTACCTTGTCACCCCAAGATTGTAATTGCTATACGACAGCTATAAGGAGGAGTGTCGGCACACATTGGGTGGGATCTTCAAGAAGCACACATCAGCGAGAAAGAGCTTTAAAGGCAAGTGCTTCTTGGTTTTAATTTTATTTTAAAACTTGTGACCCGAAAGTGGATTAAAGGAGATTTGCTCCGGAAACGCTAAAAATCGTCTTTGGTACAGTGGTGGGTGGAATTCCAAGACAATTAGATATGTAGAATTCCTATTATACAGTGGTGGGTGAAATTTCTAGCCGATTAAGTGAGGTGGAGTTCCTACTCTAATTGTAAGGGTGCAAGTCTCAACTTAGTGAATTTGTGTATATTTCAAGGTTGAGCGAGTCCTAACATTGAAGGTAAGTTGGTGAACCGAACCATTTTTATTTTGTGTACTTTTGCTTGTGGTGTTAAAACTATTTTCTTACGTTGATTGTTTAATCACATTTGTTAACACACACTCACTTGATTGTTAAATCCGCTGCACCTAAATAAATCAATCAAGTAATTTTAAAAAGGACCAACGATTTTAGATTGACATATCCATCCCCTTTCTACGGTCAATCATGTTGTTCTAGCTCCCAAGGGAACTATCAGTTGGTATCAGAGCCTAGTGCTCCGTACAGGATTTAACCATCTGAGTATATTCAAGCTAGAATACCATGGGAGACAGTCATACAATATCAAAACCTCCTTATCTCAATGGAACAAACTATGCCTTATGAAAGGCTAAAATGAGAAGCTTTTTTGTTTCTATAGATTCGTCGGTATGGGATATTGTAAAAACTGGGTGGCAGGAACCCATGGAAGAAAAGACGATAGGAACCACATCAACCGTGTTCATGACGCCCAAACTTTATAGTTCTTAGTCCCTAGTTGAGAAAGCTGCTTAGACAGTTGATGGCAAAGCCATGAATGCCCTTAACTGTGCAGTCTCTGATAGTGAGTATAGGCGGATCATGACCTGTAAAACTGCAAAAGAAGCATGGGAAGTTCTTGAGAGAACTAATGAGGGTACCTCAATAGTCAAGATGTCCAAACTTCAGATCCTCCAGAATCAGTTTGATACTCTGAAAATGAGTGAGGATGAAGTCTTCTTGGATTTTTATTCCAAGGTAAGCGACATTGTAAATCAAATATACGCTTTAGGTGAAGGGATACCCGAGGACAAGGTATGTACCAAAATTCTCCAGAATCTTGCTGAAAGATTTAAACCCAAGGTTGTGGCCATGGGGGACAACAAAAATGTTTCCTTAATAAATATTGATGATTTTGTTGATTTATTACAAACCTATAAGCTACATTTTGGACAACCAAAGGATAAATCAATTGCCTTAAAATATTCCCTAAAACAAAAGAAGATTAAAGAAAATTCATCGGAAGATGAATTCTCAAGTGAAGAAATGGCAATGTTTGCCAAGAAGTTTTACAAAAAATTCGTAAAAAGAAACAACTTGAGAAAAACGGGTAAGGGTAAAACATGTAAAAATTACCCAAGAAGGCAAGAAGAAAACTGAGGAAAAGGGAAGGAGAGAGAAGTGGATATGGAGCCGACCTGTTTCAATTGTGGGGGGTAAGGACACTTCATGAATGAATGTCCCTCAGATAAAATAAAGAAGGCTATGAACGTGGAGATGACCCATGTAGAAACTTCTGAATCAGAGAGTGATTCAGATGATGAGAATCAACGAAAAATTGATGTATCAAAAGGTCTCATAGTCTCGATCATTTGTGATTAAGAAAATCCCACAATTGGAATGGAGGATGAGAGTGAAGAAGATGAAAATCTTCAACCCTCCTATAATACCTTGTTCCTTGAGAGTGAGAGGTTAGTTAAAAAACTAAACAAGGTTAAGAATGAAAACCTGAACCTCTCTAGTCAATTGGAAGAGTTGAAAAATGAAAAATCTCTTCTAATCTCTAAACTTGAACTCTCAGATGTTGAAAACACTAAGCTTAAACAAGATAACAAAAGACTTCAAGATGAAATAAGTATCCACTGTAAAGATGTCGAAAATTTATGGCATCAAAACAAACTTCTTGAAGAAGAGGTTAAAAAACTGTCTTTGGAAGTTAGGGAAATAACTTTTCACAAAGAAAAATTCCAAAACAAGTTTACCCATGGAGAAGAAAGGCTTAAAAGACTCCTTGGGGCGGATAAACAATATGGTGATAGGTCTGGTCTTGGTGCATCATCCACCAAAGAACCTATACATCATGGGGTGTTTAGTAAAACAAGTACCTCTCACCCTTCAAAGGGTAAGTGCAATTTTTATCACAAGGATGGGCATTTTAAAAGAAATTACTATCACTTGAAGAGATACTTTGAAAGGAAAGCATAAAGGCACAACCAAGTAAAACATATGCCTAAAAGACATCCACCAACACCTTGCTTTAAAAGGAATCTAAAGAAAGTCGACACAAGGCACGACTCTTTGTTAAGACAGATGAATTATGTCTTAAAAGAGTTGATGGATCCCAAGGTTAGTCATCAAAGGTACGATCTAGGGGTATGTATGCAACACCAAATGCCACAATCTTCGTACCTAGGAGATAGACTACTAATCATGTTTTATTTTAGTTTAAAATTCACTTACATATCTTGGACCATTACAAATGGACTCAGAAGAGACCATGTGAGTTCATATAACAGAAAAGTGTTGTGACATGAAGAGAGAAACTCGCTAAATACAAGTCTAGAATGCACTCTTCCTGGCTATAGTACATATTCTACTTAGAAAGTCATACATTCCATTCTAAATATTTTGAATTGTATGTGCCTTGGAATGTGAATTGATTGTGTGCATGCTTAATGATTTGATAAATCATGTCTGACATATCTATGCATTAGAATAAATCTATGTTTGCCATGCGTAGAATAGAACTACATCAAGTTGCACAAATCAAGAAACGACATGTCGGTGAATAAGACCGATCGGTGTGACGGACATGTTGAAATTCCTTTAGTAGAAGTATGCAAGACCTAGACGGGGGGGGGGGGTTGAATAGGTCTGATCCGATTTTATTTTCTTTTTAAAAATAAATCATTTTAACAATATGTGCAGCGGAATAAATGTGTGTGCAAGTGATAAACAAATGAATCAAACATTAAAATAAATCACACATGCACAACGATATATAGTGGTTCAGTTCACCTGAACCTACATTCATTGTTAGACTCACCCTCTCTAGGGCTCTCCCAAATCCACCATGTATGGGAATCACTCCCAAACATTACAACCTAGTTTTAAAAGGTTCGACCTCCTTGGTCTAATCCTTGATACCTATTTTTTAAGGTTGTTCAATCACACTGATCTAATTCACCCTACAATGATATACAAAGTTAACAAAGAACACTTTCCTTGGGCCTTAACAATTTTTCAAAATGTGTGTTCTTCTTGCAGATGTCTTTGCCCATTCTTCCTTTAGATCAAGTCCATATTTGTTAAGTATTGGCACAGCGGAACATGGGTACTAGGACAGGGATATGACTGATTTTGAGTCGTACAGAAACATCCTCATCTTCATCATTAATGAAGTATTGAATACATGATTATATCCTTATTAAAGGATAATGAAGATGGAGTGATGAGGGGCTGAAAACTCTCTGATAGCTGTTCTGTATTTTCTAATGTTCAGAACTGCATTTTGAATTTAGCCAGCCGTTCATTTATAAGACTATTTTGGAACAGTTAAGTCTCAAGACCTCCAGATTAACTTCGAGGCCTCGAGCCTGTATTTGGTAATACAGTTCAAGATTTTTCAGAATTCAAACCTTGATTTTAGTGATATTTAGTCAAAGGCCAACTCACCAAAACTCAGCACATATCTTTAGATTTGTATGTGATTGCAAATCAAGATGTGGTTTATCTCATTTCCATAATTTTATTCCATTAAATCAAATCATTAAGTGGCAATTAGAGTTTTCATAATATTTCAAATCAACATGAGCCTTTCCAAATATGTATGAGATTGCCACCCACGTTTTTAGATTTGTTTATGACTTATGAGATGGCAAACAAATTTTTCATAATCTAAAAAGACCTTGTAGATTCTCCATATTTCCATAAGAATCCCAATCATGATAAAGACTTAGGATTTTTTGAAATCAAAAGGACCCTTTCCCTTTTCCAGATTTTTCTTTCCATATCTTATGAGATTTTTGGTCAAAGGATAGAGGGACTTGAGATTTCACATTGAAATCCAGCTGTCATAATTTTTACTCAGATATAGACAGTCTTTAGTTTTCCAATTTTATAACCATTGACTTCTAAGCAATTTTAGGCTTAACCTAAGGTCCACTAAGGTCCACTTACCTGTGTGCCAATTACGTGTTTGATGTAGTTTCTTTTATGCATAGTAGATCTTCTAACATCTTGACATTCTTCGAAGGCAAGGACCAACACACACGTTCACGCTCGGTCACGGAATTAACAATACATAGACTCGGACAAACCGAGGCACGAACACATGTCTGTACTGTGCTAAATCGAGCACTGTTGAAAAATGGGAAAATGTCGAAAAGGTCGATTTGTCGATGCAACAGACGTATTGGTGAGACAGAAAGTTTGAATTAAAAGGGACTCTTTCTGCGAAAACGATAATTCATTCGAATCTGTCGTCCCCTCTCCTGTGAAGGTCTAGTGGTCCCTCTTCCTCCTCCCATGACCTAGACCAGTCGATAGGACCTCTCAGAGTGATTTCCGTGCTGAAAACTAGAGGGATTTCGTTCCTTCAGTCCCTAGAAGCCAGAAAATCACTGTTTCTGTGATTCTCCTAAATCAGGTTAGGCTCAGTTTTCACCTCATCCACTCTCAAACTACTGGTTGAGGATCCCCTCTAGGAAAAACTATGCCTAAGAAGATGTCACCTCAGACACGTCCTAAGACCTCTGTAGAATGAGGAGAATCTAGTTGTGCTAGTCGATGGGCCAAACGAACCAAAAGGTCTGCCTCTCGGTTTTGCCCTGGGTCGAACTCAGAAAATCCTGTGTATGTTCAGGACCAACAGGAAACCTAACCAGAGGTGGAAGAAGTCCCCATTGTTGACAAAGGTGTCATCTTCGTCGAAGAGCAACGTGAAGAAAGGAGAGAATATGCTGAAGAATGGAATGGTCTTCGAACTAGTAATGAAGACCATGTCGGTATCCCCGATGATAGCAGTTAAGAGGATAGTCCCAGTTCTGAGGATTTTTGGAGAGACTTTTATGAGGATGAAGAATACGAATATCCTTCTCAAGAAAATGTGAAGCTGGGAAGAAAGGCCTTCAGACTTGAAAAAAGAATGCACTATCTTGAAAATAGTTTAGAGAGTATCCGATTGAATGTCTGGGATTTAGTCTCCGCTGTCTCCCTATCGGACAGAGTTCAAGACACCCCGTCTCCTCCTCCTCCAGTACCTCCTAAAGATGGCTCTGCTTAAGGTAGTTTTTCATGTTCTCTGTTTTTGAAAAACTATACTTTTGATATTTTGACTAAGCATCCATGATGTCATCTCAACCATATGTACTAATTGCACATTTTGTTTTTTAATGAAATGATATGGTTTGGTTTTGTGTGATGTGTGTATTATTGTGTTTTGTATGCCTTATATCTCTTGGCTAAGGTTAACATGATCTGTGTTAAATAGACTAACATGTGGGCTTGAAATGAATTGGTTTTGTATTAGCATGTTAGGAATATAGGGATCAGGCTAAGGTGGCACACATTCTTAGAGAATGGGAGAGTATAAAATATGTGTTGTTTAACATCTGTCACTAGTCATGGCAGTGTAGGAAGGAGAATGCAAGCTTGAAAGAAAGTTTGGAGAAAAATGAATTTAGAGGCAACTAAGTTTGTGGGGCACATAATCTTGAGAAGCTGGAAAATATAGCTTGCTTCATGGGAGAGATGAGTCAAGGAAGCTACAAAAGATAGTTTGAAGAATGGGAAAAAGGCTCTAGGGAAGCTAAGTAAATGAGCTTGTCCCATGGAAGAAATCAGCTAAACTGGAAATTAGCTTGAGGAGGAGAAAAATAAACCTTGTTGTAAGGAAGTACATTAAACCGTGGGGGAGAACCATGAGTTGCAACAGAATTTAGTTAATCACTAAGTGCAAGAAGCATAGAGGAAATGTTGCTGATATCTATCTACTAAACCTTTGTTAATTGTTTGACAAAATGGGGGAGAAATTAGTAGAAGCTGTAAACACTAGTCATGGGGGAGTGCATGGTAAAGTCGAAGTGCTTGGGCCTCTAGAAAGAGAGAGCCATAAAGGGGAAGAATATTATAAAGGAAATAGACATGGGGAGATTGTCTATGTTTGGAGTTTGGGAGATCAAACTCAAGAAGATTGGGAGAGAAAATCTTCTCAACATTGGATAGTGTTGCTGGCGAGGAAATCTCATTTAGTCCTTTGATTAATGATTTGGACTAACTCCTCTAATGATCTATCTAGTGTTGCTTGCTTATGTACTTAAACATGAAATCATGATTTGAAGTAAACTGAACAAGAATATGTGAAGACCGTAGTCTTGTTGTACCATTTAAATATGTAATTGATGTAATATTTTATATTCAAATGTAATGTAATAAGGGTGGGCTTGTAACTGAGGTAGATTCTAGGTTTTGTCATGAAATTAACAAAAGGGGGAGATTGTTAGTGCCCCGACTTTGCCGAGTCCCTGTTTGTCAATTCCATGACTCGGGAAGAAGCACTTGCTAAGAAGCTTGAAGACTTAAGATGATCAAGAATGAAGATCATGCTCTACCAGGTTCAAAGCTTATCATCATGGTAATCACAAAAATAGGTATTTGGCCATAGATGACCTTAGGTGGTACCCACACCTTAGAGAGGACTTTGTCTAGGCTTAGTTGAACAAATTGTATATATATAAAGAAACCTAAGAGAGGAAGCTGGACAGTGAACTTGAAAATATGGATTATGTTCACTGTCAGCTAGACCAGTCGTACTCACGGACCCCTCGGTAGAGACAGGATTGACCCATCGTGGTCAAGGACTGGTCGACCAAATTAATAGAGGTTCTGGACCAAAGAACTGTCATTCTAGGTAAGCCTCTGACCGAGAGTCTCGTATACACTGACCCCTTGGTGATAAATTTAAACGACCCCTCGTGGTCGACAACTCATAGGTATAGGACTTGTGACCTCTTGATTGTGAACTCACAAAGGCTCTCGAAGAAATAGACATATCGGTATATCATGACCGATCGAGAGTACCAGGATCGACCCCTTGGTAAAGGGCGACAGGTTGTTCCAGGTAAGACAGGGTTCTGACTTGAAACGACTGTCAACATGGTCTTGCCCCAGACCGAGACACTCGTATGGACCAACCTCTCGGTGCCATAACTGTCGACCCATCGGCGACACTGACCTATCGACCGGGAAATAATAAAGCCGTTGGGAGTGAATTTAATGCGCAACGGCCAGGTGGTTGAATGATAATAAATATGAACACCGACCTGTCGGTTTTGGGCAGTCATAAAAACCGTTAAGACTCCTCTATAAATATGAGTGTTGGGTGATCGTTTTACTATACTCTAATGAACGATCAACACTCTTATACTGAGAATCATAAACAACCAATCTATTGATTGTGTTTGGAAGTGAGAAGGAGATGAGGAAAATCATAAATAACCAATTTGTTGATTGAGTTTGAAAGTGAGAAAGAGAGGAGAGACATAAACTAGGAAACATGTGGTGAAAACAGTTTCTTTATCACCCCAAGATTGTGATTGCTCTACGACGGCTACAAGGAGGAGTGTCGGCACACATTGGGTAAGATCTTCAAAACGCACACATCAGTGAGAAAGAGCTTAAAAGGAAAGTGCTTCTTGGTTTTAATTTTATTTTAAAACCTGTGACCCGAAAGGGATTAAAGGTGATTTGCTCCAGAACCACTATAAAAAACTCTAGAGCGTCGTCTCTGGCATAATGGTGGGTGAAATTCCCAGCTGATTGGATATGTGGAATTCCTATTCTACAGTGGTCGGTGAAATTCCTAGCCGATTAAGTGAGGTGGAATTCCTACTCTAATTGTGAGGGTGTAAGTCCCCACTTAGTGAATTTGGAGATAACTCAAGGTTGAGCGAGTCTTAACAGTGAATGTAAGTTGGCGAACCAAACTACTTTATATCTTGTGTCCTTGTGCTTGTGGTGTTAGAGCTATTTTCTTGTGTTGATTGTTTAATCACATTTGCTAAAACACATTCACTTGATTGTTATATCCGCTACGCTTAAACAAATTAATCAAGTAATTTTAAAAAGGACCAACTATTTTAGATTGACCTATTCAACCCCCCTCTGCGGTCAATCGTGTTGTTCTAGCTCCCAAGGGAACTATCATATATATATTATATTTAACGAGCTTAGTTTAATTCAAATTCACATTTGGTTTGGGCTTTTGAGTTGGGTTAGGCCTTATGGACTTAGACTCATAAGCAACCTAGATTATACATGTACATGATTTTTGAAATATTTAAACTTCTTAAATTTGTCATGTTCATGGATGGCATTAGTGCAACTATAAAAATTTTGAACCTGTTCTCACCATGGATCGATGTATATATCTCTTCTAACCCTATTGGGACAAGCCCATGGTGCCCCTGAAAAAGCTCATGGGCTAGACAAGGTACAAACCCACATGGCTAATGAAGCTATATTGCTTGATTTGATTCACATTCTGAAAATGAGGCAGCTAGAATCTTCTCAGTGTGTAATTTTAGAATATTCAACTTCTACATTGCGGCCAATGAAATGGACGATTCACATCTTCTGACTGTAGCCGATGGTCAGTGAACTACCCTCTGATTATTTATTGCCGCAAAACCAAACCACTCAACCTAAGATACTCAAAATAGTCATTTGTAGCTAAAATCATGTATTAGTTAAAAATTCCACGTAAATATTTTGTTTTATTGATGGACTCATATCTTGGGTAACTATAACAAAAAAACCACTTCCTTCTAGCATCTATAGAGGTATCCCTATCCCACATATGAGGTGAGAACACGGAACCACCCACAAGCCTCTTCTATCACATAAACCCGAGACCTCTATTATAATCCCAGAACCTCATTCGATAAAAGTTTCATCATGTTAGATTTAGCTCTGTAGCACAAGAAACATAGCTCATTCCTCACTTGAAAAATAAGAATACAATGGATGCCACCATTTATAAAATATCTACAGTCTACAATTATCATTCTTTTACTTGTAAAATGGATAGATAACAGTAAAGAGGCAACTAAGTCAACTCTCTCCATATTTTAAGGCCTCAAATTCAGAATTTATAGGATTTGGAAACATAGAAGTAACAACACTAAAATGGAGCTAATGGTTTATAGCATCTTGGAGATAGACTGTCCATTAAAAAAGAAATCCCTACTTGTCAAATGTTCCACAGTGAGTATTTCTCACCAAAAGAGATATTTTGGGGGTGGATGACTCGACCACACACCAGAAGAGACAAGATGGGATTAGAAGGTAAAAGAGATTTTCATGTTCAAAGCCACTTTTTGTCTAAGATGCGTTTAATGAAACAACGAGAAAGGTTTTATTTGAGAAAGAAAACAGAGTGGATAGCTTTGCAAAGAAGATTATCAAATAGGATGTACAAACCTATTAGTTGTTCTTGGAATTTGCAGAATAGAAGTCTAAAGGGAGCCCGTATTAGTTGCATAACAAGCACCTATCAAATATTTGTCTGAAATTTGCACAGCTTTCAACTTCAAAATCATATTTCCTTAAGAAATATCCTTATCCACCAATTGGCTAACAGAGTTAACCATTAACCACCCCCACCAGCAAGGCAACCTTGGTTTACCAGTTTGACTGATTTTTCAGAAAAGCAGGAAGCAATAGGAGATGTTGACCACCTTGACTTGATTTGACTGCGATAATACAACCCCTTTGAAAGATATCAACAGTACTAAGCACGTAATAAATATGTTAAAACACTAGTGTCCATCACTACCACTGTTGTTGCCATTGATTATGCTGCCAATCAATGAGAATGGCTAAATTCAAATTGAGCTCCCATTTTTTGGCCTGATCCCTAGCAGTCTCTAGAATGCAGACTCATTGGGCCCAACCAGTTGCACTCATGACGTGCAGGTCATAACTCTAAAGCTTTGATGACCTATCAATGTGAAGGAAAATACTATTTGCTTTGGGTGGTCTCTCTAACAATGTCGTAGTTGTTATTGTTATTAATACTTGGCACTTGTCACCTTTCATGTTCTGACAATTTTCAAGAACTGATAATGTTACAACTTGAGCAACTTCTGGCTTGTATTTCTACATGTTCTCTAAAATCCACAGTTCATTTACCAGTTGTCTTCATGACTTGAATTGTACTTCAGCAACTGATCCACAACTCCTTTCCATCTTTCCTATTCTCATGCATCTTCTTGTGACTTCACTTAATCCACAACCAAACTGGTCATTACAGAGTTTTCTGATTCATTTGTAAATGTATTTGGAGAGGTAATTCAATGGTAAATATTTGAGAGGTGATATTTAGGCCATTACAATAGAGAGAATATTGGGGTGCATCTCTGTTTACACTAAATTGACCACAATCTATAGGCTATTACATCCTGATCAACGTTAACTATCTAAAAGGAGTATTCTAACATCTACCTTGAACAAAGATTTGACATTTATAGAATTCAAAAAGGTTCTTCTTGTCAATGTAGAATTGTAGATGAAAAAATGGCCAAAATAAAAAAAGTGACATTTCACTAATTCAAATCAAATCCATTGGTTATACAAAGTGGCTATACAAAATATGATGATTCAAACATTTATCTTCCTCCGTAACACTATTGATTTCAACCATATACACTTCCCCAAAATTGTATTGAGTCTCTCCAAACATAGGTCACATACAACATTTTGATTTACAATTAGATGGACCATAGGCAGAGATCTTGGAATTACAGAAAAATAAATGTAAAATTATAAGACAGCTGCATTTATGTTCTTGGAAGGAAGTCAATGCAATTTTCTAATAGCAGCTCTTGGATGATAATGAAGCATTTCTTCCCACATCATCTCCCTAATCATCTCCACCTCTAAATCCATATCAATGTCTTTGAGATTGATTGGGGTCTTTGCCGATGGGTCTAACTTTGGGTCTTAAGTTTCTGACATGTATGGGTGTTGGAAGGCTACAAGAACACTGATTCTCCTTGATGGATCAAAACTCAGCATCTTCTGCAACAAATCTAGGGCTTGTGGGTCAGCATTGGGATAAAGGTGGACGAATGGGGTACCATTGGAGTGGGGCATTGTAACGCCCCGCCTTTTTTCACTCGCTTAGCTTTCCGAAAATCAGAATCTATTTTTTTTTTTATAAACAAAGAGTGATAGAGAGCGGGACGTCACGACGCGAGCTAAGTCCGGACTTATAAAGTCCGACCCTTAACTGGCCAACCCTATGCGTGCATGGACTGAGTCCATGAAAATGGTTCATACATAACAATATAAACATGCGGAATTAAAATCATAACATGGGGAATTATAATAGAACCCAGTTCTATTCCATTTCAGATAGTAAAGTACTTCAAATCCTTAATCATCATTAACATAACGTAATTATCCAAATAAACATCCAACCATAGCAAATCATCTAAATTATTACATGTCCGAAGACTAGTTACTCAAATACAAATCCATAAGTAACTTTAATAAAAAAATATAATCCAATCACATATCCAAGCTCCTATGCATGCCCCTTTTCGCGTTCATCGTTCCCCTCGTTTCCTGTATCAACCACTAGGGTAGAAGTAGGGCGTTAGAACAACACGCCCATTAGGTATTCCAACTAGGGCTAACATATGGTTAGTATAAAACATGCATATAACATAATAATAAATCCATATAAAAACAATGCCATGACATGTGTAGTATGCAATGAGTCCCACCCATCATAAACACATGTATCCTCTTGATGGAATTCTCATCATCAAGGTACCCCCACATATATCTTTCAGACGCCCCGACAGAGTTTGGCCCCTCCGGTTTCTTCTTGATGGGATTCTCACCATCAAAGTATCCCACATAGGTTTTTCGGACGCCCCGACGAAGTGTGGCTCATCCGGTTACATATCCTTCACCTCATGCCATGCAAGAGATGCTAATGAAACATATGCTATTTTATAAAATAAACATAGCATTAAAACCTCACATTTGAAACACATCTTTTTCCCAATAAAACACATGCTATTTTATATAATAAACATAGCATTAAAACCTCACATTTGAAACACATCTTTTCAACATAAATTCATCAAATAAGATAAAAACAATGTACATAAACCCATGGTTTCGTCCGGTAACCGCTCACGATCGTACACACCTTGTGAGGTCCCGTTACCTTATAATACATCAATCAATTAAACCATGTTCTATTTGATTTCCTATTATGTCTAAGTCCATAAAACAATCCCCATAGGGTTCAGCCATACACCATGGCCGAACCTATGATCTTTCATTTTTACTTATATTTACAACAATGCCATTCATACCACTTCATTCATTTAATACGCCATACATAGATCCTATGTCCACCAAATAATTCCCATGGGGTTCGGCCATACACCATGGCCGAACCCATGGTCCATTAATTCACTTCATTACAATAATGCCATTATACCTAATAACATAAACCATGAACACAAGTCTATATGTAATTAAATCCCTCATTACTTTAAAAATGCATAACCACTCTAAGTGTCCCTAAAATATTCCAACACATGTTCCATCATATAATTCATGGGGTTCGGCCATACACCATGGCCGAACCCTATGTCCATTATTTTCACCTATTTACAATATTGCCATCCATGGCTATCATTCCATTATTCTCATTTACAATATACTTAAGCTAATAAATAACCACTAACAAGATTCATGGGGTTCGGCCATATTCTTTCATTTTCAGCCGATATTACCAAATTGCCATTACCTCCATCATTGTCTCTCCATTAATCCAATGACCATATTAAGTCCATACATGATCCATAAAATTGATTCATGGGGTTCCGCCAAGCACCATGGCCGAACCCTATGATGTCTAACTTCCCATTTTCATCAATTCCCATTCTTGAATCCATAATTCAAGGTTCTTTCCTTTTTTTAATCCAAGAGTTCTTAATTAGAAAGTTTCTAATTAAATAACCATCCTCCATGGGGTTCGACCATACACCATGGCCGAACCCTATGGTTCAAAATTCTCTCTTTAAAAATCATTCATCCAATATAAATTCCTTAATAATTTAAGTCCATAAAAGACCTCATGGTATGGCCGAACCCATGATCTTCCATTTTGGCCTTTATTTACTACTTTGCCATCCATAAAACATAACCAATGTTTCTCCATGGAGTTCGGCCATACACCATGGCCGAACCCTATGGTTCAACAACTTCTCATAAACCATTCAAACCCTTTTAAAAATTATAAGCATACATCTATAATTTTCATACTTTGAAACCCAATAAAATTATTAACCATTTCCATGGTTCTCATCACTCAAAAACCCATAAATTAAACCATGTCTTTCCATGGTTTTCATCCCTTAAAAATAACCAATAACGTTCCATTAAAAATCACCAAAGTCCTTCTATGGGGTTCGGCCATGCAACATGGTCGAACCCTGGTTCATCCCTTTTTATTAAACCTCCACATTCATCCCTTAATTTTCTTCCATGGGGTTCGGCCATACCACATGGCCGAACCCTATGGTTCCTTATTTTTTTAAAAACAAAATTATCAAATACTAACCAGTTCCGCGACTCCTTCGGTTTTCCTTCGGTTGTTTTGGGTCTTCCAATCATTTTCTTCCTTAACCTCTTCTCCTCCTTGATCTTTCCCTCTTGCTGGCTGCCTCCTTCTCTGAATAATGCCGTGCGCCCTTGTTGTTTATGCTGCTACATTTCTTTGTATGCAATGTCCGTATGCACTACCTTTGTTTGCTGTGAGCCCCTTGTCTTTCTTTTATAAAAACTCCCAATCGGTTCCATCATTAGAAGGTGCCTTAGTGCCATGCGCCCCTCTTCTATAACACATCCACTCGGCTAAGCAACTTCTTTATTTGGATTTAAACATCTTCTTTATTTAAGCAATAAGATATCATTGCCTAAACCGAATCCATCTACACGTTTTTGCCCAATTTAGGACAATCCTTGGTCGCATATAACTCCTTGATTTTTGTGATAGAAAATCTTATCTTGTATGCGCATATCTCATGGATATGCATATCTTCATACACCTCATACGTATATCCTTCTTTGGCTTCCACTCCATGCGCATATCATGGATTAGATATCTCATATACACGGCCAAGCCAATTATCCTAAGTTCCCTCTATGCGCATAATAATTAATTATAGACATAATGCATTACTAATTTAATTAAGCCCAATTTAATTTTATTAAAACCATTTCCACAATCCGTTGGGTCTTAATTGGACAATGACCCAACATTTTACCCATATAAGGTCCATTTCTAATAATTCACAAATTAAATGGGTAATTTTAATAACTTGATAATCCGGGGTGTTACAGGCATAGTCTTAATGAAATCGTGTGCCCTTGGGTTGTCGATGAATTCCAAGTCAGACTCGGGAATGGTTCCAAGAACATCGACAATTAGTTTGAGCTGGTTGAGGTAATCTGTACCAGGAAATATAGGCTTGCGCCCTAGCAGCTCAGCAAAGATACAACCAACTGACCAAACGTCGATGGAGGACCCATAGTAGTTGCAGCAAAGGAGCAATTCAGGGGCACGGTACCAACGTGCAGGGGTGCAAATATCGGCCGATACGATATGTATCGGCCGATATGTATCGGTTTTGCAGTAGTGAATATCGTCCGATATATATCGTTATCGGCCGATATTCACAATATCGGCTGAAATATCGGTCGTATTATATCGGCCGATATCGGCTGGAGAGAGAAAAATATCAGCCGATATATCGTTATCGGCCGATAACGATATATTGGCCGAAAACGATTTTTAAACCCCTGCCAACGTGTAACAACATACTCAGTCATGAACCAGCCTCTGTCATCACGAGCAAGTCCAAAGTCACAGATCTTCAACTCACACTTGGCATTAACAAGAATGTTTCCAGGCTTGAGGTCACGGTGTAGAATGTTTGCAGAGTGCACATACTTAAGGCCCCGAAGCTACTGCATATCAAAGGCAAAAGAAAGTTCAGTATTAGATATTCTCACAAAATATATCTCTACTCAAAGTAATTTAAAAGGCTCTCTAATTCAATTGCAACTTCCGCACAAACTTGTAAGAAAGTAAACAATGCAATTTCTGATGAAACTCTCCTAGTTTTTCATTTGTAATTTGCAGGAGTGATGGAGCAAAATGATAGTGAATTGCTGATAGTACACCACTTGTAAGGCCAAACACAGCCTGCATAGCTTACTTTATAGTGAGAACCTAAGAGTCAATATATATATGCTTTCAACTGGGAAAATATGGAATAAAAATATGTCAAACAAAAAATAATAATAAGAACAAAAAATATTACTGATGTGTAACGTAATTGGTCCCAAACTAGTAAGTAGGCTATAATTCTTTGATTAGTTCTTTGTCCCCTCTTCCTCATTGTCTTCACTGTCCTAACACAAGGGCTTCCTTGACCCTTTTAATCTCTAGCAGTTTCACCTCCAAAATAACTTCAGTCCCCCCCTCCGACAACTATCACTATGCTGACCAGAGAATGAACCAACATAGAAATACAAGATGATCCTGATATTGAAAAAAGTTGTTAAGAACCAATTGTTGTATAATATTTACCCAACTTATCTAGGATGCCATATAAAATAAATTAAGAAGAAGAACAATATAATATCATAACAGGCCACACACAAGAGACCATAGAAGACCTAGGTTAAAAGATATGAATACCGACAATAGAATATGGGTGTGAAAAAAGAAACCCTTCATACATTTCTTTTTTCAGTGATGAAAAAAGAAAACAAAAGCCCTCAACATCCACTCTATGCTTATTATGAAATAATCAAAAAAATGTTTTGAGTACATCAAGTGATGAAAAACCATACCTGGAATAGGAGATATTTGATTTGATCATTGGAAAGTGCATGAGGAGATTTAATAACACGGTTCAGATCTGTATCCATGAGCTCATACACCAGATAGATATCCTTGAAACTTCTCCTATGATCTGGCACCATGATTTCCTTCAAAGCAATAACATTTTCATGCCGTAGTTGTCGAAGAATCTTCACTTCCCGTAGAATTCTGAGAGCATCAATAGGATTATCAAAGGCATTAGATATCTTCTTAACTGCAACCTTTCCTTTTGTTTCCTTGTTTAAAGCAGAGCAGACAATGCCGTAGGCTCCACTGCCGATGGAATTGATAGGCGCATATTTCGTGTCCACCTCAAACGTGGTTTTCCCCAAAGAATAGCAATGCTTCCTATGTTTTCCAGACCCACATGGAGGGTGGTCCACCATAGTTGCCATTTCTCTGCAGATCACCATAAACATTTACATTTTACATTAGGGTTTATGTTCATATGAGAGAGAGAGAGAGAGAGAGAGAGAGAGAGAGAGATACAGCGAGAGTAGAGGGATTCTGGGTTTAGAGAGAGAGAGGTCGGGGTTCTGGGTTTTTACCTTGGGATTTCAAGAGCCGATGTAGAGAATCACAGCTGTGGAGGAAGATTTCAGCGGAACCAACAAATGAAAGAAACAGAGACCAACAGCAGAGAGAAAAAGGGTCGCTTATGCAACGGCTAGGGTTTTTGCTTACAGAGACCGCCAACCAAAACAAAACCAGAGAACAGAGAGAGTGGAAGAAGAAAGAAGTGAAGAGAAGGAATTGGGTGTTCCGTGCTTTTACTGGGATCCTCTCAAACGGTCGAAATGCTTAGATGTCGTACCGTTGGAATGGCTTGCAAGTTTGATTTCAAATTTAAATTTTAAAATAAACCCACAAATGTTTTTGTACGAGTATTATAAGGTTTACCTGCAATTTATTAATATTTGTAAATAATGAAAATTGATATAAAATAAGACTGCAACTTTCATACAACAGAAATAGCATATGATATAATAAAACGTTAAGTTTAAATATTTCATTTATTATTCTAAATTGAATTTTTTATTTGAGAAGTAGATGTTTTAGGAGAACTAACTTAATCCCAGGAGTTCCAAAGAGATTATCCCCTCTTCATATATATATATATATATAAAAGGTTAATGACTGGTTTTTTATATGATGTATACAAAACTCTTATTGTAGCCAATTGATCACAATAATCTGATTGATGTGGGGGCACCGTTTTGGATGGAAATGGGTAATATATGAATGAGTGTTTCAGGTTATTCAAATTTTAATTTGGAGCTCTTCAAATTGTTATAACTCTTCTACATAGACATAATAATAACTCAAGCTTTTAGTCAGCAAGCTGTATGGTGAAAGTATGGTTTCGGAATAATCTTATATGTTTATTTTTTTAAATATGATTAAAAATTTAGTATAAAAATAGTTATGCTAAGAAGTAGGAAATAAATACATATGGATATAATATATACTAATAGAAAGATTTAGGGACTAAAAATTCAACTATTTTATGCAAATATAAGTTTCAAACATAATTCTATTGTTATAATGTTTTTTAGAAAAAGTAATTTCCAAAGACTTAGTTTGGAAAGAGAAAGCTCTATTTATACTATAAGTTAGATAAAAATAATAAAGTAAATGGATTGATATTTACAAATTACTAATTTCTTTTCTAAAGGTTTATGTTTGGAAGAATGATACAAATATTGGAGGTTACATTGCATATCAGTTGATACGTATCAAAATTTTGACTACCGATATATATATATATATAACGACCAATATGCAATGTATCATTTATAGAAAGGCTATATCGGTCGTATCGGTCGCATTAATGTCAACCGATGATGTTTGTTTTAAATTAAAATATGGTTTTGACTGTTTTTCAAGTTGTATACAGTAAAATCTCGATAAATAAATGTTCAATAAATTAATAACCTCGCTTAAATAATAAAAAAAAATTGTCCCAATTCGAGCCAGTGTACAAAATTAATAACCTCTCTAAATGCATAAGATAATAATTTTTTAGAAATCCTTAAGGGCTCAACGAAATATAAATTAATAATTGATGAAGTAGATAAAAAATAGCAAACACAAATTCATAATACAGTATTGAATAACTTTTTACTTGACAACTATTTTTCAAAATATGCATCTAAAGTTGTTTGCCTTTTCTTTGTACCTAGACTGAACTCAACCTCATCCTTAATTTTTTGCAATGCATATACCACCTCTAGTATATATTTTTTCATGTTTTAACAAGTAGTTATTTGAGGTTACTACTGCTGGAAAGATCTCTTCTGGACAAATAGTTGGTAAAGCATAACTGTCATCTAGAATTATATAGATTTGAAGTCTAAGAGTTTAAAACTAATGACTGTTTATAGAGTTTATCTTTTATGTACTTGAAATATCTAAAAGAGTCTTTCCATCTTCTACAATTAATAACCATCTCTTCTTTTTTAGAGTCTCTTAGCTTCTATGTATTAACTTTTGACCACATCCATTATTTTTGGATTTATAAGCCATACATGTACAAGTAATAGAAACATACTACTATCTCTAAATTAATAAATATTCATTTATCGATAAATTAATAAATTATTTATTTATCGATAAATCAATAATCCCTCTAAGATAATAATTTCTCTTGGTCCCAAGAGTTTTATTTTATAGGGGTTTTCCTGTATTGTGTTGGGTGTGACTTTAAAAAGGTTTAGAGCAATGTTTTTCAAGTTTAATAGTCTTTGTCAATTCTAAACAACTTTCATCTAAAACTTGACCATTTTAAGTTATTTTCATCAATTTATTTGAATTTTTTTTTTGAGCAATCACATAAAAATTTCATTAAAAGAAAGAAAGGGGAGAGAAAAGAAAAGTAACAAAGGTCTACAAGAATTAGACCAAAAGATGAAAGAAAAAGATAAAAGCCAAAGAAAGACAAGAAGATAAATGAGGGAGAAATCAAAGAAAGAATATGCCTTCACAATGATTATCAACTCCCAATTTTGCGAAGTAATCCGCAACTCCATTACCAAACGATCAATCTTGTTAAAAGAAACATCCAACTCTTTTGCCAATTCTTTCACCTCTCTAACAATACCAACAAATTGCCATAGTGGCCACCTTAATCCCTTCGCCCATTTGATTGCATTAGCCGATGGTTAGAGCTCTCCAAATACTAAGGATTTCCGCCTCGTTTGATTCTATGATGCCCACTGATTCATTGAACATTATAGAAGATACTCCCATATGATTTCGAGACACACCGCCAATCCCTGAAGGACCCGGTTTTCCCCTTGACGCTCCATCAACATTGAATTTCAAAAAGCCCAATGGTGGAGGCACCCATTTCTCCACTGGCTTTGCCTTTTTCCTTTGCACATTCATACTCACATCCCAAGAAAGAATTAGATCATTAAGTGTAGTACCTTTGAAAATGGGATCTGCCAGCATCCAACTGAACCAATTCCACTTGGCTTTTTGGAAGAGATAGTTCTCAGAAGAGGGTAAATCTGCAAAGAGTCTTGCATTCCTTTCCTTCCACAAGGTCCAAAAAATGGCCGCCGGGAGCGTATTCCAATCACATCTCCTCCTGGGTTTAAGGTAAAGGCGGTACCAAGCTGCAATAGATTGAGAACAAGAAAATGGAAAGATCCAAGGAACTCCAAAGAAGTTAATGAATTTTGTCCAAAGGTTGAAAGAAACTTTGCAATTTACAAAAAGATGATCAACATCCTTAACCGAAGAATCACAAAGAAGACAATTGAGATTATCCTCAAGTCTAAGCAAGCCTCTCCTTCTTAGTTCAACTCTCATAAGAATCTTTTCCTTTAGGACGCACCAAACAAAAATTTGAACTCTAGGAGGAGCCGCCCCCACCCACGTTGGATTAGTGATCACACCAACATTAGAAGGCTGGTTTTGGGTAAGATGCAAGACTGCTTTGACAGAAAAATTACCGGAGGAATCTCCAGACCGAATCATTTCATCCATATCTGACAGCAAGAGTGGAAACTCCTTTAGGAGGGTTAAGAGTCTGTTGAGGCTATCCTTTTCAAAGGATCTCCAATTTCTTCTAAAATCAAATTTCCAAGAGAAATACCATTCACTAGTTGAACAAAATCTTGAACCAAAGCATTAGCGCTCCCCGTTATTCTGAATAATCTTGGAAAAGACACTTTGAGAGGGGTGTCGCCTAACCAAAGGTCTTTCCAAAAGCGAACACCTTTTCCCACCAATACTCTGATATGCCGATTGAAGATGTTACCCACCATGTCTGCGCCAACACTAAGAAGCCACCAAGCTTTAACAATTGGAAAGCCATGACTTTTGACTTTGTCAGTCAAAAACCACCCTCCAATGCCATCAACACCATATCTAGCAGATAAGACCTTGACCCATAGAGCATCCTTCTCTTTGCCAAATCGCCAAGCCCATTTGCATAACAAGGCTTGATTTTTTAAAATAATATGCATAAGACCCAACCCACCATTGCTTTTAGGTTTCACCACTTCCTGCCAAGCAACTAAATGAATTTTCCTTTTTGACTCTTTATCACCCCATAAAAATTTCCTGAACAGATGGTCCAGCTTCTCTACAACTCCTTTAGGGATTTTGAAAAGAGAGAGGTAGTAAGTTGATAAATTTTGGAGTACTGCTTTGATGAGAGTAACCTGGTTGCCTAAAGATAGGAATTTCCTGCCCCACCCCTCCAATCTTCTCTCCACTCTTTCAATTACTGGAGTCCAAAATCTTTTTAGTCTAGGATTTCCCCCAACTGGTAATCCCAAATAGGTAAAGGGAAGTTTCCCCATCCCACATCCAATGTAATCAGCATACTTCATAAGGCAGTCCGTTTCCACATTAATACCAAAGATAGAGCTTTTTGCTAAATTAATCCTAAGACTCGAGACCATTTCAAAGCATCTGAGAATGGCTTTGAACCCCACAAGCTCCTTCTTAGAGGGGTCACAAAAAAATAGAGTATCATCCGCAAATTGCAAATGTGTAATTGTGGGACCAATGGGAGCCGTTGAGAAGCCTTCCACTGTACCCATTTCCTTCACAAGAGTGAAGATAAATGGAGATAAGGGGTCACCTTGTCTTAAACCTCTATTTGCATGTATCGGGGTAATTGGAGAGCCATTCACAAGGATAGAGTAAGATGTATCTTCAATGCATGCTCTCATCCATTTGCACTAAATGATTCCGAAACCCATCCTCTGAAATAGATAGTCAACAAAAGTCCAATCTACGAAGTCATACGCCTTTTCTAAGTCATTTTTGAATAAAATGCCTAGCTTTCTGTCTCTTTGCTTCAAATGAACTAACTCGTTGACAACAAGAATCCCATCCAGAATTTGACGGTCTTCCACAAAAGCACCTTGTGACTCGCCGATAATCTCTGACAAAACTTTTTTTAATCTTTCGGCCAATACTTTAGCTGTAAGCTTGTAAACACTTCCCAATAGACTGATTGGTCGATAATGAGATAAACATTCTGGACCCACTCTTTTTGGAATAAGAGTAATGAAGGAATTCTTCAGATTTTTGTTAATGATACCGTTTTGATAAAACTCCTTGAAAACCCTTAGAATGTCGGGACTCACTGTCTCCTAACAAGCCTTGAAGAAAGAGAAGTTAAACCCATCAGGACATGGTGCTTTATCTCCTGCCAACCCATTCAAGGCCTTTTTAATTTCTTCTAAAGTGAGCTCCTGTTCCAACCTCCTTGCGCTATCACTGTAAATTTGTTTAAAAAAGATGCCATCCATGGTAGGTCTAGCAAATCTGGAAGGAGTCAAAGATGCTGAGAAAAGCTGCTGAAAAGGATCTGGAGGGCTCCTGACTTGAGACACACTGGGTAAGGGTAACAGTATATGCAAAACACTAGGCGCAGAGGAATGAATAGGGCCTAGAGAAGGGGAAGAAAGGGGGTTGGATAGAGACGGGGCAAGAAACGAAAGAATCCTCTTAGGATAGAGGAAGGGCGAGGCGCTAACTGGTTTAGTGAAGATATGGTGAGTCAACTGCAAGTGATTAATCATAGCCTCCCTAAGATTCCAGGTATCAAAAACAATCTGCAACTGAGGGTCTTCTAACTCCATAAGATAGAGAGGCAAGGTAGACTGTGTCTGTAACGACCCGGCCCGCTAGCACAATATTACCCGCTTTGGGCCTGCACACGGACCCGCACGGCTTTGCATTGGTGAGCCAACCCACTATTGCTCCCAAAAGGCCTTGTCCGGGTATCAGAGTACACAGAGACACAATATTGTCCTCTTTGGGCCATCGGGTAGAGCCTTGCTCCATACTCGGCAACCCTCAAGGTTTTGTTCCTAGCACATGGCCCATACACTCCCATTCTCGCCTAGGAGGCCTTGTATTAGAAGGAGGAAGGCTACTACTTATGTACCAGGGAATTTCCAATGTCACTAGCAATGTGAGACTTTTTAGGGCAGGGTATTACAATCTACCCCCTTAAAGCTAGAGTCGTCCCCGGCTCTGCACACACAACAACCAAACCCACACCCTCAGGCAGAGAGTTGAACCATGCTCTGATACCATTTGTAGCGACTCATCCCGCTAGCACAATATTGCCCGCTTTGGGCCTACACACAGACCCGCACGGCTTTACTTTGGCGAGGCAATCCACTGTTGCTCCCAAAAGGCCTTGTCCAGGTATCAGAGTACACAGCGACACAATATTGTCCTCTTTGGGCCATCGGGTAGAGGCTCGCTCCATACCCAGCAACCTTCAAGGTTTTGTTCCTAGCACATGGCCCATATACGCCCATTCTCGCCTAGGAGGCCTTGCACTAGAAGGAGGGAGACTACTACTTATATATCAGGGAATTTCCAATGCCATTAACAATGTGAGACTTTTTAGGGTAGGGTATTACGGTGTCGAAGGAGACGGGGCCCAAAATTATTTGAATTTTGGCTCTAAGATAATCCCAAGTTAAGAGTTTTTTAATGAAATAATATTCAAAGCTTATAAAATTCAATTGGAGACATGTTAATGTGATTTATTTATTTGTATAGTGTTTGCGTGATTTTCCAAGATTTTTTTGAAAATTTTATAAAAGTCAGTTTTTCTAAGATACTTCCCATTTTATAAGTTTTTGTGGAAAAATGAATGAAATATTATACAAATGTTTCTACAATTGAATAAAGAGCCCTTAATGTGTTTGATATAATTTTTAGGGTGTTTGTCCAATTTTTCTAATATTCCAACACTAAATGAAACTCATAAATTTTTACAATAAAATTTTTATAAATTATAATAAAAGATAAATGTCACTAGGGGATACTCGAGAACATGAATTTCACATTAGGTGTTTCCTCATGTCGGTTTCTTACTTTATCTTCTAAAGTTCTATAACATTTTTCAAAATTTTAGGACACACTTTATGTATATCGAAATTTCGGCTTTCTAGTGTCTGAAATTCCAAAAATGATTGTTATTTTAATAAAAATATGCTCACCCTAAATTTTCCATTTTTTCCTATTTATCACTTGTACACCCATATCATGGATATGTATCTCACCTAGGCAGTATTATAAACCCTAACTTGGAAACATGTGCGCATTCTATAAAAGAGATGTTCAAATATTTGAAAATTAGTACATTTTGAAATACACAAGGAATAGCAATCCTTCCCATGTTTTCCAGACCCACATGGCGGATGGTCCACCATAGTTTCCGTTTCTTTGCAGATCACCATAAACATTTACATTTTACATTAGGGTTTATGTTCATATGAGAGAGTAAGGGAAAGAGAGAGAGATACAGAGAGAGTGGAGGGGTTCTGGGTTTAAAGAGAGTAGAGGGGTCTTTGGTTTAGAGAGGGAGAGAGAATGAGCTGATATAGATAATTACGATTTTGTCTTTCTAATTTCAATGAGTCGAATCAATGAGCTATCGAGTTCGGATTTGGCTAAACTTGGAGTTTTCAGAAAGCCTACTCAATAATATTCACAATTAAAGGAACACAAACACACATTTAATGGCATAAAAACACATAATTAAGTCTAATTTAGGATCGAGGTATTACACCCTTCTTCTCTTAAAGAAAAAACAAAATTACATTGAAGCACAAGAGAAACTCTGACATAATAAAATTAAGCTCATTAGAGTTACTCAATATGAACAATAAAGATGGCTCAGCTCATCCCGTATGAAAGTTTGGGTTGTTGGAGCATCTCTAAGTTTGACTCTCTCTTTCTCTCGTGGCTATAGGAGTGGTGGATTTCTTTATTTTTCTTCTTTCTCCGTAATCCACTTTTCTAGCAAAATTTCTCCTCATAATGGGCGGTATATATAATAGACATTTGAATTTATTGCCGTTGTCATACATTAAATGAAAATATTTCCGTTCTGAAATACATTTAATGTGCCATCTACCAAACCGTTGCCGTCTAACAGTCGCCAGTTTAAGGAAACTGGTTGATGCCTAGCACCTGTTCAATAGATATTCAAATTTGTATATGCAACAGTCCAGTGTGTAACTGTCGACAAAAAATAAAAGAGAGATAAGCTCTGTTTTAGAAGGTATGCACAATCGACGGTTTCCTGCCTATCTGTTGACGGTAACATATCAGAGACCAACCATGTGTTGCAGTCACATATATTGTCGCTAGTTGCCTGAGCAGTTGTCGATGGTAACTTATCAAAGCCTTGACTGCAATATATTAACAATGCTGTCGACGATGATGTTTCTACCTCTCTACGGTGTGGTCTTGACTTACCAATTTGACATTCTAAATGGTCTTACTCAGCTCTCTAGATTTTCAATGTTATGGAGCTGAAGCCTAACTTTGGTCGTATGCAGTTCATATATGAAGGATTGAACTAGTGCCATTGTTTGGTCCTACACTCAGTCTATACAATGTTCAATTATTAGATTGATGGCAAACATAGAGTATTGGTCTTACGTAGTCTTTTTGATATTCAATGATTTATACTACTACCAATGTATGTATCAGTCAATAATCTTGGTCTTACATAGTTCATGATATTCAACGGTTTGGACTGCTACCAATATGTTTGGTCTCACACTCAGTCTCTATGATATGCAATGTACAGACTGATGCCAAACATGTAACATTGGGCTTACATAGTCTTTATGATATACAATTGTTAGACTAAAGCCAACTTATAGACTAACACAGGAAGTGGTCTTACATAGTCCATAATTTTCAATGGTTTGGACTGATGCCACATTAATGGACTTACACAACTCTATGATATTCAGTGGTTTAGAGCTGCAGTCATGTCCAGTCATGTCATGGACTAACACAACTCTTTCAAATATTCAATGGTTTAGAGTTGCAGCCATGGTAATGGTCTTTCATAGCTCCATATGATATTCAATAGTTTGGAGCTACGGCCATTGTGATAGTCTTACATAGTTCTATATGATATTCAACAAATTAGAACTATAGCCACCGATGTGGGACTTACACTGTTTCATATGATATGAGTGGGTTTGGAACTGATGCCCCATTTCCTAAACACTCAACTACAAACCTACCCAAAAAAAAAAAAAAAAAAGACAAAACAACTTAAACTTTGAGTAGCAACAATCATCAATTTTCTTTATTTGCTCCAAGCTGCAAGTTCTTCATCAGAATTGGCCTATTTATTGGAGTGATGGTTGATCTTACACTGGGCCAGTTTCTTCTAGAAAGAAAGTCTTCTGATTTGCATTGATGCACGGTGTTGCACAAACTTTTATTTCTTCTTCACAAGCCTCTAGATGTCCTTCTCAACTCGGTCTTTCACATGCTTGTGTTTTCATCTTCTTGATAAGTTTTTTATTGTTCTTGAAGCTCGGTCTTTTGCAGACTTGTGTCTTCATCTTCTTGATAAGCCTTTTGATTATTCTTGGAGCTCGGTCTTACACAGCCTTACCAGACTTGATCATGAACCTTTTGATCTTCTTGAAGCTTTGTCTTTCACAGGCTCGTTCTCTAAGAACAACAGTGCATGAGTCATCAAATTAGTGTTTGACTCTGCTCTTGGCCTTTGGTACTCTTGATGTATGGAGGCAAAATGTATTATCAGTCCTACAACAAAAGCTCTAATAGAAACATTAGTACCACAAGTCAATATTTTAATCATCATCAAAATACCCTTTTTGACCATTGGGGCTAACATCATCAACTCCAAAAATATTTCATTGAGTCATAGGGACTTGGGTAATATTTAGGAACTTATAAAAATATGAACTATTAGTTTTTTAAGGTCTTAGAGGTGATACTTGAGACATAATGCTCAGTTATTGAGTAACTTGATAAGTAAAGTACTAAAACACACACGCCCTAAAACTAATAGGGCATTGACTTGATCTTAATGCTTTAGTCTTTGTGTCTTGAGCCATTTCATATTCAATGTATTAGTATGCCTTTAATTCTTTTTCATATTTGCTTTGTAGGATGTCTTGATATCCAATAAATGTTTCCTTCACAGCCTAGGAGGTTTCTTCTTCGTGCCTATGATTATAATTATTATGCTTAACCAAAGAGTGTCAGTACAATTCTTCAATGGCTTTATTATCATCAAAACCACCCACTTATAGCGCCCCTCTCTTTTCTCCCTAATTATCAGAGTATTTTATTTTATTTATTTAACAACCTGAAGAAAGGGGAGAGTGCCACGACGCGAGTAAAGTCCGAATCCGAAGATTCGACCCTTAACTGGCCCAACTAGTGTGTGCACATGGAAAGAGTCCATGTAAATTTAGCACCACACTAACTTACCATAATGTGGAAATATATACATCTATTTAAATCCATTATTCAATCTTTCTCAATCTAAGCAAAGCATAATAATAATCTTGATAACCTATACTTCTCAAATAAAGGTTCATTACATTAACTCAAACTTCTCAAAGTTACTCAATCCTACTTAATTGTTCATTCTCTACTAATATTAACAAGTAGACTCTTCGCAGTTCTCATCTTGCGCCATCCTCATCTATGCATGGCTAGTACTTAGTCCTGCCTCGTCACCTTTCTCCTTTCTTGGATTAATTTCTAAAAGAATAGAATATTGTGGGCTTAGTCAATGTCCAGTAGGATTTCCCATCAAAGTGGGTATCAACATGACATATATAAAATCGGGAAAAACATATACAGTTCTTCATATCATATAATTCAGTTGAAATCATCCCCACCCCATATTTCAAAATCAATTCATATCTCAAATTTATAATGCATTTAAAATCAGTTCATAATTACTTCATAAATCAATTCATAATCAACATACTTTTGATAACTCAGTAAATTAAATTGATACAAATGCCATGGTACATGAATCAATGCAAACCCCGATCATGCCCATGCATTTCTTTCTATCACACTTTCCATTCAACATTTCTAATCATTGGCCATTATTTCCGTAGCTTTCCTGGGGCACCAGCTGGGAGCTACTACCCAATTCCTAGTATTTAACGAGAGTTACCGGGGGTATACTATCACCCATACTCTCCTGCGTAGGTTTCTGGTTTCTCACCTAGGAGCTTTGAGCCTATCTTAATTGCCCAATTCCTGTGTTCATGGACGCGGCCATACAGACTAGTTATAGTATTTCATATTTCTCATGTTAGAGTTTAACATCCCCTAACCTTTATCTCAACTATTCTCATCCCCCACAAGATGCATGCTTTCATGTCATGCATCGATTAAATCATTCAAAATATGCATTTGAAATTAAATACCATCTCCACATACATAACAGTCATGTGATATATCAAGAAAGTAGGAAAACCTACCTGATCAACAGAATCCTGTATAGGAGTGACTACGGGGTCCGTACGACTCCTAGATTACATTCCGATCTTCTGATTACATTCATCAATCAAAACAGACCATGTAATCGATTCGAGTTCATGATTTCGAACCTCATAGTTTATTAATCTCATTAATCTTTCATTTAATGATATCTCTTTAATTCTAAGTTCTTTGGAGTTAACAGTTTCCCTTACCAATCCTCACTATCAACCTCACCACTCTCAACATCTCAGACCTGTCCAAATTGGATAACTGTCTAAGTTGGCCAAGTTCCCGTGGGGACCACCTCTTATGGCCTCCACACTGGTCTCAGCCCCAGCATAAAGCTAAACGGGTCCTACCAAGGGAATCCTCTTTACTGAGGCTGCATCTCTGCAGAAATGGGAAATGTAATTGCAAGGTGATTGCTGGCTGGTTCTGGCATTAAGACTGACTAATGCAGATTCTGTACTGTAGAAGCTACTCGAGAATTTAGCTCCACTTTACCATCGTCCATCTCTTCCATCCAATGGCCCGATTACAGTTCAGAAGAACTAAGAAAAGGAAGAAAGAAAATCAGTAACAGGGTCTAAATTTGTTTTCAGCTCCCTATGTTGTTCCCATCTTCAATATGGTTTGACCATCTGCAGCTCTGCCCATCACCTCCAAACTAGGCGGCACATACCCCACCAATAATTCCAGATATAGCAGCACGAGGTTCCATTAAATGTACATCATAAGAGAGCCACCAAGCATGACCCTTCTCTATATTCACTACCATACCCTCCATCTTCATATTTTGTTCAATCACAGAAATCACAATTTCCAAGTTCATCTATGGATAGCTTGATAATTGTATCTTGCTGCTGAGGAACCAGAAAACATCTGAGTGCTTGTTAAGGGAAACGATGTGGGATTTGGGAAGAAAAGGGAAAAGTAAGAATTGGGTTTAGAATCCTTTGGTGTCATATCACAACACATTTTTATGACCTGATCAACGTCACCATTCTTGTAGAGGCAGTCTAGCAATGTGTTAAATGTTACCGTGTCTGAAGTGTACAGTTATCAGAGAAAGAGAAAGTGTTTTAAAGTAAAAGGGGAAAGAGGGTGTAGGTGAGCATGATATAAATACATTGAACAAATCCAACAGCATTACCAGTCAGGTAATTGATCAAGCAGGTTGGAGGGGGGGGGGTGGGGGGGCGGGCAGGGAAATATCTCTGGTTCTGTTTTCATGCCAAGTCAATTATTCAGAAATTATATGGACTTCTAGTGAGAGGGCAGTGCCTACATCTTTCAAATCTGTACACAGGTTTCTTATAGATGATGTTGGTTTGAGAAGTGGGGAAGTATAGTTATATAAGTTTCAGTCTGAGAGGTGGTGTAGAAGAAGAGAATGAAAGCAAAATAGCAAGCCAAGAGCAGCTCATACAAATGTGCTGAATAAATTCAAAAGCATTACCAGTCCGGCAATTCATCAAACATTCGGCGAGCATTCCAAGCAACTTGTAATCAGTCCAAAACTCAAATGGAATGCCCACTTCCAATTTGTCCAAAACTCATCCAGTGAAACGCCCAAATCAGTCCCTCACAACCACATTGTAATCTCTCTCTCTCTAGCCCCAACTCCCAATCGACCTCAGTTTTCTCTTCCAATGGCCGGAAAAAGCTATCTATCAAGACCCACCTACCGGTTCTTCTTTTCTTTTCTTTTCAGCCCCAAATAATCATTGGACAGACACCACCAGCCTTTGCTTCCTTAGCAAACGGACATACAGAACTCATCTTGGTTAACGGTTCCCTTTCAAAGGTTGTTGAGAGTTTTGAAAATTTGAGAAGAATCGTTTGTACGGTTGAAAAGTGTTATGTTGGCAGGTTGAAATCTCGGCCACTCCTTTTGGTTCCTACTTCTTCTTCCCCTTCTCTGATTTTGGTCATTGATGAACCCAACACAAATGTCACGCCCTGACCCGAAGGGTGGGCCCGGAACGCGACTGATTTTTTTTTTTTTTTTTGAAAGGCTAAGCTAACACAAGCATTCTAACTGGGCCGGATCAACAGTTGGCCCTAAAGGTCAGACATAATTCCAACATGCGGACTCAAACATATACCATAAGTTTGCCCAACAAATAGACATAATAACAACACAAAGCATGATCACATCATTCCAACCATTGAATTATCATTCAAACCATCATCAGAGTCACTACAGAAACGCAGTATTTTGATACATCACATTAATACAAATTAAGTACCACACGCGGTACTTAATAAAAGAAAATGGTTCCAAGAACCAGAAAGTAAAGACAAGGGTATTCCCCTCAGTGGGAATCCCGAAACACCGCCGCAGCTTATCCACCCTAAGCTTGAAATAGAGGGTTCTCCTCATCGGGTTCATCTCCTGAAAGATGAGTGGGGTGAGCTAACTAGCCGACTGAAGGAAATATAACAGTGCAGTTTTAAAGTAAACAACAGGTTAACAATAATCAACAGTTGCAATATAATATCTCATGCTTGATAACAAAATAAACATAATATCATCACCAGTCCCATAATTCATCATTTCTTTTTCAATACTGCTGTCATCCACCGTAACCCCTAGATACTATACTGACACCAATAGTATTAAGTCCCGACACGGTCAAAATACATCCTTCCAAGTACATCTCCGGTATGCACCTCAAACCGGTACTGACACACCTTGCCAGTCACTGTCGACCCACATGGTCTAGTAGACATAACAGACACCTTCGACGATGGTTCAATAGTAAAAGGTACGTGGAAGCAGTATCACATCTCATATGATTAATATCATATTATTCACCATCATCATAGGCACTCTTACTATAGTGCATCATGTCTAGGCACATGAGTGGGTTCATCAACTTGAAACCACTCATTGCTCCAAAATCCATCTCAAGTAACAAAACCTGTTTACATCTACTGCAGAGTCAAGTTCCCTCACCGTATATGTGTGGTTTTGCTGTCTCTGTTCAAAAAACAAAGAAGTGCACAATCAATATACATAGCATTCATACACATACAGCAGTATTTCGAAATCACACTTGTTTTCCCAAAAATACCCAAGGTACAGGGAGTTGAGTCTCCTACTTGGTTTTTATCCTTTTTAAATTATAATAATCCATAAGATATAATAAATAAAAAAGGTTCTCAGTCCAAAACTCATATTGTCTTTTGGGCATTGACCAGATTGACTTATTGAGTTAGGTCTCGATCCTCAGGTCACTTCTCGGTTGTCTTCTAGATAGGACCAGATCTGACATGTTGAGTAAGGCCTCGAGGTCATTCAGTGCCCGACAAATATAGCGTCGGCCTGAAAGTGAAATCACTCAGTGCCCGACTAATAGAGTCAACCTGGAAGTGAAAACAATAGTATATACACTATAGTAATAAGAGAAGAGGGTCAGTATATTTTTTTTTCAACAATAATAATTATTTATCTATTTATTTCAAAGAGTACTAACATCACAAGTATCAACATAATCCAATAATAAAATTTATTTATTTATTTATTTATTTCTTTTTACTTTCTTCTTCCTCCTTCACTTTCTGTAATAGTAGACAGTGAACGGGCTGCACTGTATGAAAAACGAATCCGAAAACAGTGGGTTTTCCGGATTCAATTTTCATATCTAGCTGGTCCGATAGATTCCTCTTTCCATAAGAAGAGGTTTGGAGCTTTGAAGCTCACTGGGCCAACCGATTTTAATACTGAAAGCTCACGGGTATAAGGAACCCATGGTTTTTCCTTAAACTTTGAAATGGTTTTTCTTACTCAAAACTAAACCAAAATAAGTTTTTCTTTATTCTAAACCACCTAGAATTTGAAAAGGAATACAGTGGTTACCTTCATTGGAGTTTTTGGGCTGAAAATCCGAACTTTGAAAATTTTCCCTTCTTAAGCTACGGGTGAAAAACTGGGAAAAAGAGAGAAGAAAAGGGGCTAGTTTTCAGGCAGCTGAGATAGAGAGACTGAGAGAGAGAAGAGATGAAGTTTGAAGGGAGTTTGAGAGCTGGGCTGAGGGGCTCAATTTATAAGGAAATGGCAGGAGGAAGGGGCCGGTTGGCCACTGCATGCAGGTGCATGCGGCTTCGGCTGACGTTCTAAACAGTAACCTGTTTGGTTGCAGATCAGCCCTCCTCAAGTTTAGGTTTTGCATAAAGGCCCCTGGTTTGAAGAAAAATCGATTTTTAACTATAAGCATGATTTTAAGAACTCAAAATCTTAATCCAACCTTACAGATAAGTTGGGTTTTAAAAACTTTAATCACCATAAAATTTTTGGAATTTAACTCTCACTAAAAACTATTTATTTAAATAAAAATCACAATTTAACACTATTTACTTAATTAAACAAATGTTTAGTAAAACAATTTAGAAACATCATTTTGGGGTGTCAAAGAATAACTAGACCATTCTAAAAATGGTCTAATACAAAATACTAGTTTTGAATTTTATCTCATTTCCAAAATCATTTAAAATAATTATTTCTCCCTTTTCATATCATCCAATAATAATCACATAATAACATAATTTATAAAAATAATAATAATAAGCGGTAAATTACCAAAATGCTCCTTCAGTTGGGCGGGCTGGATCACTGAGTTTTCGAGCTCGGATTGGGCCACACCTGGGCTTCCCTCAAAGCCCTAACCATAATCTTCGAGATTAACAGGTTAAACAAAATTACTAAACTAAAACATGCCTAATCTGGGGCAGGGTATTACATCCTACCCCCCTAAAAGAAAATTTCGTCCCGAAATTTAAAACAAACTTATACCTTTTTGCATGTAAACAAGCCAGGGTACAACTTTTGCATCGTCGATTCAGGTTCCCACGTATCATGTTGCACGTCGCGATATTGCCACAACACTCGCACTAGAGGAAAAGACTTCCTTTAGAGCTCTTGAGTCCGGTGCTCTAGTATCTTCACTGGCACTTCTTTGAAAGTTAGGTCCTCCGAGACTTCAATTTCTTCAAAACTTATCACATACGACGGATCAGACTCGTACTTCCTTAACATAGACACGTGAAACGTACTATGTACTATCTCCAAAGCTTGAGGAAGGTCCAACTGATAGGCCACTTCCCCTATGCTCTTCAAAATCTCAAAGACTCCAACATGTCGAGGTGATAGTTTTCCCTTGCACCCAAACCGTTGCAATCCATGATGTGGTGCCACACGTAAGAAAACTCTGTCGCCAACTGCAAACTCCAACGGTCTTCGCCTTTTGTCAGCATAACTCTTTTGTCTGCTTTGGGCTGTCTGATCACAGTGTTCTTTCTTTGGGACTCTCACGACAAGGTAATCCACAGTACTCCTCATTTCCTGTGGATAAGACTCTCATCATTGAGTTATTTCACAGTGTTCTTTCTTTGGGACTCTCACGACAAGAAGTCCACAGTACTCCTCATTTCCTATGGATAGGACTCTCATCATTGAGTTATTTCACAGTGTTCTTTCTTTGGGACTCTCATGACAAAGTAACCCACAGTACTCCTCATTTCCTGTGGATAGGACTCTCATCATTGAGTTATATCACAGTATTCTCTCATTGGAACTCTCACGTCAAGGTAATCCATAATCATCACCCCATGTCATGCATGAGATGTCAATGAATATATGTCATTTGTAAATATGTCTCATCATTCAAAATCCATTTGAAACATAAAACAATAACAACATAACTTATAGAAACCATGATAAAACCAATATAACAGTCGTTACGAGTAGGTAGGAAACCTACGGAAACTTTGTTTAAGTGTCCGTTCCTTTTTAAGCTTCACCCGATCACGACTCGCACGCCGTTCAACTTCCGTTTCCTTGTTTATACAACAACAAGTTAATACTTAATCTTCTTGATTTCTAATCAAGTTTAGATCCCATAAACCATCTTGTGGGGTTTGGCCATACCCATGGCCGAACCTCACCCACTTTAATTTGATCTTTTTTGTCTTTTATTTAATCCTCATTAAAACATCTCCTATTACAAACATACCTTGGTAGCGTTCGGCCATACAACATGGCCGAAACCTTATCACTTTGGTTTTGGACCCCTCTTTTCAAGTCCTATTATCAATCCCTTCATATTTATCATTTGACTTGTATTTACGGTTTTGCCATTGACCTAACCGATGCTTAATTTTGCTTCATAGTCAAAGCCCATATGACCAAACCACCTTAGTGGGGTTCGGCCATACTACTTGGCCGAACCTCACCATTTGATTTGGTCCTTCATTCACCATCTCCAATTACATTATGAATTAACCCTAAATACACCAAATGATCATTAGTGGGGTTCGGCCACACTACATGGCTGAACCTCACCATACTAATTTTGTCCCTTTTTCCATCATATGTAATGGCTGATTATTTACTTATCACTAAGTCCAAGGATAAGCATATATGATTCCTTAATCCAAAGCATACACCCATGTATAATTTCCACATATTCTTAATTCTAAACAACCCTAAAATGACCCATGGGGTTCGGCCATACACATGGCCGAACCCAATGGTTCTCTTGATGTAATTCTCCCAACAATTATAGATAGCTCATTCATTGTATCTTAGCCATGAAACAATAGGGTTTAGCCATTCCATAGCCGACCCTACACATTAGTTTTTCATTCCAAATAAAACACTTAAAAACTCTCCACATTGGTATCTTTTTTATCTCTCCAAAAACCATACCAAATTATCAAATACTTTCATGGGGTTCAGCCATCCAAGGTGGCCGAACCCTATGCCCATGATTTGGACCTCTTTATCATATAATTTGTGTCTCATTAAAACATATAAAACTCCATAGTATTGCATGGTTTTAGCCTTCAAAAACCATCCAAATACCCAAATAACTTCATGGGGTTTGGCCATCCAATGTGGCCGAACCCAATGATCCACTTTTATCATTTAAACCACCTTTACCCAAGGTTTAAACCCTTGATGCATTCGGCCATTCCATGGCCAAATCATGACATTCAAATCCATGATTTAAACCTTTTTAACAACTATTTTGCCTCATCAAAACATGTACCAATCTCCATGGTTTTGCATGGTTTTTAGTCTTCAAAACCATCAACCTAACCAAATTATTTCATGGGGTTCGGCCAACCAAAGTGGCCGAACCCTATGGTCCATGTTTTCCATCTTTTGAAACATCAATATTCATATTCTAAGCCTTTGGTAGATTCGGCCATCCCATGGCCAAATCATGTTCCATTTAACCCATTTTATTAAACAAAATTCCATGGAAACACTTACCAATTTCCTTTGCTTCTCTTCTCTCCTTTTGATCATTGCTTCCCTCCTTCTTGCTTCCTTAGTCTCTAGCCGATTATGAGCTTGAACAATGGTGAGAACACCAAGGTATAATTCGGCCAAGGGGGGTATGTTCTTGGGAGAGAGAGAGAGAGAGAGAGAGATAAGAATTCTATGGTCTTTGCATCGTGGAATTCGGCCAAAGAATATGGTGTTTTGTTTTTGTTAAGCAACCTGTGGACCCCTCATTACTCTCATCAAATCTTGATTAAACCAAGGGGTCACTTGATGCCAACCAATGCATCCCTTGGCACTCCCAACGTTTCCTTTGGAACTCCCATGCAACCTTATCCCATCTCATTTAAATCCATTTAAACCCATACATGGAGATTACCATTACAAGGTCACCAACGTATGCGACTTGTTTTGGGTTGTTTAAGATCAAGACAACTCTTCTCCTCCCCTTTGACTCACTTGAACTCAAGACCCCTTTGACTTCCAATTTAACTTACCCAACTCATTAGCTCAACTCACCACATTAAATGTGATTCATTTAATGCACTTGAGTCAACTCATTTATTTGATTTAATTCCAACTTACTTCAATCCCAACTCAACCTGATTTAACTCATATTTGACCTCACTTGAGGGTCCACACGGTCAGTCATGGTCCACATGGTCAACTCGACCCATTGGGTCCCCATTTAGCCCATGGATCCAATTTGACGCCATGACCCATTTATGGGTGGTTTAGCCCTATGCATGTGGTTTACACACTTGTATGAAGCCTACCCATTTATCATTTTACACACTTGTATGAAGCCTACCCATTTTCATTCACCTCATTTCCAATCAATTTAGCTTAACCATAATAAAATTGAGCTTACCCAATGGTCAAATAAATCCACCATGACCCATTGGGTCCCAATTAGGTCCTTTGACCCAATTAACCATTTTGACCCAATTTGATGTACATTACCCCTTTACTTAAATTTGATCCTTATAATATGTTCATAGAGACTTAATTTGAACAATGGGCCCCACCATTTTCTCATTTACAATCACATCTATTAAATTTACCATTCTAGTGGCATTTTCGTAAATATTCATATATTTGAGAAATTGGGGTGTTACATCACCAACATCTTCCCAACCCATGCTCGCCACCACACTACCAGGATACGCCCTAAGGCCAGAGAAAGTGACTCTCATCTTCTCATAGGGTACCAACTTCTCCATGAACCTCTCATTGGATGAGGAGATCCCACAAATTCTCCTCTGAGAGCAGTCTATCAAGACCTCAAAAACTGACAACCAATCGATGCCAAGGATAATGTCAAAGTCCGTCATTTCCAGAACCAGAAAATCATACGACAATTCTACTCCGCTAATCTTCAAAACACAAGATCTACACTCTTGTTTCACCAAAGCCTTCTTACCTAAGGGTGATACTACCATTAGCAGGTTAACTACATCTACCGGTTTCAAACCCAATCTATCACAACAAGCTCTAAAAATAAAGGAATGTGAAACACCGGTATCAAAAAGCACTCGAGCCAAAAGACTGAAAAGATTAAGGGTACCTTCCATACAGTATTCTCCACCGGTTTTTCCTTCTGAGTCCTAATCATGTAGACTCTCCCTTGAGGACATCCTTGTCCTCTCCCCTGACATCTGTTATTGTAACACCCCGCCCTTTTCACTCTAATTTTCAGAGTTTATTTTTTTTTTTAAATATAATCATCAAGAGATCGAGGTGGAGTGTCACGACGCGAGTTAAGTTCGGACTTCTAAAGTCCGACCCTTAACTGGCCAAGCCCATGTGCGTATGGATTAAGTGCATAAGAATGATCCATACATGGTACAAATACAACTTGCGGAATTAACTTAGTCTTAATCTAACTAAGGTTATAATAGAACCTATGACTATTCCAATTTTCCATTCTTAGATAGCAAAGTACATAATCTTATTCTCCAAAATTAATAAATAATATTAATCTACCATTCAATCCAACCATCCAAAATAAACCAATCCACAACATCTACTTAACTACTTATTACATGCCAACAAATCTAGTTACCAAATTACATTGTCCAAATAATTCAAATAACACATCCATAAATAGTCCATTCAAGTCCATTCAAAGTGCCCAAGCTCCTATGCTTGGTTTTCTTCTCGATCCACGTTCATCCCTTTCCCTGCGTCATCCACTAAGGATATAGATAGGGCGTTAGATCAACGTGCCCAGTAGTGTTTCCGAATAGGGCTACCACAAGGTTAGTATAAATCATGCAAATAATATAATAATACATGTGTGCCAAAATTCCATAAATCATGTTATGTATGAAATGAACATGTAATTCCATAAATCATGTTATGTATGAAATTCCATAAATCATGTTATGTATGAAATTCCACCCATCACCATTCTGTATAGCCTCCTCTTGACGGGATTCTCATCGTCAAGGTACCCCAAAGTGGTCTTTCAGACGTCCCGATGGAGTGTGGCCTCCGGTTACAATATCATCATCCCATGCCATGCATGTGATGTCTATGCAAACATGCCATTTGTAAATATAACATTTCATTCAAATAACTTATTCAAATAAACATAAAACAGCAAATAACATATGTGGTTACAACAAGGTAGGAAACCTACACTAGATTGCTTTGTTTGACCCTTCCTTTGAGCCGTCTTCCGATCTCGGCTTGTACACCGTTCTAGAAATCCAAATACCCTATGTACATAGCAGCAAGTTAATCATTTGACCATATGATTCTAATTTGATCTGAATCCCAAAAATCCACTTTGTGGGGTTCGGCCATACCCCATGGCCGAACCTCACCCATTTAAAACTTTGGTCTCTTTTTATTTTACTCCCTAAACATTCAAACAACCAAATCCTCCAAATAAACCTTAGCAGGGTTCGGCCATACATTATGGCTGAACCTTACCACTTTGGTTTTGGCCCATTTATCCAATCACATGATCATTTTATCTTTGATCATTTCATCCATAATTTACAATAATGCTATTTAGACTATATTTTTGTTTAATTTATCTTAAACACCAATAGTCATACTTAATTCACATCACACCTCAAACATACTTTGGTCATTTAAACCCTTTATTCATATATCTTATTTGTCCAAATTCATCATGAACAAATCATCAAATCCATCAAATGACAATTGGTGGGGTTCGGCCACACAACATGGCCGAATCTCACCCTATAGATTTTAACCCCATGTTCCGTCATCTTTCATGTTTAATCACCTTAATACTAAGTCCATAATTGACATATGTAATTCCGAAAATCATAAGCATAAAACATTCATTATCATAATCCAAATATCCCACAAAACAGTCCATGAGGTTCGGCCATACACATGGCCGAACCCTATGGTTCTCTTAATGAAAACCCAGCAATATTTATCTATGATACTAATCAGAAAATTAACATAACATAAACATGGTTCAGCCATGTCATATCTACTCCAAAACAGTAAGCTTAATTCCATATAAAAATCATTTAAAAGTCCTACATCAAAATATGGATTTTTGTCTTTCAAACACCATAGAATTCACCAAATTTTCTCATGGGGTTCGGCCATCCAAATAGCCGAACCCTATGGTCCATATTTTACCACTTTTAAACATCACATTCCTATATTTAAACCATTGATGGATCTGGCCATACAATGGCCAGATCTCATTTTCTTAACCAATCTATTAAACAAGGGTTCAAAATGCACTTACGAATACCGCGTCTCCTTCTGTTCTTTTGACTCCTTTCTTGATCCTTTATTTCCTTGACCTCACCTTCTCTCTTACTGTTCTTTGGGCTGAGACTGATCTTGTTGTAAGCTCCTTGAGATAATTCAGCCAGGTGACAAGGATTTAAGAAAGAGAGAAAGAGAGAGAGAGAGAGAAAGAATTTTGGCTTTGAATGGGAAACCTTGATGCCAACTCCTTTGCTCAATGTATACTTTTGTCTTGGTGAAATAAATCAATCAAGGACTGATGTCATATCAGTAACCAGCTGTTGTTCTTGATCCTAAAAAGGTAGAAAACGGCAAAGAGAGAGAGAGAGATAGAGAGAGTGAAATGAGAACTCTTTGTTTAATCAAAACCAGCCCAAGGTTAACCTCACATGTAACTCCCACATTAACCAATACCCTTTATGCTTACTTTGGGGTTTCATCTTTGAAATGAAACCTCCCCAAGCTTCCAACGTCACTCATGGATTCATTGGTGTAACATCCCATTTTCCTCCTCCTCTCATTATCATCTCACATGGGGGTTTCATATTTGAGATGAAACCTTTCACCCTCCTCCAAAGTGTAGTCTTGTATTTTGAATTTAAAATGTCAAAAACCCCTTTTGAAACTCCACATAACAGCAGATCCATTCACTCTCCATCCTTGGAGTTACATGCAAATAATACCACTCCCATGTATTCCAACGTGTGGCCATTGTTTGGCTTAAGTTAACCACCACCTCTCCAAAATTAACTCCATGAAACTCCATCCTTGGAGTTTTATGCATGAGGTAAACCCCCATGCACCCAACGTTGTGATATGTTTAAATTTAAAACATAATTCCTCCCCATTTGTAACTCCCAAATTGCCATTCATTCATCTCTTTTGTAGAAGTTACATGCATGGGATAACAATCCCATGCAACTCCAACGTGTTTTACACTTGAAGTTGAGATGCATTTCTCACTTATGTAACTCCCATATAATGCCATTACCATTCATCTCTATCTTAGAAGTTACATGCATGGGATCATCATGCAACCAACGTTTTTTATTGTTTTAAAACTTGGAATTACAAACACTCCACTTATACTTAATTTAACTCATAAATTTAGCTCAACTAAACTCCACCATTTATAATTTAAAGCAACTCATTTACTCATAACTTATTTCAAATCAACTCACTCACTTATAATTTATATTTCCAAATCAGCTCACTTATTTAACTCAACTATATGATTTTATTTCAAACTCCAAACAGCCCCAATTTAATCAATCTTGGACTCACTTAGTGGTCAACAAAGTCAAACCCGACCCATTGGGTCCAAATTGGCCATTTTGACCCATTTCACAAACTTTGACCCAATTAAATAAAACTTAACCCATTTGATTCACTTGGACCAAGTCAACCTTCCAACTCCCCTTTAATTCTCATGCATAGAATAATTCTCATGCAATCCAACGTGCATTACATCTTACATTTAAAATATAACCCCTCCATTTGGAGTTTCATGCAAAACATAACACTCCCATACACTTCCAACGTGTATATGGATTTAAACTTTGAAATACAACTCCCCACCACATGTAACTCCCAAAACCTTCACCAACATTTAACACTTAAGTAGAAGTTACATGCATAAGATAACTTCCCCATGCAGCCCACGTTTTTCTTTGTTTTACACTTGAAATCAATCCATTCCACTCTCATTCACACACCTCACTTACTTAAAATTAATTTAACTTCCTCAACTCAACCCATTCATTTAATTCAACTCAATAATAAATTCAACTCCACCTTTTAAACTCTACTCATCCATTTAATTTGAGTTAACTAAATACTTGCTGACACTCCCATTTACTTCAGGCTAAACCAATTAATCTTAAGCTCACCCAATGGTCAATTATGTCCACAACGACCCATTGGGTCCCATTTGGGTCCTTTGACCCATTTAACCTCTTTGACCCAAATAAATGTACCATACCCATTTAATTTAGTTTAATCTACATAACATGTACATTGGGTCTAGATTGAACAATGAACCTCATAATTTACTGATCTAGGGTTGTATCCTTTTAATTCACCATTTCAATGGCAATTTCCGTAAATATTGCTATATTGAAAATTGAGGATATTACAGTTATTTACACTTGTAAATATCATTAACCATTTTAAGAAACTTATTAAAGCAAGAACACTCAAGTTGCAACAGTTTCATTAGAAATCAATCAAAATTGCATTTCAATTAAAAGGGTTAGTAGGGTATGAAAACCCTTCAAAACAACAAAACAATACTCAACCCTTACAAAACAAACTCTCCCTGAAAAACCCTAATCTAATCTTCTGCAGAAGATCCTGCCTCATCACTAAAATAAAAGAAGTTGTTCGGACAAGTCGCCAACTTATGCCCGAACACTCCGCATGTCAAACAGGGTATGATCCTTGGTCCTCCAACATAAGGACAATTAGTCCTTGCGCTCCCATGCCCGCGAAGTCAGTAAACAGGGCAGATGACATCAATTGGATAGGGGTAATAAGTCAGTTGTGCCCCTCCTGATTGTACAATTCGCATATATAGTCCGAATACTCATCCAAAGGTGGAATAGCCGGAGTATATTCAGGCGAGCCATTCTCCCCTCCTGACTCCTCTAGAATTGGGATATCTCCTTCTTCCTCTTCTGGATCAGCCCCAACATGATACTCGGGTGAAGCTACTTCTGCTTCCTCTTCAGGTGCAACTTCATTAATGAAGTTTGGAACACTAGAATCATCTGAAGAAACCAGGTTGATCGAGTCACTAGGGGTCCCCCTGAACTCAGAGTACTCGACATTGCTCGACATATCTGTATCACAAAAACAGGAGAATGTCAAAAACAAAGGCAGTACTAAGTCAAAAACAAGTCTAACTAGGTTGTAACCCATCACAGTCCTAGAGTTTGAGCCTACGCTCTGATACCAAGCTGTCACGCCCAGACCCGAAGGGTGGGCCCGGAACGCGACTGTTTTTTTTTTTTAAAAGGCTAAGCTAACACAAGCATTCTAACTAGGCCGGATCAACAGTTGGGCCCAAAGGTCACACATGATTCCAACATGCGGACTCAAACATATACCATAAGTCTACCCAACAAATAGACATAATAACAACACAAAGCATGATCACATCATTCCAACCATTGAATTATCATTCAAACCATCATCAAAGTCACTAAAGAAACGCAGTAGTTTAATACATCACATTAATACAAATTAAGTACCACACCCGGTACTTAATAAAAACAAATGGTTCCAAGAACCAGAAAGCAAAGACAAGGGTATTCCCCTCAGTGGGAATCCCGAAACACCTCCGCAGCTTATCCACCCTAAGCTTGAAATAGAGGGTTCTCCTCCTCGGGTTCATCTCCTGAAAGATGAGTGGGGTGAGCTAACTAGCCCAGTGAAGGAAATATAACAGTGCAGTTTTAAAGTAAACAACAGGTTAACAATAATCAATAGTTGCAATATAATATCTCATACTTGATAACAAAATAAACATAATATCATCACCAGTCCCATAATTCATCATTTCTTTTCTAATACTGCTGTTATCCACCATAACCCTTAGATACAATACTGACACCAATAGTATTAAGTCCCGACACGGTCAAAATACATCCTTCCAAGTACATCTCCGGTATGCACCTCAAACTGGTACTGACACACCTTGCCAGTTACTGTCGACCCATCTAGTCCAGTAGACGTAACAGACACCTTCGACGATGGTTCAATAGTAAAAGGTACGTAGAAGCAGTATCACATCTCATATGATTAATATCATATTATTCACCATCATCATAGGCACTCTTACCATAATGCATCATGTCTAGGCACATGAGTGGGTTCATCAACTTGAAACTACTCATTGCTCCAAAATCCATCTCAAATAACAAAACCAGTTTACATCTACTGCAGAGTCAAGTTCCTTCACCGTATATGTGTGGTTTCGCGGTCTTTATTTAAACAACAAAGAAGTGCACAATCAATATACATAGCATTCATACACATATAGCAGTATTTCGAAATCACATTTGTTTTCCCAAAAATACCCAAGGTACATGGAGTTGAGTCTCCTACTTGGTTTCTATCCCTTTTAAATTATAATAATCCACAAGATATAATAAATAAAAAGGGTGCTCAATCCAAAACTCATATTGTCTTCTGGACATTAACCAGATTGACTTATTAAGTTAGGTCTAAATCCTCAGGTCACTTCTCGGTTGTCTTCTAAATAGGACTAGGTCTGACATGTTGAGTAAGGCCTCGAGGTCACTCAGTGCCTGACCAGTAGAGTCAGCCTGGAAGTGAATATAATAGTATATACACTATAGTAATAAGAGAAGAGGGTAAGTACATTTTTTTTTTCAACAATAATATTTATTTATTTATTTATTTCAATGAGTACTAACATCACAAGCATCAACATAATCCAACAATAAAATTTATTTATTTTTTCTTCTTCTTCCTCCTTCACTGTCTGTAACAGCAGACAGTGAACGGGCTGTACTGTAAGAAAAATGAATCAGGAAACAGTGAGTTTCCCGGATTCATTTTTCTATCTAACCGGTCCGATAGATTCCTCTAGGAGTCCTCTTTCCATAGGGAGAGGTTTGGAGCTTTGAAGCTCACTGGGCCAACCGATTTTAATACTGAAAATTCACGGGTATAAGGAACCCATGGTTTTTCCTTAAACTTTGAAATTGTTTTTCTTGCTCAAAACTAAACCAAAATAAGTTTTTCTTGATTTTAAACGACCTAGAATTTGAAAAGGAATACAGTGGTTACCTTCACTGGAGTTCCTGGGCTGAAAATCCAAACTTTGAAAATTTTTCGTTCTTAAGCTACAGGTGAAAAAATGGGAAAAACAGAGAAGAAAAGGGGCTGGTTTTTAGGCAGCTGAGACAGAGAGACTAAAAGAGAAAAGAGATGAAGTTTGAAGGGAGTTTGAGAGCTGGGCTGAGGGACTCAATTTATAAAGAGAAATGGCAGGAGAAAGGGGCCGGTTGGCCACTGCATGCAGGCGCATGTGGCGTCGGCTGACGTTCCAAACAGTAACCTGTTTGGTTGTAGATCAGCCCTCCTCAAGTTCAGGTTTTGCAAAAAGGCCCCTGGTTTGAAGAAAAGCCAATTTTTAACTATAAGCATGATTTAACAAACTCAAAATCTTAATCCAACCTTACAGATAAGTTGGGTTTTAAAAACTTTAATCACCATAAAAATTTTGGAATTTAACTCTCACTAAAAACCATTTATTTAAATAAAAATCACAATTTAATACTATTTACTTAATTAAACAAATGTTTTGTAAAACAATTTAAAAACATCATTTTGGGGTGTCAAAGAATAACTAGACCATTTTTAAAATGACCTAACACAAAATACTAGTTTTAAATTTTATCTCATTTCCAAAATCATTTAAAATAATTATTTCTCCCTTTTGGGGTTTTGACGGGCTGTTTTTAAATACCATTTTCTGAAAATAAAATTATTTTAAAATTAGAAATACAATTCCTTGATTAAGGACAATCATATCATCCAATAATAATCACATAATAACATAATTTATAAAAATAATAATAATAAGCTTTAAATTACCAAAATGTTCCTCCAGCTGGGCGAGCTGGATCACTGAGTTTTCGAGCTCGGATTGAGCCACACCTGAGCTTCCCTCAAAGCCCTAACTGTAATCTTCGAGATTAATCGGTTAAACAAAATTATTAAACTAAAACACACCTAATCAGAGTGACCTCAATCCCTTTTTATCTTTTAATATCATGTTCTTTATAGTTACGTATTAAGAAAAGAAATTATTAATTATAAGAAGGACACTAATTAATAATAAAAGAAAAAGATAGATCTTTTCCTTCACTAATTCCAATCCCCTTCCACAATTCCAATTTAATAAACAATTTCAGGGATTTGAACCTGATTTCTGAATTGGGGCAAATACCCAATAATTCCCGAATCAGTCATATTTTCATTTAATTAATCCGAATTCGTACAGAGTTGATTTTAAATCATCCTAGACTCTTATTTAAATCTAAATATTAATTTAGAAAATTGTACCAACCTTTCAAGATGATTTCCGTAATCCCTTTTTCTCTTCCCTTTTTCGCCTTTCCCTCTTTTCCTTCCTTTCCTCGCTTGAGAATAGCAGTGCAGGGTGTTCTCAATGGGAGATTGGAGTTTGACGTGTGAAACAAAAGAGAGGAAGAGATGCCGTGTGCATATAGGTGGGTAGAAGAGGTTGACGTGCGTACGAAGTGGGAGAGTGGGAAGTCGTGTGCCCTGGGCATAAGTTCCACTTCCACCATGTGTGACTTGGTCAACTCTTATCTTGGCTTTTCTATGCCCCTTGTGCTATTGTGTTCTTTTAAGGTATTACATTTGCGTCCTTTTGACGTGGCGTGACACCTCGTCACCCAATTAAATCTTATTCATTTAATTTCTGACCGTAACATCCGACGATTAATTTATAGATTACTTTCCTCAATTAATCTTCCTCTTATATTTTCTAATTAATTGATTAATTCATATTAATCTCAATTAACTAATACAAATTTAATTATAATAATTTTAAAATTCGGAGCGTTACAAAACTAATCCATGGGTTGCGACATTGGGGCTAACAATACTTAATATGAAATGCAAGTTCTCATGTATCCTCTAGTGATGTATATCTTCTATTACAATTCATAATTTTTTTCTTGTAATTTTTTTAAAATTTCATTAAAATATAAGAATATTAACAAACTTAAACAAACACCCTAAAACTCTATCAATCACATTAAGGAGTTTTCATTTAATTGTAGCAACATTTATATATATTTTATTCTTTTTTTTTCAACATGAAACGCAAAAATTGGAAGTATCTTAGAAATCTCAACTTTTATCAAATTTTTAGAAAAATCTTAAGAAAATCACACAGACACCTTACAAATTATGTAAATGACATTAACATGTTTTAATTAAATTCTATAAGCACTAAATATTATTTCATTAAATTATTTTCACAAAAACTAAAATTTGAGATTATAAAGACTCAAAACAACTCAAAAATTTAATAACTTGCTTTAAAAAAAATTAATTAAAAATTAGGAGAAATATCTCAAACTAATTTTTTAAATACAAAAATAAAGAACTAACATTGATCCATACTATGTAGTATTGGTTGATATTGATTGATGCATATCAACTGACTAATGGCTATATAGATGACATATTGGCCAATATTCAGACTATACTCTGAAGGTTAAGTACAATGAAAGTACACTTTCGACTATTATGAAAATAGCTTTCAATGTTTGGCCACATAAATCTTTGTGCATTTATTATAGGGTTCACTTCCTAACACACGGGAAAACTCTTTTAGTAGATATGGGTTTTCCAGACTTTCCACTTTGCCCCAATCTGTCCGTACGAAAAATTAAAAAAAATCAGACATTGAGAAATCGGTACACCGACTGGATCACTTTCTAGTGAATCGGTGTACCGATTTGGACTCGTTCACGTCTCAAGAAATCGGTGCACCGACCGGATCACTTTCCTCAAATTTCCATTTTCAAGTGATTCGGTCGGTGCACCGATTCAGTGCACCGATTCACTGGAAAGTGAACCGCTTTCTGAAAGTTCACTAAAACCCGTACAAACGGATGGAGGTAAAATGGGAAGTTCACTAAAACCCGTGTCTCATAAAAGAGTTTTCCCGTGTTAGGATGGCCACCCTTATTATAGCTTGTTTTCTATATATTTTCTTATGCCTACCTTTTGTGAAAATTTTGTTATAAACATGATCACGACATTAAAATTTAATTCAACATTGGGAAATTTGGTGTACAAGAGGCGCAGAGAGAGATGACGTAAATTAAATAAATAATGGTGAGATTTATAATTTGAGTAAATTTTATAATTTCTTAGTAATTGTCATATTTATATTTGATTAAAATTTAATGATGTCTTAGTAATTTAACTTGTAAAATTAAAATATGATAGTTCAAATACCATCATGTTTTAAGTAATCTAATCAAAGTGATTTTTCTCATAATTATATGTAAACTTTTTAATAAATTAATTATATTTGAATAAAGGACAAAATGATTTTCTAATAAGTTGAATTTCATACATAGAATAAATTTTCGTTTAAAAAATAGGCAAAATGACACTTTTGTAACTCTGGTAGGAAAAAAAATTAAAACTTATCCTACATTTTAGCTTTTATTTTGAGTAAAAAGACAATAAAAATAATTTTTTACATTTAAAAAAGTAAATTACATTTTAATATTGTGTTCTTAAATATAAAAATTATCAATTTATAATTTTATTTAATGAATAAAGGAGCATGATTTCACGACAAACGTCAAACATTGTTCTCCTGAGGGGTTTAGGGAGCCCTTTCCTCGTGGTTCTCCTCGGTTATAAAAAAAAATAACGTCAAACAATGTTCTCTCTTTTCAGTAATTTTTTTTTAATCTTAAATATTCATGATATTTTTTTCAATTTACTGGACAATAAATGTAAACAAATAAAATGAATTGTTAATAAAAAATTATAACTGTGTCTCATTTAACTCACTCACAAATTCTATCTCCATTTGTTAATTTAACTCAAAGAGTAATAATACGTTTACGCGTATAATCCTGCTGTGATTTGAAGATGTCGTTGGGCCTTTATAACGAACGCCACTTCTGACTCTCTCCCTCCCTCTCTGTTTACTATGCGCTCTGTCTTTTCTTCTCTTGTTATTCTCTTGCACTCTCAGTTTCAAGAAGCGTTTGGGGTTTCAGAGAAGGGTTACTCTTTCTCTTCCTTCTACCGTAAGAAATTCTAACTGGCTCTCAACGTTGGCAATGAATACCCTGAATACGATGTCTCGATCTACTGTTCTCCTTTCTACGGCCAATGGTATCTATCACTTCTTTCATTCTCCTCATTCTTTATTTTTTTCTCTTCAAACCTCTTCTTTCCATTTTCATTTTCTTTTTCTTTTTAGTTCAATTCCTCTTTCTTCTTTTTGTTTCTTTCATGAGGGAGGGCTTGAAGGGTCGGGGTCAGTTTTGGGTTGTTCCTACAGACTTCGCTTAAATCTTATTCATTTTTATTTCTTATGGACTGCATAACTTTTATGCAGAAAAACTGGCTGATTTGATTGCCTTCTTTCTTATGTGGTGGACCTGAGTATAATTTTTTTTTTTTTTTTTGATATTCATCACTGGATTGATTCATGATATGAGGCATGATTCACTTGTATGTGTGGTGAGATATGCCTCTTGAGTGTTGACATTGTTTAGTGTGATGACACCTGCCTCTTGAGTTTTGACATTGTTTAATCTAATGATGAAGGTCACTTCAACTAGAATGATATTTCCACCATTTAGATGTTGGTACCTAATTACAAATGTTTTAAAGCATTTGAATCCATGTTGGATAGTCTATGAGTGCCAATTCTTTTATTTATTTCTCAATTATTGCTTTTAACCAATATTTTTTGCTTATTTGTGCATGTGGAAAGGATGGTTGAACACAACGAGTACTCCCCGTATATGAGGGAGATAGAAATGCTCGCTTCTTATCCAACCAGAAGAAATCCTTTCATCAATTCAGCTTATATTTGAAACTAGAGGAGGATGATGAACTTGAGGAAGGAGAAATTGTTCTTTATGAGAATGAAGTGAAATTGATTATGGAGTGTTATTGAAGCCCTCCAACAACCATACATGTCAGAACTTTATGACCCAAAGTTATACTCATTAGCAAAGATCCCAATCGATCTCAAGGACATTGATATGGATTTAGAGGTGGAGATGATTAGTGATATGATGTGGAAATAAATGATTTTTTATCATCCGAGTGTTGCTGTTAGAAAATTATACTAACTTCCTTACTTTTTTTTAGGAGGGGTTGGAGCTCTGCATGGTCTTATCAATTTGTAAATCAAAATTTTGTATGTGACTTATGTTTGGAGAAGAATATGGTTGAAATCAATAACACTACGGGGAAGATAATAATATTTAGAGTCATCATTTTTTTTTTTTTTTGTATAAACCATTTTCGTATAATGAACAGATTTGATTTGAATTAGTGAAATGCCATGATTCTTTTTGTTTTAGCCATTTTTTATCTACATTTAGTAGAATATTTTTTAATTCTATATATGTCAAATCTTTTGTGAAAGATAACTTTTAGGATCGTTTTAGATAGTTAACATTAATCAGATGTAAAAGCCCATAGTTTGTGGTCAATTTAGTCTAAACAGAAATGGACCTCAATACTCTCTAAACTGAGATCAACCCTCTCAAATACATTCACCAATAAATCAGAAAACTCTGTAGAGGCCAGTTTGGTTGTAGAGTTAAGTGAAGCCACGAAAAGGTGTATGAGAAAGGAAAGAAGGAGAAGAGAGTTGTGGCCAGTTGTTGAAGCACCATTCTATGCTTGAAGATTCAACTGATAAAATGAAATGTGGATTCTAGAGAAGATGTAGAAATACAGGCCAGAAGCTGCTCAAATTGTAATAACAAAATGCTTTACGGCCCTTGATCCCTGCACATGCAAAAGTTTTTGAAAAGTTTTTACAATTATTACAAGCTAATAAAATAAGATTTTCACTATTATTAGTGTTATATTAGTATCATTATAAAATCATAGAAGGCCCAGAAATGATACAGACAACCCAAAGCAAATAGTATTTTCCAACACATTGACTAGGTCATCGAAGCTGTAGAGTTTTAGGATCTTCACAACATGCGTGCAACTGGTTGGGTCTGTGACTCTGCATTCCAGTGACTCCTTCAGGCACAGAAATGAGAGATCAATTCGAAATTAGGCCAAGCTTGCCCTCCCTCCTTTCTTGTCCCTTTCTCACTGATTGACAACTTAATCAATGGCAAGAGCAGTGGTATCAGGCACAAAAATGAGAGATCAATTTGAAATCAGGCCAAGCTTGCCCTCCTTCCTCTCTTGTCCCCTTCTCACTGATTGACAACTTAATCAATGGCAAGAGCAGTGGTAGCTGCAATTTGCACGATAGAAATCAATGTTTTAACATATTTATTAAAGTGTTGAGTATTGTTGATATCCTTAAAATTATGTGTTGTATTATCCTAACACTTTGTATATGAGGCATAGAGGCAACACTCAAGCATAAGTTTTGCAAATTGTAAGGTAGTGTAGCTTACAGTCTAATATCGTTTACCCATATTTATCAATTAAGAAAATGATTATGATGATAAAAACACTAAGTAGTCATTCATTCTGTACATGATTACATGTTCTTGTTTAGCACAGATGAGTACATGAAGCAGTTGAGGACGAAGATATTACAATTAAGAAAAGATATTGGACGCCCACTTTTCTTATTGCATCAAAATTTTAGATTTACCCCATAGAACAACTTATATCAGCATGCTGCAAGATTTACAAACGCTAGAGGAGATTGAATAGACTATACTTCTCACCTAGACTGACCTTGTATTCCACCAACCACAATATCTTGATCATTTATATAGTTGTTTGGGAAATAAACATTACTCTTAACAAATCAACTGTTAAAATGCAAGATAGAAATACACATTCAGAAACAGATTTATGCTTGTGACAGCTAAAACGAAGCAGAAACTAGACCAGAGAATGATGTTTCTTTTCATTTCATAATGTCATCACATTCTTCATGAGTGTGTTAGAACTAAATGAGAGGACCCGTCTTCCTTATCCAAGATTCCCATGGCAATATTCTGTTGTAATGTGCCTCATAAGAATCATCTATTTCCAATTTCATAGAGGATGCATGGCTGCTCTTATGGCTCTTTTAAGACAGTAGCAGATGTTCCAATGCCAAATATGAATCAGGACCTGCTGGAGTTCCTACCAAGTTATTGTGATCTCCACTAGTTTCATGGTATCATGCCATGCCAGCTTAGAGTATTCTAATTGTGATACATAAACTTCTCTGATGAATACCATTTAAGGGAATACAACCAGTTAGAACCTAGAAGAGTACACTGCAAGCTTAAACAATATTTGGACTTTGGTGACAGGGTTCCAAGTGTGTGTAATGTTTTTATAATTGGCAATTAGTTAAGTGAAATAAATGATCACCAGGAAATAGAATGATTGACGGAACATGACATCTCAACTAATGTAAAAAGCACTAACCATAAAAATATAGCCTTCTTTCGTAAGTTTGAACCCAAATCAAGAGGCTTAAGATTTATTTTAATTCTTCAGTTGGCACAAAAATGAATCATCCCATATTGGAGGTCACTTGACTAGGATTGTCAAAATTCTAGGGATCAAATCCAATGTTTGATAACTTAGCTAAGATGACTCAGTTATTGAGAAACTAACGTGAGTCAGTATGCAGTATGGTCACTTAACTAAGATTGTCAAAATTCTAGGGATCAAATCCAAAGTTTGATAACTTCGCTTAGATGACTCAGTTATTGAGAAAATGATGTGCACCAGCATAAATTGAAGGTCACTTAAGATTGTCAAAATTCTTGGCTCAAATCCAAAGTTTGATAACTTAGCTTAGATGACTCGGTTGTTGAGAAATTGATGTGGGTCAGAATGCATTGATCAAATCCATCAAGTTGGTCATAGACCAATATTCTTGACCCCCCTAATCCGATTCAATCAATAGCCACTTATTGCATAGAGTTTAGACCAAGTAAGATTATTCAATCACTTGGCATCTGAATGTTCTGAGCTGGCCCTCTGTTAATTAAATAAAATTCTAGATTTTCCAGAAAAAAATAATAATCACTCTTTACCCTTCAACCATAGTTCCTCCCATAGGAAATTCAATTAATGGAAAATTGGAAAGGAACCCTTGGAAATAAGATGGTTGCTATTGCTTTTCAAAAAAAAAAAGGTTTCTATTGAAGGCAAAGGTAAATTTGCCGTAGGTAAACAAAAGGCTTGTTTATCCCTTTTAGCAATTTTGCATGGTAGTGATGAATAGAATTGAGATAGGATCTGGAAAGCACCAAATAAATGGAAGTACCATCATCCTCTTCTCTTTTCGATTTATCACTAATCATATTCTATATCCAATATGGGATTCATGGATTTAGTCAATGCCATTCACATCATTCAATCTGCACATTCATTCATTTGCAAGGCTTCGATTGATCTAACTGTTGAGTCCAGAAAAATGACATTTTTACCCTTTAATTTTGGATTAGTTAGCCTTTATTTTGTAAATAAAAGATGCAGTTAATGTAATTTCTTAGTTTTGTAGATAAAATATGGGAAATACAGGAAACAATAAAAAATCAGTGGAGAATTGCAAGAATTGAGCTTAATTTGGAAGATCTGGAATTTTATAATTAATTCATACCACTTTTAGGATTTTTAATATAAATTGATTAATCTGAATCTAGTTATGAGAGTCTTGATTAATTCAATATTTTAGATTTTAAGTGGTTGGTTAATTATTTAATTCTAAAACAAGAGAGTCTGCAATTCAAGAGCCAGAAGAGAACAAGAATTTGAAATCAAGATCCATGGGCTAGAGATCCATTGCAAATGAGCCATGCTATGTTCCAAAGTCAAAGCACTGGGCCAGGCTCAAGCAATCCATGCGCATTCTACAAAGTGAGATAGGCCAATGTGAAGTCTAAGCCCAGCAATCCCAAGTCCAAGAAGTTGAAGCCCAAGTCCATAAGTTGAAGTCCAAGTCCAAGGTCCAACTACTCCATGAGCCAAATTCGAATTCAGCAAACCATAAGTCCAAATCCACATAAACCCATATCCAAAAGCGAACCCCATCTTCATACATGCAATCCTAACCACTCATATTCATCCATTCATCCACACCATTCATCTCATCTTATAAAACATAGGAAACCCTAGAGCCACCTACCAAATCCAAACCATACATCCATTATATTAAGATCTAGGCCATCCATTTCATCCATCATTTAGATTAACCTTAGGATCATGATCATCCATACATAATCTCATCACCCATCCATTTATTTTATCCATCATTTAGTTAAGCCATTAGATCTTTGGACATTTCATCATAGCCATTCATCTATAAAACCCTAGATCTAGATTAACTTAGGAACCCAGGCCACCTCCTCCTATCCATTCGAATTTTACACATCATAAACACCTCATCACCTAATCCATCTCCACCATATTCGAATTTGCCATCTCATCTCCACCTTCAAACGATTTTTGCAACTTAAAATCTTTAAACACCTCATAATCCAATCCACACAACCCATACATGATTTTCCCATATCTTTTCCACCTCATGCGTATCACTAGTCAACCCAGGCCATGTCATCTACTTCATCTCATCCACTCATTCATTCTAAATTTAAATCTCATCCATTCATTGCATTGCATTGCATTAAAACCCTAGACACATAAAATTCGCCCATGCCCTATCTTCTTTCCTAAATCCCAATTTTCTCTCATTCCTTGCTTAGCCACCAAGCCAAGATCCTACCAAGAGCCCTAGGAAACCCTAATCTTTTCATCTCTAAAATCTCCTCCATCCATATTATGTGAGATCCAATCCAAGCCATCACCAATCACTTAAACCAAGATTAAATCCCAACCGTTCATTCCAACCCTGAGCCTACAAATAGAGCACTAGTTACAATGGAAATTAAATTTGACTTGGAGCTTGAAAGGACCAAAGGCTGGGGGAAAAGACAAGAAGACAGGAGCACCATTCGAATTTTACAAGTGAGAGTTGTAAATTTTTATTTTTATGTTGTCTTTCTTGTATTTAATTTGTAATTGTCTGTACTGAATTCTTTCATTAAATAAATACAAGATATTTCTTTAGAACCCTGAAACATCTAATTTTCATATTTCATTGATGATTGTTTTGATTTGATTTTAAGTTTATAATTGAAAGTCCCCTTGGGAGCTACAACAACACAATTGACTCCAGAAGGGGGGGAGGGGGGCAGCGAATATGTCAATCTAAAATCGTTGGTCCTTTTTAAATTTACTCTATTGATTAGTTTAAGCGCAGCGGATATATCAATCAAGTGTGTGTGTTAGCAAATGTGTTTTAACAATCAACACAAGAAATTAGCTTTAACACCACAAACAGAAGGACACAAGATATAAAGTGGTTCGGTTTGCTAACCTACATCCACTGTTAGGACTCGCTCAACCTTAAGTTATCTCCAAATTCATTATATAACTCTAGACGTTTTATAGTGGTTCCGGAGCAAATTCTCCTTAATCCACTTTTGGATCAAAGGTTTTAAATACAAAATTAAAATCAAGAAGTACTTGCCTTTGAAGCTCTTTCTCGCTGATGTGTGTTTCTTGAAGATCCCACCCACTGAATGCCGACACTCCTCCTTACAGTTGTCGTAAAGCAATCACAATCTCAGGGTGACAAGGAAACTGCTTCAGGTTTCCTAGTTTATATCTCTCCTCTCTTTCTCACTTTCAAACTCAATCAACAGATTGGTTGTTTATGATTTTCCTCCTCTCATTCTCACTTCCAAACACAATCAATAGATTGGTTGTTTATAATTCTTAGTACCATAGTGTTGATCGTTCCTTAGAGTATATAACTCTTCTCAGCTCAAGGAAAATAGTAAAACAGTCACCCAACACTCATATTTATAGAGGAGTTTTAACGATTTTTCTGACTGTCCAGAACCCACAGGTCGGTGGCACCGATGGGTCGGTGTTCATATTTATTACCGTTCAACCACCTGACCGTTGAGCTTAAATGCACTCCCAACGGCTTTATTACTTACCGGTCGACAGGTCGGTGTCGCCGATGGGTCGACAAACATGGCACCGAGAGGTTGGTCCATACAAGAGGCTCGGTCCGGGGCAACACCATGCTGACAGAGTTTCATGTCCCGAAACTTGTCCTACCCAGAACGATCTGTCTCCCTTCAACGAGGGGTCGGTCCTGGTACTCTCGATCAGCCTTGATATACCGATATGTATGTTTCTTCGAGAGCCCACTTGTGTTCAAAGTCGAGAACTCACAAGTGTTTTATCGATGAGTCATTGACCACGAGAGGTCGTTCAGTTCATCACCGAGGGGTCGGTGCATATGAGACTCTCGATCAAAGGTTTTTCCAGAATGACAGTTCAATGATCCAGAACTTATGTCAATCTGGCCGACCAGTCCTTGACCACGATGGGTCAATCCTGTCTCCACCGAGGGGTCGGTGAGAACGACTGGTCGAGCTGTCAGTGAACATAATTCATATTTCCAAGTTCGCTGTCCAGCTTCCTCTCTTATGTTTCTTTATTGATTTACCATTTGTTCAACTAAGCCTAGAGATAGTCCTCTCTAAGGTGTGGGTACCACCTAAAGTCATCAATGGCCAAATACCTGTTTTTTGTGTTTGTCATGATGATGAGCTTTGAACCTGATGGAGCACGATCATCATTCTTAATCATCTTGGGTCTACAAGCTTCTTAACAAGTCCTTCTTCCCGAGTCATGGAATTGACAAACAGGGACTCGGCAAGGTCGGGGCACTAACAATCTCCCCCTTTGTGAATTTCATGACAAAACATAGAAACTAACCCAATTACAAGCCCACCCTTATTACAACACATTTGAATACAAAAATATTACATCACATGTACATATTCAAATGGAAAAAACAAGACTATGATCTTCGCATATTCGTGTTCAGCTTGCTTCTTTTATATCTTCATGTTCAAGCACAGAAGCAAGCAACACTGGACAATTCATTAGATGGGTTAGTCCAAAACATAAGTATGCATTCATGGACTAAACAGGATTAGCATTTATCCTCCTCATACATCAATGATTTCCTAGCCAACAATACTACCCATTGTTGAGAAGATTTTCACCCCCAATCTTCTTGAGTTTGATCTCTCAAACTTCAAGTACAGACATTCCCAAGTCCATTGGCTTCTTCATCTTCTTCCCCTTAGAGCTTCTACATTTTCTCCCTCATTTTGTCATTCAATTGACAAAGATTAGTATGCATGCATCGATTTTCAAGCACTCTCCCATGCTTCTTGCATTCAATGCTTGACTAAGTTCTGCTAAAACTCATGGTTCTCCCTTATGGTTCAATGCACACTTCTCATGCATCAAGGTTTGTTTTCCCCTGCACAAGCTAAGTTTCAGCTTAGCTGATTTCTTCTATGAGTCAGGTTAATGTCCTAGCTTTCCTAGAGTCTTCTTGTGAGAATCCCTCAAGAGGGTCTTGACTCGACGACTTATAGTATTCAGAAGAGACGAAGATTCTCCTCGATGCCTGGAGATTTGAATTTCTCAGGCAAGGTGGCATGATCATTCTCAGAATCAGAGGATACAATAATGACTGGGAACTTGTTCATTGTCATTTTTCACTACTGAGGAAAGGAGAATGCAATTAGCTTGCCCAACCAATGGGAATCACAAAATCCATGATTTTCAAGCTACTTGAGGCGGAAGGAACAGAAACAATCTGTTTTTCCTGCACGAAATAGATCCTAGATATCCTATCAATTAGTCTAGGGCACGAGAGGAGATGAGGAAATCGTCAGAGCTCAGCGGGAGAAGGAACGACGATTTTGAAATAATCAATGGTTTTATGCAGAAATAGACCTTTTAACTTACTCTTTCTGATTCACCGACGGGTCATGACCAACGACCGGTCTGTGTCGATATGCATCGACTTGTCTCCCTTTTCTAGTTTTCCCCCTTTCGAATAGTGTTCTGATTCCCAGCGGTACCGACTTGTCTGTTCCTCCGACTAATCTATCCTTCGACTTGGGTTTTAAACTTGAAGGATGATTGGGGGTGTGTGTGTGTGTGTATGCTTGCGATGTTCATAGTTCATTAAGCTTTGCTTATACACCTTTAAATACCAGTGATGATACATACATTCACACTGTTTTTGTGCCATTTGAAGATCCAATTCATCCTTCTGAAAGTAGGCACAAAACATGGATTATAGATCTCTCCTAGATCCAAACAAACCTAAGTACCTTGAGCACATTTAATTTACTAGTTTAAACATATTGCCTAGGTGTGTGATGTCATGTGATGCGGCATTTTCAGGCTTTAGCAAAGGCAAGGTGTCTATGAACAAGAGTCATTCCACATAATGTATAAAGCAACAAGTATTGGAGTGAGACACTAGGAACACTGATCATACATTCATTTCCCATTTTGATTAGATTAATCATGCATATAGAAATGAATTATGACACTACACACGCCTGTTATCATGTTATTACCCAAAACATGATAAACACTTTTATCATTCTTTCAAGTATACATTCCTAGAAAGAGCTGGTACATAAATGGATTATAGTTAAGCATATTTGATCATTTTGATCAACATTTTTGGTAGGTCACACCAAAAATCTATATAAGGGTATAGATCATGTTTCATTCCACACGGGATTCACAAGTGTAGGAACTTGGAATGAAACGATACTGTGTATATGTACCATACACACCTTATACTTGAGGTAATGCACAACTACATTCATTTCCTAAAAATACACAATTCACATGGCATATGAAATAAGATAAGTATATTCCAATACTTAGAGTGCAAACCTACATGTACATATGAGTATCTTGCATAAGATCAATCCAACCATCAAACAAGAACATGGATTGTAGGTAAGATATAAGGTGATTCCAAAACATTTTTCAAATGTGATACCAACAATGGTATCCATTCACATATTTGAACACAACCTTGTGAAACTTGGAATCTAAGTTCACAATCAGGTGATGGCCTTTTATCAAATCTGGTTTCAATTTTGGGTGTCTTCCAATTTGACTTTGCACATCAAAGCTTCCAGATTTTGTACAACGATGTTTGACCTAAACATGAAAGGCAAATTTTTGATACATGGCCACAAAGGATACTTAAAGATCACTACCTTCATCAAGTTTCTTTTCTCTATCCTCTTCTTCTCTTAGAGGATTTAACTTGGACTTTTTCAATGGACGAACCATTCACCTATATTCTCAGTACACAACTTGTTCATGATAGGTGGTGTTATCCATTGTGCTAGAAGAGGCAATTTTTCGTGGATTCTTTCAGTCTCTTTTGCTGTTTCATATTTTTTAAATATTTTGAAAGCATGTTATGAAACAATAATGATGAATGCAATAAATGTTTGGTTAAAGTGCATATCCAATTCATCACTAGTCCAAGTAATTTTGTTTGTGGGCTAAGTGGTCATGGAAGTTGAATGTTTATCCAATACCCTTTCCATAGGCATAGACACTTTCTATTCACCTATTTCCGAACACATTTATTGATGAAAAAAATTAAATTTTTCATTTTTATTTTTCATCACAAATGGAGGTTTGGAAATATCATGGCTTTCTCTCACAGCCATTGTTCTAGCACGGATCAACTCGAATGGTTAGATCCTTTCACAAGAGCACGAGGCTCTGATACCAATTGAAAGTCCCCTTGGGAGCTAGAAGAACACAATTGACCCGAAAGAGGGGGCGGGGGGGGGGGGGGGTGAATAGGTTAATCTAAATTCGTTGGTCCTTTTTAAATTTACTCGATTGATTGGTTTAAGCGCAGCGGATATATCAATCAAGTGAGTGTGTGTTAGCAAATGTGTTTTAACAATCAACACAAGAAATTAGCTCTAACACCACAAACAGAATGACACAAGATATAAAATGGTTCGGTTCGCCAACCTACATCCACTATTAGGACTCGCTCAACCTTAAGTTATCCCCAAATTCACTATGTGGGGACTTACACCCTCACTTAATTGGTTGGGAATTCCACCTCACTTAATCGGCTGGGAATTCTACCCACCATTGTGCTAGAGACAACGCTTTAGAGTTTTTTATAGTGGTTTCGGAGTAAATCCTCCTTAATCCACTTTCAGCTCAAAGGTTTTAAAAACAAAACCAAGAAGCACTTGCCTTTGAAGCTCTTTCTTGCTAATTTGTGCTTCTTGAAGATCTCACTAACTGAGTGTCGACGCTTCTCCTTATAGCGGTTGTAGAGCAATCACATCAGGGTGACAAACAGACTAGTTTCAAGTCTCCTAATTTATATCTCTCCTCTCTTTCTCACTTTCAAACTCTATCAACAAATTGGTTGTTTATGATTTTCCTTCTCTCTTTCTCACTTCCAAACACAATCAATAGACTGGTGGTTTATGATTCTTAGTACCAGAGTGTTAATAGTTCGTAAAAGTATATAACTCCTCTCAGTTCAAGGAAGATAGTAAAATAGCCACCTAACACTCATATTTATACAGGAGTCTTAATGATTTTCTGACTGTCCAGAACGGACAAGTCGGTGGCACAGATGGGTCGATGTTCATATTTATTACCGTTCAACCACCCGACCGTTATGCTTTAAATGCACTCCCAACGGCTTTAATACTTATCGGTCGACAGGTCGGTGTTGCCGATGGGTCGACAATCATGACACCGAGAGGTCGGTTCACACAAGAGGTTCGGTCTAGGGCAACACCATGCTGACAAAGTTTCATGTCCTGAAACTTGTCCTACCCAGAATGACCTATCGCCCCTCACAGAGGGGTCGGTCCTACTACTCTCGATCGGCCTTGCTATACCGATATGTATGTTTCTTCGAGAGTCCACTTATGTTCAAAGTCCAGAACTCACAAGTGTTTTATTGACGAGTCATTGACCACGAGGGGTCGTTCTCTCGATCAGAGGCTTTACCAGAATGACAATTCAATGATCCAAAACTTATGTCAATTTGGCCGACCAGTCCTTGACCACTATAGGTCAATCATGTCTCCACCGAGGGGTTGGTGAGAACGACTGGTCGAACTGTCAATGAATATAATTCATATTTCCAAGTTCATTGTCCAACTTCCTCTCTCAGACTTCTTTATGGATTTACCATTTGTTCAACTAAGCCTAGAGATAGTCCGCTCTATGGTGTGGGTACCACCTAAGGTCATCTATGGCCAAATACTTGTTTTTTTTTGTGATTGCCATGACGATGAGCTTTGAACCTGGTGGAGCATGATCTCATTCTTGATCATTTTGGGTCTACAAGCTTCTTACCAAGTGCTTCTTCCCGAGCATGGAATTGACAAACAGGGACTCGGCAAAGTCGGGGCACTAATAATAATCTTTGTTTATTTAATTGGACATGAAATAGTTAGAACTAGGTCGTAAGTGTTGAATCTAAGTTGCTAAGGCCCAATTTATTAAATTAAAGTTTATAATTCTTGATTTTGATGAAAGAACTTGAATTGAGATTTTGATTTTTATGCGAATTTCAAATCTAGATTTTGTATTCGTTTACACATTTTAGGCGATGAACGGTCTATTCCAACAACCACCCTTGCATTCTTCACCTTTAAATTTCGTAATTTACTTTACTTGCAATTTTATTTCCAATATTTTATTATGTTAGCTCCCTTGTTTGTTTGTTGTATTTAAATGTTCAATTTATTTTCATGTTTTTATTTCAAGTCTTATATGTTCATGTATTTTATTCTTTAATTCTTTGTATCAAAAAATTCTCTCTCTTAAGATTCACCTAACTAAGGTTGGAGATTTGATATTTTGATCTTAAAACATGTGATTTTAAATTAAGATGAGATACATATCTATGTTTCACCAATTTAATAAAAAGGAGATATATTTGATTCTCGACTTGTTAAATTCATAAGTTAGATAATAATGGTGTTAACGTTGGTTTTCTAAGATCTAAATTAAAATTGTAATTCCATGTATTAGATTTCTTAAGATTACATCTTTTGAAAACTACCAATTTAATTTTAAGCATATTTTTTGTGGATTTCCTTTGGGTTCGACCTCGCACTCATACTGCTATAATAAGATTAATCAAGTGTGTGAATAAAGAGTGTAGAAATAAATTGAACAATCACACAATCAAAAGACGAAACACCCACAACACCAAATTTATAATGGTTCAGAGTAAATCCCTCTTACATCCACTGTTGGACTCACCCAACCTTGAGTTATCTCAAATACACTATGTGGGAGTTACACCTATTGAGACATGAAAAATGACAATTTATCCCTATTATTTGGACTAGTTAGCGTTCAATTTTGTATATAATAGATACAATTGATGTTGTTTGTTTGTTTTATGGATAAAAATGGAAAATACAGGAAATCAATCAAAATCAATGGAAAATTGCAAGTTTTATGCTTAAAATTGGATGACCTAGATTTTTAATAATTAATTTCAAACAACTTTTAGGATTTTTAATGTAAATTGATTAGTTTGGATCCAATTATGAGGTCTAGATTAATTAAATATTTTTAGATTTTAAGTGGTGAGTTAATTATTTTAATTCTAGAGAGAGAAATTGCAATTCATGGGCCATAAATCCACTCCCATTGGGCCCAGCTATACTCCATATGTCAAGCATTGGGCCAAGGTCAGAGTAATCCATGTGCAATTCACAGTTGGGACATACTAGTGTGCAAGTCCAAGTCCAAGAAGCCCAAGTTCAAGTCCATGTGCTCAAAGTCCAAGAAGTCCATGTGCTCAAAGTCCAAGAAGTCCATGTGCTTAAAGTCCAAGAAGTCCAATGGAAGTCCAATTGTTCAAATCCAATACCTCCAAAGCCCATATTCGAATTTTGCTGTGTAAACCCTAAGTCCACACGCCCATAGTCTTGTCCATATCCATATCATCCACACCATCTATTAGCCATCCTTTAATCCAGACCATTCATTGCATTCCTAAACTTAGGTAAACCCCAGAGCTACCTTTCCAAATTCATTGCATACATTCATCATCATAGATCTAGGTCATTCATTTCATCATCCATCAAGATTAACGTTAGAATCTTAATCCTCCATGCAAAATCTTATCATTTATAAAATCATCTCATCCATCCATTAGTAAAGCCATTAGATCTTAAAGAAATTAATCATATCCATTCATTTAGATCTAACCCAACTTGCACTCCAAGCAACCTCAACCGAATCCACTCGATTTTGCCTTGTCACCAACACATCATCATCAATCAATCTCCACTCCACACAATTTTCCCATATCCCAATAGATCCATTCGAATTTCACATTAGGGAAACCCTCCACATCATCACCTCTCATCTCACCCATCCATTCCTCTCAACCTCTAATCTCATCCATCCATTCATCATTGTATTAAACCCTAATCATACATGTAAAATTTGCCCAAGCCATACCCAATCCCTACCTTTTCTCATTTCCTTTCTTAAGTCCCAACCCAACTTGATCCCCAAGACACTAAATTCGTGTGTACCCTATGTAACCCTAACCTTTTCATCACTAAATCCCATCCATCCACACCTAATGAGATTTAATCTTAGTCGTCCAATCAACACACAATTCAAATTAAATCTTAACCATCCATTCAAATCCCAAGCCTATAAATAGATCATTACACCATAGCCAAACTTGAATTTGATCAAAAGCCTAAGGAGATTGAAGATTAGAGAATAAACAAGAGACAAAGGATCCTACACGAATTTTACAAGTGAGCATATCATATTGTAAATTTATTTTGTTTGTCTTTGTTGTATTTTTCCAATGTTTTATACTTTAATACTTCCATTGAATAAATTTGAGATATTATTTTAGAACTCTGAAACATCCAATTTTTTAATTTCTTTTATGATTGCTTGATTTAATTTTAAGTTTATATTTTTTGTTTAATTAAAAGGACATAATGAAATGGTTACGACTTAGATTTCATTACATTCAAATCTAAGGTTCCTTTGGGACAAAATGAAATAGTTAGATTTTGAATTTAAGTGTTTAAATCTAAGGATCTAAGATTCGATTAATTAGATTAAAGTTTAGGAATTTTAATTTTAATGAAAGATATGAATTGAGATTTGAATTTTTATGTGAATTATAGATCTTAATCTTTTATTTGTTTACTTACTTTGAGTTATGATTGATTTATTCCAATACCACCTTTAAATTATGTTTTTTTTTTTTGTTATTTTATTTATCAATTTATTTTCTTTGATTATTTATTTTGTCATGTCATTTATTTTTATTTATTTTTGTTTTTCAATTTATTTTTATTGTTTACCTTGTTGTTTATTTGTGTATTTTGTGTATTTATTTCTTGTATTCAATCCACTTTCTCAAGATGTAGTTTGAGATTTAATTAATTGGGCTTTAAATTTTGTTTTCTTAAACTTGGATGTGAGATTGTTTATAAATTCTATATTAAAGCCATTAAATTATCTTAATTGGAATTTCAAGTTGGAATGATTGGTTACGTTTTAGATTTAATTGATGTTTACATTATAGATCTATTCATTAAATTAAAATGTTATTAATTTAAAAGCATAATTATAAGGATCGAACTTGATTTCTATGATGGGATTAATTTAAAATATATATTTTTCACAACCTACAAAATTCCAATTTCCTATATTTGTTTTTCATATATCTTGATTATTCCTTGTGGGGTCAAACTCACACTCATAACGCTATATTATACATGGTTCGTGCACTTACGAATTATAAACTTAAAATTTGCACAACACCACCCTCACAAAAAGAGAAGGAATTGCACCTTACTCAATTAGAATGTGACTTTCACCCAACTTAATTCCTAGTTTTGAAAGGTCCGACCAACCCCAGTCTACGTCATTATCCCTCTATTTTTTAGAGTGGTTCAATCTCTCGGATCTACTCCATAGTACAAGTAAATTAAATTAAACTAAGAAGCACTTGCCTTTGAAGTTCGCAACGTGTAGAAGTGCTTCCAAAATGTCCTTCCCAATGTGATGTCGTTCGATGACGAAGATGCTTCGAGTGTGAGCAATCACAATTTATAGGAAAGGTTTCTAGGATATGTATTTGCATATTGATCCTAGATGGACTCTCTCTCTCTCTCTCTCTCTCTCTTAATCTCAATCAAAGATGATTGAATTCTCAAATGATTCACCCAAGTGAAGTGCATAGAGAAGAGTTGGGATCTCTGGGAATGCTTAAGGATTTTCGTATGTGTAGGGTTCCAAAGTCTCCAACCAAACTCATCAAAGTTTGGAGTATAAATAGGCAACCAGAATTTATCCCGAACTGTCATGGCGATCGGTCGTGGGTCACGATAGATTGTGGCAAAAAAGTTGCAGTTGCAATATGATCGTTATGCATTTAATGTAGTCCCAACGGATACTCCAAGATGGGTCGTAGTTGTCGATAGATCGTGGCCCTTAAGCTTGGCCTGCCAACCATGTGACAATTGCACATTAAATGCACCCTAACAGCACAATAACGGCCATCCGTGATGGGTCATGACTGACGATAGGTTGTCAAGCCCAAGTGTCGTAGATCGCCAATTGACAATAGTATCGTCCTGAGGCCAACTGAATTTTACAGAGTGTTTCCCATTCAGAACTCTGAAAATTCCAGCAGATAGGTCGTGGACCACAATGGATCGACCCTATTACTCAAGATGGGTCAGCGCCTCACGATAGTATCGGCCTAAGAGTGAACCACTTTGACAGTCTTTTTAAAACCCGAACCCCATTCAATCCCAATGATGGATGGTATGACCACGAAGGGTCGTCCCCGTCCCAGGCAATGGATCACCGGACACAATAGGTCGTCCTAACAGTTCATCTGATTTTATAAGTTTGATATTAAAATAAATTAAACATTAAGAAGCACTTGCCTTTTGAAAGCCTTCTTGAGTAGATATTGTGCTTCTTGAAAATCTCTTCCAACTTGAGTTCTTGATTTAATCTTCATCACTTGAGACTTGTTCATTGCTTCAATCTTCCAAGGCAATGCACATCAAGGTCACGGAATTGACAACAAGGTGACTCGATCAAGACGGGGCACTAACATTATTTATTTTAGCACATCCCTATTCATCTCATGCACTATAGTTATCACCAGAAGTCCTGCATAACAATTAAAATTTACATTAGATATAAAAAATTAAAATTATATAAATCTCATAATATATATCTCTATCAATTAAGTCAATATGTTACTTGGCTCATTTGAGTAGAGTTATATGTCGATTCTTCATAGAAGTTGTAAGATAAATCCATCTATAGAAAAGGAATAAATGTTAATCGTTATCAACTTATTTTGTATGCGGAAAAAATATGAATCATTGTAGTCTAACAATCATTAACCTAAGATAACTGAGAGAAACTAGCTACTTGTGATTCATGACAGTCATCAACATTAGGTAAAGCATTCAAATTTACATTCTCCAATTCATGTGCAGTAATTTGATTTGGACAAGTCATATACTAATGTGGACAACATTTTTTGACTTTGAGGCCTTAGAACCGGGATAACGTCCTTTTGAATGTTGAAGAATAGGCTCATGATTGAGAGGAATCATGATATTGGCAACCTTATGGAGTTCATTTCGGACAAATTCTTTTTGAAATGAAGACAATTTTCCATAATTCTTCTTAATACCATCCAACAAAATATCTAATTGATTAGAATCCTGATTTATTTGATTGTCCAAGTCATTGAATGATCAGTTATCAATTCTCCACTGTGAATGGATCTCATCTAAATGTAAATTCTCCATCAACCTAATTTTGTGTGCACAATGTAAGCCCATTGTTGTTCTAAATTTATTTGTACAAATGCATGTCAATAAATTATTTTCCAAGAAAGCGTATTGCTTATAAAGCCCATTCAATACATAATGTGATACCTTAACGTTTACTTCGGCAAAGAAGGGAATATTACAAATATGAGAAATATGAATTCTTTCCATCTCAAGTTGAGCCTTGATTTGTTGAAACAGATTTTCAGTGGCATTACATATCTTACTGTTAGTGACCCGGCTTGGCCGAGTCCCTGTTTGTCAATTTCATCACTCGGGTAGAAGCACTTGCCAAAGAAGCCTGAAGACTCAAGATGATCAAGGAAGAAGATCATGCTCCACCAAGATTAAAACTCATCGTCATGGGAATCACAAAAACAGGTATTTGGCCATAGATGACCCTAGGTGGAACCCACACATGAGAGAGGACTAATCCTAGGCTTAGTTGCATATGTTGGTAATAAATATAACTTGCCTAGAGAGGATGTTGAACAGTGAATTAGAAGTGAAACTGGAAACATGAATTATGTTCACTCTCAGGACGACCAGTCTATCTCACCGACCTCTCGGTGTAGTCGAGAACGACAGAGCCAATTTCTTGTGTTGATTGTTTAATCACATTTTCTAACACACATACTCTTGATTGTTGTATCTGCTACATTTAAAATAATCAATCAAGTAAAATATAATAAGATTAACCTATTCACCCCCCCCCCCCCTCTCTCTCTCCAGGGCCAATCGCATTGTTCTAGCACCTGTGGAAAGGGTACTTTCAATTGGTATCAGAGCCTAATGCTCGTTAAAAGGATTTAACCATCCGAGTAGATCCAAGCTAGAACACCATGGGAGACAGTCATGCAATAACTAAACTTCCCTATTTCGATGGAACAAACTATGCCTCATGGAAGGCCAAAATGAGAAGTTTCTTTATTTCCATTGATTCATCGGTTTGGGATATTGTAAATACTGGATGGCAAGAACCCACGGAAAATAAAACTGCAGCTTCCATCACAACCATAATACATAAACATTTTGCCTCTTAGACCCCCGCTGAGAAATCTGCTCATACAGCATATGGGAAAGCCATGAATGACCTTAATTGTGAAGTTTCTGACAGTGAATACAGGCGAATCATGACCTATACAACTGTGAAGGAAGCATGAGAAGTTCTTGAGAGAACCCACGAGGGCACCTCAATAGTTAAGAGGTTTAAACTTCAGATCCTCCAAAATCAATTTGATACTCTTAAGATGAGGGAGGATGAAGTCTTCATGCACTTCAATTCCAAGATAAGAGACATTGTAAATCAAATATATGCTTTAGGTGAAGGAATACCCGAGGACAAGGTATGTACCAAAATTGTTCGGAATCTTTCAGAAATATTCAAGCCCAAGGTTGTGGCTATGGAGGACAACCGAGATATAACGGCCCACCCCTTTCTACAACCTAAATGGGTCGTGGCCCGCTTAACTGAAGGTTAAATGGGCATAACCAACGCATCACATCTAACGGGCCTTACATCACAGATTTGTGGCTAGGGGAAAATAAGTATTTTTATTTTTAAGATTATGAATGAAATAACAAAGCCATCAAATCCTTAAAGCCCAATTTTTATACATCGCATGAATTCTAATGTCATCGACAATATGAAATAAATAACATCTATTATCAACATCACATTTAAGCTCACTAGTTTGTTCTCAATCCATTCCACAAAAATAAAACCAACTAATAAATCTCAAATTTCTCAAATTATTTGAATCAACTAATTAAGTCTCAAAGAATAACAAACATCCAATAACTAACTCAATCGACATAGTCCAACACCTAGCTAGGAATTTAAATATTCATCCATAGTAACTTCTACTTTTCAACGTCATCCTCCAATCCTAAATCCAGACGGTTACCTACAATGTAAGGGTGTGAGCTCCCAGCCTAGTGAAGAAATACAATAGCACATATCTAAAATATGATATCTCCAATATACTCAATGTAATACAAATAAAGAAATATTAAAAGCATAAGTAATTGAATATGCATTTAATGTCCATGCTTTATGCTATGTAATGCACAATACCCAATGCCTCATTCGTCCACAACAACACCTACTGTATTTGGTGGCCTATCCACCGAAGCGAGGCTAACACAACACCACATGAAGTGGCCTACCTGCCGAAGCGAGGCTAATACCACCACCAAATAACAGTCTACGTGACATTTCATGGCTTAACAATCCAAACCTATCACATACGTGGTACTACTCACTAAAGGCGAGGCCATACATTACCACCATCGTGGTCTACATGAAAAATCACGGCTCACACCTCCATACACATCCCATGAATATGAAGATGCCATGCTCAATACCATGCCTACCATGCATTATCTTTATCATTGTGCCACATGTTATGTATCATATTAACATGTCATGAATCTCATCATCAACACTATACTCTAAGCAGGATTTTATAATCTCGAATTAACATAAACATCATGTACATGTTTTAAAATATCAAAATCAATCCTAACAATACCACACATGCATAATAATAATTCATATCACAATATTATTAATATGACAACACAATATCATAGACGCATCTTAATAACATAAAAAACTCTATAACAGTTAATAAAACATTCATCCAATTCGAACATAATTATTAGACCTTTCGATAAGGCTAGCGGCTACTTTCCAACTATCCGGGTAGACTGAGTCCTCTCACGGCCATTAGAACGTTTAGCCTATCCCCTTACACTACTGTGAGTAAGCACCTGATTACAACCACTATTCCTACATAAACCCAGTCCATATCATAGGTCCAACATTATATTCCCAAAACACATAACGTAATGCAATATTTTTCTATTGCTCAATCACATAAACAAAATAGAGAATATCATGCACAACAAAATATAGTGTATTGTTTTCCCACACCTAAAAAGTTCGAGAAGTGTAGGTGACGAATCCACACGCATTTCAACTTGAAATCAATCAATATGACGTCCGAGAAGTGCTGCATAGAGTTCGTTTGAAATTTTGAGTATCCTTAACATTACTCCCAACTTGAACTAAATAAGTGTAAAAGAGGTCCCTAAGGTCCAAGCCTATAGGGATATGGGAAATGAGTTGTAGGGTATTTTCCTCCCAAGCAACAACATATCACGGTTTTGAAGATAAGGTATCATCCTTTTATAGTATTCAAAGTATTGGACAAATAGGACAGAGTAACTACCCTTAGATTTACTTTGATGTTTTTAAATCTTAATACTCAAAAACCAAATACCCAGTACAAACTAATAAAATTGATATATATAGAAAAAAAACATTGGCCTCTCAAATTCATCAAATACCTTTAATAAGTTGGGGAAGACGAATAAATAATAAAACTCAAGTAAACCATTTATTTATTTTTATTAATAATATACTTATTGGATATTTATTGGAAACTCTCACATCTTGGAAATAAAATAAAATGGAACTGACATTAGAAGCATTCATTCAGATTTAAACCGGTTATTACCATCATAACATAATAGATAATTAAGACTTTCTTTTGGGTATAACAACTGTCCCAACTTGGGAAGTTTTAGGGACTGGCTATTTGGAACAAAAGTGTTGACACACTGGGTTTGACGTATATATCTCTATAAATATTTTTAACTTTAGACCAAGGTCTCATATATGAAGAATGTGGCCTGAACACATAAGTAATTATATTTTTAAACTAGGAGAGGAAAGATGTCAAGTTGCAATTTAACTTAGATGAACAAAATACATAAATAAGAGAATAAACAGTTTGTAGAAAAAAGAATTAGATATAAATTAGAATAGATAACCAAAATGCTGTGTTTAAAGACTCACTTTAATCAAATTAATGGGATTCTTTGGAGTCCTTGTACTCAGCAATCTAAGACTAAACCAGTCTTAGAATCAGCCAGTTAAGGGTTGAAAAAGAGTCCTATTACCAAAGGTTAAGAGGTCTCTTTCCAAAAGTCTAGAGACTGAAACCCACTCCCAACATCAACCGATATTGGACTGAAAATCAATCCCCAAACATGGTCTCGCCTGGTTGTAACACGTCAGGAATGAACCGATTCGGGCATGGACTGTTTTGGGGCTTTAGTACTATATATCCAGCCGAAAATCAATACAGTAGGAAGAGAGGAGATAAGAATAAAATAAGGTGGGAAAATACCTGGAGAATATGGGTGAATACAACAAGGAAAGACAGCAAAGACCACTTCATGTGGTGTTGTGTTAACTTCGCTTCGGCGGGTAGGCCACCAAATACAGTAGGTGTTGTTGTGGACGAATGAGGCATTGGGTATTGTGCATAACATAGCATAAAGCATGGACATTAAATGCATATTCAATTACTTATGCTTTTAATATTTCTTTATTTGTATTACATTGAGTGTATTGGAGATATCATATTTTAAATATGTGCTATTGTATTTCTTCACTGGGCTGGGAGCTTACACCCTTACATTGCAGGTAACCCTCTGGATTTAGGATTGGAGGACGACGTTGAAAACTAGAAGTTACTATGGATGAATATTTAAATTCCTAGCTAGGTGTTGGACTATGTCGATTGAGTTAGATATTAGATGTTTGTTATTCTTTGAGACTTGATTAGTTGATTCAAATAATTCGAGAAATTTGAGATTTATTAGTTGGTTTTATTTTTCTGGAATGGATTGAGAACAAACTAGTGAGATTAAATGTGATGTTGATAATAGTGGTTATTGATTTCATATTGTCGATGACATTAGGATTCATGCGATGTATAAAAATTGGACTTCAAGGATTTGATGGCTTTGTTATTTCATTCATAATCATAAAAAAAAGTATATACTTATTTTCCCCCAGTCACAAATCTAATGATGTAAGGCCCGTTAGATGTGATGCATTGGTTAACGCCCGTTCAGCTTGCAGTTAAGCGGGCCACAACCCGTTTAGGCTGTAGAAAGGGGCGGGGAGTTACACGAGATGTGTCCTTAATGAAAAATGATGATTTGGTTGGTTCATTGCAAACCTATGAACTACACTTTGAACAACCAAAGGATAAATCAATTGCCTTGAAATCTTCCTTAAAACAAACAAAGAAAACTAAAGAAAAAGAAAAAAATTCGGAAGATGAACTCTCAAGTGATGAAATGGCAATGTTTGCCAAAAAGTTTTATAAAAACTTTGTTAAAAGAAATAACTTGAGAAGAATGGGTAAGGGAGAAACAAGTAAAAATTATCAAAGAAGGCAAGAGGATTTTATATGGAAAGGGAGAAGGAGAGAGGATGTCAAGGAGCAGACTTGATTCAATTGTAGAGGAAAATGACACTACATGAATGAGTGCCCCTTCGAATAAAATAAAGAAGGCTATAAATGTGGGTGTAACCCATGTTGAAACTTCTGAATCAAAAAGTGATTCAGATGATGAGACCAAACAAAATATTGTTGTGTCAAAAGGTCTCATAGCCTCGATCATTGATGATCATGAGAAACCCACAATTAAAACAGAGGAAGAAGAGAGTGAAGATGATGAGGATCTGCAAGCTTCTTACAGTGCCATGTTCCTTGAGAGTGAGAGGATGGCTAAAAAACTCAACAAGGTTAAAAATGAAAACATTAACCTCTCCAATCAAGTGGAAGAATTGAAAGATGAAAAATATCTTCTAATCTGTAAGCTTAATCTCTCAGATGTTGAAAATTCTAAGCTTAAAGAAGAAAACAAGACTCTTCAAGGAGAAATAAGTATACATTTTAAGGATGTCGAGAATTTGTGGCAACACAATAAAATTCTTGAAGAGGATATTAAGAAATTGTCTTTGGAAGTGAGGGAATTAAAAAATCACAAATAAAAATTCCCAGATAAGTTTATCCAAGGAGAGGAAAGACTGAAAAAGATTCCTTGGTTCGTGCAGACAGCATGGTGTTCCACCAATGTACATATGAACCATAAGGTGTTCAGAGAAACGGGTATCTCTCGCCCTTTAACGGGTAAGTGCAATTTATGTCACAAAGATGAGCGCATTTTAAAAGAAATTATCATCATTTGAAGAGATACTTGGAAAGGAAAGCACAAAGGTACAATCAAATAAAGCCTATGCTTAAAAGACATCCACCAACAACTAAAAGAAACCTAAGGAGGGTGGATACAAGGCAAGACTCTTTGTTAAGACAGAAGAATCATGTCTTGCAAGAGTTTATGGATCCCAAGGTTGATCACCAAAAGTCGATTGTAGAGGTGTGTATGAAACACCAAATGTCACAATTTTCGTACCTAGGAGGTAGACCACTAATCGTGTTTTATTGTGGTTTAAGATTCACTTCATATCATAGACCACTATAAATGAACTCACAAGAGACCGTGTGAGCTCACATAACAGAGAAACGTTATAACATGAAGAGTGGAATTGGCTAACTACAAGTCTAGAATGTACTCATCCTGGCTATAGTACATATTCTACTTGGAAAGTCATACATTCCATTCAAATTATTTTGAAATGTATACATTTTTTAATAAGAATTGTTGTGTATGCGCATGATTTGATGAAATTATGTTTGGCATATCTATGCATGATTCTATGTATACTAAGGATATGATCTCATCAAGATGATTGCTCTGCAATCTGAACCTCTCGGTATAGACGACATGTCGATGAATGGACTGTCGGTGTGACAGACATGTCGATACTGTGCAAAATCAAGCAATGTTGAAAAAGGGGAAAATGTCGAAAAAATCGACTTGTCCGTGGAACCGACATATCTGTGAGACAGAAAGTTTAAAATAAAAGGGGTCACTTTTTGCAAAAGCGACAACACTTTCAAATTCACTGTCTCCCCTCCCTCGAAGGTCTATGGTCCCTCTTTCTTCTCCTGTACCCTAGACCAGTTGATAGGACCTCTCGGAGTGGTTTCCCGTTTGAAAATCATAGGGTTTTAGTTCCTCAAGCCTCTATAAGCCTGAAAACCACCAATTTTGTGATCTTCATAGATCTGGTAAGGGTCAGTTGTCATCTCATCCCTCTTCGAGCAATGGGTTGAGGATCTCCTCTAGGAAACACCATGCCTACAAAGATAACAACTCAATCACGTCCTAAGCACTCTACAGAACGAGGAGAATCCAGTCGTGTCATTCGATGGGCCAAAAGGACCAAAAGGTCAGTCTCTCGTTTTTTCCCTGGGTCAAGCTCTTAAAATCCTACATATGTTCAGGACGAACAGGAAACCCAACCAGAGGTGGAAGAAAAGCTCATTGTTGACAAAGGTGTCATCTTCATCGAAAATCAAAGAGAAAGAAGGGAAGAAGAAGCAGAAGAGGAGAATGGTCCTCAAACTGGTCGTGAAGACCATGTTGATATTCCAGACGACGACACCAATGAGGAGGATAGTCGTCCTAATGAGGATTTTTTGAGAGATTCTGACGAAGAAAGAGAATATGAATATCCTCATCAAGTGAATGATGGTCTGAACAACAAGTCTTCATACTGTAAAGAAGGATTGACTGTCTTGAAAGATCCTTGGATAGGTTGAGGATGACAGTCTGGGATCTAGTTGCTGCTACCTCCTTCTCTGACCAAGTTCCAGATTATCCATCTCCTCCTCCTCCAGCACCTCCTCAGGATGGCTCTGCTTAGGATAGTTTTTTGTGATATCTATTTTTGAAAAACTATGTTTTTGGTATTTTTGTCTAAGCATCCATAATGCCCCCTAGCAAAAACCATATGCTCAATGCACATTTTGTTTATCTATGAAATGATATGGTTTAGTATGATGTGTGTATTGTTGTGTAAAAATGTCATTTATCTCTTACGTATGATAAACTAATATGCAGGATTGAATGAGTTGGTTTTGTATTGGCATGTTAGGGAGAGAAGGGATCGGGCTGTGATATTACACATATCCTTGGAGTATGGGGGAGCACAAAATATGTGCTGATTAGATGTTGTCACTGGTCATGATAGCTTAAGGGGGAAAAGATGAATGCAAGCTTAGAACGAAGCTTAAACTTAGGGGCAACTAAGTTTATGGGAGAGCTAAGAAGAAAAAGCTAAGAAGATAGCTTAGAGAATGGGGGAGGAAACTCGAAGAAGCTAAGGACATTAGCTTACCTAGGGGCTGAAACTCAGGTCGGGCGGGTCGGGTTTTGATGAACCCATCCCTAACCCATGTCAACAATGTCTAAACCCAACCCGACCCGACCTGAGTTTCCAACCTGAAGTACAGAACCCAACCCGACCCGACCAAAAGCCCGAGAATCAACCCAACCCGACTCGACCAAAAACCCGAGAATCCCTCTCAATGACTGTCATTCCTTAACCTGTAAATTTTGTAATGTAGTGCATGGTATTACTTTGATGGAACTCACTTTTTGTGTCATGTTACCATATCAAGAAGTAGCACCATCTTGTTTTAGACTATTACAGTCATGACCTCTAGTGTCAATTTGTGAGTTCAAAGTGTTTGTCCCCATTTGTAATGAAGTCTGGATGGTGAAAGGGATCTACAACAGCAGATTCACAGGTGGGGTGGGGGTGGAAATCAGATCTGAACAAGAAGGAGATGGTGGCGATGGTCTAGGACAGGGATAATAGTAGCAACGGCGGCAGTTAGTGAAGGTAGATGGGTTTCACAGCAAAGGGGAAAAGGGGAATCAAAAGGAAGCCTTCCATTTTTAAAAAAAAATTGCAGTTTACAAAAAAAAATCAAAACCCAAAATCCGAACACCTTTCAATTACAGCGGGGAAACCGAACTGTGGTCGCTTAGTGATGGAGGCAAGAAGTCGGAGATCCTGCGACTGCTGCGATTAGGGGTGAAAGGCTATGCACCGGAGAAAGAAAATGAAGGATGAGAACTCAGAGAAAACGACTGGTGCGATTAGGAATAAAAAAGGGGCAAGCGAATGGGAAAGGTAGGGTGAAGAGAGAGAACAATTGCCATGTAAGAGAATAAGTAGAGAGTTAAAAGAGTGACCTTTTATATTTAAAAGAATTCGGGTCGGGTTGAAAAATCCTCAGCCCAACCCGACTCGAATTTCAGCAGGTTTTTCTTTTTCTAACCCAACCCAACCCAAGACCCGAACCCAGCCCACACTATTTCTGATCGGGTCAGTTGGGTCTGGCCAAAACCCAACCCAAGTTTCACCCCTAAGTTTACCCTATGAAGAAATTAGCTGGAAATCAGCTTGAGCAAGGGCAAATAAACCTTGTTGCACTAAAAGTGTGTACTGAACCATGGGGAGAACCATGAGTTATAATAGATCTCAATTAGGCACTAATGCAAGAAGCATGGGGGGGTGCTTAATCTTGATGAGTACCTACTAAACGTTTGTCAATTGAATGACAAATGAGGGAGAAAATAGTAGAAGCCAAAAGACAAAAGTTGATGTGATCGGGACTCTAAAAAGGGAGAGCCATAAATGAAAGAAGAATGAGGGAGAAAATCTTATTTAGTCCATGGATGTTTATGGTTTGGACTAAGCCATCTAATGATTGTGTAGTGTTGCTTACTTTTGTGCCTGAATAGGAAAATGAAAATGAAGCAAGCTGAGCAAGAATATGAAGACCATGATCTTGTTATCCGTTTGAGTATACATGTTTTTTATGTAATATTTTGTATTCAAATGTGTTATAAAGGGTGGGCTTGTAATTGGGTTACCTTCTAGGTTTTGTCATAAAATTGACAAAGGGGGAGATTGTTAATGCCCAGGCTTGGCCAAGTCCCTGTTTGTCAATATCATGACTCGAGTAGAAGCACTTGCCAAAGAAGCCTGAAGACTCAAGATGATCAAGGAAGAAGATCATGCTCCACCAAGATTAAAGCTCATCACCATAGCAATCACAAAAACAGGTAGATGGCCACAGATGACCTTAGGTGGAACCCACACCTGAGAGAGGACTAACTCTAGGCTTAGTTGCAAATGTTGGTAATAAACATAACTTGCCAAGAGAGGATGTTGAACAGTGAATTAGAAGTGAACTTGGAAACATGAATTATGTTCACTGCCAGCACGACCAGTCTATCTCACCGACCTCTCGGTGTAGTCGGGAACGACCTATCGTGGTCGAAGACTGGTCGGCCAGTTTGACTTAAGTTCTGGAACTTTGAACTGTCATTCTGGATATGCCTCTAACCGAGATTCTCGTATGCACCGACCCATCGGTGATGAACTTGAACGACCCCTCGTGTTCGACGACTCGTCGGTATAAAACTTATGAGTTTTGGACTGTGAACTCATAAGGGAACTCGATAAAACAGACATCTCCGTATATCACGACCGATCGAGAGTAACAGGACCGACCCCTTGGCAAAGGGTGACAGGTCATTCTGGGTAACAGGTTTCCAAAATGGAAACTACTTTCAAGCATGTTTTTGCACCAAAACGAGCCTCTCGTATGGACCGACCCATCGATGCCATAACTATCGACCCATCGGCGACAACGACATGTCGGTCGGGAAGTAATTATATAGTTTTAGTCTTGTTATTTAAGAAAAAACTTTCATTAGTAATTGTTATATTAAGGTTTAATATTAACACTTTTTTATAGACAATCATATAGTTATTGTTAATAATTATAGTTTTTATCCTCATCAAAAAGATGAGAACCGTGGCTATAAAAATTTATTTCAAAAATTATGAAATAAAAGTTTTTTTTTCAAAAAATCAATATCTATTTTTTAATTTAAAAATTATTTTTTTTCTTAGAATTTTATTTCAATCCATCAATTAAACTTTAGCTGATAATTTAATATTATTTATAATATTATGTTGATGGGCACGGGTTTGACCGAGTTAGACTATGGTTGAACCTTATTTAACCCAACCATCTTCAGAGACGGTTCAGTAGATGGTCTGGTTTTGATAACATTGGTATATATATTCAACATAGCATGTGCACCTTCTACCCTCAAAGTGACTCGATTTTAAAAATACAAACATTTGTCTATCCATGCCTTCACAAATTGTTCTTTATAAGGGATCCAGGTGTTTACTAAATAATTTGAAGCCTCGACATTATCTTTAAAATTTTCTATAAACATCTCAAATGCTACATAAAATGCTTCTTCGGACGAGGACTCTACCAATGAGTTCCACTTAGATATAAATGCATCCCATTATTCTTCCTTCTTAAAGAGATGTTTACAACGGGTAAGAATATTTTTGTTAATATGTCGAATACACAAAATATGCACATAAACAGAGAAGACCAACTTAATCGCATTCTTTAAGGCCAAATCTCTATCAGTCACAATAACTAGAGACTTAGGATCAACACCTAAAACATTTCTAAACATTCATAAGGCCCATTCATAATCTTCAAATTTCTCATTTCTTATAACAATAAAGCATGACAAAAAACTAGAATTAAAACTTGTCACACTAATCACATTAAGCAATATCATATGGTATTTGTTGGTCTTGTATGTGCAATCCATCAGAAAAATATTATTGTAGCTCTTAGTAAGATGAATTGATAATGGATGTGCAAAGAAAGCTGTGACAAATGACCATCATCATCATAGTCAATACTGTAATGGAAACCACCTTCTCCAAGATCCTTTTTAAAGCTTCAATTGAGGTACGACATCTTAATTGCCTTTTCCAAAGCCTATGCATCATATTGTACAAATCCCTTGATGTTGCTTCAAGGTTTGGATTGTCCTTCCTAAGCTTCGTCAAAATTTGATGAGGTAGTATATTGTTACTCTTCATTTCTATGATTTTTTTCCCTTTCTCTGAAAAGTGTCGTGCACTTGGATGACCTACTAAAACATTTGACCTTTCATGATTATTCTCCAATTTTTTTTTGGTCAACTTCCATGACCCATCAACATTTTGTCTCCCTTTCACTTGAAATGGACAATTCACAAGGTGAGAGGATCCTTTCTTTTTTCGTTCATCATCTTTCACATTACGTCAGTTGCAATATGTGCCTCCTCTATTGCAACCAAGAATTACCAACTTGTTCCTAGTACATGACCTTTCGATGCTAGTTGCAAATCATTGTGCAATAACAAACGTCATGTTCTACAAGATCCTCCTAACTTGGAAAAAAATTCTCAACAAACTTATTTTCATTATGAAGCTCAATCTAAGCATCTCATTACAATTATGTGTTTCCCCCCATCATTCTCAACATGTAGAAGGACCTGCCTTGCAAGAATCCATAGGCTTGATTTCATAAAAATAGAGAGCGATTATATTAATAGAATTAGAGTGTTTACCAGTAGAGCTACCCTGTGTGTGAATGCATGTATAGGGGGTAAATAACTCATCAAGTCTATTACATGATACCCAAGAATGAGAAATTTATTCTATAGTATCCCTTTTGGTTGTATGCTTTGGGATTAGCTATTTTAACATTGGAGTGAAAGATGATATGATTTTTTAATAGTTTAGAAATGTAAAACTCCTCTACCCTGCAAAATAAAAAATGTAGAGCTCAAGAAGCTAAATCCAAAACAGATGGAAAATAGCTGGTGATAATTATGACAACAGTGAGGATAATATATTTGGTAGAATTTTGATATAATTGGCAGAATTTGGATTCATCTTATTTATTTTTAGTCAGGTCAAGCATTATTTTTTTATTCATCATCATAATCTCCATTTTTCCATCATGTAGGGTCAGTTTCTTGAGTTCTTCTCGTCCATTCTACCCATCATAAACCACGGTCCCCATCATCACTCAAAAAAAAAAGAGGAATTTGACCTTCAATTGTCCCTTAAAAAAAATAAAATCAGATAATAAAAAAAACTGAGGTTTCGAAGGAGTGAAGTGTACCTTGGGGTTTGAGAGAGTGCAGAACTTGAGAGTCCACCGAGATGGAGAGAGTCGGTTGAGAAGAGGAAATGCTACAATAGCAGGAGGAGAGAGAGAGGGAGCATCGGCCGAGATGGAGAGCGTAGGTTGAAAAGAGATATTGTTACGATGGAAAGAAGTGATGGAAAACGAGAAGAGATTAGAGGGAAAACGCGAACGAGAAGGGAGAGAGAAAAGGGACAACAGCGAACAAGAAAGATATGAGGCACGTACTGCGTGTTGTGAACGAGAAGGAAAAGTGAGAAGAGGGACTCAACGAACAAAAAGGAGATGAGAGGTGTGTTGCATGGTGTGAACGAGAGGGAGATGGAGATGAGGCAATGTTGCATGTTGCGTGCTATGAATGAGAGGGAATGAGATGGAAGAGGGAGAAGCGGGAGAAATTGGGTTGAGGAAAGACATTTTGAGAAACAAAATCTTCCTAAAAGAGGAAACGAGATAAAAGGCAGGATGGAATGAAACTCTGTGCAAAATAAAGATTACACGTAGGGGTGTAAATGGATCCATATCCAGCCCATTTTGCCAGGATCCGGATCCAGCCCATTACATTATTGGACTGTCCAAATCCAGCCCATTTACGCAGGATCCATTAAGATATGGATCTGGATAGTCCAATAGGCTTATTGGACAGTCCACGGCCCATTAAGGGTCCAATAAGCTTATTGAGCTCAATTTGACTGTGTAATAATCTTTAAACTTTATAATAGCTAAAAAATATTATTTAATTTGATAAAAATATTTTTTTATGAACTATGTATTAAAAAATTGACATTTTTAATATATTCATCAACATCCACATGAGTAATTAAAATTAATTCCTTTATTATTTTTTTTCTTATTGAGTATTTGTCTTTGACATTAAAAATTGTAAAACTAGTACAATATCATTTATCATTATAAAACTTAAAAATAATAAATCCACTTGTGAGAGACTGATAGAGTGACCACATCAGCGGTCAAGATCATCTTAGAGTCCGAAACACTAAAACAAAATAAATTGGGCTAAATACCCTTAATACAAAACAAATAAAAAAAATACATTTAAAATAAAATATCATATGTGGTCCACTTGTTGGTGATCTCTTTCGTAGATTTCCAAAATCAGACCTGAGAAAGCAAAAGTGAGAAAATGCATTAACAAAATATTGGAAATTCATATTCCTTGTTTCTATTCAAACATTTCAACTAATAATTCACTAACTCATGAATGCTATTGGGAAATAACAATAAAACATTTTAAAAAGGAGGAGGAGAAGATTCACTGTTTGTGGGTCCCACTTTCTCCTGGAGAATGGATCCAAAAGGAGAAGATGGAAGATAAATAATAATTCTCCGTCACTCAAGACCCCAAGCACATAATAGAAAGGATGGGCCAAAACATGGTAGTCATATTCAAGTAACTGATTAAGCTACTCGGTCAGAGATTTCTCAAATCTAATAGATTATGTCAATTTGATAACCAAATAGTTCTTCAGATGGATGCAATTATTTCAAGGAATCAAATGATAAAAACGATTCGAAATGACAAAGGGTACAATCAAAGCAAATCAAATGGAATAAAAATTGGGAGATGGCTACACTAGAACTGTATATGACAAGAATCCATCAACAATCGCATAGGAGGCTCAATATACTAGATTTCATAACTTGTAAAAAGAAAAAGAAAAAGAAAAAGGAAGCTTACAGTATCCTTGAAAAGGCAAATCGGTTCTCACTAAGAGTCCATTGATCCTCTGCACCTGAGGCATAGTAGTCATATACCATCTTCGGCAGCTTTTCCTTTGCAATGGCCTCATTCTCCATAACATTAGTGATCTCCATTTTTGCAGCAGACTATGAGCCCTTACCCCACACAATCTAAGATCAAATTTCAGAAATACCCATACCCGACATAAATAGATGCATGTGACTAGTTCTGCTAAACAGCACAAAAACAAAGAAACAGAGACCCTGATTTGAAAATCAAACAATACCCACATAGATGGAAGCGAAGTGGCTAGACCCTGATGCCACATTCGATTGGAAATTGGAATCCATTGAGTAGAGGCACACAATCAGAGGGTGTGAATTTCGAGCCCCAGAAATGAAAAATAGTAGCCAGGATACCATTTTCAGCTTTCTTTTCATCCCAAATAATCAACAACACGAAGTTCCCAACTGGCTTGGACTACTTTTCAATCTGCTTCAGTATCCAAAGTCACCCTAAGATTGAAATCTAATCCAATCCACTTGAAGATATAAATACAGTCTAAAATCAAATCCATCACAAACAACAGAAAACATTCACTCTAAGACATTTGTATTAAAGACCATATGAGATTTAACAGGCTCCACACAAGATGATTGAAAATCTGCTCTAACCCAACATGGGAACCATAACAGACATTCAATTTACATATTATGCTCTGATAAAGCACACAAGAAAAGGAAAAGAGAGCTTGCACCCACATGTCGAAACAGAAAGAAACACACCCCAAGTAGAGCAGAACTCAAGAAGAGACTTACCTTAAGATGCAAAAGTAGTCCACTACCTTAACATCAGTTATTGTTGAGATGCAAAAGTAGAGGCATCAATGTCATCCACAGCACTGCAATATCAAAAAAGATCGTGTAAGTCAAACATAAGAAAAACTATAAAATGAATTGACATTGATCGGTAAAATTTATTTAAAACTTAAAGGATTACCACTCATCATTGGTAGTCCATGTAGAACCCGAACTCAAATTACTATCATCAACTTCAAGCGAGCCCAACTCCCTTTCACCTAATATAACATAAGAAATATAAATGATGTCACATGCTCCTATGAAATAAATTGAAAGCAAGGAAACAAATTAAAATAAGCAATAAAAATACCTTGCATGGTATTCCGCAGCCAATCTTGGCCACACACTAACGATTCAACAGTTTTTGGACACATAGAGCTGCGATACTGGTCAAGAAATCTACCTCCAGCACTAAAAGCAGATTCTGATACAACAGTCGATATTGGAATCGCTAGAATATCACGGGCCATCTTTGCAAGAATAGGGTACTTGGGAGCATTACTTTTCCACCATTGCAGCACATCAAATTCATCGGAACTCGGAAAGTTGGGTTCCTCCAAATATAGATCTAGATCTGATTTATGAGCAGAACTTGAGCTTTCAGCAAGAAACTTCTCAAACCTTTTCACCCGTTTTGTTCCATCTAATGTTGGTGATCCACTACTAACATCTTGCCTAATGCATTGTCTTTTTGCACTATTATCTGGTGATTGAGCCTCATACTCTTTATGAAGATTCTTAATATCACATAAAATCTGACTTATTTGATCCTTCGCAAAATCAGCCCCAAAAATCTTTGGATAATAAAATTCCAACAATTTCAGCTTATACCGAGGATCCAAGAATTGTGCAATCGCAAGAGCTAGACTACAAATGTCCCAATATTTTTCAAACTTGCCCATCATCTTATCCACTATAGGGGCAACAACATCGTCATCAACCATAGAATTTTCATATAAATGTAACCGAATATCACAAACTTCTTCAAAAAATAAATTCGAGGTGGGATATTTAGAACCAGAAAACACATTTGTAGCTTGATAAAATGGTTCTAAAAGCTTACAAATTTTTTCAGCTTTCTCCCACTCACTCCAAGATGGCGCTCCCACTTTCTCTTTATAGTTGACATCATAATGTTCCAAACGTTGGAATGCATCTTTGTACTGTAAGGCCACAACTAACATTTTATATGTGGAGTTCCACCTTGTAGGGACATCCATAATCAACTTCCTTTTAGAGTTTATTTTAGCATGGCTACAAATGTCATCGAATGTTTTCAACCTTGATTGTGATCCATTGACATATTTGACGCTTTCACGAATCATATCAACATCCTTATTTATTAGCCGCATGCCTTCTTGGACTATTAAATTTAAAATATGTGCACAACAACGCACATGAAATAATCTACCATCAAGCACTAAGCTCCCTCTCACCTTCTGAACAAGCTTTGTAACCAAAGAATCATTTACTCTATGATTATCGACTGTTACTGCAAATACTTTCCGGTCGATTTTCCAGTCTAACATACTCTTGAAAATAGAACTGAACAAGTTATCTCCACTATGAGGAACTTGTTCTACTTTGAAATTGAGTATTCTTTTTTGCAAATTCCATTCGACATCTATGTAGTGTGCCGTCAAACAACTATAGCCTAGGGTTTGGATCGATGTCCACATATCAGTGGTAAGGCTAATACGACTAGTGAGGGAATCCAACTCACTACATAACTTTCTTTTCATTTCTTCATACAAACCCGTACAAATTCCCTGGATGGTAGTCCTTGAGACAAACTTAAATTGGGGTTGAAGATTCTTCACAAAGTTTATAAACCCTTTGTGTTCAACAATTGAAAAAGGATACTCATGCAAAATTATCATCTTTGCAAGATCCTCTACACTACGTTGTTGATCAAATTCAAAATCACCACACACTACTTCATTGAGGCTACCAGATTGTGTTGGATCATATTTTTTACAAAAAGGTAAGTGGCGCCACAAGTGGGAAGTTCCACTAGTACTCGATCCAGTAAATAGTTTACCACAATGATTACATATGGCATTTCTAACTCCATCTATCTCTGCATAATGAAAATCCTTCCAAATAGTAGATGTCTTCCTCCTATGTACAACATGTTTTGGTCTAGAAGCATTCGATGCCGCATCTAGCTCATTCTCTTCAATGAAGTCATTCCTCTCATTAGAAGTAGACATTGTACTGCATAAAAAGTATTAACTTAATAAATTTCATTACTTGTTAACAACCATTTTGCATATACCCATAATTTATAATAATTTATTATTAACAATTATCTAAAAAATAAAATATAACTTATCATTTAGCATTTCATAGACCATAGAATGTCATCTAAGAACACATAAGTTCATTACTCATTACCATTATTGAAGTCTCAAATGAGAACAGAAGAGAAAAAAAATAGAAATTAAACTTAAAACTTCAATCGAAAGCTCTATGCAACACCAGCAGTCTTATCATTAAAAAAATAAAAAATCTAGCATTAATAAATTTTCCATAATATTGCAATAACAGTATTTTTCAGATAAAAAACAGTATAATTGAATTCACAACCAGTATTTGTTATACTGGGCCTACATAAGAAAAATCACACCCATTGGATGATCCTAATTTTCAAAGTAGTAGATTGAAAACATGTCTTTTATGTATAAGGCTTTTATACAAGGTTAATCATTGTAAAGTCCACTAGTTGGATGGTCATGATTCACCCATTACCCATCAGATGGCCCACCAGATTCAATCATTCTTAGGATGGTAGGATTCCATGTTAGACTACATTTTTTGCATGCAGCTACATTTTGGCATCAACACTGTCAATCATGGCTATAATTAGTAAGAAATTATTATTGTAGTCTACAAATTGTAGATTCAGATCACATAAGTGTTAGATAGGTAATCGGCATTCGAAAAGTAATTTATTAAATCCAAATATAACTATCATCTCTAGATTGATATGATAAATGACTTTAAAATAATGTGACGATAACTCTTTAATGGAACTGTTGAAAATATGTGTTTATTTATAAATGGATTAGTTGGAGATTGAGAATAAGAAATAATTAGATGACACATATTGACTATCAATCAAGAAAAAAATACTCTTATTTAGAAATATTTTTAAATGATTGGACTCAAACTCACTCTAGATGAATAGAATAAAACTTGTTGATTATAAAACTAATTCGAGAATTACATGGATTGGATGGAGAAAAGTGAGATGTAGGCATTCATCTAATTAGGACGATTTATTCTCTAATTTTAAATGATCCAAACTATTCGATGTTATTTAACTCATTGATTGGATTGATATCTAAACTAATTTTTCTTTGGATAATATGGGTATCCTCACTCCATACTGGAGGTGAGATTAATTCCACAGATATACAAAACTACCCGCAAGCCTTGTGCATAGGGAAAGCCCTGGAGGAGTTGAACTCAAGACCTCTACTCAATCCTAGAAATTTAGACTAACTGAGCTACCCATTCCAACACCTGTCTCCCATTCCAACACCCATGCTTATACCCATGAAGTTTTGGTCCCGTTGAAAATACCAGCAAAATCATTAATTTGGCAAATTCTGAAATTAAAAAATTTTGGAACCTGGGAATTGCAATATCATTCTTGTGTTTGGTAGGCTTAGAATTATGGGCTGGAATCTAACATGTCCACAATACAAAATGGCTCAGGCTTTGAGATTCCAAAATAACCCATACACACCCCAGTTTCCAACTTTTTTCTCAACCATAAAGATACTGTAGAACAGTTTATCATCTAATTATGGAAATCTATTTACAAATACTTGGGTCATAATCAATAATTGAATAGAGAAAAAGGCCCAAGGTTCAACCCCTAGACAGCATATGACAATTGAGAAAGAACATAATCCTATAAATGGGGTTCCTGCTTTGCAATGAACCAAGAACATATTATTAAATGGGTATCATGTAGATTTATGGGGTACCAAACCCTTCAGTTCATAAATCCCCATCAAGGACCTCTTATACCAACCTTCTTAAAAACAAGTGACCTGTTTATTGTTAACACCAACCTACTGTATTGTCTTTTCTTGTGTTGTTGTGATTCTCTTCTGGAGCTTCTTTTTCATGATAGAGATTACTAAAGAAGATTGGCATAGTTGTCTCTGTGGTCGTCTTTACCTGCTGCTCTTTTATGTTTTTAAGGTCATGCTTGGCAGAGAAGATGTACAATTAAATCCATCTATAGTTTTTTTTAAAAAAACTTTCATACTGCTTTTACGATGTAATATGTGATAAAAAAACATGCTACTTTAAAATGAGAGAAACTAATAGAAAATACAGTTTTTACTTGAAAAGTAATGCACTCAATGAAACAGAGTGTTGAACAATGAAGAACAGACAACTTTTTTCTCAACCATAAAGATACTGTAGAACAGTTTATCATCTATTTCAGCAAATACATACAAATGCACAGAAAATTCAATCAGGTACAGGGGAACAGACATCAATTTAGAAGAGAAGCCACAATTTAGAAGAGAATCCACAGGATAGGATGAAACCCATACCCACTACCCGTCCTTGACTTTTAAATCTAACTCTATTTTTTAGATTTGTAAATTTTACAGTATCTATAAAATATTTACCTAAGTATTTAATCTAAAAATGAAGATAACAACATGGATTTCTAATAAAACCCCAACTTACAGCAGAGATCTGAGTCCTCCAGTCGATTGATCTGGATGCCAGTGGAAGAAACCAAAGAGATCTGACGTTGGGTTGATTCTGCCTGTGCTGCCTTCTTCTACCTGCGAACAGCAAGCTGTTCTGGGTTTCTGCAATTGCTTGGACTCTGTGAGCTGCCCCTCGAAGATCTACTGGCTGGGTTTGATTTGTTAGAAGATCTGCACGGCTTGCTCACCAGTCGGTGAAACCCTTTGTGCATTCGGTCTCTTTGATCCCTCCCAGATCTAAGTGAAACCCCTTGTTTCGCTGCTCCTAATCTGACAACCGATGCGGCTGGATCTGCTAGCTGTAACGAACAGTGCAGCCCTCTGATCCGCCACTGCCTTCTCTGTAGAGAGAGACCAGAGAGAGATCGAGAAAGAGACAAAGACCCAGAAAGGGAGAGACTCAGAGAAGAGAGCAAAGATCGAGGGAGAGCAGCAAAAGAGGCGAGAGAGAGATCGAGAGAGAGCAGCGGCAAGAGAGCAGCGGCGACAAGCATATCCTTCGATTTCCTTCGATTTCCTTTTGATACGCTTATGTCGTGCGTAGGGAAAGTTAACAAACTATCAATGTTTCGGACCGTCCATTGGACCGTCCATGGACGGTCCGCGACCGGCCCATTATGTTAATGGATATTTGGATCCGATCCCAGAGTCCTTATTGGATACTAGGATCCATATCACAAATGGACTCTTGGATCTGGGCTGGATAGTCCACGGGCCGGATCCAGATCCATTTACACCCCTAATTACACATAATTTTAGGGCACTATGAGTTAATTTCACAGTGCAAAAATCATTACCCAAGATTTATTGGACATGCATGTCTCGACACCACTGGACTTGAAAATTTGATCTATGATGATGAACCCGATCGGAAACTTGACTGAAAAGGTGATGCTTCGATGCTCCAATGTATGAAAATCACAGTGACTTGTTTAGTACAATAGAACCTTACATGCACCCATACTCACCTCATTAAAATAACCCATTTACATGCATGCATTAACTTCATGCACTTAAAGGCAAATCTGAGAACTTATCATGGAGAAAGGAAGAGATAGAGGAGAGACCAAAGACACCAACACACACGTTGCTGCTGCAACTTCAACTCTTTGAACTTGTATATAATGTGGAATACACTCAGTGCTTGCATATACAAGGTATCTATGATTTTTTATAACCAACTTTGAAAGACTCAATTTGGACGTTTCTAAATTACGCTATTAAATCTTGATGAGGGCATCACTTAAGAATTATGTGAATAAATTGTCTAATTGACACTCAAAAGTGATGATAAAATTGTCAAACTAAATGTCCTGCAAATTACAATTCAAAATTAAAGGGTTTGCCTGTCCAATTGTGTTTGATCTTTGGAGATTGAAACTTGGAGAATAATTCTCTCCTAAAGGACACATGTCAGAATCGTATGAGTCCTTACTGAACAAGTAAAGATCATGAGGAGCAAATGGAAGATAAGATAGAAAATTTTGGATCTTGGAGTGATAAGCAATAAAGGATGAGTCAGCATTGAGTCACCATGGAGATCTTATCTCCAATATTCGCCCATGACACATTGGATTTAGGGTTTCATTTCAAGCTATAAATAAGGTCCCGACTACAAAGTAAATTCAAATTTGAGCAAGTACTGAAAGGAACACTGAAGACTAGAGGCTAAAAAGACAAAAAGAGAGGAATATTTAAACTTTGTCTGAGAGTTCTTTCATTTTTATTTTCATGTCTTTGATGCAAAAACACCAAAGCATTGTAATTTAATATTCCAATTAATTTGAATGAAATTCATGGAAGTTTTCTTTAGATTTATGGTTTTTCAATTATTGAATATTTTATGATGATGATTTTTTATTTATTTTAGTTCTTTTTATGAATGTTATGGAATAAATTATTTTAAGAGTTTTCAAAGGAAAAGTAGAACCCCGTTTAGGATCAGTGGAACTTAACCTTTTCAGATCTAAGGCTCTTTTGGAAGTGTAGCTTATTTTTAGACACAAAAAGGAGAGTAGAAATTCTGCCCAAGCCGAAGGCTTGAATTGAAAATTTCTGACTTAATGGACGCCATAATTTTTTTAATTAGAATTTTAATAAATAAAGAACTTGAATTTATATTTAATAATTCTAGAAGATTTCATAATGAAAGTTCCCTGAGTGCTTAGAACCTGGTTAACCCTAGAGGGAGGTGAATAGGGTAATCACGAATTAATAGTCCTTTTTATATTTTCTTGATTAATAGAGTGCGGAGTTAAAAAAAATTAATCAAGTGTGTGATTCCAAAGTGTGCAAGGTAAACAAACAAACATGTAAGAGGCAATGCAGATGATTTATAGTGGTTCGGTTAAACAACGTACATCCACTATAGAGACTCACCCAATCTTTGGGCTATCTCCAATATACTATGTGTTGGAATTACACCAACACAATAGAATAGGACTTCCACGTATCCAATTGATTGGGACTTTCACTCAATTCCCTTCCAACTATTTTTTATAGTGGTACAAGAGAAAAACTATCTCTTTAATCCACTTCACAATGATATAGATTTTAAAGTAAAGTCTAAATAAAGAAGCACTTGCCTTTGAAGCCTTTGCAAATGAAGTTGTGCTTCTTGAATCACTCCACCCAATGTGAGATCGTATAATCCCAATGTTGATGAAGACTCGTCGTGTCACAATCCTTGGGTATCTAGGAAATTAGAGGTCCAATGTCTACCTAGACGATTGGCTTAATCCTTCTCTTTTAATCTCAATATTTACCGATTGAATACTTGAATGGTTTTCAATTGTTTAGCTAAGAGAGAATAATCATATGAGTTTGCCTTGGTAGGTGAGGATTAACTTGGTACATGTCTCTTTGAATGCTCATAAATTCAATCCCCCTCACCTCCAAACAATGAACATATTTATAAGCAAACATAATTTCTTTCATAACACAGATCCACACGATTGATCATGTACAGGCGATCGATCGTCAGTGTTTAAATTCATTTTCACCAACCCAACCAATGAACATTTAATACATAGTAACAGCTGAAAAACGGTAACCTCACGATTGATTGTCCGTGTTTCCATCGACTGATTGAGGGTTGGAGAATGAATCGGCCTGAGACTGACTATATTTTCCAGTGTCAAGTCTCATCCAGGCACAGGGTGATTGATCGTGCTGCCGATCTATTTCTACCATGTACTCATGATCGATCGCTTACCCGATTGATAGTATGATCCCAAGTTTTCCAGGCTTTGTTTAAGTCCAACCAATGTCCTGTCTTAGCGATACATTGTGCTCATGATTGATTCGTCAAGGTTCCTGACAATCGATCGTGGACACCCGATTTAATCGTCCTGGGACCACATGGGTTTGATAGTCTTATTTCAACCAGAACCTCCAACTTTCAACATGACATATCTCAAGACCACGATTAATCGTGTGTTGTCTTTGGCAAACGATCGCCTGACACGATGTGTCGCCCTAACAGTGAATTCATATTTCAAGTTGGGTTCCAATTCATTATCAAACACATGTTAGGCTTGATTAATTATCAAGATGTGATCTCTAAGCATAGGCATGGTCCACCTAAGGTCTGGGTACCACCTATGGTCATCTATGGTCACTTACCATCAGTGATTGCCATACACGTTGAACCGTTGAGTTTCCACACTTCAACCAACGCTTGAGATTTTAAGTATTGAGCTTCTCTCTTCAAGGCAAGCCTTCACCCAAGTCACGAACTTGACAAACAGCTAACTCAGCAAGCCAGGACACTAACACATAATCTAGGTTATGATTTCATTTTTATAACGGATAATATATCACCCTAAGTACTTGTCTCAATTCCAATGTAAATTATATGAATATGTTATTTTTGTGTTATTTCATTTATTCAATTCTTTCAAATTCTTTGGAATTAGGTTAGAATTATTTTGTTTGAATCTTAATTTTGTTCTTTTTAATTGAGAGGGGCTTGTTTATATTTTCTAGATGGGGTGTTTTTCATGAAAGATAAAATCTCATAATGGTTAAATTTTAATTTTAGATGATGATTCCATTATTAGATTGGTTTTAGGAATTTAGAAAGTTTCTAAGCTAATGTTATGTTTTTAGTGATTAGAATTTTGGTTTTCATCTTTAGATTATTTCTAAGATTTATTTTCTTAAACTATAGAATCTCAATCACATATATTTGTTTTTTTCATATATTTAGAATGTTCCTTGTGGGATCGACCTCACACTCATACTGCTATACTATTAAATGGTTTGTGCACTTGCGAGTAAAATAAATGTAAAACTTTTTATTACACAACATGCCACATGTCAAGCATCCAATGATGGTGATCCTTGTAATTAATTTGTATTTTTTTTTTATAAATAGATGTCTTGGGCATGTAATACTTGCATCCAAGCTTGAGTTTTTCTCAATTGCTTAAAGCAGGGTTCTAGTTCTCATTTGCGAGGTTTTGGGTTCAACTTAATTTCTAATTTAATATTGCTTAGAAATTCATGGGGTTCTGGTTAAAATCAATCCCACCTTGGGTGAATTTTGGTACTAATTCCTTGATTTCTATTCAAGCAAATCAATTCTAGACTCCTAGAATCTATTCTCTTTGGTGATTTTCAATTGGTGCTGAATTTTGCCGAAGAGAGATTTTGACCTTATTCTAATTTTGAGTGAGAGATTAGGGTTTTGATTCATCTAATTGGGGTTTAATTTGCGCGTAACAACCGGGGTGAATTTGCAATTGGTGATTTAAGTTGATGGAAGTTCCAAGGAACTTCTTAGATTTCAGGATTCTTCGAGTTCAGGTTCCGTCACGCCCCTCCCCGATGTGGGCCTGAGAGGTGAGGATTTTTTTTCTCACACAGGGAAACCTAAACTAGTTTCTACATTCCCAAGTCCATAAGAACTCATACCGTAACTCGGTAGAAGTTCATCACATACAATTGCCACGCGATCATCCCGATGCATACGTGAACTCAAACATGTATCATAACATATAAAACCATATCACATCGGAGTTTCTCAACAAAAGCACGATGGTTTTATTACATGAAAGGTTAGAGATCTGGCGATCACAATATTATAACATATAATATAAAGTCTTTCTAATAATGGAAGTTCCCTTCTAAATGGGGAGGCGCATAAGTCTCCAAGTCCCTTAGCTAACTGTTGGGGTCTGTCAAACCCCTTCTTTGGCAAATGTCCTGAAATCGTAAGGGAGTGAGCTAACTAGCCCAGTGAAGAGAAACAACAAGTATACAGACAATATGTTATCAGCCAAGCATATTATATAACCTACTCATGTTATAAATTAATCATGCAATCACATGGTTATAACATTAACATAGGGCCAACACCACATACCAAAGCATAGTTATAACGTAGGGTTAACACCCAAAACACATAAACATAGTTATAACATGTCAGGGATCAACAATCAGCCATATAATCATGATAATAACAATAACACAGTGGTAACACCCTAAACACGCAGTTATTATTATATCAAAAATGCAGGGTTAACACCCAAACATGCACTCATGATTATAAAAATCATATGCAATGTCCAATCACACATATGTTAGCATGCAACTCGACGCACACTACCAAAATTTTAGTCAACTTATGTCCCGAAACCTGGGGTATTACGCCACTCCGACTCTATCCGCAATGCTAATCCTAACGTGGATAACCTAAGGGACCCAGAGCCTATTGCAACAAGCAATGTAGGTTCTCCCAAAGTCAGAGCTCACGTCCCCAGTCATCATTTCGTGTAACTTCTAAACACTAACTTGTGAATCGTTGCCTTTTGTCTTACACAACATGTGTACACTTAGGTCTACCTCATACTAGTGCTTCACCCAGTCTGATATACACTCTACATTGCAGTTACAACGGCCCAATGCTTCACCTAGTACGTAATACACTCTACATTGCAGATTTCCATAGCCCAATGCTTCACCTGATACGTAAAGGCACATTGCATAGTCATTTCCCCATGCATATACAATCATTCATAAGTATGTTGCATATATCCAACACATAGTCGCACCAGTATACCAAAGCAAAATCACTCAACACACACACACACACACACATATATATACCTAAAATGCATTACCCAGCATTTTAAATAACATGCATGTTGCTCGTGCATTCTTCAATAAGCATATAAATCAAGCATACATTATATGTTCCACCCATACATGTACATCATACATTATGTACTTAAAAACACATAATCAACATTCCAACTAACATGTTTATCATCCAAATATTTTTCACAAAGCATAATAGATGAGTTAGTAAAATCATATTACCTTAACAAGCATTCCCACATACATTAACATGTTATTATCAAAGTAGACAACTTAGCCTAACCACATCATCTCAACATGCATTACTGCACATATTAACATGTTATATCAAAATTAGACATCACCCGTCTAACAATGTTGTCTCATATTCCTACATCCAAGATCATTGAGATAAGTATCTCCATATGGTAAATCACAATTTTGTGGACCTACACAAGCAGATACCAGCACATATTTTGAAAGTCCCCTTTCACGGTGCTAGAACAACACAATTGACTCTAGAAGAGGGGGTGAATAGGTCAATCCCATTTTCCATGGTATTTACAAATTTCTTAATTGTTTTAAATGCAGTGGAACATTAATCAAGAGATTTGTTTAGTGTGATAGATTGTTTCTAATTTCTTTAAACGGTCACACTAAGATTATGACCCTTTACATATTGCTTGATTGTCGATGCTTGTGCACAATGAGTAAAATAAGATAATCAACATGCAAAGTGATGTGTTGAGAAGAGTACTTAAACACTAAGATACAAACACACAAAGATCAAACACCATAAGACCAATTTAAAGTGGTTCGGTTAGCCAACCTACATCCACTATTATGACTAACTCAACCTTGAGTTATCCCCAAATCCACTAAGTGGGGACTTACACTCTCACAATTAGAGTAGGAATTCCACCTCACTCAATTGGCTGGAAATTTCACCCACCACTGTAGAATAGGAATTTCACCTATCCATTTGACTGGAAATTCCACCCACCACTGTGCCCGAGATGACGCTCTAGAGTTTTTTATAGTGGTTCAGGAGAAAATCCCCCTTAATCCACTTGCCTGGGAATTTCACCCACCACTGTACTAGAGACAACGCTCTAGAGTTTTTTATAGTGGTTCCGGAGAAAATCCCCCTTAATCCACTTGCCTGGGAATTTCACCCACCACTGTGCCAGAGACGACGCTCTAGAGCTTTTTATAGTGGTTCCGTAGCAAATCCCCCTTAATCCACTTGGATTGGAATTTCACCTACCACTTTGCTAGAGACGACGCTCTAGAGTTTATTATAGTGGTTCCGGAACAAATCCACTTTCGGGACAAAAGTTTTAAAATAAAATTAAAACCAATAAGCACTTGCCTTTGTAGCTCTATTTCTTGATGTGTGCTTCTTCAAGATCCACTCAATGTGTGCCAACACACCGCCTTCTAGCCGTCGTAAAGCAATCACAATAAGGGCGACAAGGAAACTGATTTTACCAATCCAACTTTATTATCCTTTCCTCTCTCTCTGACAAACTCAATCCATATGATTGATTGTATTAAACTCCCCAAGTGTAAGCACGAGAGAGAGAGTGACCCTTCTCTTGGCCCTTGTTTAAGCTCACTGATAGTGATGAGTATTGATATTTTAAATTTGTAAATCTCACAAGCGCACGAACAATGTATAATATAGCGATTGAGTGCGAGGTCGAACCCAAAGGAAAATCACAAAATATATGAAGTAAAATTAAATTTTTATTCCTTTAAAAAGAGCTATTTTCAAAAAGTAGAACCTTTATATGAGTCATGTATCTAACTTAGAAAATCAGCAAATAAAATGTGTGTATTAATTGTCCTTGAATTAAAATGGTGAATTAAATGATAATCTTAATCATAGTCAAAATTACAAGTTATAAGATTAAAATATCACATCTCCAAACATTAATTGAATAAATTTTGAGAGAAAGTGTAAACACAAAGAACTAAAAGAATAAAAGAATAACATGAATTAAAGAATTAAAAAAGAATAATACATACAAGATTTAGGTTAGAGCAAAAAGTATACAACAAACATAGAATCTAGCATGATTAAAAGACAGAAAATTAAATTGCAAGAAAATAAATGATTAAAATAAAGGTGCAGTAACGTAAAGGTTGGTTGTTTGGAATAGACCGTTCATCACCCAAAATGTGTAAACAAATACAAAACCTAGATCTGAAATTCGCGTAAGGATCTGAAATGCAATTCATACTTACTAATAAAGACAAGATTCACAACTTTTAATTTAATTAATCAAACCTTAGTAATCATGATTCAAAATTTACAATCAAGATCTTAACTATTGCATTTGCTCACGTTTAATTGAATAAACAAAAGTTGCAAACTTGAAATTAAAAGCAAAATAATCACAAAAGAATTCTAGAACTTAGATGTTTCAGGATTCTAAATGGATGCTTTGTATTTATTTCATGGAAAAATTCAGTATAGGCACTTATAAAATTAAATACAAGAAAGACAACATAAGAATAAAAATCTACAACTCTCACTTGTAAATTCGAATGGTGCTCCTGTATTCTTGTCTTTGCTCTAGCTTTGGTCCACTCAACTCTAGGTCAAATTCGAATCCTATAGTGTGCTTAGTGCTCTATTTATAGGCTCAAGGTTGGAACGGACGACTGAGATTAAATCTAAGTTTAAGTTATGGAATGATGGCTTAGATTAGATCTCATGAAATTTGGATGGATGAGATTTAAGATTGAAAACTAGGGCTTACAATAGGGTATACACGAAATTTGGGTGGCTTGGCTTGGTGGCTAAGCAATGGTGGAGAAAAAATTGATATTTAGGATTAATTTGGAAAGTGGAGTGCAAATCCCATTTTTCTACACATGTACCATCTTGCAGCTCCATTTTGACCTAGTAAACGTCCGAATCATGAAATTTTGTAAACTAAAAAGTATCCCTTGAAGTCTTCTTTCCAACGCAACAAGAATGAATGTAATTGGATATTGGAGTGGAGAGTTATGGTCAAAATACCAAGGTTGTGTCAAAACATGTCTTCCAAATCCCATTTTTTTCTCCATTTCTTCCTCCACAAGGCTTCACACGAAATTGACAAGTGTCTCATTGCCTTGGGCGAATTTGGATTGCTTGGAAGTGGGGTGATGAGGTGTAGGTGATGTGACATGAACCTAGATGGAATTTTGGGTCAAATGCATGGAGAGATTTTAGTTGCTAGGATTCCAAGTTGTTCTATATCTAGGGTTTTTATGAATGAATGGCTATGATTGAATGGGACTTAGATCTAATGGCACTAAGGTAAGTTGATTAAATAAATTATATAAATGCTAGGTTTCCTAATGGAGGGCTGAGATTCAAAGGTTGATCAAGATGGATGATAAAATGCATGACTTAAATCTAAGATGATGAATGTATACATTGGATAAGTAAGTTGGCTCTAGGGTTTTTCCTAGGTTTATTAATGATATGAATGGATGTGATAAAATATCCTAAGATCTAATTATTTAGATGGTTGATGGATGATCTAATTGAATGGATGCATACGTAATATATGAATGCATGTGATCCTTAGGTAAATCTAGATTATGGATGGGTTGGATGGTCTAGATCTAATCTTAATGCATGTATGGGTTGAATTTGATAGGTGGATCTAGGGTTTTATTTAATTTTGATGCATGAGATGAATGGTCTGGATTAAGGGATAAAGATGAGTGGTTAAGATTGCATTGGAGAGGAGATTGGGTGGTGTGGATTGACAAGGAAATGGACAAGGCTTGGGTGAGTGAATGGGCTATGGACTTGGGTTTTGGGCCTATAAATGAGCACATGAGCCTTCAGTGGATCTTAGACTTGAGCTTGAGGACTTGGGCCTTTGTTGGACTTTGGAGTGCACATTGGCCTGGCCCATCTTGTAATATGCGCATGGACTGCCTATGGCCTAGCCCAATGTTGGCCTGTTGAGCTTAGCTTGGCCCAATTGAAATGGATCTCTGGCCCATTTGATCTTGATTTTCAGTCTTTGGCACTTGAATTGCAGGTTCTATCTTTCAGAGTTGAATAATTAACTTCACCACTTTAAAATCTAAAATATTGATTTAATCTAAACACTTATAGATGGATCTAGACTAACCAATTTACATGAAAACCCTAAAAGTGGCCCGAATTAATTACTAAAATTTCAGATCTTATATTTTAGGGTCAAAACTAGCAATTATCTACTGATTTAGCTTGATTTTCTGTATTCTCCATTTTTAATCTACAAAATTAAGAAATTGTATTAAATGCACCAATATACACAGAATTGAGAGCTCACTGGTCCAATAATTAGGGGTAAAAATGTAAGATTTCAGTGCTCAACAATGAGGGTCCAACTAATTTTACCAAAGGATGCCACTTGGTCGATAAAGATTGGTTTATATAGAGAAGGCAACCAGTTGTAGCAACGGTAATGTACCGACAAGTCAGGCGCACCGAGGGGTCAGTAACTAGAAATGTTACCGTCCAACAACCCGACCGTTGTGCAATAATGCACTCCCAATGGTAATATTTTTTTCCCAGTCAACATGTCGGTGTCGCTGATGGTCGACAATTATGGCACCGAGAGATCGGTCCATACGATGGTCTCTATGTGGGGCAATACCATGCTGACAGTAGTTTCACGTCTAGAAACATGTCTTACCTAGAACGGCCTGTCGCCTTTTACCGAGGGGTCAGTCCTAGTACTCTCAGTCGGTCTTGAACTACCGATATGTATGTTTTCTCGAGTGCCCAGTTGAGTTCTAAGTTCCAGAACTCATACATCTTTATCGAAGACTCGTTGACCACGATGGATCGTTTCAGCCTTTCACCGAGGGGTCGATGTGTACGAGACTCTCGATTAGAGGCTTTCCCAGAATGACAGTTCTATGATACAGAACCTATGTCAATCTGGTCGACCATTCTTTGACTACGATGGGTCGATCTTGTCTCCACCGAAGGGTTGGTAAGAATGACTAATCGAGCTGACAGTGAAACCAAATACATATTTCCAAGTTGGGTTCCAATTCACTGTCAAGCTACCTCTCTAGGCGTTTAATGATTTTACCATTTGTTCATCTAAGCCTAGGGATGGTTCTCTCTAAGGTGTGGGTACCACCTAAAGTCATCTGTGACCATAATACCTGTTTTGTGATTGCCATAACAATGAGCTTCAATCCGATGGAGCATGATCTTCACTCTTGATCACCTTAGGTCTTCAAGCTTCTAGCAAGTGCTTCTTCCCAAGTCATAGAATTGACAAACTAGGGACTCAACCAAGCCGGAGCACTAACATATTTCTACGGCTAGCAATTTAACATTTACAACCAATAACATTCGAAAAGTGGTACAGCTACCACACACAATCCATCATACCCAAAGTTGTAAAAGATCACCTTAATTACAATATAGCAACATCAAAACTGTAAAAGATTCCTTATTTACAATCAAATAATTTACAAGGCATTAAACTGTCCAAAGAAGTAAACTTGTTGAAAGTAAAGTGCTGAAAGATAATGAAAGTGGTAAAATTACCATTTTACCCTTTTTATCTTATTTAGTTACGTCCTTATTTGGAGAACAGGGAATGCCTCACCCGCTCGATCCAACGATATGGTCAAACCATGTGTAATTGTCCTTGTTTGGAGATCGGGTATGCCTCACATGCTTGATCTAGTGATATGTTCAAACCATATGTTCATACTTATTTCAGCCCAATCACAAAGTTAAGTCCATTCATGTAGTTCAATCATCAATTCCAATCACTAAGCACAGTCACTAAGTTCATTTTACATAGTTTAAGTTGGAGACTGATGTTCAACATAATCATCCAACTAACAAGCCTATTAATCTCTTGAGCACAGGACTGAGTCCCATATTGCTTTATAGACGGCTAGGCCTCAGCTCCTAGACATTTACCCGTGCTTACATTTGGTGTCCAGAACCGACATTATTATCATTTAAGTGTAAGTAGTGTTCGGTCTAGCTTTTTGGTTCCATTCACGACTTTTCCATCTATTATTATGTCCATGGGTCCCATCATTACCATTAGGTTAATGATGTCCAATTTTAATTTCATTAATGCAATATGCGAATCATATAGAAATTAAAAACGTGTGGTTAAATCTCCTCACCATAAAAAAACGAACTCCGAAAAAAAGAAACTGAAAGCAATTAGCAAACTCGTATAAATAAAAGCTTAAAAAAACCAAGGATGAAGACCACTCTGCTTAACCTCGGAGCTTTCGAGCCAGAGGTTTGGAACCTCTAAGAGGGAGCTCAGAACCACTGATCAGGGGGTTTAGAAACCACTAAAAAAGGGTCCTTTGAACTTCCGAACATCGATTCATTGATCATTCCAAACAGGGGCTTGTGCATCAATAGAGAGTTTAGAAAGCTCTAAAGGGTCATCTTGGAACTTCCGAGCTGGTGACTTCAGAATTTTCGAAGGATAACTCGGTCCTTCCGAGCCAGAGGTATGAATTTCAAAAGTTTCATCCCCTCAATCGACTCGGAGTCTATGCCAGAATGCTAGGAACATTCGGACAGGGTTATGTAGCGGCCCGGCCCTAAAATTTATGGATTAATGACGTAATAAATTGGTTTGTATGTGTGAGAGGTAGTTGAAGGTCCCACGTGGGTCTCCCCTGAGCACACGTGTCCTCTAGAGATCACACCTAACAAATCCTAGTTGGAAATAAATCAAATAAGTACATTGGTGGGCCTGTCAGTGCGACCGACCAACACTGTCGGTCCGACTGATGGTATCGGTGGGACCAAGGATGGTTTCGGATCGATTAGGACTGGATCCAAGGAAAATGAGTCTACGGTCGGTTCAACCTATACTTTGGTCTGTGTGACCGACAATAAGCAGCATTTTGGTAGACTTTATTGGTGCAACCAACGGAGAGCTGGTTCTGGAGCGCGTTGCACGTTGTCGGTGCTACTGACATGTGACTTAAGTTGGGGTAAAATACCTCAACTGACGCGAAAAATAGCCATTTCTCTCCTCCTTCTTCATTCTCACTCCGACAACCCCTCTTCCCAGCTGAGACCAGTCCCTCTCCTCCCACTTTTTCCTTCTTTTTTACCCTTGCGTGTTGGAGATTTTGAAAGGCCTCACCCTAAGCTCTGTTCTACCCAGATTTCTTTCTTCCATAGTGTAAGATTTCTCACCCTTCCACTGCCCCTTCCCTTGCATGTTGGAATTTGTAATACCCTGACCCAGATTAAGCGTAGTTTAGCTTAATAATCTTGTTTAGACCGGTTAATCTCGAAGATTTTGGTTAGGGCTTAGTGAGAAGCCCAGGTGCGGCCCAATCTGAGCTCGAAAGCTCAGTGATCCAGTTCGTCCAGCTGGAGGAGCAAAATGGTAATTTACCGCTTATTTTTATTATTTTATAAATACTATTATTATGTGAATATTATTGGATGATATTATTCTCCTTAATCAAGGATTTCTATTTCTGATTTTAAAATAATTTTATTTTCAGAAAACAGTATTTAAAACCGCCCGTCAAAAGCCCGAAAGGGAGTAATAAATATTTTTAAATGGTTTTTGAAATGAAATAAATTTTGAAACAAGTTTAATATGTTAGACCATTTTAGTATAGTCTAGTTTATTCTTTCAAACCCCAAAAATGAGGACTTTAAATTGTGTTATTTAATACAAGTTAAAACATGTAAATAGTGTTAAATTATGATTTTTATTTAAATCTATAGTTTTTAATGAGTTTTAAATCTCCAAATTTTTATGGTGATTAAAGTTTTTAAAACCCAACTTATCTGTAAGGTTGGATTAAATTTTTTGAGTTCTTAAAATCATGTTTTTAGTTAAAAATCGAGTTTTTATCAAAACAGGGACCTATTTACAAAACCAAAAACCTTGGAGGACTTATCTGCAACCAGCCCAAACAGTATTGTTACTGTGTCGAATGTAAACAGCAGTTGTCACCTCTATAAGACCATCCCCTCCTCCATCTGATTTCACTCCCAGAAAATCTTCATCTTCTCTCAGTCTCAACTGAAACCAAACCAGCCGATCCCTTACCTCTCTGTTTCCCAATTTCAGTTACCGTAGCTTAGAAGGAAGTTTTTTCCAAAGACTGGATTTTTCAGCCTAGGAACTCCAGTGAAGGTAACCACTATGTTCCCCTTTCAATTTCAGTCGATTTAGAATCAAGAAAAACCAAATTTGGCCAAGTTTTGGGTGTGTAAAACTGATTTGAAGTTTAAAGAAAAACCATGGGATTTCTTATACAAGTGAGGTTTTGGTTTTAAAATCCGTTGGCTTAATGAGTTTCAAAGTTTAAAATTACTCCTTATGGGAAGAGGACTCATTAAGGAGTTCATCTGACCAATTGGATGTGAAAACTGAATCCGAAAAACCCACTGTTACCAGATTCATATTTCATGTAGTGTCTGCCCGTCGCTGTTTGCTGTTGCAGATAGTGGAGGAAGAGGGCACTTGGACGGTCCGAGAGTCGATTTTAGAACGGTCCGAGAGTCAAACCCTTCGGACGGTCCGAGGGCAACCCTTCGGACGTTCCGAGATTCACCCGAAGCTCGAAGCGTCCGAGGCAAGTTCAACTCGCCCGGATGTTCCGAGCCGAGTTCGGAAGGGCCGAACCCCAGTCGGACGATCCGAGCCTCACTCAGCATGTTTCGAGACACACAGAACCACAAAGACCTGTTTTTCAATTTCTTTCGGTTCGGAAGGACTTCGGATGATCCGAGACCAGATCTTCGGACGATCCGAAGTCAGACCCATAGTCCGAGGTCAATGACTAGTTTAGGCAGTGGTTCGGATGGTCCGAAGCCACAGTACCTAGTTCTGAGGCATGTTCCGAGGGACCTAGTTTTTTAATGTAAACTCTTGATTGTTTATTGATACATGTGATGTTAGTACCTGTAATACCCCAACCCAAATTAGGAGTTAATTTTCATTAATTACATAATTTTTAGCCGTTGATTATGATTTTTGTTCCTCCAATCGTGAAGATTACAGAATGAGATTTTCAACGGAACTGAGTTTGATCAGATCCGAGTCCGATAGCTCTTTTAATTAAGTTTTAAAGGTATGAGAGTAATTTACGAATATAATAATATTATTTTAGGCTTAAAACTTAGCTGCTCTAGAAACTCAGTCATTGACCTAGTTAAAACTTCAAATTTTAGATTATGCATTATTTTTAAATTCCGGACTTAACGGAATGCCAATCTCAACCTAATTCTACCTATTTTTGCTAGCTATATTTTCTTAGGTGACAAAACCCCAATTTTATAGAGAAGACAAAGTCCTAAAAATATATGGAGAGAGTCAGTACTCGATCTGTAATATAACTAAGCCTTTTGTATCTTCAGATTTCTAAAATATTAAATTTTAAATAATTATTTTACATTGAGAAATGTGAACCGTTGAATACTCTTTTGCTTAGATGGAGTGGTTTTTTACTCCAAAACACTTTGAAACTTTAGAATATTTTTATCAGTCTAATTTAATCTATCTAATTGTAAAATTAGATTTTCTCAGAGAAATTCTTCAAAATTAGAGAATTTTGTCAAAATACTGAGTTCTTGACCGAGTTTTCTTTCCAAAATTTAATACTATGTTTATTAATTAATATCTGACCTAGTGGACTATTTAGATTAACTTAGTGAGACCCTAGAATGTTTAAATTTAACAAAGGACATAAGTGGTATTGTTAAAAAAAGAATAATAATAAAATAATATTAACATCAAGATAAGTCTGAAACCTGAGAATAGGTAATGTGGAAGGCTCCCAACCTACTGCCATTTCCTATTTAAACGAATGAAGTGGGGAGGATGCAGAGAAGAGAAAAAAAAATCCAAAACCAAAGAGCAACGACTTGGAGTCACTCTCTCCTCCTCTCCTCCTTTTTCCTTCGTTCTTCTCCTTTCTCTTTCTTTCATTGTTTCTGTCGCCAGCAGCAGCGGCGGCTTCGTCTCCCACAGTCGTTGCCTTCTCTTCATTTTTCTGTGCTACTTCTTCTTCCTTTTACTCTTCTTCGAGTGGTAGCAGAGACATCGGGTTTTCTGGCGTATACCTTCAGATTTTCAAATTAAGCTTATTTTTAGTAGAATTTAACATCCAAGGTATCAAAACGATCCTTTTCTCATTTATATTAATTATAGAGTAAGTTAGATGTAGAAAGGGGTAATTATGGGATTTAAAATTAGTTTTTTTTAAAGAGAATGAAACAATAGGCTTCCTCTTAGATTTTAAATTATACATTTTAAAATCAGTTTTATTTTACATTTAAAATTCAGTTTTTCAACCTTAAGTAAAATCGGGGAAATATTAACCCCAGCTAACTATTGCGTGTTTACTTTTCCACCTTTTGAGTTTAAATTTTATTACTGTAACCTCTGGGCCACACTATCATCTGCAGTGGCGTTAGTCGCTCGATGATACTATTTGAGGTGGCGCTTAGTCACCCAGTGGATCATCAGTAGTGGCGCTTAGTCGCTCGATGATACCATCTGAGGAGGCGCTTAGTCACCCGGTGGATCATCAGTAGTGGCACTTAATCGCTCGATGATACCATCTGAGGAGGCGCTTAGTCACCTGATGGTCTTGAAGTGAGGCACTGAGTACTTTATTTACATTTCTCGCACTATACCCTCTGGGCCAAAATCCCCCATCAGTAGCGCAGTGGAAACGCCGCTCGGTGACCATCAGTAGTGCTGCGGAAACGCCGCTCGATGGTAAAAGGGGTTGGGCACTGAGTATTTTACTTACTTTAATGTCTCTGTACCCTTTGGGCACCGTCTCAATATGTCTCCTTAACTGGAAAACAATACGAGACGGGGCACTGAGTACTTTACATTTTTATTTTGATGTGATATTTTGGTTGGCTGACAACTAACTGGTGACTTAAACTAATGGAGTAGAAAGAATTAGGAGACTCACTACCCTTATCATGTTTTTGTTGGAAAATGCATGGGATCGGGTAGATAATCAATGAATGTCCTGAAATTTATATTATCATTTTATTCTTACAAATTTGTGTGATAATCTCTGCTGATAGAGGTGAGGAGACTCGAACCAACACTTGTATTATGTTATATGTTAAACCCACTAACACCAGAGTGAAATGGGACCCATGCTCATTTGAAGATGGAAAAGGTTATATAGGTCCAGAATACGAGACCTGACACTACCTACATGTAAGGGATGTAAATGTTCTAACTGTTTAGAACGTAGGCGTTAAAATGGTGTCGAGGAGTCGATGACTTGGAGCCTATAACGCAGTATGGACCCATGGAGTGTCTGGGAATTGTCGGGTAAAAACTGGGTGAAGGCATTCGTGTTATTAAATCCAGTTTTATATGTTTGTGTGACATTGATTATTTTATTGATTTCTTATATTAATAGTGGATACACCGAAGGGTAAGGATGGAATTTGGTGATTCTCTCAGAATAAGTCCCTGTGTAAGGAGAGCAATGGAAATCATGCATTTGACATTTGCATGTGAAAATTATGTTTATAAGTTAAATCTGTAAAAGATAATAAATTTGAAAATCTGATATTCGCCATTGGGCTATAATTGCTGAGATTAGATGAACACCGTTTGCGAGCCGTTGGGTTGGACGTGTTAGTAAGCTGAGGTCGACCGCCATCAACCACTGGTGTTGAATGGGCTAGTAGACCGAGTCGCGGAGACCTTATGCACTTGCAAGGTGCTAAATGGGGGCTGACACCCAGTTAAAAAAAAAATTGATAAAACACCTTAGAAAGTGATCCTAGGGTGAAAATGGGTTAAGTGAATTAACCGCATTGCATTCATGAAACATGCATTATTTATGGTTTCATGTATTATGTTGGATGTTATGGTAAACATGAGTTAAGTAGATTAACTGCATTTCGTTTAGGGAACATGCATTGTTATCTATTTCACGAATATTGTATATTAGATTTTATGGTGAGCTCTCCTCACTGGGCTAGTAACTCATGTCCCTTACAATGCAGGATATGAACCGAAAGATGGAATGGAGGAACCAATGGTGCCTCGTTAGGAGTTGGAACTTCGGAATTGTCTATGGTTTTCCGCACATGGAAACTAAGCGTACCTTCGGTTATTTTTTTTATGCTTTATTATAAATATGCCTCATGTGGCATAAAAACTTATATCCGTAAGTTTGGTGTTTCCATTTAATATATTTATGTGTTGGTGTGTTCAATATATTGCTTCTGTCTGTTTGAATGAAAATTGTTCTGATTATTTTGCTGAATATGTTTAGGAATAGTTAAGACATGGATATCTCTAGTAAATACTAGACTCACATGGGTAGTATGTTAAAGAATTTGTAACTAATTGGGTTAAGGTTTTAAAAAAAAAAAAAAAAAAATAGTCGCGTTCTGGGCCTACCTTCAGGTTCGGGGCGTGACAGTACCCATTTAAATTAAAAATGTACTAACCCTCTTCTCTTATTACTATAGTGTATATACTATTGTATTCACTTCCAGGCCGACTCTATTGGTCGGGCAATGAGTGACTTAACTTCCAAGCCGACGCTATATTTGTCGGGCACTGAGTGACCTCGAGGCCTTACTCAGTCAAGTCTGGTTCTATCCAGAAGACAACCGAGAAGTGACCTGAGTATCTAGACTTAACTCAATAAATCAATCTGGTCATTCCCAGAAGACAATATGGGTTTTGAACTGAGCATCTTATTATTATATACTGTGGATTATTGTAACTTAAAATGGTTAGAAACCAAGTAGGAGACTCAATTCCATTTACCTTAGAGATTTTGGGAAAAACAAGTATGATTTCGAAATACTACTTATATGTATAAATGTGAATGCTATGTATGTTGACTTATGATTGATTGTGTACTTGTTTGCTTGTTGAACAGAGACCGCGATACCACACATTTTCGGTGAGAAAACTTAACTTTGCAGTAGGTGTAAACAGGTTTTTATTGAGATAGATCTTGAGCAATAAGTGGTTTCAGATTTGATGAACCCACCCATGTGCCTAAATATAATGCACTGTTGTAAGAAGTGCTATGTTAATTATGAAATGCTTATGATGTTGATCATACGAGATATGTAATACTGCTTCCACGTGCCCTTGACTATTGAACCAATATCAGCCATGTGTATGAGATGGTTTACGTCTACTGGACCATGGGTGTCGACAGTTGCTGACTTGAGGAGTGTTAGTATCGGCCATGTGAGGGCCAGAGATGTACTTGGAAGGATGTATTTTGACCGTGTCGGGACTTAATACGATGGTCTCAGCGTAGTATGTAGGCGTTACGTTGGATGACAGCAGTAATAGAAAAGATGATGAAATGTGAAATGATGATGATATTATGCTTATTTGTTATCAAGCATGAGATATTATATTGCAACTGTTGATTATTCGCTAACCTGATGTTTACTTAAACTGCACTGTTATATTTCCTTCACTGGGCTAGTTAGCTCATCCCACTCACCTTTCAGGAGATGAACATGAGGAGGAGCATCCTCTGTTTGAAGCTTAGGGTGGATAAGCTGCGACGTTGCTTTGGGATTCCCACTGAGGGGAATACCCTTGTCTATGCATTTTGGTTCTTGGGACCATTTGTTTTTGTAAAGTACCGTGTGTGGTACTTAGTTTGCGTTAACGTGAATATTAAACTACCATGCAACTGTAGTTACTCTGATGTTGAAATGAAACTTCAATGGTTCGATTTATGTGTTAATGATTGTGTTCATGTTGGATAAACTTATGGTATATGTTTGAGTCCACATGTTGGGATCATATGCGACCTTTGGGCCTAACTGTTGATCCGGCCTAGTTGGACTTCTTGAGTGTCGTCTTAGTTTTCAAAAACAAAAAAATTAGTCGCATTCCGGGCCCACCTTTTGGGTCGGGGCGTGACAGAATTTGATGGGGCTTTTTGTGGATTAAGAGTTAGAATTGCCATTGGGCTTAGAATAGGGGAGATTTAATGGAGAAACAATGGGATTTCAAAAATGGGGCTTGCATCGGGTGGATTTAAGTTGGGTTTGGGTTTAGGAACCCATTGGAAGGTTGATATTTGGGATAAATGGTATATATTCGAATCTTGAGCTGGATAATAGGAGAAATTTGGGGATTTCTGCATGGGTTGAACTTGATTAATCTAATCTCGGGGTCAAACATTGGGTTTAATTTGGGGGTTTTCTGATTAAGAGTACATGTGGCCTAATCAATTGACTAATAAGGGTATATTATGTTTTTCATTGTGATTAGAGCCTTCTAACTCCGAACTCAAAGCCGAACAACTCAAGAATCGACGCAAAACCACTTGAATCTCAAGGTGAGGAACGCTCACATCCTTTTATGGATAATTGTTAGATAACATGCAACCTAGGAATTCTTGAATTGCTTGTATACACTATTGCATGGTCAATTAATTGTTGTATACCATATTTGATGAGCAAATGTGTGTATCTCTATCGAATTCCTTCTTTTGTGCTGAGTAGTACTTTAGTGTACATTATATGATGATGGATAATAACCCCAATGTATGGTTAAGAATTACCATGGGTTGTGAAGGTTGGGTTTGGACCATGTATGATTAGAGTAGTGGGACTTATGGTAATGAGCTATATGGGATGGGCTGTTATGGAGTTGAATTGCAAGGAATGCCTGGAAAATTTATAAACATGCCCAATTGGATGTCCCGAACCAAAAAGGGTGGCCCATACCCCATGGTCAACCGAAACATGATATTTAGATGATTGTATGAAACTATATAGAATTGCTATGTTTGCTATCTTGTATTGATATTAAAATAATTGTGTGATTCAATGCCCAATTGCATTAATATTAGCATCCCATGTAAAATACTCGCTCATGTTTGAACCTAGAATGGATTAACTAGGATGTGAGTTGGTGAATGTCTACAAAGGGCATTGGACCCTATTGACAATAGGATTGGGTGTATGCCTAAATGGTGGAAAGGATATGGATGTTATACCTTTCCCCTTTGGACCTACTAGTCTGGATAACCAACTTCTTTGAGGAGTTTGTACTGACAATAAAGCCTTACGGTCTTCAACGGAACCCTATAGGAATGGTGGTCTTTAGCTACGGTGATTCCGTCCCGTAGATACTGTAGAGGAATATGTCTCTCTCATACGATGAGGTAGAGATGACGTCTCTCACGAGTTTGTTGGCACACTAGGTGTGCAGGATACGCATGGCTAGGCACTCTCAAGCACCTTGGGTGTTGTGATAGTCAGGTAAGTCGTTGTCCGACCACCCTGGAGTAAGGTTGTATCACCCTGATGTAGTGAAGGGCACACGGAGCGAGGTGTACTAGTGCACGCTAGGCATGAATCACTAGCTCAATAAGACGTAGGTCCTAAGTCTTGGCAGAGGTCGTGTCTATGCATGGATTCGCATCCCTATTATATGATTTGATAGCATGACATATTTGCATAACATGATTTATATTCCATTTCATACATCACCATGTGGGTGCATGAGTGTGTAGAATGTATTTTTTTTCTTATTGGGCTTGCTTGCATGTGCTCATCCTTGCAAGTTTAGGTAATTTTGCACCGGTCGGGTCCTAGAGACCCTAAGGACGAGCTTAGATGCACATTGGAGATTTCTACGCACTCATTTTAGATGCTATGATATTTTGATGTTTGACACATGGTTATGTGCTTATGTTGTTGTAATTTGTAAACCATGTATAATTAAACCTTGAGATCCTTTGGATTATGTTGTATATTTTGGGATTCATTTCATGATCATATATTGAGATGTGATTGGATGAAGATGTAGACCATGATTGGTCCAGATGTCCTACTTTTAGGGGAGACTCTACTGAAATTTCGGTAGGGATCCCAAATCCCGAAATAGGTATAAGGTCCTTGAGATCTGATCACATGTGTGATTACCACGTGTTCTATATTTTGCATATTGTGATATTTGTCAAAAAAAAAAAAATCTTATCCCCGCCACTTGTTTGTCGGGTCGGGGCGTGACACTTTCAGCCTTTCCGAGATGACTTCTAGAAAAACTAGAGAAAGAAAAAGGCATGCCTCTGTCTGGTGTAACTGTCCGTATTCTCGGATCTTCCCTAGGCAGAACCTCTAGTAAATTCGTACATTGAGGACAAAAATTTTGCAAAAACTAAGGCATTGTAGGTCTGTAAGAGGCCTCAGAACTTCCCAAGGTGAACCTCTGAACGTTCCTAGGGTGAGTTGGGAACGCATGGTGAGTTCGGAATGTTCCCAAGCTAAATTCGGAACATTCCCTGGGTGAGTTCAAAACGTTCCCAGGCTTCGCCTTCCAGCACAGAAAAATTGCAGAAAACCTAGAATGATGGAAATTTTGATTTTTCAACATCAAGAAAGGTTGGCTTTTAAAACCAAACACAAAATCCAACCTTAACCAAAAGCTAATTTCGAAAATTCAAAGTTTAATTTCATTTAAGATCAGATTAGATGTAGGCCTTCCAAAATTTGAAGGAATTGTCCCATATGTGCATAAAGTAGTTTAACAGTTCGATTGATTTAATTTCTTGTTATTAAGTTAAAACATGTTCTTTTTAATTAAATCAACTTAAAAGAGGGAGAAGAATGACCTTTAAGCTAGGTCCTTAAGAGTTCCAAAACGTCAGAGCTTTATTGCTCTTGTCCGTCCTCAGCAGGGAGAGAAAGAAGACAAGAAGTGGGAGGAGCAGAGAGAGAGGTTCTTGTGTAAGCAGGGAAAGAGAGGGAAAGCTAGGGTGGTTGGCTGCAAACAGTGGTGATGGAGGTGGCCATGAGAGTCTACACTCTCGTTGTTGCATGCAGATGGTTTGGCTCTAATAGGTTCTAGTTTGTAAGGTTTACTGGGCGTACTCGAAAAGATGGATTCGGAGGACCCTCTTGGAAATCTGACCTTAAAGAAAGGTTCAGAATACTGAGGACAGATTTTGGTTGAAAGCGATGTTGAAAACCACTCGACTTGAATCGAAAACATTGTTTTCGAAACTAAGTCAAACCATCAGTCATTAAAGGACAAAAGCAGAGTTAAACATCCAAATCTCCGGAAATAGAATATCCTTTCGAAAGTTTGGCGAGTTTCTAAAAATTACAAATCGTATGTAAAACAATTTTTCATCGAATTTCGAAGTTCGATTGTATTTTAAAATAAAGGCTTTACAAACGATGTTTTGTAAATGCAAACTTTGTAAAAAACTGGTAAAGATCCGAACAAGTTTTGAAATCCCACATGTGCAAGTTTAAAAGTCAAATAACTTAAATAGGTGATTTTATGAGCCATCAAAGTTTTGAGGTACTATTCACTAATTTTTTTAAATAAATAAATACAACATTATCCAAAAAAAATGCAAATTACCATTTGTTTCTGACTTCAAACAGTCATATCTCTAACTTAAATTGGGTCAAACTTGGATTCGTTGGAGAGTTCCATAGAGATCTATGCATCTAACCCGTCATTAACCACAATCGCAGACTTTAAAACTCATCGATTTGCATGTTCAAGGGTCAAGTCATTAAAGGTTCTTTCGATTTTCAAATCGAAGTTGTGCCAGATTCTACTCTATTTTGTGTTTAGGCATAAGTAGATATTAAAACCGATCTTATCTTTCATCAAATCCACTATGACTAGATTCAATCTTGCCAACCAAGAGTTTGTAAAAATCTTTAATTACTAATCTTAAAAATCTATATTCAATCATTCATCTTTAAAGGTAGAGTTTACCAACTTTAAAAAAAAAAAAATATCAAGACAACTTTCTCCTATCTTTAAACGTGGAAACTCACTAGAGAAGATTGGGATTTTAAATGTTTAAGAAAAAATGTGTATAAACCAAAGCATGGTGTATGCAAGAATAAAATCACCCCGTGATAATTCTCTAGTAGCAGATATTGTTAATAAATACTTAAACCATAAGAATAAACTTTCTAACATTTACCCTCGTATATTCTTGTTCTACTAACCATTATATCTGTGATAAGAAACAGGTATCATATATGAGATACAATTAGATTCCAGCATTTGAATTGAAATTTTTTATCACTTGCTTTATTTTACATTTTTTATTTTATTTTCTTTTGCTTGATCTTTTTTGATACATTTTTTGGGATTTTTGAAGGCTTTCTTATTATAATTTTTTCTTAGTATATGTTGCATGAGATTTGAGTTCTTTTATGGCATGAGAACTAGATTATGTAATAAAGAAACTAGCAATGTTTTTCCTCATTCTACTTTGTACTTATAACAAGGGGTATAAATGGGTTACGACTCAAGACAAATTTAGGTAAAATTTGAATTTACATTCATCTAATAGTGTTAAATTTATATTTCATCTATTTGTAGATTTAGATTCAAATTTGGATATTTACAAAACTAAAAACATTGCTAGTTTCTTTATTACATAATCTAGTTCTCATGCCATAAAAGAACTCAAATCTCATGCAACATATACTAAGAAAAAATTATAATAAGAAAGCCTTCAAAAATAATCCCAAAGAACGTATCAAAAAAGATCAAGCAAAAGAAAATACAAAAAAAAAATGTAAAATAAAGCAAGTGATAAAAAATTTCAATTCAAATGCTGGAATCTAATTTGGATGGGGTAAGAGGGGGTAACCCCCATTACCCCAAGGGGGTGAGGGTAAAAATTTGAAAATTTACCCTTCTTATCCCATTTTTAAATACCCCTTTGGAGGTTGGGGTATTCACAATACCCTACTCCTCAATACCCCTTGCCTTCATTTCTTTATCAATTATATATTATAAAATTAAAATCCTTCAATATATATATATATATTATATAATTAAAAAATAATATATTTCAAGTAATTAGAAATTTAATTCTGTTTGAAATTTATTTTAAAAATGTATCAACATTTTCAACATGATGCATTTGGATGAGGGGTAAATTTTACGGGGGTTACCTTTGAGTAGGGGTAACTGTAAGTTGAGGTAATATGACATATTAACAATTTTACGAGAATTAATATTTTTATTAAATATCTAATATAAATAATAAAAGTAAAATTATATGAAATATAATTGTCAAAATATCCTATTTTTAAGGGTGATTCTATCGAAATTTCGATAAGGTCTCGAAACTCTGAAAGAGTTTGAAGTTTATGATAATCTCTTTCGGAGTAATTAACAATTTATTCTGTTGAAAGTTTATTTTAAAAATGTGTCAAAATTTTCAACATGATGCATTTGGATGAGGGGTAAATTTTACGGGGGTTACCCATTGAGTAGGGGTAACTGTAAGCAAGGGTAATTTGACATATCAACAATTTTATAAGAATTAATAATTTTTATTAAATCTATATAATATAAAAATTAAAAATTAAATTTTACCAAACATAATAATCAAAATGTCCTATTTTTAAGGGGTGATTCTGTCAAAATTTCGATAGGTTTTCGAAACTTCGAAAGAGTTTGAAGTTCATGTAATCTCTTTCGGGGTAATTAGTAATTTATTCTGTTGGAATTTTAAAAATATGTCAACATTTTCAACATGATGCATTTGGATGAGGGGTAAATTTTACGGGAGTTACCAGGGGTTACCTTTGAGTAGGGTAACTGTAAGTATGAGTAATTTAACATATTAACAATTTTATAAGAATTAATATTTTTTATTAAATTCATATAATATAAAAAAAATTATGAAACATAATTGTCAAAATGTCTTATTTTTAAAGGGTAATTTTTTCTAAATTTCAATAAGGTTTCGAAACTCCGAAAGAGTTTGACGTTCATGGTAACCTCTTTTGGGGTAATTAGCAATCTATTCTGTTGAAAGTTTATTTTAAAAATGTGTCAATATTTTCAACGTGATGCATTTGGATGAGGGATAAATTTACGGGGGTTACCCAGGATTACCCTTGAGTAGGTTTAACTGTAGGCAGGGATAACCTGACATATTAACAAGTTTATGAGAATTAATATTTTTATTAAATTCATATAATATAAAAAATAAAAATTATAATTTTTTATGAAGAGATGTTGATATTTTTATTCATTTATTGGGATTTAAAATAATAATATAAAAAATTATTTATTTATTTTTTTAATGTTAAATGCAAGTGTTCATTTTAAATTATAATTATGAAAAGTAATTTATAAAAAAATAGATAATATTATTATAAGTTATATTATTAAGATTTACTTTATGAATACTATTTAATAATTATGTTTCATAAAATTTCTCAAAAAATATTAATATATCAGGTTACCTTTACTTTACTTACCAAAAAAGATTTTTTACCTTTTGAGTAAGCTTTTACTTCACCACTGCAATTACCAAAGAAGATATTCAAGGGTCACTCCCGCTGACCTAAGTTATTAAAAGTATACTGGTAAAAGATATAAAAGGATAAAATTGGCCGGTGGTTATGTCTTCTATTGTGATTGATTTAAATGTATATGTAATATTTCAAAAGTTGTATTGTATTTGAAAGGCTGCAAGCACACTTTTGTTATTTTTGTCTAAAAGGGTAATTATGTTATTATAAAAATTTTACATGGCAAGTAAAGTGAATTTAACTTTTAGTTGAGAGGATTTTGTGATATTCTAAATAAAACTAAGAGATTATGAGAAGCTCAGATACTTTTTAGAATTTTCTTTGATAAGAAAGATTAATGAATTATGGCAATTTAGTTATGTTGTATGCAAGATTTTTATACTCTAAATGCAAATCCAAAATCACAATAAATAAAACCTCTTGATTTTATATTACTTTCATCTAAGTTGATGATTTTTTTTAATTAAGTTTAATTTGAGCTATAGTTGTTAGTTCTTTAACGTTCAACTTTATAGATATGATAGAATTTTCTCTTTACATTTAGTAATTTACAAAATATATATTAATTTATTGTTAAGTTAATACTCCCTCCGTCTCATTTTTAATTGTCTCATTTGAAATATTTGTGTTTTTTAAAAAACTCTCTCTATAAGGGTAACATTTCATGAGATTTTATACATTTTCAATACACTTTATATTAAATGAGACAATTATTTTGAGATAATTCTAAAATCTATATAGGACAATTAATTTGAGTCAGACAGAGTATTATAAAACAAACTTGGATTTTTAAAATGTTAATCATATTTATTAATTTTTATAGAAGATGATGGTCCCACTGTTTTAACATGGCAAGTCGAAGACCCCATAGGCATTTGAACTGCCCCGTTTCCCATTTTTTAGACCTTTTTCTTACGTCAATCCAAGTTCTGAAGATTAAAAGGTAGGGTTTATTTTGGAAGCTGACGATCCTCCTCAGCTCGTTCTCTTGCTCTCTCTCTCCTGAAAACAGACCCCAAATCCCAAGCAAGAAAGCAACAAAGAAGGGCGGGAGAGGATCAAAAGATTCCAACGCTACCTCCTTGCGTTTCCTTCTGCTTCGATCCTTCTTCCAAAATCCTAACTCTCGATGCACCCATCTCCACCTCTATAATCGGATCCAGAAATGGCGGAATTAGGGCAGCAGATGGTCGAATTTTCGACGCTGGTGCGCCGTGCTGCCGAGGAATCCTTCCTGTCCCTCAAAGAACTCGTTGAGAAATCAAAATCTGCGGACCAGTCCGACTCGGAGAAGAAGATCAGCCTCCTCAAATACATTGTCAAGACTCGCCAGCGTATGCTCCGTCTCCATGTCCTCGCCAAGTGGTGCCAGCAGGTTCCTTTCATTTCTTGACTTCACTCTTTCTCTTGTTGACTTAGTTGCTCTGCTTGAATTGATTTGAATCTGAGATTCTCCTCTCAGCTGCAAGTTTTTTTTTTTATGATGCCTACTTTGTAATCTGGACTTTTCAACTGGTGGCCTCCACTGGTCAATGGGTGGATGATGCACTGGAATTTTATGGGGTTGGATTTTTTGTTCTTAATCCTTGTGATTGCTGGACTGTACATTGGCAGTTGAAGAAATTCTGTGGCAATCTTATGGATAAAAAACTCTAAAGATTGAACAATTGAAATCTTCCAGTCTGGGAACGTCTTGGACATCCTTTGACCACTGTACATGGTGGGGCCTGTTACCACAATTTGATACTGGGTTTATTGATATGGAATTGGGAGCATCAAGAAGTTTACACTTGCTGCAGTGCTGGCAGGACCCTATAATTTGTTTACCAGTATGAGTTTCTATGGAATAAGCTAATGATAGTGGCTGAACAAGGAATTGATGGCAATGACAAATTGAGACGTAAATAGATGCAAACAAGAAAGAAAATGTAAAGAGCTATAAAGTCGTGTCAAATGAGAATGAGATGTAATTGGTGGTCAACCATCTGTTAACTTTTCCACATATTCATAACTGGGAGAGTGGAACTATGAGGTTAAGAATTTTTATTGCCTTATAAATCAATTTTCGTGGTTTTATGTGAAAGTCAGGTGCCTGTTTGTGGTTCATGCTTAATGAGTCTTTTTTTTTTTATATGAGTTCCTTTTGCCATGGAGAATATATATTTTTGGAGGAGATGAATTATAGAGATCTAACATGAATAGCTGTCAAAGCTGTGCCTAGATGTGCTCCAAGGCTCCCAAGTCTCCCCAATCAAAGAATCACTCTAAGGTCTAAGGCGCATGATTTCTATGAGTTATTGTTGTTATTATTATTATTTTAGATCATATCATTGTATTTTCTTACTGTTTTTGTCACGAAGACACAAAATATAATAATATATAGATATAATAGTGCCAAGATTAGGCTTGTGCTAGAAATGTACCTTGTGTGTCAGGCTCTATAATCCTTAAAACTACAATGAACCTTGTATCTTGACTTTTATGCTTCCATGATTCTCTATTGATCCATTGATAGAAAGAGATACTAAGAGATGAAGGTTTGAGTAGTAGGCCTAACAAATATAAATTGGAGTGGGATTTGAGAATTTGGGGTGAGAGGGTCCTAGCATGCTCTATTAATTGGAAAGGTTGAAGATTTGATGAGGTGGAGTATATTATATGACAAGTAGAGATATTATGGTAGCAATCAGGTGTTTTAGAGCATAAATGGATCTGGCAAGGCAATTTACTAGGATTTTGTAATTTGACCATGATGCATTAATGATAAGTAAGCTTGTTTTGAAAAAAATGGCGAAAGTAGTAGAATGGTTGAAGGAGATATGATGCGGATTTGTTCCTTATCTGATGCTAAGCTACAAGGAGAATTGTGGGGGTGGGGGTGGGGGGAGTATTAGGGAGGTGAATGAATGCCATCATTTCTTTCATCATTGTTGAAGAGTCAGAAAATGTTGATTGTGGTTTAGGTCACTTGTCTACACTCGTATACATATGAATATTTTCTAGCTCTTATGTTTTTTGTCTTAGGAGTTGGGTTTGATATGCTACTGGTTCCTTGAACTAAATAGAAAGAGGAAATAAGCTTTAGAAGTATTCCATTGTGAATGAGCTAGATGATTGAGATATCATTTTTCCTAGACCTTTGGGGTGAAGGACCTTTTGCTACAAAATGATGTTGGAGGTTAAAAATGAGAAGGAAACCTAGGGAAAGTTGGCAATAGGAAACATAATGTGGTGATGCCCCATGGAGATGGTGTACCAAAATTTTTGTTTTCTTTCTTTTTGGCAGAAGAGAGAGAACGGTAAGAGGTCCCTTTGTTACTAGGTTATTGAGTGCTAACATGGACAAGCCACGATGGTTTGAAATTATTTCTTCTAAAAGATTTACTGTATAGTAGTGGGTGTCAGGGAGGTGAATGAATGACATCATTTCTTTATCGTTGTTGAAGACTCAAAAAGGTTGATTGTGGTTTAGGTCACTTGTCTACCTTCATATACATATGAATATCTTCTCCTTCTAAATGCAAGGAAATGGAATATCTTCTAGTTCTTATGTTTTTGTCTTAGGAGTTGGGGCTGATATGCCACTGTTTCCTTAAACTAAATAGAAAGAGGAAATATGCTTTAGAAGTATTTCATTTTGGATGAGCTAGATGATTGAAATATCATTTTTTCTAGACGTTTGGGTGAAGGACCTTTTGCTTAAAAATGATGTTGGAAGTTAAAAATGAGAAGGAAACCTAGGGAAAGTTGGCAATGGGAAACGTTATGATGGTGATGCCCCATTGAGATGGTGTACCGAAATTCTTGTTTCCTTTATTTTTGGCAGAAGAGAGAGAACGGTTAGAGGGCCCTTTGTTACTAGGTTATTGAGTGATAACATGGCTGGACAAGCCATGATGGTTTGCAATTGTTTCTTCTAAAAGATTTACTGGATACTAGCGGTTACATTATGGACCTAGATCTTTTAAAGAAAAATTGATGGACCTTAGTTAGGGCCTAAACGTCCAATAATCATGGACATGGTCCAAAGGAAGGGGGACTTCCTCTAGTGTAGGAATTCAATGGGAGGAAAAATTGGGAACCTATTAAGACCTTGTTTGGTAGCTGGCTTGGTAGTGGAATCCAGAATTGTGGGATTTAGACATTGCTTCTTTGTAATAGAATGTAGCACTTGGTGTGACTCAAAATCTATAGAGGGTATTGACCTAGAGGCACAAATATGATTGATAGAGAAGGCCCACCCATTGGTTGGAATCAAGTTAACTTTTAACATATCATTCAACAGCTAAATGGTATCTAGAAGGTTGGCGAAAAAAAACCAAAAAGGGAAAATTGACTGTGCCTTTTTCTAAGGAATGCGGCTCTATTGTGGTCCACAAATCCACAAATAGAATTTATGAAATTCTAATAAATTCCAAAAAATGGAGTTAAAATTCAAGGTATTAAGGATACTTCTCTATTGAGTCTTTTTACAATTGGTATAATCAAACAACTGCACCTGTTTTTGTCAACCCGAATATTTGGACCTCTAAAGCTCTGCTGCGGGCCATTATCTTCATTTTGACTGCGGGCGTGGGGAAAATCCTGACTCGAGACAACTTGCGCAAAAGAGGAAGAATCATAGTCAGTATGTGTCCTTTCTACCTTAAAGCTCCTAAAGAGACGAATCACCTCCTTATTCATTGCCCTTTCTCTTTTGCTGTTTGGAATTCTGTATTAGATCAGTTTGGAGCTCTTTGGGTAATGCCTTCTTTGGTGGCTGAGCTATCTTTTGTTTGGGACATTGTTTTGGTCTCATCAAAATGTTCCTTGTTGTGGCACTTGGCTCTCTTTTGTCACCGTTTGGAGTCTTTGGTAGGATCATAACAATTAGGTGCTTAAGGATTCCGCCGAGACAACCCAGTCAATTTCCAGATGTGTTCTTGCTAAGTGCGCCTCATGGGCTACTTCTGTCCAGGAATTCAGTAATACCTCTATGACCGACATCTTACGAGCCTGGAAGGAATGCGTTGACCTTGCATAAGTTCCTTTCTTGCTTTTGTATCCAGGTTTAGGGCTTTTTCGTGGATGTTTTGGGTTTTCGGGATCTTTGTTTTTTCTCTGTCTTGTGCTCTTTTTGTATCTGCACCTTTGGTGCCTCTTTTCTATTAATATATAAACCATTTCAAAATAAAAATAAAAATTCCAGGTATTAATTTAGGTCTACAAATTCCTATTCTAAATTCACAAAATTAATAGAATTGGTATAACTCCATTTCCAATAAAAAGGTACTAGGAAACAACCTTAACACCAAGGAATCTGTTTATAGAAAATCCTTTTTATTTGGAGATCCCAAATTTCAAAATGATACTAGATGAAAGAAATGCAAGGATATAGAAAATGTATACTAGAATTTGGATGGTGAAGGTTACGAAGATGATGGCAATATGGGGGAAAGACAAAGGGCTTTATGATGGTTTGTAAGAAGAAACTTGATAGAATTGGAGGTTCTTCCAAAGGGGTGCCACCACATTCGTTGTTGTAGTTACAGTTATTCCTCAAATCAATGACATGGTATTTATCTACATTCCAACATTGGATTAGAGGGTGATCGAATCTTGCTAGCCACGTTTGGTTATAGTTATTAAGGTTTGTTATGTGCAAATTTATGAGTTGGATATGGTGGAAGGCATTTTGAGATAGATAATGATGTTGACTGAATAGCTAGATTTTTGTTTCCTCGTTTTCAATAATTATAAAATGAGAAGTTGAAGGTTACATTACTAGAAGATTGAACAAGTGGTTAGGATGGTTGGTCAATCTTGTGTGCTCTCTAAGTAGGGAGACACCCAATAGACGCTTGACAGTTATCCATTTTCAAAATGGAAAAAAGGGATTGAGTAGGGAGGCTATCCAATTCATAATAGTAGTGGGTGATGAAAAGGGACAATTGTCAAGTGTCTATTAGATGCCTTATTATTTAGGGGGACATTAGGTGCTATCTATATTTTTGTAGAAGGGAGCTAAATTTTATTGGTACAGGTGCGTATGTTAGAACTTGGTAAGCGTACTTGGTATTGGATGTGCCCAAGCTCAAAATATAAGATTCATCAGGTTTGGCATTATATTTGAATAAAGTGATATATATATATATATAGGTAGATAGATTCATTTTCATTTTTTTTAACAACATAAACAAGAATTGCTTATATTAAATGAGATAAGAATAGTACAAAACGAAGATGACAAGAGATGTACTGGCCCCATAGTAGTGTCCAAAATGAAACAAATTCACACAACTAAGTACATGCAAAAGATACCCCAATAACTCCATACACCCAAGAAAGAACACACCCAAAATATACTAGTCTATCACGAGCTCCACTGTGGCCTGAGTTTTTTGCACTCCAACCTTGGCCAAGAAATCCGCGATGTGATTCACTGACTGAGCTACATGCGAAAACAGGAGCGTTTACCTGCAATAAATCTCCTAATATCTCTAGCAATGTTCACCAGTTTCCAAGGGGGACTATTCCTACCGCTAGCTCAGGCAATAGCATTAGCCGAGTTACTCTCGATGATGAGGTTGCCATTCCCATAGATTGACAAAAAATAATAGCTTTCCTAATTGCAAGAAACTCGTCCTCATTAGACTACATAATTCCCGTGGATTCAGAAAAGATCCTAAGCATCCTACCTCCATCATCATGCACTACCTCCACTATTCTTGCCTTTCCAGGCTTACCTATTGATGCACCATATATACTAAATTTAAAAAAACCTAGGTCCGGCTTTCTCCATGCTACTAAGGGCTTCCTACAACTCCTAGCACCTCTTGTGCATCATCCCATGACAAATAGAAATCTTACAGAGAGCAACCCACAAACTCTTTACAAAGGGATAACCAACCCACAAGGATCCACTTTATCCTTTCAAAGACCTTCTCTATGCTTCTTGTTTTTCCTTCAAAGACCCTTCTATTTCTTTCCATCAAAACTGACCATACGATTGTTGTTTGGATTAGTTTCCATGCTATCCCCTTCTCCCCCCCAAATGGACCCTTGGCCCACCCCGCTACCCCCTCTCCCACTCTCCCATTTAGGACCCATGCTCTTCAACCGTCCTCCTTCCCCTCCTCCTCCAGCTTCCGCCTCTGCTTCACTCGTTTCGCCCCTACTGCTAACCAACCTTCCCCTTCATTCGTTGCAACCAGTTCACCTCATCTTGCTGCATCTTTCAAACTCAGGTACAGGCAACCTTCCATCTTCTTCCCCTTCGATTCTTCTCTTTTCCATCTTCTAAGCTTTCGCCGCCTAACCCCCATCCCTATCCCCATCCACCTCCCGTTGCAAAATACATAAAATTTCCACAACGAAACACCCATATTCCACCTCTTTCCCCTGCAACCTTCTCTTCATCTTTGCCCCTCTTTCTACACCCTTTCTCTGCAGCCAACCACAAATCCAACTCCAAGCTTCCATCTTTCCTGAGACCCCATACAGAAAAACTCATCTTCCCACGTCCTTTCCACCAATCCTATTCCACTAGCCTTTAAGTGACCCAATACTCCCATCTACCACCTTTCTTTCATCTTTAAACAAACCCATTCACAAGCCACGAGACAACAAAACCTTTGCCATCTTTTTCCTCTCTCTTCTTTTAATGCCCTCAAAAGCATCAATTTCTCTTTACATCACTACCCTTCAACTTCATTCTATACCCACTTATACAATTTTCCCATATTTTCCTAGTTCCCCTTCTCTTCTTACTAATTACCCATTCTATCCTATTCCTCTTTTGACCAAAGTCATACCTTAAACTGTGGGACCATCCATCTTTGCCCAGGTTTGACTTGAGTTGCCCAGTTGACCTGATTTGACTGTTTAACCAGCTATGTGGCCCCTTTGACGAACCTCTCCATGCCTTTCTAGCCCTCGATCCGTTCCAACTGTCATGTCTTGGACTCTGTGACATCCCGATCTGATTCCTCCTATCACATTTACCCGATAGCATCCAACAACAATGGTGATCAATTTCTCAGCCAAATTGGGTTCAACGAATTTAAATCTGAAATTCTCTCTGAATTGCGATCTGAATTTTAAGAATTTAGAGAACTTTTGCTTGGCAGAAAAACAGAGCCCCGACGAAGGTGCACAAAAACTCAAAGTGCGTGCATACTTCCTCGAGATGCGTGCCAACTCCTCCAGTGTCACCATTGGAGTTTAAGCCTGCTCCTCTGGACGTTGTCACCCCATCGACGGTGCCCGTGTTGATGACAGAGCCAGTTGTGTTGCCGGCGCCACAGTCGATCCCCCACCACCATCCCTACCTACACCTCCACCTCCCCCACCACCACCGCAAATTACCCACCCATCTCCATTACTCAAACCTGATCCCATTACGGATACGAAGAATTCATCTATGGTTATTCGTCCATTATCCTGCTCCCCTCCTTGGTGCCTCGTCCAACAACCCCTAAGGACCGTGCGATCACTCCAGTGCCTTATGAAGTCCCCTTCGCGTTCAGCTTGTTTCACCCATGCTTGAGCCCGTTTGAGGTCCTTGGTGTTTTCATCCCCCAGAAAGAAAGCTCTCATCATCCATGCATTGAAGATTGTGCAGTTAAAAGCTTCATCTTCCACATTTTTGGACTTGGTCTTCATCTCTGTTTGGTCCCGTGTGCTTTTGCTCATTTCAACTCGAGGATGAGTTCTTTTCAAGACCGAGGGACTGATGTAGGACACGCATAGCTTACATGGAGTTTTACTATTTTCATAGCTTACTGTTTTTATCTTCGGAGTCCTTGTAAGAAAGCTAGGTCGTGGTTTTCCTGGTTGGTTTTAGAGTCTAAGATAAGATTAGAAGCTGTTATTTTCGTTTTAGAATAATTAAAAAGTTTCCTAGTTTGTTTAGAATTTCTCTTCTATTTTTATTTCTTAGTTTTCTTATAAATACCATGTTTGTAAGCAGAGGGACATCCCTCGTACGAATTTATAAATTGAATCAGGATTATTCCAAGGTATTTTTCCTTTCATCTTTATTTTCCCTTTCTGCCTAAGTTGCAGACTATTCTTCTTCTTTTCTGCCTCGTTGCAGGCGTTGCTCCCGCATCAAAAAGTCTCTTTGAATCTTCTCCAATCTCCTAGCTGCACCCATGAGAATCTTAAAGAGGGACATGAAGTGGGAATCTCAAAAAAGGGACATGATATAAGATTCATTTTCAGTTGAAATACGATGTTACAACTAACATAATGAAAACCCCAAGAGGTTGGCCTATTGGTTGAGACACAAGATTTCAGGATTGAGGTCTTGGGTTCAATCCCTTGAAACTCCAATGAAGGGTCACTCTCCGTGGGATATGTACAGAGTATGGTCCCACTGCTTGAATCTAGCATTTGTGTGTAGGGAGGCGTGCACATGCCTCGAAGGGCTAGTCGGGTGAGACACCTGGACACCTTCGGTCATCTCAAAAAAAAAAAAAACTAACATAATCAAAAGTAGTGTACAAAATTCACTATAATAATTTTTTTGATATTTTAGTTGAAAAAGAATGATCCAACTCCTATACACTATTGTGGGGGTTATTACTGTGCATACCCCTATATTTGGGACCAACTTTTGATGATGGTAGTGATTTATTGGAAATATCTATGCTTGAACTTGGAGTCTTACAAAAATTCACCTTGATTTGATCAATCAAGCAATAATTTTAAAGGGCACAGATGTAAGAGATTTAAAAATAATTTAAAGTGATCCAAAATTTGTGTGCGCAAGATAATAGCTTGGTTAATTCAATTAAGGCATTCTTTTGGTGGCCCCAAGCATAGACACCTCCAATGGGTCTACCACCATTATCCAAAGTGGGCCGCAATTGGGGGTGCACTGATAGGAGAATCTGCGAAACATTTGACATAAAGATGTGTTTGACATGGGTATGTTGCAATTTAAAAAAAGTTGTATGCAATATATATTTTATTGATTAATCCTGAAAATATATTGCCACCTTTACAATGACCTGAAATGAGTCTCTAATCGTTTAGAGAGTCAGCTGAATGGGAATTCAGAGTATATGTATTAGTCTGTGGTTGTCCCTGAGAAGCATAGAGAATTCCTTCTTCTGGTGGGCCCCACATGGGGGTTTGGTACTAGAAGAATCAATGGTGAATCTGCGAATAATTGGACACAGATGTATTTGATATGGGTATGCTGCAAATTAATCCTTGCAGCATATTGCTACCAATGAAGGTACAATGACCTGAAATGTGTAACATTTAGATATTAGCTGAATGAGCATTTAGAGTAAATGTATTAATCTGTGGTCGTCCATGAGAAGCATAGAGAATGCCTTGTTGTGCTGAGCCCTTTGTGTGTGTCATAGAATTTGTTAGACGTAAACAAGAAATCATAATTTGTAAGCCAGGATCAGGGCCAGGACTTTGGACAATTAGTGGGTTGAGTCAACTAGGTGACTTGGCTGGTCAATTAATTAAATTTAAATATTTTAAATAATATTTTAATAGGATAAAAATGTATTAACAAGGTGAGCAACACAACTGCAGGCTCCATTTTTTAAAACTACTTGGAGAACAGAATCAGTAACTGAATGTTACTTTTCTTACAACTGTTTCGAAGATCTTAGACAGCATATGTGTGAAAACAAGAAATATCAATACATAAGACAGAAGGTTTCTAGCATCGATTTGTGACAAGCTTTGATTGTCACTTTTTGTTCCTCACTTGCATACTATTATTTTTTGTTTCCCTTGTTCAGCCAGCAAAATATTTTCCATAGTGCTAGGTAAAAGTGAAGGAACATCGACTGGATTATGGAGAAACCAAATTGCCATTCTGTACTGAAGGGTTTTTTTATTGATATTCTGAACTTAGAATTTTGTGATAATTCAGAAGTTTCTATTTTTCTTAAAAATAAAAATTTGTCCCCCAAAATGGTATAACATCCATGGACCACATGTTCTCCCCTCATTTGGATTGTCACATTTATGTCCTTTCTGTGAGGAAGAATATCCCACAAAGGTGTTTTTAATGGAGATATCAAATGATTATTCTCTTGAGGGTCCATATTGTGAATGAAACGGACACATGAATACATTTACATTGACGATTGGACATGTAATAATAATAATAATAATAAATGATTGGATACTTAATAACTTATCTTGAAATTGAAATGCTTATAGGAATTATCATGAGAATGGTTTATCAAGTTAACATACACCTATTATGAAACCTGGCTGGAAGGCTTTTGGTTCTCACATTTATCTAGGAGTGCTCAAGTGACTTCAATGACGAATTCCATTCACACCAACTATGTTTTGTTTTTCTATTTCAAACTATTTGAAAACAAAATTTTCTATTTGAAGGAAAAAAAACTGTTGTTTTATGCTTTCACTGAAATCAACGTATTTTGTTAAGTGGTTTTAGGAGACCATTTCAGGATCTATGCATCAAAAACTCTAGAGAGAGAAAATCTGCACCATCGTATGCTTGATTATGTTCTTTAAACTGTGTAGAAACCTATCTATAGAAGTTCTTGAAATGTTCGAAGCTTGTCTTCTTTCCCATGAGGTATATTGATGTCATATAACGGCACCATCAATGAATATATTTAATAAATCTAATTGGTCTAGTAATGGGAGCAATGGGCACATTAGAATTGATCAATTGAGAAAAGTATCTCATGCATATAAGCTCACAAGTTATACATTTAAATTTACTAACATTTCTAACATGGAAAGATGATGAAGATTCTGAAAGTCACTTGACGGGTGGCAAGGATGAAAATGCCACTTTGACCCCTTCAATCGACGTGGTATTCCTTTTATCACACACTATGACGTCAACTTGTCTATATTTGGTTCATTCTGCTCCCATCCTACCGGTTGTGTCAATATTTGATTTGTCAATATTTGATTTTCCATTTGTTTCAACAATTGCCCCAAAATATCAAATTTTATCATGTGTTATTCTTAGCTATTTCTAAATTTAACTGGTTCATCCTCCCCACTCTCTATTTCACTAAAGTTACAGTATGTCTTTCATCTTTGTTCTTCTAAGTTTTTAACCATTCACCTCCAAAGCTTTCCTCCACCATTCCAATTTACTATGTAATTGATTTCTATCTTACCAATTAGTATTATGTCATTTGCAAATAACATACTTCATGAAACTTTATCGTGGATTTCTGATATTAAGTTGTCCATTACTAAAAATACAGTCTCAAAGCAAATCCTTGGTGAAGTTGAACTCTGACTATGACTCCTTCATCTCTCATTCACCATCTGTAGGCCAGTTATTGCTCCTTTGTACATATTGGTTTGATCTTAACATATATGTGAGGGATGCATCTTTCTTCGATGTTTGTCAATTTAATTATCTTGGCACCTTTATCATAGACAGTTTCTAGGGGCAATACAAGTCATATATAATTTTTTTTGTTCTTAATCTTCTCCATTAGTTGTCTCAATATGAAAATGACTGATCTTGTTGATCTACCCTGCGAAAAACCTAAAACTCAAAACTGGTAGAAGCCCTAAATGACTAAATCATGAAACAAGGAACTAAAATTTTCTCTCTTTTATATTATAAAAAAAAAAAGAAAAAGGGGGAAAAATTCTCTGTTTACTTCGCAACTCATATCATTAAAATTTCTTAAAGAGTGTTAGGATGGCTTCTCATGCTGACGAGGTGATTTTTCTTTACCTGTTTTTTTTTTTTTTATTCATTCTTTTTTGAAATGGAACTTGTGGTTACTTGCTGATTTTTAAGTGATTGGAGAGTTCACATCACTTGAAAGTTCATAAGCATTTGATACCAGTTTCAGATCAAGCTTGGAGTTTATAAGCTGTTGGTACATGATTTCACAATGTTCAAACTTAAAGGTAGCCAAGTTGGGGCATCCTGAATCCTAAATCCTTACTGTTTCTGCCAACTAGTTTGAGTCCAATTAAGTTGACATGATGAGTTCTGAATTAGGCTGGAAGTTTTGCATTTCGGCTATATGACATCAGAGCCTTTGAACTTAATTATGGGCACTTGACCACTCCAGAACTCAAGCTGCATTTTGTTTTACTCTATTATGGTTATCCTGCTTTCTTTTTCTTTGGTTACCAAGCTCTACATATTTCTTGAAAAGCAGAAAGTTCATTAAACATTAAGGACAGAACTTTTGTATAGAGTACTTTCACCACTCTGGAAAGTGATTATCATTTTAGGTATTAAATGCCGTTGATTTTTGTTTTGTTTTACTTACATGATTTGAACTTTTGATGGTAACTGTTGAAATCTATTTGCAGGTTCCATTGGTACAATATTGTCAGCAACTTGCAGCAACTCTTTCAAGCCATGATACATGTTTCACCCAAACTGCGGATTCTTTATTTTTCATGCATGAGGGACTGCAGCAAGCTCGAGCTCCCATATATGACGTTCCATCTGCTATTGAAGTTCTCCTTACAGGAACTTATCAGCGTTTGCCAAAATGTATTGAAGAGGTGGGGACACAAATCACGCTTACTGAAGAGGAACAGAATCCAGCTTTAAAGAAGCTAGACACTCTTCTTCGATCTAAACTACTTGATATTTCACTTCCCAAAGAAATTTCGAAAGTTACTGTGTCTGATGGCACTGCTCTCATTCGTGTTGATGGGGAATTCCAGGTTCTTCTTACCCTGGGATACCGAGGCCATCTATCAATGTGGAGGATTTTACATATGGAGTTGATTGTGGGTGAGAGAAGTGGGCCTGTGAAACTTGAAGAAATGCGAAGACATGCTCTTGGAGATGATCTGGAGCGCAGAATGGCTGTATCTGAAAATCCATTTATGGTTTTATATTCTATTCTCCATGAGCTATGTGTTGCTCTTATTATGGATACTGTCCTAAGGCAAGTTCAATCTCTGCGACAAGGCAGATGGAAGGATTCTATTCGGTTTGAACTGATATCTGAGAGCAATACAGGACAGGGAGGGAATGCTGGTTCTTTGCCGTTGAATCAAGATGGGGACTCCGATTCAGCTGGCCTGAGAACTCCTGGTCTGAAAATTATGTACTGGTTAGATTTTGACAGAATGAGTGGTCCTGATTCTGCTTCATCTCCATTTATAAAAATTGAGCCTGGACATGATCTCCGAATAAAGTGTCTCCACAGTGCATTTGTTATTGACCCACTCACTGGCAAGGAGGCTGAGTTTTCTCTGGATCAGAGTTGCATTGATGTTGAGAAATTGCTGTTGAGAGCTATTGCATGCTACAAACACACTCGTTTGCTTGAAGTACAGAGGGAGCTTAGTAAAAATGGTCAAATTTCCCAGGCTCCAGGTGATGTTGTTCTGAAATGCCATGGAGATGAATCTGATGCAGACTTCAGAAAGGTTGGTTGGATGTTAAGCAGAGATCATTTCATGAGATTCACATTTAGATATAGATTTTACTTGAACCTTACTGTCTATATTTTTAAAGTGGTTGTTTTAGTTTTGTAAATGATCAATTAACCTAATGAGAGAGTAAAGAATGAAGAGAGGGAGAGTGCGAGAAACCAACCAAGAGATAACCGAGAAGGAGAGAGAGACATCACTAACCTGTTTCAGGGTGGAGAAGACAGGCAGAACCAAGGCGGGGAGCGAGGGGGAAGGCGAAGGAGGATGGCAAGTGGTGATGGCAAAGAAGAGCTGGGGAAGGGCACTGATCACCTTGTTCGTGGCCAACATGCTGGATCCAACGACTCTGAATTGGCTACGGGGCTATTTCCGCCAGTGGGGAGTTGATGTAGGCCAAACTGCACTTTGATATTTTAGACTCGGGGTTTTAGGCCGAATCACGGATTTCAGTGAAGAAACCCAAAATGCCGTTCCCGGGCTCAATTACGGTCTGAACGCGGTGAACTGTTCCTGTGTTAAGTACGGTCTAACGTGGAGAACCTTCTAGTGAATTACTTTGGCTGTGGAATTAAAATTCAACTCATAAACAAAATAAATTCAAGAGGAAAATAAAACTCTCCAATATGGGAAAAGCCTCAAGCTTTTGGATAAATTTCTCAATAGTTGGTGTCCAATCACCGAATACAACTCCCTTTAAATAAAGAGAGAAAAACAGTGGAGTCTTAATTCCTAATTGCCCCCTCTTTAAATAAAGAAAAACGGTCGATTCTTAATGCTTAATTACCCCGGTCAACTTTAATTTCGTAACCTCCGAAAACAATTAATTTCGAAACTTATAACATAAGCTCCTAAATAAAGCGGTTACGCCAACTTGGACTTCAAGCATTTTGGGCTTGGCTTGCTTTGGACTTGGACTGGCCCAAACTGCTCACACACCCGCCGGGATCGAAAATAAAATTTTGTTCGCACCCACGGATGCTTGCATCAGGAATTGTTAAAGATACATTCATAGCCAAGAAGAAGGATGCATCGGGTAGAGTGTTTGGCTTTGTTAGGATGGATGGCGGAGTCCGAGTAGAATGAACAATTAAGGGGCTCAACTGCACCATCTTGGAAGGGAGGAGGGTTCAAGTTAATCTTGCTCACTTCTAGAGGAAAGGACACATTCCTCCAACTCTAAGTACGAGCACAAAAGTTGGCAAAAAATTGCATCAATTGAAAGGAAATAGCAACATGGGCACAAATTGAAGAAGAGTACCATGGTCGTAAATGGGTGGACGTGGCGAGAGAGCTTCCTAGGAACGACAACTCTCGCCCACAGACTGATGAAAGGAAGTTGCAATCTGACAACTGGGTTATCGAACTAATGACAGGCCCGAGAGAGCAGAAATCAATAGGAGTTTGGCTTTCCAAAGCGGTTGTAATGTCCACTAATGGCAATTTCTCCCATGTGGAATTACATCAGCTTCTAGAATGGAACTACTTCTCTGAAGTTTGAATATCCTTGCTGGGAGAGGGGTGCTACTTGGTGGCTTTGAAGGAAGAATCAGATATCAAGGAATTGGTAAAATTTGATCTGAAGCTTAGGGGAATGTGAATCTTGGGGAGATGGAGTTAGACCGGGTTCAAACCCCAAAATGGCTTAGATTCTGTGCTTTGGTTTCCCTCTTCAAGGATGGACCGAGAATTTGATCTATGCCTTCAGCAACAGGTTAGGGAATTTGGGGAGGTGACTGAGTCGAACTTGAATAGAAGGGATTGCTCATCCCTTAATCTTTTGTTGGAGATTGGAATCTAAGAACAATTTCCACCCATGGTTACCCTCCATCTCAATGGCGAAACTTTTATGATATTGCTGCGAGAGACAACGTAACACATGGCTCTTCAAGAAGGCAAGTTGGTGCTGGAATCGTAGTCGGAGAATCCTCTTCCTTTGTCGGAGATGGAGAAGACCCAACTATCACTGGTACCGCCACGCGTCAAGCATGCTTCTGGGTCAGAAGCTTCGAGAACCCAACTATCATTGCTTTTGCCTTGTGGCGAGCATGCTCCAGGGTCAGAAGAATCGACCATTGGGAAGGAGAGGGAGTCCTGAGGAAAAGAAGCAAGGCTGGCAGAATGGGAGACAGCCAAGGAAGAGAAGAACGAAGAAAGGCACACAATTGGCTGCCGGTCTGGCGACCAATGGGAGGGTGGGATTCAAATTCCCTTTCACTGGGAGACAGAAGGTCTGCAGAGGTCTTTGTTTTTGGAAGCTGGGAATCGAGAATGGGTTTTATCCCTTTTAAGTCACCCAGGCCACCCCATTGGGTTTGGACCATTATTTAAACCCAACCGAATCGCATCTAGTCCAATCCAAAAGACTAACCTAGGTCCAAATTAGAATGTTGGCCCAGCTCATCCAGTTCGAAGCCTAGACTCAGACCATGGATCAAATCTAGCTTAGGAAGTAGGCCCAGTCCAGAAAAAAAAATTAAATCCAAATCAAGTCAAAAGCTAGAGGCCCAACAAAAATGAACCTGTTAAACAAAAGATTACCTTCCAATGTAGGAATGGAAACAAAAAGGGTGAACGCAAATGCTTCCGACCTGGAAGAAGGAGAAATTCGTGATAGGAAAATCACCAGATGGGCCTTTGAGGAAGAGGACAACCACCATATGGGTGACAGTGGAATGATCCTCCCTGTGAACATGGTAGAAGATGGTCCCACACTTCGGAGACTGTTTGGTGAAATGTCAATGCAGGAGGAGGAAGACATGGTCGTCCCAATCCATGATCCAGCAGAGATGATGCTGAGGAAACGAGGCTTCTTAGAGGAAGAAAGAGGAAATTTTGAAAATTGGGAAGGCCTTAGGGATTTGATTTCATTCAGAGAAGGAGACTGAGAGAGCACTCAGACAAGCAGAGGATAGAGATAGATCCTCTTCCTCCTTGAGCAAACCCTCTAGGTCTTCCAGAAAATCCGTGGCAACGTCTCTCCTGATGGAAAGGAATAAATTCTTTAAAATCTTTTAGAGCGGAAGAAGCATGTTACGAAAAACAAAGGGGACACAAATCAAAGCTCAATTAAGATCTTGACCTAGAATGTAAGAGGCTTGGGGCTGTGGGAGAAAAGGGGGACAATCAGGAGATTCATTAGAAAACACAAGGTTTATATCTTGCTTATGCAAGAATCAAAGAGGGAAGAAATCTTGCCCACATTAATGCGAGAAATATGGGGAAGAGCAGATTATGACTATTTTTACAAGCCTTCGGGGTTCTGTTAGGAGGATTGATCATTCTATGGAATGCATCTTCCTTGACGGTGTCGGCAAGGAGAATGGACAACTGATCAATTTCTATCAAGGGGCACCTAGTGGGAAGCAACACAGAAAACTGCTTTACTAATATATACGGTTCGAATCAAGAAGCAGAAATGGAAAACTTATGGTCCAAGCTGGAGGATATCAAGGTATGAGGTCCAGACATTGAGGTGATTTCAATGTCGTAAGGTATCCGTCGGAGCGAAGAGGAAAGAGAGAGAGAGAGAGAGAGAGAGAGAGAGAGGGGGGGTGGGGGGGGGGGGTGGGTTACACAAGAAGGATGGAGATGTTTTCAGATTTCATAGTAAGGAACAACTTGATTGATTACCCCCTCATTGGAGGACACTTCACATGGCCAAACGAGCACTCCAGGCCAGACAAATTTCTTGTCTCGCCCAATTGGAAGGGGAACTTTTGTAATTGTAGTCAGATCAAACTTTTTAATCCCATATTAGATCATTGCCCGATGACATTCGATACAAAGGAGATAGACTGGGCTCCAAAAGAGTTTCGCTTCAGTAACGTCTGGTTGGAAGATCCAAAGTTTATAGATTTAGTCATGTAGTGGTGACAAGAGTTCCCAGTTTATGATGGGTTGGCTTTGTCTTGGCAAGGACGTTAGTGTTACTTAAATGAAAAAAATCAAAGAGTGGATAAAATCAAGTGGCGGACCCGTAGTGGACAAAAAGGAGGCTACTTTACAAGAGCTTCAAGGGTGGCATAGGATGGAGGAGGAAAGAGACTTGAAGGATGAAGAATTGCTACGGAAGAGAAATTCTAGAGCAACACTATGAAATTGCATTAGAATGGAGGCAAAGATTGAGAGCCATATGGTTAAAGGATGGGGACAAGAACACGGTGTTCTTTCATAAGATGGCAAATGCAAGGCGAGCCTGTAATGGAATAAAATCTATTGTGGTTGAAGGAAGGAGAGTGGTTAATAAGGACAATTTGTGGATTGTTAGTGAGGAGACATTTCGAGACCATTTTCCAACCTACTCCATGCCAGTCACCAATGCCTGCCCCTCCAGCAGCAGCCCCTTCGTCCTCCCTTCCTCAGCCCGTGATTTCGCTTGCACACATTCTACTCTGTCGGGTACTCTCAATCCCTTCACCATCCTAGTTTTTCTGTCTTTTTCTCCTTTTTGCAGACATAGTGGTTTGTATTCTAGTGCAGTGCTTCAGGTAATAGGTGTAAGCCCCAATTTGATAGTTGTGCAAACTTCAGTTTATCACCCTTTGTTTGGTTGGCATACACGTCTCCTAGGATCGCTTCATGGGATTCCTGTTGGTCTTTTCCATGGAATAGCAGCAACAACTTCAGATCTTCGAGCCTCTTTGGGGTTCGGGAGTGGTTTGCAGGGCCCCTTTTGGCACAACTAGAGTCACCCCGGGCTCTCAGGGAACCGATTGGCATTCCTTCACTTTCGATTTAAGGACTTCCCACCACGTCTCCTAAGTGGATCCTACGAGTAACCCTCTTGCAGCAACATATGCATTCTCGTCTATCTCACCTACTTCGGCATCAATTCTTGCAGCAAATATCCCATCAATCGCGCCGTCATATTATGCGGTAATCTCGTTCCTGGACATACATGTTTATTCTCTTCGTTTTTACTTTTCCTATGGGCATGTCTATGTCCCTACATCTTGAACCTTTGTCAGGTTCCCTGTTGTTTCCCCTTTCTCTTGTTGAGGCAAACTTCTCCTTTCACTAGTATAAGTTTTGCTCCGTTGAGGGAGGGAAGGGCATCCTAACCAACTTTGGAAGGGATTGATTTTAGGAGGGTTAGTGAAGGAAGGGCACAATGGTTGGAGAGGGAGTTTGCTGAAGAAGAAGTTAGGACGATACTTGAAAGCATTGAGGGGGACAAAGCCCCGGGCTAGATGGCTTTAACTTTAGGTTCATAAAAACCTGCTGGGATATGGTAGGCCTGGATTTCCTTTGAGTCTTTCGGGAATTTTACAGCAATGGTGCGATAAACTAGGGGTTGAAAAACTCCTTTACTACTCTCATTCCAAAAAGAGGACCATCTAAACTGTCACATTACAGACCTATTAGTCTTATAGGTTGTGTATACAAGCTACTAGCAAAGGTCCTAGCTGAGAGATTGAAGGAAGTTCTTCCTGAGATCGTCAGTGAATCTCAGGGTGCCTTCGTAGAGGATCATCAAATACTGGATGGAGTTTTAATCGCAAATGAATTGGTTCATATGCGGTTAGATGAAAGGAAACCGGGGATATTGTTCAAGATAGATATGGAGAAAGCTTACGACTTTGTCGATTGGGCATTTGTAAGTTATCTATTTGATAGGGATGGGCTTCGGCTCCCAGTGGAAAGGGTGGATGAAAGCTTGCATTGAGGGTACCTCCTATTCAGTGCTTGTGAATGAATCTCCAACTCCACCGATTGCAACATCTAGAGTCATGAGACTTGAATCAGCTCACAAACACAGGTCTTCCATAATCCTTTCGCTATATCTTTAGCTAGATTTTTTTAGTACTTCCAATAACTATGATTGGACAGAATTCCTTAAGGTTCTTCTGTGGAAATCAAAACATCTAAATATGCTCCTAACGCATTTGATTACGCTACAGGGGCATCAAATTCCTCAATTAAGTGATTATATTGTCCTTCACCTCGCAAAGCAATTGGATAACCATGGGATCCTAGAGAACTTCCGTCACTCAAATGTCAAAACATCTTTAATAATCTCTTTTGTGAAAGTAGCTTATGAAATTATCACATCTTTCTCATTGATCTTATGAAAAGTTGGGCACCTATAATAGAAGAAGTGACCAAGGATTGTAGAAGGGACAATGGATTCTGAAGGTCTATCTTTAGTGGAAAACATTCTTTTGATGCTTCAGCGGGGTGTACTCTCTATGGTCAAGGGGATGAGCAAGTAGATCATATCTTCATGCATTGTGAATTTGCTCAATTGTTGTCTAGTAGTATTCTCCCATGTTTTTGAATGAGTTGGATGACGAGGATACTTCCATTTGGGAATGGGCTCTTTTCTTTCAAATGGTATGTTTATGTGAAAAGGTACTTTGTTAGTCATTCCATGTTCAGTTTGCTAGAAAGTAAAAGCAAAAGTTCAAAGTGGAGGCAAATGGAGATTCTAGAAGTGTTTGAGTTGGACAAACTTAAGTGTAATTCAGTGGTTATCATCAAAACCTAAATTCTAGGATCTGATCCTAAGGTTTCGTTGTTGTTCATTGGATTCCGGAGGAACTACTTCGTTAGGATTGGGGAATTGCTGCTATTCTTCCTGAATAGCCTCGATTCTCCCGTCGAGAGTCACTTTGAAAGTGTTACCTAAACTCTTCCGACTGAATATGATAAAGCCTATAAAACGATGAGCTACTATCATTTCTTCATTATAGATTGAGATCTTCTTCGGACTTGATGCACAAATAGATGGAATAGCAGCAAATAGCATCTTTCTATCCTGTATATCCTTTGAACTCAATCTCATTTAGAAACGTTATCAGCATCTATCTTTCCGCAACTGAACGGGAAGTTGTTTAGGACAGGGGTGTCAGACCTTTTGAATAGTGTTTTTTTTTCCGCGGGCGGGGGGGTGGACTTGAATTGGGTTACAGGGTTTGGGCTTCAAGCATTAGGAAGTTCACAGGCCACCTTTATATGGGGAACAATGATCTATGTGGACAAGGAGATAAATGGAACCAGTTGTTACTGTGGGGCTGGTGCAAAATGTAATGGACCGATCTTGTCATTCTTTTCCATTTGCAATGGAGAATGAAGAGTGAAACGAGGGAAGAGGTTTGGTAATAAGCAGGTGGGACCCAAGAATAGGTTTAGGCCATGAAGTTTAATTCTGGTCTTACAGAAATTGGTACATGAGATCCTCCTCTTATTAATTCCATTGTTTGACAGAGTGCTATTGGCATGGCAAACTTTTTTATAGCTTGGAGTAGATGAAGAGAAGTTTGTTGGCAATGGGCATGTGAGACATGTTTTAGGTCCTTATTTAAATATTTGTGCATTCTGGGGGATGTAATTATAATTTTGAAAGCTGGAATTTCCTCAGAGCCAAATACATCGTTCTTAACATATCATCAAATTACTAGTGTTAAGTTAATGATTAGTCAATCATCGCAGTGAACACCTTGTAGCTTACTAGGCATTTCTTTCATTCAGTTGTGACTTGTTACTTGGTGCTAGGATCCTGGTTGGTAAGTAGTAGATTGAACCTTTTTGTTTCCTATTTCTACTGATTTAGACTAAGAGGAAGAGGCATCTGGACATAAATCTTCATTGTTGAGCATCAATGCTGATTCTCTTGCTCTTTTGTTCTGTGACATGCCTCTTTATCTGACACATTTCACTTCTTTGGTTGTTTGGTTCAACTGAGGACTTTCCTGTGATGTGCCACTTTATCTGACACATTTCACTTGTTTGGTTTGGTTAAATTGGGGACTTGGACATGCTTGCATTCTATTGCCCATGTCTTGTATTATTTTTGAAAGATGTCTTGTGGGTGTCAGATAGGCAGTCGGCCCTTGAAACAATTTGCCAGTCCAAATGTAGAGACCAACCCTAGATTGATGGGATAAATGACTTTGATGATGATGATGATTATTTTTGAAAGATTTCCCATGTCTTGCATTATTCCCATGTTGATTGAACAACACTGTGAATAACATTATTTTATTATGTTTCTGCTTGCAGAAGGATCACAAATCAAGTAACGAGGAATGTGGGGTTGATGAAGTGTTACTCGTTCGAGCTTATGGCATGTCATATATTACCCTCAGAATAAATATCAGGTATATATATACGAAGAATAGAAACAACTGAATTTGCCTTGTATGTTGTTTCCTTTTATTCTTATTGCTTTTAAGTGAAACCTTTATTTGAAGTTTGGGTTGCTACATTTTCTTCTTGAAAAGGAGTACTTATTGAAAGTTTATATTGTAGCTATTTGAACATATGTTTATGTGTGAAATGCATATAGATACATTACAATAAATCCAAAAGCATCCCATTTTTAAACTAATTAATGGGTCCCACCTGCAACCAAACCCCCGTTCTCCTTCCCCTCAAAATTGGCATATGATCTAATTTGACACCTATTCGACACACATACAAAAGGCCGTGTTAAGCCACATACCCTATAAAGGGTTCTCATGGTGAGACCTCCATGTAGAGCCCCTGTGATCATGATAGTTGGTCCCTTGGGAAGATCTGTGCTTGGATATGGTACTTTAAATAATAGATATGGTTTTAAAGGCCCCAAATGGTGGATATGGGTACAATTTTATCATGTTCCAATACAGTGGTGGGTGTTATTCAAATATGGGATCCATTTAGTATGAATCTAATTCACGGGTGGGTGATGGGTGTGGGCTGGGAAGGGTGAAATGGGGTCTAGGATGGACATCAAATGAGATGGCTTCACCATGAGAATCCTCAATGGGTTCAAGAACATTCTCCCATAATTCCGAACTTACTTGTGGCTGATCTTGAAGGAACTAAAGAAAAGTAGCATTTTTTTGTCAAGAATTGGAGAAATTCCATTATTGAAATGAGAAAGAGCCTCTACTACATGAGTGAGAGGTTTTTGGAGGCATTAACAAATTAAGAAAGTCAAAGAAAATAGTCCACTATTCATCACAGATGGAACCTTGGTCGTCCACAAAATCTTCATCCACTTCCAGAGCATGAATTCTGTTATTTCTTCGCCTTGGACTTGCCATGCCATGAAAAAACTACAGTTTTTTTTCCCCTTCATGTAACCATCTGATTCTGGACCACTGCCGCCTTTTAATTTCCTCTTGAAGAGCCTACTTTTTAGATCTCTCTTTAATCTCATTTCTTCAAGATATCGTAGGAGTTAGTTCTCCACTCTCTTCAGCTCTTTCAATGGACTGCAATTCTCCCATGCATCAAACTGTCTTCTTTGGAGCTCTCCTCCTTTACAGCAGCAAACTAGGCCTTCAACTTCTCCTTAACAAATCTCAGTTTTTAGAGAAGGCAAAAACCTTTCCAACCCACTGGCTGTACCTCAGTCCACCAATAAGTCACCAATTCATCAAAACCAGTCTCCTGAATCCAAGTGATTTCAAACCTAAAAGGGGATGGCCCTGAGGGGCCAAGGCAGGATTCTAAGATCACAAGGGAGTGGTCCGAAACAATGCTGGGATTGATCTTTGCGTTGACTGATTGTAGGCTTCCAACCATTCACTGTCCAAAAGTAACCTATCCAAGTAGGCCAGACAGCGATTTTCTGAAGGTTGGACCATGTATAGGTCACTGAAACGGCATGTCACTTGATATCCTTTGAAGTCTTTTCCTTTCTGCCATTCTCCTGACCACGTTAAAATTGCCTCCCAAGCATCAAGGAACTGAACTGAAGCATCTGACATCTTCTAGCTCTCTCCAAAAATCATCTCTGAGACTATCCAATGTTAGACCATAAACATCAGAGAAAAGATTTTTTTTTACCAGAATCAGATGCTTCTAGGACCACTGAAACAGAAAAAGATCTTATCTTTACACTATGGAATTTCCATCTGCTTGAGTCCCACAGCATCCATATCCTCCTAGGGCTCCTTGTGACTCATTAACTTTCCATCCCAGATTATTACTTCCCTAAACTGATCGAATTATCTGCTCCACCTCTTGAATTTTTTCCCCTTGAACCGGCCTTAATTGGAAGCTGCTCTGTTATTAGGGGCCCCTAGGTCCTTCACATTCCAGGACATAGTCTTCATGAGGAAACCCCTGCCACGCCTTTCTCCCTCCCTGCCTCCAAACACTGGTCGTAGTTATTGGAAGGCTGAAGATTTCTTAATTCTCTATCCCTTTTCCTGCTCTCTTTCCATCACTTCTATCTCATGAAATGGCCCTTAAAAAGCATAACGCTTGTTAAAATCATATTTTTAGCAACCAAAAACACATAGTTAGCATGATTTGATGCATGTGAAATACCACACCCCTCTTATCCATGTCTTCCACACATTTCATCCAACCATGTTAGCCCATTTATTTTTGATAAGGTGTTTAAAAAGTGTCTCATTAAAGTGATTTCATTATTACAACTCTTTAATTAATAAAGGGTGCTTTGGACATTTAATATATTTGAAGGAAGAGGACGGGGGTGGGGTGGGTTTGCAATTGAATACAAAAGATAAGGGTAACTTCTACAATTATTGAAACCATAGGGGTAGTTTTTGTAATTGAGGCAAAAAATAGGGGGTACTTGCAAATTACTCTTCTTTAAGAGTAACAAACTTTGTTTTAATGCTTAAATCATCAATATCTTGTGCTCTAGTTTTCCTCCCAATATAATGCTCCATGTAATGCCATGAATGCCATTGGCCAAGTTAGGGTGAATTTGGATGCATTCTTGAAGAAACACTGGGAGCAAGCCAATTGACTTCAGGGTCCACACCTAAGATAGAATGTATAATCGAATAGATGAAAAGATGGGAAATGTTCATTGTAGCCTTAAGACACTAAGGACTTGTGTTAAAAAAACAATGAGATAGAGGCCTTGCAGTTTGATTTGACTAAGAAAACCATCATAACACCGAGTCTAGAAAATCCCACGATTCTGAAACTTGCTTTGATTGGACCATATGAATAGATCCACTGATGGATTACCTACTTGACCTTTGCAAAAGGAGGAGGACTTGAGGGTATTTGGATCCTTAAGGAAAATATGAAGCCCATGAAGGATGTGAAACAAGTTGAAGAACCTGCCCTTCATTCTTTGTAAGGCGACAATGAAACCAAGGGCATCATCAATATAATTACCCAAATTGTGGATTGAAAGATGAATGAGCATGGGAACAAATGGTACAAGAATTGTTGACTGAAGTTTGAAGGAAGAAGGTTAGATTCTTAGGGAACTCTAATGCCTCTGTGATGGTGTTTGTTAAATCTATTAGAGGTGACTACACTGAGATGGTTGAGGTTTGCTCTCAACTGGCACAGGAAGGTTTGTGTTGTTTTTCATACCGAGGAAGAAGTATAAGTGGGGAAAGTGTTTCGCATTTGTGAGAATGACAAAAGACACGGATGCCATGAATTCCATACAAGTGCTGCTTAATGGGGTTTTCCTTGTTGACAATAGGCTACGGTTTAGGTGAAGTTTGGTAGAAGTGGGTGGCAAGACGAAGATAGAAACAAAGGAAATGTTACTGTGGGAATAAAAAAGGGTGGTGGGCAAGAGAAGGAGCTCATTAATGGAGGGGGTTTTGAAGGTCTTGGCATGAAGGTATCTTATGCAACCTTAGCGAAACTGGGATTCGATCTTTTGCAGGGATTACAAACAAATTTGAAGTTGGTCATCAAGATGGGCAAAAGGAGTAGATTTCGGTAACCACAGATGAGAAACTTGGTTTGATAGATGCCTCTTTGGTGGGTCAAATTTGCGTGGTCTCATCTCTTGATAAGATTTTTAATCTTATCATAGGGCATTTAGGAGGTTATCATTAGAAATTTTGGGGGGAGATTCTGTCTTCCTCAATGTCCCATCTAAGGAAATAACAAGGTAAATTGATAAGGAGGATGGTTTTCACTAGAAAGAGATGTTTGTATTGTTGGAGCAATGGAGGCCCTACTGTTTTATCCTCAAAAGAGTAACTTGGATTTGTTGTTATAGTGTGGTGATTGAAGCTTGGACAAATGAGACATTGTACCGATTTTCAAGCATGGGAGATTAATTCTGGTTGACCCAGAAAGCCATGAGATGTTCGATTTCACCAAATTGTGCCTTCTTATGGAGATAAATGCTTGCTTCTGGATTCAAATGAAATTATTTATTGGAAATCTCCATCCAATGTTGTGCAATGAATCTTTGTATGAAGAACTGAAGCTATTGATACAAAAAAAGGTGCCTCAAGGAAGAGGAAACATTTTTTCTTTTCCTTTTGTGGTGGTTAGATTCCTCATCAAAAGAGGTGTTGGAAGATGGTGAAAGTTTCAAAGATGGTTGGGATCTATGTATGGATGATGGGAAGGGTGCGAGGCCCAGATTTGAACCGTTAAATTCAAACCAAGGAAGACAACATTGAGATGGATTAGTAGGTCCTATGGTGGTAGGTGAAAAGAGGGCCGGTGATTGAAACAATTGCTTGGAAAGGCAAGAGGGTGGAGAGCGCTGTTGTTAAAATCTTACGATACACGATTCATGTCTTATGATTCATATGATTTGATAAGAGTAACAATTCGTATCTATTAACAAATCTTACGATTCGTATAAATAATAGAATGATGGGGTTGATTTTTTTTTGAAGACCACCAAGGTATCCAGGCCTTTTAGAGAATTATGGGGTTATAAAGAGTGTGAAAGTTTGAAACATTTTGTTTTAATGGTTTTTAAGGCTTGAGTTGATAGGCATTTAAGAGAGTTTTTTTAGTTTATTATTGATTTTTCACAGTATAGTTGGATTATATACTGGTCTTATACTTTTGGGAGTTGGAGCATTGAATTTGAGCTCAAATAAACTAATTATATAATATTCACTTAATAGTGAAAGAAAGTTGGAGAATTGCTCATATTATTACATTTTAGATATATTTTACGTTATTTTATATGTAAAATAGTTTTGAGGGAAAACACTTATATATCTTACGATTCTACGATTTACGATACACGATTTGCGGTTCAAGATGTATAACGATTTTACGATATGATTCGTTTTTCACACATTGGTGCAGAGTCTTCTTGTGCCTTTAAAAAAGGCAACCAAGGATCTTATCCTTATTGGAAGGGCAATTGCAAGATTTTAGACATCTCGTAAGTGGAGACAAATTTGACAACTTAGCCACGGATAAGGTTTTGGGGCGTTTTTTAAGAAAATAGAGAGAAGGTATCCTTTGTGGTAGAAGCTTTTGATGAAGGCTAGGGTTGGTTTTAAGGCATACCTAGGTCTTTAACATAAAAAATGGCAAATTAGGATTCAACTCAAGTTACTGCGAGCTTGAGAGAACTCGAATCACATGCTTGCCCGAAAAATCGAGAAGTTCCTTGGATCTTCTTCCTTTTCCAACACCAAATAATGTTTCACCCCAATTATAGGCAACAAAAATTCAATTGGAAAAAACACACCTAACTTAAGTTTCTCTCCAGAAAAATAAGATAGGCTCAAATCTCATGGGAAAATCGGCACTTTGTGAAGGGGATTCAACAAATGCAATCAAATGGGCTAAGGGTTAAAGATGCCTCCCTTGAAAGTGATCACTACGGTTAGGGAGAAGAGCTTCTGTGACAAGGCTCAATGTATCTTTCGTTTATGTTAGCCGTACAACTAATGGCGTGGCAGACTACTTTGCTAAGCTGGGAGTTGATAACGACTTCTCAGGAGTCTTCTTCCTTTGAATTCCGAGGATGACCATTTGATTGCTTATTGGACGGAGTGGGTGTTTGATTGTATCTCATTTTTTGTTCCTTGTGATTGTATTTTTTATTTCTCTTTCTTTTCCTTTTCTTGGTTTTTTTTCCCTTTAAGGTCTATTACTTTTAGACATTCCTTTTATTGTTGTACTTATTCTTATTATTTTGAATGAATTACCTTTGTTACTGCTAAAAAAAATTCGGTACATTGTGAAACTCACCAATGAAAATTAAATTTGGTTTCTGCCGAATTAATTTTGTTCAAGCAAGCTGAATTACTGCTCAAAAAAAAAAATTTGGCACCTTGTGAAGTTCACCAATGAAAATTAAATTCGGTTTCTGCCGAATTAATTTGGTTTAAGCAAACTGAATTAATGTATTTCAGATCTAGAAAAATCAAAATTTAGTTTCAGAAAAATAAAACAGTTTTTAAATTCTATGCGTTTTGGTCGGCTGGACTCGAATTAAGTCAATTGGGTTACCTGAAAATTACCGAATTGAATCAAACAAGTGTTGGGTTTGAGATTGTGTAATCTGAAATCTGAATTACTTAAATCTGTTCAAGAGTTCGGCCAGAAGAAATTCAGCAGTAAACTGTTTTAGAAAGTCAGAAATATAGCAAGACGAAACTGAGATCGCGTAGATCAAAATCAACGAGTTTGGGTTCAGTCTTTTGCAGAATTTTAATGGCTGATTTCAGAACAAAAAAAATTACAGATCTGAACTGAGAATTAAGCAATAAATTTAGATGTGTTTGCTGAGAAAAAAAAACTTAATCCAATTTGAAAACTGAGTTAAAATTCACTGAAAAAGAAAACACAATTTACAAGTTGCACATGCAATCAAAAGAGATTCTTCTCTTCCTTGGGATAATCCAATTGAAATCAACTTAATTCTGTGCTACATGGATGGCCAGACTTCTAGATTTAAAGGTGTTTAGATGAAAGAAAAATAGAAGAAACATCCGAAAGCTTGCACACGCCTTGGGCCATGCTAATTAGGCCTTATTGCTAACTTAATCTTTTTCCAATGGATGATTGCCATGTGGAAATTTTACATTATTAAATGGCACTAAAAAAACAGGAAAAATGCATAATTATCTACTGCATATCGACGCCCAAATCTAGCTTGAATCTCAGCCCTTGATTTGGAATACTTGCTTTCCAAAACCAGGCCCAGAATCTGGCCCAATCAGTCCACACGCCCTTGCTAATTTCTGCAGTGATTCTTAGCCATTAATTCAAAGTTTTGCTGGATTTAGATGCCCAAAAATCGTGCATTACCCAGGCCCACAACTCCAAGAATCTTCCTAATTTGGGCTTTCTAAAATGGGCTCCAAGTGGTGCCAAACAGCTCTTAATGCCTGAACTTGCTGTATTTAGCAGATTCCATACCCTACGTGGCATCCATGTAGGCTTTCATGATAGCATTGACATGGCATCTGATGTGGGATTCAGATGCCCACTGAGGTGGCAACAAACGGGCCTGAAATCATGGACTTTTGAGGTCCAAAACAGCTCCAAACAGGCCCTGGTCCACAGCTTGTCCAAATGGGCTTTAAATCTGATGTATGTGGGTCCATTTGAATTCTTTTGAGGCCCTCTCCTTCCTCCATCAACTCTAGCTTGCATTTGGTGAGGAAAACCATCCATTTTCTCTTAATGGGCCCCATACTCGTCTAATGGGCCGTCCCGATTTCATCCGGTTTGATTGGGCTTCTGATTGCCGCATCAGCTTTGGACCTCACTTTTTTGGCCTTGAGAACGAGTTATTAGTTTTGGGCCTGAGACAACATTATTGATGGATTGCCCGTTGTGAGGATCTAAGGATCCATAAAGACTTGCAAACCTGTGGGGGCTGTCATGATGAAGTTCTGGAATCTAATCTTATGGTAAGGGTAGCCAGTGAGGTTGCAAGTGGGGAATGTAGTAATAGTGGAGTTAGTGGGTTGGATCTTATTAGGTAGAAGGGTTATTGTGATGAGGATGCTATCAAAATTCTCGAAACTGGAAAAGAGTTGGACGTAAACCGTCTTCGATGAAAATATAATGGAGCTTGCCCAATGTGGTTAGAACCAAGGAATTGGCTAGAGTTGTTGAGACTAGGGTACCATTTTCAATGGGGAAACTGCACATTAATCATGGTATGAGCCTTACATGTTTGGATGGGATGGATAGAATATTCATGGATGATACAACTCAAGAGGAACTCCTTAATCTGATCATCATAACTTTGTTATAGGGGCCATGAAAAATCAATGGTTTTGTAGTAGTCAAATTTTCGAAATCTAAAATCATAAGCCCAGTATGATCAGATGAGGCTCAATTTTACACAACCAATGCCCCTGTTATTGTCTACCCCACCTCAATAGTTAAAGAGCCCCTTCCCTAAATAGGGGAGGGGGGGATAAGGGGGGTTTTTGACAAATGTTTCTCAAAGGGTTGGGGAGAAAAGAAAAAAGGGGAGCTGTTGGGAGATTACTCAAAAAAAAATGGTTGAACTTTACTTTTGAGTTGGGAAACTAAGATGGAAATATGTAGTGGGAGGGATATTAGGGAGATCTGGGGGAGAAGGGACTGCAGTTGGATGTTGAAATCGTCATTAGGTGGTTTGTTGATGATTTGAAGGTCTACAAAATTTGAAATGCAGGAACCTTAAACCAATGTTCTTGTAGATTTTGATGACAATGTTGTAATCTTAAACAAAGATATCCTTCGCAATTGGGAAGAGGGATTTCTCCGACTTGCTTTCCTCCAAAACAACTTCGAAGGAAAAGGATGATTTAAAACAGACTCAACCAGGCATCTCTTTAGGTACTCAAGGTTCTAAGTTGTATCCAAACCCTCAAAATTGATGGCCTAAATAGGGTAATTTGAACCTTTCTTTGGTTAAATCTCTACAACTTTCTTTGGTTTAAAGAGGTTTGCAAAGGACCAATTTCTTTGCTCCAGCTTCCATTTGTCCATCCAACCATAAAACGCTATTGTGGGAAAGGACAAATCCCACAATTATGGAGCTATCTAGGGATGAACAAACTATGCTACAACATTACTTGATTTAGAATTGCTACCTACATTCTACATTGAGTCCCCACCCTCCATGCTTTTCTTTCCATCTTTGAATATCCATTTTTTTTTGGTTGGAAAGATGACATCTTTTGTATCTCCAAACCCTTCATTAGAGAAAGGTAGGGCTGCCACTCGGGTCGGGTTTTGGCCCTACCCGCATGACCCGACTCGAGAAATCATGCGGGTTGGGTCGAGACTTTCGGGTTAGCGGGTCGGGTCGGGTTGGGTTGAGAAAAAAACCCGCATGAAATTTGGGTCGGGCCGGGTTGAAGATTTTATAAGTTAACTCGACCTAACCCGACCTAATCAGGCTAAAATGGGTTTAAAATGCGGGGCGGGTCAGAATTCGGGTTGGGTCGGGTTCTAGAGTTCGGGTTGGGTCGGGTCGGGTTGGGTTTTAAGAAACCCGGCCGCCCGGCCCGAGTTGCAGCCCTAGAGAAAGGTTTGTCAACTTTCACTGCTAGCAATAGTGATTGGATTTAAAGCCCTGAAAGGGGGTGGACATTGGTTTCCTTATGTTTGGGCCTACATTGGCTTCCTTTATGTTTGGGCTAAGTAACTTCTTCCTTAACAAATCCCTCCTCAAATTTAGGATTGACATTTATGGGATGTAATAAGCTATTTTAAATGACTTGTATTGTTCACAAATGTGGCACATGTGTGTGCCTCTAGGGTTTCTTAGTTTTTCTTATAAATACTTGTAAACACTCATTATTTCATAACAAAATACAAGTGAAGAAATTTTCTACATACTCTTCTGAGAAGACTGATGGTGTGACTCTATCTCTCATTTGGTGTAACTCCAAGGAAATCAAGTGCTTTCTATCCTTTCTCCTCCTCCCAATCTCTTCTTCTTATTCTTCTCCAACTTTTTCCCAGTTTTCTCACATTTTGGAACCCTAAACAACCTGAAAATCCCAAATAAACCCAAATCTAACCAAGCCAAGGCCAGATCTGGGCTTTGCAGTCTGCCAAGACTCGTATCCCACTCGGCCTTACGACCATACAAACTCCCATATGGACGTCCGTATGACTGTACAGACTTGGTCATTTTTGTCATAGTTTGCATCTTGACCAAGTTCCCTGCTCTGCAATCAACCTTTTTTGCTAAAAACCCCCAAACCGCCCCTTTCTTAGACCCATTTTAATTGTTTCTGTGTTTGGATTCAAGGACTTGATTTTTCATTTAGAATTTGCACCTTTTTACTTGTATGGGGAATTTTACTTGTGTTTGGAGTACTTAATATTAATTTGGGATTACTTCTATGGTTTAATATACTTGCATGCTATGGATCTCTTTTTTCTTTTGATTTTGTGATGTTATTTGCTTAGGATCTTGTTTTAATCATTGATTAAGAATATTATCTTTTTAAATCAGTGTTTTCGTTGCATATTGTGAGCATATAGCAGTAGTTATTATTCAGATTCCTATTTTCTTTCATTACATTTTTAGATCTAAGATTTTGAATGTCGTAATCTCTTTCAGGGCACGCTTCACTTTTGTCCTATACCATATTTGGTATTAGAGCTTGTCCTACGTCAGATTTGGTATCAAAGCTTGTCCTGCGTCATTTATGATAGGGTCAAATAGCGAAATAGAACCCCACATGGGGTAGTTCAATTGGTAGACACTTTGGGGCTCAGGTACCAGAGGTCTCAGATTCGAGTCCTGTAGTAACCCAATGCCCGTGGTTGTGGGGGGTTGCATGCATCCGGAGTTTTACCCAACGCCGTCGTACTCAGGGAGAAGTCTTGGGGTTTTTCGTCGTAAAAAAAATGGGAAATAGAGCTCGTAAAGACAATCCCAAATAGATGAGATTTTGGCTTATGATGATGATTTAGCAACCCAAACATGATCAAATCTTGCCTGTTTTTCATCTAGAAAAGATGAACCAGATGGCATTTATGCCCTATTTCTGTTTACACGAGAAGGTTGATCATGAATGATGATCTGGAAAGCCTCTTTCTTGAGGTATGCTTCCAAGCGTATTTGGCCATAATATCAACTTTTTCCTTCAAAGAGCCTACCACTGACACCAATAATCAATTTGGTGGTTTACATTTCATTGACAAACCTCACAAAAGCATGGGTACCAACTTCTTAATTACCCACATTCAAACTACCAATGCACTTTTCTAACTTGCTAAAATGAGCATATATATCTAGCTTGGAAATATCCAGTGGTGATAATAGTACACTAAATTCTTTCTCCTTTGTCTCTTTGATCTAAGTGTTATCATTATGTTACCACTCAAAAAAAAAAGTGTTATCATTATGTCACCAGTTCGTTTTCTATTTTGATTGAATCCTTGACTTGCTTATCACCATAAATTAAAATATATTAGTACTGCATCATTTTAAAATAGTATGCATAAAGGAACATCATCCTTTGGGATGGGATTAGTGATAAGAAAAAAAATCCATTTAGTCAAGCGGGAGAAAGTGGCTTTGCCTTTGGAGACGGGTGATTTGGGTAACATTATGGGGAAAAACTGTTCATTATTAACAAAAATGTGGTGGAGGTTTCGTGAAGAAGAGGAGGCATTGTGGAGGGGGAGGTAATCAAATCAAAATATGGTGAATTTGATGGTGGTTGGATACCAGGTGAGGTCTCTTGGAAAGGTAGTACTCAAATTTGGAAGGAATTTTCAAAATTTGGGAGGGATAACATTGGGTAAATTGGTGGTGGGAGATGGATCTAGAATTGAATTTTGGGAGGAAAATGGCTAGGCAATGAGGCGTTGATGATTTTTTTTTTTTTCAGGTTATATTCCTTGTCCAATCAGAAAAATGAATTCATTAGGAGGTGGTGGAAGATGTGGGATGAAGGAAGTTACAAGCTTTAAAATTTAAAAGGAATTTGTAGACCATGAAATTCTAATGTTTGAGGATTTAATCTTAGCATTAAATTGGTGAATTCATACGGAAGGCAGGACAGATAAGAGGATATGGAAAAAGGAACCTGGTGGTATCTTCTCATGTAGGTCCTTATTCTCTTTGTTAATTCCCATCCCTCAATTCCCTTTTCCTTTCAAATCTGTTTGGAAGCATTTTGCCCCTTCTAAAGTAAAGTGCTTTGGTTGATCAACAGCTCTCAACAAAACCTTGACCATTGATAATCTTGAGTTGAGGCATTTTAATATTCCTGAAGGTTGCTATTTTTGTCGAAGAAATGAGGAGTCGGTGGACCATTTATTTATTCACTGCCCACTTTTTTTACATATTTGGTACCATTTTATATCCTATTTTCCTTTGTATGTGTAATCCCCTCTTCTTTGTTGGCTTTTTTTTTTTCCTGGTGGATTTGGAGGCCTTTGCTGAAGAATAGAAGAGCCAAATCCTTGCAGAAATGGTTCCTTTGGCCATCATATGGTTTGTGTGGCTCAAGAGAAATCAAAGAATTTTTAAGACAAGGCATTACTATTGGATGCTATTTTCCAAAAGATTAAGTTGAACACCTCTCAATGGGCGAAGGTTGTTGATGCTTTGGTTGGGTTTGATATTGCTTTGTTCAATGGTTGTTGGGAAGATCCACTATTCTTCGACCAGCCTCTCATTGGGCCTTTTGTCTTTTGTTTCCATTTTATTTATGATGAATATCTAATTAGATTTTTGTGATTATTTGATAAAGGAATTAGTGGTTCACATATGAAGTTGATAGGACTTTCAAATCTTATAACAAGTATCATGTGTGTAATAAATAGCAAAAAGCCCAAAATTTATGTTCTATTAACTTATAGATCTCATATTAATTAGATTTTACATCTCTTTTGGGTATCATGGATGGTGTATTTTCATCACTTATTTATGTGTAATCTATTCTCTTAAATTGCAGGAGTGGACGCTTCCTTCTCCAATCGTCTAGAAACATTCTTGCTCTATCTGCTCTAATAGATTGTGAAGAAGCATTAAACCAGGGCAGCATGAATGCAGCTGAAGTTTTTATAAGCTTAAGAAGCAAAAGTATTTTGCACTTATTTGCATCAATTGGCAGATTTCTTGGCTTTAAGGTGAACACTTATTTTTTCCCCAACTTTGTAGACAATTTTAATTTGGTAAAAATATTTGAAATAGGCTCATTTTCATTATTTGGAGAACTCAAAAACTCAATTTGGAAGTTTACCAAATGTCCAAGTGTGTTGCAATTGATATTTGAGACTTGCCAAGTGATGTCTTTGACATACAATGACCCTTGTTTTCGTGTGAATTCCATATCTTCTATATATATATATATATATATATATATATATATAGAAATGGTAACTGTAATTGTATCTTTTGAGCTCTTTTGGCAATTCTTTAGGAAAGATGTCCTGATACTCTCTCAATACTGGTTCCACATCTCGCGGATATTCAACAACAAACTCAGAGGAGGTTTTTTTTTGACAAGGGAGAAAATGAAGCTTCATCTCTAGCCTCCTCCTCAAATTCTTTGGGGCTAATTATGTTAAGGGCTTTTGTTTTGGGACCTTTGCCGCTCTCGCCCTTACTTCTCTCTCTCTTTCCTATTGTGGGTGCCCCTTCTACGTTCATGTTAAACAGCCATGGCCTACCCAAAATTATGTCACCTACATCTATAGGCATAGCATCACACCACAGGGTGTCCTTATAAGAAGAAAACTGAATCGGGACTTGACATTGTTGGGAGACAGGTATTAACGATGTGTCAACCCACGCTACTCGATTGGGATGAGGATGGGTGACTGGTGATAGTCCTAAACGGGTAACAGTACTGGATGAGACTACATTAGTGCAATTTCCGCTATCAATAATGATCTTGTAGTTCGTATCACCACATTTGGCATAAGCGTAAAAGACGCGATTTCTACGCTAGTCATCGTTCCGTTTTTTAAGGCCAAGGCACACCTAACGGCCATCACTTTCAAAACCTCACTCTCCTTAAGATGGTATAGGATTTCCCTAACGTAGGCTAGGCTTTTCTCATTGCCTTCACATTCCTCATAACTAGCCCCAATGTCGGGCTCATGGACTTCCTCTTCCCACTCTCCTTGTTCTTCCTCTTTTGTACCTTCAATCAACACATTTTTTTCTGGGGTCTCTTGTCGGACCTGAAAGGCGTAATGTCCAACACCCTGACACTTGTAGCATTTTGTTTGGCACTTCCTTTAGAACTCTCACCCACCACTCATTTGCCTTTATCAACCTTAGCATTTGGTGGAACAATTGACTGACCCCTAGGTTGTTGACCCCCAAAAGCAGGTCTCACTCCCGAGGAAGTTGACTGAAAATCAAAACTGCGGGAGTAGAAATGCCTATTAACTTGCGGTCTTAGATAACGCTCCAATTCTTGCACCATTTGGTAGGCATCCTCCAAAGTGCTCATGGTATGGGGAATCAACTCTTTCTGGAGCTATGAACGAAGACCCATCCTAAATCGAGAAAGGGTCACATGAGGGTTCTCCCTTACATTGCATCTCATCAAACTTAGCAATGTAATTGGCGACTGACATGCTAATCTCTCTCTGTAGGGTACAGGGGGATACTTTTCTTTCAATTTGTCCTTCAATTCATCTCAATGAGCAATAGGGTCACTATCTGTTCTTTCAAGTTGGTGCTCCACATTGGTCTAATAGAACTTGGCCTGACCCACCAATTTCATCTTGGCGAACCTAACTCGACGCCCTTCAGACATGTTATCCAATTCGAAATAATGGTTCATTTCAGACAACTGGTCATTGAAGGCCTTTGGGTCAAGTCAACCATCATAGCTCAAGGCCCCAACTTTAACGGTTTTCATGATTTGGAAATCAGGATCATAAGACTCCTGAAAAACATTATGGGTTTGTGGACCATCCCTTCCCCTACCATGCATCTAGCCAATAACTTCACATCGACCACCTCTACCTCGAAAGAGGGAAACTCTAGTTCATCTAAAGGGGTATTGGTGGCAGTAATCTGCTCCTCTATTTTGGCTTCCACACTAGCTAGACGGGCATTAAGGTCTTCTAGAATCTTGGTAAACTGGATGTCCATATTGGGTTGGTACTGTCGACCACTACATGTAGACATGCGCATTTCTAAAATGACCTTAGTAGTAATGCAGTGCAAACAATGATGAAAGTCTTATTTCTAAATGCAAAACTCAATCCTAAGCTAAACCTAGCTCTGATACCAATAATGATGTAGGATTATGCAATGACCTAAAATCTAATGAATTGAGATTAACAAAAGTTAGCAAGTCAATAAAAATTATAAAATATTATGCTAATCATGTGCAAATAAGAAATCCCACAATACTATACCCTAGAATTATCTGCTAGGGTCCATGGAATTCTGGACTTCCACTAGCTTAGGAAATCAGTCCTAACCTCTTAAGAATTTTGTTTTAAAGGAAAAAAAAAGTTAGGTTTATGACTCAACTAGGTTTAGAGAATAAAATTCAGCATGAATGGTTAATGTGTCGAGAGTTTCGACAATCTAAAATTTTCTAGCAACTAGTAATTTGTTTTTATACATAAAGTATACCAAAAGAAAACGATGAATTTGATTGTCGAAGGCTGGTGTTGAAACCAATTTCACATAAACAACTACAAGGAAGAAAAAGTGAAATACCTTTGGAGATAGGCAAAGGAAGAAGGACCAAACTTTTGAAGCAAAATTACAGTGCATATGCAGTTGAAGCACAGTGTCTGCCACCTTAACACTTCAGTTCAAAAATTTGCTTGCTGCTTATTCACTGCACAGGGTAAACCAGTCAACAACAGATCTCTATCTCCTTGGACTTGAATGTTCAAGTTGTAGATTTTTGGAGCAAAACAGAAATAGGATGGGAATCACTCCTAAGTGGCTTCGCCATCACTCCCTTCATAGGAGGTCTTGTTCTAGCATTCTCCAGACAAATTCCATTCATTCTTCTCCCCATCCTGTTAGATAGGCCAAATCTCTTATAGTTTTGCTGAATTAACTGCAGTAACTACCCACAATGCAGCAGTACCTGATGGAATTAACTACTGTAAACTATCCACAATGCAGGATCTGATGGAATTAACTGCTGTAAACTACCCACAATGCAGTACCTGATGGAATTAAATGCTGTAAACTACCCACAACGCAGTACCTAACTGTTGTAAACTATTTAAAAAATAAAGTCCCTCTCAGCTAACTGCCATTGATCAGTTAAGTAACTGTTGTAGCTCTCAGTTACTGCAGTCCAGGTCCCTCTCTGCTATCTCGCTTCCATCACGTCTCTGCCTTGACTATAGTAAACACATGAGGTCTTCAAGCTGCTATGTCATCAATCCGTTGTTAGATGTCGGCATTCTTCTTCTTCCTCTGCCTTTGATACACTTTGTGCGTTGGGATGTCTGCATCACATGAGGAAGTGGTCTACGGTCTACGTCTTCGAATGCTTGAAGGTAGAACGGGCTATCGCTAATGAGAACTCTACCCCTCTTACTCAGGTTGTCCTGGGTGAGGATTTTTCACAAACATTCAGTCTAGAAGAAACTGATTGCTCCGGGGGAGCTTTGGAGGATTGTTGTTCCACCCATAAAAAGACTTCACTGGAAAGGAACTAGAAGAGTCCGACCACCAAACCAAAGAATCCTCATCCTGAACCTAGATCCTAAGTGAGCTAAGTAGAAACAAGAGCCTTGGAAAGTCATCCATTTTTGCATCGGTCAAATTTCTGCGTAAGCAGATAACCCACACCGTCTGGCTGCCAGACATTGAGTAGAAATCATAGACAAACCCGCCTGGAGAGAGAGATAACCTGTAGAGGGAGGAGAACAACTTTTCAGGAGGTAAGGAATCACACCGATCCAAAACCTAACACAGTCACCACGCCCCATTTTAAAACTGATTCCTTGCTTGAACCTAATTGCATAAGCGTTGATGCCCTTCCAAATTCCAGAAGCCCTTTGTGGAGCAGGATTGAAATCCCGACCTCTATTCCAAATTTTGTATTTCCAAGGGGTGTCGTCGTCGGACCCAATCCACCACAACCATTTGGTGAGATAAGCCACATTAACCTCGATTACGGGGCGAACTCCAAGACTCCTTGCCTCGATTTGGAGGTAAACTTTTTGCAAGCCAACCAAATGCTGCTGCTTCTCCAATTGATCACCTCAAAGGAAATCCCTCACGATTTTCTCTAGAGAGGACATGATCTTCGGATACTTGAAAGCAGATAAGAAGTAAACTGGTAATGCTAATGGAACTGACTTCAATAAATTTATCTGACCACCAAAAGACAGATACTTGGCCCTCCACGAGTCTAGGCGCTTGCTAAATTTGTTGATGATGGACTCGTAAAGAGAAACTTGGCGTCCCGATACAAAGAGGAAGGCCCAAATAAGTGGAAGGGAGGCATACTGACAATCTAAGTCTTGCCTTATTATTCCTTGCCATCTGGTAAAAAAGTTTTGAGAAATTTATTCCTTGCCCTTATTACCACGTTTCTGCCATGTTTTTCTTTCCCTCCCTCTACAGCAAACAATACAAGCACCAACTCTCCCAAATTGTTATTTAATGTGCCTCCGAGTCCCTGTGGACCCAGCTGTACTATTGTCCGCTCCTCTAGTAATTTAATATGTTCCTCTCAGAGAAAAAACTATAATCTTATATGCACCATTTCTAACATTGATCGATGCTTGTAGATCTTTTTCCTACAACCTTTATAGCAAATGATGACAAGATGTTAAGTAATGAGGAATGTTCTGAAAATTGTACCGTAAATCATTCTAGTCATCAAATCTAATTGTAAATCATAAGATTTTTTATGATTTTCTCGAAAAGGATAAAATCTTTAATATAGATTTTAGAAGCAATATATATATATATATATATATATATATATATATATATATATATATTCTATGCACTTGGTCTTTAAAACATTATTGGTAAAATGACAAAAACGATGATAGTGTTGTACGTATAACTTTATGAATTTCTTTCCCCCATGTACCATCTCCCATGAAAAATTGTCGCCCTTGGGTCCTTTGGGGCCCACAAGAGTGGGGTCCATTGCATGAGAATGGATGGGTTTGAAAGGTATTTTCAAGATGATGCTTCTCATAAAAAAATAGGTGCATTGGATTTGAAAAGCCATTATTAAGGGCCCAAAGATCAATGGTTAAAATGAGGTTAGTTGTGGATAATTTTTTAATCCAACGGTGAGATCAACTTGAAATGGGTTCAAATGGGTACGGATACAATTCATGTGCTGGGGTGAGGGGGTCAATTTAGACCCAAAGGGCTCCACATGATGCCCTATGTTGACTGTCGTCTAGGTGAAAATTTTCCCAACTTTATTGTCATTTATGTAGACAGTATTTAGGATTACAAAAAAGAAATGTATATGCCTTGCTAATTTCATGTGATTGTGACTTGCTTATAAGACTAATATTTTGGAAATTAACTCGGATCATAAAGGAGAATTATATTTTGATAAAAATAACATTTAAATAGTAAAAATTATAAGGTTGCTAATTTTTTTTTTTATTACATTATAAGATTCAAATTGTTTTCTTTAAAAATCATATTGTATCGTAAGATTCATATCGTAAATCATAAGGTTTTAACATTGTGGTAATGGGGGAAACATTGTTCAAGTCTCTTCAGAGACATCTGATAAAATTTGAGCAAAATAAAGATCACAGTTCACAAAAAGAAAAAGAAAAAAAAAGTGTGTGTGTGCAATGCGGATTTTGAGGTTTGCATCATATGACAAAAAGATATTAAATAACTTGATGAACAGTCTAAGGAGAAGGGTTCTAAGTTACTGTGGGCATGCATGAAATTCGTGATCTATTTATATGAAGCTTTTGTTAGTGTTGTGAGCTTGTGAGATCTGCTTATTTGGCGATTCAATGGCCGGGTAAATAGCACATCCATCTCAGTTCTGACTATTGTTCTGATTCTCGATTTCTTTAGGATGTGATACTTTACATGCCAGGTTATGGACACTATATTTATTTATGCTTGCCTGTGCCATCTTTGTAACAATTGATGTTGTCTGTATTTCCATGACCTTGTAACATTATTGTCTTACATGTTAATAGAATTTGCCTGGTTCTGTATGTTAACATTAGCAAAGCACTCCATACTGAATGCTTTTTGTTCATAATTTTTCAAGGGTTTGGATTTCTTGTGGTTTTGTATGTAATCAGTTGAATACCATTTTTTAGATGCATAACATTCAAGGGATGTAGCTGACATCGTTGCAACATCAAATGTATATAACATTCAATTGTATTACTATTTTTTGAGCGGTAAAGAAAAAATATCATTAAATAAGAAAACGAAATACAAAGAGAAGAAAAAGAAAAAGGCAACAAAAGGGGGCTTAAGAGAATTAGGCCAAAACAACAAACAAGAAAAGCAAAGCAACAACAAAAGACCAATCTACTACAAAAGCAGTTATCCTCCCGATAAATTGAAGACACCCTGAATCGGCCCTTCCACCCCGTTTTAAGTGAAGAAGTCTGTGACGCCATTAGTTGAACGACTGATTTGCGTGAAGAAAACCTCTAGGCCCACAAATAATCCATTTATTTCCCTTGCTAGTGTGATTAACCTCCATGGGGGACGCTTCACACTCCTAGCCCATTTAATAGCATTGAAATAATCGCTTTCAATTTCTAATTTAGCTCCCCCTAAACTCGCTCCTAAGGTCATGGCTCTCCGGATACTGAGAAGTTCTGCCTCATTAGATTCATTGGTCCCCACAGCTTCCGAAAACACAACACAGGTAGAACTCATATGATCCCTAAGAACACCCCCAATTCCTGCCGAACCAGGCTTACCCTTAGCAGCCCCCATCCACATTGAACTTAAGGACCCCCTGAGAGGGGGGGGGGGGGGGGGGGGCCGCGCACACAACCTGTTCTTTCCTCTTCCGTGGATTGGGCTTCAAACAACCATCCCAAGCTTGACACAGATCCCCTGTTTTAAAATACTTGAATTCCTTGTTAGAACACAGTCACGAACACAAACTCCATTTTGCTTTTTGAAAGAGAACATTAACTTCCGATGATTGTCCCTCAAAGATCCTATCATTCCTTTCTTTCCAGATAGTCCATGAGACAACATGTATCAAATCCCAGGCCAGCTTCCTCCTATTCCTCAAGCGGTGGGTAAATAAGCTTCAGAAAACAACTTCAAAGCCTCCATGACACAGGGCACAATACAAGAAGATGGTCAATAGTTTCATCAGCTGCAACACACAGGGGGCAATTGGTATCCCCATCCAAACCCAACATGCCTCTTCTCCTGAGCCAGAAATCTTTGGTCGGCATTTTTCAGAGACTGGATTTCTTGCAGTGTTGCAACTATCAGTTTTTTTTTTTGGTTTTGGGAAAATTTGCAACTATGAGTTGATTACCACCAGTTTTTTGGTTTATAACTTTCAAGAGTATGTAATAACTTGGTTACATACCTAAATACGTCTATAACAGTTAATTGTCTGACTTCTGCAGGTGTATGAAGAGGGTTTGGCTGCAGTACGGATACCTAAAGCCATTCTGAATGAATCAGATATGTTGCTCATGGGATTTCCAGAGTGTGGAAGCTCGTATTATTTGCTAATGCAACTTGATAAAGATTTTAAACCACTCTTTAAACTGCTGGAGACCCAACAAGATCCAAGTGGAAAGTCTCTTTCTGTTGGTGATGCCAATCAAGTAATCCGCTTCAATAAAATTGACATTGGCCAGATGCCATTGGTTGATGACAAATTGAATTTGAGCCTTCTTGACTGGGAAAGGCTACTTTCTTATTTACCAAATGGTGGAGGTCCTCATCAAGCATCTGAGCTCATTCTTCCTGAGTATGGGCAGGATGGTCCCATGCAGATAGCTGAATATCCACAGTCAAGTTTCTCCTCTGTAGTTGATGAAGTCTTTGAGTTTGAGAAAGGCAACCTTTTGCCTTCAATACCCAAACAGAACCATCTTTCCTCATCTTTCAACATGTCCTCTATATCTCCCTTGGGTTCTATTCCTGTCAATCGTCAGGGTATAAAAGTTGGAACAGCCTCTGTTAAATGGGATGGAAGTTTGCAACTTCCTCAGATCAATAATATCACAAAAGCTTCCTCTGTTGTTCCCCTGATGAATAACTCTTTGTATCCATTGAACAATATGAAGGGATTAATGCAACCATCCCATGCCGCTTCTTTCCCTTCTAGTCCATTAAGGACCCCATCCATTCAGAAATTAACAGCCTCAAAGTCTGAGCAGGAGTTGACTAATCTTAGATCTCCGCCACATTCAATTGAGATTAGTCCCATGGATGAAGATCAGGTAAGGTTGCTGAGAGAATCTCCAAAAGAGGCAATTGGAGTTGGTTCGGGGAATCGTTCTGGTCGACTTGTATCTTCTCTCCGAACTACTGGCAGTCGGGTCCCTTCACCAATCATTAGACCAAATGTACTCAAAAGTGGATCTACCGGTAATCTGGTTGGATCATTGAGAAATGCTAGTTCTAGCTCATTGACTACCTCTGCGTTATGTAAGAACCAGTGTAAAAGTTATAAATTAATTTAAATCTTACATGTATCTTTTTATTCTGTTCATCTCCATTTCTACTATAACATTGACTTGAATCATGTTCCCTTGCTTCTTTCAGGCCAAACACCAGAATCTGGGGTTTGTACTATCTCAAATTTTGATGCTGTTCATAAACACGATAAAAATCCACGAAAACGTTCTCTTTCAGATGTGATAAAGCTCATTCCATCACTTAAAGGGGTTGAAGCCAGTACTGGATCCCAAAAGCGAAGAAAAACTTCAGAATCAGCTCAATATACCTACTCTTCGCAGTCACACTGTTTATCATTAGTGCCATATAAAACTGATGGATATACCTATGGAAATATGCTAGCTGAAGCAAATTGTGGACGTGCACCTTCGAGTATATATGTTACTGCTTTTCTTCATGTAGTTAGGCACTGTTCTCTCTGTATTAAGCATGCTCAACTAACAAGCCAGATGGATTCTCTTGACATTCCTTATGTTGAAGAAGTAGGTTTACGAACTCCGTCCTCAAACTTGTGGTTCCGACTGCCTTTTGCCCAAGATGATTCATGGCAGCACATATGCTTGAGACTTGGTAGACCTGGGAGCATGTATTGGGATGTCAAAGTAAATGACCAGCATTTTAGGGATTTATGGGAACTTCAGAAAGGAAGTACTAGTACACCATGGGGATCTGGTGTTCGCACTGCCAATACATCCGATATTGATTCCCATATATGCTATGATCCAGAAGGTGTTGTTCTGAGCTACAGGACTGTTGAGGCTGATAGTATTCAAAAGCTAGTGGCAGATTTAAGAAGACTTTCAAATGCACGCTTGTTTGCCCTTGGAATGCGCAAGTTACTTGGTGTAAGAGTAGATGATAGACCAGAAGATGGAGTTACAAGTGCTGGAGTAAGAGGTCTTGGTGAGGTTGCTGATAAGATGTATGAGCAGATGAGAAGGGCATTTAAGATTGAGGCTGTTGGTCTTATGAGTTTATGGTTTAGTTTTGGTTCAATGCCTGGAATAGTGGCACGCTTTGTTGTCGAGTGGGAGGCAGGTAAAGAGGGCTGCACAATGCATGTTTCTCCAGATCAACTTTGGCCCCATACTAAGGTTTGTGCTTATCCCATGTATGAGTTTCCTGGTGAATATGAGATTTTGGTCATAACCTTTATTATTTTTCGGTTGCATTTACCCTTTTTGAGATGTGGAAGGGAGGTATCAGTTTTTGTTACACTTGATTCTAGCATAGTTCCATATTTATTTTTTAGGTATTTTCTTTTTGCTGCCCTGTGCTGTATATAATAGTGTACTTTCTGCAGTTTTTGGAGGATTTCATTAATGGAGCTGAAGTGGCATCCCTTTTGGACTGCATTCGCCTGACTGCTGGACCTTTGCTTGCTCTTGCTGGTGCTATACGCCCTGCAAGGACTGGTCCTGTTTCGTCTGGGATCCATAATGTACCAACTGGTCTTTCCACTGCCCCTAGACAGAATGGTTTCGTACAGTCCCAGGGGATGCTTTCAAGTGGTTCATCATCAACTGCTAACCAATCTGCACCTGCTGCTCCCATTGGGAACACTGCTGGAGGGGCTCTTATGGGTCCTCTTGGGAATCATAATCTTCACGGTGTTGCCATGCTATCAGTAGCTGGAAGAGGTGGTCCTGGGATTGTTCCTAGCTCATTGTTACCTATTGATGTATCTGTTGTACTACGGGGTCCTTATTGGATCCGCATCATTTACCGAAAGAACTTTGCAGTTGATATGCGCTGCTTTGCTGGAGATCAGGTTTGGCTACAGCCAGCAACACCAGCCAAGAAGGAACATGATGGTGGAGGCTCACTGCCATGTCCACAGTTTCGCCCCTTCATAATGGAGCATGTTGCCCAGGGATTGAGTGCCTTAGAGCCTAATTTCACTGGTGGTGCACATACGGTTGGGCTTGTGAGTTCCAGCAATCCACATCCGAGTTTTGGTGCACAACCTTCTGTGCCCCATGCAAATCGGGCAACAAGTTCTGGTGGAGTATCTAGACCAACTTCAGTGGTTGGAAACCAGGGAGGTACTTTAAGCCGTGTGAGTAGCCCCATGATGGCATCTGCAAGTTTAGCAGCTGCAAGTACAGGATTGCCTTTGCGAATATCAGCAGGCGCAGGTGTTCCACTACATGTTAGGGGAGAACTAAACACCGCCTTCATTGGCCTTGGGGATGATGGAGGATATGGAGGTGGATGGGTTCCCCTAGCTGCTCTTAAAAAGGTATTACGAGGCATTCTTAAGTACCTTGGGGTATTGTGGTTGTTTGCACAGCTACCTGGTCTTTTGAGAGAGATCATTGGCACAAATTTGAAGGAGGGTGAAGGGGCACTTCTAAATTTGGACCAAGAGCAGCCTGCATTGCGGTTCTATGTGGGGTAAGACTTGGACACACTAGTTTCATTTTTTTCATTTATTAGCTATTATGTCTTTATCTATATTTTTTGCTCGTTGATCTGTTAAACTTTTCACATTAACAGTTTTATTAACAGTTTTATTGCCCATGAGCTATGAGTCCTTGTTTCCCCATTTGTTGTGATATTATGGTAAGCTGATTTATTTTGTGGGGATGTTCACTTGAAAGCACGATACCGCAGTATCCAATTTCACTTCTCAAAACCAATTAGACATTAATACCAAAGGCAGATTCAGACCCAAGAATTCAAAAGATGTGTAATTTGTATATATACCTATATATTTTGTATTTTTGAACTTCCAAATGACCCTTTATACCCCTACTTATACATAAGGTTTTTATCTCAACCATTGTGCTGATTATGGGCAGTCATTTTTTTTTTGAAACGATGACATTTTGACAAGAAATACTTACAGTTAGATAAATCTGAAAAATATCTTCAATATTAACCAAATTTGGAATTTTTATTTGTACAAAAACTTCAAGAGGTACCAATGGGTGTCTGACTTCTCCCGCAGTTTGTTAGTAATAATATTACATATGTGGTGCTTCACTTAGTAATGAAACTTGCATAAGATAAACTTTTGAATGCCTACACTACTGTATGAATAGTGACCATTTTATCCTACTATTCCAATGAGAGAGTCCTTATCACCTGATTTAACTAATGTGCATTTTTGTGCAGGGGTTATGTTTTTGCTGTAAGTGTTCACAGAGTGCAACTGCTACTGCAAGTATTGAGTGTCAAGCGCTTCCACCCTCAGCAGCAAAGCCAAGCCAATGCTCAGGAGGAACTAGCCCCCACTGAAATATCTGAGATATGCGATTACTTCAGCCGTCGTGTTGCATCTGAACCCTATGATGCATCTCGAGTGGCATCTTTCATCACCCTACTTACCCTACCAATTTCAGTTCTACGAGAATTCTTGAAGTTGATAGCTTGGAAGAAAGGGTTATCACAATCACAAGGTGGTGAAATAGCCCCTGCACAGAGGCCCCGCATCGAGCTATGTTTGGAGAATCATACAGGATATGCTACCGATGAGAATTCTGAGAGCACTACATCAAAAAGCAATATACATTATGACCGACCCCACAATTGGGTTGACTTTGGGCTCACCATTGTCCTTGATCCTGCTCACATTCCTCATATTAATGCTGCCGGTGGTGCTGCCTGGTTGCCTTACTGTGTTTCTGTGAGATTGAGATATTCGTTTGGTGAAAACCCCCATGTCTCTCTTCTTGGAATGGAGGGAAGCCATGGAGGCCGGGCATGCTGGTCGCGGGTTGAAGACTGGGAGAGGTGTAAACAGAAGGTGGCAAGAGTAGTGGAATATGGGAGTGCAAACCCTGGAGGGGATGTTAGTCAGGGAAGATTGAAAGCAGTTGCTGAGACAGTGCAAAAAACATTGCAAATGCTGCTGCAACATCTGAGGGATGGCTCTGCCACTGCAAGCTCCATCGCTACTTGAACATTCGTTGTTTTGTTGTTGACTGCATGATTAAAACCTAAAATCTTGTACAGAGAAGAATTGTATTGCTTGTCATTGACGGGGTGCTTTGGAGGGAAGGCAGCAATGAGGGACATGCCATACCTCGTGTGAGATGGATTTGAGGGGACATTCGGCCCTGGAGAAGGGAGAGAAAGGGACTCTGGTTATGCTAACATTTGCGGGTGTGGCGGTGCCTTGGTGCCATAATTTGTAGAATAGGGGGGAGTAAGGGCAATCAGTCTTCCATTTTGTAAAATTAGATTACACTAGGTTGGTGGTGGAAGCTTTCTTTGTACATGACACTGATATAACTGTAAAATCTGCCTTTTAAGAGAACAATTATAATGTGATTCCGCATTGATCCTTCCATGAGAAAGGCAACCTCCAATCATTCTTCCAAGTTAACACCACGTAGGAGGAGGAGGAGCCTTGTTGTAACAAATATCCAATACGAGTTGACTTCCATCTTTTTTCACTTCTCTCTCTCTCTTCTCCTCTCTCTCTCTTCTTGACCCAGCATTAAAATACTGAAGGTATTTCATTTGGCTAGTGGCTCCATTCATTGAAAAAGGAAGAACAAACAATAACCACAATGTTTTTCAAATGAAAAAAAATCACTTACATTTTTCCCCTCATTGGGGTACAGGTGTAGATGACGGAAGAGGAATATTTAATTTCTTTTTTAAGAATAATTAGTGTAGGTGGCTCTTAAGAAATAACATGAAGTAATTTTTCATGAAATTGAATGATAAAGCTACATGCTCCATAATCTATTCACTGAAAAGAATATTGAACTATAAAAAATGTGATACCAAAATATGGCTTCATTTAATTTATATGTTTATTTAGATTATAGTTTGTAAGTCTACGTATGCTTATAAATTCAAATTGAGCTCAACAAAGCTTTCTGTGAACTTGTGAAGTATGATTATTGGCTACTTTGTAACTACTTTAGAAGTGTGTAAAAAATTGGAGATTCAAAAATAATTTGAAGCTATGTAAATTGAGTTTAAAAATGGTTCCTTAGATTGAATTGTATAGTTTCATAGGCTTCCGTATCATGGAGGGATTTTCAATACATCATCAAATGGATTGAAAGTAAGCCCATTTGGATATAATTGTTATAATTTTAAAAAATTAACTAACCAACGTTTGATGATCCTAAAAATCATGGCTTTATTGATTGGATTTACATGACCTTTTGAGAATCATTTTTCATAGATGAAAATCTATCCAAAAGGTCTGAATAGGATGTAAAAGTTTAGCAATTAAGAAATAATTTGAATTCATGAAAAGAGTTTAAAAACCAAGGCTTTTATAATTAGATGAGGTGGTTTTGATTTGTTCTTATCTGCATTTGAAGAACGTCTCAACAATATTTATTTGATGAACATTTAGAAGTGTCATATTGAAGCTTATACCTATCCAATCTTCCTATTTTGTGAAGTACATAAATTTGAGGCATTATTTTTAACTATTAGTAGTGAGTCCTTAAAACCCGATACAAAGACCTCCTTCCTTATCTTTGCCTCATTTGTAAAAACAACTTATCTTATGCAACAATTGCGAACACTCTCTAGTATCATATGTCCAAAGTATCTTTCAATATTTAAAGAGCTACAATATTGAAATATTTCTAGTAATGTACTAATGTGTAAAAATTATATGGATGGAAATTAGGTAAAATTTTACTCGCATTGAGTTATTTTATCTTCATGAGATGGAAAATAAAATATGACTTAGTACAAGATTTATTAAAGTCAAATTTTTAACAATAAAATCGTATACTAAGCATGATTGAATGTATATGAAACATCATCAACTATTTATTCACGTAGTTTTTTACACATTTCGTCCAACTTTATCAGCCCAAAAAAGTACTTAAAAAGTATTTATCATTAAAGATATTTTGTCATTACAACTATTTAATCAATCAAAAGATATTTTGAACGTTTAATATGTTGAGAAGGGCATTTGCAATTGAATACAACACATAAAGTGCAAATATTGAACCTATAGTGATAGTTTTTGCTATTGAGACAAAAGATATTGGATATTTGCAAATTTACCCAAACCCGATATATAATGGTCACATATCAAATTATTAAAAAATGTAATGAGTGCTGACATTGCAGCACATTGGTACATTCTCAATTGTTCTAATGAGCAATGGTAGCATGATGAGCATTCTAATCATTCAATGCTGAATAGCTTCTTCATGTAAAAGATTTGGTTTTGTTCCATTTAATGTGATGTGCATTTTATATTCTTAAATGGGGCATTTCCTTCAGACTGCAGAAATGATGTACAACAGAGAGTCTCACTTTCTTCTTATCTACCAAATATACATTCTTCTATTGGTTATAGAAATTGGAGAACAAATATCATCATCAAGGGTGTAGATAATATCAACTTTGAATGCCATAGATAAGCATTGAAATTATTTGTGATAAAAATACAAAATAATTACTACAAAGATGGTTTTCTCCAAAATAAATTCACAAACTAGTTTCAACCCAACTCTATATGTCTCTCTAAAGTACCCCCTCATGAGACCAGGGTCAAGGAATACTTGAAAGGGTCATATGCCCCTTAAACAAAGAGACACTTTTAATGAAAAGATTTAATTTGAATTACATACCATTAAAAGCTATAGTTTATTTTTTAATAAGATTTTAATTTAAAAAACATCCCACATATTCTCATTGATCCCATCACACAGAACTATCTTGGGATCTTTTAAAGAAATCTAGCTACTTTGGGAGGGATCTGAAAAAGATAGACAATTTGTTTAAGTTTTAATAAGGTAATATGGTTACTAACAGATATGTGAGGGTTTCATCTTGAAGACAATGATAATATGAAACCCTCCACGCCTTCCTTACCAAGCCGCACTTCCGAATAATGATAGATTTCCATCAGAGGAATTCCTCAATCTCCACAACCACTTCCCTAAGAGAGCCCCCATTAAAGCAGCAAAGCAATCTGATCCCCAAATCACCCTCCTCAACTAGTTTAGTCATCTAAAGCCAGGAGACTAAGTGGAATTTCCTTTTCTCTGGAGCATCATTCCATAAGAACCTTTCCTAAATGCTTTCTGAACTCCTGCTTCTGGACATCGAAAGACGCTAAGACAATAGATCAAAAGGCTGGATAGCTCCCTGCGATAGATAGATGCTTACCCTTCCACACAGATAGGTTTTTCTCCATTTTTTCAATGATTTTATCCCAACACTTTTTCTTCAATTTACTCACACACTGCAGAGGCCAAGAAAAGTAGGAAAGCTTGACACCTTGCATCCCAACACCAATGCCAAACTCCATACATCTACTAGAGTCAATATTAACCCCCATTAACTCATTCTCAAGGAAATTAATCTTCAAACCCGAGCAATTCTGAAATCATAGAAAAATAGCCGCTACCTATTTCATCTCATCCATATTAGCTTTGAGGAATAAAATTGTGTCATCTGCATACTGAAGATGAGAGATCTCTAGATAAGTGTGCTCCACATGAAACCCGTGAATCCAATCTTCTAAAGTAGCAACATGAATACATAAGATGAAGGGCTTCAACAACCATAACATACAAATACGGTGATCACAGATCCCCTTGTTTGATACCCCCACCTATCCTAAAGAATCCTTTTGCGGTCCCATTCACCAAGATGGATAGGTGAGCAGAGGCAATGCAGGCGCAGATCCATCTTGTCCACCGGTCCCCAAAACCCATTCTTTGTATGACAAAGTTAAGGAAATTCCAATTCACTCTATCATAGGATTGTTTTTAGAATTCAGCTTGCAAACGACACAAGCCTCCCCCGATGAGTATTTTGAATGAAAACTTTCATGAGCAGTACCAACAGAGTCAATGATATGTCTCCCTTCTAAAAAAAGCACTCTGGTTTGCCAAAATAAGCTGTGGAAGAATCCCCTTCAAGCAATTAGCCAGCACATTAGCTAAAATTTTATACGGACTCCCCAAAAGGTAAACAGGGCGAAAATCATTCAGCTCGACTGCACCATCTTTTTTTCAAAACTAGAGTAATAAAGGAAGCTCACAAGTCTTTGGAGATGGTACTCAAAGAATTCTTGAATAAAATCTATCACATCCTATTTAACCACATTCCAGAAGCATTTGAAGATGGTCTCAACAAAATTGTTGTTACTTCTAAATAAAAAACAACACAGGCAATATAGAGTTTCTTATTGGTAATAAATGCCAACAAAAAACATGTACTTTCATATGCAAAATCAGCCAAAAGTTTAAACTGAAGATCTCTTGAAAAGAAAAAGGCTGAATATTCTCTTACACAACAGTGATTGATTAGATTATTTTTATTTATTTAATGCCTGAAAACAAATGAAGGTTATGTTCGCTCAAAAAGGGATCATTTCCAGTATAGGTAGCAAAAGCATAATTTTGGTATTCCGAGGACATGACCATTTGTCAAGATTCACTTTGACAATATTTTAACTGATGTAAAGAAACACCCAACATTTTCAATGCGAAAGTGAAAGCTATCCATTTGAAAAGACGTATACTTCTTAAGTTTTTATTGATACTGAGATACCAAAATGTACCTTTGATCCCACCAACTACACACCAACTCTTTCTGAATAACCAATTATCTCCCATCATACCAAATGAAGGGCATTCTACCATGTAAATTTAGAAAGAGTAAACCATTAGATTATGACACTTCATAATAATGCTTAAAACAAAGAAAAGTTAGCAGATGCACAAAAGTGAAGCAACAATTCTAGGCCTAGCAATGATCCAAATTAAAAACTAGACTATACAAAGATATCAAAATAACCCAAAAACTGTATGAAAACGATTGTGGATAATCAGATCTTGAAAGGTGGGTTGGTAGTGTGGGAAGAACTCAAATTCTAGCCAACTGGAAAAAGGGGAAAAAATGCAGATGACACGTCCATTTTACATTCAGTATCTGGAACTGTGGAGCACGTAATCAGAAGGATGTGAAGTCATCACTAGACATAAAACCAATGGACATGCCTTTTTCATTACCATCGAGAGATTCCATCCTTGCATCCAGTACTGCTAGTTGAGACTTCACCCATGATGGATTATACTTACCTTCAACCCATAAAGCTTCCCCAGTATCTTTGTGCTTGAAATCTGGATACTTCGGGTTCCTCTACAAAAATGAATAAAAGCCTCCAATCATTGATCATGATAACAAACATAAATTTTATAGAATCATATGCAATTGGCAGCAAGAAGGCAACAAAGAATACATGTGATGGTGAGTTATGTTGCACAGATTCTTTGAATGACAGACACGCTCACATCTTCATGTTGAATTCCTCATCAATTTTTTTCAGTACTAACTTAATATTAATGTTCAAAGAAAAATACTAACTTAATATTGTAAAATGTAGAGGTAATGATGATAATTGCAAGCTTATAATTTATTTCAGAAATATGCACCACAGGGAAATGCCCATGTACTTTATCCTCAGATATTAAAAACAGTGAGGTCCATAAATTTGATCTTACATCATTCTAAGTACTTTTTTTCCTCTTTTTGTTCCGAAGGCAGAGACAAGTGACATAGGGATGCAATCCTGGGTTGAAAATTGGTTGAGCCAAGACAAGACCAGCCCATCCTGACATTTTTAAACAATGAGTTAATTTAGCAATGGGTTGGATTGACACATTTATGACCATGGTTCAAAAAAACGGAACCGGCCATTGTACCGGTCCCTACTGGTAAACAGTACAAACTGAATGGTATTTTCAAATATCGGATGAACAAATCCGCCCTTGTGTGAAATTTCAAAACCCCATAAAAAATGCTAATAAAAAAAAAAAAAAAATTCTAGACTATTGGAAAATCATGGATTTTAAACTTTGTTTTTTAATTTCACTCAGAATATGAGAAAATAATGCCTCCTTTAATCCAAGTATGTCTAGCATCACTGTACGATCTTAGTACATTACTTATAAAAATAGATATAATTTTTTATAAAAATGAAAAATGAAAATATAAAATAACAATAAAAAATCATAGAAAGAAATCTACATGAAACCTAATATTTTAAAGCATTGCATCTTATTTTATTAAAAAAAAAATTGAAAAATAGCAAAAAACGTATTAAAAATAGAAAAAATAAAAAATCCTAAAATAAATATAAAAAAATTCTTAGATCTAAGTAATATATGTTGTTAGTGATTAGATGTACATACAACCTATGATTTTAAAGCATTTGATCTTATTTCAAAAAAATGAAAAAAATAAAAAAAAAATGTAGAAAACTAAAAACAAATCTAAAAATAGATATAAAAACTTCTTAGATTTAAGTAAAGATATGTTGCTCGTGATTGGATCTGCATCAACTAATTCGTCAAATCATTTTATGTTGTTTCATTTGAAAAAAAAAAAATGAAAAGTAGCCACAATTTGCAAAAAAATGGAAAAAAAATGAAAAAAAATAAAAAATGCTAAAATTCATTCTTTGGTCCCAAATCTTGTTTGGTTAATGTTTACTTTCCTTAACAAGCGAATCATAGCATTTGAAAAAATAAAAAGGTTTTAAAAAACTGACCTCAAAATTTCTAGGGTCAATCAAATGCCCAAACACCTTTAAAAATTGAAGATCTTTCAAATCTAATGCAGAGCATACCAGTCCCATGCAGACAGTTTTCGTGCTTTTATTTGTTATTATTTTCCTTTGTGATTATGTAGTTTATTTTTAGTAATTTCTTTTTATTAAGGATAGTTTAGCTATTATTATTGTTTCTATTTTTATTTTAAGAAAGGGAGTAGTCTATATAAGCCCTCTCTCTCTTGTAAGAACATATACGATTGATGAATAAAGATTGAGATTTTCGCAAGATACGTGTACAAGAGTGCGATTTTCAGATTATGGGAGTGATTCCTTGGGTGAGAGGCTTGGTGTGAGGCCATACCTTCTTCTTCAGGGTGCGATTTTCAAATTGTGGGAGTGATTCCTTGGGCGAGAGGCTTGGTGTGAGGCCATACCTTCTTCTTCAGGTACTTCCCTTCCCATCTTCTCTTCTCTTCTCTCTCTTCTTTTGTTTTCGTTCAGTCCCAGAATCCTTTCCTATAGTTTTCGCCCCTTCCTAATACTCATCCCCGTGCTTTCATCTTCCATTGTAAGCCCTCTAGCCTTTGCTGCAGCCCTTAATGCCCATCGCCAGCCTTCCCATGACCTTCTATCCCCTTCCCTTGCGTCGTAACTTCCGGAAACGCCTCCCTGCGTCGCCTACCTCATTAGCCCATAATATGTTTGCCGCAAGCCCCTTTCCTATTTCCCTCCTTTCACGTGGTTGCCCTAAGCCATCCTTTCATGTAAATCCATCTGTATCCCTTAGTTGCAATGGTCGCATGGCCTAAGTTCCAGCAGCCCACGTGTCTTTTAAGTCATTTAATTTTGGACCCTTACTTTGCATTCACATCTTAATTCTTAGTATTTGCATATTTATTTGTGGTAAATTTTATATTCATTAGTTACATTTATTAATTGAAAATTAATTTCAGCCCATATTAGATTTAAGGTGAATTATTTTTATCCCTTTTAATTTTTTTAGGGACCACATTAGGCATTTAGAGTCACCCTATTAGTTGTCCTGCATCAAAATCTTGTTTCTTTGGCTTGTAATCTCTTAAAATCACAAAATAATGCTAAGTAGTAGGAAATGGAAAGGAAACCCTAAGGGAAAAAGGGAGAAAAAAAAAGGGGAAAATGAGGATAGAAAAGCCCAACAATAGCTCGTCCCTTTGTTTAAAGTGGCAACTAGAAACACCGGTATTTTAAAATACCATGCGATATTTTACAATGGCAGGTTTGGACGAAAAAATTGTATCAGAAACGACTCGTTCATGGTTCAGATCTACCGGTTCGGTTGGAATTTGCCAGTTTTTTAAACCATGTTTATGACTATTTAGGTTGAGAAACCCATTTAATAAATGGTTGTCCGAGTTGGTCAATCTGTTCAATAAATGATTTAGTTTAAGTGCATAACAAATTGGGTCAACGATTTAATAAATGGGCCCAAGGTTTGGTAACCCATTTGAGCTTGATCAAGTTAACTCATATAATAAAGATTTAGATCATATACGGATTGGATCAACCAATTTATGATTGTCCCGGTTGGGTCCACCCATTTAATTTGGCCCAAGTATGGTATAAGTTTGGTTGGGTTAAACTTTTAATAAATGGACCAAATTGGGTCAACTAATTTACGCTTACTCGATCGAGTTGACCCATTTAATAAATGGGTCGAGACTCATCGGATCAAGCCATTTTGTAAATGGGCTAAGTTGGGTCAACTCATTTTATCGTAGTTGGGTAATAACTGGCTCAAGTAAATTTAATTGGGTTGTGTAAACCTTCTTAATAAATGGGCAAGTCAGGTATGCATATGATCAAGGTATTAAAATATATTTTGTTAGGTCCTAGGAAGGGTGCATCATCAATTTTCATAAGAAAGGTTCATAATAGGAAAACTTTTGGATTATTTTTCTAGGAATATTTGACCCTGAGAATCCAAATTCCTACCGAAATTTGTGCAAAGATGGGAAAATCTCGTTTTCCTAAAAAAATCTATGGGAAAAAAAGTCCTCATAACATTTCTCTATTGTTTCTATTCCTAGTTCTATCTGACATGATTTTACTCATCCATCTTAGAATATGCATTTTTGCTATCATTATCAGGTTCCAAGTTATCCACTTGTTTTTTCTTTTTCTTTTTTCTCAATTGCCCAACACTCAAATCTAAAAAGCATTACTGGCTTAAAGTGGTTGTAAGCCCCTGAAGGTGTGCTTCATAAATTTTCCCAAAAAAGCATTTCTTAATGGGTCATGATGGGAAAATTTTACTCATCTATCTTAGAATATGCATTTCTATTACCATTACCTTGTTCTCTTGTTTTTTTTTCTTAATTGCCAACACTCAAATCCTTTAGCATTAGTGGCCTAAAGGCTATTTTACAAAACCTATCCTTCAGTTTGCAAGGTACTCCCAAACTGTCTTTAGTTGTTGCATGTTTGAACATGTCCCAAATAACCTATACCATACTCATCAGGATTGCATTTACTTTTCAAAGCTTACCAAAACAATTATCTTGACACCTTATATTAGGTATTCTTTTCTTCCTCTAGTTTTCCTAGGACGCTTTCCAATCAAATTCTCAAGATCAAAGTCATTGTAAATTTAGAAGGTTGTCAGTCCAAAACATTTATCATTTGGCTAATAATGATGCTATTCAATTAGCATGTTTAGGGATGTTTTGCTCTCCCTTGTAACCTTTTTTTTTTTTTTTTTTTGTTTCTTTTTGTAACGACCCGTCCCACTAGCATGATATTGTCCGCTCTGGACTTCACATACAGCCCGCACGACTTTCAATTGGCGAACCAACCAAATGTTGCTCCTAAAAGGCCTCATGCTAGAAGGAGGAATGTTGCCACTTATATACAAGGGAATTTCCTATACAACTAGCAATGTGAGACTTTTTTCTCCATAGGCATGCTCCACACTATAGACCCCTCTGGGGCGGGGTATTACAATCTACACCCCTTAACACAAGAGTCGTCCCCGGCTCTGCACACACAACAACTAAGCCAACACCCTCAGGCAGAGAGTTGAATCATTCTCTAATACCATTTGTAATGACTCGTCCCGCTAACATGATATTGTCCACTCTAGGCTTCACACATGACCTACACGACTTTTAATTGACAAGCCAACCCACTATTGCTCCCAAAAGGGCTCATGCTAGAAGGATGAAGGATACCACTTATATACCAGGGAATTTCCAATGCAACTAACAGTAAGACTTTTTTCTCCATAGGCACGTTCCACACTATAGACCCCCTCTGGGGCGGGGTATTACACTTTTCTATATTCAATAGTTTGCTTCTTTTGTTTCCCTTTTGTTTTTCCTTAAAATAGAAGATGTGTATTCCCCCTTTTCTTCTAATCTATTTCTTTTTATATTTATTAAAAAAAAATTGACAATAGAAGTCATTAATTTTTCCCTTTCTCCATAAACTTCCCCATGAGTGTGCATGTGTTATTTTTTTTAAGAATAGTAATAAAATAAGTTTTATTAGAAGAAGGATTTTTTTTTTTGATGACCGAAGGTGTCCAAGTGTCTTCCCCGACTAGTCTTTCGAGGCATGTGCACGCCTCCCTACACACATATGCCGTGTTCAAGCGGTGGGACCTCACTCTGTACATATCCTATGGAGAGTAGCCCTTCATTGGAGTCACCAAGGACTGAACCCAAGACCTCAATCTTGAAGCCTTGTGTCTCAACCACTAGGCCAACCCCTTGGAGTTATTAGAAGAAGGAAATTACACATAAGTACATGACTAATATAGGATTATACTGTATAAAGCTACAAAGAAAATGATCAGAACAAACTACCAAAAAAAATTCCATTCCATTTGTTGATCACCCGACATGAGCAACACAATCTCTCTCTTGTTGGAATATCTTCTAATCTATCTGTAGGTAGAAATCAACTTCCATGGTGGCTCTTTTTTAATTTTGGCCCATGCCATTGCATCAGCTAAGTCATCCTCAAAGATCAATCTCCCTCTCCAAAGACTCTAGAGCATGCCTAATTCCCAAAAGCTATGCTTCATTTGAATCCCTAATTCCAATTGGTAACAGAAACACTATCTCCATCTCCCCTTCCTCATTGTGTAAAACTCCTCCAATATCTTCTAATCTAGGTTTACTTCTAGGCACCCTATCTACGTTAAACTTAAAATGCCCTATTGTATGTGGTTTCCACCTCTCAACCACCTTATCCTTCCTAGAACTTATTGATAAACAGTCTCCCCAACTCTTGACTCAGTGCTAACCAACTGATTGATTTCCACTTTGTTCACTCAGATATCTTGTCCTTTGAACATTGCTCTCCCTCAAAAATCCTAAAATCCTCTATCTTTGGTTGAAAACATGTTGAATTGTAAACTTAAATCATTACAAACAGATGGTGGTGATGAATTTACAAGTCTACGCTTCAAACAATTTATTGCCTCTAATGGTATTTCTCACCGTCTTTCTTGTCCTCACACACCCGAACAGAATGGTCTTGTTGAGTGTAAACATCGATACATTGTTGAAATTGCTTTAGCTCTTATGGCCCATTCTAAAGTGACCACGAATAGCTATTGGAATAGATTCCCAAGCAACTTACCCTCTACCGCTAAAATGCCCCCCCTCTCCAACATCGCAAAATGCCTTATGGTGTAAAACACTAAAACCCATGAACATCCCATCAAATCCAAAAACTTATACAAAAGCTTACTTGGTGTAGGACAGGAATTGAAAAGATGATCCACCAGTTGTTCCTCCTTTCACAGTAAAACAATTCGCCACGCCATCTACCGAGATAATCCACCTCCTAAGATTGCATGTCAATCCCTTCCCCGTGCGTTGTCTCAACACAAAATTGCTTTTGTCATTAACCTACTTGACATAAACCCAAAAGCAAAAGGGTTTCTCCTATGTTGTACAAACTCTTCAAAATGGGTGACACACATGTCTTTGACACTTCTCTGTGTCAGACTCTTAAAGGACTCTTCTAGTACTTTTTACATTGTTTTCCAAGATGGAAAAAATAGTACCACAACATTTTCTTTTGAAACCCAACTAAAATATTGAGATGCTAGTGACTTGATTGTCAGGAATTAAACTAGTATATTATTTCCTATCATATCATTCATTTCTGCACCATCTTTTCATTTCAAAGAAAGTATTAACTTTAATGTATTTAAATAATGTGCTGACCCTGTGAATCCCATGTTTTGGGATTGGACAAGCCCAATACCTCACACCACTGTCGAACTATGAATACATACCTGTACCCCTGCAACGTAGTTCTCCATGACCAACACAGGCCTGGCCTGATTCGGCATGAGAAAAGCCTGATCGCCTCTATCACTAAATATGAAACCTCATTTAACCCTATCACTGCAGACAGGCTATAATGGGCTGAATATGAGAAGGCTGAATCCAGCCCTGGCCTGAAGCAGGCCATAAAACTAGACCATTTTATACTCTCATAATATTAGTTTATTCTTATTATGCGCTAACTGATAGTAAAAATAAAATAATTTTGAATATATCTGACTTCTAAAGGATAATACCTTGTTCTTCCTGTTATCCCACCAATCTACTGGATTAGCAAAGAAGGCTTGCCACAGCTCTTCTGTTGAGCCCATATGATTTCTAGAAAAATTTCCAAGCTTCCCACCTGCAATACCACAAAAGAACTAATAACAGTAAACAAGGAAAGGCAAATCTTTGTTTCTGCCTGACCAGACTAGTTAAGCAATGATAAAATAAGAATTGCCTGCAGTCACAGAATTTATTTCTGGCTCATATAAAGACACTGGAGCGAATGTCTTTTCCACAAAATTCAGTTGTTGAACAACCACCTGTAATGACCATTGGGACATTTAGAACATATGTAGGATGGGGAAAATGAAAAGGAAAGGATGACAAAAAAAAAAGGACTACATCCAGCTTATAACTACCTTATAATAAGTCTGCTTTTTGTCATCATCTCCTTCAACTGTGTCTGAAACAAGTCGGCCAGAAACATATATCCGGTGCCCCTTCTCTACGTGCTGAAAAGCAACATGTGCCAACTCTTCCCAGAAGGTCAAGTTTATCCTGTAGAGCATCATCCATCATATTGTCAACAATTGATGTCAAACACAAACACACAAGAACCACATGCATGCATGCGTGTCCACAGACAAATGAGCTTACTTCGACGCCATGATCCTCCAATCAGAGTGGAGGAAGAACACACAGAGTTGTCTCCTCCAATTTCCTTTTCCCTAGAGTTGACTAGTTCTACCACAACTTAAGCCCTTTAGGTGGAATCTAATGGCTAATAGGATCTTTAAACTTGAAAATATTAAAAAATGAGTTTCATTTTGAAAAAATAAACAAACAAAATGAAATAAAAACTGGGAGTCAACTATTTTTGCACACGATCCTTTGAAGGCCAAGTCTACCAATCATTTACTTCATTCATCCTAAATTCTACTCCTTCGCAGCATTATTTTTACTTGTTCTCCAACCCTCGACTTTTTCTGCTACACCTTTTTTACCCTTTTTTAAGTCTCTCATGAATGGTCAGGTCAGGTCACAGAATTTACCTTTCAAAGCAAGAATGCATGAGTTATGTCTACTACACACAATGAGATGTTATTTCAACTAACTGGTAAATTATCAGGGAAATCCTGAATAGAGGCATTCCACGTGCCCTACCATGGCCAACCCGTACTCTAACAAGTCACCTACCCTCTCTGAATTGGTACATATCCCATATTGATACCCATCATCCCCTCCATATTGTCAGATGATATGCAAGCCAAAAACTATATTTTTTCACTATCACCATCATCCAAGTCATTTGTCCATCCATCTAAGGTTGGCCCTCATCATTTTACTTGCCAAATTGTTTTCCAATGTGCAGTGCCTACCTAACATGCATATGACTTGAATATGCCAAGCAAAAACTAGATTTTCTGAGTTCTACTACACGCACCAAACTTTGAAGAGCTGCATCAGGAAGATAATGGTATGGAAAAACATTTCCCACTCCTTATCTATCTAAGCGGGAATCTCATATTTCCCATTCCGCCGGATTTGGGTCACTTCTTTCACAGAAAGAGAAACCTGGTCTTTCCCTATCTCATAATTTATTTATTTTTTGGAACAAAAATATGCTTCTAGGATCCAAATTTCAGTTGCAGCATATCCCAACAACAACAATGACAACAGTAAGAACAAAAAGACAATAAAAGGAAAAGGACAAATCCATGCCTTCCAAGAACAATCTGAAATTCTTTAAAAAAAAAAAAAAACAGTTAGGAAGTGTTTTCCATTCTCCAAGAACTAAAAGTGAAAGGAAAGGAATAATGGTGGTGATTGTGGGTTACCAGACAGTGTCGGAGGCAGAGCGCTTGACAGCGAGGCGCGTCCAGGCAAGGACCTTGCCACTGATGAGGTGCTTGATTTGGATGGGCGTCCCCACTATCCCAATGAGTTGGACCGAATTGGAGAGCTCCTTCTTCCATGGTATCTCTGCGGGTCTAGGGTATACAGCGCGGTCGTGCTCGAAGTCCAAGGAAGAGAGGCTAGAGCATCGTAATACGAACCCAAGATGCGGATTGCTGCTTCTTTGGAGAGCAAAAGGAGAGGAGGAGGAGGAGGAGGAGAAGAAGAGAGAAGAGGGTTTTGGTGTTCTTACAGTAATAAGATTAGGAGGAACAGGAATTGGATTGCAGAAGGAGGGAGTGGTGAAAAGGGTTGCTGAATTCTTGGTCGGCGTTGAGAGCGGATGGAGTATTGACATTGTTGGCTGAAAACAGATTACCCAGGATTCAGGAATCCGAGTTTCGATCAGTGAGACTTACGACAAATTTACATGACATTTTACAATGTAAAGATACTATTAAAAAAATTTACAGAAAATATAATATTTAAAATTAATAAAATATAAATAACAATTCGTAACCCCAAACATGCAGAAGATGATGAATGAGACTTAAAACTAAAAGAACAAGATACACCAAAACACCTTAAAATTCCAAATTGAGGTCTATTAGTGATTGATTTGAAAAAGTAGCTACACCCCAAAAAAAAAAAAAGAGAGAAAAATTAAGAGAACCAAACAAACACACATAATCATTTAATAATGCAATGAGTTCTGCAATTCTATAAAATTACCTTCTTGATGCTAGAAAATAGAATGCAACTTCAAGATTGAATGCAACTGATTTCATTACATGAGCTATAAATATATAAATAAGAATAAGAAATTAGATGCAAGAGAGACTCAAGCCAAATTCCATTAAACAATAAAGAAAGATGAAAATCTAAGAATTACATGTGTAAAGACTAAATTAATTCAATATACCTTCAAAAATTAAATATAAGAACCTAAAGCTTTTTGTTTTCTTTGACCATTCACCGGTAGAATCTAAGTTTCCATTTTAAAAGATTAACCTATTACGTAGAGTGACCTAATTTTTTTATAAACTCCTAAATCTCTCTCTAAATTTTTAATGTGAGACTCGTTTACAGCTAATTCTAACACTCGCAACTCATTAAATATGAAATTGAATTCTTTTCCATGCTGAATTTATAACTGAAGTTTGAAAACCTCAGTGCTTCATCCCTAGCTGTCGTTGGAGGGGAAGCTCTATCTACTGTCAAGTGTCCTCAACGAATTAGGAGCACATTGCAGAAATCTTCTAACAATTATGTAATAATCAAGTGCAAAATCTTCCAACACTTATAACAAACCTTATCTTCTGACAATAACTAATGCAAAATCTTCTCATAATGCATAGTCACATAACCGAAGCAACTTCTGAAAATAGAGTTTATTAAAATAGGTCGATGTGGAATCAACTTAACTTCGAAACGTATAACTTGAGATCATCAAGATCTGCAGCTCGAGGTCTATACATCGAAGTTCAAACATGATTGTGCAATGTGTAATATGGCACTCATCGATCTACTGATGCAAGAGCAGTCATGGTCCACCAGTTTGAATAATTTGTTATTATTTAGATTTAAAATATTTTTTTTTATTTTCATGATTTTAATTTATAGTAATATTTCAAGTTAGCGTTGGCGTTATTTTCATAGTAAAACGTTAGCGCTTTTTCACGCTATATATATAATAAGATGTGAACAAAAGATATGAAAATTATTATAACTTAGTGGCAAAGATATTTGTTTTCTAATGTGGAGGTATTGGGTTCAAATCTTTCTCGACAAATACTATTTATGCGATGTCTCAAACTCGGTCCTTTAGGCCCTTTTGTTTTTTAAGCACGAGTCCAACGGGCCTCTGTAGGCTTTGAGAAAAAGCCCGGGCCCACCCCGACCTAAATAAACGTGGTTGGACAAAGTTTTTGGTTTGACGTCGGGCTCAGGTTTTTGCTCAAAGCCCATTGAGGCCCGTTGGATTCGTACTTAAAAAAATGGGCCTTAAAGCCCAAGCCCGATACATCGAATAAATAATATTTGTCGAAATCCGTTTATTTAAGTTGGACTCGGACAAATGAACATAGTTTTTACTTATCTTTTTTAAAAAGATAGAAAAATGATAAGAATGTAAAAAATGAGTTGAGCAAGATTTGAACCCAAAACCTCCACACAAAAAAAAAAAAAACAAATATCTTTACCACTAAGGTACAATAGCTTTCAATTTTTTTATTCAAGTCCTACTGTATATATAACATTGCGTGTTGTTAAAGCGTTATATAAAGTAGCACTTTCATGTTAAATTTGCAGTAAAATTTGCGAAAGCGGTACTTTATATAGCGTTGTTTCATGTTAAAAGCATTAGTGCTTTAACAACGTGCAACGCTATATATACAATAGGAAATGTCGATCAAAATGGAGAGCATCAGCCGAGGAAATGGAGAGACTTGGAAATAGAGAGTGACTAATGCAATGAAAACACCAATCGAAATAGAAAGCGTCGGCTAACGAAATGCTTGAGAAGAGAGAGAAAGAGGAAAGGAGGAGAGAAGACGTATAACGACCCATCCCGCTAGCACAATATTGTCTGCTTTGGGCCTACACAATGACTCGTACGGCTTTGCTTTGGCGAGCCAACCCACTGTTGCTCCCAAAAGGCCTTGTGATGGAAGGAGGAAGGCTACTACTTATATACCAGAGAATTTCCAATGCCACTAGCAATGTGGTACTTTTTAGAGCAGGGTATTACAATCTACCCCCATTAAAGTCAGAGCCGTCCTCGGCTCTGCACACACAACAACTAAGCTCACACCCTCAGGCAGACAGTTGAACCATACTCTGATACCATTTGTAACGACCCGTCATGCTCACAATATTGTCCGCTTTGAGTCTACACACGGACCCGCACGACTTTGCTTTGGCGAGCCAACCCACTGTTGCTCCCAAAAGGCCTTGTGATGGAAGGAGGAAGGCTATTACTTATATACCAAGGAATTTCCAATGCCACTAGCAATGTGAGACTTTTTAAGATAGGGTATTACAAAATGCAGATGCTTGAGAAGCGAGGGAAGAGAGGTTGTATTTCGTCATTGGAAAAGGAAAGGAAAAGAGTATGCTGGGGGTTGTATTTCCTCGTTGGAAAATAGTCAAAGGAAAAGTGGGAAAAGAGGAAAGGAAGGAGTGATTAATATGATGGGTAAAATTGGATTTTTCACAATACAGAGTTCCCTTTATCAAATTCGCAGTGTCCAAATCAATATCCTATATAAGTTGCTTACAGTATATCTAACAAAGTTACAGTATTATAAGTGTTGGATTTGGTTCAAAAATGCTAACATTAAGTTGGGCCCAATAGGCCCAAGTCTTCTTTTAAACCCAAAACTTATAAGGGTTATTTTCTCCCTAGGGTTTTCTCATGTTGGAGTTTTTTCTCATAGAGAGGAGGAATGACTATGAAGGTTGTAGCATCTATTTCATCTTTTTCATAGTGAATTGAGCAGATTGCTCTATGGACGTAGTCTTCGGGTGAACCACGTGAAAATCTCATGCCTCTTATGTGTGATTGATTGCTTGTGTGACTTACATTTTACTCTAACAATTGGTATTAGAACAAACAACGAGCAGGGCAAGTGAGCCCAGTTTCTGCCTCAACGCCATATCTCAGATTGAGAACGACAAGTGGGAGACAGGAAGGAAAGGCATACACGCAAGAGGATAGATCGGTGGAGCGGCACACATAATCCACCATACGAGAGTGGCAAAGGGGTTTTCTCAGTTGGAGAAACATCTGGTCAGCACCGTCCCTGCTGTTTGAGCAGAAACACCACTGCAAGCAGAACTTGCAGCACAGTGCGGCAGATAAGGGGTTTCAGAAAGACCCAGGTGCAGAATTCCATCACTTCTAATCATAGAGCACAACAAATTGGGCGTCGGGAATACACAGAAAACCCAGGTAGGCAACAAACCCAGTAGCCAAATCCGATCTGGGGCATTGAGGCAGCCAACTCTCCACACATCCAAAGGCACACTGGCGTGTGCAAAGGGGAAACCTCAGAAGGCTATCACCGTTCAATTGCAGGAAAGGATCAAGAAGCAGACATGTGAGGCAGATTGGTCGTGTTGATCGGACCAATCTTTTGGATCAACTTTGGACCAATGCCCTTTTCACTCATCTCGGCCTTGGCCTCTCTTCTCTTTGGACCGAGGGTTACCACTTCAAAGGTGTCCCTCTTCGATCCTCCAAGTCTTCTTGTCCTGGTGTGGGGCCCTCCTTTAGGTATCAGCATTCTCAACCTCATTCCATTAATTGGTCTATTCCCTCTTCTCAAGCTCTGCTAAAAGCCAGCCATATTTTGAAGTGGCCATTTCCCCCTCCACCTTTGTAGTTGGATTCAAGTCAACAGCAGTAGGCGACTGAGCACTCTCAATTAGTTCTTCTTGAGGATCTGACTCTTTCGAGATCAGAAAAGGAGCCTGATGATTTACAGTTTCAACATGAGGATGACAGTTCTTCTTCATTTATTGATTCGGTACCTGTTCATGGACCTAAGAATGATGCTTTAAAATCTCTGAAGGATAGGGGTTACTCGGAAGACGACGGTAAAACAATCTTAGAGATAGGTAAAAAGTTGGGGATCGTTTTTAATAATAGCGTCCTAGCTATTTCTGACATTTAGGCGGTAGAAGACAGAGCTTTGATTTCCTTCTCTTCCAAAAGGAAAAGAATTACTAGCCTTATTCATCGTAGCGAACAGGTTAGGCTACGAAAGAGATTAGGAGTTCGACGAGTTTCCAAATGACGTTTCTAATTAGGTTTTTTGGGGTCTCGGTCAACTGCATATGAGGAGTGGTTGTTGCTCTTTTTGTGGTGTCTGGATGGCGTCTTTGGGAGTTGGAATTTTTGGTGATTTCTTTCTTTTAACTTCGTGTTGTGAAGATAGGGTTGCCAGTTTTCTGAATTGGGGTGGTGTCTTGTGATGTTGGCGTATCTGTATTTTGGTAGGGGTTATATTCTTTTCTCTTCTTCTTTTGGTTTTCTTTGGTTCTTAGTATTTTAGATCCATTGATGTCATCCTTTATATCTTCTTTCTTGTTCTTTTAATATATTTATATTTGTTACCACTCAAAAAAAAAAAAAAAAAAGAAACAGACATGTGAACATCAACTCTTTGATAGCTTGCAAAGGGAAGGAAATAGTTCAGCCACCAAGTGTTCGGCAAATTACCTTAGCGAAGTAAAGAACGATTACACAAGAGAGACTCCTCTTTCATCGAACGACATGCCATCAATGGGCAGATTCTTTCTCCTAGCCTCAACCATCAGATTTAATCTCTCTGATTAGCAGTTCTTAGAACAGTCAAAATAGATAGGCCAAATCTACGGTCCAGATTGTTTTGCAGCTTCCGGAGTCATATAGACTCGGAATTTAGATCCGTCTTCGCCAGTGTATTCGCAGTGACGAGATATACACAGTGACTGGAATAGATTTATTGTTTTAGACTTGAAGCACATAACTCCCTTCAATCCAGACAATGGCATCAAAGGGATCATCAGGAGGCATCAAATTCAAAGTTGACAAATTCGATGGAAGATGTAACTTCGAATTATGGAAGTTGAGAATGAAGAATATTTTGATCCATTAGGATTTCGATGTAGCATTGTCAGGTAAAGACAAAAAACGAGAGGAGATGAATGATGCAGAGTGGAGAAGAATTGATAAGAAGGCAGTCAGCCTCATTCAACTCTATATCTCTGACGAAGTGTTGTACAACATCATGAGAAGATGACTGCAAAGGGCTTATGAAAAAAGCTTGAGAAGTTTTATATGGGTAAGTCATTGTCGAATAAGCTCCAGTTGAAGAAACAACTGTTTGGGTTGAAGATGGCTGAAGGGTATGACTTGTTAGAGCACATGAACACATTCAACCAGATAATCAATAAATTGTTGAAGCTAGAGGCTACGTTCAATGATGAAGACAAGTCTATGATATTGCTGACCTCTCTCCAGACTATTATGATCATTTTATGACTACCTTGCTATATGGAAAGGACATAGTCAAGTTTGATGAGGTTACTCAAGCAATCATTTCGAATGAAATAAGGAAGAAGTCCACAAGAAGCGACTCACGTGCAGAGGGTCTTCTAATGAAAGGAGGATCCAGTGATCATGGTAGGACTCGAGATAAGAGCAAGTCACGAAGAAATAACTCCAGGTCAAAGTCGAGATGTAAGGACTCAGAAAAATGATTCTACTGTGGCAAGAAGGGACACTGGATAAAGGATTTCATGAAATACAAGGCAAATAACACAACTAAGAAGGAGGCTGACAAGACTGAAACAGCCGGCATTGCTTCACAAAACGAAGCAAGTATTGTAGCGACCCGACCCGATTTTTCGGAGTTTTAGGGTCTTGGTAGCAGTGGAGTGAGTGTGGGCCCTATGGTGGGTCCTGGTTTGCCCGATTTTGAGTTCGGAGACTCAGAGGGCAATTTTGTAATTTTGAATTATTGAATTTTCTTTCGTAATTAAAAGTTTGAAAATCACACGTTTTTCCCCCCAACGTTTGTCGGTTGACTTCTTCGAGCTTTTTAAAATATTTTGAAGATTGGAGATTTTTATTTTATTTAAAAAAAAAAAAAAAACCCTAAACTTAACCTCTCTTTCGGCAGCACTGTAGCTATGCGCTACAGTGCCGCCGCACCTGCCTCTCTCTCTTTCTGCTTCCTTCTCTTTCCCATCTCTTCTCTTCTTCTACCCCAAACCCTAACCCTAAAGGAGTAGCGACCCCTTTTGTTACCCCCTCGATGCGGTTCCTCAGCTCCTTCCTCCCTCTCGGTCATGCACGCTGGCGCTGCTGTCCTCCCTGCTTCGGCGAGGCTTCCCTCTCTGTCGAGCACACCGGCGCTGCTGTCGCTCTCTCTGGCTGCTGGCCGCCGCCTCTGCTTGGGGAGTTCCTGCTTAGCCCAGGTATTTCCGATTCCATCTCCACTTTTCTCCTTCTTTCCGATTCTTTTTCCCCTCTCTCGATCTCTCCCTTTCCCCTTCTGATTTTCCCGATTTCCCCTTTCATTTCCCTCATTTTTCTTCTTTCTCCTTCTCCTTCGGCCGAGTCTCTCAGACCGCCGAGTTGACTCGGCCGGGTTCGACCTTGAACCCCAATACCCGGCCCAGTTCGCCAGATCCAGCCCAGTTCTCCAGATCCGGCCCAGTTCACTGGACTCAGGCCCGGCCCACTCAGGCCCGATTCGGACCCGACCCGTTCTCGGGCCCATTTGCACCCTGGGCCCAATTTGACCCGTTTCATCCTAGTTTCTTACCCTCCTATTATTGTTTTATCAGATTGAGCCCCTTCAACCCTCGGACTCATTTTCTCACATTGGATTTCAAGGGCACACACAGGTGAGGGAACTCACCACCGCTTTTAGCATGCATCTATGCATCTTACTTCCCTATCGAATGTGCGGGTACGAAATGCGGCGAATGCGGGCCCTCGGTATTATGAGCCACTCGGCAAGGGAACTGTTGATACCATTATGTGGCGGGCCCCCATCCGGATGTATTTGTACCCGATGCCCGTAGAGACATATACAAGTTGATTATCTGATGTCATAATTGATTGATTGTGTGGTGACCTGATTGGAGTTTATTTTTATTGATATTATGTTAATATGTCAACATGCGAATATATGTAATATGTGATGGTATATGTTTGATTATGGTGTGAGGTATTCTGTTGATAATATACCATATGATCATGTGATAATTAGTTTGGACTGCTAGACGTTATAACATGCTTGAACATTAACATGTCAACCAGTGATAAATAGTGATGCATACACCTGATTACTATATGACAAACTACGTTAATAGCATGTGTAAGTGTAGAGTTAAATGTGCATGTTATATAGCTAGCATATGTGGGATGCCGGTGGGGTATGGGTACTAGGCCACATCAGGATTTAGAGACTCCCCCTAGCTTGTCGGGTAGTTAGGGTGCGGATGTTATGTGGGACCACACAGTGGACGCGTGGTTGGGATTCAGACTATCTTATGATTGGAAATTGGTAGTCGTAACCCTTGCGTGGATCAAATGGTCGGTCCGTCTTGTATTTCCCAGACATACCTATGAGAGAGGCGTGATCTGACTTAGAGAACAAGGTGCCTTGGAGTCCCAGATAAGGACTAATTGGGGAGTAATTATGTTAACCCTAGATAGGCCATCAGGTTGAATGTTGGTTCACCCAAGGTAACCTTAGAAGCCCATGGCGGTTCCGATATCCGAATGTGTGACGGGTGAGGTGATCCCTAGATGACCGAGTAGGCTGAGGAGGTGTTCGCCTAGGTCGAGGGACGGAGCGGTGAGGGACAGCTCCCGCTGACAGAGTTGTGATCCCTAGATGACCGAGTAGGCTGAGGAGGTGTTCGCCTAGGTCGAGGGACGGAGCGGTGAGGGACAACTCCCGCTGACAGAGTTGTGATCCCTAGATGACCGAGTAGGCTGAGGAGGTGCTCGCCTAGGTCGAGGGACGGAGCGGTGAAGGACAGCTCCTGCTGACAGAGTTGTGATCCCTAGATGACAGAGTAGGCTGAGGAGGTGCTCGCCTAGGTAGAGGGACAGAGCGGTGAGGGACAGCTCCCGCTGACAGAGTTGTGATCCCTAGATAACCGAGTAGGCTGAGGAGGTGCTCGCCTAGGTCAAGGGACGGAGCGGTAAGGGACAGCTCCCGCTGACAGAGTTGTGATCCCTAGATGACCGAGTAGGCTGAGGAGATGCTCGCCTAGGTCGAGGGACGGAGCGGTGAGGGACAGCTCCCGCTGGGAAAGTTGTGATCCCTAGATGACCGAGTAGGCTGAGGAGGTGCCCGCCTAGGTCGAGGGACGATGCAGTGAGGGACAGCTCCCCCTGGTATGGTTTGTGATTCCCTGGATGACCGAGTAGGCTGAGGAGGTGCTCGCCTATGTTGAGGGATGATGCGGTGAGGGACAGCTCCCGCTGATATGGGTTGTGATTCTCCGGATGACCGAGTGGGCTGAGGATGTGCTCGCCCGCTCATTGTTCGAGGGATGGTACGATGTGATGTGATTAGATATTCCAGGTTAGGACACCTGTATGGTGGGGACAGCCTGTGGTGCAATGTGGTAGTGCGTTTACCCGCGGTTATGGATTGGGGTTCATTGTTGAGACTTGTGTTGTGGGTGTTGACTCACCAGGAATTTATGGGCGCCTAACGAGTGAGTTCGGCCAGCTCACTCGGTAGAAAACCCATAGAATTCTGTGAGAGGTGGATACATCAGTCGTGTGGAGACCAGCACATAGGGTCCAAGGTTATGGGTTTGACTATCGAGACTCTGGTGTCTGGTTGATGAGACCATAGATGAGTTTAGTTGGTAGTTCGTTGAGGATTGGTGAGGTGGTTACTCCCGTGTGGTAATCAGTTTGGGACCCTAGTGAGTCCGATTCTTGGGTTGGTCGTGGTATGTGTGCGGGTTGTAATGAAAGGGTCATAGGTCTAGTTGAGGACTAGAGACCCCGATCTGACTGAGGATCAGTCTGCGTAACCGCGGATGGGTGGACTGTTGCGGTTGGGCACTTAAGGGAGTTGCATTCGGTTGGTTAGAGGATGTCCTAGAGGCTCGATTGATGTGGGCCCATGTGCTAGGGGTAGGGCACACGTTTGTATGGTTATGCATGTAGACATCTTAGACATTGGTATGTCCATATGATTATGTGCAGTGTATGCTTGATGACTTATGATGCATGTGTTCCCTTACTGGGCATGTAGAGCTCACCCCCTTGCCTCACAGGTACTTCATCGAGGGAGGGTTGGCGGGACCCTCAGTTGGACGTTGGGCGTAGAGTTGCAGTTTTGCACTTTATCAGGGTCCCATCTTGTAATTGAAGACCTTCTGATGTATTTGAATTATGTGTACATTTCTTTGAGTTGGATAAATGTAATAATGAAGTAATGCTGTAATTAGTAATTATGACCGATGCTCATTGTTTTTGGTTTATTGGTGGATTGCCATGGTTAGTGTGGGTTGTGGGAGCAGCGTCTCCCATTTAAAAAAAAAGTATGTCCGAAATTGTATTGGATTGGTTTTAGGAGTTCGTATCAGTCTTAACGTGCCCGTAGCGGGACGGGTCGTTACAAGTATTCTATCTGCCTCGCAAGGTACGTCTCTATTCGATTCTTGGATTTTGGATTACGGTTGTTCTTATCATATGTGCCCTAACCGTGATTTGTTTGATTCAATGAGTCTTATAATGGTGGTAGTGTTCTCATGGGTAATGATGCACCATGTAAGGCCATATGAATATGCACCATCAAAATCAAAATGTTTAATGGAATTGTGAGAACATTGGGAGAGGTGAAACATGAGCTAGCACTTAGAAAAATCTGATTTCCTTAGGCACACTTCAAGCAAGCGGATGCACATTCACCGGAAATGATGACACACTCAAAGTGTCAAATGGTGCATTGGTGTTAATGAAAAACACCAAATTGATCAACAATCTCTACAGACTGAAAGGGGATACAATTTCAGGTGGAGCAACAATCTCCACAGAAGAAAATCACAGTGCAGATGACTCTCAGTTATGGCATATGCGGCTAGGGCATATGAGTGAGAGAGGTATGTTAAAACTCCACAAAAGACAACTGTTAAAGGGGGTTAAATCATGCAAGTTAGAATTCTGCAAGTTTTGTTTGTATGGCAAACAAAGGAAGGTGACTATTAAAGATGCAGATAAACAATGTAGAACCAAAGGTATTCTGGATTACATTCACTTAGATGTATAGGGACCATCCCCAGTTAAACCAAAAGGTAGAGCATCTTACTTTGTGACTTTCATAGATGATTTTTCAAAAAGGTGGAGCATCCTCCTTAATGAGGGAAAAATCAAAAGTTTTCACTACGTTCAAAGAGTGGAAGGCAGAGGTAGAAATCAAACAGGCAGAAAAATCAACTATCTGAGAATAGACAATGGTGGTGAATACATACATGGAGGATTTATACAGTTTTGCAGAGATGAGGGCATCACAAGGTACTTTACCGTTTCAAAGACTCCTCAGCGGAATGGAGTTGCAAAAATGATGAACAAGACTATCCTGGAAAGAGCGAGGAGTATGAGAATTCATGGCATATCCAAAGGTTTTTGGGCAGAATTAGTCAATCATGTATGTTACTTGGTCAACAAGTCACTAAATACATTTCTAAATCTAAAAGCTCCAAAAGAGGTGTGGTCAGGTAAAGAAGTGAACTACTCAATTTTGATTTATTCAGTTGTCCAGTTTAGGCACACATCCCCAGTGATTAGCGATCCAATTTAGACTCCACGTTACTCAGATGCATATTTCTCGGGTTTGAGAAGGGAGTGAAGGGGTACAAATTATGGGATTCAGTAAACAAAAAATCGATTTACAACAGAGATGATGAAGCCTCTATGCTGAAGAGAGAACATGAGAATGAAGTTCAAGAAAACAATAAAGAAAAGGTGATTGCAAATCACATAGTAGTGATGTATCACATGGTTCGAAGCTGGGTTGTTACTAGTGAAATCTCCATTCAGAAGATTCACACAGATGAAAATGCAGCGGATATCCTTTCCAAGCCAATTACCACGGAAAAGTATAGGCATTGCCTGGACTTCCTCAATCTCTCATCATGATAGAGAAATGACCGGCACCTTAAGGTGCAAGATTGGTGGGAGTTGGAGGTGCTACAAACACTTTTCAACATTCTTCAAGGGTCAGCATTTTTCGTCAAGGTGGAGATTATTGGGTTTGGCTCAAAAGGCCAACATTAAGTTGGGCCCAATAGGCCCAAGTCTTCTTATAAGCCCAAACCTTATAAGGGTTATTTTCTCTCTAGGGTTTTTTCATGTTGGGGTTTTTTCTTATAGAGAGGAGTAACTATGAAGGTTATAGAACCCATTTCATCTTCTTCGTAGTGAACGTTCTGTGGACATAGCCTTCGGGTGAACTACGTAAAAATCTCGTGTCTCTTGTATGTGATTGATTGCTTGTGTAATTTGCATTTTAAGTACTACAATTGAGATTATCACAACCTTAGTTGCGATACCATAATTTTGCTAAGATAGTTTTTTATTATAATTTCATCATTTTATTACATTGACGTAAATGTATGAAGCACTTAAAAAAAATAGAGACATTCTAATGCAGAGGGTAGAAATTCCAAGTATTTCATGCAAAAGTTTGTTAATTTTTTTTTTAAAATGCTACACCAAAATTCATGTAGCAAGTGTATTAAGCTTTTGTCTAACAAACTTACTTAAAAAAAACAATGAGTTAGTTTGAACCAACTCAATCTAATTAGATTTTGAGTTAATTGGGCTAGTATACTTAAACTTTTAAATAAATTGATAAAGTGGAAAATTTTAGAAGGTTTATTTAACTCATTGAATTTTAAAATCAAGTTTTACGCTTTTAAATATATGTAAAGAATACATGGACACAGGAATATTTAAGATTAGGGTGAATGGAAACTTAAGCAAAAAAATTAACTCAAAAAGAGTTGGAGTAATGGTTAGAAATGTGTTTCAGGAAGTGAGACTCCTTAGTTCGATTTTCACTGTATTCCAAAGGACCACTCTTTGTAGAGTTATACAGTGTGTGGGTAGGAAGGCTTGTAGATGTCTCAAAAATTAATCAAATTCTCTGAGAGACGTGAACACTTTAGTCATTGAAAAAAAAATCCTAAAATTTATAGGGAGTGATAACTTTCATTATACTTTTTTAAAAATTGAAGGTAAAAAGCCACCACCACTAATTAACGTGTCAAGATGAGGTGAACACTCTTTCTATGTAAATTTCTCTTTTTCTTTTCTCATTTCTTAAAAGGAAATAGGCTTAAAAATCGTATTCAACAATAATAAATGCCATGTTTTCTGTCATGGAATCACTACTAATGTATTCTTCATGTGTGGAATTTATATTTCTCTTCTCTTAAAAGGTAATCGTCCTTTCATCTTCTTTTTTAATTAAAATTTGAATACATTACTAGCTACTTCAATTTTTCTGAGATTGGGTGACTATTAAAGAACGAGAACCTCCATTTTCAAGTTTCCTACTTATAGGAGAAGGCTCATTTAAAGATGTTATTAATCCTTGTACATGAGAAAATATTATATTTAAATCATACTCATTTCGAGTAAATTTGAGTCTATAGATATCGAGTCTAAAGCAACTTATATAAGAATCTTTAAAATATATTTGTATCTAAACTTGAGCATGCAACCATTTTTCAAGAATTGCTATAAGAATCCAACAACTTGATCTTAGTTGATCTTGATGATTGACTTGCTGATCAGGTTGAATCTATAAGCGACGGTCATAACGTGGTAGGTTGGATCATTTAGTAAAGACTCTAAGGGAAAGATGTGTTTCAGATTGGGGAGAGCGACTTTATTACCTCTTTTATTATAATTGGTGTTTACTCTTTTATTATAATTGATGTTTAAGCATGTTATATACTCTATCCGTCCCATTTTAATTGTCTTATTTGAAATATTTGTATTTTTTAAACAACTCTCTATATAAGGCTAGCACTCCATGTGATCTCATCCATTTTCAATACATTTTACACTACTCTAATATAAATGATACAACTAATTTGAAACAATTCCAAAATTCATATAGGACAACTAATTTGGGACAGAGGGAATATTATTATTATTATTGTCAGTAGCCAATATCTCATCTATTTGGAGTTGATTGTATTTGCACACACTATTTATATGGGCTTTATTTTTATTCAATTAATTTTTTATTTGATTAATCAAACTGAAAATTTTGTTATAGTTGTAATTTTTTATGAGTTCAAAAAGAATTAATTCATTTGAACTATGATCATGAATAGTTGTATATATATATTTTTAAGTAGAAATTGATAAATAAAGTATCTTTGTTGAAGTTTATTTGCTTATAACAACCTTCGTATTTCATCCAATTAAAATTGTACTATACCCAGCAAAAGCTTGAGAGATATTTTTTTTAATTTTTTTTTTTTTAACATTGATTCAATTATGACGTGGAGAACACATTTTTTTTGGCTGGAGAACATGGTGGATAAAACATTTTAAGTCATGGATCATGGAACACTTATAGTGGAGAACATGATAGGAATATGGTTTTAGAATGCAAAAATGGGGTTTGTTCTCTCTCTTTCTCTCTCTCTATCAAGCCCGGTCTTGTCTATAAGCGGAGTAGGCCGTCACCTAAGGCTCCTAAATAGTTAGGGCCTCAAAGTCCATAAACTCCTTTATTATATAGGTCCAAAAAAATTAGAAATTAAACCCAGTAAAATAGGTCCAAAATAATATGTCCAACCAGCCTAACCATAAGGCGAGTTAGGCGGTCGGCTTAGGCCCCTTTAAAAAAAAGGCCCACTCGTGTTACATTGTTACTGGAAAACCCTAAAAAAAAGCCCTCCACCCTTTTTAAGTTGCCGCATACCCTGCTTTCTCGCCTCTCGTCTCTATTGCTCTCTCATTGCGATACTACTCTCGCTCTCTCTCGATGAAGATTGATTAATATTCAGTTCAAGTTCGTAACTGCACTATAAATATCAATGTGTCATTGTTGATTATTCATTTATTCTTTAAATATTTTAATTGACTGAATTTAATTTATGTATTTAATTTATTTTTTATGTGATATTTTTGTAATGAAATTGATTATGTGACTATGATTAATCTTGTGTGGACGGGGAGGCGGGTGTGTGACCATTTCCAACTGGTTCTGATTATTCGCAAATCAAATCAGATTTTATTGTTCTTTAATTTTGATTATTTAGCTGTTAATTTTGTATTGGTTATCATTATCATTATGTCTACTAGAAAATGTCATTCTAGTTATGAAAAAAGAAAAAGGCAAAAACAAGTTCAAGAATTGATTCAATATCAAGCAGGATCTTTTAATAGACATTTCAGCAAAAGTAAACAAACAGAAAGTTCAGTTGAAGATTTGGTTAATGATGAACATAATGATAATGAAGAAACGATGAATGAACATAATGATATTAACTTGGTGAATGAAAAACATATATATGAGAGTGATAATGAAAATAAGAATGAGAATGAAGAAAATGAAAATTTCAATGAACATGTTCCTTTAAACATTTATGATCCCAATAATTGAAAAAATATTGACTAAAATTTGAAAGACATATTAGTAAAAAGAGGTCCCATAAAAGAAGAATAAATTTTAAATAATATTTTTTATAAATTTGATTATAATATTTTATTTGGATGTTCCACACTTTGTAAAAAAAAATGTATAATTTTATTTTTTCTGAGTGTATAAAAGACCTATGTTAAGAGTTTACCTAAGAATCCTAAAATCTTAGAGCCAACACTGCTCTCTCTGTATATAAATGGTTGGTAGATAAAATTTTATATTCTGCTCTTTGAATTATATGACTACTACAATTTCAGCCAACAAGTCTATTATAGTTTAACGACTACTTTGATTACACAACTTATAAAATGAAAATAAGCTCACTTTAAAACTTATGACTCTAATAATGAGTAACGAACCATAAAATATTGTGTCAGATGTTTTAAGAGGTTTCCACACTTTGGTCTTAAAAAAAACCCATAAAATATTATATAATTAATCAAATTCATCATTACTGATTATAGCGATCCACATCTTTCATTGATAATTCTGATGAGAGCATCTAGCCAATTCAGTCCAGTGATCCACATAGTTAGCCGTGATCTTGGACACCTTAGTTGAACTCCGTTTAATAAATCCATTCTGATCTGTAATTAAGTTCGACGCCTCTACTTGCTCCCATTTGGATGGAGGAGCGGGACTCGAATCTAGGATCGTCTTCCGCAACACACAAATACAAAATGGAATAAGGGACTCAGACAATACATTATTTTTTTTAACGTGGTAAACGCATTGAATGGGGAAACCTCTACGTGTCAATCTAGGCAAAAAGATCCACTATGAATTGAGTTTTTACAAATATACACCGGTATAAAAGATATTGGACCCATTGAACCAATGGACCACATCGAATACAAACTGATTGGCGATAATCACACTCTGACTGGCTGTCGGCTAAAAACCAGCGTCCCAAAAGATAGACAGAAGCTTTGGAGAAGAATCAAAGATAAAACAGTCCAATTCAGTCGACTGAATCTTAGCCTGATCTGAATTTGTGCTTGGCTAGTATGTTTTTCAGTCGGCTGAATCATGGAATTCAGTCGACTGAATTTGGGTCAGATGTGAACTGTCTTGCGGAAATGCTCTGCATGTAAGACACTGAGACTCCACTGTGGATAAAGTGGGTTCCTCCAACTCTCAACCCTCCACCTTTTAATGCCAAAAACAGTTGGGAAACTTCCCAGCGGTTGAGAGTTTGAATTTGAATTCAAAATGTAGTCGTCGGTGGTTACTAAAACTCCACCTGAATTCAAAATTCAAGTGGAAACTGCCGAGTTTTGTGACTCTAACTCAGTAACTCAGTCTTCCATTGTGACTCGATCCGTTTACGGATCACATTCATTTAGTTAGACTGACCCAAGTAGGTAGAGTGGGCCCATCTAGCCTGTTAAGGCCCAAGCCCAAATTCGTCCAAGCTCTTCCAGTTGCATTCATGGACAGTTGTCAGCACCAAAGAAGACTCTCCCATGCAAGTGGCGTGTGAAGCAAGATAGGAAAGGAGCTGGAAGTTGCTTTGAAGGAAAGGAGGTGACAACACTCCCAATTTAGAAGGAGGTGGGCGAAAATCCCATGTGGCTTTTCCAAATGGCCGTTTGCTTCTCTCACTTGCTTTTTCACCTACTCAGTAATTTTATCTTTTAATCTTAGCCTTGTGTTATTTTTATATTACATGTGTAGGATTATGATTGAATGGTCTAAATAAGACTACATTCTATCTTTAGTTTTAGTTTATTTTTAGAATTGCTTAGAGAGCAATTGCCTCATATGGTGTGGTCGATCAAGACGAGCAACTGTGCAACTGAAAAATAAATCAAGCACACACCACAAGAACACACCAAATTTACGTGGAAAACCCCTTTAATGTAAATGATAAAAACCACGAGACAACTCCGAATCAGATCCACTAATCAAATCAAACAGTACAACATTCTTCTCAGACTTATGCCCAAACTTTGAGGATTAAAATTGCAAGAGAAAAAATAACACTAATCAAAATACCTGAAATTGAACCTAAACTAGGTTCATAGGAGTTGTGACGATCTGATCTGACTTCCATCACGATATTCTCCCCTTTGGTCCCCACCTTGGTCCGCACGATTTTGTTTTGGACCCAGCCTACCTTGTCAGGCCCTAAAGGCCTCGTGATGGGGAGGAGTTTGCCCCTTCATGTAAAGTCCCTCATCCCCAACCAGTTGGGTGTTTCAATCCATCCCGCCTTAGACTAGAGCCGTCCCCAGCTCTGTCGTCTCACACTGAGAGGGGTCCACACACACATGCAGGCAAGTCACACAAGTGGAGAGCATCCACAGTCTGAGTGTTGAACTATGCTCTGGTACCACTGTAAGACCCGATCCGACCTCCATTACGATATTGTCCGCTTTCGGCCCCACCTGGGCTCGCATAGTTATGCTTTGGACCCGGCCCACTTTGCCAGGCTCTAAAGGCCTCATGATGGGGAGGAGTTTGCCCCCTCATGTAAAGTCCCTCTTTCCCAACCAGCTAGGTCTTACAGGAGTAGCTGAATTGGATAGCGAGTTTATCTTCTCTTTCTCTATCAGATCTCTACTCTCTCTTAGATCAACCTCCCACACGCTCTTTATATTTCTCGTGTTTTTCTCCTCTCGCTCTCTCGGGTTTCCATGTTGCACAACACTCACCACTTCACGAACGTCCCCTCGTTTTTTTTTTCCCCTTCTATTACTCACGTTTCAAACGTATATGCACCAGACTCCATTTTACCAATGTTATAAAAAAAGGACCGTCTATCGAAGTGAGGTTGGGTTAAATAAAGTTCAATTGTGGTCAAACCCGATCAAACCCATGTCATTAATATAATATTTTAAACAATATTAAAATTTCAATTATGATTTAATTGATGAGTTGAAATAAAATTTTAAATCATTTTTTTTTAATTTGAACAAAAATTTCAAATAATTTTTTTAATCTCTTTAAATGATTTAAGTCACTAAATTTTTATGGTATTTAAAATTATATGAATTTTATATAAATTAATTTAATTAAAAATATCTATATTTACCTTTTATATCATTTTCATCTTAACGTTAAAAGTTAAAATTTTAAAGTGAGAAGATGTTGGGGAGAAAAAATAGTTTGCATTTTGACGTCGTCAGTGTCCATTTGATTTAATTTGCAACTTAGATGGGTCAAAGTTCATATTTATGAAGAACTTCTTCTCATTATGCTTTTATTCGTCTCTAATTTGTGCTAATTTTCTATATTATATTTTAAATTCTAATATTTATTTTAAAAGGAATATGCTTTAAAAAATTTATCAACAATGACGTGCAACCCATGAGTAATTTCTATGACTTGCATCAACATATAAAATGAAATAATTATTTAAAGTTTGAAATGTAATAACACTGAGCATACTGGTAATTCATCAATTATTAGTTATTGAAATTCGAACTACCAATCAGACAGACAAATCTTATCATATCCAACTGAAAAATAATTTACTTTGTATTTAGGTCCTCATATTATGGGCTTATTGTAAATAAGTTCTCGAGTTTTCTGTTATTGTAATATTGTCATTCATATTTGAGAATTGATTGCAATTAAGTCCTTGTAATGCTATTGCATGATTAGTACTTTAGTAGATAAGTCAACAAGTTTTGGTAAGCACATTCGGGCCAATGCCAATTCATGTAATATTTCGGATTCACTAAAATTTCTTGTTTTTCTTACATTATTAACAGAGTAATTGATCCTATTTATTTGGAGTAAGCAATCATATTGAAATTCCCAATTTGTTTTCCTTGATTTCTTTGTCGTCCTTGTATTTTATACCACAATGACTGTTAAAAGATAAAAGAACGCAAGCTTGTGATATGGGAGTCAGCTTACATTACATTTTAGGGGGAAAGTGGATAGAAGATCACCATTATCATTATTTTTATTCAAAAATAAAAAAAGCTGACATAAAAGACTTGGAATGTCAAGACAAAGCATGAAAGAGTAATGTGCAAGTGCATTACCTAAAACACATGATCATAATTATGGTAATTAAGTAGGATAATTGTCAATCGAGTAAACCAGTCTATTCAATTCTCATCTCCCGAAAGTCCCAATGCAGACCTCAACATTTTAAGTGCATTGTCAATATGCTAATTTTGCTTCTTCAAATCAAATTGGTGAACAAGAATCAATGCCATCACTTCATGACTGCTTTTAGTTAGGAGAAGCTCCTCAACCGAAAAGATGCACAGTAGCAATCAGGTGACCAAGTTGAATTACTCCAAGATAAATACCTGGTCACCTAACCACTAAGACCTTAGCTCCTGCATGATTTTGCAAATCTTGCAATGGGCAGTAATTAGAGCTCCTTCTGCATTCAATTCCTGATCGACAGTCTCATACTCACCTCATCTTTACCATCAATCGGCATCAAATATTTGAATCTGAGCTAGAAAGTACAACTACTGAAAGTCCTCTAGTAACATCAACCTCTGGCTGGTTTATCGACTCAACCTTGGAAGGTCTCCATTGATGATGCTGAGTCAACCGGATACGAATAGGATATTCCATACTTCTGTCCATGTGTCAGTCCTGGGCAGTGAACCTGTAGTAGAATATAATAAAATCAGCATTTATATGGAAAAGCATAAGGTGAAGATTATAATCCCATGAAAGTATAAGGCCCCCATGCATCAAGACATTCAGCTCCCTGATGCCCTTGTTGCATATTAGGACCCATGGACCGAGCAGCCAAGATTGTTGATATGTTGAGCCCCAGTCTGGAAGGTAAATGTCCCAAAGTCATCCAGATTGGAAGAGCTAGTCTTTAGGCCTTTCTTTTTCACCTGATTGTTGCTGTGTATTTCAAGATACCAATCAAAGGTAATGAGGATCATCAAATCTGGGACACGTTAGATCAATGGTCTAGATCACCGTGTCCATTTGTGCAAATTGGGCATGAGGACAACTTCATATCTTGACCATGAAAACTAGAACACAGACCTTAATGAGACCTGTTGTAGAAATTGGTTCATGTGATTTGGGGCGCGATGGAATGCTAGCAGAGCCTCGACTCCCATAGAGTCTCGTATTGTTTGTATCTGTATGGTGGGAGAAATCAAAAGTATGAAAGTTCCGCTTCCCGTCATTGTGGCAGAATGCCCCAAAATAAGAGCAATGTTCATCCACTAGAGAGATTTCCGGAGTCGCAGGCAATAAATGCCCTTCTGTACTAAAGATATACCTACAAGGAAATATTAAAGAAAACAGCATTAAGAAAGATGTCATTCTCCAAGGGTTCATTTGCATGTATTCAAATATTTTGACATTGGAGATGAAAAGAATGCATTTTACAATTGAAGATGGCACATAAATTAGAAACATGTTTTATCTTTCGCCTTCTTATGGGGTCATTAGCAGAAAAAAAAAAATCTGATATTGATTTAGGGCAAAAAAATATAAAATCAACATTAAGAATGTAATGTGGTTTCTACAGCCTCTAATGCATGGAATAAAAAACAACCTGCTCTGCCAAAGTGAACCATTTGCAGTATACGGAACATCCAAATGCACCCTATATGGAAAATCTAAACCAGAGGCAAAATACAACTTACTTGTATGGACCATTTTCAACTATGTTGTCTGGGCCCACTGCCAAATCAAAAAGAAGCCACAAATATTTAACCTAAGTCAACGAAATACACAACATGAGAGAGTGTAACATCTGAAGCAGGCTGATTGAATGAACATGAAAAATTCAATAGTTAGAAGAACATGGCTTAGTTTTTGTCCATTCATTCCTTACAGTTTCAGCAAGGAAAAAGCTTTCCATGTGGTCCTCCTGTTTGTGAGATTCCACATCTGATATATGGCAATATCCACAAGGGCATCGAGCACCATACTGTAGGCTTGCAACCATATCACGTCCAACATCAAGATATCTGCAAAAAAAACAAATTTAACATACCTAAGCCGGGGATAAAATAAGTTCTTTTTCTACAAATATGTGAAATGACAGATAAAAAGGGGGATTAGAGAACCTTAGACCTTTGGGCTAATCATAGGGCATGTGAGCTTAATTTTGGAAGGGGATCCATGTAGTAAAATAGAATGAAGAAAAGAGAATGGAGAAGAAATTCTCTGCATATTGTATCAATGTGTATTATGAACTGAAGTATTACATGTATAAATATAATAAGGAGAGCCAATCTAGGTGGCTAAAATAGGAAAAGAATAAAAGAATAGTTATCTACAATCAATCATACAATTTAATAAGATGTCTTTCCAAAATTAGAAGATTTGGGTCAACTCTGTTCTGAAGTGAGTCCCACAACACCTCACGTGTACTTAAGTGAGTCCCACAACACTCCCTCTCAAGTTGGTTCGAAGATGTCGATTAATTCCAGTTTGCTAAGAACCGAATTGAGCCGAGTTTGGAAAACTGACTTTGTGAAAATGTCCTCAAGTTGATCTTTAGACTTTAGATGAGGAGTGAAAATTGGCCTTCAGAAATATGCTGACGAAGGAAGTGACAATCAACTTCAATGTGCTTAGTCCGCTCATGAAAGACTGCATTAGAGACAATGTTGATGGCCACCTGATTGTCATAAACCATGACAAATGGATCTTCAGGAGCAAAGCCCAATTCTGTAAGGAATTGTCGAAACCACAACAATTCAGAAGTCAGCCTCAGCACTTGAACGAGCAACAACTGACTGCTTCTTGCTTCGCCAAACAACTAAATGTGATCCCAAGAAAACACAATAGCCGGAAGTAGAGCGACGATCAACTGGAGACCTGGCTCAATCAACATCAGAATAATCGCGAATCAGACAAGTAAGCTGGTGTGCACAGAACAAGCCGTGGCCAGGATGAGCTTTAAGATACCGAAGGATACGAAATACAACATGAAGGTGAGTGTCCCGTGGTTCATGCATGAACTAGTTGACAACACCTACAACATAAGATAAGTCTGGTCTTGTGATGGTGAGATAAATGAGCTTGCCAACGAGTTTCTGATAAAAACTTGATGTGTCAAGAAGAGTCTCATTATATGCAGATAACTTGGTGTTCACATCAAGTAGAGTATCAGTGAGTTTGCAGTCAGAATAGTTAGCCTCCTAGAGGAGATCCAGGGCATACTATCGGGTTCAGAGATAGAGGCCACGAGAAGACCGAACAACTTCAATTCCAAAAAAGTAGCGGGAGGGCCCTAAATCCTTAATATCAAAAGTCCATTGAAGATAATCTCTGAAGGAAGAGATGGATGCATCATTGTTACCTGTGATGATAATATCATCAATATAGACCACCAAAATCATCACAACTGAGTGGAGGCTGTAGATGAAGACAGAGTGATCCAACTGACAGTGAGTAAAACCATAAGATAACAAGGCACTGCTAAACTTCTCAAACCAAGTATGGGGAGACTGCTTAAGACCATAAAGAGCCTTCTTGAGTCTGCAAATAGAGTTGTGCTCCCCTGGCTTGACAAACTTCGAACGAGGAAACATGTACACTTCTTCCTGAAGATCACCATGGAAAAAGGCATTCTTCAAATCTAACTGGTGCAGAGGCTAGGCATAATTGGTTGCAAGGGAGAGTAAGATACGCACATAGGTAATCTTGACGATAGGTGAAAAAGTGTCCTGGTAGTCCACCCCATGTCTGCGTGAAGCCTTTGGCCACTAGGTGTGTCTTATATCGAGCAACGGATCCATCTGGATTATGCTTCAAGGCAAAAACCCATTTGCGGCCACTAGGTGTGTCTTATATCGAGCAACGGATCCATCTGGATTATGCTTCAAGGTAAAGACCCATTTGCACTCAACTGGAGTCTTCCCTAGAGGTAGAGAAATCGTCTCCCATGTGTTGTTCTTCTCAAGGGCAGCTAATTCTTCATCCATGGCTGTTTTCCAGGAGGGATTTTTCAAGGCCGTGTCAATCCTCTTTGGAATCTTAATGTTGTCCAATGCTGTGAGAAAACAATGATAGGAGGATGAAACATCATGATATGATACAAACCGATCAATGAGATGACTAGTACAAGAAATCTTACCTTTGCGAAGCGCAATAGAGAGATCAGACGGGTCAGAGACTGGTGGATCTGAACCACTGGCAGATGGGTGGGTGGAGTCATCTGCAGTTGGCAGTCGAGACTGTGGGCACTCATACACCAGAAGGGGCTTAGTGGGACTCGGGGAACTAAGATCTGCAGGAACAAGAGGAAGGACTGGGGAAGGAGAAGAGATGGAGGGAGTTGAAAAATAGGGGTCCTGCTCAATCCCGTATGTCTGTGTGAAGCGTTTGGCAACTAATTTGGCTTTATATTGAGCAATTGAACCATCAAGATTGTGATTTAGGGAAAACCCATTTTCAACCAACATGAGTCTTTTCTGGAGAAAGAGAAACCCATTTGCAACTAACATGAGTCTTTTCTAGGAGGAATCTCAAAGAGTTGTATCAATCCTCTTTGGGATCATAGAGTTGTCAAGAGCAGTTAGGAAGCTGTGTAAGATGGAGAAACAAAATGATAGGACACAAAGCGATCAATGGGATGGTCAATACATGAGTGCTTATGTTTGTGGAGAGCAATAGGAGGTTCAAGTTCAGTAGGAGACGAATCTGGGCCATTGACAGATGGTTGGGTTGTGTCAAGTTGACCCGTGGGCTTACGCTTTCTTCGTTGATACACATTGGTGGGCTTGGAATTGGCAGAAGTATCAACATACATCTGCTGTGAGACGAGGAAGAACTGATGGAGGTGAAGAATCAGATTTATAATGATCAAAATAGCGACACTTAAAAAAAGCTGACTCCATGGAGACATGTCTTCAAATTTCTGCAAATCATTTTCATCTCTTCTTAGCCTTAATAGGCGTTAAGGAATCAAATGAAACATATATGTGAGCAATTAAGTATGTGTTGGAGTTATAAAGGAGTAATGTTGACGGGAAGTTGATAAATTGAGGGGGCTTGGTTAATGTGGTAGAATGGGCAAAGAGCTAGAAGACATCCTAGAAGTAGTTGGTGGTCTTCAGAGATATCCACATGCTATTTCACGTTTGTATGTCTCTTTTAGGCATGTGAGGCACATGACCAATGGCATGGTGGACATTTTGGCTGAAGCAGATATTGATAGACAGGATTTCCTTTTTTTTTTTTTTTTTGGTGTGATGTAATAATTGTTCTAGTGTTCAGTATGCCACTTTTATATTTACATGTCAATTTCATTGTATACCATCTATATTTTTAAATACTACTATATAACTACAAAGTTTATACTGTTTAAAAAAATAAAAAAAAAAGCAAATAGAATGCCAAAGCATGAAATAACAATCACAAGCAATATGATACAAGGAGAAACCTTTATCTAAGCAAAAATAGAAACAAGAAAGAAAGCAAGCACCATCAAACACAAGTTTTATTTGTTGTACAACAAAAGGGACTAACCTTGGGTCTCTTGTTGCTTTGAAAAGCCAGTACGTGCTCTCAATTAACTCTGGACGCAATGGATAACTCTTTTGACCATTCTGTTTGTTGGAAGAACTAGAGTTGTTACTCTCTAACATATAGTCCATTTCAACTATTGAACACAAGATAACATCAATAAGGCAAGAGTTCATGCAACCATACATTGCAACAACCACAAAGTAAAACTTCTTACTCTATTTTCTTATTTTTCCTTTATTTTTCATAAGGTAAAAAGTAACCGGAGGAAATAGAACTAGTTTCGTGAAAGAATATCCATGATCCAAGAATTATTTCATAAACCACAAGATTTTGTTCCTAAAATCTTCTTCAATTTGGGAAGAAAAGCTTCAAGATTAAAATCAAAGAAAAAGCTAATTTAGAGATTAGCAAAATAAGATTTTTCATCAACAATAGTTCTATTGCTTGTTTTGTTGAGATCCTGAGCTCAACCAATTTCTATGCATGGTTTTTAACCTTCAACCATCTAAATTCCTGGAAGTGATTGGAAGATATTGAATAAGTTCGGGATTTGGAACTGAGTCATTGCCAGAGGGAATGGTTCTAAAACTTGGAAGAGCTTGGTTTACGAAGTATCCTTTGGAGGTATCCTTTATGCACATCAGTCGTTCAGCCAACAGAGTGCCAGATTTCTTCGCGAAGAATGACGTTGGTGGTTTGATTAGTGGCTCTTTCCAGCTACCTGGTGGATAGTCATCTTTGTTGTAGTGGAGACTCATTGGTGTATTTGTGTTGTTGGTGTATTCTTATGTGTTTCCTTTTCGGGCCTAATCCTCTTAGGCCTTGGCCTCTTTGTAATGCTTTTGTTCTGTTTTAACTTTTAATTTAAGGTAATTTGTTGCAAGACTTGTCATCACAATGAGGTTTTGCTTGACTTAGGAAACCATGGTGGCTCAATCTAGTGCTGAAGATAAATATAGGGCCATGGCTAACACTGCCAAAGAGTTACTTTGGTTCAAAGATTTTTTTTCTTCAATTGGGTTTTCCTTTATCTATGCCTATGATTGTTCTATGACAATCAAGTTGCCATAACTATTGTCACAAACCTTGTGTTTCATGAGTGCACTAAGCATATTGAAGTCGATTTCCATTCATTCGTCACCAAGTTTCATTTGGACATATAGCAACTCCATATGTAGAGTCTAAGAATTAGTTAGCAGACATGCTCACCAAAGTTGTTTCTAGTTTACGCCTTGATGAGACAAGCTGGCCTTAATTGATATCTATGCACTAGCTTGGGAAAGAGTGGTAGGATATGGTAACCGTGTACTATATTTTTCTGCAGTCTCTAGGATAACCATATTGGTCGACGAACTTTTATGGTAATTTTTCCTTTTTGCTGTATTTCTATGTCTATAAAACTGTGTAATTTCTTCTGCTGAGTATAAAATACAAAAGCTATATTCATCATTTCTCTTCTCCTTCTTCCTCCATTTCGTCTTTTCTTTTTCATTTCCCTCTTAGTCTACAACATATAAGACAAATTAGACCAACAATGCTTATAGAGCACAATGTTGGGCAACGAACCCGCAGGGGAGTAGCTCAAGCCAAATTCTCGTATCCTCATCAAAATTGATAGAGAATACACCCGAAGAATGGCAAACCCAAATCCTCTTATCCTCATCCACCACAGAAATATGAGCATCTTGAAGCAAAATTTTCGGATTCTTGTATTGCATTTCATCAAAATCCCTCAAGCCTCACCTAAAAACCACTGACCATTCAATCCTTCCTTCTCCAATAATATAATGATCATTGACTCACACCCTTCTATTCACATCTATCCTAAATAACCTAGGGAAAACATTGTCCAAGGTTCTATCACCAAGCCAACAATCTCTCCAAAAATGAACTCTATTGCCCCTACCTACCAACAACCGAATCCCCTTCTTAAAAAGCTTATCCTATTTTACACATCCCATTACTCAAACTTGCAAAAAGTTTTTACCACCGTAGAGCCATCTTTTTCTACTTTCTTACCTGACTACCAACCACCCAACCCTTCTACCCCATACCTAAGAACTCTCCTCCACAAGTGTCCTTCCTCACAAGCAAATCTCCAGGGCCACTTACAAAGCAAGGTATGATTCCTATCCACCAACCCCGTAATATCTAGGGCCCCATCAATCTTAGGTTTAGACATCCCTTCTCATTTCACCAAGTGAATTTTCTTCCTCTCACACCCTCCATTCCACAGAAAGTCTTTGTGCAATTTTTCCAATTTTCTTGCTGCTCCTTTTGTCACTTCAAACAATGACAAATAATTATTGGTTGGACTAAGAACAATCTCCATCCCATCAAAAGATACTGCATACTCCATGAAGAGAGTTTCTTTTCCACTTTTTCCACAAAATGGGCTCCACACAATTTCAATCTCGGATTATTTGCCATTGTAGTGGTGGACTTCTTTGCTAAGAACGGGGTAGACTCCACGACCACAAGCGTTTTCCATCTTTGAGATAGTGATTGGACAATAAGGGGAGTGAGGGGTTTTCCACTTTTGTCTTGTTGGATGATATTTGGATGTTTCTCCCATTAGTTCCATGGAAGTATTTCTTTCTTCTGTTTTTCTTTATTCTGGGTTTACGTCTTTTAGACCATTTTTTGTACTTGTCCTTTCACTTTTAATATATTAAGCCTTTGTTACCGGTCAAAAATAAAAATAAAAATCAATCTCCGATTTGCACCTATCAGAAGCCCCAAATAAACAAAAGGCAATCTCCCAACACCACACCCTATTTCGTCGGCCAAAGCTGATGCTGACATCTGTGGATGTGAACAAAATTTTATTTTCGATCCAGGCCCAAGTCCAAGCTCAACACTTCGGGCCCAACAATTCAATATGAATTCAGCCCATTATTTGATTTTTCATGGGGGTCACACATGAAGACTCAACCTATCCAATGTGCGTGGTTTGCATGGAAATTCAAATTTTGAATTAATTAATGCATAGCAAATTAATTAATTCCATGCATGCAATGACGTTGAAGGAAATGGAGTGGGAGTCCTAAAGCTAGTTCCATGCATGGGAGACGTTAGTGGGGTGGTATTTGGTTCGATATTGGACTCTACAAAGAAGCACCGAATTAGCATATTAGGATTAGGATCATCTTATTAAGGTAGTTGCTGTTTTTTTTTTTTTTTTGTTTCCAAAAATAATGTAATTCCAAATTTAGATGAAGGGTTGGCTCCAACCTTAGGGCAGTTTGGAAGTTTTATCTCTATATAAGGTCTTGTAGCAAGCGAATTTGACAGAGCACACGATGAATAGATTTTTATTTTCAAGAAAAACTCAATGGAGTTCTATTCGAATTTCAGTTGGCAGCCGAGTCTAGCCTAGTGCAACTGAGACCTGACTGAGTCAGGATGGAGAGGACAAACTGATTTTCTCCTCAAGAACCAGGTAATTCTGAACTTGCTTAAATTATTCAGAATTAATTGAATTGGTTCTTGAAATTAATTAAACCCGTAACTCAGCGTGATCATTGATGGTTTAATTAATTGAGTCGTAATGACTCGTCATTGAAAACCCGTATTCCACGTCGAGTCTGGACGTGAGTGGTGTTTTGTTTACACAGTATTTTGCCACTGTTTAAGGAATTAAAACAGTTTGGTAAATCTGGTTTTGAACTTGAATTTTATTGAAGATTAAAACCCCTTTTTTTTCAGATCTGATTTTGACTGATTTCAGCTGAGCATTTTAATCCAGTTTTCAAAACCTGTTGAAACCATAGCCAGATCGGTTTGGAGTTCAATTCACTGAATCAAGTTTAATCTCAGTCTTGAAAACCCGTTTTAGGCTGTTTTCATTTAACATTTTGAAGCCCAGATTTGACGCCTGATGGTGGCCAATCTTGAGGGGTTTAAGATCAATTTTAAGTCCTTTTTAACTGATTTTGTTGAGGATTGAATCCCAGTTCTAACAAGGTTTGTGACTGATTGAAGGGTTAAAAAACTGTTTTAAAAGTTTGTTCTGAACTGACGTTAATTGAGGACTTAAAATCAGTTTTAGACATGAATTTTGATTGATTTAAGAATTAAAACAAATCAGTTTATTTTCTAAAACTGAGGAATTTTGCTATGTGGTGTTGAATCTAATAATAAAAAGAAATAAAGAAGGAAAAAGAGATGAATATCAGAGAATAATGATTATCAGAATTGTATTAAGATGTATTTCCTCTTAGAGGGTACAGGTATATATAAGAGAGAGAGAGACAATTAAGGTGGCCAAAAAAGGAAAACATTAATTACAAGTTGACTATGTAAATACATTGAACTTGGATACTGTCTGTCCAGAGATGGGTCCCAAGTTAAGTCGGGTCCCACAACACTCCCCCTCAAGCTAGTTCGAAGATATCCAGTAATCTCAGCTTGCTAATAACGGAATCATGTTAAGTTCGAGGAACCGACTTAGTGAAAATGTCGACAAGTTGATCAGAGGACTTTAGATGAGGAGTGACAAGGAGGCCTTCAGAAATGTGTTGTCGTAGGAAGTGACAATCAACCTCAATGTGCTTGGTCCTCTCATGAAATACTGGATTGGAGGCGATATTGATAGCGGCCTGATTGCCACAAAACATAATGAGTAGGTTACGTGGAGCAAAACCCAATTCCTGAAGAAACTGGCGGACCCAAAGAAGCTCAGCTGTAGTATTGGCCATTGCACGATGCTCAGCTTCAGCACTGGAGCGAGCAATAACAGATTGTTTCTTACTACGCCATCCGACTAGATGAGAACCCAAAAAGGCACAGTAGCCAGTTGTTGAGCGGCGATCATCAGGAGAGCTGGCCCAATCAACATCTGAATAGCCACGAACAGAGAGGGAAGACTGTCGTGTAAAGAACAAACCCCTGCCAGGATGAACTTTAAGATAGCGAAGGATGTGGAAGACAACATGAAGATGGGTATCCCGTAGTTCGTGCATGAACTAACTAACCACATCAACTGCATAGGAGAGATCGGGTCGTGTAATAGTGAGATAAATCAATTTCCCCACCAAGTTTTGATAAAATGAAAGACTATCAAGAGGAGTCCCGTCTGCGGCAGAGAGCTTCGTATTGACATCTAACGGAGTGTCAGCAGGTTTGCACCTAGAGTATCCAGCATACTGAAGAAGGTCAAGAGCATATTTGCGCTGAAATAAAGAGAGTCCTCTAGAAGAACGAGCGACTTCAATATCCAAAAAATAACGCAATGGCCCCAGATTTTTAGTAGCAAATGTGCGCTGTAGATATTCTTTGAAGGTAGTTATGGCAACAACGTCATTACCGGTGAGGACAATGTCATCAACATACACCAATAGAATCATGACCACAGAGTGAAGACGGTAGATAAAAACTAAGTGATCCATCTGACATCTAGAGAAACCATAAGGCAACAGTGCACTGCTGAACTTCTCAAGCCACGCCCGTGGAGACTGCTTGAGGCTATATAGAGCTTTTCGGAGTTTGCAGACAGACTGAGGCTCCCCCTGATTAACAAACCTTGGTGGTGGAAGCATATAAATTTCACCATGAAGGAAGGCATTCTTCACATCTAACTGATGCAGTGGCTTGTCATAAGCGAACAGAAGTAATCTTGGCCACACGGGAGAAGGTTTCCTGATAGTCCACCCCGTAAGTTTGTGTGAATCCTTTGGCAACGAGACGAACTTTATACCGGGTGATGGAGCCATCCGGATTATGTTTTAAAGCAAAAACCCATTTGCACCCGACTGGAGTTTTACCTTGAGGCAGGGGAACCATGTCCCATGTGTAATTCTGCTCAAGGGCTGTGAGTTCCTCTTCCATAGCTGCCTTCCAAAAGGGATCACTGAGAGCGGCGTCAATCCGCTTGAGTATCTTAGTACTGTCCAAAGTTGTAAGAAAAGTGTGATAGGCAGGAGAGACTGCATGATAAGACATAAAATGGTCAAGGGGATGCGAGGTACAAGTACGTTTACCTTTGCGGAGGGTAATGGGAAGATCAGAGGCATCTGTAAGGGAAGGATCTGGGCCGAGAACAGATGTCGTGGTGGTGTTCTCGCGGAGCGGAGGCCTTATCTGTCTGCGGTGATGTACCAGAGTGGGCTTAGCAGTGCTAGTGGGACGCATGTCAGAGCCAGTAGGACTCAAATCAGGAGGGAGGAGAGGAAGAATTGGAGAAGGGACAGATGGTGAAGATAAGTAAGGGACTGTCTCGAAGAAGGTGACATCCATAGACACATATGTTTTGCCAGTAACTGGATCAAGATACTTGTAGCCTTTATGGAATGGGGAATATCCCAAAAAACACACCTCACAGCACGGGGAGAAAGTTTATCATCAGAAAATTGGTGAACAAGGCAGACACATCCAAATACATGTAAGGGAAGAAGAGGAATATGTTTATGAAGTGAGAGAAGATCAATGGGTGATTTGTCCAGCAGAACTCTGGATAGCATGTGATCGATAAGGTAGCATGAGGTTAGGATAGCCTCAGGCCAGTACGACTGTGGGACATGCATGGAAAAAAGGAGAGAGCGGGCGACCTCAAGAAGATGTCTATTTTTGCGTTCAACTACACCATTCTGTTGTGGTGTAGATGGACAAGACAATTGGGATTCAATACCATGCTCTTGCAAAAATTGAGCAAAACAATGAGACAGATATTCTTCCCCATTATCGCTACGCAAAATTTTAATTTTAGAACCAGATTGAGTGGCAACCCAATTATAAAATGTGCGAAAGTGATCAAACACTTCAGACTTATGCTTCATGATATAAATCCAGGTCATGCGAGAATAATCATCAATAAATGACACAAAATAACGTAAACCAGTGTGAGAAAAAGAGGGTGATTGCCAAACATCAGAATGAATAACAGAAAATAAAGAAGATGCACATTTATTCATAGAAGAAGGAAAAGAAGTTCTTTTATTTTTTTCCATATTGGCAGGGAGCATACTCAAACTGCTTAAATGATAAAGAAGGAACAAGTTTCTTGAAGACAGAGTCAGAAGGATGTCCCAGCTGGCAATGCCAAAGCCATATATCAGACGAAGAGGCTCTAGAGTAGGCTGCAGAGGCACCAACAGGACCATCCAGCAAATATAAACTGCCAACTTCACGACCACCACCAATCACATGCTTCGTGGTCAGATCCTGAAATACACAATGAGAATGAAAGAAGGTAGCGGAGCAATGAAATTGTTTAGTGAGTGCACTAACAGAAAGCAAATTGCGAGATTAATGAGGTACATGTAACCCAGATAGGAGGTGCAAGGTGGAAGAGAGAGGGAGGGTCCCTTTTCCAACAATGGTAGTAGAGAAACCATTGGCTAATTTAACTTGACCATAAGAGAGAGGAGAAATGGAAGAGAAGAGATTAGACATACCCGCCATATGATCAGTGGCCCCAGAATCGATGATCCAGGAATGAGAAGAGGCATGATTGGCAAAAGACTCGGTATCTGAAGTAGAAGAGACAACATTGGAAACCTCAGAGTGTTGAAGGCGATCCAGCTTTTGTAACAACATGTTAAAGTCCTGTCGAGTGACTGAGGCACCGTCGCTAACCACATCAAGGGAGAAGGTAACCGGCGAGGTGACGGAGATAGTAGCTTGCTTCGGCCATGCAATTTATAGCAGGAATCAACATAATGGTTTGTCATCTTACAAAAAGTGCAGAACCGAGACCCTTCTTCCAGGGACCTTTGGTGTCACAATGCGGGTCAGAAGAAGGATCTTTGCCATGAGAACCAAAAGCCCCACGTGCAAGAGGCGGCATGGAAGGATGAGTGGTCACCAATGCAGGCTGTTCAACCGGCATAGGAGTCATAACCAGGCGGCGCCGATCATCTCGAAGTAAGCCAGAGCAGACTTCTTCCAGAGAGGGAAGAGGGCGTTGGCCAAGCAGTTGGGCCCGAATAGGTTCAAAATCTTGGTTAAGGCCAACCAAGAACTCAAAAGTCTGTCGTCGATTAAGAATCTGGTTATAGAGAACAACATTAGCAGGGTCCACAAACCGAACGGATTCAAGTTGATCCAATTCAAGGCAACAGGTCCGCATCTTGGAATAATACTGAATGAGGGAGAGCTCCCCCTGTCGAAGGTGAGAAGAAGTCAGATAGAGCTCATAGAGCGGGGCAAAATTATCACCGTCCGAATACAAAGCCTTAATGGTGTCCCAGACATCTTTGGCCGTGGGAAGTGTATAGACAGTCCCACAAATATGATCTTCCATGGAATGAAGGAGCCAAGACTGCACCAAGGAATTATGCGCGTTCCAGGTACGGTAAGAGGAGTCCTTCTTGTCTGGTTCAAGGATGGTACCATCAATAAAATCGAATAACTGTTTGGCAGTAAGAAACAATTTAACCGAATGAGACCACTGGAAGTATTCATTCAAGAACACAGTGGTAATCTTGCCAATATGCTGATGGCCAGAAGAAGCCATGTCAGTGAAAGAAGATGCCCCAGAGGTCTTCAGTGGTTCCGAAGATGCGGCCATGATCCCAAGTAGAAAGCTTGCAAGTAGTAGTGGTAGACGACACCAGTTGGGAGAGAAGACTCTACCAAATGCAGCACAGTGAGTGGATGAAGCCAAAAAACCAAAAAAATCTGGTTACAGACGGTGCAGGCAGCGGAAGTGAAGACAGGGAAAATGGGCCCCACTTTGGACCGAGATCCTAGGTCCACCTGTTGTAAGAGAAGGGGGGGCCAGGGACGAAGCCAGCAATGTCAAGCCCAATTGCAAGGAGGTCAGATCCAAAGAGATCGAACCAAAAAACTGCACAGAAGGAGTGGGTGTTGCTGTCGCTGGTTGCAGAGGAACAAAAAATGGGCCACTTTTGATGAAATGGGGAGCACCCAAGTGTGATCTGATCTAGAGGGAGGGGTGAACACCAGAGGGCAGGGGCAGGTTCCAAGCAAAACCAGAAAAAATGCCAGAAAATCTGGCCAAAAATGCAATGAAATTTGGGATTTAGGCGTCCCATGCAGCAGTCCAAAAAACCAACAGATCGGAGGGCCCACACTGATCAGATCATAGATCCAATGGGACAGATGAATAGGCCATCCAAAAACGGAAGGGGTATGGTGGGGTCCTGCCGGGGAAATCTTTTTCGGTCACCGGATCGGATGCCAAGAACTCAGGGCTGCCGGGAAGGGAAGAAAAACTGAAGCAGCAGGACACAATAAAATGGCCAGATCTGCAAAAAGAAGAAGGATAGCAGGGAGAATCCGCAACAGAAGTCCGTGGAGAGTCGGAGAAGAGGCCGGAGGCCGATGATGAACAGTAACTCCGACGAGGAACAGTAAAACGGAATAAAAACACCTCCTAAAGCGTCCAGAAATTCGTTCTGGGCGATACCATGTTGAATCTAATAATAAAAAGAAATAAAGAAAGGAAAAAGAGATGAATATCAGAGAAAAATGATTCTCAGAATTGTATTAAGATGTATTTACTCTTAGAGGGTACATGTATATATAAGAGAGAGAGAGACAATTAAGGTGGCCAAAAAAGGAAACATTAATTACAAGTTGACTATGTAAATACATTGAACTTGGACACTGTTTGTCTAGAGATGGATCCCGAGTTAAGTCGGGTCCCACAACATGTGGGTCTTGGCGTCAATTGATGACCAATTCAGATTTCAAAGACTGTTGGTGTTTTCTGAACCTGTTTGGGGACCATTGATAAATCTTATTGCAGTTTTTTCATCAAGGAAGGATAAATCCGTTTTACAACTTGGCTTAATTGATTTTTCTGGACTGTTTTATACAGTTTTGAGACCCGAATAAGGTGCTTTTGACTGTTGATTTATTAAACCCACCAGTTCTCAACTTCTTCAAATTGGACCTTAAACCGAGGTTCAAGTTGATTTGATCTTGTGGAGGGTTTTGTTTTGATGAAGTAAATCGAGTATTTGCTTTGAAAACCCAATCATGTGTGTGTTTTAAATTAGTTGATTCAATTAATTTCATTACTTAAGTCAGTTGGGTTTTACCATTTGGCATTCGTGGGTTGCATTCAACCAGTCTTGGTTCTTACTAAGCTTCTGCTAGCGATTGAGTCGGGTATCTTATCCTATCCAATTTGCATCAAAGCCCTCACTAATTCCTCCTCTACCTCCACACCAACTAATTTACTCTCACCGAGATTCATCTTCAAATGTAAAACTAACTCAAAACAATGAAGAACCGCCTTAAAACCAACCAGCTCCTCAAATGATGCAACACAAAATAATAATGTATCATCTGCAAATTTTAGACAGGACAGAACCAAACCATTCTGTGACACCTCCAAACCTTTAAAATTCCAACCTCCATAGCTTTCAACATATTAACCTATTCAACGCCTCTGCCACCATTGTGAAAATAAAATGGGAAAATAGACCCCCTTGTCAGTCCTCTAGCACCTTCAATAGGTGCAATCAGAGATCCATTCACTAGAATCGAAAAGGAGGAATCCTTTACATAAGCTTTCATCCATTTACGCCACCTAACCCCGAAACCCTTAGGGCCAAATAAATAATCAACAAAGCTCCATTCAATGTGATAATCAGCTTCTCCATGTCCAATTTCAAAAGAATGCCAACCTTTTCCTCCTCCTTCCTAGCATGGACAATCTCATTTGCAATCAATACCCCAACCCAAATTTCCCTCCCACAAAAGCTCGTTGAGTTTCATCTACAATCTATCTTGTGTTTTGTGTGATCTCCAAGATGAGGATTTCAATCATAGTTCTAATAATTGTCCCATGGCAAGTGCTCTTTGGTATAAGTTTGCAGACTTGATGGGGTTTTGTTGGCTAATTGGGAAGTCATGCAATTGCACTATGGTCAATTGGCAGGTTCAGAAAGTAAGGAGGAAAGTTCCTTTGAATACCATACCCGCGACAATTTTGTGGTCTATTTGGAAAGAAAGAAATTTAAGGTTGATTGAGAACAAAAATTAGTAATGTGGAGGAGGTCTTTGGATGTACTATGTGAAGATTATTTGCCTGGTTATTGGTTAGCAATGAGTTTGTTGGTATTTCAATGTCGGATTTCTATAGCTTGAAAGAAATTTAAGGTTGATTGAGAACAAAAATTAGTAATGTGGAGGAGGTCTTTGGATGTACTATGTGAAGATTATTTGCCTGGTTATTGGTTAGCAATGAGTTTGTTGGTATTTCAATGTCGGATTTCTATAGCTTCTGGCAGGGTTGTATGACTTGGAGGCCTAGGAAGGAAATGATAAGGGAAGTTTGGTCTCCGCCCTGATTGGGGGTTTTTAAGTTCAATGTCAATGGAGTGGCGAGAGGCAAACATGGACCAACTGGAATTGACGAGTTCTGCACCACTCAGATAAAGCAATTCTCTTGATTTTCAGTGTCATTAAGTGTCAGCTGGTGGGAATTAGGAGAGCCTTGGTTTTTGAGTTAATTTTGGTTAAGGCAAATTGATAGTTGCAGGAGATCCCATGAATGCCATTAAGTGGGTAAAGAGAAGCAAAAGACCGTCTTCGAAATTATTAGCAGTGGCAAAGGAAATCAAAGCTTTAGCATCTAAAGTGAATGTCTCCTTTCAACACGTGAGACAATCGGTGAACGATGTAGCAGACTTTCTTGCTAAATTGGGTTAGGACAGTACTCATGATTGTGTTGTTTTTTCACAAAAGTCTTTGTTTATTTCACCTCTATGTTATTGGTATTGCGGGGGTGGGAGGATGGTATAGGAGATCGTTTTGTTTTTTGGATTTCAATGCAAGAATTATTTGTTTCTTTGTACTTGAGGGTGGGTATAAGTCTCTTATACGCTGTACATTGAACCTCCTTTTTGTTGACTATTTCTCTTCCGATTGTTCTCAAAAAAAAAAGAAGAGAAAAATATAGAATCGCCCTAAGCCTAACTAAGAGAACCTTGGCTAACAACTTATACACACACTTGACCAAACTAATTGGCCTAAAATGACCAAGCTCCATTGGACCCTCTCTTTTTTTAACCAAAGTGATAAAAGAATTTTTAAGTTCTTTATTTACTATACCCCTCCTATGAAACTCCCTAAATGTTCTCAAGTCCTCCATAAATGTTCTCAGTGTTTGGATCCTTCCACTCTGCCCATCAAGAAAGGAGTTTCTCAGTATTCCAATACATATTTTGTAATTCAATTTGAGGTTACATTAAATAAAGTTGGAGAAATTCTAACACATCACCTAAGTTTTTTTATCATTCTAAAAAACACCCTATGTTTTTGAAAATATAATAAAACCCTGAGATTTCATGAAAATCTTGAAAACCCTCATTGACCTAAAAAAACCCATGAAAAATTATAATTTAAAACATAAATTAATAAAAATATGAGGTGCCACTTGTTAAAAAATAAATTAGTATTGGGACCAAGAAATGAGCCATAAGTAAAGATTTTGTTTAAAAAAAAGAAAGAAATACAACCATAAGAAGAAAAAGGAAAGAAAAAGGCCTACCAAACCTGCAAGGCCCTTTGAGAGACATGGCGTCTTTGTTTCCCCCCTCAAAAGAGGGGCATCCGAAGCTTCCCTATCCATTGCCGAAGCAGGAAAATGACTAGAGAATAGAGATTGAGATGAAGAACTCAGAGGAAAGAGAAACTGGATTTAGTTGGATAAAAGGGAGTGGAAAGAATTCTTGTTGCGTTTGTCTAAAGGGTTCCTTTTGTCATTTTGAACATTTTACATTGCAAGCATAGTGAATCTAAGTTTGATTTTTAGTCAAAGGAGATTTTTGAGATTCTCATGAAAACTCAAGGGGGGGTTTTCTAATATTTTCAAAAGCATGGATGTTTTTTCAAATTATGAGAAGTTAGGGGGCCTTTTTAGAATTTTAGCAATAAAGTCAGATTCTTTTTTTTTTTTTCGGGTAGGCACATGAAGTCGAATTCTGTTCGATGCTTTCTAGGAGTGCTTTTTCCCCATTCTTAGAGATGTCTTGCCAATTGGTACCTCATCTCTCCCTTGCACCCATCTTGCACTTTCTTTCCAGCAAAGCAATCTTTGTTTAGAAATAAATAGATAAATAAAAATAAGACATCTTATTACCTGAACGCTAAATGTTGCAAGATTAAAACCCTCTGGAGTAAAGCCATATTTTTTCCAAACACCGAAGAAGGCAGCATGTGTCCGAACAGCAGGATCAATGTCCCCTGCTAGCACCTTGCAAAAAAGAATATAATTGACTTTCATAAGAAATAATGGTATAATACACTACAATAAAGAAAATACATGGTATTATAATACATTACAATAAAGAGAGAAGGAAGCACTTTGGGTTAGAGTATTAGCAGCTAGATACATATACCAAGATGTCGGAGGATGGAAATTGGGGGAGAAGGTGGAAAGGTTTGGTTCATCGATAGTAAGAGCAAGGTGGAATGTAGGCAGAGGAGGTAGTCAGTTGTGGCTGATCTTTCAAGACAACTTTAGACTGATGGTGGGAAATGGGAATAGAACTTGATTCTGGTTGGATTTATAGATGGGGGATAGGTGTCTGAAGTATTTACCCTAGACTTTTCAGGGTAGCAAGGGACAGACAAGCTCTAGTAAAAGATTGCTACAGACGGACACATAACACGGTCTCTTGGCAACTGAAATTTTGCTGAAATTTGAGAGCCTTAGAACACGAGAGTTCTGAGGAATTAAATCAAAGGCTAAAAAGCATCCCCCTTAGCAATTGATGAAGATGATGATTTGCTTTGGGTGGGTGACTCCTTGGGTATGTTCTCTGTGAAGGCATTAGTCCACTCAACCCTACATCAACACAACGAGGAGGAACCTACTGCGGACCTAGCCTGGAGGGGCCTTCCCCCCCCCCAATAATACAAACCTAAGAAGCACCGATACGGGTACACATATCGGATACGACACGTATCCGAAACAGGGATACGGCAAATTTTGAAAAACTAGGATATGGGTGCGGCGGGATACGGTGAATTAAAAAAATTATTATATATACCAACAAGATAAATTCAGACATTTAAAAAAAATATCATAAATTCTACTATGAGATAAAAATTATTAGAAAATTATATTTTTATATTTATAAATGAATACAATATATATATATATATATATAATACATTACAAAAGATATATATTAGTAAAGATTACAAAAGATATATATTATAATTATTAGACTATTAGCAATTTAGTATTATGAAAAAGATATATATAATATGTTTAAAAAATATTTACAATATTACAGTATATAATATGAGAAGGATTATTGAGGTTAAAAAATAATACTGAAAAATATTGTCCCGCCGTATCCCTCCATGTCTGCTGCCGTATCCTTGACGTATCTGTATTTAAAAAATATTTTATTTAATTGGATACATGTCCGACACGTATCCGAGCCGTATCCGGTCGTATTCGTGTCGGAAACGTATCCGACACGGATACTCGAATGGTTTCGGAGTATCCGTGCTTCATAGGTACAAACCTTCGTGTGGTGTGTTCTAAAAGGTAAAGTATTGACAAGGGCAACACTCAACAGAAGAGGGTCACTTGGGGCGGATAACAACCTCTATTGTATATTTATGGATGGGAGATAGGTGTCTGAAGGATGTTTACCCTAGACTTTTCAGGGTAGCAAGGGACAGACAAGCCCTAGTCAAAGATTGCTACAGACGGACACATAACACGATCTCTTGGCAACTGAAATTTAGCCGAAATTTGAGAGCCTTAGAACATGAGAGTTTTGAGGAATTAAATCAAAGGCTACAAAGCATCCCCCTAAGCAGTTGATGAAGATGATGATTTGCTTTGGGTGGGTGACTCCTTGGGTGTGTTCTCTGTGAAGGCATTAGTCCACTCAATCCTACATCAATGCAACGAGGAGGAGCCCACTGCGGACCTAGCCTGGAGGGGCCTTGCCCGCCGCCCCCCGCCCCAAATAATACGGCAAATTTTGAAAAATTAGGATACGGGTGCGGCGGGATACCCCGAATTAAAAAATTATTATATATATATCAACAAAATAAATTCAGACATTTACAAAAAAATCATAAATTCTACTATGAGATAAAAATTATTAGAAAATTATATTTTTATATTTATAATGAATATATATATATATATATATATATATATATATATATATATATATATATATATATAATACATTACAAAAGATATATATTAGTAAATATTACAAAAGATATATATTATAAAGATTAGACTATTAGCAATTTAGTATTATGAAAAAGATATATATAATATGTTTAAAAAATATTTACAATATTACAGTATATAATATCAGAATGATTATTGAAGTTAAAAAATAATACTGAAAAAATATATATATTTTCCCCTTTTCTCCCGTGCTGCCGTATCCCGTGCCGTGTCCCGTCGTATCCCTCTGTGTATACTGCCGTATCCTTGACGTATCCGTATTTAAAAAATATTTTATTTAATTGGATACGTATCCGACACGTATTCGAGTCGTATCCATGTCGGAAACGTATCCGACAAGGATACTCGAATGGTTTCGGAGTATCCGTGCTTCATAGGTACAAACCTTCGTGTGGTGTGTTCTAAAAGGTAAAGTATTGACAAGGGCATCACTCAACAGAAGGGGGTTATTGGGGCGGATAACAACCTCTATTGCATATTTTGTGGCCATAGGGAGGAGGATATAGACCATTTGTTCGCTAATTGCCATGTGGCTAGGAAGTGGTGGGCAAGCCTCATAGATATAGTGGGGGTATCGTTGGTGTTGAATCAAACATGTGCAGGAATCGTCCGATCATGGAATATTCGGCATTCTAATCCCAAGGTAAAAGTGGTCTGGAATACCATTCCATCAGTTGTGCTATGAACGGTGTGGAAGGAAAGGAATGCTTGAATATTCGAACTAAAGGAAACAGAGGAGAATGATCTTATTCAAAAGGCTAAGTGGAGGCTTTACACATGGCTACTGTCTAGAGTAGAATTCAAAGGGTTCAGAGCAGTAGACTTCCTCACTTCTTGGGAAGGTTGCTTCAGCAGGGGGGCCAAAAAACACAGTCCAAACTCCATGGCATCCCCCTCAAGTAGGTACTTTTAAATTCAATGTCGATGGGGCTGCAAGAGGAAAACCAGGCCCGACCAGTATAGGGGGCGTGTTGCGTGATTGGAACAAGCGGATGTCGTTAGTTTTTCAGAATCCATAGGACGACGAGATTCTAATGAGGCAAAACTTATCAGTATTAGGAAAGCATTAACCATCTGGTCCTCAATATGAAGGGGAAAATTGATCATTGAAGGGGACTCTACAAATGAAATGAAGTGGGTGGCAGGGTTAAAAAGACCTCCATGGAAAATGATCACAATAGTAAGAGAAATTAGAGCCTTATGTTTAGGAAGGGAGATCACTTTCGTGGCAGTTAGGAGATATGCAAAAGGGGTGGCTGACTTTTTCACCAAAAACGGGGTGGATTCTAACACTACGGGTGTGTTTTATCTATGAGATATTTTGGAGAGACTGGGCTTTTGATTATGTGGGAGGGCATTATTTGTACTTATGTACTCTACTTTTTGTACTATGCTCTTTTCCTTATGGCCATGTTGGGGTTTATGTCTCTTAGACTCTTTGATGTCATCCTTTGTAAATTCTTTCATTATTAATATATTTTGTATCTGTTACCGCTCAAAAAATAAATAAAAAATAAAGAAAATGTATACCTGAAGACCAGGCCAGAATGCTTGAAGACTGTTAAATAGCGGCCACACTATAGCAGCAGAATTCATATTTACCTCCACATACCTTCACATAAATGTCACACGTGACCATCTAAATTAAGTTTTCAAGCATGAATTGAAACAATATATAGAACCACATAAGCTAATAACAATAGACAAACTCACCAAGGATCACTATAAAGATAGTTCATTGCAGCCTTGTAAGCCTCCTGGAATACGAACAGGTACTCCTCATCTCCAAATAATAAATATGCCTATGGAGTAGAAGAAAGGCTTAGGAGAGATGAAGGATGAGCATTTGAAAACTTGTTAGCAGATGATATGCACCAAATTATCTGAAATAGAAATAAATGAGACAAAATCAATAACTACAAATGAGTAAATTGAAGGTTTGGAGTTGGGTTTAAGGCCTGGCTGGGGTAAACTGATGATTGAGAGGGATTCAGCCAATGCCATTGGTGGGCTAAGAGAAGAACGAACCACCTTCGAGATTAGTCTCCTTGATTAGGGATCATCAGGAAGTTGTGTGAAGTGAGGGAGGTGATTCTTAAGCATGTAAAATGGGGTTGCATACTTTCTAGCCAAAGTGGTAGTGGAAAGAAGAGAAGCTTCTTTTGTGTAACTCTCTTTTGGTTACTCTGTGGTGGTTGTGTCAATATAGCCCTCCCATACTGGAGTCTTTTTTATTTTTTGTTGTCTTATTATTTTATGTTCTTGTTGTTTTCTCTGTTCGTCTTAGGGAATATGTACTTATTTTGTAATTTTCTTTATTTTAATTATATTTTATTCTTTGTTTTAAAAAATCTGCAAATTGAAGCACCTTTTAATAATTTTGGAACAATTTTTAATGATCATTAATTGCAAGAATTGATCCGAAGAAGATGCTGAAGTCCGGTGAGGAACAGTAACATGGGCAGGAACATTAACATCGATAAAAAGTAAACCTCCATTCAATAAGACCAAAGAATACGTCACAGAGGGTTCCATTGGCATTCAAACTCTAAATCACGCTATACAGATGTGATGTAGGGCCAAAAACAACTGTAGAGTTGTAGGATTATAGGTTCAAATTTGAAGAAAGGCTATAGATCTAAGGGAACAAACAACCTATGAACCACCCACAAAATGTAGCGAAAAAAGGGCTCCAAAATGAGAGCTCAAAGGGCTGGAGAATCAGATCTGGGAGGCAAATGGTGGATTATTGGGCAAACAAAAGGAAGGGAGATGATTTTATTGATTCAGACAAGGATTTGGGGATAAAAAAAACTACGACAATGGGTCCCATGTAAAACATACTAGAGTAGAGGCCTTGTAGATGCAAACTAGAGGCAGGGGTGATAGTGGTAGAGAAAAATCCAGATGCTGAAGTGTGGTATCTAATCAAATCCAAAAAAAAAAAAATCCGAACAATGGGGTGACAAGCGTCCCAAGCAGCAATCTGAAAAGGGCCCACCACTGATGGAAGTTGGAGCAACTTGGTATGATGGAAACCAGGGCCAGGGGAGAATCCAAGTGTGGCGACTCTTCTTCAAACAGAGAACTGGGTCAGCAGATCGAACCAAATCTGGGATTACAGGCGCCCTAGATAGTCACAGGAAAAACAACACAGAAGTGGGTCCCACCTTGCACGAATGGAAGCAGAAGCCTAATGGATGCTAAACAGAGGTGGGGGCGACACTGCTACTAGGAGATCAGAGGCAGAAGAGTGCTGAAGCAGGAGATCCAAGCAGAAAACTCCCAAAAATGGGTTTGTAATGGAACAGGTACAGGAATACAAATCTTGCAAAAACTAGGCCAATAGTTGGCAACACCTCAATCCAACCTTATGGATGAATAGGCATGTCAAAATCGAAAGGGGTAGGAAGAGTCCCACCGGCAAAAGATTCGCCGGAACATAGATGTACGACCGAGAAGAGGTAGTTGCAAAAAAGGGTAGCGACTGTAGAATGCAATGGAAACCAATGCGAAGGGCCCCACCGTTGACCGAAAGGCAAGGTTAGCCACAGACGCAGGTAGGGTGGCCAGGGTCGAAGGTGTCTTCCAAGTTTGAGGTTGATCGTGCTGGGAGGAAACATCTTTCCTACCTCACGGAAACAACAATATCGAATATAGAAAAGAGAAATCAACAAAAGAAGAAACAAACCACAATACGAAGATTTTACGTGGTTCCCTTTCGGTTTGTCTAGGGGTTCAAACTGATCTACTATGCTCAAAGGTGAAGGAGAACAAGAAGAGGCGGCTCTCGTTACAAATCTGTGCTCTCTCTCTCACAAAACGAAAATATATACTACCCTAATTAGGGTTTACATAAGACACAACAGGTTTGTGCCAGTAATCTCTGATGATCAGGCTCCACAGAGCCTAAGAAATCGGAGATCGGAGGACACGAATCTCAAACAGGAAATACGGATCTTACGGATGAGAGGGCGGAAAAATATAGTTTTTTTTTTTAGCAGACAGAAGGAATTAAGCAGTACACTCCCTCTGCCGAAAAATTAAAATCGGCAGAAGAAGAGAAGTAAGGACGATGGTCTTCTCTCTTGTACCACCAGATGAAACTAACATAGAAAAAGGATCGAATATTTAGCTCGATACCATGTAGAAAGTGATGAGGAAATTTATCTCTTTTGTGTTTTAATTCACTAAATGGAAGACAACATATAGAGTTCAAGGGATAATTTCTCCCAATATTTAGGGATCCTAGTTTTCTAATTAGCAGATTACACAATCAATCATGATCTAATCAACCATAAATGGAAATACATCAATAAATCCTAATATATCTCGAACAAATTATACTAGAAAATCAATGCATTTTTTATTAAGATTATTTTTCTCACTCCTAGAATTACAACAATTAGTGGGGTCTAGAAGGCATCATTTTGTTAGGAATATAATATGTGCGGAATAAAACAATCACATGGATCACAACACGATAATTAAATGAGCAAACAAACAAGCACACCACCAATCATAAATTTGGACACCGAGATTAACGTGTTTCGGCAAACACTTGCTTACGTCCACGGAGCAATAAAATTCATTATGAGAGACGAGAGATCAGTACAAGATACACATTCGAAACCCAAGTCCCGAAACCCTTGTACAGAAACACCGTTACTACCTGCAACCACAACTAGATCCCAATTGCCCTTCTCTGACTTGTCAATCCAGAAGAAATGTTTCTTCCAATCTACTCCCTGGTGTCCTTCTTGTTGTGGCTCCTCCACAACACCTTCAGCTACCTCCATGCATATGGTCAACACATGCATCTGCCGTCTATCACCATGCACCATCCCCATGCATATACTATGCATGCACGCCACAAAACCCAAGCATTTACCATGCTTCTTGTTGTGTATTTTTAGTCTTCATTAGTATCTCCTATGATAACCATTAAAGGCCCTCCACCATGTTGCATGCGGCCAGAGTCGACCCTCTTCCATGAAGTTGTTCCTCATGCATATACGGCCAAAGAGGCCCATGAGCAAGAGGCCGTCCACACACAGTGACGTGTGTCTACATCTCTCCAACCCAGAGATATCCCCTTTCTTCAACGTTGCTCCACATTGAGAAAGAGGCGGCCCAAAAGGCACTCAGTCAAGAGGCTTGCACCATGCTCATTGCGGCTCTCTTCCTTTGATTCTGAAGCCTCATCATATTTTTGCCGTGTAAATCCCTGATTTATAGGGGAGAGAAAATCACGGTGGAATAGGAGCCACCGCCCAACACATTCTTAACTTGTGAGGATCATTTTGATGATTCCAGGCACCAAACAAAAATGTTGACGGGGCATCGAAAGGCAAATCGGGACCAACAAAAATAAGGGGTGTTCTTCGAGATCATAATGACAAAACTTCTCTAGTCTTCTCGGAGCCGGTAAGGCTAAGAGATTCAAACGAGGCAAAACTTTTCAATATTAGGAGAGCTTTAATTATTTGGAAATCAGTCGGGTATGGTAAACTAGGCATAGAAGGGAACTCGACAAATGCAATCAAGTGGGCTAAGGGGTTGAAGCGATCCCTTTGGAGATAGATCACTGTGGTGAGGGAGATAAGGGCTCTTTCTTCGGATCACGAGATATCCTTCGCTCTAGTCAGACAAACTGCTAGTGGAGAGGCGAATTTCTTTTCTTTTTCTTTTTTTGAAAATTTAATGGAGTGGCGTATTTCTTCACGAAGAATGGGGTAGAGTCCACAACCACAAGCGTTTTCCATATTTGAGAGAGTGATTGGAGGATCAGGAGAGGAAGTTTCTAGCATTAGTTCCATGGATTTATTTATTTATTTATTTTGGGGTTTAAATCATTTAGATCCTCTGTGTACTTGTACTTTATCTTTTAATATATTACGCCTTTGTCACCACTAAAAAAAAAAAAATTTAGCTTATGTACTGCAGTTTGGATCAAAGTGAATTTTTCCTTAACTGAGACATATTCATGGATATGAATACAGTCAATAGAAAAAGGTGAAGAGCCGACACGGACATTAAAAGGTAGACAACTTGAATGATGAAAAACTAGGTTCTCCCAACTGCACTTGGATGGTCTTCTTTATGCTGAATGTTAAAGGTTGGCACTTGTCTAACAAGCCATGATGAAACTATAGAGAGATGTTACACAAAAGCAGATATAATTATCCATGAAACATAGATCATAGGATCATGGCAGCCTTTGTCGATATATATCTAGTCAATAGCTAAAAGCCAAAGGGCTCCTAAGGTTATGCTCCTAATTTGAGATATTTCCTTGTAGTAGAAAGTGGATGAACCAGTGGGGGATCCCTTGGTTAAAATGGGATATCACGTTTGCCTAATGCCATAGATGATCCGCAACGGGGCATTTCAAGAAAAAATAGTCCTCCTCTTCCTCCACTTGGCTGCATAAAGGGCATTGGAGGTCATCATTTGAGTTGAAGCCTCTCCTTTTTAAGGTTGATCTGGTCAGAGTCTTTCCTTGTAGTACGCACCACAAAAAGGCTTGTACTTTTGGAGGGGCTAGGTTTTTCCATGCGAATCCCGGGAGTGAAACTTCATTACTTGAGCGACTTACCCTCCCTACCATTGGTCTAACCAAAAAGGGTCGAGAGGATACCCCTAACCAACTTAATTTGTTTTCCTCTTCAATGGACAAGGGAAAGTCCTTCAAAAGGCATTGAAAGCTATCTTGACTTTCCTGTTCGAAGTCCCTAAGGTTTCTTCTGAAATCGAAGTGCTAGTGGACCCGAACTCCATCTAGCCTATACCGATCACTAACGGCTGTCTTCTTATCTCTCGCCATCCTATACAATCTAGGGAAGACAACTTTTAAGGGTCTATCCCCAAGCCACACCTCCTCCCAGAAAAGAGTTCGATTTCCATTTCCCGCTAGGGGTCTTATATTCTCATTAAAAGCCCCAGTCACCTGACCCTCACCCTTTCTCTTCCACCAGCTTTTAACAATAGCTCTATGCAATCTTCATCATCGCATCTTTATTCAACAGCTCTATGCAATCTAGGAAAGACCTCATTTAGTTCCCTCTCCCCTACCATTTGCCGTTCCAAAACAAGAACCTATCAACCCTCCCAACCAACAAACTAATGTGGTTCCTAAAAGCTTTCCCCATCCTACCCCTACCCTTTCCTCATCCAAGTATCTCTCTCTCTCGCCCCCACTCAAACCACCAACAAATACAACAACAAAAGAAATCATTTAAGTTTGCATGTTTGGATGGATGGGAGGGACGGGGGTCGATTTTATCTTGAAAATAAAGGGGAAGCAAAATCAAGCCAGCAATGAAGGATTTCTCAATCTCAATAAGACCTAGCTGATCTGTGAAAGAGTAGACCTTTCTTTCTCATGTCTAATAGTCAAGACAACCAAATTCTAATTTCCTTTTTCTTGAATGGTAGCAAAATGAAAAATTGAAATTCTTAAATATAACAAAACGAAATATGTCGATCTTACTTGTTACATGGATGCATTTTTTATTGTTTTTCTGCTTTTTCTTATGGTTGTTTTTTTAGGGTTAAACCTTATAGACCCTCGTTTGCTTTGATGTACTTGTATTGGCTCTTTCTCTATTAATATATTTCGTCTTTGTTACCGCTAAAAAAAAACGAAATATTACCAACCACAAAAAAAAAAAAAAACAGTCATGATGAGAATGGCATATGATAAAGATGCTATCACCTTAGGGCATGAGCCACTCAAATAATCTAGATGACCCACGTGTAGGGATGGAAACAAGTTGGGTTTAGGCTGGGATTGTATTATGACAAGCCCAAGCATGATTTACATACGAACCTTCAACCCTAAGCCTGGGTTCAAAAATGAAAAGAAACTATAAAACAATCCATCCTTCACATTTCAAACCGAACTTAGACAACTCAAGTTGCAGAAAATCAATGTTCATGAGAAATAATGGACATCGAAAGACGAGAAAAAAATACGGTTCGAACCATTATAGAAAAAAGAAAAAAATATAGAACGAAATGTTGGGATGTGGCATGATTCCACAATGTGAGACCGTGATTTTTTTTCAGAAAATCATGGAGTCTTGGCCGAATGGGGACTGTCTTAAAATGGGCTTGGCAGGTTGTAGATTCAGCAACTAGAAGAATAGAAATTACCATCTGAAACATGGCAATTGCTATAGTGAGACAAGCGGCAACTTAGAAGGTACATGATGGCTGGGTATTGTTTGCTCGATATAAATAGCAGTAAATACAGAAGTGAGGAATGGTGATTACTGTGATTGGAATAAGGCAACTTATATAAGGACTGCCGCATGGAACAGAGAACACGCAGTGGAAAAGAAGTCTTCGTAGTGCATAGCAATTCTTTGGGTTACCCACAGAACAAAGGAGATGTGGTTCTTAAGAACACGTACTGCTACGTGAGAACAGAGAGCCCTGCTGGTCAAGTGAAGACAGCCAGGAGAGAGAGGCCAGTTTTCTGTATATGAAGGCAGGCTGTGAGGAACTCAAAAACACGGCAGAGGTGACACGGCAAAGGTGCAGCCAGTTATCAGAAGAGGGAAAGAAAGGCTGCCCTTCACAGCAGCGTTTAAAGAGATGCTGGTGAGCTTGGGTTAGCTGCCTGAAATACAGCCAGAAGCAGTATCGTGAGGAGCAATTCTGCTGCTTGAAAGTGTGCTTGCAGAGAATTTAGACGTGCAGGCATTGGGTTCTCAGCAGGTAGAGTTGAGACGAGCACTAAGGAAGCAACCAGCAAACTTGCACTGGCCAAGATCTCACACAATATTGCAGAGGATAGCAGAGTGTGCAACATGGAGGAGAATCACCAAGGTTCTTGGTGACAGTAAACACACTGAAGGTACTGCAAATCTGGGACTGTTTAGCATCTTGGAGGCAGCAAGTTGTGGGGTCTTCTGCAGGTAACAAAAGGATTCCACTCATTGATGTGCTAAGGTCTCTTAACTCATTCCATCAGATTTGGTGGGTATTAGCACGGGCTTTGACTGGGCTTTCAATCAAAGGAATTCATTCTTGTATGTGGATTAATTTTTTCTTCTCTTAATAAAAGGATTTTCTCGCTCTGTGGACGTAGGCCAAGTGGGCCGAACCACGTAAATTGTCGTGTCACGTGTGCTGTATGCTGTGATTTATTCCGATAATTATTTGTTTATTCCCGCTAATAACTCTAACATGAAATACATTAAATTTGGAGCTAAGCTCACATTAATAATGCCTCTAAAGCATTTTCGCCAATGGCTTGAAGTTGATTTGGTATCTTTGAATATTTTTTGCAAATCTAAACTAATCTTTGATATTTCTCACCAAAAGCAAACATGATTCCTTCAAAAAGGGTATTTGAAAAGAATTCCAACATGATCAAAGTCAAATCCCACATTTGAGAGAGAGATGTTGGGAGCCCTGAGTGTTGCTACAATGGAAAAGATAGGATATAGGAAATCTAGCACTGGAAAGAAAAAGGAACAAATATAAATGAGATTTTTGTCTTGGCAACACAGCTTTCCATCTTTCAAATGTAACTGCAACATAACTACGATGGTATCATCTTTACTTCTTAATATTTACAGTGCTATTGCTGACTATACCATAAATCAGGCATTGGGCTTCGGATTTGGCAGCATAGAAGTCAAAGCCAAGTCAATAACCAACTGGGAGATCTGTGTCTAAACCCGAGCATGGATAAGAATCAGGATGAAGATAAATGTACAAGTCCGTCGTTTTTCAGGTCTAGCACTTCAGACTTTCGGTTGACTTAATTCCCATTCCTATCTAGTCACTTTTGGTTGCTCATACTTCGGAACATTGTCCAAGTCTACGACCAACATCATACCATTGTCGTATAATTGTGGGAAATATTCTTTAGATGGGTACATTTCAATACAACAAAAATTTCAATTTTATTATTTAATTTGTTTAAAAATTCTATTTTATTATTTTTAGATATCTAAAAAATACAACAATATCTGCCACTAATATGGTAATACTGAGAAGTTCGCCATATGAATTGTAACAGCTGACCTTCAAAAGATACTCATAGAAGGAGTCAATACTCGTTCCTATTCCAGCATCCTGCAATGCACCAATCATGAAAATACAATAAATTGGAGAAGATCCTGCTGTGATTAAATCCAATCCATTTGCAAAGCATGCACTCTTCCAACTAAACAATAACTATTTGAAGAGGCATGTGAATTATTAATTTTATCGATTTAGGACCTTATCAAGAAGGGTGCAATTTAATTTAGTTACTGTGTAAATGAAAGTACGTAAATTCATGTCAAAATCAGCTTAAAGATGCCAACTATGAATGAAAAATATAAAAAAGTTCAGCACCAAATACGGATGACAATAATGTCATCGAGGAGAAAAATACGGATCACATTGTATGGCTCTTAATGAAAGAGGAATCACATAATTACAAGCCAGGGAATGAGAATTTAGATCAAATCCAGAGATGAATTGAATTGGTATGAAGATAATGTGAAATGTTGCAGCATACACTGACAATCTAGAAGTTCACTAACCACACAATGAAGCACTTTTTTTTTGGATCACTTGAAACCATACTGTTGTGGGACCCACTTCAAGGCAGAGTTGACCCGAATCATCTTATTTTGGAAAGACATCTTATTAGTTGTATAATTGATTGTAAATAATCATTCCTTTATTCTTTTCCTTTTTAAACTACCATGATTGGCTCTCATTTTCTTATTTATATGTACCTCTTTCAGTTTATAAACAATCAATACAATATACAGAGAATTCTTCTCCATTCTCCATATTCTCTTTTTTTCATTCTATTATTTTACATGGTATTGAGCAAGGAGGATCTCTGACGTTTTGACTGTCTCCCCGCTGTATTCATAGATCTAAATTCTTTTTTTGAGCGGTAACAAAGGAGAAATATTATTAAAGAAAAATATAAAGTACAAGAAGGAGGTCTAAAAGGTATAGACCAAAGAGAGAAACAACAAACAAGAAAAACAAAAGCAAGGACCACTCAAAGAGAACTAATACAATATAATGACAACTCCAACTACAATCATATGAATCCTTTTCTTCAAAAGTAGAAAACGGCTTGAACAGATCCCTCTACACCATTTGTTGTACGCCTTATGTGAACAAAGGACACCTCAAGGCTCCTAACTAGTACCTTGATTTCCCTAACTGAAGTGTAATCAATTTCCAAGGGTGTCATTTCAAACCTTTGGCCCATTTTATGGCATTTGCAGAATCTCGCTCAATAACTAACTTCCCACCACTTAGACCAACCTAAATGGACAAAGCTCTCCCGATACTGACGAGTTCTGCTTTATTAGAATCTCTAATCCCTACTGATTATGTGAAAACCACCGATGTCTAACCTGTGTGATCTCTAAAAACGCCCCCAATACCTGTCGGTCCCGGTTTTCCCCTAGAAACTCCATCAACATTAAATTTCATGACCCCAAATTGAGGGGGAGACCATCCCACCAATGCTTTGGATAAATGTTGTCAAACTCGAATCATATCGTAAATCATTCTAGGGGTGTGACTCATGAATCGTAAATCCTAGAATCGTAAGAGTTATAATATTTTTGAATTTTTTTTACTATAATTATTATATACTACAATTACATATAAAATGACATAAAATAATAAAATGTTTTGTTCAACTCCTCATAATATATAATTATTTATACTATAATTGAATAGTATGTATTTTAGATAGATAATTTAGAAAAAAATATTTGTTAAATATAATTATAAAATTTAATTTCAATTGAATAAATTGAAATAAAATTGCCATTAAAATGATAATAATATGAGCTATAAAAGAAAATTAAAATATGTAGTTAGACACAAATTAAAATATTAGGTGCTTGTGATATTAAATTATGAAAATTAATAATGCTTGGTTACATACAGTTATAAGAAGAGAGACACCAGATATTTTAAAATATCTGATTAGATAGTGAAAATATGTTAAAATAGTTAGTGTACTATTTTAAATAATAACTTTTAATTGCGATATGTACTATTTTAAATAATAATCATGTTAACATAGTTAGTGTACTACTTTAAATAATAAAACTATTTATTTGAAATCTGATGTATTAGATAATAAATCAATAACATTGAAAATTTTAGTAATCTCTAACAACACCATCAAATATTTTTTTAAAAAGAAATAGAACTATTTATTTTTTAAAATAGATACAATTATACAAAGATTGAAAAGAAAAAAAACGATTTGTTAATAAAGAGAAAAAATATAGTAAAAAAATAAAACTAATATGAGAAGGAAGGACTGACGAGCTTGTGAGGCAATTTGCGATATTAGGCCTTCCATTTGTGCCGCAACTTGCGATGTTAGGGCTTCCATTTGCATCGCTAGACCAAAAGGAAAACAGAAAAGAGAAATCCAGCCACCTATGAGTGGCGGAACAGCGAACAAGATGTTGGAGAAAAGAAAAGACGGCAACAGAGAGAAGGTATAAAACTTCTCCTTATAAAAAATTTCCATTTTTTTTCTGTCTTCTTCTGGATAGCACGATTGTCCGAGTTGGAATTTGCACGATCTACGATTAACCCAAAAATCGCACGATTATTGGCCATTTTCGATCTAGCAGACGAGTTAACTCATTGGACCATCCGATTTGTTGTTCCTTCTTGCAACAAATTTAGTTTTTTCCTTCGATCCAACAGGATCCTCCTCCTCTACATCTTGGATTCACACCACTGTATTCGTCTCTGACCCACCTATCTCCGCCCCAGGTGGACTTAGGTTTTCTGTCAACTATGGGTCCTTCGTTCTCTAGTTCTTCCGCAGCTGCCAGAGACACACTTAACCCAGATTTTTGGGTTCGTTTGCTTGGATCCACTAGCTCTTGCAGATTTCAGGATTCCCATGAAGCCTCCTAGGATCGCCACTCCCTGTGCTTTCATCGCACTTGGCTACCCACCTTGCATCAACTGTGGGACCCACTTTTTGGGCTTTCTTCTTGCTGCCAGAGACGTTTGGATATCCAGTCTTGGGTCCTTTTTTGGCAGGATCTGGGAGGAATAGACCAGTTCGTATCTGGTTTCATCTCCTCTACTTTCGTTTTTGCATCTATATTGTATTAGTGTGGATTTTTCATCTAGATTCTGCTGTGTGGGGTCCACAACAGACTCTACTTCTCAGATCTGCTGCGGAATCTTCTCCTTGGGTCAATATTTGTGATATATCTTTGCTTCGCATATCGCCTCAGCCTCATGGCATCATCTTCTACATCTCCTCCTGCTTCTTCACTAGATTTGGCCTCTTCAGTCAGATCACTCAATACGTCTCTCAGTTGTGATGATTTTGGTGGTCTATGTTGAGGATATTTTCCTCACCGTAACAATGATGAAACAATTTCTTCCTTCAAACAGTATCTTCAACAGACTTTTGATATTAAAGACTTGGGGCCCCTCTGGTACTTTCTTGGAATTGAAGTTGTTAGGTCCTCTCATGGCCTCTATCTCTCTTAGTGAAAGCATGCCCTAGATCTCCTCCAGGAAGCTGGCTATTCTGGCTGCAAATCCACGGATACTTCGTTGGATGTGAATACCAAGTTATCTGTCTCTGATGGAACTCTTCTTGACACACCAAGTTTCTATCAAAAACTTGTCGGAAAGCTTATTTATCTCACCATCACAAGACCGGACTTTTCTTATGTTAGTGTCGTCAGCCAGTTCATGCATGAACCACGGGACACTCACCTTCATGTTGTGTTCTGCATTCTTCGATATATTAAGGCTCATCACGGCTGCGTCTTGTTCTATGCACACCAGCCTACTTGTTCGGTTCGCGGTTATTTTGATGCTGATTGGACCGACTCTCCGGATGATCGCCGCTCTACAACTGGTTATTTTGTTTTCTTGGACTCCCATTTAGTTGTTTGGTGAAGCAAGAAACAATCAGTAGTTGCTCGATCCAGTGCTGAGGTTGAATATCCTGCTATTGCTAACACTACTTCTGAATTGCTGTCGTATCGACAATTCCTTACTGAATTGGGCTTTGCTCCAGCCGATCCACTCGTCATGTTCTGTGACAATCAGGTGTCCATCAACATTGCCTCCAATCCAGTATTTCATGAGCAGACTAAGCACATTGAAGTTGATTGCCACTTTATTCCTCAGCATATTTCAGAAGGGCGACTTTTTACTCCTCATTTGTAGTCTAAGGATCAGCTGACAGACATTTTCACAAAGTCCGTTCCCAGAACTTAACTCAATTCAGTTGTTAGCAAGCTGGGTTTATTCGACATCTTCAAACCAGCATGAGGGGAGTGTTGTGGGACCCACGTTAGAACACATAAGGGTTGTGGGACCCACATCAGAGCATAATCTCATTAGTTGTGTGATTGATTGTAGATTGAAAGTTTCCGGAGCTAGAACACGATTGACCCTAGAGGGAGGGGGGGGGGGGGGGGGGGGGGGGGGGGTGTGAATAGGGCAATCTCCAAATTTAATGGTCTTCTAAAATTTCTCAATTAATCAACAATATATACAACAGAATTATAAGATTAATCAACTGTGTGATTTTAAGAGTGTACAAGATTAATAATCAATCACACATGCAAAGACCAATACACCCGATATAAAGTGGTTCGGAGTAAACCCCTTCTACATCTACTAATGGACTGACCCAACATAGGGCTATCCCAAATGCACTATGTGGGGGATTACACCCTCACAAATAAAGAAGGAATTACACCTTACCCAAATAGAGTGGGACTTTCACCCAACTCGAATTCTAATTTTGGAAGGTTCGACCAACCCCGGTCTAATCCTTATCCCTTTATTTTTTATAGTGGTTCAAGAACACTCTTTAATCCACTTAACAAGATGAGTTAAAAATAAATCAATCAAGATAAGCACTTGCCTTTAGAGCTTTGCAAATGTAGATGTGCTTCCGAAGAGTCTCTCCCAATGTGGTCTCGCTTGATGACGTAGATGAGCCGATGCATGAGCAATCACAATCCTTGGGACTGCTTTCTAGGATATGGATTCACAAGTTGATCCTAGATGTGTTTGCCTTCTTCTCTCTCAATCTCAATCAAGTATGATTGGATTTCTAATGATTCACTAAGTGAAGAACACTAATGTTAGCCTTTGGATTTTCCAATTAACTCTGGTAGATGAGGCTCGTAAATGCTCTGGCTAGGGATCTTTTACTTCTTCAAACAGTGGAGTATTTATAGAGAGGCAAACCAGATTTTCGAATCTGTAAAGTCCACGCTCGATCGCAGCACCACGATGGATCATGAGATTTTGAAAGTGACTTCCCACCAACCAAACCGTTGCACATTAATGCACTCCAACGGCTCGAACACGATCACCCACGATTGATCGTGCTTCACGATGGATCATGAACACCAGTGACGATGGATCATGCTCTAACGATACAATCGTCTTGAGACCAGTTGGTTTTTACAGAGTTGTTTCAAACCAGAACTCTGGAAGTCCATGCCGAGAGGTCGTCACACCACGATGGGTCGTGTCCTGTCCAGCGCGATCAATCGTGATTCCTACGATAGTATCGGTTGAGGCTGAATGTGTTTGACAGTATCCTTCCAACTAGAACCATTGTCAATCCGGACGATAGATCGTTAGCCCACAAAGGGTCGTCCCTGCCCAAGGCGATAGATCGTCGGGACTTGATAGATCGGCCTGATAGTTCATCAGTTTTCCAAGTTAAGTCCACTTGGTTCTGTTGGATGTCAATGTTCACTTAGGTTTGATTAAATTATCCAGATCTAAAATCTAAGCCTCGGCAAGGTCATCCTAGAGGTGTGGGGTCCACCCTAAAGTCATCTATGGCCAATTTACCTGAGTGATTGCCATACTCTGATGATGATGTTGAATCTTCATTGATCTTCCAATCTTGGACTTGATTCAACCTTTACTTGAGTCTTGATTCATGTCATTGTTCTTTCAAGGCAAGGCTTCTCACAAGTCACGGAATTGACAAATAGGTGACTCACCAAGCCGGGAAACAAACAATCTCCCCCCTTATCAATTCGTGACAAAACCTATAAGCTATGAATTACAGACTCAAGGTACATGTCCCATTCCATTACTATAATACACAAATTATTCAAATGACATTGCACACTCTAGACTTGCTTCACATTCTTGCTCAGCTTGTTCATTTCTCAAGATTTTCCTATGTACATACACAACATGCAAGCTAGATGGAAGCTAGAGTTCCTTATTAGTTCATTAGTCAAAAAAACATGAGTAATATATCAATAATACTCCCACAAACTACATGAACTAGGGATTGAGAGATGTTTCTCAATTTCACTTCATTGCTCCCCCATAATCATTGATTGGATTCCCCAAACTTCAACGCAACTCCCCCATAGATCAAGCTTATCCCCAAGCTTATTATCAAGCTTCTAATTTTTCTCTAAGCTTTCTTTCAAGCTTCTAATTTTTCTCCCCCATTTTGTCATCAATTGACAAAGGCTCTTAAGCATATAGTTTGTACCTCGCCAAACTACACAGGTATCCTTGAGTAGGGATCCTAGAGCCAACACTCCAAATGCCAGCAAATCATCCATGCATGCAAATAACAACCATTCAATAATCATGAGAAGGCATCACAAGAGGATAGATATGGCATATATCAAGGCAAAAAATACATTTGAAAATGGATTTGGTGATCCTGTGATCTCCTTTGCAGGTCCTTTCCCCAATGGCTCTGTTCTTAATGTGGAATTACATGCTTTATGGAGAGGTGTACAGGTTTTGGATGAGCTAGGGGTTGTTGGGAGTATCTTAGAAGGTGATTCTAAGAAAGTTGTTGGTTGGGCTTCAGGTTCTATGTTCGTGGATTTATTTGGATAAGATTGAAAGAATTCGTCATTTCATTGAGGTTTTTGGTTATTTGGTTTCTTGGGCTTCTCGGGCTACTAATTCAGAGGCTGATGAGTTGGCCAGTCAGGGTGTATTTTTGTCACGGAAATTGTAAATATTATATGTAATCCCTTTGGAGATTAATTACCACAGTTAAGGAGATTAGAGCACTTGTTAGGGGACTAGAGGTCTCTTTTGTCATATTAGGTGTGCAACAAATAGGGTAGCAGATTATTTTGCAAAGAATGGTGTAGAGGGACCTGTTTTTGGCATCTTCCATATTTAAAGAGGACACTCTTTGGATTATGCATGTTGGACCCACTCGGCCACATGGAGCTTTGGTTACTCTCACTTATTGTATTCGGTTTTTCTTTTCTTGTTGTGGTGGGGTCTATATCTTTTAGACCTTTTCTCTTGTACTAAATTTTTCCTTTAATATTATTTTATCTTTGTTACCGCTCAAAAATAATAATTTTATGTAATCTGGGGTTGGGTTTTGGTTCCTTGTTTTCTTTGGTGGCAAGCTTTTTTGCATGCGTTGTTTTGTAATTTTCCCCGTTCTCTGATGAATGAAGTTAATTTTCAAAAAAGAAAAGAAAAGAAAAGATGAGCACCTGGTTGCCCCCACAGCAGGACACTTCTAATTCAATGTAGCTAGAGAAATTAGGGAAAAAACCGGGGCTGACAGGAATAGGCAAAGTCCTGGGGGATCACACTGGAAACTCTTCGGTTTTCTTCTTTGAACCAGTTGGGAGGAAAGAATCAAATGAAGCGGAGCTTCTTAGTATTAGGAGAGTGTTGACTATATTGACTGTTGTGAGACCCAGTAGACCGTGTGGGCCCACCTTCTGGACATATTTGACCAAAATAATTCTAGTTTAGAAAAGCTGACTTAGAATATATCGTTAGTTGTAGAAATTATTGTAATTGCTTATTCATTGACTTATTTCTCTACCATGTAACACTATAATAAGAAAAGAACAAGATGAAGGGAGAACAGAGAGTATTCGGAGAAGAATTCATCTCTATGTTTCATTGTATTGAACGTATAGAGGATGCATGAATATATAATACAAAGGGAGCCATTCATGGTGGCTAAAAAGGGAAATAAATCAATGAATAAGCAATTACAATAATTTCTACAGCTAACGATATATTCTGAGTCAGCTTTCCTAAACTAAAATTATTATAGTCAATTATATCCAGAAGGCGGACCCCAATGGTCTACTGGGTCCCACAACATGGACTTCCCTCGGGCAAGGATAACTACTTATTGAAAGGGACTCAGCAAAGGCAATTAAATAGATAATGGGACTAAAACGATCCCCCTAAAGATTAGCAACAATTGTTAGGGAGATAAAAGCTTTAGTCATTGGTTGAGAGGTATCTTTCTCACAAATCAACAGATCGGCCAACGGAGTTGCAGATTTTTTGCTAAATGCAGAATGGATTCACCACGTCATGACGTCTTCTTTCTATGATTCAGTCGATGTTGTATTTATGGGTTGGGTTGGATTGATTTCCGTACTTTGGAGACATTCTCTCGGGACATACCTATGATATTTTTTACATTCACTTCGGTTTAGATCTCTTAAACCTTTTTCTGGTTTTTTTTTTTTTGTCTTCTTGATCTTGTACTTTCCTTTTCTTATTAATGAAATTTTATCTTGTTATCGCTAAAAAAAAGTGCATCTTGCTTTTGGTTTTTTTGTTTCTTCTTGATCTTGTACTTCCCTTTTCTTATTAATGAAATTTTATCTTGTTACTGCTCAAAAGAAAAGTGCATCAAGATGCACTTTGCATTTCTTGTCCAAATAATTTCATACGTATATCTGTGAATTAGGTCACTGTTTACCTTTTGTGTCCATTCTCCAGTAAAAATATTAATATGAGCCCCAACAAGGTTAAGTTTTGATCTGCGGGCCCATATTCCACGCACAGCATTCTTAGTCACTTGCTCAAAAACTGCAAAATCACAAAACATAATTTTTAATTCAATAAGTAAATCTATTTCATCTACAAGACCATAGATGAAAAAACTGTTTACATATAACCATTTAATTCAGAAATGACCAATTGAGAAAAAACTCAAAAAAGAAACTTATGAAAGTAGAGAACTTTAACGTATATTGCAGCGAGCACATTATATGCATGAGTTGCCAACATAACTTAATAATTTAAATTATCAAATAGATAGTTCTATCAATGGTAGCGGTAGAGGATTGCATATCAGAGATTTTTCAAAATATAACTAAATATTATCAGATGCAAATTCCTGGAATTTAATTAGAGGAATGCAGAACAGAGATAAACTACCATAAACTAGGAGTGTAGCTTGCACATATATGAGATTCCTTCATGACAATGTCAAACTCTCAAGACCCAAAAAAGCCACTGACAAAAGTAAGGATTGTTGTGGACATTGGTGCTTTTTATTCTTTCATGGAAAGAACTCCATACTTCAGTATAGTCCTACGGACACTCAGAATTGACTTGCCTTTTATTCTTGTATTCTTTCTCTATAAAAGGGAGGCCTTGTACAGTCCTTGTCGAAGAAATATTGAATTATCCTCCCATTTTTCTGTTTCTTCCCTTTCTGTTTTAAATCATGGTATCAGCCAGAAACATCTTCTATTTTCGCTGTTGCTGGTGTAATGCATCTTTTAGGAGCCTTTGGCCTCTGAACGCCATTACCAAGTCAGCCATTCATTTTGTTCTGCAGACCGTTGCCTGTGCTATCACCTGTTCTTTCTATCTCTTGATCTCCTTCATCTCTCCTAATGTGGTCATCAAACCCCACCATCTCTATCGCCATTTACCCTAGGGTGAATCCATAAAGCTGCTGTCTGGTTTCAATTTTTTGTGGGGCACATTTGATCACAACTTTGGACCAAAATTGGGACATCAGGAGTTGTCAATTTTTGGAGGTTTTGCTTTAGAACAGAGTGGAAACAACACAGGTAGCCTGTGGATCTCCACCACCCTTGTTGCCCCTGCCCCTCCTTTCTATGCAACTAGGTTGGTTAGGGTTTCACATTACGTGGGGCCCACTGTTGGCTTTTTGTTGTTGTTGAAGCCTGGATTTCAACAATTGGCAGATCTGATTTCCTGCCTTAGACCTGAGTCATACAAATGACTTAGATTGTCGAACTTCCAGTTTTGTGATTGCCCCTAACCCTTTTCTTCATCCTACTGCCTGGGTTTTCCCTTTTCTGGACTGTGGAACATATTTTTGGATCATTTCGTGTGCTAGTACTTGCACAGATGGACTGTTTCATTTTATTTCTGGATATTGTGTGCATCATGGCCTTGTTTGATAAACCTGAGCTAGTGGAAGCTCTTCTTATTTTACATATAAGTAAAATTACTACGGCCCTTCTGAATAGAACTATCCTCAATAGTTAGTCTCATTTGGCTAACATGTTCTTTGGTGCTAAACAAAAGATAGATTATGTTGATGGGACAACTAAGAAAGCTCCAAAAACAGATCCTAAGCATAATGATTGGAAGACCAACAATTACCTGGTCCAATTTTGGCTTTTATATTCCAAGGAAGAACATATCCTATAGATGGTAAACAAGTCACCCACTGCGAAGGAAATATGGGACGCTTCCCTTGATCAATATTCCGATGATGATAACTTCGCTTGTATATATCAGATCTACCAAGACATAACACATTTGTGACAGGGGGAGTGACTTACTACTGATTACTATTTCTAAGATGTGCAGCAACTAGTTGGAATTGGATCTATTAGAAAATTTCACATTTGAAAGACCTGTTGATATTCAAATACACAAGAAATATGCTGAAAAATGCACATTTAATTTACTGGCCTCCCTCAATCCTGAGTTCAAAGTTGTCTATGCTCAAATTCTTAGCAAGAAACCTCTTCCACTGCTCAATAAAGTATACATTACTTTGTGATGAGAGGAGGCACCATGTTATGCCATCTGCCCTTGCGCCCATGGAATGATCGGCCCTTGTTTCCAATGGGCCTTCATCAAAGGGAAGGATCCAGTGGTTGACAATCAGTGTCGTGTTGCTAAAGGACAAGAAAAAAGGGCAATCACTTCTGTACTTGTTACAAAATGAATAATCACTTAGTAGATTCTTGTTAGAAGCTTCACAGGACGCCTCTATTGCTTCTACTGATGATGAAACCATTCAAATGTCTCGCCATGAGTATGTTTCCCTGCAGCAAGACAAATTGCAATTGAAGAGCCTTCAATCTCTGATGTTTCCCATCCCGCCAAACATCAGTAAGGTACTGCACCATTTCCCCTCCATGTTTCGTTCGATAGTTCCTCGGTCATAGATTCTAGGGCTATAGATCATATGGCAGGCATCTCTCATCTTTTTTCATCATTTTCCCCAATTTTTAATGGTCATGTTAACTTAGCTAATGGCTCTTTCACTGACATTGTTGGAGACGGGACATTCGCTTGACTTCTAATCTTGACTCATCTTTTGTATTACAAGTTTCTCATTTATCTCACAATCTACTATCTGCTAAGCATTGTTCTATGACCTTCTACCCTACCCATTGTGTATCCTAGGATATGGCCACAAGGACCATTGTTGGTGGTCGTGAAACCAAGGCTTGTATTTCTTCGATCATGATGCGGACATCATGCATGAACCCGCGGTTGATGAAACTACTTCCTTAGTTATGCAATTCTACAAGATCTTTTACAGCGGCAAAGTGGGGCCGAAATTGGCTAATTGGGGCTCCATAATGGTAAAATTATTGCATGCGGGCCCTACTCATGGGCCCAATGCAAAGCCGTAAGGGTTTTTCAAGCCCAAAGAGAACAATATTGTGCTAGAGGGACGAGTTGTTACAAAGGAAGAAAATAATGAAAGAGAAGGGAAGAAAAAAGAGAGATGAATTCTTTGTGTTGTATTTTTGTGTTTATCAAAAGAAGATACACACATATATAGAATATAGAGAGCCTATTAAGGCGGGCAAAAACATAAATGAAGATCGGTTACAATCAATTATAATCAATGGTATCTAAAGGTCAAATGCACGAGTAAAATCTGAAATTTACTTCAACATTTACAACACTAGTTAAATATGTCATTGCCCATAAGTGTTAAATGAAATTTCCTTTCCTCATCTAGAATGTTTTTGTTTTACAAAGTCCATGAGACAATCTACCCAAATTGGGTTACTGTTTTCCAGTGAATTCAACGGCTGAAGTGGTACAAAATCAAACAAGGTCAGTCATCTCAGCCAAATGAGTAATCTTCTCTTAGGAAAACCAGTAAGAAAGTTAACTAATTAGTTATTTACAATAAAAAATAAAGTTGTTAATGGATGAAAAGCTGATTTTTTTTCATAAAATAGTGCATCGATCTGGCAATGGGCATGGCATAATAATAATTACCAGGGTTGTTTGTCAAGCGGCTTAGCACCCCAAACTCTAGGGTCAAAGTGCCTCCACCAGCTGTTGATGTTATCTACGCAACCGAAAATTAGACTTTCAGATCTCCTAAATAAGCAAAATAATGAAGCATGAAATAGAATGAAAACAAAGAATCACAGAAGGGATAACTGCAGAATATTGAAGGTCCCAAGCTCTCGAGTGGAAAGCAATGACAAAGAAGAATGGAGATTTAATATATCACGAAAAAAATTGGAAAATGCTCAATGAAGTGACATCAAGAAGAAGTCAAGCACTTCAAGGAAGAACTTGAAAGCATGCAAGAAAATTCTTGGCAAAAACATGCCTTCCCATTATTTAATGGAAAAAGATTTTTTATTTAATACTGCTATCCCTTGTAAACTCCATTCTATCAATAAACTCTATAATTTTCTCTGGGAAAAAAAACTCAAATCAGTTTGTCTTAAAATTGTTGACATGAGGAAGATTTACTAGTGACTCGGTAAAGGCATACAAAATATCATAGTATGATCCTAAAATACAAAATATCATTAGGAAGATTTACTTCAGGGTGGGCGTTGTACGACACAAACAAATTACTTATTCAGACATAGGAAAAGGTTGTTTTATAAAGATTGAGAAGTCAACCAAGAGAATCTTAAAACTTTTTTTGAAACCGTAACAGAAATTTTCAGTAATAAAAAAGGATTACTACAAAATTTATATGACAAAAATTTAATGACAAAAAAGAAAAAGAAATTGCCAATATATAAGGACTGTACCAACCAAAACAATACAAAGAGAGCACAAATACAAAAAACAAGAACTACATAAAATCGACAATTGTTTCCACTCTCTCCAAGAGATCACAAAAACAAAAACTCCACAGAAAATCAACAAAAGCTTCCACTCCCTCCATCCAACTTGAGCCAGGAAATCTGCCAAAGTGCCACCCCATTCACTATGCACTTGGCATGTCTAAACCTAACCTCTACCAGTGCACAACTTCCTAATCACTTTAACCACAACGATCAACCACCAAGGTGGCCTCTTCATGCCTCTGTTCAATTAATGACATTAATTGAACCTCCCCCAACTACTGACCTTCCCTGTCCATGTCTCGACCGTAGCTCCAAAGCCCTCTTAATTCCTAGCAGTTCAACCTCATTAGTCATTAACACCACTGATTTCGAAAAATAAAATATGATCTCACCCCTCTCATTGCGCATCACAACCCCAATACCAAAAAGACCTATCTTACCCTCTGTCATCCCATCCACATTAAACTTGTGATAGCCCTCCAAGCAGCCTACCTCTCCAAACTCCTTTTCTTACCCCTACTACCCTCATGCAATCCTGCCATGATGTATATAAGTCGGAAAAGAAAGGTCCTCAATCTTTTTAAACAACACTTACCAACCACACAATCTCATCCTAGCACATTCAATAACCTCCTCCGCATCCATCTATTTTGTAAAAAATCCCATATTCTACTCTATCCAATCGAACCACAGAACTAATGTTGGGATCTTATCCCACACCACATTCTTCCTTCCTTTAAATGACCCTCCACCTTAATCCTTTATTACTTCCTTATGGTTCCATTCAAAATCCGCAAACAACCCATCATTGAAATGGACTTCATATACACCTCCCTAGAGAAATGACAATCGCAAAAGAAATGATCTGTGCTCTCCTCAACTGAACCGCACAGAACAAGAGATTCATTAGCATCAACTAGAGCAATCTCCCTGCACCAAAGAATACACTAGCTAGCACTTTACTGCAGAAACTTACAACTAAATAGAGATTATTGCAGTTACAGTCATGTAATAGTGTATACTAAAAGAAGAACAACAAATTAGAGAGAGAGATTGTCCAAAAATAAGATAGTAAGAGTTGAAACGGGAAAAAACAGATACTTCTAAAGAAAGAATATTAGGAATTGGAGATTGGAACCCCTTGATGCACTTGTACTTTTTATTATTCTATTAATATAAATCGTCTTTGTCACCGCTCAACAAAAAAAAAAAGGAATTGGAGATTGGAATAATGGCACGAATCTTGCTGAATTGGGGATCAAATAGGAAGTTGTATTAAATATGTCGAGCACAGCATGGATTGATGGTATCCTCTATGATTCTAGGGGACAAAAACTTGTTTTCTTTCCAGGTCCTGTGGGGATTATCAACACAAATGAAACAGAATTAAGGACCACTAGGGAAGCTATAAAGTTTTACAAAAATTGCTGTTGTGGGAAGCTCGTTATAGAAGTAGATTTGGCAAAAATGCCATTCAATGGGCTCAAAGGGGGGAGGGGGTGTGGACTCCTTAGAATCTTTTGCATTTGTTTAGGGAAGTCACGTCTATGCAAAATGATATGGATGTCTCCTTTTTCCATGTTCTGCAATCGACTGATGGGGTACAGATTTTTTTTTTTCAGTGGTAACTAAAATTTCATTAAAAAGAAAAATATGTACACATGAAAGAAGTATCCCTAGGTTCAGGAGTGATGAACCCAAGGAAACATGATACAAGATCACCCGTTCCACTATATCTCGTATAACCAAAACCAACAAACATAATCCTGAAAGAAAGTATCATGTCCCAAAAGTTCTATTCCTATGAATTACAAATGGTAGACACCCTGACTTGTAGAGTCAACTCCTTGTTTTGAGAAAAAAAATCTGCAACTATTAATCGATCTACTGACTTTAGTGAAAGAAATTTCTCGCCCCTTAAGTAGTGCCTTAATCTCCCTAACCACAGTTACCAACCTCCACGGTGGTTTTTTCACTCCTGATACCCATTTTATTGCATTTACCGTCTCACTTCTGATAACCAGTTTACCTAGCCCTAAGGTGCTCCAAATAGTCAAAACTTTCCTAATGCTAACCAATTTAGCCTCATTCGACTCTTTTCTGCCAATCGCTTCTAGGAAGGCGACTAAAGGTTCCCCTGTATGATCCTGTGGGAGTCCTCCAATTCCTGCTGGTCTCGGTTTTCCCCTAGCAGCCCCATCCACATTGAACTCAAAGCATCGCTGTTGTGGTGGTGCCCAGGTAGCTGCTTTCTTGGTTTTTTTAGGGATTTCCATCATAGATCCCTCCCATGATTGATAGAAATCCATCACAATCTCCATTTGGCTTTCCGAAATAAGTCCTCAACTTCTAGCTCCTTTGATTGAAAAATTATGGGATTCCACTCCTTCCAAATGGTCCATAGGATTGTTGGAGGAATAATATTCCAAATCATCTTTCTGGGATCGAGGCGTGGAACGGACCATGAGTGCATGACCCCGGTACAGGTATTGTCAAGTACCCACGGTATTCCCATGAGATTAAGGAAAATTTTCCACAATTGATCCGTGACCGAGCATTTTAGAATAGGTGCTCCGCCTCCTCCTATGCTTGATTGCATTGGGGACATTGGAGATCATCTTCCGAAATGAGTAGAGCCCTCCTTTTCAACTCCACTCTAGTAAGTTCTTTTCTTGTAGCGATAGGAAGGCATGTACTCTTAGGGGTGCTAAGTTCTTCCATGCAAATCTCGAGAGTGAAGTCTCATTGCATGGGTTGCTGATTTTCCCTATCAATGATCTGACTGAAAAGATTCCCAAGGATTCCCCTGTCCAAATTATGTAGTATTCCTCCTCAATGGACAGAGGAAAATCCCTCAATAGGGATTGCAGGCCTTTTAAACTTTCTTGACCAAAGCCCCTAAGGTGTCTTCTAAAGTCAAAGTGCCATTGAGCTAGATCACCCTCTAGCCTATACCAATCGCTCACGAACGCATCCTTCTCCGTTGCCACCCTGTATAATCTAGGGAAGACATCCTTTTAGGTTCTTTCCCCTAGACATACCTCTTTCCAGAAGAGGGTTCGATGTCTATTCCCCACTAGGCGTCTTATATTGTTTCTAAATGCATTACCCACCCGGCCCTTACCCTTTCCTAACTTCCACCAACTTTTTACAAGCTAAGAGCCCTCCCTTTCCACTTTGTCTCCAAGGGACCATCCGCCCCTCTCCCCTATCCTATATCTTGTTGTAAGTACCGTTGCCCATTCTAGGTCAAAAAATGTATTTGGGTTTCTCGTTGGATTGATTTGTTTATTGTAATATCTCTTGTATATTTTATATTTATATGTGGTGTATCCATATCAGATACTCATTATTGAACCTTTTGTATCATTTAAAAAAAGACAAAAACAAGGAGACTAGAAGGGTTGGAAGTTATAAGATAGTGAAAAGAATAAAAAACAAAGCTATAAACAACATCCCCCATGGAAGATGATTACCACAGTTAGGGAGATTAGGGCTTTGGTCTCAGGTCTTGAGGTGTCCTTCGCTCATATTAGTCATTCAGCGAATGGGGTGGCAGACTATTTTTCTAAAAATGGTGTTGAAGGCTCTGTCACATGCGTTTTCAGCTCTAAGGAGGATAGATCTTGTTGTTTTGCTTTGGTTATGTGTACTTTAAGGTGTGCCTTATGCGTTCATTTCTATCTCTATTTTTCAATGTTACTCTACATCAACTCTCAGAAATTTTTGGACAGCTTCCATTCATTTAGCCCCATATTTGACGATATGCTATACATATATAAGTATATACAAAGAGATAGACCAAAGCACGTTCTCTACTATGTTCTCCACTCTAAGAACATGTTCTCCACTCCATAACAAAAAACATGTCATCCACCATGTTCTCCACTCCAAAGAAAAAAAGGAAAGAAAGAAAAAAAGAAATTACCTAGGCCTTTGTTTGGTTTAGTACAATCTCAATTGGAGGAAATACAAGGAGTCTTAGAAACATATAAATTTCAACAAAAGCACTTCATATATCAATTTCTACTTCAGAAAAATGTACACAATTGCTCAACACAATAGTTTAAATGAATCAAATCTTTCCAAATAAAGAATTTCAATTATAACAATGAATCTAGTTCAATACTCTTTCCAAAAAAAAAAAGATCTAGTTTAACAATTATAGATGTTCAATCAATCAAATAACACGGGCCCATGTGCGTAGAACATGCAAACACTACTAGATAATAAAACCAAGGCTGACACATTTACAAGATAAAGGATACAAGCAAATTGTATAATCAATGTGAAGCAGGCCCCATTAAGTTCTTCAGTCATTCATGTACCTCTTAGAAACTTATATATAGATATAAGAGATTATCTAAACCGCAAAAAAGAAGAAGCTGTCTTCGATGAAAAACAGTCCTATTGGCTCCATACATCACATCATTATGGCCAAGAACGAGCAGCTACATGTCTTCTACTGCCTCCTTCTTCTGCTTCCGAATCTCTTCCTGCAAATCCATCCAAATCCCATACTCCTGTTCCTCTCACCTTTTCCTTGGCATCTTCTCATACCTATTTTTCTTTCTTTTTTCTCAGGTTTCTCCTTCCTCACTACATTGATTTCCCCATCCATGCTCTTGACTTCATTAGAAAGCACTCTCGCGGCACCGATCTCTCCATCTCTTGCATCAGCTCCCCGGCTGACACGAGTCCGAGATGGCCACAGCGGTATCACCAGTCCCCATTTGCTATGTCACGTCCAACCGCATTTCTACATCTCTGACTTGTCTTCAAGCTTCCTTTTGATTCCATCAACTTCGCTTCTGCTTTTGATTCATTTTCCAACAACGTCACGCAATCTGAATCATCCAAGTCTCTATTGTGTTCTTTGACTACATGACCTCTGTTCGCCGTGAAGTCCCCCCCTGCTACTCATCAAGCAGGCCACTGCGATCATTGCCACATAAAATGTTAGATTACTTGCTGCAAATGCCAGACCAAGATGAAGTGTTGGGCTTGGCAACAATGGGAAACTGGGAGAAAATGAGCAAGTACCCACAGCTTGATATACTGTCTCTGGGCACAAATTGGAGTGATCACTCATCAATAATTCGCCATCATCTTCCTATTTCCTCCACCCCCTAATTGTACTGATTCCCACTTCCACCATCTCTTGAGTTTGAAAGGGTAGAACAAACATTTAAGAGGGAGAAGAAAAAAACAGAGAAAGGAAATGATGGATACGGATGACATTTCAGAAATTGTTTTCTACGTATGGAACCACTAAGAGTTTCGCATTTTTGTATATACAGGGGTTTTCGTGGAGTAGAAAATCCCATATATATATATATATATAAGAGATCAGCCAACAATATTGTAAACTTTCACATAAGAACTGTCATCTGTACACCCTAAAACAGGAAAGTCAAAAATTTTAAGTTCTTAACCATCATCTGATGTTTACAAGCATATACTGGATGGCACCTATTTTATTTGTTTTCTGTGAATTAAGAAAATTAATTAATGTTGACATATATTAAAACATCGGTTGTCATAATATTCATAGAAGAAAGCGCTTCAAAATTGATATCACTCCACATGCAGTTAACCTACAATCCCATTTCAAACTGATCAACTATAACATAATTTTCCAATTGTGATGGCTATAACAGCAACTAGTACCTCTATCAGATCAATTAGAAATCAATAGTCTGGGACAAGAAGTAATAGACATGAGCTTAAGGAAAGAGCTCTTTATTTTAATTATAAACTATCAATTGCATAAATTAGTATTACCATATTAAAAAATTCACATCCCTTTATTGTCTAGTTTTACCCAGGCGATCACCTGTACATGTATTGAATTTCCAATGGATATACCATAGTCGTGAGACTTGAATAATACATGCCTAGCAATCACACACCAACTTCTTGTATTAATTGCATCAAGTAAAATAAGAGAGAGAATGTGAACAAGAATAACCAGAAATTAAGTAGTAGGATCAATAATGCAATCTTCAAGATAAGAACTCACACCCAGAAGAAGCAGATAATCTAATGATATCCTTACCTCGCTTTCATTTTCATCAACTCCATGCAATAGATTGACAGATCCATACGGAATGCCTGCACATTGTAGACTATACTATCATAACATGGAAAGAATAGGATCCCATGCGATAAGGATTAAAGGAATCATTTGCATTGACAGGAAATTTATAGAAGTGGCAGTATCAGATGGACTGGATAAGCTAATGGTGTGGTGGTGGTGACGGCTGCAATGATGGTGATGATGATGATGATGATGACAATGACGACAATGATGATTACATAGGTAGAACATTTTAGAAAATAGTCCAGTGACTTGTCAAGCTTCTTTCTTTGGCAACTTAACCATCCTTTTTTGGAAAGGACAACAGAGAATTTTCCAGAGAGAGAGAGTATAAGATACCAAAACTGTATCATAAAGAAAACCCATATAAGTTTTCTAGGAGTTTAATATATATTTATCCCCTTGAAGGACTGCCTATGGAAGTCTTTGAATTTGTAAGACTTGATTTTGTGAGGCCAAAGTGTAGTAGGTTGTAAGAGGTCGAGGTTAAGATGTTTAGGAGGTTATAGGAGATGTAAGCAGGAGATTGGGAGGAGATGCTGGTTGTATTGGTTTAGCAAAATCTATGCTGTTTTAAGGCCTTATTCAATTTCACATCAAATAAAATTGTTAATTGTTTTGTGGCTTCTGAGAAAAACATAAGGGAAGAGACTATGGGCTGCATGGAGAGCCATCTTCTCTACAGGCTTCCTCTAGGTGAGGTCCAAAAGGAATTGGAACAACCGGATTCAAGCATCTCCATCATTTAACTAGTTTTCAACTTAGTGTTGAGAAAAACCTGAGACTAAAGGCTTTGTGGAAAGGCATCTTCTCTACAAGCTTGCCCTAGTTTTTTTTTTTTTTTTTTGAGCGGCAACAAAGAGGGGAAATGGCTGGTAAAGCTGTTCGCGATCTCAATGGTCAGCCTGTGGAAGGTCGTCGCTTACAGGTGAATCTGACTCACTTCCAACGACCCGATGAACCAGGGATTAATGCGTTAGTAGCGGTGAAGCCTAAATCTGCCTTTACTGCTGCTCCTTCTTTCCCCTCTGGTCCCCCCTTTACTGGAAGGATTCCGCCCACAACTAGTAGGAAGTGGTCAGAGGTGGTGACTTCCTCTGGGAAGAGACGGTCATCGTTTTCAGATATCAAAGAAGTGGAGCTGATGATCCATCCAGATGATGAAAATGTTCTGAATGTTTGGCTGTCGAAGGCGATTATCCTTTTGTCCGTGGTGGACCAGAAGCAGTTGGAAGTCCAGTTGTTCCTTCTTCAAAAGGGCTTCTTCAATCCTAAGATCAGTCATTTCGATGACTCGTGCATCCTCACGGCTCTGAATTCAGACGCAGAGGTGGAATCGATCTTAGATTCCTCTATTGATTTGGGACGCTGGATCCCTAATGATTTTAAGTACACTGGAAAAATTTGGGTCAAATGTTTTGGTTATCCGTTGGAGGGATGGACAGAGGAATTGATTCGTGCTTTCGGCGGAAGGTTGGGTAAAATTTTGGAAGTGGATGCCAGCAATCTGAGTAGGGAAGACTGTTCTTCCCTCAACTTGCTGCTTGAACTGAAGGTTTCAGATTTAATTCCTCACCAAGTGACGTTGAATCTTAATCGTTCAACCTTTGTCGTCGCCATCTCGGAATCAGTTGAGCCTTTGCTCTCTGCCTCTTTGGCGGAGAAGCATTCCGGCAACCATTCGCAGTCGCAACCAACGCCTCTGCACTCGGTTCAGATCTCGAGGAATAGGACGACACGTGTTCATCAATTTGGATCCACAAATGCCGAAGAAGCAAAGGGAAGCAGAAAACCTACAGGGCGACAGAGAAGTACCATTCGCAGGTTAAGGGGACGCATAGGAGAAGAGGCTGTGCAGATAGAGTGGCTGAGAAGACCCAATTGCAAGAAGGAAGGTTTCGCTGAGTCTGCGCAGAAAGGAGCCGATCCCCTTTCCCAAAACACGCAACCTCTCTTAGCGGTAATTAATAAGGAGCTCGCACGCGTGGCACGTGCGAAGGAAAAGATTGAAAAGCTAGTGACCGATTGGGACTCAGGTCTATCTTTGAGCCTGATTTCTAAACCTAGCTCGGATAAATCCTTTTTACTTGAGCCCAAACAGACTGTCTTTGCAGACCAGGCCCAGTCCGAAAATTGCCCCTCACATATCAGTTTTTCTCTCCAAGACGGGCCATTAGAAAAGAAGGGGAAAAATGGGGCTCAGGCTGAGGTTGACAAAGAAGTGCCGTTGAAGCTTCTCCTTGAGGAAAACAGAAGAAAAGGAAAAAATACAGGAAAAAAGAGGAGAACAGAAGATGGTAAAATTATTTTGGAACTCAAAAGAAAGAGTCATGCAGCAGAGGATACGACAGAAATTATCAAATTAGGGAAAAGAATGGGTATGAGTTTCAGCAATATTTCTCAAGCCGTTAAAGATATTGAAGGGGCAGAGGATCGGATAGAGCATCTTTTTTTAAAAAGGAAAAATTACCCAAAAACCCTTTTGGAAGGAATCCAGCCATCAAGCCTTATTGCAGAAAACTTCAGAGAAGGTGGCAGAGTAGAGGAGGCAAGTATGCAGCAGTTAAAAAATTGAAAAAGTGGGTGGAGGATAGTTTATCTTCAAATCCTGTTGAAGATGGGGGACCAACCATTGACAAAATTGAGGAGACCAAAACCGTTTTTAATGAAGATTCTTAGTTGGAATGTGAGGGGTCTAGGACTCCGGGACAAAAGAGGAGCAATCCGTCGATTGATTAGAAAAAATAGTATTGATGTCTTGTTTATTCAAGAATCCAAGAGAGAGATGCTAGATGCCACTCTCATCAGAGAAATTTGGGGTCCTTCTGATGTTGATTTCTTCACTTTGCTTGCTGAAGGATCGTCTGGGGGGCTGATCACGTTGTGGAAGCCTTCTTTCTTTCAAGTCTCGGCAAGAAGACAAGACCTCAGATCAATATCCATTAAAGGCATGCTTTGCAATGAAGGTGTGGAGGTGTGCTTCACTAATGTTTATGGCCCTAATTCGGAAGGAGAAAGGGAGGCTTTATGGACGGAGTTGGATGATGTTCTTTGTTGGGGTTCTTCTATATGGTGTCTTGGAGGGGACTTCAATATTATTAGATTCCCATTTAAAAAGAAAGGGGGAAGGGGCTATACGAGAGGGATGGTCGATTTCTCTGATTTCATTTCTAGAAACGATCTTTTTGATTATCCGCTTATCGGCTGCCGCTTTACTTGGTGTAATGGACAAACTAGAAGTATCATGAGTAGATTGGATAGATTCCTCACCTCCTCCGATTGGGAGTCAACCTTCTCACATACTAGTCAAGTCAAACTCTTCAGCTCGATTTCAGATCACTGTCCGGTACTGCTTGATACGGAGGAAATTGATTGGAGCCCTAAGCCTTTTCGCTTTAGCAATATTTGGTTGAAAGACCTGAATTTCACTAAGAAGGTAAACGAATGGTGTGATAGTTTCGATATCCATGGATGGGGGGGATATGTAATATCAAAGAAATTGATTCTTTTGAAATCCAGAATCAAAGATTGGGTCAATTCGGGAGGAGGGCCAGTGAAAGAAAGGTAAGATTCTCTCCTGCGGAATTTAGAAGGTTGGAATAGTTTGGAGGAGGCAAGAGATCTTGAAGAGGAGTTAGACTCAAAAAGAATCAGTAAGGCTGCGCTTTGGGACTGCCTACGTTTGGAAGAAATGGAATGGCGTCAAAGGTCCCGTGCTCTTTGGTTGAAGGATGGTGATAAGAATACCAAGTTTTTTCATCGTAGTGCCAATGTCCGGAAAGCAACTAATTGTATCAGATCTATTGTGGATCCAGGTACTATCTCTCCTTTCCCTTTATTTCCTTCATTGCTTCTCAGTTTTTATGGTGTTTTCTCCAGTCTTGCCTTTCAGACTACAGGTCTTTCTTATCAGGTTTCTTCGGATCGGCGGGATTCTGCTCGTCTCTCCGTTGACTTCTTGCCCATCTTCGACATCAGGGCGTGCAGAGTTTCTCTTTGGTCTTCTTTGGTGACAAGACTTCTAGCTTCTTCAGCTCTATGGCGACCTTTTCTCCTTCTTTCCTCTCCTCCACTTTTGAGAGGGGCTCGGCGATCACTTTATCTTCAGCGCTCCCCTACTTTTTTCATGGGACTCTTCAGGATATATTCTCGTCAGATTTTGGGGATCTCCAGCTTCGGATTTGCGCTCACTCTCAGTCATCTCTTCATTATCCTGCATTGGTTTCTGCAGCTGTGGCTTCGCTCTCCTCTAAATGGGTACTTTCTTTCCACAGCTCTCCTTCCTTTTTCTGACCTCAGTGATCCTCTCTTTGGATCTCTCTTCCCCTCTTTCCCACCGTTTTTGTTTAGGCCTACCCCCCTTTCTGGGCTTTTACTTGACCATATGCCTAGCTCTCCTAGTTCACCCTTTGATAAGTTATGTTCCGGCTCATTGTGTGATCTTGGTTCCTCAAGACCCACGTTGGATGGTATTCATTTTTTGAAGATCAGTTCTGTCAGCTCTTTGAGTTTGGAGAAGGAGTTCACATTGGAGGAGATCAAAGCGGCTTTGGAGAATTTAGGTGGGGATAAGGCTCCAGGACCGGATGGATTTAACTTTAATTTCTTTAAAGCCTGCTGGGACACAGTGGGTCCTGATTTCCTAAGAGTTTTTAAGGAATTTCATCGGGATGGAATTATCAATAGGGGCTTAAAGAACGCTTTCATTACTCTTATTTCAAAAAAGGAAGGTCCTGGGGAACTCTCACATTATAGGCCTATTAGTCTCCTCGGGAGTGTGTATAAGCTCTTCGCGAAGGTGTTAGCTGAAAGACTTAAGAAAGTGTTGCCTGAAATCATTGGTGAATCGCAAGGGGCGTTTGTTGAAGATAGACAAATCTTGGATGGGGTCTTAATTGCTAACGAGCTTGTCCATATGAGACGCAAAGAAAAGAAACCTGGCATCCTTTTGAAAGTGGATATGGAGAAGGGCTATGATTTTATGGATTGGTCCTTTGTTGGCTCTCTTTTCTTTAAGATGGGTTTCGGGCGTAAGTGGTGCAAATGGATGAAAGCTTGTATTGAGGACACCTCTTACTCTATTTTGGTCAATGGCTCTCCAATTCAACAAATTCTTGCTAATAGAGGTTTGAGGCAAGGAGATCCATTATCTCCGTTCATCTTTACTCTTGTTGGGGAGAGCCTAAATAAATTGGTGGAGAAAGCTAGAGACATGGAAGTTGTAAAAGGTTTCAAAGTGACCCCAGATGGTCCCACTGTTACCCACCTACAGTTTGCGGATGGCACTTTGTTCTTCAGTGAACCAGATTGTCAAGAATTGCTGGGGTACAAAGCCATTCTGAGATGCTTCGAATTAGCTTCGGGTCTTAGAATTAACCTGGGTAAAAGCACCATAATTGGGATTGATTTGGACGAGGATTTTATTAAGGATCTTGCCGACGGTATGGGTTGCGGTGTTGGTAAACTACCTTTCATTTACTTGGGATTATCAGTGGGGGGTAATCCAAGGAAAAAGTCCTTCTGGTCTCCGGTTATTGAAAGAGTGGAAAGGAGATTGGAGGGTTGGAGGAGAAAGTATCTTTCTTTGGGGGGTCGTGTTACCCTTATCAAATCTGCTCTAATGAACCTCACAATATATTACTTGTCGCTTTTTGAGATGCCAAAAGGCGTAGGAACGAGAGTTGAGCAACTTTTCAAAAAAAATCTGTGGGGAGATAAAGATGCGAAAAAGAAGGTCCATTTGGTGGCTTGGTCTGACATCACCAAACCTAAGTCTCTGGGTGGTCTTGGTTTAGTTCCCTTAAGGCTGAGGAATCAGGCACTGTTGTGCAAACGGGTTTGGAGATTTGGGAGAGAATGCAACGCTCTTTGGGTTCGGATTTTGAAGGCTAAGTATGGTTTGAAGGAGACTACCGGGTGGTTTCTTAGTGATTTTGTTGAGAAGAAAGGGTCCTTGAAGTCTTGGTAGAAAATTGGACAAGGTAACCAAGAGGCGGGGAGATTATTCAGGGACAATATTAGAGTTTTGGTAGGTAAAGGGGATAGAACCTTATTTTGGAAAGATCTCTGGTTAGGAGAAAGGCCGTTAAAAGATGTGTTCCCAAGATTATATAGGATTTCAAGGAATAAGAATGTGCTTGTTCAGGACAGCTACGTGACGGAGGGTCATTTAACTTCCGAACAGATGGATCTTAGAAAGGAGTTGAGGGCCTTTGAGGATGATAACAGAAGAGATCTCCTTTGTCAGCTTGCGAAGTTTCCTGTTTCACCTATGGAAGCAGATGAACTGGTTTGGACGGGGGATTCATCGGGCAACTTCTCGGTTGAAGCCTTGGTCGATTTGGTTCTACATCGGGATTCTAATGTGATATCAAATACCAATTTTGCCTGGAAAGGTGCTGCCCCCCGTAGGGTTCAAATTTTTGTTTGGTGTGTTCCTAAAGGGAGAATTTTAACAAGATTGGAACTCAAAAGGAGAGGTTTTTCTATCAGGAGGAGGATCCCATTTGTCCAATTTGTGAGATGGAGGAAGAAGAAATTGATCATCTGTTTTTTGGTTGCCCTCTTGCTCATCGACTTTGGAATCACTTTATGAGGCTTTTTAAGGTGTCTTGGGTTTTTTTTCGTTCTTGTGTTGGGACCTTGGAATCGTGGTTTATCTCTAGGCTTACGCCAAGGTGGAATCTTGCTTGGAACACTCTCCCAGCCGTCATCTTATGGACCATTTGGAAAGAAAGAAACTCTAGAGTCTTTGAAGGAAAAAAAGTTGATATCGACGAGCTCATACAAACAGTTTTGTAGAGGCTTTGTGTTTGGCTTCTCTCAAACAAAGAATTTAGTGGCCTTAATCTTTCGGATCTCATCTCTTCCTAGGATGATTGTATGGATGGTTTTAATAGAAAGTTGAAGCTCAAAGATAATTGGAATCCTCTGCAACAGAATGTTTGGAAGTTCAATGTTGATGGAGCTACAAGAGGGAAGCCTGGGCCGGCAGGGATTGGTGGGGTGCTCAGAAATCATGAAGGCATCACGTCTATTGTGTTCAACGAGTTTGTGGGTACTAAAGATTCCAATGAAGCGGAAATTCTTAGCATTAGGAGAGCTTTGCATATCTAGAAGTCGTATGGTCAAGGAAAACTCATTGTTGAGGCGGATTTGGCAAATGCAATTAAGTGGGCTATGGGTCAAAGAAGACCACCCTGAAGATTGATCACTGTGGTTAGAGAGATTAGGTTGCTTGCTGAAGGGATGGAGGTTTCTTTCAACAAGATCGGTAGTGCAGAAAATGGAGTGGCAGATTATTTTGCCAAACTTGGTGTCTCTGATCTCTTTTCTGGAGTTTTCCTATTTTCTGATTAGAGGAGCTTGTCCTTTTTGTTTCTCTTTGCATTTTCTCTTTGTTTTTGTTTTTGCTTTTCTCTTTTGTTTGGGTCTAATCCTATTAGACCCTCTTATCTTATCTTTGTATCATTCTCTTATTTTTAATATATTTCTCTATTACTGCTCAAAAAAAAACAAAGAAAATATAATTAAAAAGAGGACTTCAAACACTTGGATTTAAGCATCTCCATCATTTCAAAAGTAGTTTTCAACTTTTTCTTTGAGTTTTCTTAGAGATAAGAGGGGATTTCCAAGGAAATTCCTTGTTCCTGGTTTTGGTTTAGGGAATCCACCCTACCATATCAGAGGCATTAATCTTTTCCAAAATAATGAAAACTTGGAAATTTTTATTCTTCACTAGCTAAAACTAGGCTTCTTTTTCTTCTTCTTTTTTCTTTTTTTATAAACAAGGAGTACAAAGAAACAGGAGGTACAAGAGTAATATACACACCCACAAGCTAAAGAAGCTAACATCTAAACACAAAAGAAAAAACACCCCCACAAAATAAACACAACACACCCAAAAACTAAAACAAATGAATGGTAACATCGTTGGCAAAAGGGGGCCCTAAAAATGCGGGCCAAAGGCCTCATATGGCAGATCCAAGCTGTTGGATGGGTAGCCCTGCCAAAAACGGCAGGGGTATGGTAGGGTCCCATCGGCAAAAGCCTCGCCGGAAAGACAAACGCAGGCCGAGAAGAATAGACAGTGGCAGCAGATTTGGCGGCAGCAGAAAATAGAGAGGAGAGGCAGCGGAAGATTTTTTTTCTCCTTTTTTTTGTTTTTTGTGAAGCAGATGGAAGAAGGTGGTGGTGGCTAGGTGGTGGACTGAATGCATGGCTCCTCCCTCTGCCGAAAAATTATCGCCGGTAGAGGGAGAGAAGGAAGTGCTTAATCTGAGTCACAACCTATAATCGAACTTGGCTTTGATACCATGTTGAAAATAAGAATCGGAAATAGGAGAGGAGAAGATAAGAGAGTTTATTGTGTCTTCCTTAATCAAGGAGAGACCATATGATTTCTATTTATAGGGAAAACATAATACAAATAAGGAAGGTAAAATCAAATAAAAGAGAAAGCCCTAAATTTAGTAAATACATCTTTAGTAAATGTTTATTAAACAAATCATCTAAATAAAACAACTAAATAACAACATCTCAACACATCTAAATATATCTCAACAGGTGTCACATTTAGATCTCGAGTGAGTGCTCAACCACCAAACTATGAAGTGGCAAGAGAGTCCCACATCGCCTAATTTGAGAAACCAGTGACTTTATGTAACACTTGAGGCACCCTCCTCTCAATGGCTAGCTTTTGAGAGAGAGTTCAAACTCAAGAATGTTATCATGTTATGATTTTCTAACATGGTATCAGAGCAGGTTCCACGTGCAACCGCTACATGCAAGGGAGGGTGAGCAGTTGCACGTGAGGAAGGGTAAAAAGTGGCAAGAAAGTCCCACATCGCCTAATTGGAGAAACCAATTATTCTATATAACACTTGAGGCACCCTCCTCTCAATGGCTAGCTTTTGAGAGTGAGTTCTACCTCAAGAATGTTATCATGTCATGGTTTTCTAACACAAACTAGTGTCAGATTGATTCCTACAATAAGTAGCCGGATATTTGGGAAGTTCCTCTATGGGATTAACCTCAAACTTGATCAGCTCACTAATCAAGCCAGCAGGTAGCAAAATATAATGCAACAGAACACGGTGAGTGATACTCCCAATCATGAAGCAGCAATTATGTTTTGCAATTTTAAAGATGCAGGCGAACTACCAGAAGCTGTTCTACAACCACTTAACAAGCAAAATTCAAGCAGGTACCTGTTGGAGTATCAAATGCAGGGAGCAATCTACGAGCCAAATCTTCAGAAAGATGAAGTAATTGATTGTCATAACCCTGAATTTTCATGCCCTGGATAGAAATTATTCTGAAAAGTCAGGAAAAAAAAAAAAGGAAGGAATCTCTGCTACTGTCATTAAATATGAATTTTAACAAACAATGAACTGATAATGATTATTAATGAACACATGGTTCAGACTCATTGATATTTCCCTTTCTGCAAGGTACAAGTTGCTCATCAGTTTGCTTCACCATGCTGTCCCAAGCAGTATTCATAGTGATGATAAACGAAGATTAAGTCCCAACTGTTGCCAATATGATACTTGAAACCTTCACAGAAAAATGGTGCAATCGACTGGATAAATTCCGTACTCCTGAAGAGTGAGACATCAGGATTGATGTGGCATCCATGTGAAGGAAGTTCATATTTTTTAATCAAAATTGACATCTAAGGACTAGGTAGCCCATTTTGAAATCACCATAGACATTTCTCGCGCATAGTTCCATTGACGTTCTGCAGAGGCCTAATGCCAAGCTCAACCCCTGAATTGGATGAGAAACTTCTAGCCATAGAAACCTTTTAATAACAGAAAACCCTTTTGGATTCTTTCCAGGCTTCTAATAACACAAGCCAGATACCAGAAAAGGGAGAAAAATAAATTGGCACGCTCCAGATAAAAACTAATTTAATTCACGTGATTAAAACTCCAAGGGATAAGTAACAACCCTTCTGAACAGCTAGCATCTTTCCACTCACTCAATTAGCAGATCCTTAATCACTTAGTTGAGGAGACCGAAATACTGTAGGACAACAACTAAGTTTATTGGAAAATCCAACTTTAAAACCAAAGATATTAGCAAATGGAAGAACCATATCTGGTCTCATAGTCACCCCCCTAAGACTTCGCATTTGCCAGAATTAGTCTTCAAAACTAAGCAAGGGGATGGGGACCAGTTTTAGACACCTTCATCCCCAGGAAGAAGGATTCTGCAGGCAGGACTTTTGGATTTGTGAGGATGAGTTCTGGAGAGCAGGCGGAGAAGGCCGTGAAGGGACTTAATGGCTAGGTCTTGGAAGGACAAAGGCTGCAAGTTAATCCTGTTCACTTTAAAAGACGTGCACCACCAACACGATCCCAACGATCTGTGGTTTCTGGGATTGCGGTAACAGGAAGAAACTTAGCTGATACTGTGAAGAAGATTAATGTCGTCTCTGCAACTCAGGAGGAGAAATGGGAGATGATCCAAGATCGCTTAAGGAAAAAATGGTGTAGGGGATCGCAGGGGCGTGGAGGTAGTCAAAAGCATTCCTCCGATGAAGGTGGATACTGTGGCTGGCGAAAGCACATCCACATCAAAGAAAATAGCGGAGATCTAGCTGATGACTCCCATTGCAGACCAAATTGAGATTGAAGAGTGGCTATCAAAGGCTGAGTTGGTGGCGCCGGTGGGGGATTTTACTTAGGCAGCAATCCTTCATCTTCTTTCGCAAAATGGTTTCTCTAACCCATCGATTAGTTGGATCGGAAAGCAGTGCTATCTGGTGGCATTGCAGTCGGAGACGGAGGTTTTGCTGCTTTTAGGAGCTTCATCAAAGCTGGGGCAGCTCAGGATTCTTGGACAATGGGCTCCAAATATGTTTGTCCACAAGCATGGGTCAAATGTTTTGGTTATCCATTGGAGGGATGGTCCGTGGAAATAATCAAAGCTTTTGGGATGAATTTGGAAAATCTTTTGGAGATCTAAAGATCTAATTTGAGGAGAGAGGATTGTTCCACTCTCTCCCTTCTGCTCGAGTTGGAAATCAACGAGGAACGTCCAAATTCGGTTTGATTGTCCCTTAATGGAGGAATCCATGAGATTGCTCTGAAGGAAATTGAGGATTTGTCGAGTTCTTACCATCAGCCGGAATCCCAATTGGAAAACAATGGCCCCACACCGGATTGGGCAACGGAAAGGGATGGCTGCAAGAGACTGTTGAGTCCTTATGTAATACCCTGCCCCAAAAAGTCCCACATTGCTAGTGGCGCTGAAAATTCCCTGGTATATAAGTAATAGCCTTCCTCCTTCTAGCATAAGGCCTTTTGGGAGCAACAGTGGGTTGGCTCGCCAAAGCAAAGCCGTGCGGGTCCGTGTGTAGGCCCAAAGCGGACAATATTGTGCTAGCGGGACGGGTCGTTACAAATGGTATCAGAGCATGGTTCAACTCTCTGCCTGAGGGTGTGGGATAGGTTGTTTTGTGTGCAGAGCCGGGGACGGCTCTGGCTTTAAGAGGGGTAGATTGTAATACCCTGCCCCAAAAAGTCTCACATTGCTAGTGGCGCTGAAAATTCCCTGGTATATAAGTAATAGCCTTCCTCCTTCTAGCATAAGGCCTTTTGGGAGCAACAGTGGGTTGGCTCGCCAAAGCAAAGCCGTGCGGGTCCGTGTGTAGGCCCAAAGCGGACAATATTGTGCTAGCGGGACGGGTCGTTACACCTTAGTGTTGTGGGACCCGACTTAACTCGAGACCAATCTCTAGACAGACAGTGTCCAAGTTCATTGTATTTACATAGTCAACTTGTAATTACTGTTTTCCTTTTTTGCCAACGTGATTGGCTCCCTTTTTTCTATTTAATCATGTACAAAGCTATACGTTAAAACACAGTGAATACATTTTTAAGAGGAGAAGAATTCTTCTCCTTGAATCCTTTCTCCATCAATTCTCTTCTTTTTCCTTATTTTCATTCTATTATTCATATGGTATCAAAGCCAGAAAGATTTCTGAAGTTTTTTTTCTTATCCGTTGTACTACTTTAGGCGATCCTCTCTACCGTCGCTTTTTCCGGCGACACATCTGCTTGCGGGATCCTCTCTCTCTTGCCGTCTTTGACAGAGCTCTCCTTCCCTCAAGTTGGATCTCTGTTTTGCTGCCTTTTTTGTTGGTTTCTACAGCCCTTTGTCACCAGCGATTCTGCAGTTTTTTAGAAAATCCAGTCTCGATTTTCTGCTTCAATCTGCTGCCTCGCCGCAGATTTGGGAGTCGATCTTGCCACCCTGCAATGGCCCCTGAGTCTACTCTCCATTCCCCCGGGCTTGTCCCACCTTTACATAGTTGTGGGACCCCCTCGTATGCATCACGGTTCTTGCTGCCTCTACCGCTGCTGCCCTTCAATGAAGAAGTCATTTCAAGTAATATATATGAGTGTCATTCCTAGGTAAATGGGATAAATGGTTTTGGTTGTGTTTTCATTATTTTCAACATCAATTTTGAATAACTAAATTCTCGTTGCATCATAGAACCACAAAAAAACAACCCAAAATCGAAAAGGTTTGAAATCTATGTGCATTATCAACCAAAACAAAATACCGTGGCATAATCACTTGCAATAAGATGAGCGGACAGTAAACCGCCAAGAACTCTGATTGTAGTCTCAAATAGTGACACTGTCTTGTCCTGCAAGTGCATGTAGCAATAAAATTAGTAAAGTGGCATTCATCTAACTACCGAACAATAGAAAGAAGTAACAATTTTAAGGCCAAATTGATTGTGTAAGGTCTAATTATGGGGGTTGTGGGCTTCATAGGCTTGAATTTAGGCCTTTTTGAATTTTATTGAATTCTACTTGCAATTTTTTTTATTTGCTTATGTAGAGGGGGTAACTAAATACATTTTACACTTACTCATATTTTAATGGCTGAATTAAATTATCAAATTATTTTACGTATGGTTTTAAAGGCCCAAATGATGTGGGACCTATTTGGCTTGTTTTATTTAGAAATAAAAACCAATATATCCATGTTTAATGAAAAGATACAACAGCACAATTGTGTAAAAAACGAGATTGCATTCTAGGGTGTTTTGTTTCCTTCAATAAAACGTCTTTGTAGAAGACCACAGATGCTCCCTTTACAGGTTCAAGTGTGGTCTTCTTCTCTTTAATCATGGACAAGCAAATCTAGGACCTAGAATGCCGGATTTCACATGGTTTTGTGAGTTCTCCTTACTTTTTTTAAAAAAAGGGTAACGTAAAAATCATTTAAATAAAAAGAAATACTAAATACTAAAACAATGTTAATAATCGAATGAAAACAAGGAGAGAAGAAAAGAAAACAATGAAGAAAGATTGAAAGAAATAATTCTCTTGAGTTCGTCTTTCTTGTCCTTTCTAACAGAGGTTGATACATGTATATAAAGAGTACAGAGAGTCAATCAAGGCGAGGAAAAGGGAAAGATAAATCAGTAAAAATCATTTACAAACAATGATATCTAACAAAATCTAAAAGTCAACCAAAATGTCTAAAACTAAGAAGCACCGATACGGGTACGCGTATCGGATACGACACGCATCCGATACGGGGACGCGGCAAATTTTGAAAAACTAGGATACGGGTGCGGCAGGATACTCTAAATTAAAAAATTACATATATATATATATATATATAATAAATTCAAACATTTACAAAAAAAATCATAAATTCTACTATGAGATAAAAAGAGTCAACATTTCAACAAGTACTAAGTACATGATAAGAAATATAAGTCACTCACAAAATACATGTTTAAACTTATTACAAAATCTGATTGAAGGTTTCAATCTCTTCATTTCCTTCACTGACATCAGTATAAACAACTACCTCCATATCTGGTTCATCAAGAGACAAACTTGCAACCTCTAGAACTCCAGCTCCGTCAAATGGATCCCACTGATCTCCCCCAATGTCCCACATCCTATTTGGTCCTTTTACATAGCCTTCATTCTTCCTTGACAAAAGACAAATATTTGTATGTATGAACACCAAATCTTCAGCCCTTTTAGGATGTATCTTGTTTCTTTTTATGGAGTGGATGAATGAGTAGGTGCTCCAATTCCTCTCACAACACGATGATGAACATGGTTGTACAAGAAGCTTAAGAGTCATCGTTTGCAGTCTTGGTATAGAAGCTCCATAGGTCACCCACCATGTTTTTGGATCCAAGTCCCATCTGTCTTGTAAACAATCAAAGGACCCAAATACATCAGTAACTCCTGAAAACCTTGCATATTCTGTCAGAACAGCTATCCTCTCATTCACATCAGGGTAATACCTCCTCAAACATTTGTTTCTCTCATCAGATATCTCTGCATCCTTATGTGGTACAACCCTATTTGGAGCTTGAACAAGCCATTCACTACTATAATACCTATAGGCTAGAAAAGCATAACATTAGTTTGTAAAACATGAAGTTCAAAATCTAAAAAAATAATCGAAATAGATAAATTACCTTGGATTCAAAGAATGAGCCATGCAATGTAGTGGTGTGCAACTATTAGTCCATCGATCAATGAGTACATCATACACCACACCATAAAAAGTAGACTGCTCATCTAGCTCCTTCAACTCATGGCCATATATCGCCGCCTTCACTTGCTCTATCATTGAATACCACATATCATAAACCAAATGAAGGGTCGACTTATCCGTGTCGAACAATCGGAGCATCTCATAGATTGGGCATGTAAAAGAAAGAATATAGTCAACCTTGTCCCACCATACATCATTTAAAACCATCTCTTTCAGAGCTTGAGCCTTTCCAACATCATCCTCCCTATAGGCACTCCATTCCTCACTAATAACCATCTCCTGAAGGCCACGCTTGATAAGCTTCAATCTCTTCAACATCACAATGGTGGAAGTAAATCGTGTCTCGGCCACAGCAAGCAATTTCAATGGTACAATGGAACTAAAAATAGCCAATCTCATAGAATGATTCATAATGAAGTTGCGAATAAAACATGCATCATCTGAAACTTGAGTAATCCAATGGCATTCAGCAAAAACATTCTCATTCCTCTCTATATTTTTTGCTGCACATATATTTTTTAGTGCAAGATTTAATGTGTGTACCACACAAGGAGTCCAAAATATGTGAGGGTAATGACCTTCAACAAGTAACCCCGCTGCCTTACATACAGGAGCATTATCGGTCACAATTTGCACCACATTCTCTGACCCAACCTCATGAATTGTGTCTATCATCAATTTGGCAATGTAGTGCTTATCTTTATATTCTTTTGACCCATCAACAGCTTTCAAGAAAATGGGGCCTCCCTCAGATGCAGCCATGAAATTGATTAACGGCCTCCTTTGTGCATCACTCCACCCATCACTAATTAGGCTCATCCCCTTCTCATGCCAAGTATTTTTTATTGGTTAGAGCAACATTTCAATGTTTGCTCTCTCCTTTTGTAAAAGTGTGGTTCTTAAAGCATTATAATCAGGAGGAACATATCCACCAATCTGATTGTTGGCAGAAAAAGTATATGAACTAAGATAATAGAGATTTCTAGCAAAGTTAAATGGCAAACTACCTGAATAAAACATTCTAACAATTTCACTTGTAAGCCGATCTCTAGCATCGTTTTTAAATGCTTTTTCCAAAGCACTTGTACCTCCAACGCGTCTTTTTTCCCCTCACTAGTTGATGCTGAGGCCATAAGAGTTGCAATGGAACGATTGGGTAAGGGAACATTTTTGGGTCTAGACCTCTCTTCAGCCTCAGAAACAACTCTTAAGAGTTCCCTTAAATATTCTTCATTCACAGAAGAACATATTTGAATCCCTTTACCAGTTTGCCTCAATAGATGACCCTTAACCCTAAGAGTATGAACCATTGAAATCCTTATTACAAAAATTACACTTCCACTTCCTATTTCCACCTCCAACATTTGGATCTCTACTTTGATATATTGTAACATATGACCAAAGAGGACAATAGTCATCCATAGCTTCGGAGGAACAAAATCTACTTGTAGCTGTACTACTAGATGAACCACACCTACTACCACTACCCTCACCACCACCAGCCATTTCAATTGACAAAGAGGCTGAACAGCAAACATAGACAGAAAAAAAAAAAAAAGGAATTAATTAACTAAAATATATAATCAGATAGACCCATTCGACCAATAAGTATTATCAGAATACCAACAAGTCAGCTTTATTATTTTAGATATTTGGGTAAATAAATGGTGCAGTTTGGGTAAAGAACAATTTTTTTTATTAAATATACAATCAGATTGACTATTTTTGTTTCACAATACGTATCATATTTTTTTATGCTTCTAGCTGTTGCATTTGGTCGGTTCATGTGAACTACCAACTCAAAGCAGTTAAACAAGTACTGTAACTGGTCAACAGTAGTAATCAGATAAAGAGGGACATCCAGAAATATGAAATATCCATTTAAAAGCATTAACATTTTTTCACATATTTACTCATATTCAGAGTCCAGACAATGGAATAAAAACCCAACTAAACTGATTTAACTTGACCTTAGGAAAGGAATGAGAGGGAAAGAAAAATTCACATATAGCCATATCCAGAGTGCAGACCATGGAATTAAAACTGAAATAAAACTGATTTGACATGAATTTAGGCAAGAAGAAGAAGAGAAGAGAAGAAAAGAAGAAGAAACGAAGAAGAAGAAGAAGACGAAGGAGAGAAGAAGAAGAAGAGAAGAACAGAGGAAGAAGAAGAAGAAGAGAAAAAACGAAAATCAGGAAGAAGAAAAAGAAGACATAAAACATAAGTAGAAGAGAACAGAAGAAGAAGAGGAAGAGAAGACGAAGAAGAAGGAGAGAAGAGGAAGAAGAAAGGCATACCTGGAGAAGATGCAGAAGATGAATCGAGAGCAGAGAGCAAGCAGCGAATCGGAAGATGCAGAAGAAGGCGAGCAGTGAATGAGGGTTTCGAAGGGTTTTCGCGAGAAGGAAGAAACGGAAGATAAGATTTTATTTTTTTCCTTTTTTTCCCCCTTTTTCTCCCGTGTTTCGCCGTATCCCGTGTTTTCGCCGTGTCCCGTGTGCCGTATCCCGTGTTTCCCCGTATCCCGCCGTATCTATACGTGTCTGATGTTGTATCCTATCTATATCTGTATTTAAAATATATTTTATTTAATTGGATATGTATCCGACACGTATCCGAGCCGTATCCGACCGTATCCGTGTCAGAAACGTACCCGACACGGATACTCGGATGGTTTCGGAGTATCCGTGCTTCATAGGTCTAAAATGTGATACACCGTATCCTTCAACACTCCCTCTCAAACTGGCACAAAGATTAATCAAGCCCAGCTTGCAGAAAACATCATCTAGTTCAAAGCGAAAGATGGTTTTCATCATCATGTCAGCTAATTGAACCTTGGACTTCAAATATGGAGTGACAATATTTCCAAATGATACATGATGTTGAAGAAAATGACAATCAATCTCTATATATTTTGTATGCTCATGGAAAACTAGATTTGAAGCAATTTTGATTGCAGCTTGATTGTCACAGAATATGATAAATACCTCTGATGAAGGAAAATCCAATTCATCAAGAAATTGTTTGAACTAATATTATCAAACTCGAATCGTATCGTGAATCAGTTTAGGGGTATGAATCGTGAATCGTGAAACATAAATCGTAGAATCGTAAAATTCATAACATTTTTTTCTACAATTTTTATTTATACTACAATTACATATAATGTGACATAAAATAATAAGATGATTTGTTCAATTCCTCATAATATATAAGTAAATATGCAAAGACATGAGTATATGACAAAATGTACCAATGCAAAATTAAATCAAATGATATCACCATTTTTTTTTTGCAATAGTTGCATTCTACATGCAAATGTTGTTCGGTTGCACTCTAGTACAAAACTGTCATGCTTCATCTTCTCCCTCATTCTCACTACCACTTCGATGAACTCAGACCATTTTAACAATATTTACAAATTTCAAAAGACACATCCATTTATCATCCATAAAAAATGATCATCCACAAAAAATTTATATATATATATATTAATATGAGATTTTCCAATTACATTTATATTAAAAGTAATATGCATTAAAAATTAAACAAAGGGCTATTTTGAGAGAGCCAAAAAATTTACATATTCTAAAATAAGGAACAGTGGTCTCTAAGGCTGCATTTGGATGAAGGGTAATTTTATAGTGGTCACCCCTCACCTAGGGTCATCCTTAAGCTTGGGGTCACCCTTGAATACCCCAAGCTTCAATGGGGTATTCAAAAAAGGTGATGAGAGGGGTGATTTTTTTAATTTTTACCCTCACTTGGGGTAATTTTTGGGTTACCAAACAAGGGTAAGGAGGGGTGACCCGAGGACAACCCCCATCCAAACGCAGCCTAAGTCAAAAAAAAAAAACTCAAAACAGTACAATCTGGAAAAGAACACTTAAACTGGAAAACAGATTTTACAGTCCTCAGACGAGGAATGTTAAAGGCAAAAGAAGACATCATAGTCCTTGTCTGAGGACTATTGACGGAAGAAAAAATCTTCCAGGTCCTTCTAGGAGGACCTGCAAAGAAAACTCAAACTTTTTTAATAGCTCCTAAGTCTTAAATGTTGAATAAAGCGAAACAATGCGATGAAGAGGCGAAGGAGAAAAGATGGAAAAGAGCAATTAGAGAGCGATGATGATGAAGAAAAATAAGAAGAAAGAGGAAAGATGAAGAAGAAAAAGAGAAGAACATATGGAAGAAGTGAAGAAGAAAGAGCAAACGAAGAAAAATCCAGTAACGAAAGTAGAGTAGAAGCGAAAAAAAGGAAAAAAAATCATACCTCGAAGAGAAGGCTAGAAGAGAAGGACCGAAGCTTTACTTTTGCAAAAGGATTGAAGAGAGGCTTGCAGAGGAGGCATTTGCAGATCGAAGAGAAGGCTTGGAGAATTTTTCCTGTTGGAAACTTGTAGCGATTGGAGTCTCAAGATGGCTTTGTCGACAAAAGAGACCAATCAAAAGAGGTAGCTTCTTTAAATTCCCATGCAAAAGTAGGTTGTCAAAGTCGAATCATATCTTGAATTGGTCTAGGGGTGTGAACCGTGAATCGTGAATCATGAATCGTGAATCGTAAACCATAGAATCGTAAGATTCATAAAAATGCATTTGAAGTCAAGTTTTAACATTCCAAAATATAGTATATTGTACACCATACATTATACAATATAACAGTATACTGGTATACACCATACATTATACTGTATGACTATGGAAGTGAAATTGTTGACCTGCAAACTTAATTCTATTATTATTTCATGAAATTTATTACATACAGAGCATTACATAAATCATGCGAATGATAACATAGAAAAGAGAAAAAATTTCAGAAGAAAAGAAGAAAAACGAAGCAAAGAAAGAAAAGAGAAAAAAAAATTCAGAAGAAGAGGAGGAGAAAAATGAAAACAGAGAGAAAAATAGAGGTATGTTAGGCTTTGTGGAGCCTGATCATCAAAGATGTGTTATTTTGACAACCTTGCGCAAAATAGACTTTCCATTACCCATGCACACGTCTTCCCATTTTAGGATGAATCGTACAAGTCTACGATTCAGAGGGTTGAATCATACAATTTGCGATTCAAACCCAGACTCGTACATTACATACCATTTGCGATTTTGCCTACGATTTGTATCGTTTTACCTGACAATTTCGAGTCAACTCGCGCCTCGTACAATTTTGACAACATTGGTTTAAATCACAATAATTCACATGTTGTGTTAACCATGGCCCTGTATTCTGCTTCTGCATTAGAACGAGCAACAATAGTTTATTTCTTGCTTCACAAAGAAACCAAATGAGATCCTAAAATAATAAAAAGCCCGAGGTAGATCGTCAATAATCAGAAGAACCAGCACAGTCAGCGTCAGAGTACTCGTGAATATTAGACGTAGATTGATTCTCATAAAAGTGTCCACGACCAAGGTAAGCCTTAAGATAACGTAAAATGTGAAAGACAGCATGAAGGTGAGCATCCGTAGGAATATGCATAAATTGATTGAGCACACTGACAGCATAAGCCAAATCAGACTAGGTGATTGTAAGATAAATGAGTTTGCCTACCAACTGCTGATAAAATCGAGAATCAAGAAGAAGAGTCTCATTGGATGCAAAAAAAATTGAATTAACATCAAATGGTGTATCTGTAGGCTTTCATTCAGAATATCCAACCTCATGAAGAAGATCTAAAGCATATTTCCATTGAGAAAGAACCAAGTCCTTTAGATGATCGAGCAACTTCAATTCCCAAGAAATAACAAAGTAAGACAAGATCCTTAATATCAAAAGACTGTTACAGATAGGCTTTCAAAGCATTGATAAAAGGCCCATTATTTCCTGTAAAGACTATATCATTCACATAGACCACGATGAATATAACATCTTTAGCACGATACACAAAAACGGAATGATCTAATTGACATTGTGCAAAACCATAATTTAAAAAGGTTGTGCTAAATTTATCAAACCACGCCCGAAGAGACTGTTTAAAACCACATATTGTTTTTTTAAGTTGGCATACCTTCCCTTACTCCCCCTGTCTAATAAAGCCCAGAGGTTGTAGCATGTAAACTTCTTCTTTCAGGTCACGACAGATAAACGCATTCTTGACATATAACTAATGACGATTCCGCTGCTGAGTAGTAGCAATAAAGATAATAACCCGTACAGAGGTGATCCTTGCAACAGGAGAGAAAATATCATGATAATAAATACTATAGGTTTGAGTGAAACTTTTAGCCACTAAACGAGCTTTATATCGAGCAATGAATCTGTCTGGATTGTGTTTGATCGCAAAATCTCACTTACACCCTACTAGAGTCTTCCCCTATGGCAAGGATACCATCTCCCAAGTCTGATTTTTTTCAAGCGCAGCCAATTCTTCTTCCATAGCAGCCTTCCAAAAAGAATCTTGAAAAGCATTATGAATCCTCTTAGGAGTGGAAAGTGTATCTATTTTAGAGAGGAAGTCGCGATATGATAGAGAGAGTATTCTAGGAAACAAAGTGATTTATCGGATGGTCAGTACACGCACATTTACCTTTCCTTAAAGTATAGGAAGATCAAAATTCTCAGGTGATGGATCTAGATAGTCCAAGGATGATTGAGTGGTAGTAGATGAAGCATAAGGCCAGTCTTTCTTCTTGTGATAAACAATTAGAGGCTTAGAGGTAGACAGATCAGAAGAAGCCTCAACTGTGTCTGTAAGAGTAGGAAGAACATGAGGAGAACAAAAAGACTTATAACTGGATGGTTGAAGACGTGAAGTATTTTCAAAAAAAAAAACATCAATAGAAACAGATCTTTTACTAGATACCGGATCGAAACATTTATATCCCTTCTGAGTAGAAAAGTAGCCCAATAACACATATTTCACATATTTTTTTGGAAGTTTGTTAGCAGAAAATCATAAACAAAACAGGTACATCCAAGAACATGCGACGGAAGTATAAAAACAGATTGATAGGTAAAAATAACATCAATAGGTGCTTTGTCATTTAAGATTCTTATAAGGATGCGATTTATTAAATAACAAGCAGTAAGGATAGAATCAGGTCAATATGGCGTAGGAACATTCATCGCAAATAACAAAAATCGGGTTACCTCAAGAAAATGGTGATTCTTCCTTTCAACAACTATGTTCTGCTTAGGTGTATGGGGGAAGGAAGTTTGAGATTCAACCCCATGTTCCTAAAGATAATGTAAAAAATAGTAAGATATATATTCTCCCCCATTATCACTTCGCAAGGTTTTAAGGCGACAATCAAATTGAGTAGTAATACATTTATGAAAAGTGTGAAAATGATCAAAGACCTCAAATTTATGTTTCAACAAATAAATTCAAAAGTCATTCAAGAGTAATCATCTATGAATGTAACAAAATAATGAAATTCTATTGAAAAAACAATGGGTGACATCCAAACATTAAAATGTATTAAGGAGAGAAAAGGGGAAGAAGAATGATTGGAAAACCAATAAAAGGTGGGACGATGTTGCTTTCCATACTAGCAACTATCAAAAAAAAAAAAAATTATCAAATTTAAAGAAGGTTGCAAATGCTTTAACACTGTATTGGATGGACGACCAAGCCGACAATGACAAAGCCAAGTATCCCGATGATTAATAGAACAAGCAACATGTTCTGAGCCAATTTGTGGATCAAAGAAGTACAAACAATTTTCTTCATGACCACCCCCAATCGTTTTTTTTGTGACCAAATCCTTAAAACCACAATGAGAAAGGAAAAAAGTCACAGAACAATTTAAGGCCTTAGTAAGTGAACTAATAAATAAAAGATTATTAGACAATCGGGGAACATGAAGAACGGAAGATACATAAAGAGTAGAAGATATAGGAATAGTCCATCTACCATTGATAGAGGTAAGGGTCCCATCAACAAGTTTAACATGTCCAAGAGAAAGAGAATTAAGAAAAAATATGAGACATACCTGACATGTGATCGGTAGCCCCAGAATCAATAATCCAGGGACTGTCAGATGAGGTCTGAAACGCAAATGAGATGGTACCTAATTGAGCAACAAAATTTTGGCATAACCAGAGGATTGAGACTCTTAAGTTGCATCCTATCTTGTTGCAAGGAATCAAATTCTTGCCGAGACACTTGAATAACATCATCTCTAGGAGAAATAGGGTTAGAGAATGCCATATGTAAAGAGAAAAAAAAGGTTCTTCTACAGTAACTGCACGTCTACAAAATCTGATAAAAGTGGGCCCCGCGAATCAAAAAACCAAGAGTAATCCAATGAGATTGAAAGAACCACTAGGGGTGACTGTAGCAGTGAAATCCCAGCCTCAGATAAGGTGTACAGGAACAAATAGAACCAAATCTTTGAAAAAAAAAAGGCCTCTAGACATCACTCCAACAAATCTGAAGAGGCCAAGCAGGCCCCACTACTCACCAAAACCCTAGGTCAACTGTACGAAATCATTCTAGGGTCAGTGGCAACACTAAAAGTAGAGTATCAAAAAAATCCAAGGGCTAAAAAACATGCAGAAAATGGTGTTTCAAGCATCCTTGTTGCAGATCTAAAAAGCAGTAAAGCGGGCCCCACCTTTAACCGAAACCCTAGATGAACCAAAGGGATATGTTCTAAGGGCAGGGGTGGCTGTGTGGAGTGAGAGATCTTGTGGCAACAACCTTAGTATGGTCTGGATAGAGAGAGAGAAACCCAAAACCCAAAAATAGGGTATTGTAATTGTCCCTGGAGTATTCTTTAAAAAAAAAAGGAAAAGTGGGACCCACCGGTAGTCAATCCAAAGATCAATCCTGATGGATTGGAACTAGAGGAAGAGGCGACAAAAACAAGGTGGAGTCCAAGATGAAATCTTACGCGATAGAGTAGCCCTAAATGCCTAATGTGATTCCCTAAAAACTAAAAAGGGATAAAAATAGTACACCCTAAGACTAATATGGGCTGAAATTAAATTCAAATTAATATCTGCAATTAGTAAATATAAAATTACCATACTTAATCATGCAAATAAAATGAATATAAAGGAATAAATGGGTTACGGGGATTAAATAAAACAAAAACAAAGTCAAAAGTGTATAAAGATCGGGAATTAATAAAATAAGAGTGGTGGGTATGTGATGGGTTAATAAAAGAATCGAAGGAAGGGGATGAATGAGGAGATGTTGGTGTAAAGGGGCTCACGAAAAGAGAAAAGGCCTTTTGACTTGCGACAAACAAAAGGGCTGGTTCGAGGGGTCACAGAAGTCGGAGATATGGTGGTCACGGCAAAGAGGGTGAAGGAATATTAAACAGCGATCGGTAAACATGGAGGTGGCGGCGAGGTGGTTAGGATCTAAGATAGATATGGAGTTCTGGGCAGGTAGTGACAACTCCAATAGGTTTTGCGACAAGGCCGGGATGGGTTTAGGATGGTACGGCAGCAATATTTGGAAGATGAGAGGGTCGCGGAAGCAAGGGGATCCTTAACAAGGGGTGACAGAAATGGATTTAGGTCAAAGGAGAAGAGAAGAAGAGAAGAGAAGAAAACCGTACCTGGAAGAAGATGGCCCCACGCCAAAGGAATCACTCCCAATCTCAATCGCACCAGAGGTTTTTTTTGCAAAAATCTTTCTCAAATTTTATTCATATCATCAATCGTGTGTTTACAAGAGAGAGGGGAGGGGGCTTATATAGACACACCTCCTCTTAAAAAAAAAAAAAATACATAAATACCCTTACTTAAAATAAACTAAACAACTTACTAAATAAATAAAAATTAAAAACACAGGGAAACAAAAAAGAAAAGGGGATGTGCCGCATCAATCTCCCCATCTTAAAAAGAACTCGACCTCGAGTTCAAACAGATGAAAAGAGACCAATCTTCCACGCGTCTTCCTAGAGTGGAGTCTCCAATATGCATTCACGGGCACGTGAGATCTTCAAATGTCATCCAATGGAGTCATCATCAAGCCACAATGTTGCTGGGAGTGGCTTTCTTCCGTCGTCGCTAGGATGCTCAGACATCTGAACTACCACTGTGGTCAACATGTTCTAAATAAGAAGAATACACCTCTGGCGATACAAAATTGTGGTATCTCTCCAGAAGAGTCGAATCCTGTCGTTGAAGTTCATCTGATGTCAACAATGTGAATTTTGTCTTCGGTTGGCGTGTGGGAATCACTCTCTCATCCAGTATAAACTTTACCTTCTCTCTCTTGGGTGACGGGGAAGGCTTCGTAGGTTCAGGCCATGGATTATGAAGTGGGCTAGGTAAGCCAGTATATGGGTCAAGATGAGGCTCATATGAGGTAGGACTGAGTGGTAAGGCTGCTGGAACTGGACAAAATGTGAGGTCTTCCACATGATCATCCGCATCAAATTCATTGGACTTGCAATGAGTATCTACAGCAAGCTTATATTGTTCATTGCATGTATTAATTTCACTTTTAATTTCAGCATGCAATGCATGTGTATGTGGTGCAAATGTAGATGCAGACTCAAACAACTTGGGCGACACTGGCACTGGACTAGGGTCTATGGATGGGGATGATATGGAAACACACCTAACCAACCCAAGAGGATTTTCATCAAAATTATTGGTGCCCTCATCACTATCGGGATCTAGTCCTTCATATAACAATTCATTTTGAACGTATTGGTCAGTCTTTTCATTGGATTGTTGTTCCAACACAAGGGCTCTTTCCTTATTCCGACTTTTGGTAGGACACTCGTGTGCGAAATGCCCATAACCATGGCAGTTGTAGCATTTGATCCCTTGTTTGGAAGAACTCGCACCAGAAGCTCTTTTAACACTAATATCCTTGTTTTGGAATGGAGCACTGGTGGCTGGCTTGGCTTGATTCACCGTACCCCATGGAATAGACTCAAACTGGCTAGGAGGGTTCGGTGTTAGGTAACGTTCCAGTTCTTAAAACTCTCTCATAAATCTCCTCCAAAGTGTTGATACTGTGGGGAATCAACTCCTTTTGGAGATCCGGACGGAGACCCATTCTAAACTGAGAAAGAGTCACAAGAAGGTCCCCCTTTATATCACATCTCATTAATGTACTCATCAAACTTGTCGATGTAATCACCGACTTACATGTTTCCCTGACGAATTGCTTGCCATTGATCCATTAATCTCTCTCTATAGGTTAAAGGGAGGTATTTTTCTTTCAGTTTTTCTTTCATTTCATCCTAATGAGAAATAGGCTTACCTCCGACTCTTTCAATTTAGCGCTCTACATTGATCCAGAAAAGTTTGGCTTGACCCAACAATTTCATTTTTGCAAATCTCATCCGACACCCTTCTGACATGTTATATCATTCAAAGTAGTGTTTCATGCCAGACAACCAGTCAATAAAAGCCTTTGGGTCAAGTCGACCATCAAAACTTGGAGCCTCAACTTTAACAGTTCTCACTATTTCAGATTCAGGGTCGGGAAGGTCATGAAAAGCATAATGGTTGTGGAGACTGTTTCTTCCTCTACCACACCCTCGGTCACCAACTCGACCTCGACCTCTACCACCACCAACTTTCATGTCATTGTTTTGATTGAGGGAAAGCTCTAGTTCATCGAAGCGGTTATCGGTTCTAGTCGCATGTTCTGCTATTCTGGTTTCCATGTTGGCAAAGCGGGCACTGATATCGTCTAAGATCTTGGTAAACGGTGTGAGGTACGTATTGGGTTGATACTCTCGGCCACTATGTGTCGGCATGCACAGACACACGCACTAGGGTACCACTAATCGCGGATATAGGACAGATTAAATGCAATGACCTAAGTCTATATGCAATGAATGAAAGAAATAAGGTGATACAAGAATTATTTTTTTAATTAATTAATCAATTAATTAATTTTTTTAAATGCGACCTATGACCTGGAAAGTTAGGAAACTCTCCTAACCAAGGCTCTGATACCAATTTGATGCAAGACAAGGGATAGGGTAACCCTAAATGCCTAATGTGGTTCCCTAACAATTAAAAGGGGATAAAAATAATACACTCTAAAACTAATATGGACTGAAATTAATATTTGCAATTAGTAAATATAAAATTACCACACTTAATCATGCAAATAAAATGAATATAAAGGAATAAATGGGTCAAGGGGATTAAATAAAACAAAAACAAAGTCAAAAGTGCATAAAGATGGGGAATTAATAAAATAAGAGTGGTGGGTAAGTGATGGGTTAATATAAAAATCGAAGGAAGGGGATGAAATGAGGAGGCGTTGGTGTAAAGGGACTCACGAAAAGAGAAAAGGCCTTTTCACTTGCGACAAACAAAAGGGCTGGTTCGAGGGGTCACGGAAGTCGGAGATATGGTGGTCACGGCGAAGAGGATGAAGGAATGTGGCTTTGTAGAAACAGCGAAACTTGGAGGTGGTGGCAAGGTGGTTAGGATCTAAGACAGGTATGGAGTTCTGGGCAAGTAGCGACAACTCCAACGGGTTTTGCGACAAGGCCGGGATGGGTTTGGGATGATACGGCAGCATTATTTGGAAGATGAGAGGGTCACGGAAGCAAGGGGATCCTTAACAAGGGGTGACGGAAATGGATTTAAGTCAAAGGAGGAGAAGAAGAGAAGAGAAGAAAAATCATACCTAGAAGAAGATGGCCTCACATCGTGGCCTCGCACTAAAGGAATCACTCCCAATCTCAATCGTGTGGCCTCGCGCTAAAGGAATCACTCCCAATCTCAATCGCACCAGAGGTTTTTTTTTGCGAAAATCTTTCTCAAATTTTATTCATATCAATCGTGTGTTTACAAGAGAGAGGGGAGGGGGCTTATATAGACACACCTCCTCTAAAAAAAAAAAACTAAAAGGAAATTACATAAATACCCTTACCTAAAATAAACTAAACGACTTAATAAATAAAAATTAAAAACACACGGAAGCAAAAAAGGAAAGGGGATGCGACTATGGAAGATGAAGATATTGCATAAAGATCGTCGGCAAGTCAAAATAGCCGTTAGAAGTCAAACTAGTCGTTGGCAAGTCAAACTAGCCGTTGAGACATTTTTCTATAAATTCAGAGGTCATTTAATTTGAAAATCAATCATAAACCTTCCTAGACTCTCAACAGAGGTTCCCAACATTGTCAAACACCATTGAACCTCTCTTAGCATTTCATAATCACACCCACAAATGTCTATAGAATACTCCAAGCTATTTTAGCTTCTCCTTGGTCTGATTAAGACATCATTAACTAGGGAAATCTTGTAACATCATTATCCAATCCTAGATCCAACCTCGCCTACGATTGTGCAGAACACAGGAGATCATCAAGCATTGAAGATTGGAGTATAGAGGCAACTCTCAAAGAACACCAAATCAAGATCTGTGCTCAAGACTAAGGCAAGTGTTCTTTATTTCTTTCTTTCAATTCATGTACAGTGGATTAGACCTTTGTGATCGAACCAGTATAAAAAATAGGTATCAAGGAGTAGACCTCAGTGGTCGAACCTTCCAAAATTAGGTGTGTATTGTTTGGGTAGGTCACCCATTCATAGTGAGTGGGCTCCGAATAGCCCAAGGTTGGGTCAGTCCAAGAGTGGATGCAGGTTGATTAACCGAACCACTATAAATCTCTATCCATAGTTTACTTTTATTGCTTGCTATTTGCTGTTTTCATTATTTCGCTGCACATAATAATTTGATTAATTAAGGAGGGTAATAAAAATTGGAAAGGCCCGCTCCTCACCCCTAAACATGACACCCACCATCTTACCTAATTTGATCATTTAAATAGCATCTTCTGTGGATACACCCCATTTCTCCAGAGCTAGAAAACCGATTGGCTCCTCAAAAACAAGAACCTTCTTAACTAGACACAATGAAGCCTTACACTTATTGCAATTCTCCGCCCTCAATTCAATCGGATTGATGCCGCATTCCACAGTTTTTGTTTCCAAATCTTGCTCAACAAAACCCAAATTGACTATGCTTATCCCCAAGCCCACCTCACTAGCCAAAGCCATAGGCCTAGAACCAAGCCCATTATTATCTATGATGCAACCCCTCAATTTAGGTCCATGATCAGTATAAATATAAATATATATATATATATATATATATATGAGTCATTCTCTCAAATCCCCTCATCCTACGAGCGCCAGGGATTTCTTTTAGACTTTCCTCCCTTGTGTATATCCTCACCATCAGTCTCACATGAGGAATCTACAGCATCAGAGCTCTCCTTCCTTCCTATCCGGAGATTGGTACTGTGTCATCCATCAAGGAGCCTTCCATCCGTTGAGGCCACGTGACCAAACCTCCATTCCTTTGATTCGATCACCTCCTACACCTAGATCCAAATTTTGAATCCACAATTCCCACTCAAACCTCATTGTCTACACAAAGCACAGAGTCCTCCCACATGCACTTATTATAATGGAGTCACCTTCACCTGCACTTGGGAGTACCACAGCCATTGGAAGATCAAGATTCACCGAGAATGATCACAAATCCACCCAATGCCAACCAAACTTCCGTCCGAGAGATTATTGAAGCCCATTGTAGCAAGCCCCACGACTGGCATCCACATCCCACAACTGATTTAAAACCTATAGGCCTAATATTGATCAAAAACCAAAGATTCACCTAATTTCATCAAGAACTCCCTAGATACTTCCAAACAATTGTCCACTTCCACCAAAATCCAAACCTAGCTTAGATCCCTCTTCAGAAGATTAGCCGAATCAGCGAAAAACCATGCAAACCCACTCTTTCATCTATTTTCCAAAGATCTCTCTGACCAAACCACCAAAAGAATACCAATAATTCTAATCCACACCAACATTCTCACAATCCTCAGATTAGGTTTCACATACTCAACCGACATCGCACCTTGAGAGCTAAAAAGGGCCTCCACATTCTCAACCGACATTGCGAGCTTAAGGCAACAAAAGAGGAACTTCTCCAACCACTCCTTGTTCGCTTTCAAGTGTGCCTCCTCAAAATAAAAATAAAAATAAATCAAACTCTCCTTTTTTCAAGGAATATTCTCTCCTCAAAATCTTTCATAACCGATGCATAAGATGTAGTTCCACCCCTTCTCCAAATCTCCTCTCTCTTATTCTTCTCATTAAAAAACCACCCCTGGAACAGAAAGACCCCTAGCCTTGTCCCTTCCTACTACCAACCCATTCCTTGCCATGAATACCTCCTACCCTTTCCAGAACCTAGTCCTTTTAACTAGCATTTGCTTATCGTCGTGAATGATCCCATTAAGTGCAAGGATAGCTTGATTTGCTTGATCCTTATCCCCCATCCTCACAAAAGCATAGACCTCTTGCCTCTAAGATCCCTTTTCTTAGGGATGAAACATCTCTCACCTCCCAAACTTGCTAAAAGACCTCCCCAACCAGACCACTTACGCTTCATCTAGTAGAATTTCTACAAAAACTGCAGCGTCCTCACTGACCTTCCCCTTCTCTCCCTTCACCTCCACGCCCATTTGGACCTTGAAATGTGATTTTTATTTTGGACAAATATTGTAAATTCTGTTTTCTTACTGCCGTTTGTATGAAGATTGGTAATGATTTTGTATGTTGTTGTGCCGAAATATTGATATTTTCTTCTATAGTTATTGTAAGGCCTATCTAAATTAGCTTGGACTAATCATTTAAAAAGAATAGCCTGGGCTGCATCACATCTCCTCTTCAATCTTGATTTGCTAACACCTAGCCTAGCTACTTTGTTGAGTCAAATAATTAGTGGAAATGCATAATACTTTTGGCAAATATGAAAAAATCTAAAAAAATTCTATAATTTAGGCGCAACAAAATAAGCAAAAAATTATAGTGAAAAACAATCAAAAAGGATAATGCAAACAAAAAAGAAAAACAAATGGCAGATGTCATGCTTTTGGGGCACATTCTTTGAGCTAGTAAGGTGAACAATGAGATCAATACTGTTGAAAGATAAAATAGAGCAATACTCACAATATCAAATCTAAGGTTTTTACAAATCCATTCAACTGCCGCAGAAAATTGTTCACGGTCACCCAATAAGGCCAAAGTATCCAAAGAATCAATCTGTCCAGAGAAAAATATTAAACTATTAACTAATTGTTGTTATGGTGGATGAAGTACAAGAAAAATGGATTATCTTACAAGAGTTAAAGCATAACCACCAAGAGAGTCTTCCCCTGTGCAGGTTAAAGGTCGCAATTCATCACGAGGAAAAGCATGTTTAATATAACCATCAAAGGCATGATAGAACATTTGACGAACCTGAAAAAAAAAAAAAATTAATTAAAATAATAAAAGAGGAATCAACGTTTTGAGAGCTCTAATAATGAAGTCATTGAGTTTTAGATCATCGAAAGCAAATGAAGAATGATTGTTTTCTTCGGGTTCCAAGGATAAGCAAGGCAGCCTTTGCATTACAAAGTTCACCTCATGGTTGTGGCTTATTCTAGAAGTGAAAACACACCATGAATATTTACATCTTTTTTATTCTTTGCAATATTTATTTTTACATGGTATGTTGTTTGTATTAGGTCTAGTAAGTAACAAGCTTATTTGAGTGTAGTTGTCAGTCGATGAGTGTTGGATAAGGTCATGAAGTGATACTTATTTCAAGCTTAAGCCATGAAACCCTATAAAACCTATAGCAATATATCACATCTCAAAATCATTCAACAAATATATAGAAAAATGATCCCCTAAGGTGTCTCATTTACTGTACCGTCATGTGGGGCCCACATGAGCCATTGCGCATTGGTTGATTAGAAAGGTTTTACCTTGAATAAGGTGCCTATAAAAACTCACTTTGAATGTATAAGACTATAAGTAAAACCATGCTTTTTAAAGTCCTAGAACATCAACTTTATCCGACGATGTAAACTTTATGGGGTTGATCAATGGTCCATCTAACTCAGAATGGATCAAATTGGGTAAGGACCGGATTCAAAGGGGGCAGGTGGGTGTTGTTATAAATGTTGTAGTGAGATCGGTCACAATCAATTATAATCAATATAATCTAAAGGTCAAATGCACATGTAAAATGTGAAATTACTAAAACATTTACAACTCTCCCCCTCAAGCTGGTGCAAAGATATCAATTAAACCTAGCATGCTTAAGACACTCAAGTTGTGATCGTGAGATGGCATTGGTGAGCATATTTGCAAGTTGATCATTGGATTGCAAATAAGGAGTGAGAATTTGACCCACAAAAATATGATAGTGAAGAAAGTGACAATCAACTTCAATATGTTTGTGGAACCCCATTTGACCAGTTTTTTCAAACCGCTGCAAGGACGTTTGGAAACTCAGTTTTTGCTTTCTTCCTCCATGATCTAAGTGTTTACTCATCAGGTACTGCTGAAACTTCACAACCATAGTCGCCCCTAACCCTAGTATCTATCCATTCTGTTGACCTAGGGTTTTGGTCAACGAAGGGGCCCACGCTCCTTGTTTTTCTGCACAGCTGCAGAGATACCTAGAAACCCAATTTTTCCTCTTTTTTCCTTTGATCTGTGACGAGGAATCATGGATCTTGTTGGAACAACATTTACAACAGGTGTGAGGTGAGAGGAGTAATTGGGACCAAGGTGGGCCCCACAAGGTCATCACCTCATGAAAATTTCAAGAGGTCACCACCTTAAGGCAAAATTGTATAACAATGATCACCTAGGAATGCATCTAATTTGAGGGCAGTAACCAAATGGGCCCACATGGCCCTAATCACATCCATTATCTTCTCACACCTATCTACCCCATGTGAATTGGATCCATAACTAGTCATGACCCCAGCCCCTCAGATCCCTCATCTTCTAGCTCACCTGCGCATGCATTTGCGTAATGTTCACTATTTTGAGGTCTTTAAATATGGGTTTCTGTGTTGTTACAAATTTGAGGAATGAATTGTTGAAATCACTTTTGGTTACCTCTCCCTCTTTGATGTAGCCCAAGGTAGCAATCCAATTGAACTAACATGGAACAACATAGGCAAAACGAAATGCAATCAAGTTGACTTAGCAATCCAATTGAACCAAGTAAATGCAAAATTTATTCAATTCAATCGAAAAAAAAACAAAGACTAGCCTCAAACAGAAACAACTTACATAAAGATAACTCTACTTCCCACACTTGGGAGACCAAACTCGACCCTTGGCCTACGCTAGGTGCTTACTCAACCACCACTTGGTTGCCTTTGGTGGCTGCACAAGGTCTCCTTATATAGGATTTTAAGTAGGTGTAAAGCAACCCTAGTTGGCTCAAGATCTAACCCTAGCTTACACATGATCAACCAATAAAAAATGAATAAAAAGCAACCAATCAATAACAAACACCTAAGATTTCAACCCAACCAAGTCTTCAGCTTCCAATCAGATTTGGAGAAGGTTGCACACAAAATTGGAAGTGGTAGATGATGCCCACACCTAATGCCATCCAATGTGAAAAAGGCGCCTAGGATGATGATGTGGAGTTGGCCAATCAAAATGCACCAAATCCATGTGCCCATGGAATGTCCATCATGGAATGAAAGTCATTGATCTCTTTGGACTAGGAGTCCGACACACCCAAAGGAGTTAGCTAGGAATACCACATGCCAATAGAGAGACAATTTAGGGTAGGAGTCGGTCATGAGGAATCACACACGCTTTGGGAGAATGAAAGTAGGAGAAAAGTCGGTCATGAATCAGTTTCGGCACCTCTTGACACTTGTTCACTAAAACAGTCATAATTCAGGCTACGCAAATCAGAATCGTGCAAACTTGGGCTTGTTGGAAAGTTCATTTAATAAGCTTTCCAACAAATCAAATTTCATCAAAATCCTATATCTTTTGATATCTCAATTATGTCTGCAAAGTAGTTGTATTTTTTGCCAATGAGAGAAGTTGAATTTTAACTAGTTGTGCCTTCTTCCTTGCTCCATGCAAACTCCACGTTTAAGCTAGGGTTTTGGCTGTGTGACCCTCCTCCAAGTGGGGTCCATTAAGCTCTCAAGTGGGCCCCGGGCTCATGGGTGAGGACCACACACACAGAACCTACCAATTCGGAGTCTGGACTAGTTAGTTTAACCCTGCACATGCCACGGTGGAAAATGAAGTTGTCTTCTCTTTCATTTTCAAGTTTGATGGCCTCATCACTCTTTCTTTGTTGTGTGTTACTTATCTTCTTTTTTCTTTTCTCATTTATCTTTGAAGGTGTTATCTTCTCCTATTCTCTTCTCTCAAGGTTTTTTTTTTTTCAAGACTTCTCCTCTTGCTTCTTCCTCTTCTGTTTCTTCTCATTTATTTTTTTCTTTCAAATTCAATATTGGCATTGATTAGAGTTTAGGCATACCGTCTCAAGCATCCAATAACACAAGCTGCATCATTGATCAGCCCTGATCCATTAGAATATAATAAAAGTAAAACAAATCAACGAAAGATCAAGTTGATATGACCATACATTTTGGTTGACAAAAAAGTGATTCATGGACATATCAAATAATCCCAAAACCTTATTCACTGTGCGATGTCAATCAGAAGGGCACTACCAAAGTGAAAGATCATTAATGTGATGCACTGATTGAATTTTTTTTTTTCATGCCATCTGATTTAATAGACTTCTCTTTTAAGTTTTGACCACTAATGTTGTATTAAGGGCATTGGAAACCCAGCTAGTGTTTAGAATTATATTTGTTTAAGACTGCAAGCTATCCATAGTGGAACCCGCCAAATAAACAGCCTCAGCTACGAATTGTGCGACCAAGATATCAATCATGCATCCAATCTGCAAAAACATGCATACTTATTTTTCAATATCTTTTTGGGAGGTTGGAATTTTAACATTTTCACCTATTAATCCTCATTTTGTGTTAACAAAAAAATAAAGAAGTAATTGCCTTGACCTATTTTCATAATAGTGCAAAGTCATACGATAGAAAATTCGGACGGAGGCACCGCATTTTATTGATGCATCAAAAGACGGTACCTGCGTGTTTCAGATCGAATACATAAATAAATGGGAAACCAAAAGACATCCCAATTCCATATCGGAATCAAATAACGGTTGAATTCAAAAGAAAGAAAGAAAAACAATAGAAGCCCGTTGATGTAAAACATCACTTCAGTTCCTACAGATATTCTAACGGAAGATGGACATCAAAGATCCTATAAGTAGTTCTTATCATGTAATAAGCATGGAGAGAGAGATGTGCAGGGAAACCTCGTCCCGCAGCTGTTTTGCCTCAGAAGGAGTGACACTATCTGCAAGAGCTTCTTTTTGTACAAAAATGGCAGAGAAGATGACAACAGAGAAGAAAAGAATGATGGGCCCTTTCATCTCACACTTGTCCTTTGACTATTGTTTCCTCTTTGCTCGCTTATCTACTCTGATCTCTGTGTTACAAGCACCCTCAAGCTCGCAGACGAAAGTACGGACTCGGGAAACCACGATACCATTCGGGGAAATTCTAAAAAAACTCTTTTTTTAAAATGATTTTATAATTTTAAATGTTCTCTGTTTTAAAAATATTAAAAAAATCTTGTAATTTTTCGTGAAAAACTCAAAAGCTTCCTTTATCGCTAGTCAAATGATTCTATCAAGTCAAATATTAAAAATACCATTTTCTTAAAAAAGATAAACAACTTATAATCAGTTACTTTTTATAAAATAATAAAAATATTTCATAATAATTAATAAAATAAAAATGTTGGATGAGCCTACGCAGGAAAAAAGGGTGTGAGATGACTCTAATAATATTTAGGAAAAAGCCTTATAAAAATTATAATTCGAAAGAAAATAAATCTAATAAAATATTGAGTTTTACTTATTCAAAGATGAATTAGTAATGCAATCAAGAAGCAAGGCATAAGAAAGTACCTTTTTAATTTATGTATGTTTTTATTATTTATTTTTTATGTTTTAAGTTGTAATTGAAGAGTCCGAAATTAAAGCGAAGATCAACTATATCCCTCACAAAGAATGCAAGAGTTGTATATCAATTACGGAATTTAAGTGGTTAAATATTCTCATCTTTTGTGAGAGATCTTTCCATCAAAATTTTTGAATGCCTAATCTAATCTATAGTATTTGTGGGTATTATCATAGATTTAGGGTTTTTACCTATGATCACCAAAAAGTATGTCAATGGATTTTCATTAAATAAAAAAAATAAAAAAATCGAGACTCCTGGATCATCAATCGTCTTCTCAATTTTCTATAAAATTAGTCACATTCGTGAGACAGATGACTTTTAGAAGAGGCAAACACGCAGAGAAGGAGAGGAAGAGAGAGAGAGAGTTTCATTGTAGAATGAGAGAATTAGTGAACTTTCTTAGTAATTTATGTTTCAGTGAATACAATCACAAGAGGTCTACTCGCAAATGTCTGATTAGTTGAGTAATTTTGGTTTATTTCTATATTTTGTAGCCACCAGCTACATTATTTGTCATTGCATCGCATTGACCCCCAAGGATATACATCAGAATCCTCTTGATTACATCCACCCATACACCCAAATCACCATCAACAATCTATAGGGTAATATTGATATTTTCAACTTTTTACATGGCTAGTGAAGGTGAATTTAAGTTGACTTTCAGTCAAGGAAATTTTTTAGATTTTTATTAAAATTCAGGAGGTTTTTTAATTTTTAAAAAATAAAGGGGGTCTTTTTAGAATTATAAGAATGATTAGAGGGTCTTTTAGAATCTCTCTATTCTATTTTGCATTATAAATGTCATTTAAGAAATTTTATTGTAATAATCATATTTTGGGTTTTTTAACACTCAGTAGTTTATATAATTTTTTTATAATTGTGAAGGTACTTATTTTGTCAATTCTAAATTTTTATATAGTTTATCTCACTTAAAATATCAAGAAAACATTTTGAAACATCCAAGTCATCTATATTAAACGGTTGAAATTTTAGACTTTGATATTAAAGGTTAGGTTGTCAAGCAGGTTTCGAATTTGATGGAGAAAAAAAATTTAACTGATTTATTATAGATACCTCATAATATCTCTAAATAATAAATCCTACTCATGATATGACTTATTAGAGAAAGGGAGAATGTGAGAACCCGACCCTTAGTTAAAATAATGAGTAAATTTTTAAATCATTAATCTAGTTTTGTGACCGGTTAACATTGAAAAGTACGAAGAGAGCTTTCGGAAAAGTTCAAGGTTGTCTAAATCTGAGTTTGTTTGCTCACTGGTCCAGCTCGTTGAAACTTGGTGGGCAATTTAGACAATTCACAATGTTCTTTGTTTTATATAAAAATCCATGAATAGTGTCTTGAAAACTAACGGAGTGCATGAAACCACTCTTCTAACAAAATCAAACTTTGAAATTCACACACATTCTATGTTTTTTAGTACTGCACTAGGTGGTATTTCTGGATTTTTTCAACGATTTCCCGGGATAGGATTTTTAAACGAGCATTAACTAAAAACTCCGATTTGATAAATACCCCATAATCCAAAAAATTGCAAAAGCTTATCAGAGGCGATCTGTGTTTATACAAAACCTTTGGCTTTTTTAGAATATCATTTTGATATTTTTAAAACACAAGAAATTAGATTTCAAAAATCGGAGAACTTAGACCGTCCATTTATTTAAAATATTGGTTTTTGTAAAAATGATAGAATTTTTAAATTCAAATGAAATTCCGACTTCGGTAATCCTAATAAACCCCACATTCACAACCCGACTGCGGTGTCGGAAGATTTTCTAAATATGCCCAATTTTCAGTGCCTAAAACTAGAAGATATTTTCAAATATTTTGGATTTTAGAATTTTTGGAAAATGAAAAGAAAGAGAAAATATGGGAATTGGTTTACTCAAATCCACCATAAACATGGCACCTTAATCGAAGGGCTAGGGTTTGCCAAGGTGATTTTCAAAATGACTATAAATAGGAGTGTTCGCTTTAGGTTAAACTCAGAAAAAAATTCTATCTTCCAGTTTCTGCTTCTCTCTCCTTCACTTTTACTCTGGTCTTTGTTTTCTGCAACTGCAAGTAACAGTGTTTTGGAGGCTTACTTTGCTAATTTTTCTGGAATTTTTGGTAAGTCTTCCCACCAGTTTAATATTTTTCCTATATAGATCTCAATTAGATGTAGCTCTAGTTAAAATTTCACTGAAAAATACCTTATGGATTTTCCGTGAAAAATAAAACAAGAAAATGCCTGAAAAAAGGAAAACTACTCTACATGTTGGAAAAAATAGCCGACCCATCATTGTTCAGCCAGTCTATCCAATTTTGGGGTACTTTTTAATAGTACCAGGGGCAAAATCATAATTTTTTGCAATAATTCAAAAACTTAAAATTTATGTATTTGATCTATTTCTTGTTTATTTTAAGTCTTGTAATGTTTAAATACTGTATTTTACATTGGCCACTTGGCCTAACAATTCTGCCTATCTTAGGAAATGTGCAGCAATCTGTGTTTCCGTAGGTGTCGCGTGCAATATAAGTCCATTCTCAAACTTTGGTCTTGAGGGGTAAGCTCTAGAATTGCGAACACATGTTCGAAATGTCTCAGAGGTCTTTGCACTTGGTACTTGCAAAACTTCTCCATCTGCAGACCTCCTAGTCCGTTTCCCATCTGAGTGACGAACAAATTCTAGAGACTAACGTATTCGGTGTTATTTTAACTTGCAAAACACCACGTATTCGGTGTTATTTTAACTTTATTAAGTTTTTTGGTCATTTTTGGATATTCCTTTGAAAGCCATTGGAGTATTTAGCGTGTATTAATGCCCGAGCTTTACTATTTAAAACATGTACTTGCACGCATTGGTTTCTCGGTTAAATAAAGAACTTAAAATGAGAAAATATAAAGAGATAGCTTATTGTTATTATCGCTTAGTTTATTTACTCGGTTTAAAGTTTTACAGTTTGACCAAAACTCTTGCTAATTTATAATGAGGAGATTCAAACACACCGTGTTTATCAAATGCATTTGATATTTGCATTTAAATTCTGAATTCTTATGTCGTAAGTTCTATGGCAATGAATGGATGTCTGTGGTTATTATATTGGAGAAAAATATGTGAATGAGACCAGAATGCGATACCGACATCGTTCACACATAATGGGATGAGATAATTATTTTTATATATGAAATGTGAACACGACAGTGTACGGGATGTCGAAGCTTAACCATCTTGAAAAGGAGTACGGAATCCATTTATGTGCCTAGAAGTTGATTGGTCATCGAGTTGGAGATCTTGTGATAGATCAATTTCCGACCGTGGTTCTGAGTGGAACACAGGTATTTGTGTATATAACGGTGTGTTGAAGGATGAATACCTTTACACGGTAAATGACGAGTAGATGGTGGACGTACGCAACTAGAGATGACGGTAATAGATATAATTCTCTTATACCAGTTTTGAATACTGTAATTTATTCTCCATTGGTGGAGTTTGAACTATGTTTACTTTCAGCATAGTGTAGTTTTAAATACAATTGCTGATTTATTGTGATTCTATGCAGGAGGGCTTAGAAATCTATGTTAGCTAAGTGAGAATTTAATTATGATCATATGAGATATACAATATGGGTTGGACAAGGATTTAATCTATACATTGATGTGTATTTGTTTGATGTTATGTGCATGTCAAATTAACTCACACAGCTTGGTGCACGCACTTGGTTTGTGAAAACCCACAATATTAGGTGTATATACGGGCTGGGTGAAACACTGAACATGAATTTGCTGGTGGTGTAGAGATGTATTCACGGCTTGGTGGTACCGTAAATGTCGATTGACATGGGTATTATTTTTGGAGAAAGAAAGAGCATCGATTATAGATAACTATGCTAGATGCTGTTCTCATTGAAAAACTACATGATTTCCGAATGTATAAAATATTGGATGATAACATGTTTGTAAATGATAATATACTTTATTATCTATTGTTTTATCTTTACTGGGTTGTTTAGCTCACATCCCTTACGTGTCAGGAAAAATGGGAAAGGAAGGCTTGGATGAGCCTCAATTGTAGAAAAGAGATGAAGACCTTTTTTTATATTTCCCGTTGTTTGGATTATTATGTTTGTTTTTATATCGTATGTATGAACTTGTGTAATGGAATAAACTATGTATCGTGTCCGGTTGAGACACAATAGTCATGTAATAAAACTACTTCGTTTCTTATGTGCAACTCTAATGGGTATGTGTTTACTTTATGGTGAATGTTAGGTAGAGCATGTGTGACATTTTTTACTTGGACTTATAAACAAGAGGTGGAAGTAATAAACTACATGTTGACTAGTAATGTATCCTCATACAGCGGTGTTAGGTGGGTTCTGTCGAGGATCTGGGGCTTAAGTGGAGCCATTGTGATCCCTCCAGTTTGTAACGCCCCGACTCGATAGTGGGCTCGGAATGCTATATATATATTATAATATTATATTCTCCAATCATCTAACATCATAGTGTGCTAGATTTTCAAGTTCTCCAAAAAAACTTATTATAGAAAATGTCACATGTGGATTGAAACATATACCATTTATCTACCTGTACATAACATATATCATATAAACAAATCTTTCCATTCATCTCATCTGAGTTACAAATGAAAACAAGTGATTTATACATGCTTAGATTTATAGTACCACATACGGTACTAAAATTAACAAGACATCATTTGGATGAAAATAGACGTAATAAACATATTTCTGGGAAATACGATTGACTGCAAAGGTTTCCTCATCCTAAGCCAGCGGTGGAGGTTCCTCCTCCTCATGTCCTAACCCTGCAATGTAAGGGATGTGAGCTTCAAGCCCGGTGAAGAGATCTTAAAATAATACATTTATCAATATTTACAGGTTAAATAATGCAGTTTAATCATAATGACAATAATAGTATACTCTACCAAAAATTATCTTACTCAAAATCATGAATGACCTTATAATACCCCAGCCCAATTTAGGAATTAATTATGATTAATCATGATTAATTAAATAATTTTTATCCGTTAATTATGAAATATTTTCCTCTAATCGTAAAGTGTATCAAATAAGTTTTTCAACGGATCTAAGTTTGACTTGATCCGAATCCGGTAACTCTTTTAATTAAGTTTCAAAGATATATAGGTGAGTTACGAATATAATAATAATATTATTTTAGGCTTAAACCTTAGCTGCTGTATAAACTCAGTCATTTGACTTAGTTTGAACTTCAAATTTTACATTATGCATTATTTTTAAATTCCGGACCTAATGACATGCCAATCTCGTTATAATTTCGCTAATTTATTTTACCCCTAAGTTTTAAAGTGGTAAAACCCCAATTCGACAGGGTAGAGGAAGTCCTAAAAATATATAGAGAGAGTCAGTACTCAATCTGTATTATAATTAAGCTGTTTATTTCTTTACACTCTAAAATAGTTAGTTTTTGATATTTATTTTAAGCTATGAAATATGGACCGTTGAATATTCTTTCACTTAGAAAATGTGGTTTTTTTGACTTCAAAACCCTTTGAAACTTTAGAATGTTTTTATCAGACAAATTTACTCTATCAAACTATAAGGTTAGATACTTTCAAAAAGAATCTTGAAGATTAGAAGATTTTGTTAAAACGGTGATTTTTAGTGAAAACACTGGGTTTTTGAGATAGATTTCACTCCAAATTTTAATACCATGCTCAGTTTTTAATACCTGACCTACTGAACCAATAGTATCAATTTAGTGAGACCCTGAAATACCCCGATAAAAGAAAGGACATAGATGTAAATAGTAAAAAGAATAAACTAATATTATATTTATAAAATAATATCAGAAACCAAACGAAAGATAGGTTTCAAAGCTACGGATGTAGCTTTTAGTTGTGCTGGAAGAATACAACACCGCCAATTGCCTATGTCACTGTGCGGTAGTTGTAATAATAATATTAATATATATAACATTAAATGCATAGTTATTAAAAAACTTATAAACCTACGAATAGCTTAGGTAACCTGTATGATTAAAAAAATGCATACGGTTGCCTATAAATAGGTGTAATCGGCGAGGAAACCAGAAAGTAAAAAAAAAAAAAAAAAACTCTTCTGCCGTTTTTCTCCCTCTCCCTCTTTCAAAAACAGCAAGCACCCTCTCTCCTATTTTCCTCTTCTTTCTCTTGCTTGGCCATACCAGCAGCAGCAGCCGAACGTTCGAGTTTCCCGCATTCTTTTAAAGGTTTTCAAATTTAGTCAATCCTACACAGAATTTTGCACCCAAGGTATCGAAATAATTCTATCTTTTATTTTTATTAACTCCATAGCAAATTAGGAGTAAAATAGCTTAATATTGGGGTTCAAAGAAATGATATTTTTTAAAATGGAGGAAAAATAGATTTCCTCTTAAAATTTAAATTTTACCCTCAAGATTCGTATTATTTTACGTTCAAAATATAATTTTGACCCTAAGTAAAATCGGAGAAAAGATTAACCTCAGCTGACTATTGTGTGTTTATTTTTCCGCCTTATGTGTTTAAATTCCTGTACTGTACCCTCTGGGTCACATTCTCAATACTTCTCAATGGTCCTTCTTCCAGAAGACAATACGAGGATAGGGCACTGAGTACTTTTATTTAGTTTACTGTCTCTGTACCCTCTGGGCCACATTCTCAATACGTCTCAATGGTCCTTCTTCCAGAAGATAATACGAGGATAGGGCACTGAGTACTTTTATTTACTTTACTGTCTCTGTACCCTCTGGGCCTCTCACAATACGTCTCCATGGTCCTTTCTCCAGAAGACAATACGAGAGAAGGCACTGAGTACTTTGCATTTTTTATTTTATTGTAATGTTTTGGATGACTGATAACTAACTTTCTGACATAAGTTAAAGGAGTAGAAAGAGCCGAGGTGACTCACTACACATATCATGTTTTCTGGAAAAATAGCACGGGGTTTGGAAAATTATTATGTGTATATATTGACAAATAGAAAATTTATACATTTTGCTCTATCTTACAGATTTTCTGTGAAAAACTCAATCGGAGAAGGTGAGGAGACTCGAACCAACACTTGTATTGTGTTATATGTTAGACCCACTAACACCAGACTGAAATGGGACCATGGTCAATTAAAGATGGAAAATGCTATATAGGTCCAGAATACGAGACCTGACACTGTCTACATGTAAGGGATGTAAATGTTCTAACTTTTTAGAACGTATGCGTTAAAATGGTGTCGGGGAGTCGAGGACTTGTAGTCTCTAATGCAGTATGGATCCATGGAGTGTCTGGGAATTGTCGGGTAAAAACTGGGTGAAGGCATTCGTGTTATTAAATCCAGTTTTATATGTTGTGTGATATTGATTATTTTATTGATCTCTTTTATTGGTATTGGATACACCAAATGGTAAGGCTGAAATATGGTGGTTCTCTCAGAATAAGTCCCTGTGTAAGGAAGGCACTGGAAATCATGCATTATCATGCATTTGACATTTGCATGTGATAATTATGTTCATAAGTTAAATCTGTGGAAGATAATAACTTTGTAAAGTTTGATATTTGCCGTTGGGCTATAATTGCTGAGATTAGCCGAACACCGTTTGCGAACCGCTGGGTTGGACGTGTTAGTAGGCTGTGGTCGACGGCCATCAACCGTTGGTGTTGGATGGGCTAGTGAACTGGGTCGTGGAGACCTTATGCACTTGCAAGTTGCTATATTATTTCCATGGAGGAATTAATATTAGTTCTGGTTGGAACTCTAAATGGGGGCTGACCCCGGTGTTGTAACATGGCTGGGGACCGACCCCGGTGTTAACAATACAATCTGAATAAAAACCTTAGAAGGCGATCCTAGGGTGAAAATGGGATATGCTAATAACATGCCTTTCTATGACATGCATTGCTTATGCATTGTTGCATTAAAATCATTTGATTTTGTGGCGAGTTCTCCCCACTAGGCTGTTGCTCACGTCCCTTACAATGCAGGATCTGAACCAGAGGAAGGATTGGAGGGACCAGTGGTGCCTCGTTGAAAGTCGGAACTTAGAAGTTCCTAAGGTTTTCCGCACGTGGAAACCATATGCTTGCTTAAATATGTTTGAGTATTTGTAATAAATATGCCTCATGTGGCATAAGAAACTTATATCTGTAAGTTTTAATGTCGTATACATTATATCCACTATATTTTTGTGCGTAACGCTGATGAGACAAATGAAAATATTCGTGGTGTGATATGGGTTGTATATGGGGACATATGGTATATGTTTGAGTTCATGTGTGAAAAGCACGTGTGACATTTTCTAGGATCGGATTTTGGTAAACTTGAAGATTCAGCCCAGTATGACGTTTGGTGATTAGAGTTTATTGTTTTAAAAAAAATTAGTCGCGTTCCGGGCCTATATCTGGGTTCGGGGCGTGACAGTTTGGCTTCAAGAAAGTATTGAGACTTTGCCCAAAGGGTATAGTAAAAGTGCTCAGACCAATACACATATTGTCTTATGGATTGGACCACAGAGACATATTGAGTTAGGCTTAGAGAGATATAGAATGCTCAGGCCACTATTCGTATTATCTTCTGGATGGGACCATGGAGATATATTGAGTTAGGCCTAGAGAGAAAGAAAATCACTCAGTGCCCGACCCCTTCTTTTCTATCGAGCGACGAATTTAATCGCAGCGTTATAGATAGCTACCGGGCGGCGTTTCAGTTGCGCCACAGGTAGAGGGTTTCAGCTAAAAGTGACCACACAATAATAATAAGACATATAAGAGTTAGAGTCAGTCATAGTTTTTAATTTAGAATAAGGGTCTTTTGGAAACTGATTTTAATGGTGTAACAACCAAATATTTGGAAAAACCATGACTTTCAGATTTCCAAAATTCCATTTTTAAACTCTGAAAGCATCTCTTTTCAATTCTAAACTACTCTAAAGCTTAAAAACAAAGGAAAAGAAGAGTTTTGTACCTTCCTTACAGAAATTTGAGCAGAGTTCCAGCTCTTTCGAAATTTTTACTAAAACTTACTTTTGCAGAGAAACAATGTAGGAAGAAAAGTGAGAAAGAGAAGGTGAAGAAGAATAAGGGTAGGAGATGGAACAATTGTTTGCAATGGATTCATGAAAGAAAATTCCTTGCCTTGGGTTTGCTTAAATAGGCAAATGAATGTATTTATGCAGCTGTTTGTAAGCTGCTTTCTAAGTTACTTGTGAGCTGCTTCGTAAGCTATTTGTAAGCTGCTTTGTAGGAGATTATGCAGGTACTTGTAGGAGAGGAGTTTATAAGCTCCTAGCCAACCGATGCAAAAGATAACATATTTTCATGTGTATTATATTCTATACTTCTTAATCTAATCTTTATTATTTAGAACATAAAAGGGTTTACGTAAAATAATTCACCCAGTTCAAATGATTGAGTTTCAAAAATCAGTAAAGCTACAAAAATTTGGAGATGATTATATTTCAAAAACCCGTTGATTTTAACAAAAAAAACGTATTTCTTATTTTAATCAACTTTTGAAGTATCTGTTAGCAGAAATCTGATTTCACAGTGACATTTGAAAAATTTATCTCACCAATGTGTACTAAAGCCCGAACATGATTCAAATTTTACAAACAGGGACCACGCCGGGTTGAATTTAGCTATGTTTCCGATGATTTAAAAGCCGATCGAACATGTTTTTTAGATTCAAAACTGAACATTATTTAAGGTGTATGATCAAAATACATAAAATATGTGGCTTCTCAAATATAATAAACGAATATTATTTTGGGAAAATTACCATTTTGCCCTTCCAACTTAAATGAGTTGGATTCATGAGTTACTGAGCTCTGATTGGGTTGACCCTGGACTTTTCAAAAATCCATATCCATAATCTTCATGATTAACGGATCACAAAACATGATTATTAGCACAAAATCGCACAATTAGGCCTAATTTTGGATTAGGGTACATCCAGTTGCCTAAGAACTTAATCTGCCGTGTGATGGTTGGGTCTGAGGTTGTCAAATGCTATGTTCAAACTTCTGATAAGATGAAAAATCAAGTCCATATTGAGTTACGATTTTCGCAATTATTAGAGGCTCGGTTAGAAAAAAAAATCAATTCATGCTTTAGGACCTGGAGGGGTGGGGCATGACAGAGACATGCTTCTAAGGGCTCCTAATCTATTATCATAAAAAATCCCATCCACAAAATTGTGTAGCCTATCTAATTTATATTCATGAAAGAATGTTTGAAAATTTCTTCACTGATATATTAGATTGAATTTTTTTATTGGCTATTAATGGACTAAATTTGGGCCAAATCAGAAGGGAAGGTTGGTGTTTATTAACTAGATGGGTTAGGTTGCATCAACTCAATAACATGTAAAAAATGATTGCTCGCTCCAAATTCTTTTAAAGGAAAAAATGGGTTAAGTAAAATTACTATTTTTTTTAAGACCAAGGTGTCTAGGCATCTTACCTGGTTAATTCTTGGAGTATGTATAAACATGTCAATCTACATGTCAAATATAGAACATGCAAACATTGGCAGAGTTTAACCATCAAGCCCACTCCTAAGGATTAAATCAAACGGCTACTTAATGTTCCAATTATGATAATTGAGTGGATTGGAATCTATCCAATGGGGCTTAATTGGAGAATTCTTTTAATGGACTTATGGTTTTGAAATGTCCACCTTAAACCACATGCAGTTCATTGATAAATGGGGCTAATGACGTTACGAACATAAATTTTAAATGTTGCTCTATCTAACTTTTTTCTTTCAAATATCAATGAGGAATACTTTTTGTCGATGGTGGTTTGATGTAAAGGACTAAGCAGCTGACCCACTGTTTTAATCAAAATATCTCTCAATATCCCTTTCTATACTTAGCAGTTTGTTTTAATTTGTTAATGTCATTTATTTGGACTTGATTACATCAGTTGGTTACAAGTCCAAAGATGGCAAAAGTCCTTGTCAATCTAGTTTACGTTTTCTTTTATTTTTCTATATACATGGTTGTAATAAGAGAGAAGAGATTTGTCTCTCGAATATACATAATGGAAATCTAATACTGTTGTTAGTTTTATTTTTCTATCTTTCTTTTCCTGCCTAAGTTACAGACGTTCTTCTCCCTTTGCCTTAGTTGCAGACATTATTCTCGTTCTGCCATTATTGCAGACCTATCAACTGCTTGTTAAGATCCAACCATTGTTTTACTGGAACTTGGGTATTATCCCAAGTCTGCTCCACCGCCACTATCCATGTTTGACCTGAGTTGACAAGGGTTTAACCAAGCTCATTTAAACCCGCATCGCTTCCGCTACGTCATTTTTAGTACCATTTTTAAATCTCATTTTCATTTAAAAATGTTTACATATTAAAATTTACTCCAGCATTATGGCAAATTCACGTATACTATATTTTGGAATTGGCAAATCCAACACATCGAATTTGTTTTGGATGTACAATGTACCAAAACTATGCAGCACAACCAATCAAAATATTCTCTATCTAATCATTGGATACACAAATACTAGATGGCATCATTGTCAAGGTACATATAGAATGAGTGGATTATCACTACCAAATGGTTAGAATTGTTTGATCGGTATAATCTCTTCTAGAAAAACCAGTATGGGCATTGTTCACTATGTCCACCAAAGCCACACAACCACCAAAAATATGTCCACATCAACTAGGAAACCAGATAGCAAGAATATTAATTAGTTCAATCAACATCTTATAGGTTGGATAAAGAAAGTGGCCAATAGGAACAAACCTATACATAAGATCCTTGAAGAACTACCAATATTGACGTTAACTACACCACAACAATTGGGTGAGCAACATGAGAGACACTCAAGTGCATCAAGGACGGGAGAAGAGAGAACACCAACCTGGAGCTGGCTACGACGGATGGTGCAATCCAAGATCACTTTGAAGTTTGACAACGAGTCCATACCTAGAATATATCAAAGTTCATCATGTTCAAGACTAATAGGTTGAATTCCAACTCCATTTCCCCGATGGTCAAAACACACTTTCGGCATATCCAGTCTACTACTGATGTGTCTCAATGGAGACCTGACAAGAATAGGGTGGACCACTCTATCCACCCCCAAACCCAGAACATGGACAATCTGTGGTGCAATGGAGGAATGGGATGCAGTAGAATCAAATAAAATATGAACACAAGAATCGAAGAAGTACCTCGCATAATTGGTGTCTGTTGTTTCCTTAGTCTCACAGGTTACAGCAAAAACCCTGCCCTACGATGTCTGTCCGGACTGCCCCAGACCTTGGCCCCGACCCAGCCTATGTTGAGAATTGCTAGGAGCTATAGATCGCCACGGGTTCTACTATGTATACGTCTGAGCTAGTCTAGGTGTCTGTTGGGGTCCCACTACACTCCTAAATACTCAGGTCTGGAAGAAATCCTTGGTGAAGTGTCCCTTCTAACCACAAATATAACAAGATTTCGGTTGGAACGGTAATGTGCACAATCTCTTTGAGTGTCCAACCTGTCCACAGTTATAGCATTTGTATGGTCTCTCTACTCCATTAATGGTTTGGCACAACTGCTGTTTGTAGGGCGTGGAAGAGGTCCCCTTCGGAGGATATGGGTTTGTCCTCTACTTCTTATTCTTATCATGTTTGTAAGGTTTCTGGCTACCTCCTCCAAAGGTGGAACTCAATACCAGATAAGAAAAATGGCATTTTTACCCTTGTTATTTGGATTAGTTAGCCTTTGATTTTGTATATATTAGATGTATTTAATATTTTTTTTAGTTTTGTAGAAAAAATTAGAGAAAACAGGAAATCAGTCTAAAACCTAGAATAATTGCAAGTATTGAGCTTAATTTAGAAGAATTGGAACTCTGATGATTATTTCACCACTTTAGGAGTTTAATTGTAAATTGATAAGTCTGGATCCAGTTATGAGAGTCCAGATTAGCACCCATACACGATTTCCACTTCATCCTATCTCATCCAATCTTGTTACACACTCCAAATCCCTAAATCCTCTCCATTCCATACGATCCTCTCCTAAAACTTAGCACCCCATGGGCACATCATCTCCTTACATCACACGAAAATTCCAATTCCAATTCAAATCCCTATATTCATTCCATTCATGCGCAAACCACCTAACCAAGATCCCTAAATCTCCTCTCCAAGTCTTTTCACACAATTTTAGATATATAAACCCTAGGAAAAACACAACCATTCGGCCATCATCTACCATCCATTTAAACTATCTTTTAATCTCAACCATTCACACAAACCCTAAACCTAAAACCCTTCATTCGATCAACACCATATCTGTTGAGCACTGAAATATTACATTTTTACCTCAGATTATTGGACTAGTTAGCCCTGATTTTGTATATATCACATGCGTTTAATGTCATTTTCTAGTTTTGTAGATAAAAATGGAAAGTTCAGGAAAATAATTTCAAATCAGTGGATAATTGCAAGTTTGGTGCCTAATTTGGAAGACCTAGAATTTTTATGATTAATTTCACTCCACTTTTAGGGTTTTCATGTAAATTGGTTAGTCTAGATCGAGCTATGAGAGTCTAGATTAAATCAATATTCTAGATTTTAAATGGTGGAGTTAATTATTTAATTCTGGAAGAGAAAGCATGCAATTCAAGAGGAAAAGGCTGAAATTCAAGATCAATGCCCAAAGATCCACTTCAATTGGGCCAAACTAAGCTCTACAGGCCAACATTGGGCCAGTGCATAGGCAGTCCATGCGCATAGCACAATTGGGCCAAGCCAATGTGCACTCCAAAGTCCAACAAAGGCCCAAGTTCTCAAACTCAAGTCCAAGGTCTAGTAGAGGCCCATGTGCTCATTTATAGATCCAAAACCCAAGTCCATAAACCATCCACACACCCAAGCCTTGTCCATTTCCTTATCAATCCACATCATCCAATTTCTATTTTAAATCCTAACCATTCATCTCATAAATTAAAATTAGATCAAACCTAGAGCCACCTATCAAATCCAACCCATACATTCATGACATTAGATCCAGGCCATCGAACCTATCTATCATCTAGAATAATCTTAGGATTATGATCATCCATTCATCATCTCATCATCCATCCATTTAGATCACCCATCATCTATTAAAGCCATTAGATTTAGGACATTTAATCATAGCTTCCATTAAACCCTAGTTTTAGTGCACAACCCTAGAATATAGCGCATATCCTATGCATCACACGAAAATACCAATTCCAAAAGCCTGCATGCGCATGTAATTCCTAAGTTTCCTCTCCAATCCATCCACCTCCTGTAAACATCACCTAAGATCCTAGCTTTTCTCCCAATCCAACCCAATCATAATCCACACGATTTTCTCACTAAAAACCCTCCATGTACTTAGAAAAAAAAATCCATCTAAATATACTCTTAAAATCCCTAAACACCTCATCATCCAAATCATCCACACCTCACACGATTTTCCCATATCTTGTCCACCTAAATTCGGAAATCCTATTAGTCAACCCTCCACATCAACTTACCGTCTCATGCACTCATTCACTCCAACTTTAGATCTCAACCATTCATGCATTGTATTGCATATAAAATCCTAACACATGCAAAATTCGACCAAGCCCCACCTTTTCTCCTAAATCCCAATTTTCTCTCATCCATTACTTAACCACCAAGCCAACCTAAGACCCAAGCAATGTCACGCCCTGACCCAAAACATATGCACGTGACACGGATAAATCTTTCTTTTTCGCACATCACACGTATGTCACATAACTCAAACGCAAATCCAATAAATGATCTTAAATACCATTAACATCTCAAAGGGGATATAAATTCTCTGTCATAAAAGTTATCAACTTTTTAGAATTTATTACAACAAATCCTTAATGAATAAAATGGTAAAATCAACATCACCAACTCAAATTAAAATAATTGAAATAAATAACTCAATATGTGAGGCGTATAAAGCATCATGATAAACTAAACTCTTCCTGGGGTCCCTCGGACCCAGCCGACATAACATTACCTGAAATTGTAAGGATGTGAGTTCAAAACAATACTCAGTGAGGAAGTATGCATGTTATACATTCACGCACCCACATAATAATAATGTATGAAATGGAATATAAATAAGGTTATGCTATCATGTCATGATATCAATCTCATCAATATGATCACAATGTCCACCAAAGGACACCAATATCATCAACGTGAATACAATGTTCACCCAAGGACACCAATCTCATCAACGTGAACACAATGTCCACCCAATGACACCTTTATGGAACGGGCTGTCAATCATCATAATTCCTTGAGAGACATAGGCCACGACTTACAAGTGAGAGATCTGCATACAACATAGATAATCTACCTCACCTTGCGTCCCTTCACCACTCTGGTGATTAAGTTAGCTCTAAGATGATTAATATACGACTTACCAAGTTAGTACAACCCAAGTAGGGCTCACAAGTATCTAACCCTACGTAATCCGTCTTACTAAGTCAGTACTGCCCCCATAAGTTCATGAGTATCTAACCCTATGCAATGTGTCTTACTAAATTAGTACGGCCCGCATAGGCTCACGAGTATCTGATCCTGCGCGATCCGTCTCACTAAGCCAGTATTGCCCGCATAGGCTCACGAGTATCTAACCCTGCCCAATGCGTCTTACTAAGTTAGTACCGCCCCCATAGGCTCACGAGTAACTGACCCTGCGCGATCCGTCTTACTGAGTCAGTACCGCCCTCATAAGCTCACGAGTATCTAACCCTACACAATGTGTCTAACTAAGTTAGTACCTCCCGCATAGGCTCACAAGTATCAAACCACATGCAATCCGTCTTACTAAGTCAGTACTGCCAGCATAGGTTCACGAGTATCTAACCCTACGCAATGCGTCTTACAAAGTTAGTACCTCCCGCTTAGGCTCAAGAGTATCTGATCTTGCACAATCCGTCTCACTTAGTCGATACCGCCAGCATAGGGTCAGAAGTATCTAACCCTGCGCAATGCGTCTTACTAAGTTAGTACTGCTAGCATAAGCTCACGTGTATCTGACCTTATGCAAATTGTATACTAAGCATACAAAATAGTCGTGAGAGCGACCTAAAGTGCAAAGCATGTGAGGAGCTATACTCCTCAACGACAACCACAAACAAGACCAAGTCTCATATGCGATGCCACCATTCCAATAGGGTTCCTTAAACAAAACCATTATCCTATCACATCAGCCCCCTCTAGGGAGTAGGAACTCATACTAGTGGGGCCTAAAAAAGAGAAAGGTACATCATCAAGTCCTATAAACTCTTTGAGTCTCACCCCAACACTAGTAATTCTCAATATCACCATGCCTATTAACAAAATATCCCATACTCACGTCCTAGATAACCTCCTAGACACATGTCAGTGAGTAATAATATAAAAATAATCATATTCACAATTACATAAGCAACATATATGTCATAATCACATAATGAGCATAATTTCACAATGATAGTAGCATATTACATTCAATTACGTTTCATACATTCAATATAATTATCACATTGGGTGATTTTAGGGATATGGACTACAAACCAACCCTGAGATATATACGTCCGCGGACAGTCAAAATCTGTCCTGAGGACCGTGATACCCGTCCCAACCCATCTGTCACCCGTCCGTGACCCATCCTAACAGGTCCCATGACCAGTTCATGATCAGCCAAGACAAGACCGTGATAAGCCGGGACCAGTTCATTACCAACTATGATCCATCCATAATGCAGCTAAAGCTGCTAAAACACGGACGAGCACGCCAGACATGCCATTGCCTTGGGAGGACGACAATTCAATTTCGCCGTCGTCGGATTTATTTACACATATTCTTAGTCCTTATAATTTATTCAACCTGTATCATGGTGGTTTAACATCTTAAGTCCAATAACTCCCTTTACACAACATAAACCCAATTAAATTCATTAATAAATCATCTCAGTCCTTTACAAGGTATCCAACAAATATCACAATTTTCTATCATCAAAACAAGGTAATAGGCATGATACAAATCACATAATAGGGAATTAATAACATCTCATGTATAGCATAGGACACATCCATCCTATTTATGATGCGTTAAGCACATCAATAACACAGTACATTCCCTAAATCAATGAGATAACATACATCATTCGTACAATATGTGTGGAGTAATCCTCACCTAGATATTTACATTAATCTAGGTTGATCTTCAGGTCGAGCAACGTCAGGTTCGGGGTTAGATGGCTCTAATCACAATCATAAATACAAATTATTACTAATTTATTCATAGATTAGGCCCAAAACACATTAAACACTAAAAACCCAATTTAGACCCATGATTCACTCTTAATTTATATTAATCCCTTCAATTTTAAGGAAATCCCCAAATCTCCTCCCATGAATCATCTCCAAAAATTATGATATAACCTTTTCTCCAATTTACTTCCCTTCCCATGTGTTCAAAACTAAATTTCAATTCAGATTTACACTCAAATTAGGTTCCATAACAAAAATTCTCAATTACTTCCATAGATTCCTCTCCAAATAAGTCCTAAAAGTCATCACATACTCAAATCTCAACATATTCCATTAAGATCTCATCAAATAAGAAGAAAGGGTAAGAGAAGGATCATAGATCTTACTTTTGGATGAGAAAGAAATGTGCAAAAGGGCGCTCCAAGCATAAAAAACTCGAATCTAAAGCCTTTATTGGGTGAAAATCAATAGAGGGAAAGTAGATGAGGCAATAAATTGAATTCAATTCAAACATCTTATTTTGTTAGTTTTACATGTTAGATACAAATTTGACTTATGTTGTTTAAACAATTGATCTGATTTTATTGGAAATATATATTTTTAAAAGGGATACTGATTTAATTTTAATGCATATATTTTGTGATTTTTCAAATTGCTCATGCATATCAGGGTGTTAGATTGATACATTAGTTAGATTTGTTTGATAATTGTTTTGCATATTTGTTTGATGCTTGCATTGGTAAAGTAGGAATGTATTCACAATATATAGAAAAACAAGATAGTAAAATGGTTCAAGCACATCCTAATAAAATCAATAAAGGAACCATTAGGCTAGATTTTAGTGTTTTATGCTCATTAGGAACCTTTTTAGTCCAAATCAATTTTTGTAACCAACGAATAGTTTATCTTCAAGAATGGTTGTCTAAGGCTAGTTCTGTGACCAAGGTATGATGTCGAGCATGTCTAAGGAAAAGCTGGGATGAAAAGCCGTCTGTGCTCCCCCACTTACCTATAAACTTACCTGGCCATCTTATGGTTAAACTTTCTTTCGAGACTTAGATATTTGAAGAGACAAGTAGGAGCAAGTCTAGAGGCAATGTCTAGGGTCCTATAAGCAGCCAATAAAAATTCAATTTCGCTTAAAGAAATTTGAATATAGATATAAGTATTTTTTTTTGTGTGATTCTTGTTTAGGCGTGAATGATCGTGTCTATGTATGCTTAATTGGTCTCGTGACTCTACCAATCGCTTAGTTAGAGTTACACCTCTTGTCAGTAGATCGATTGTTGCATTTGGAGCTCAGTCATAGATATAGACAGTCCACATACTTCACCATTCTCATCATCTTCATTTTCATCACTACCATCATCACCCATGGCAGAGGAAATTGTGGAAAAAACCCTCCAGGACTACTTCTCGCCAGTCACAAACAATACCTCATCAGGTATAGTGGTACTGCAACTAATGTCACCTTTGAACTTAAGCCAACTCTTCTACGACTTTTCCCAGTATAAAAAACAAACGCCCACAAAAAAAAATGATAAACTTTAATCAAAAGGAGGGTGAACAATTCTGTGAAGCATGGGAAAGATTCAAAGATATACTAGAAAAATACCCCCACCATGGTTTTGAAACGTGGAGACTTGTCCAAATTTTCTATGATGGTTTAACCATATCAACCCGTCAAATGGTCGAGTCCATGAAAAGTGGGGACTTTTTGAAGCTAACAGAGAATAATGGATGGACATTCCTATAAACATTGGGGGAGAATTCTCAGTGATTGAATTTCTTTGAAAAAAAGAATTTACCACAAACCTCATGGAAAAGGGGTTTGTACGAAGTTAGCAGTGGCTTTGAAGTTAAGTTAGCAATCGCCAACCTAATGGAAAAAGTTGACTCATTAGCGATGACTAGGCGATGAATCCCTCACTAGGAGCGAATGTTGAATTTTGTGCTATGTGTTCTAGTCCAGAACACATTGCCCAAAATTGTTCTTCCTTAGGATCCAATACTGAGTGTTCAATCGAACATGTCAATGCACTCAATAATTTTGGAAAATAGCAATGAACTTCGTTTTCTGCCACATACAACTCTAAATGGTGGAATAATCCCAATTTCTCTTGGTGTCAGAGTCAATCTCCAATGAATCAAAGTCCTCTTCAATATCAAATTCAACGATTCCAACCATCTCCAAGTCAACCATATCATCCATCACCTCAAAATCAATCATATCATCCGCCCCAGCCAAATCAGTCTTATCAGTCCAATCCTTCACAACAAGGTAAACCTTCAATTGAGGATACGTTATAGCAGTTCATGCAATCTAACCAGCAGGCTATGCACGAACTTGAAACACAGTTTAGACAATTAGCCACTGCTATTGGTGATCAAAAAAAGATAAATTTCCAACTCAACCTATTCCAAATCCCAAAGGACAGTACGAGGTTTCATCATTTAAACCAAATGATGTCAAATCAATTACTACCTTAAGATTAGTAAAATTAGTAAACAACAAAGTGGAAATGCCTAAAGAGCAAATCAATGATCAATTAAAGCATCTGGATAACTCACTGCATCTCTCTGCTAAGAAAACATATTCACCTAGGGCTCCGTACCCTCATAGGTTGTTAGCAAAACAAAGATACCTTATGGTGATATACTTGAGGTTTTCAAACATGTTAGTATCAATATCTCTCTATTGGATGCCATTAATCAGGTACCTTCGTACGCCAAATTTCTCAAAGACCTATATACGGTAAAGCGGAGAACTAATGTCCCTACAAAAGCATTTCTAACAGAAAATGCCAGTGCACTCATCCAACCACTATTTCCAATTAAACATAAGGATCTTGGGTGCCCAACCATTGCATACGCCATTGGTACATATGATATTAACAGGCCCTTACTAGATCTTGGAGCTAGTGTCAGCCAACTGTCATATTCTCTTTAAGAGCAGTTAGGTCTGGGAGAATTGAAACCCACTTCTATCACCCTACAATTAGCTGACCGTACTACGAAAATTTCAAGAGGTGTGATAGAAGACGTTCTAGTTAAGGCTGACGATTTCTACTTTCCTATATATTTTGTGGTATTGGATACACAACCAACACAGAACGACAAGAGGCACATCCCAATCATCCTTGGATGACCATTCTTGGCCACTGCAAAAGCTGTGATTAATTGCCAAAATGGTATGCTTAGATTATCATTCGGAGACTTGACAATTGAACTCAATGTTTTTGGTCAATGTCGAAAACCTTTCTGCACGGATGATTTGTGAGGTTAATATGATTTAGAGTTTTGTTGATGAGTTTTTCCTTCACTCCATTTGTGATGACCAGTTCAAAAAATCACTGTCTATTTTAGATAAGGATTTCAATAAAAAAGAAGTGAATGATATCACCATGTCTGAACCTTTTTCCATCTATCAATCCATCTCAGTCCCATATGTCGAGAAGCCAACAGAATTAGAGCTTAAAACACTCCTTGAGTCTCTCAATTATTCATATCTTGGACCTTCAAACACATTGTCAATTATCATAGCTTCAGACTTAACTTCCGAGCAGGAGTCTAGGCTCCTTGCTGTTTTACGAAACCATCATGAACCTATAAGATGGTCTATCGTCGATCTCAAAGGAATTAGCCATTCTGTGTTCATGCACAAAATTCATTTGAAAAAAAATTTCAAGGCATCTAGAGAACCACAAAAACGGTTAAATCCTACGATGCATGAAGTAGTGAGAGTTGAAATTCTGAAACTTCAAGTTGTCCAATTCAAGTCACCCGATCTTTGACAATGCATGGGTAAATCCAATTCAAGTTGTCCCAAAAACGTTTGGAGTCACGGTAAAAAAATGAGGATAACTAGTTAGTTCCAACACACATTCAAACGGGTTGGAGAGTTTGTATTGATTACCGTAAGCTGAACACTGCTAGTCGTAAGGATCACTTCCCTCTTCCATTCATCGATTAGATGCTTGAGCGTTTATCCGGTCATCCATTTTATTGTTTCCTTGATGGTTATTCCAGCTATAACCAAATCTATGTTGCTCCTGAGAATCAAGAGAAAACAACATTCACCTGTCCATTAGGTACGTTCGCCTATCGTCGTATGCCTTTCGGACTGTGTAGCACACCCGCTACCTTTCAGCAGTGCATGATCAATATTTTCTCCAATATGGTAGAACATTTTCTGGAAGTCTTTATGGATGACTTCTCAGTTTTTGGATCAAATTTTGACCAGTGCATGCACCATCTTACCCTTGTTTTAGTCAAGTGCAAAGAAAAGAACTTGGTACTCAGTAGGAAAAAAATGTCACTTTATGTTGAAATCAGGCATAGTACTAGGGCACATCATCTAAAAAAAAGGAATTGAGACGATCCATATTTGTTTAAACATTGTGCGGACCAAATTATTCGTCGTTGTGTCCCTGAAGAAGAACAACAAAGTGTCATAAGTTTTTGTCATGATCAAGCATGTGGAGGCCATTTCAGTACTAAGAAGACAACTACAAAAATCTTGCAGTGTGGATTTTATTAGCCCTCAATGTTTTGTGATACCCATACCTTTTGCGTTTCATGTGATAGATGTCAAAAATTAGGGAGTATAACCCGTCAGAATATGATGCCTTTAAACCCCATTTTAATCGTTGAACTATTTAATGTTTGGGGCATTGATTCATGGGACCTTTCCCTAATTCTTTCAGCAATCTATATATCTTTGCAGGTGTACACTACATATCAAAGTGAGTAGAAGCGGTGGCATACAAAATCATTAATCACATGGTTGTCACCCATTTCTTGAAAGAAAATATTTTCTCTAGATTTGATATTCCACGAACAATCATCAGTGATGGAGGTAAACACTTCTGTAATTGCCCATTCAAGAAATTAATGAAATTATATGGGGTGATTAACAAAGTAGCTAATCCATATCACCCACAAACTAGCGGACAAGTGGAAATATCAAATAGAGAAATTAAACATCTTCTTGAGAAGACAGTCAATCCATCTAGGAAAGACTGGTCTTCCAGACTCACTGATGCAACTATGGGCTTATAAAAAGCAGCGTTCAAAACACCCATAGGAATGTCACCTATCGTTTAGTGTATGGTAAGGCTTGTTAACTTTCAGTCGAGTTAGAACACAAAGCTTATTGGGTTATCAAACGTTTAATTTTGCTCTTGACTCGGCTGGACAATTCAGAAAACTCCAATTAACTGAGTTAGAAGAAATACGAAATGAAGCTTATGATATAGCAAGGAAGTACAAAGACCGAATGAAATTTTTTCATGAGAAAAACATTCTCCGGAAAGTGTTCACTGTTGGTCAAAAGGTCTTATTGTACAATTCACAATTACATCTTTTTCCTGGAAAATTGAAATCAAAGTGGTCCGGTCCATTCATTGTCACAGATGTATTTCCATATGTTGTCGTTCAAATCAAGCATCCTAAGAATGGTCATTCTTTCAAATTCAATGGTCATCGATTAAAACCATTTTTAGAGTTTCACAATCCAGAAGGAGAGGCAAAAGTGTTGTTCATTGATCCAATTTACCAAGACTGGTCCCGTTACCCATTTACCCATCCACCCATATCCACTCACCCATTTACCCACACCCACACATTCATATCCACCCATTTATCCATTTAACCCCATCCACCCAGACCCACCTACCCATCTGTCTAATCTGTCTATGTCTGAGTTGGCCTGCGTAGTTAGTGTCTAGTTTTGAATTTATTGAGTCTACTGTAGGATTTTTCATTGAGGCAATCTAGCCTATGAGTCAGTCATACATCATCCCAAGGTACATCTCATACCCCGATTGTTCGTTTTCTAAAATATTTCTTCTTTTACACCTGGTTAGTGTAGATTAGGGAACATTGAGGACAATGTTCAATTCGTGTTTGGGGTATTAAGGTCATCATATGTCATTCATATCCATAAAAAAATCAAGTTTTCAGTATCCATCATCCATGTTTGTCTTTGTGACCAGCAGATGTTAAAGAACTGGATAGAAGTCATGTACGTAGACGGTTTAATTTTTGTTTTCGCAATGTGTCTGTCTATAACACAGGTTCCCTCAGATTGTGTAGGAAAAACATTTCCTTAGATATTAGGGCGAGAAAGTTGGAAATCCAAGAGGAGCAACCCAGATCTCTCTGTGGTCGAAGCACTCTGGCTGCAAAGAGGAAAGTTAAGAGGCTAGGTGTCTGTCACAAATGCGGACGTTGGAACTATAATGGAATAAGATCATATTATGGAGTCTGTTAGTGCCCCAGCTTGCCGAGTCCCTATGTTTGTCAATTCCATGACTCGGGAAGAAGCACTTGCTAAAATGCTTGAAAACTCAAAGAGATTAAGAGTGAAGATCATGCTCCACCGGATAGAAGCTCGTCTTATATGGCAATCACAACATCTATTTGGCCATAGATGACTTTAGATGGTACCCATACCTTAGAAGGATTATCTCTAGGCTTAGTTGAACAAATGGTAAAATCAATAAAGCCTAGAGATGAAGCTGGACAGTGAACTGGAAATGAACTTGAAAGATATGAATTAAGTTCTCTGTCAGCTCGACCAATTGGTCTCACCGACCCCTCGGTAGAGACAGGATCGACCCATCGTAGTTAAAGATTAGTCGACCAGATTGACAAAGGTTCTGGATCATAGAACTATCATTCTGGATGTGCCTCTGATCGAAAGTCTCGTATGCACCGACCCCTCGGTGAAAGGTTGAAATGACCCCTCTTGGTCAACGACTCGTCGATGATAACTTATAAGTTCTGGAACTTAGAACTTAGATGGACTCTCGAGGAAACAAACATCTCGGTGTTTCAAGACCGATCGAGAGTACCAGGACCGACTCCTCGGTAAGGGACGACCGATCGGTCTGGGTAAAACTAGTTTCTGGACTTAAAACTCTGTCAGCATGGTGTTGCCCCAGACTGAGCCTCTCATATGGACCGACCTCTCGATGCCATGACTGTCAACCCATCGGTGATACCTACCTGTCGACCGTGAAATAATAATGTCGTTGGGAGTACATTTAATGTGCAACGGTCGGGTGATTGAACGGTAATAAATATGAATACCGACCCATCGGTGCCACCGACCTGTCAATACTGGACAGTTTGAAAAACTGTGAAAAATATTTTATAAATATGAGTGTTGTGTGATCATTTTATCATCTTCCTTGAATAGAGAAGAGTCACACACTCTTAAGAACGATCACTCTCTTGTGCCTACACCTGATATTCATAAACAACCAATCTATTGATTGAGTTTGAAAGAGAAAAAGAGAGGAGGGAAGAAAAGATATAAAGTAGGAAAGCTTTGGTAAAACCAGTTTCCTTGTCACCCTAAGATTGTGATTGCTATACGACGGCTATAAAGAGGAGCGTCAGCACACATTGGGTGGATCTTCAAGAAGCACATATCAACAAGGAAGAGCTTCAAAGGCAAGTGTTTCTTGTTTTAATTTTTATTTAAAAACTTTGTCCCGAAAGTGGATTAAGGAGGATTGGCTCTGGAACCACTATAAAAAACTCTAGAGCGTCATCTCTGATATAGTGGTGGGTGGAATTCTTAACTGATTGAGTGAGGTGGAATTCTTACTCTAATTGTGAGTGTGTAAATCCCCACTTAGTGAATTTGGAGATAATTTAAGGTTGATCGAGTCCTAACAGTGGATGTAGGTTGGGTAACCGAACCATTATATATCTTGAGTCCTTGTACTTGTGGTGTTAGAGCCATTTTCTTGTGTTGATTGTTTAAATCACATTTGCTAACACAGACTCACTTGATTGCTGTATCCGCTGAGCTTAAACTAATAAATCAAGTAATTTTTTAAAAGGACTAACGATTGTTGGATTGGCCTATTCACCCCCACCCCCCCCCCCCCCCCCCCCCCCCCCCCCCCCTCCCTCCCTCCTCCTCTTCCTCCTCCTCCTCTTCCTCCTCCTCTAGGGTCAATGGTGTTCTAGGTTCCAAGCGAACTCTCAGTTGGTATTAGAGCCTCGTTCTCCTCATAAAGGATTTGACCATCCGAGTTGATTCGTGCTAGAACACCTTCATGGGTACTCCAAAATTTTCTCACTATTGTCTATTGTTTGTTTATTCATATGTGAAAACAAAAATAGAAAATAAACTCACATCCCATGATGAAGAAGAATGGACATGTATCCAAGATGAATTTATTAAAAAACATTGTACATCTTTGGAAGTTTCCACCTCTCATAACAAATTGGAGAATTAGGTGAGAGGAGAAAATTTGAAGTGTTTTGTAGCCTCCGTGGGCGATGTTCAAGAGGGATCCTCAAGTGAAGATGAGGATAATAAAGAGGATCTTGATAAGGATGTTGACCTCCAATACTCTTACAGTGCTCTGTAACTAGAAAGTGAGAAGTTGGCTGAGAAGGTAGACATGTATAAATCTGAAAAACTAAACCTTGCAAATCAACTGGAAGGCTTGAGGAAAGACTATAAATCTCTCACTCTAGAGTTGAAATCTTTAAATGAAGAAGTCTCGAAATCAAAGAAATTGAAAGAAACATTAAAAAGACAAAGGGATGACATCAAGATGTTGAGTAATGCCAAAGAAAATCATGAAGGACACATTGTTGAATTGACTCTTGAGTTACAAGACTTGAGAAACCGCAAAGAGAAGTTTCAAGATAAGTTTACCTAGGCGAAGAAAAATTAGAAAAACTCTTAAAAATGGGTAAAAGGTTTGGCGACAGGTTGGCCTTGGTTCCTCATTGGAAACCAATGGACCTGTTGGCCAAAGGGTGTTTGTTAAGGGAAATGTGCCTAAAGCCTCCAAAGGGTAGTGTTTTTTTGCCAAAAGGTTGGACATTACAAAATGGAATACAACCTTAGAAAGAGGCACATGAAGGATAAAACCCAAAATCAAGTCACAAATCTTATTGTTAAAAGACACCCACAAAATTCTAAGGTAAATCTTAAAAGATATCGAACAAGGCCTACTAATAGGATACTCCCAATGAAGATAAACTCAAGGCAGGGCTCACTGTTAAGACAACTCAACCCACTTCTGTTTCATGGGCCTTGTGATGAATCCAGAAAGAATGGTTTTCTTGTTGAGATTGAGTCTCTTAGAGGAAGATGGTCTACCTACTGGTGCACTTGTGGGGATGTTAATCTCATTAGATTTCCACATGAGAAGTATGGAGTAACGAGATTCACTCCCTCCATGCGCCGTTTTTTGAACTGTATCTCCACTCTTGAGTTGGTGGATCTTCCGGTATCTGATAACAACTTTGCTTGGTCCAACGGTCATGAGAGACCGACTTTCTTTCGTATTGATAGATTTCTGGTATCGACTGAGAGGATTGACTTATTCCCTAAGTCTCACACTGTTGCTTTCCCATGGCCCGTCTCTGACCATTTGCCCTTGGTTTTGGATACTTTTGAGGAGTCTTGGGGTCCTGCGCCATTTAGAATCGAACTATAAAGGGTTAAAGATAAGGGCTTCAGGGACATCATTGCTGGCAGCTGGGCAGAAAGTATCATTCCGGATAGTAAATCTTTTATATTTCACTTTAAGTTGAAGCGGTTGAAAGCCAAGTTAAAGAGATGGTGAGTTATTAAGTTTGTGTCCTTATCTAAATCTCTTGCTATTATCCTCACTGGGATAAGTCAGATTGACATAAGTGAGCAAGCTCGTTCCATTTCTAAGGAGGAGGTTACTACACGTGTCAATCTCCGGGAACAGTATTGGTCCAAGAGCATTCAAGAAGAAATGAAGTGGAGGCAAAGATCTAGAGATAAGTGGATTAAGGAGGCGAATAGAAATACTAAGTTCTTCCACGCTATGGCTTCTACTCATAGAAGAGCTAACAGTATCAGGTCCCTATCCGTTGGCGATTCTACTCTGACCTCTAAAGAGGAAATCACCTCTACTGTTCTTAATCATTTGACAGAGTTTTGTTCTGCCAAACACCTTGGCAGATTATCGATTGCGGGTCTCCCGTTCAAGTCTATTTTTGTTGCTGTTCTTCCGTTGAGTGAGCTTTTTCTGTGGAGGAGATTAGATCAGTTGTTTGGGATTTGAACGAGGACCGTACTCCTGGGCCGGATGGATTTCCTATTGCTTTCTTCAAATTGTTCGGGGACATCATCATGTCATTGCCTTCATCGAAGAATTCTAGCATCGTTCCTTTATTCCTAAAGAGATTGGTGCTACTTTCCTGGTTTTGGTACCTCTTTTTCCAAAGCTTATCTCTCCATTCCAATCTACTGATGTTGAGGGGCGGCAAGTTATGGATGTTGTGATCTCTGTTCATGAGTGTATTGACTCCCATCATAAGGGTTGTAGGAAAGGTATTATCTGCAAGTTGGATTTGAAGAAAGCTTATGATATGGTTAATTGAGATTTCCTGGTTTTTGTTCTTTCTAGCATGGGTTTTAGTCGGAAGTGGTGTTTATGGATGTTTGCATGTATATCTTCTACACATTTTTTTGTCCTTAGCACCAGGTCTTCGAAAGGTTTTATCAAGAGATCCAGAGGTATTCGGCAAGGTGGCCCTATTTCCTCTTCTATGTTCATCATTGTCGTGGAATCCTTAAGCCTCCTCATTTCCAAGGCGGTTGATTTCAACCTCATTCACGACTTTAGAATTGGGACATCTTCTCTGCAGATCCATCATTTATAGTATGTGGATGACACCATTATTTTTTATGAGGCTCATGAGGAGAATGTTATGAATCTTCGGTCCATTCTTAAGTGGTTTGAGCTGGCTTCTTCTCTCCAGATCAATTACCTAAAGAGTAAAATCTACGGCACCAACTTAGACATTAGTGAGCTTATTTCTCTGTCTGAGCTTATGGGGTGTGTTCCTTCTGCTCTTCCTTATATTTATTTGGAGTTGCCCTTGTGCATTGGTTCTCCTGGTTACTCCTTGCGGAAGCCCATCATCCATAAGTTTAACAAATGCCTTGCCTCGTGGAAAGGAAAATACTTATCGTTCGGTGGGGTGGATCACCCTCCTCAAGTCTGTCCTCAATGCCCTGCCTGTCTACTTTCTGTCAGCCTTCATTTGCCCACAAAAAGTCATCCAGTCAATGGAAAGGATCATGAGGAACTTCCTTTGGGGTGATCATGAGGATTTGAGGAAATATCACGTTGTTCTTTGGGATCAAGTTTGTCTCCCCATGTGTGTTGGTGGTTTGGGGGTGCTTCCAATCAAGGCCATTAACAATACTCTTCTTACTAAGTGGCTTTGGAGGTTTGGTACTGACGTTGACGCGCCTTGGAAGGTGATTCTTAACTGTAAGTACAACTTAGGATCTTTGGGCTGGGATCTTAACCCTGCACTGCACAGAGCCTCTGGTATGTGGCGTGCCATTGCTGCTTGTGTCGACAAATTTAAATAAGGTATCAAGTTTAAGGTTGGGTGTGGTGATAGAATAAAGTTCTGGATTGTTCCTTGGGTTGATAGCTCTCTTATGGCGTCTCAGTTTCCTTCTCATTACCGCCTACCTCTTAGGCTATTCGGAACAATTTCTGATTTCTACTCTTGTACTGGTGACAACGTTGTTTGGGACATCCCTCCTCGTCGAAACATTTCTGCCTCTGTTGCTGATTCATTATCGAATCTCCTTCATACCATCTCATCATACAGAATTCGCACCACTGAGGAGGACAATCTTCTATGGTGGCCAGACAAGTCTGGACTTTTCTCAGTCAAGCCTTTCTACACCTAGAATCATCAGAGTTCTGAGACCGCCTTAGTTAACCCAAATATTTGGGCTTCGAAAGCTCTTCCAAGGGTTATTTGTTTCTTTTGGACTGCTGGTTAGGGAAAATCTTTACCCAAGATAACTTGAGGAAAAGAGGGAGAACTCTGGTCAGTGCTTGCCCTTTTTGTCTTCATGCCTCTGAAGAGTCAGATCATCTTCTTTTTCATTGCCCCTTCTCTTCTACCGTTTGGAGCTCTGTATTAACCCAATTTAGTGTGGCTTGGATCATGCCTTCCTCGGTGGCTAAGTTGTCTTTTGCTTGGCACATTAATACCGTCTCACTAAAGTGTTCCTCTTTGTGGCAACTCTCTTTATTTGCTACTGTTTGGAGCCTGTGGTGGGAACATAATAACAGAGTGTTCAAAAGCTTAGTTGAATCTAGTGTTGTAGTCGTTCCTCATAGCCTCACCATGTGTGCATCATGGGCCGCCTCTCTTCTGGAGTTCCGAAATATCACTATGACTAACATCCTTCATCCTTGGAGAGAATGTGTTGATTTATGGATGTAATACCTTGATCCATTTTAAGCTTGATCAGTACGATAAACCATACTTAGACCTGCTAATCTTGAAGATTACAGTAAAGGCTTTGCGAAAAGCCCAGGTGTGGCCCAGTCAGAGCTTGAAAGCTCGAGGATCCAACTCGTCGAGTTGGAAGGGCAAAATAGTAATTTATCATTTATAATTATTATTTCCTCTATGTATGTGAATATCTGATTATTAATGGATGATATTGTTTTTTTAGTCAAAGATTTTAATTTAAACATCAGTATTATTTTATTTTCATAAAAGTTATTTAAAACCACCCGAAAAGAGCTCGAAAGGGGGAAATAATTATTTTTAGATAAATTCATAAATGAGAAAATTTTTAGAAAATCTTATGATGATAGGTTTTAAAGTGACGGTTTAGTTTATTTCTCAAAAGTTTGAAAATAAAGATTTTAAACCCTTTTATTTAACACAAGTTAAATTAAGTAAATAGTGTCAAATTATGGATTTTATCTAAATCTTTGGTTTTTTATGAATTTTAAACCTCCAAAATTTTATGACAAATAGAGTTTATTTAATCCAACATTTTTATCAAGATGGATTAAATTAATCAAGTTAATTAAACCATATTTTTAGTAAAAAATTAATTAAGACCAAAACATGACCTATTTGCAAAAACTGCAGAGGGAGGGACTTATCTGCAAAAAAATATTTTTTACTGTGTTGAGTTACTATTGCCCCTGGTACGTGGCCAACCATTTCCATGCACGCCCGTGGGCTGCTGATGAGGTGTCTCTCACTTGACAATGGTAAGTGGCTATAAATGTTAACCTTCTCTCCCAACTGGATTCATCCCAGATGAAAAACCAACCTCAGTGAAAAAGAGTTGCTGTCCCTCTCCGTCTTTCAAAATATTTCTTACCGTAGCTTGAAGTGGAAGTTTTTGCAAGATTCAGATTTTCATCCCAGGAACTGAAGCGAAGGTACCCATTATGTTCATCTTTAAATTTTAACAAGTTTAGAATCAAACAGAAGCAAAATTGACCAAGATTTGAGTGTGTAAAATGAATTTAAAGTTTAAGAAACACTTGGAAAATCTTGTGCCATTCTGGTTTTGATGTTAAAATCAAATGTTTTAAGTAAATGTTAAAGCTTTAATTTGTTCCCTATGTCAAGAGGACTCATGGAGGAGTCCATCTGACCAGTTGGATATAGAAAACGACTGTCTGCTGCTGCAGACAGAGGAGGAAGATGACTCTCGGAAGGTCTGAAAGTTGTGCTTCGGACGGTCCGAAGATGACACCTTTGGACGTTCCGAACTTAAGTTCGGGACTTTGAAATGTCTAGAGGCCAACTGTTTTTCCCGCCTCTGCCTCGGTTTGTCCCGAGTTGTCTTCGGAAGGATCGAACAGATCGGACGATCCGAGATTCCCTCGGCATGTTCCGAGACACGCCGAGACCCTGTTTTCTGTTTTTCAGTTTGGAAGCACCTCCGGATGATCTGAGACTGACCCTCGGACGATCCGAAGAACAGAACCATGTTCCGAGGTTCTGTGGACTAGTTTAAGCAGTGGCTCGGAAGGTCCAAAGCCACAACACCTGGTTCTGAGGCATGTTCCGAGGAACCTAGTTTTTTAATGTTAAATCTTGGTTTGATTGATGATGCATGTGTTAGATCCTAGGTTTTCATTTGATGTTTGTACCCCTTTTGATAAATAAAATTGTATTAACCCCTTCTCTCTTAAATACTATAGTGTACTACTTATTGTATTCACTTTGAAGCCGATACTCTCTATCTATAGCTGACTCAACCCGGTAGCTATCTGTAGCTGTGCGATCTACTTCGCCGCTCGGTAGAAAAAAAGGGTTCGGGCACTGAGTGACCTCTAGGCCTAACTCGCTATAAGAGTTGTGGCCTGAGTACCTTATACATCTAGGGCTAACTCAATACGTCAATCTTGTCATGCCCAGAAGACAATATGAGAAGTGGCCTAAGCACCTATTTATTATATGTTGATTATTGTAAATTAAAATTGTTAGAAACCAAATAGGAAACTCAATTCCATTTCCCATAAAGATTTTTGGAAAAACAAGATAGATTTGAAATAATACAAGTATGTATTGCTTTGTATGCTATGTATTCTGACTGATTATTGATTCTATATCTGTTTGCTTGTTGACAGAGACTTCGATACCACACATTTACTGTGAGGAGAGTTGACATTGTAGTAGGGGTAAATCAGGTTAAAAATATTGGATCTTAAGCAATGGGTGGTTTCAAGAATCAATGTTGATGAACCCACTCATATGCCTAGACATGAGGCACTATTGTGAAAAGTGCTTATAAATATTTATGATATTAATCATATGTAATATGCTTATGAGATGTGATATGCTGATATTAATACTATTTCCACGTACCCTTTACTATTGAACCATCGCCGAACTGTGAGCATCGGTTACATCTATTGGACTAGGTGGGTCGACAGTGACTGCTTCAGGTGTGGCAATACCGGTTTCAGGAGATGTACCCGAGGAGAAGGAATCTTCGTATCAAGCTTAGGAAGGATAAGCTTTGGCGTGGCCTTGGTTTTCTCCTTTTTAAGGGAACTTGTTGATATTTGTTCTTTGGAAGCATAATTTGTGTAAAGTACCGTATATAGTACTTGTATTGGATGTTATGTAATGAACCATTATCTGACTGTAGCTACTCTATATTTGTTTGAATAATATTTCGTTTATGGAAATATATGATTATGTTTGTTTATGGGTAGGCTTATGATATGTGTTTGAGTCCACATGTTGAAATCATGTGTGGCTCCTCTTTTGGGCCTAACCGTTGATCCGGCCCAGTTAGTAGCCTTGGAGATTAGTTTGCAAAAAAAAAATCAGTGGCGTTCCAAGCCCACTTCTGGGTCGGGGCATTACAATCCTGATCTCCGTTTTGTCTTCTACAGTTGTTTTTAGTTTTCTTTTCTTGTGGGAGTTTTCCTTCCATCTCTTGTTTTGTTTTTGTGGTTGTTTTCTTTTCTATATTTGCACCTCTAGTACCTTTATTTATTTATATATAAATCATTTCAAAAAAAAAGTATAGCCAATAAAGAAAACTTGGACACTATAAGATCTAAGATTGTTAAATCAGTGTTAAATAGCATATGTTCACTTGCTCGATGATCATTCTGCTTCTATTTTCATCGGGAGCACTTACACACACCTGGATTTTCTGCCTCTACACACCCGAAATCAGATTTTCGGGTGAAATTACGATTTTACCCCCGCGTTTCCATTCATTCGAATGAATCCCCGGTTCATTTTGGCATTCATTCGAATGAATCCTCAAGTGTATTTTCAATTCATTCGAATGAATGGGCTGAACAGTAACACGGAATACTGCTCAGCCCCATTCATTCGAATGAATGGACGATTCATTCGAATGAATGGGCTTCATTCATTCAAATGACCCATTCATTCGAATGAATGGCCTCATTCATTCGAATGAATGAGCCTCATTCATTCAAATGACCCATTCATTCGAATGAATGAGCCCATTCATTCGAATGAATGGGCCTCATTCATTCAAATGATCCATTCATTCGAATGATTTAAATATTAAGATTTATTTTAAAACTTTACACTTATTTTTTAAACACTGTGTATTTCCAAAATTTCTCAAATTAAATATCTAGACTAATTAAAATAACCTGATAAAAATACCTTAAGACTTCAAGGTCTTTTGACACTCCTAAATATTTAAAACACAGTATTTTACAAATAAGGGTATCCCTAGGGTGTGTCAAAAACACATTTGGAAGTGTCAAAAGACCTTTAAGTCTTAAGGTATTTTTATCAGGTTATTTTAATTAGTTTAGATATTCAATTTGAGAAATTTTGAAAATACACAATGCTTAAAAATAGCTGTCTATATTTTAAAACATAGACCGTTATTTTTTAAGCACTGTATATTTTCAAAATTTCTCAAATTGAATATCTAAACTAATTAAAATAACCCGATAAAAATACCTTAAGACTTTAAGGTCCTTTGACACTTCCAAATGTGTTTTTAACACACCCTACGAATACCCTTATTTGTAAAATACTGTGTTTTAAATATTTAGGAGTGTCAAAAGACCTTTAAGTCTTAAAGTATTTTGATCAGATTATTTTAATTAGTTTAGATATTCAATTTGACAATTTTTGAAAATATACAATGATTAAAAAATAAGTTTAAAATTTTAAAAAGATTTAAATAAATGTAATAGATACTGTAACCTGTAACTCATGAATCATTCGAATGATTCATCTCATTCGTGATGAATCATTCGAATGATTCATCTAAGAACGTCTTCATATTCATTCCGTCCGTGTTCATTCGAATGAACGCTCGATTCATTTGAATGAATTCACGAATGAGATGAATCATTCGAATGATTCATGAGTTATATGTTACAGTATCTATTACATTTATTTAAATTTTTTTAAAATTTTAAACTTATTTTTTAAGCACTTTGTATTTTCAAAAATTTTCAAATTGAATATGTAAACTAATTAAAATAACCTGATCAAAATAATTTAAAACTTAAAGGTCTTTTGACACTCCTAAATATTTAAAACACAGTATTTTACAAATAAGGGTATTCGTAGGGTGTGTCAAAAACACATTTGGAAGTGTCAAAGGACCTTGAAGTCTTAAGGTATTTTTATCGGGTTATTTTAATTAGTTTAGATATTCAATTTGAGAAATTTTGAAAATATACAGTGCTTAAAAAATAACGGTCTATGTTTTAAAATATAGACAGGTATTTTTAAGCACTGTGTATTTTCAAAATTTCTTAAATTGAATATCTATACTAATTAAAATAACCTGATAAAAATACCTTAAGACTTTAAGTCTTTTGACACTTCCAAATGTATTTTTGACACACCCTAGAGATATCCTTATTTGTAAAATACTGTATTTTAAATATTTAGGAGTGTCAAAAGACCTTAAAGTCTTAAGGTATTTTTATCAGGTTATTTTAATTAGTCTAGATATTTAATTTGAGAAATTTTAGAAATACACATTGATTAAAAAATAAGTGTAAAATTTTAAAATAAATTTTAACATTTAAATCATTCGAATGAATGAGGCCCATTCATTCGAATGAATTGAAAATATATTTGAGAATTCATTCGAATAAATGTCAAAATGAATTGGACATTCATTCGAATGAATAGAAGCGCGGGGATAAAATCGTAATTTCACCCAAAAATCTGATTTCACGTGTGTAGAGGCAGAAAATCCAGGTGTGTGTAAGTGGTTCCATTTTCATCATCGACTTCTGACTAATAGTTTTTGTTATTCAGGTTTACTGTAAGGGGAGAGCTCTTCACCAAAAAGGAGGTCAGAACAATAGGACTTGGTCCTGGTGGGCTATGCTTCACCGGCGATGGAACGGGTGAAGTAAGCGTTTGGAAATGGTTGGCATCTGAACCAACTTCTGAATGATGTTATTACAGAACTCTACTTTAAAAATTATAACATGAGTATCTATATTTTTAAAGGAATAAATGAAGCATGAGAATCTATGCAAGTTTTTTTATCACTGATTTGATCCTATGGTTGTATTTTGTGGTTGACAGAGTTATGTTTTGAATTACACGCTCTCTCTCTCTCTCATATAAGACTTAATATCCTTTGTTTACCTCCTGTTTTGCTGTCATTTTCAGGAATTGGGTGGGTATGAAAGGTTATTTTTAGGATGATACTTTTTATCGAAGAATTAGATTATTGGATTTAAAAAATTATTGAAGAATTAGGTTTATTTAAAAACAATGGGGTCAAGGTGTGTAGAAAAGATCGTGTGAATTCAGATGCCTGGTGGGTCCTACATGTGGACAAGGGCCATCATTGCTAAGTTAATAAATTCTAAAATATACTATATTTAAAATTAGCATTTCTAATTAATAATAAAAAAATTAGCAGCATTCAGTATCGAAACTAGCTCACATTAGACAAACAGGTTAGGTTGGGCTCCATTCCATGCACCATCAAGTAAGGTGATAGATAAACTCAAAATAAAACTTAAATTTAATTTCTACCTTAACTGTGCTTCTGTCATTGTTGGTTTTCTATGTTAATTTTTCCTATTTTTTGTTTTTATATTTGAAAAAATTGCAGTATGAAGGGAACCCACTTTAGATTAATTTGATAATTCAAATAAGTTGGTTGATACATAAATATGAGACTAAAAATATATTATATATTTTTTTATATACATTTGAAATTACTAAATAATTTGAATTTTATGATGCAAAAGAGCACAATAACGGACTATTAATCCTTAAATTAGAAATTTATAATGCAAAAGTGGAGCTTCAAATTTAGTCATCTTTTTCTACCAAAAAATTGGTTCATCTATTTTTATATCTTTAAATCAAATTAATGGAAACTCCAACTGGAGAAGCATATTTATTAGATGCAATCACTGATTTTCATTTGATGCAATGAATGAACTTCAAAATATTCTCTTTATTCAATTCAGAGGTTCAAAATAGGAATATTGATATGTATTCTTTATTTATCGGCGGTAAAAGCCTCGTCTCTTTAATATTATTATTATTGTTTTGGAAAAATATAGAAAAATAAGATAAAAATAGGAAAAAAAATGAAAACCTAGGCGAGAGTATTTTTTTTTTTGAAAAAGGTAATGGTCATTTTAAGAAGTTTTAGACCTTGAAAGTTATACGTCCTAAATTTTTTAAAAATATTCTAAAACTTAAAAAAAAAAAAGTCTAAAATTTTATAAAGAAGGAAACTAATATGAGGAAAAACTTAATATGAACTTCATGTTTTCAAATATCGCCTAGTGATATGTATCTTCTATTACAATTTTTTTTTTTTATCTTAGAGCCCTAACTCACAATTATTAATGAAAATAATTTAAAATGATCAAGATTGATAAAAATAATTCTAAAGTTGAATTAAATTGTTTTTAAACCTTTTTAAATTCATAAATATTTCTGGAAATAACTCAAAAATTGGTCAAAAATATATATATTTTTTTAAATAAAGCATTTGCCAATAAATTACAAATTATATCCAATTTCTATCAAAGGAAAAATAAGATTCATGAAAGCAAACTTAAAAAATACTAATTGATACTTCTTCTAAGTTTTTTTTTGAATTTACTTGTGGGAAACTACAAATTACCCATGTGATAAAAGTTTAGTTTGAAATGTATTTTTTCCTTCAATGTACATCATTTATGTGTATACACATGACAAAAGTGGAAGCGACATTAACTTCTCATATAGGGACTCAAGCACACAACCACTGTTAAGTTACTTTACACTCTCTACCAACATTTCATGTGATACTTTGCACATGAAGTAATTATTAATAAATATTTCATTCTAAAATTTATTTTTAGTTCTTTTTGCTCTTTCTTTACATTAGTTTCTAAATTAAAAATAATTGAAAAGTGATTACATTTTAAAAACTTAAATTTATCTATTCAAGTTGATTTTAGGAGGTCCCAATGTTAAGTATAGATCTTTCTAATCAAACTGATTTTTTAGATTCCACATGCTTTTAGATACTACAAAAGTATAAGACTAAAAAAATACTTAAAGAGATCAAACTTAGGGTACTAAAATATAAATATATCCATATAATTAAGTTAATTTTCCTTTTTTAGCATAGATCTTTAATCAATGTGATATTTTAGTAAGATCATTATACGAATTAAAGTGATTTTTGGTGATTAAACAATAATTAAAGTGATTAAAATTTGAGGGTTAACAAAATGACTTCATTGATCTTGTTACAATGAGTTTTTTTGGAAACCTTGTGAAACTATAAACAATTCTTATCAAGTTTATATTGTATTGGCATATATATTTTTGAAGATCACGAAAGTTTTTGAGATTAAAAATAATTTGAAGTGATAAAAAATTGGAGACTTAAAAGCATTGTTTGATTGATATGATTCTAGTAATTTCTCGTGAAACCCTTATTCAACTATATAACTTATCAATGTAATATTTTCGTCCTCTCTACGTATTTATAATAGTGAAAAATACTTTGAGATTAAAAAATAATTTGAAGTAATAAAATTTAAAGAACACAAACAACATGACTTAGTTTACTTGGTTAAGATGAACTTTGTACATTTAAGAAGTCTAAAATCGATCTACAAACAATTTTATTCTTAAAACTAGTCTACCATCCGTTGTCAATCCGCAAGCCTATTCTAGTTCCTTTAGTTTCACCTAAAACTTCTTTGGCTATATCTTCACGAGTGTCGATATCTTACCCACATCTCATTAGGATCTGAACCATCATTCCACTCTCTAAACACCTTGTCTTTCATTATTTTTGTTTTTCCTCCTCTCAATTTCCACCACTTAATTTTGAAAGGTTCCTTTGTTACTAATTTTTGTGATTTATTTTTTATAAACAAGTCCAAAACTAGAACTCTACGGTGTGTTGTGAAGCTTTCACCAAGGATTATTGTACAACGTCAAGGGTGTTGGCTTGACGGTCAAGGCACTAGCCTCAGGAAGCCAAGTCTTGGGTCAATTCCTGGCCAGCACCTTTGAGGTACTCCCCATGAGATTAATTCTCATTGATGAACCCGGTGTGTGTGTGCGGGAAGGTGTGCACATGCTTCGCCCCGAAAGATCAGTCGGCTGAGATGCCTTCGGTCATTAAAAAGGATTATTGTGCAATTCCTATAACGGTTCACTTCTCTACATCTAAGTAGAAAGAACTCTATTTAGGACTTACACTGCCCACTTCTAAATGTAATAAAGTATTTTTCTTCTGTTTAGAATAGAGCATTAACTATGACTTCCAAATTCCTTGAGGAGAATTGTCCTCAGGAAAAGAATTACTCCTCGAGAGTTATGTTCTTAATCGACAGGTACTTCCTGTAACTTATTTTTCTTAGTAAGACTTCTTCGAATAAGCTTCCACGATATGATCAACACTTGGTCATTATTTTGTACCTTTTTGCCTCATACAAATACTAATAACTCTATCTCCACCAGTCGCCAATTTTAAAGCTATCATTATAAATCATTACTAGTTTTAGATGGTCAAAAATATTTAATTTAATTTTTATTGTATCAGTTGATCCATGACTCTCTCTCTCATTCTCGTGTAATTTGTGTTTGTGGGGCAGCTTGTCACTTCTTAATATAGCATTTAACTTCAATAACCAAAATGGATTCATGAGGATGATTCATACAATGAACAGTGCTCATTTTTATTAGAATTCATTCCCAACCATTAAATTGGAGATTCATATTAGCCAATAAAACTAAATCATCTAGATCATTCATTGTTAGTCATTTATAGCCACTAGATCTAGATGAAGACTAATGGAACTAATAAAAATTAGGAAAAAAAGTCAACACCAGATGTGATCCATGCAACTAGTTGCATCTAATCTTGTCTCTGTAAATGTATGTATTAAATCTAGTGAAAATTAAAGGTTTAACATGCGTCTAAACATAGATAGACATGTATATAATTATTTAGATCGATAGAATCACGAAAGTGTAAGATTAAACATGACCCACATTAAAACTTGGGACTCCACATGGACGATCTTAAATCAGGAAAACTGTGTTTAAATAAGGAAGGTCTAAATTAGGAGAGTTCTAAAAGGGTTAGTTTTCTATTTTGATGGAAAGTAGGAAAATAAAGTTCTAATTGCCTTAAGGGTCCTCTTTGTGTCTATAAAAGGGTCTCTCTCCATTATTATCCATCAACTTAAGACAACTTAGTATTCCCAAAATACTATTCACGAAATTGGGAGAGGGCATTAAGGAAGAAAGATGTAGAAACTCCGAGGTGTGTGTTTTCTCTTGCTTTTAGACTTTAGGAAGCATTGGCATATCAAAGGGAAGATCAAAACTCGCTCTTCTTCATCAATGAATGGAGGTATATCTTATTATTATGATGTTTATGATTTCCGCATTAAGATTGATTTGTGTTTCAAGAATTAATCAATCCAGATCTTGTGGTTATGTCGTTTGGGATTGTCGAACATTAAATTTAATGATAATTGATTCTATGATTTTTTTTAATCAATACTCTAATATTTTGATAAAGTATTACATGTGGCATCAAGAGCCTGGTTCATATGATCAATTATTGCTTGAAATAGGGAAGAATTAAAGAAAAAAAAAATTCGGAACTCAAAGAAGAGGGCGACCTGTTCCATAACCGACCGATCGACACAACCGATTCATCGGCCAGAGAGCAGACTGTTTTAACAGTCTGGATTTTGAGCAATCGATCGACCAACGCTGATCGATTGGCTAGAGTCATAAAGGCCTGGATACTTTATGGACCTTAAAGTTTATGAATTTTAAAATTTGAATGATTTATGGATTTCAAAATTATGTATTTTCCTCTTATGTTTTTTGGCAAATCTTAATGATTTATAGAGTTCAAAATTTTATGGACCTTAAGATTATGATTTATAAACTATGAAATTATGAGGTTTTTCCTATTATGTTTTTGGAAAACCAATTTACACTAATGAACAAAGTGATTATTCTTGACATAATGTCATATTATAATACGATTTGGTTAGTCACCAAAGTGATTCAATCGGAATGCGTTTGAACATCAGGTCATATAACTGTGGTCTAATACTATTCTCAAGTGTTGGATAATAATGACTTTACAAATCGCAATCTCTAACCATAGAGATATTCGGTTGGCCCAAAGGTGGACCATTCCGAGTGGTTAACGGATTGGGATATGATGATTGGCGGGTGCCTATGGTTTGTATTTGTCCGGATATCCAAAGGTAACAGCGGTATTTGATCGTTTGTACTTTGTTGGTTAGTCCTATCGGTGACTGAGAATCACCATAATGAAATAGTATGCCACAAGATCAGCCAAAGGTGGATCCGGTAGCGTTTATTAATGTTAGTTGTTTGTGTGTTTCAATTAAGTTTAACTCATAGTATTGTGTGAGTGAGCACGAAATTATGTAATATTGCAGCTTCTCTTTCTATGTTAACTAAACTTAATTTCTCCGAATGGAAAGAGCAAGTCGAATTTCACCTCGGTGTGCTCGATCTTGATAAAGCATTAATTTCTGATAAGCCTATTATTACTATAACAAGTACGACTTCTGAGAAAAAGTCCTATGAAGCATGGATCAAATCAAATAGACTCAGCCTTATGTTCATATACATGACGGTGGCAAATAATATCAAGACTTCACTGCCCAAAACTGAAAATTGTAAGGAATACCTCCAAAATGTTGAAAATAAATTCAAAACAGCGGACAAGTCCTTAGCAGGGACGCTTATGGCCAGGTTGACCACTATTAATTTTGATGGAAGCTGTGGCATGTATGAGCACGTAATGGAGATGACAAATATTGTTGCTCAGCTGAAGAATATAGGGATGAGTGTTGATGATACTTTCCTTGTCCAATTCATTCTTAATTCTGTCTCCTCAGTATGAGTCATTTCAGATAAATTACAATACTATAAAATATAATGCAAGTAAATGAACTGTCAAGCATGTTAATTCAAGAGGAGAGCAGCTCAAGCAGATTGGAAATTACTCACTTTATCTAACAAATCAAGGACCGAGTAAGAAAAGAGGATGGAAGCCCAAGAAATTTAAGAAAGGCAGAAAGAAACCATTTGAATCTAATACGTCTTATGGGACTCAAAATTAGGAGACAGGTAATGTGAGGTGCCACTTTTACAATAAACAAGGGCACTTCTTGAAAGAATACCATAAAAGGAGAGAGTCGTTCGGATAGAAATGTAACTATTAAATTTCTGTATTTTTCGAATCTAATCTCACTAAAGTTTCCTCTAAAACTTGGTGGCTTGATTTTAGAGCTACAACTTATCTTTTTAATACGATGCATGGATATCTTACGGCCCAGATCATCGACCTAACTAAAGTCTTTGTTTACATGGGAAACCGACAAAATGTGCCATTTGAAGCCATTGAGACTTACCATCTTTTCCTCGACAATGTCCACCACTTAGATTGATTTGATTGTTTTTGTGTTCCTCCTGTTGTCAGAAATCTTATTTCAATTTCCATTCTTAATGTTAATGGTTATTATTGTAAATTTGGAAATAATGCCTCAGTTCATTTAAGGGATTTTCTTTTATTGAGTATGGATTATTGATTGATAGCCTTTATCATTTAAAGTTTAATGATTCCTTTGTTAATTCTGTCCTAACCCTACATCATAATATTGGTATTAAACATGGGTTGATTAATGGAAATTCCTCTATCTTGTGGCATAAACGTTTGGGACATATATCATTGCGAAAGAATTGAAAGATTGGTAAAAGATGGGATTCTCCCGAATCTAGATTTTACTGATTTAGTTGTGTGTGTGGAATGCATTCAGGGTAAGTAAACCAAACACACTAAGAAAGGAGTCACAAGATCTAAAAGATTATTTGATTCGATAAATACTGATATTTGTGACTCATTTGATGTTTCATCTTTTGATGGAGAAACTTATTTTATCACCTTTATTGATAAATTTTCACGTTATGATTATATATATATATGTTGCATAATAAATCTCAAGCAGTTAATACCGTATAGATATTTATCACTGAAGTTGAAAGGCAAGTAGATAAAAATATGAAAGTCATAAGATCAGATAGAGGTGGTGAATATTATGGAAGGTATGATGAAACGAGTCAACACCCGCGACCTTTTGCCAAACTATTAGAAAGTATTGGTATAATTGCACAATACACGATGCCCAGTACGCCTCAGCAAAAAGGTGTTGCTGAAAGGCATAACTGCACATATATGGAAATTGTTAAGATTATGTTATGTAATAGCACCATACCCATTATATTGTGGATGTATGCATTAAAAATCGCAATGTATTTGCTTAATCGGGTTCCTAGTAAGTCCGTTCCTAAGATTCTTTTTGAACTGTGGATGAGAAGGAAACCCAGTTTAAGACACCTGCATGAATGGGATTGTCCTAAACAAGCAAAAATCTATAATACATATGAAAAAAAACTTGATGAACGAACAATCAGTGGTTACTTCATAGATTACTCTGAGAAGTCAAAAGAGTAAAGATTCTATTGTCCGAACCATAGAATGAGAATTGTGGAGACCGCTAATGCAAGATTTATTGTGAATGGTGATGTTAATGGAAATGACGTAATGAGAAACGTCAGTGTGCAAGAAGTAAGGGTACACGCCCCTATACCTGTAACATCAGAAGTTGTTGTCCCTAATGTCACTGAACAACCTGATGAACAACACCTGAATGGCGAATCACTCTATTATAAAACCATCACCAATAATGAACCTATTGTAGAACAAACGCAAGAAATAATATTAAAAATGTCTGTATGACAAAAGAGACATGCTATTTCAGATGACTATATGATATATTTACAAGAATCGGATTATGATTTAGGGGCTACATAGGATCCGATCACTTATGAAGAAGCCATAAAATGTGATGATTCTAACAAGTGGTTAGATGCCATGAAATACAAGCTAAAATTCATGCCACAGAATGAAATCTAAGATCTAGTAGAATTGACTCAGGGATAAAAGAAAGTTTGATGTAAGTGCGTCTCTCAGACCAAACGCATTCTAAGGGCAATGTCGAACGATATAAAGTCAGATTTGTGGCCAAAGGGTTTACTCTGAAATCTGACATTGATTATAAAGAGACATTCTCCCCTTTATAAAGGATTCTTTCAGAATCATTGTGCCTTTAATGGCTTATTATGATTTGGAGTTTCACCAAATAGATGTTAAAATCGTATTTTTAAATGATAGTTTAGATTAGGATGTGTATATAGAAAAACCTAAAGGATTCTCTGTAAATGGCAATGAACATATGGTATACAAATTAAAAAAATCAATTTATGGCCTTAAACAAGCCTCCAGACAATGGTACCTTAAGTTCAATGATACTATCACCTCCTTCGATTTTAAGGAAAACACCGTTAATCGGTGTATATACCTAAAGGTCAGTGTGAGTAAGTTTATCTTCCTGATATTGTATGTTGGTGATATTTTGCTTGCTACTAATGATTTTGGTATGATTTTCGAAACCAAGAAGTTTCTCTCCAATAATTTTGAAATGAAAGATATGGGAGATGTAGCTTACGTGATTGGAATAGAAATATTCCATGACAGAACATGTGGTATGTTAGGGTTGTCTCAGAAACGCTACATAGAAAGAATCTTGGAGAGATCTGGTATAAAAAATTGATCTTATCAAGACGCCCCTATTCAGAAGGGAGATAAATTTAGTTTAAAGCAATGTCCGCATAATGAACTCTAAAAGAAACAAATGGAGGGAATCTCTTATGCCTCAGCTGTAGGTAGCCTGATATATGCTCAGACCTACACCAAACCTGACCTAGCTTTGTTGTTAGTATGCTGGGCATATACCATAGCAACCTAGTAATGGATCACTAAAAAACTGCAAAGAAAGTAATGAGGTATTTATAGGGTACTAAAGACTTTATTCTCACTTTTAAGATGTACGATAATCTCGAGGTCATTGGTTACTCAGATTCAGATTTTGGTGGTTGCATTGATAGGAGAAAGTCAATGTTTGGCTAATTGTTCCTTATGACTGGCAGAGCAATATCATGAAAAAGCGTCAAACAGATTATCACTGCAACATCAACATTGAAGCAGAATTTGTGGCGTACTATGAGGCCACTGTTCAAGGAATGTCGCTGCGAAAATCTACCTCAGGACTTGGAATTGTAGGCAGCATTGACAAGTCGCTGCGAATTTACTGTGATAATTCTGCAACAATATTCTTCTCTAAGAACGACAAGTATTTGAATGGATCGAAACATATAAAATTGAAGTAATTTGTCGTGAAAGAAGAAGTTCAAAAATTGACGGTGTTTATTGAGCACATAAGTACTTTACTTATAATAGCAGACCCGTTGACGAAGGGATTACCTATAAAGACCTTTAAGGAACATGCCAATAGAATGAATCTTGAACGTAATCTATTATAATGTAATTATGAATTTTGGACTGCATTGTGAATAAATGTGCACTTTTGACATTTGAGTACTCATGTATGCGTTTCTGATTTTGTTCCTGTTTATTATCGTTATGTATATACATTATGTATGTTTATTTTGACACTAACATGAATAGTCATTATGTTATTACACTTATGTGGATCACTATAAAAATCTCTCACTTAAAGGCTATGCTAGGTAGGTAGGTCACTTGTGTTGTAGAAATGGAAGGGACCATGTCGGGATAAAATGATGTGCAACCGCCATGGTTCACACTTGTGGTTTTTTTAGTATTAGCATTATGATGTTGACCGCATTATGTTATTAAATACATTTATGTGTACACCTTATAATATACCTGTTTTAAATCCCATGAAGAGTAAATGTGGACCAAGTGAGAGAATCTAATACTAAACATGACCCACATTAAAATTTGGAGTTCCACATAGAGGACCTTAAATCAGGGAAACTGTGTTTAAATAAGAAATGTCTAAATTAGGAAAGTTCTAAAGGGGTTAGTTTCCTATTTTGGTAGGAAGTAAGAAAGGAAAGTTTTAATTGCCTTAGGGGTTCTCCCTTTGCCTATAAAAGGGTTTCTCTTCATTATTATTCATCAACTTAAGACGACTCAATGTTCCTAAAATACTATTCATGAAATTGGGAGAAGGCATTAAGGAGGAAAGAGGTAAAAACTCCAAGGTATGTGTTTTCTCTTGCTTTTGGACTTCATGAAACATTGGTATAGCAAAGGGAAGATCAAAGCTCACTCTTCTTCATCAATGGATCCGAGTATATCTTATTATTATCATGTTTATGATTTCTATATTAACATTGATCCGTATTTTAAGCATTAATCAGTACAGATTTTGTGGTTATGTCGTTCGCGATTGTCGAACATTAAAATTAATGATAATTGATTCTATGATTATTTTTTAATCAATAAACTCTGATATTATGATGAAGTATTACAGAAAGTGCCTATTTATAATATTATAACCTATAGCTTCTAGCTTCAAGTTTGGATCATTGGAAGAAATATTGACCTTTTTATAGTATACAAAACAGTGTAGATTAATTGGATATTATGTAGAGTCACTATATATATATCTATTCACATTTGGTTAAACATAAAATGTTTGTATCAGCTCATTTATATAAGCAAAATGGAGGATTATACATAAACTACTTTGCTGGTTCAGAGAATTCAGCTAAGCATTTTTAGAAGATTTTCAAAATGAAATACATCCATCACTTCTTCTCTACTGAGAGTCGATATGGATAATCCCTTAAATGGGTCTCAAGTTCCACATAATTGGACCAAACAACCAATCATCCTAGTGTCCCTTAAATGGATCTTGGATCCCAACTAGTTCAACATGATGCTTGGGGGAGGTTGGTGGATGAATTTTCTCCACCAACCAATCAACTTGGCCATGTGATTTTAATTTTTAACTTGTAATGAATATTACATTTGATTTATAAAAAATTAAAAAAAATCAAAATCATATGATTAGATAGAGGTAAAATTTCACAAACCCACTATTTTGGAGCCCTTCTTGTACCACCCCCTAGCGCTTGGGACCATTGTCATAAATACCCAGATATTTTCAAATTCTCAAACTTTTATGAAAAAATTAACATGAAAATATCGCAAAAAATATAATATTTAAATATAATAAATAAAATATTAATAAAATAGAAATATAAAAAAGAATTTACTCAAAATTTATCGTATTATTATCGCGATTTTTACCATTTACTACATTTTTAACATGATTTTAGCAAAAATTTACTGGGATACCAATAAACACACATTACTAACACATTAATGATATTTTGTGGATAAAAACATTGTAAATCACTGATATTTGTGACATTAATTGAGACCCATTTAGCAGATTTTAAGTCTAGCATCACCTACATGTGTTTTCCCAGTTTGAGATGGGTCAAGGCAAACTATAGCACAAGTGGATCTCAGATCACGTGGTTTCAAGTTCAACTACCAGCCAAATAGCAAAATCTCATAGAATATATAGCCAATACATTTTAGCCGATAACGGCCAAAAAAAAAAAAAAACTTAGATCTATTCTAAGATGCGGTTCTCTCTCTCTCAAGTCTCAATTTGGTGTCTCTCTATAACAATTCTCCCTTGCAATTCTTCAAAACTCAAAAAAGGAGAATAACTCCATTTCATGACTCCAGTCTACTTCCAACAACCCGGTTGTGATAACTATCATTGCATTCTATCCATTTCAACTTTATTTATTACTTCCCTACGAATATGTACAGACATATACACTCATACAACCCTTTTTGTGGTCTACCAACCGGCAACCACTATAAAAGAAAAGGGAGTCCAACCAACATATTATTTAGGTTATCCACCACAACTCCAACCACTGGAGGAAAACCAGCAAATTGATTGAACAATTCTATAACACTAAACATGCAAGGATAAGAGGAACACCTCTAAATTATTTTTTCAAGGCATGACAACAACGCCTGTTTGACAAAAGCATACAAAACAAAGACAAGGAGGGGAAAGGAGGCAATGTGCTATCTGACTAAGATTGCAACATGGTTGAAGTAGAATGTGGATAGGAGCAGTTGATGGACACGTGCAGAAGAGTATTCTTTTAGGCCTGTGATGGGGCATTTGGCTCGGGCTTGACATGCGTAAGGGCCTCGGGCGGGCACCTCTGGTATATCGCATTGGCCAGCGAGATCGGCATGATACAAAGGGCTTTTGACTGGAGGAGCTGCATAGCTGCCCCAACGTCTTCTTCCATGAGCTTTGCTACTTGCCTTTCCGTGTCATTTGTTGACCATTTTTCCCATATTTGTTGCCTGCTTCCGCCGTTACCATCCTCCCCCTTGATACACACACAAAAAAGGAGTGAAGAATGAAGACAGTACAGTACTACAGTCACAGAGAGGTGTAGATGTATAGCAGATTAACCATGAGAAAGGTTAAGGCGATTCTGACAATTGACACCATATATAAGCTACGATTGCAAGCACACATCGTGCATACCAAAATGCATATGGAAGCTAATTTGATTTGGGTGATACAAAAATTTGAGGTGTAGTTATTCCAAAGCTTGCAGAAGGGAATTGATCTAACCACATGGAATTAGTTCAAAGAAAGATTTACTTATTTGTAAGCAGCAAGACGACAAATGAAAAATCTAATTACAGGCATGGAAACATAAACTGCAACATAAATGCAGTAGGCAATTACCTCAGATGGAACTGGGATATCGGCAACAAGCTGTGCTACTGCATCAGCTCCACCCAATCGGCTCATGCTCAGAACCTGTCAAATTGAACAGCAAACAAAAACAGTTATCTTGTTGAATTATTCCCCTAAAGAAATTGAAATATAACATTGGAAACTCCCATTTCTCCACACATCAAAATCACATGGTAAGTGTCATCCACAATATGAAAATCCAAATTATGGTCAATTCATTGGGTTCTATGCTAGTTAGTTATCGATGGCACTTTCTTCAGTATTAAAAATAACAAAATAAAGTTCAAAAATCTTATCTATGAATTAATGAAATTTACTAATACGAAATTAATGTATTTGGAATAAGAAATGTACTATAATGTACATGAAATAAGAAATCCACTATTATTTAACACAGATTAGAGTGAGCCACCGAATAACAATCTACAGAATTTCAGAATCAGCATTACCTCACAACTAGTGAAAGCTACCAAGTCAACTGGGGAATTAGTATGACCCTTGCAAGGTAGAATAGATAGAGATACTCCGGAAGCTCTCTTATGGAAGCCCCCATATGCAGCTCGCTGGTTCAAAGGGACTTAAAAGTGTGAAAGTAGGTATAAGTTGGTATGTGGGTATAAGTTTGTTATGGAAGTTGGCAATAGGTTGATAGGATTTGGTATAGGTTGTTCATGAACAATAGTTACTTAACCAGATACTTTTATAGTAATCAGAGGAAGATGTTTCACAGATGGCACCAGAAGAGTATGCCAGAGTACAGTTGTGAAATAATAGGGTTTCATTTGGAATAGATCTTCCATTTAAGACCTGTTGATGATTCTTTTGGAGAAGAATATAACATTTCAGTAGGGAAGCCCAAACAACAACACAAACATTTAGTTTTAGTAAATGTTTTCTAAATATGAGAATATTTGTTATCCTTTTATCGAATAGAATATTTGATACTTTCATGGACAGTTTCACGGAAAATTACCTTGACTTGAAGACGCAGGAATTTCACATAATCTACAACTTCATCAAGCATGACTGCTCTATCCGTCTGCATGAACATATTAAGCTATTTGGAAAATGAATATGCATTGTATAAAAAATAGACATCAAAGTAGCCATGTTTATTTCGGGAATGATACAGTAAACTCGACCACAAAAAAGAAACAGAAAGCCCTTTATTTCTCAACAATATCAAACTGGGAGCAGAAAACACTACTTCTTTCCTCATAGTTGATCATCATCATCATTAATCATAGCTGTCAGAAAAAACATTTTAATTAAATAGATCACCCACTACATAGTAGCTAATATTCCAATAAAATTCAAAACTGATGCAAGATATATCGACTTTTTCCATCTTAACTGAGAAACTTCAGAAAATTCATAAGAGAAAAACAAATTTAGGAAATTGTAACTATTCATTTAATAAAAAAATAAGTATCCTTTTAACAAAATCATATGAGTTGAAGAAATAATGAAGCATAGTTTCAAATAAATCATACTTCTGTTTATACAGTTTGTGATACAAAAGTACAACTAACATTGTGAAAATTAAATCGTATCTCAAAATCATCATACATCTTGAATGTAATTTAATAAAACATAGAATCACAAGATTAAACCATTTTTCTCCAAAAAATAAATAATATATAAAAATGTAAAAAATTTATAAAGTAATAATATGAGAAAGTATCTTGTTTTCTTTCAATAGTAAGTGAAGATGCATATGTACATTGTAGTAAGATGTATAAATATTACATTAGAGTTAAAATTCAAAATTTCAATTTACAAAACTACTATAACAGCATATTTCAACCAATGTTACAAAAAGGCTAACAATAAGTTAAAAGCCCCAAAAGAATCCATGCGCCCTACGCCCCTAATAACTCAGGACAAAAAATCAAAAGTTCCATACTTCAGATTCAAAATAGCCTAAAAAATCTATCCATGGGAATTGTATGATTTTTAAACCAATAGAAATTGTTCATCTTTATGAGATCTTACAAATTGTAAGATAAGTATAGCATATTGTAAGATTTTGACAACATTGGGCACAATTTGATAAATCAGACTAATTATTTAAAAAGAAAATTGTGATAAATCAATATCCCTCAACATCTTCATTAACCCTAGGAGTAAAACCACCCATCATGATCACTAGCAATTGGAATATTGCTCAGATCAAGTGATCCACTGCTATATTAAAACTGGTCTGTCACATATATCTCACATGAAATGATCATATGTTGGGGCGATCAAGTTCATCTCAGTCTGTGTTTTTGAGTCCAATGTTGAATACAGCTCCAGTGATTAATATCTGGATCAGTTACAATTCAGGAGTGGTTTTGATCCCGTGCTAATTCTCTGTAAAAAAAAAAAGAGGATTTCCAATGGTCTAACACGATAAAGTTGGTCCCTAAATGCATATTTTGAAACGATGTAGAAGCCCCCATCTTTCATGATGAAAGGCCATTGGAACTCAACCTAGCCTCCAACAATGAATACTCGCAAATCAAATACTATTTCAATCACCACTGCAATAAACATGCATGAGAAACATGTCCAATCAATCACATCAATAATGTTTAGGTGCCTAGTGATTCAAAGTGGATTTGATTGTATGGCTAGGTGATTGGTGGCATTACGCAAGAAAACCCCATATGCAACTGTACTGTCCTTTTTACCCCATGGTAAAAAAGTAGAAGTGATGGTACTCGGGAATGCTAGCTCAAAGCCATGTGCTAATCATAGTTCAAAACCTTGAAATCTCAACCCAACTTGGAAACCATGTCGACTTTAAAACTGGGCTGAGCCTTAACTAGGCTATAAAAATCATGACTCAGTCCACTAATAATATTAACATTAATAATAAGATTTGAATATACATGATGTGAATTTTAGTAAAATCAGGAAAAAAAATCATATTTTACACTCTTTGGAAGTTGAACAAACTTTGTAAGTTTTCTAACTATTCCATTAAGAGTCAAATTAACAGAAGAAGAGGAATTACTGAGACAAATTGAATTAATTAAAGTACAAAACTATGAGAGCAAACAAAAAAACCAGATGTACTATGAGCACTTCAATTAATGTATGCTAAATTTCTTAAGTGTCTTTTATAATATGGAAACAGAACAGATTAAAGGCTGACAAACGGAGAAATAACATATAAAGGGTTAAATAGGAGACAAATGGTAAAATTATCCCAGAGATTTATTCAGTGCTGCTAAATGGAGGAGAAAAAAAAGATGGAAGAAGAAGAGGAAAGAGAAACCATTAAAAATTAAAATAAAATAACAGATATACTGGCAGCCAATCAAACTTTCATCTTGTTGAAATCACAACAGTATGGGTGGATAACCAGAAATGCTGAATATGAAAAAGAGATGGAAAGTTTAAGGATTAGGGTTTAATATGTGTGTATATATATTGGGATGAATTTCAACAAATTATGTTGACTTTCATCTTATATAAAGTTTTTTTTTTTCTTTATCCATTTTCATCCCCATGCTATTGAAATTGCAACATTTCCCTAACTTAATTGTCCAATCCTTCTTAGTTTGCTTTGCTAAGTTTTAAACAAACCTACCAAATCAGTAGAGTTGATCCTTGCCTCATGGTACTCTTGAGTTTTATTGACCAACCCCCTTGTCAAATTGACTCAGATGAGTAAAGTCTAGCTTTTAAGAGTTCCAAACTTTGGTCATAATATGTCATAGAAACAGAATCTGAGAGCAGCAAATTCAGTGAATATGCAAAGATAATTATCTTCAAAGCCTTATCACATCAATTTAGGGCCAGCTTTACAAGTTCTACTTTTCCACCCATCCCCACTTAGATTGGGTTCTTTAATGCTCCTGAGGCTAACATGAAGCTGGAACTAAGTCATCCCAAGCCCTTAGTGCCCTCCTCACTTCTCCTAGTACCTTGAAACAGCAACCGATCAATTTTAAATTAACTTTTTGAGATTATGAGGTGTCATCCTATATATGGATACAAAGTCCATACTTAGAATCTTATTCAGCAACTAATCATGTTTACAATAATGATGCCAGAAAAACATGGTCAAATATCAAAAATGTTTTTGTATTTTAAAAGAGTTTTGTGTAAGATGAGAAGGAGTTTCTTGGACAAAAGAATGTTGGAATTGGTATGATCAGATGGGTGAAGGAGAGACGTGCATAAGATGAGATGAAGTCTACAATTCCTATGTATAAATTCATACAACATTATCTCATGACAGCATCAGATATCCCAAAGGACTCTTTCTATTGAGGTCTGCACACAAACAGCACAAAATTTTGATTGGCAGATTTAAAAAATGTGTGGGATTTACAAAATTGCTAATAATATTTAATTACAGAGGAAATTTGGAATTGAAAAAGATTGCAGGTAAACAAAATATTAGTTGATTAAATATTACATGATCCTATGGAATGTTTTACTAAAGAAATTTCTTTGAATCTTATATTATAAACAGAGAAGAAGATCCTACATACTATAACATCCCATCTTCAGTCCCTACCACAACAAGGAACAAGAGGAAATTTCAACTAGACTGAAAGATGCGTCTGGTGTCCTCTTTCAAATCTTGTGGTTGAGGTTCTAGCATGATACATATCCTTCATTATGGCATTCAATTCATGACTGGATATTTGTCAATGACCTTGTAATACAATATAAATGATCCCAACTACAGGAGACATTGATGACTTACTAATGAAGGCCATATCCGAGAGCCCATGCATCATGCTCATGGTCATTGGAGTCGACAATTACTCAAGAAAAGAAACATGAAGATTTGTGATAAGGGCATCTTTCACTTTGAAGATCCATTAGAAGAGGATGAAGTTCAACTGGACTTAATTGAAGAATTCACTCTCCAATTTCATCAAGAACTGATGGAGGTAAAAGAGGACTCCATGAGCTTTCCAACGCATCAAATTTCACATCAATCGGAGTTCGGATGAGAGAGATATCAACCAAGCAACATCATATGGTGTTGCAGGCTTCCAAAGACCATCAATTGGGACCCATAACCTATGTGGCAGCCACATGGACGAATTTGACACACCATCAAGCACCTCACAGCCTACATGGTATGCCAACATGGCAAGGAATCCAAACAAGAAAGTAGGAGGGCGCATGGAGCTTGTGGACCACTTGTTCCATTATGGAAACTTTGAATTTGGAAAGGGAATCATTGGCAGAAAACGTGGTCTGACTTTGCAGAATGATTTGAGATACCAAACGATATCGATTTTTTATAAAATTGGATTATTTGGAAAGTTTATTCGAATATCTTTCTAACAAACCTAAATATACACAATTATAATATACATAGACAAAGTTGTGACTATTTTTGTAACCCAGGTGTCAATGAATGGCGATAAACTGTAGTTTTTAGAAATGTTTCTATTTTTTCAACCACGAACCTCTATAAATTGGCGGTACGGACGACCATTGTTGTACACACAACTTGAAGTTCAATTTAATGAAAGCTTAAAGCTTTGCGTCTCTCCTTTGTGGTGAGTGTTTTTCTTAAGTTTTCTAGTTTGCTTAAGGTTAATTTTCTAGTTCAATTTTGTCCACTGTTAGATAAAATTTGCTTCTAGTTCTTAGATTTGATTCAGGCCAATTCTAGATTGATACAATTCTTATTTTCTTGTGTGAGATTTGCATGGTGTTAAATTTCGCAATAAGGAAGTTTTGACCTTATTCCATTATTTCGGTGAGAAGTTGAGGTTTTGGTTTATCCATTCGAAGCCATGTTTACCCATACAACTGGGGTGAGTGATCGAGTGGTGTTACTCAGTTGAAGTTGATCCGAGAATCTCCTTAGACTTGGAATTCTTTGAGTTCGGGTTTTCTTGGATCTATATCGGGTTCGAGCCAAATCTTACGAAATTCTACTTTCTTAAAGTATGGAGGCATAGGTAGGCGTTAAACCCGATCCTACCCTTCATCAATTTGTTTGTATAAAGTCACCTTGATCAGATAATAAATGCCATGTTTTTTAAGGCCCAAAAGACATCAATGGGCCATCAAAACTTTGAATTGGGTCAAATTGGGTATGGATCCCATCCACCTCACGCCCGCCCCCAGTTTGAATTTGATCCTTACCCAAGTTGACCCTATTCCAAGTTAAGTGGATCATTGATCTAACCCCATGAAGTTTACGCCATCAGATAAAACTAAATTTTTGGGTTGGCTTTACTTATCCATTCAAAGTGATTTTTATAGGCACCTTAGGGGGGGAAAATGTATATATCTATATATATTCCTAAATGATATTCATTGAAACAAAAGACCTTTAAATAATATAAGTATCATGAGGGCACTAGGGGTGCATACAAATATAAATTGTTTGAACATGACTGATAAAAGAACAAGGCATAGAGTATTTGAGGCAATAACCTTGTTACAGTTGGGCATTAGTTCCTGCAAAGCCTTGATTCTTTCAGTTATTCTTTCTCGGCGAAGCTGTATGCACAGAATCAAATGCAAACATTTTTACCAAATGCAATTTCAAGCATAGTAATAAAACATGTGCAATTTCTGTAGGGTAAAAAGAACATTCATATGTCTTTGAAAATATTAGCACTAAACCTGCTCTTTTGAAAATGAATAACAAATAACTTATCAATACCATACTTTAATGAACTTAAATTACACATACATAGGACAGACGGCCCAAAATTGAATGCTTACAATTATTGATCAATTTGGAAACCAGATTTTGGACATTTTACCAGTGAACTTCTAAAAGAGATGGTAACATTCTAAGATGCAGAGACAAGGCTACAGGCATGAGCACAGATACATGAATGGTGACATGACACTCCATTTTTCCAAAATCCAGGACACATATGGATACAGGTGTCCTGTTCAAGAATATATTTCTATATTTGGGGATTTTTTTTATTAGGTTTGATGATTTCTAATTTAAATACTTAAACTATGATTCTTTAAAAGAAATTTAAAAGAATCAGTCCTTCAAGCATGCTAGATGCCGCACGTCCATTTATAAGATTTTTATACTAAGATATTTTATTGCCTTTCTTTCTCTGTCTTATGACAAAAACATAATAAAATCATTGAAGCATATTTTACAAAGTATACTACAAGGTCGGGTATCCAACACAGCAGCTTAGGTGATTGATATGATACATTAAGCATATAGAAGTGATTAGGCACTCCATCAACATAAGATACTGTACTTCACATACACCTGGGACCACCACTAAGCATGTAGGGTTTTTTTTAAAAGGTTAATAACACAGGCTGATGGAATGAACAGATCCCATCATAGATTAGGATTGAACAGAAAATACTTCTAGACAATTATAGTTATTGATTTAAGGGCTCAATGGATATAGCAGTATATTCTTAGGGTGATTAACATCAAGTTTCATTTGAAATGAGATGAAATTTGAAGCATGCCAGCTCAGATTAAGATTCACCAGAGAAGACCCCACAAAAGAACAAGATAGCAGTTGGCTTCTTCTGTACCTTTTCCTATAAAATGCCAATAAAAGCCCCAGATATTGTGTATGGCCCTATAATATAGTCTCTTTTATCTGTGTTGAATAAACCATTTCATTGGGTTTTATGTAATAAAAAATGAACAGAATTTTAGGTTGTTTTAAAACTGTTTCAAATTCAATAGCAATAATTAGACCCCATGGAGGACCTATGCAACTTCAAGCCTCAATAGTGTACAAGCAGGCCCATGGTTTAATGATATGAACAGTTCATCTGATCGGTCAAACTATGGATAACCATGCCCTATGATCTCTTGGATGAGACAGACAATCATGTGTGCAAGGGCAATGACGATGCTCCCTGATATAAAAAAAACATAACTGTTTTGTTGGTGACTTGAAAATTGAGAACTAACAAAATAAGATACAAATTAACAGAAAATCTTTCCTAAAGGAACAGCTCTAGTCCATATTTGGGGTGTATAGATAAACAAGTAACGAGCTACATATGTAAAACGGCAATGCCCTTCATCCAAAAGGAGAGAAAAAAGGAAATACAAGAGTGGAGCTTCGACAGCTTGAATCTATGGTTTTACGACAGAAACATAAATGGGGATTGTTCTTCATAGTTTATCAAATTCATAGTTTTCAAAAACAGTCTAGTGCATTTCATTTCAAAAGTTGGCTATGCTTAAATAAACTAGATGCATTTAATTTACAAAATAACCAACCCTTTTCAATTGAAATTTGTTCACAAGTATCGTTAAACCCTATAAGATTAGCAATTCACGGTAAATTTTGCTAACATCTCCAAAGGTAGTTCTTCAAATAAGGGTGGGTGATGAGGTTACTTTGTAAAGAAAATCAAGCCATACATGCACATGCACAAAATTTACCCGCTCAGCGATGCTATGTGGATCAGTGGCTTGTCCCCGCCTAGCTCGTACTCTTGGACGGGCAGCAGGTGAGTGTTGCACTACTGAAACAGTGCCTGGCATTGATTGGCCATGGAAAGGCTGCAAAGAATTGCAATTCCATCAATTCAAATTATAAGGATAGTACAGAAATCAAATTTAATAAAAGGTTCTAGCAATTATCAAAAAAATATAAAATGTAGAACACCCAATGTAATGATCCAAGAGGCAACCAAGTCCACTGCATTAATATATGGCTAAAGAAAGTTGAATGTGCAGAGATTATTGCAAACCCAGGGTCAATGTTACAAATTCAACCAAAATGGCCAATGTAAACAGGTACCACTTATTAGAGATGATAAAGTAGCATCTAGAACCACCACCATGAAGAGGACCAACCATAGTGATTGAAACTTCACATCTGAACGAAGTCGTCACTGTCTCTTTTTCTTTTCTTTTTTTTTTTTTTTGGGGGGGGGGGGGGTGGGGGGCGCCGACTTATCTGAAACAAGTCATTGTCAATGCCAAAGACCCAGAAATCAGAAAATGCTTACCATGCAATTAATACACTTCCCTGGATGAATATTAAATGTGTGGGTTTGAGATGTTGGTATTAACCTCAAATCAGTTATTTTTAAGGAACAAAAACCAAAACAGAATAAAAGTAGAAAATCACCAAATACTCGAGAAAAATGGAAAGCCCCTACATATCAAGATTTTAAATCAAGGACTGCTAAAAGAGGAGGGATTTCAACATGGGAATCAGTATCAGTTTCCAAAAAGGTAAGGTGCATCAATTTGATACAATAAATATGGACCGACACACAAAACTAAAGGCATGGCATTAAAACCTTGAAAGAATGTTTTCTACCTACAAGACAGGTATTTGCAGCAAAAGCACCAAATAAACTTGTAGCACACACACACACATCAATGATAAAGAACCCCAAGACTCTCACCTCTCACCAAGTACAAAAGAGTTGGGCAAACTCTGGATGCATGCAACCCCCGCACGACACATGCATCAGATTACTATGGGACTTGAACCTGAGACGTCTGGTTCCTGAGCCAGAGCGCTTGCCAATTGAGCTACCCCATGTGGGTTTTTATATAAGAATAATAATTTGATGGGAGAATTTGTTGAGGCCTCAGCATTAGATAATAAAAAATACCTGCCTATAATTTCCTTAAATGTAATCCATTATCAATACTCCATACTACTAGACCTGATGAAGCCTAGTGTGGATGGACTATCCTTAAAAAATCTCAATCAGATTATAGAGAAGAATAAGTTAATGTCAATAGTACCATAGTAGGGTGTAAACCTCTTTATGAGGCACATCTAATAACACCTACAATCATGTTAGTGGGGGAAGAAAAGGATTCACCACAGATAAGCATTGAACCAAAGACAACCCATAATGGGTGAGAAGAACTACTGATTCAAGGGCCCAACATTTAAGGACCCAAAAGATCTAATGGGGGTGAAATTTGATGCATGCCAATCATGGGATAAAGGTTCATCTGTTTGAAGATGGCCCCACATGTGCAAGTGGCAAATCCTATGTCATTTATCTGAATTATAGCCCTAGAATTAGCAATCCAAGAAAGGGTGGCCAAAAGGAGGTAGAAGAGTTAAAAAATAATACTAAAATAGATGTCTCAATTTCTTATCTCTATAGTTTTTGGGGGGAGTATAAAGACCTATAAGCACAAAACAGAAATCAACAAATTCTTAATGGTAAAGGACCAAGCACTATACACTATCTTTAAATAAAGTAACTGATTTATAATTTTTTGTAAAAAGTAAGAGGTAGCACTTGTTCCAATTCACACGATGATGCTCTTGGACTTGGAAACATAGTTTAAATCTTTGTCAGACTGTAATCAATAAGTGACATCAATGAAGACTCAATCTACATTGTCAACAACAACAACAATAGAAGTAGTAATAGTAATAATGAAATCTCAATCCACAACCCAGTCTGTGCAAGACTTGGTCAAAAACAAGGTGGACTTCATAAAGACTTGATTGACTCAGTCAATGCTGGGATTTGTATGTTTTTCTCATTCTCATATGTTTTTGTAGTTCTAATTACTTATGAGAAGTTTTTTCAAATAGTTGATCAAGATTTATGGGGGATTTACACTTTTTTTTAGTTTTCATTAATGGGATCCTTTTTAACCATGTATCAACAAGTCAATTATCATATTGTAACTTTGTCTGCTAACAGCTATCTGCTGCATTTTCTTCCACAATGAATAACCAATTGCACCAGCGAAAAAGGTATATATGATCCTCAAGGCCTTGCATATCTTATTCAAAGAATATTGATTTTATGAATATGGGACCCACAATTTGCTGATTAAAATCATTGATTTGGTAACTCAACAGTTGATGGGTTAATATCTCAAATCTCTCACCTATCTCGAAATCCTAATGCGTTCGTAGCAAGATCCAAATTTAATGGTCAACAGCCTTAATTCCAGGTAGTAAACTTGATGACTGAGATATAATATGGTCATCCATGTTTAAGAAATTAACTTCTTTTCCCATGAGTCTTATAACATGGTGCTATGGACATGGGAAGGAAAGTACTTTCTTGAGGAATGAGATTTTTTCAACTAAAATGGTTAAAAATGTTTTCGGTTAAAACATAATTGCCTTCCAAAAAAAGAAATTCCTTTTCATGATCTAGGCCAGCTCTAAGCACAAAGAAGGTAATAGAAATAAAAAATCAGATTTAACCATGACGCAATTTTTTTCACTTTCTCATCCCATCTCAAAACAGTCGGATGAAAAAGAGATACAGAGGTTTAACTTCATGTTTGTTATGTTTTGCGGTAACAAAATCTTGGAGAAAGTGACAGGTGGCATGTCATGGCAGCTCAATGGCCTCTCCAATTACAAGGAAGGCAGTCGACATCTCAAAGGACAGCATGTAAAATTCATTGGCCATTTATAGACTTTCAATCTAAGGTATTGAAATGAACATTTGAATTGAAATGTCCGGATGGCTCATAATCATTGTCTTACATCAATGGCCAGTATTTTTTTTTAAATGCTCAATGGCCAGTATTACACAGTTCGGTTGGCATTTTGGTTTAAGGATATCCACATCACTACCCTCAGTATAGGCTCCCCGGCCCAACTCTGGCGCCCTCCCCAGGGAGACCCACATCTCTTTCGTGACCACACATCAAGGGGAGCCTCGGGCCTACAAGATCCAAGCCCAATCCCTGGTGCCCTTTGCCAGGGGGACCCACACCTCTTTATGTAGGGTCCACACAATAGGGGGACTCTTGGTCCCACACACAAGTGCCTCGATTTGCTTTGTTACTAGATTGTCACAGGTCGTTTCACACTCAAAAGGGCTAGCCGCTTCCAAGGTTCTCCGCCTCCGTTAATAAACTCAAGATCTTTCTGGGGCATTTCCAATATGGGACTGCCCTCGTTACATATAGTTATACCAAAATATTAATACTCTTGAGTTTTCTAATTCTAGTAAGCATTCTTAAAAGCCATTCTTAACCCTAACCACTTCCATTACAAAAGAGTATACCAAATTGCAAATTCATTGATGTGGGCATGAGAATTGATTGTGTGAAGACCGAAAGAGGGCCCAAACCCATTAGGTCGAGCCCAAAAGACAGAACTAAAATTGTAACATCAAGTTGTGGTCAACTTGCTAGTCCATTAATTGGGGAAATTTTTTTTGTCATTCCAAAACTATTTTAGTTAAGAGTTCATATTAATACGATAAACGTAACCATATTTTGAGACTAGATTTAGCAAGAGATTAATTAGAACCTAACCATAATGAGTTATTTTATTTGATATGATTTAAATCTAAAAGATGTAGTAAGGTATGAAAAGGTGAGTAGATTTCATGTTTGATATACTTTTATTTAGTCAAACTTGTGATTGAAAAACTTGGTTGTAAATTCCCTTTTCTTTCTTCTTTGATTGTGAAAGCCCTTGTGCAGTTGGATTCTTAACAAACATACATGTGATTTAGATCTACATAGTCCCTTCAACTGGTGGATTTCTTGTAGATTTGAGCAACAACACCATCTTCAACATGTAAAGGATGGATTGTGATGGATTGTGCTTGTGATTTAGGCTCAAACAAAGCTTTTACATCCTTGCCAAATGCAATTGCAAAGGAAGGTTTGATTTTGACCATTTTGATCATCTCGAACAATTATATTGTTACATCATCCGATCTGGTTTTGGCTACATAGTGAGTAAAATATGTTAACCAAGTTTTGTCAATATACCGAATAGCTTTGGTTGGAAAGACCATAGCACAGTTTTGTGTATGTGATACACAAAACAATAACAGAGACATTCTCTCTCTTTTTTTTTTAGAAAAATAATAACACATGGAGAATTTTGGTCTTCACTTCATTGTTGGAACTTAGATCTGTGTATGCTTGAAGTTACACTTTGATATTATGTTTGCTTATTCCATGTTGACCAAATATAGCATTGGGGTGGGATTCTTTCATGAATATCCATTGTCAGTGACATTTATATAACAGACCATTGCTCATTGCTAGTATGTCTCATTCTTAGAAAGAATTTGATACCAACCAGGCCCTTGAATCTGATGTGACTTGTTTTAATTTGGATGCATGGTAAGGAAATTAGTTTCCTAAAAAGGAACAATTTTAATTTAAAAAAAAAAAAAAAGAAGCATCTAGTCTTTAGTTAAGATGGCTATGTTTTCATGAAGATACTTTCCTTTCCATATAGAGTTCAAATATTTTCTTATAGAAGTTTAATTGAAGTAGGAGGTAAAAGAGCCAATTCAAGCTGAGCTAGGAAGCTTCACTTGAATGTTTGACATGCCAAGGATAACTCGTCAAGCTCAAGTCAAACTCGAGCCTAGCTCATTAATATTTATATAAACATTCTAGCTTAAGTATGCTTAGAAATCCAACATGATATAGTCAATTTTCGCTCTCTTAGTAATAATGCAAATTTCTATGGGTGTCAAATAGACAGTCAACCTATAGAGAAATGAAACATGCTAAATCCAAATGCAAATGCTAACTCAATGAGATAAATAGCTTCCATGATGGTGTTTTTCATATTAATGATATGGGTATCCCCACGCTACTTGGAGGTGAGATTAATCTCGCAGATACACTAATCCTCATGTATCCTAGAAGCTCAAGATCTCTAGTCTTTTCTTAGAAGCTCCAGCTGACCGAGCTAATGATTATGACGATTACGCTGATGTAGATCAAGCATACACTTGCTTCGAGGTTGATCTGAGCAATAGACAAGATGCATATGATGTATCTCATACACGTGTAAATAAGCACATGGAAACATACACATATACACCAAGAAAGCCTGCTTAAATTTCAAGCTCAAACAAGCTTCCTAAAAGCTGAGCTCAAGTCATAAAAAGTCGAGCCGTGCAGAGAAGGCTCCAAGTTGAGCTTGACTTGTTGATGACCTCTCATACCAGGGAAAACACTTTTCTTTTCACACAAATAAGGGGAAAAAACCTAGTTAAAAATTATTAATTTTCACAGAAAATGCTTCTTCTCAGGCCATTCAATGACACGACATGGAAGAAGTTATCAAGAAAAATAAAGGGGAAAAATGGTCATTTTGGGAATTCCAAGTCTCACCGTCTTTCCAGAAGCTTCCCCCTCGACCTCTTCCCGAAACCGTTTACCGGACGCCTCCCCCGGTTCAGGGAACCCAACCTTCCCGAGCTGAAAAACAGCTGCCGGAAAACCTCCACCGGGAAAATTGGCGTCATGGCCTGCGTAGGAGAGTATGTGGTCGAGGCTGTCGTCGGAGAAACCTTCCGGCTGGTTGGCCATGCCGGGGAGCGAAGGGAGAAACTGGGGTCGAGGACTTGGGAGGAAATAATATGGTTATCAAGGGCATCGAAGGGAACGGAGAGTGTGAGAAACGGGGTTGGGTTTTGGGGTTGAGCTAGCTGTCTCTATCGCTCTCGCCATCGCTCTCTCTCTCTCTCTCTCTGCAACTGCGATTGCTTACGTCAATAGTCGTGCCTATTCTGACAGACACCAGTGTCCAAGGCTGAAGGAAGAGGCCTATTAAATTTAAGTCCGAGTTGCTTCACACGCTCTGTGGGCCCACCTTTGTAGAATGTTGCGTGTATGTACATTTTGGATAATACACTCCCATAATTTTTATCTACACATCCACTTCAATTTGGTTTCCTGTTTTACCCTCACCCTTTCTCAAACACTTCCTCGATTAGACTCCTCTTGTTTCAATCTACCTTTAATACTCTCCCTCCCTCCCATCCAGAAACGGAAAATAGAAGAGGTTGGGGAAGACGAGTCTCAGATCAAGTGCTCTAGCTTGATTCTCTTGTTCTGGGCAAGTGTAGGCAGGAAATCATGTTCTCCTAAGAGATTCATGTCCTTCCCAACCTCGTAATAGTTGTGTGCGTTCCAAAAGTTTGTTCATTACTATTATTAGAAAGAATGAATAGTCAAAATTTTGTTGGATTTGTATCTCCAATGCTGTGGGAGTGCTTGAGGTTCATTTCTCCCTCTAAACGCTTGGTTACCATAAGACAAACTATAAGTCTCCTAATTGCTTTCTATGCATTCATTTGAGTCTTCTGTAGGCAGATCAGATGGGCATTTAACTCTATTCGGTATCTAGAGCCTAGACTGATGGTAATCATAGAAGTTTCATAGTAGTCTCTAATGAAATTCATTCTATGGAATTATGGTTTATACTCAGTCTTAATGGCCTTACGGTGCTTGCCTAAAGCCCTAAACATTATGTTGATTAAAACAATCACCGACTTTCATTGCAATGGTGTTATTTTTCAATGCCTGAAAGAGTGGTCATTTAGCAGCTCCAAATGTCATGCCAAACTTCAATATTACTGGTATGGAATGGTTACTATGGCCAATACATGGTATGGCCCGACAGGTAGCTTCAGTAGGACGCACCAACACCAACCCAGGCGTCCCTCTTCTTCCTCCCTATTTCCACCATCCCTTTCTCCTAAGCCCACGACCCAGGTCTGTTGGAAACACCCAAACAGCCACCATCCCAGCCTCACCATCGCCCAGGCATCTCTTCCTTCACCGTATGCCCTTCACCTTATCAAACCAACTCCCTGCCGCCACGCCTTCAGCAGTGTTAACTGCATTTCTGCCCTCTCTGTAAGTAACCCAACTCCTAGTCTGACCCTACTACCCAATCAGCACCAGTCGTTGTTCAGCCATTTACATTCAGGTCATCCCCTGCCTTCCATATTTTATTCCTTCTTGTACGTTGCATCAGACCCTTCTGGACCTTTAGCCAAACCTGTAACCTTCCCTTGCCCAACTTAGTCCATTAACCTATTCATCCAAGTCCCCTATGTCCAGTTCCACCTCCAACCCAACCAGTTTGTTGCTGCTCCAAGTCCGATTGGTGAAACGAGGCCTGACGCTCTGACGGAGGAAACGCGAGGCAGCAAATCTGGCCACTGACGGAGAAGGCACTGTGAACACCAGCAGCAGAGAACTCTGGCTGGGGATGACTTCTCTGATGGGATCACGGGCAGCAGATGGTGTTGCTAGTCTCAGACGAGGGCTGAAGAACAAAAAAAGAGAAGAGAGAGAGAAGAAGATGGTAGAGAGGAAAAGAGATAAGAGAAAGAAACGTAGAGAGACGTGGGAGGGAAGGAGAAAACAGTAGGAGTCTCTTTCTCACAATGGGGAAGAGAGCAGTGGGTAGATTGAAAGGAGAAGCAAGAGAGGAGTCAGGAGAGGAAATCAAGGGAAGTGCTTGGGAAAGGGTGAGAGGGTAAAATAGGAAAAGAATGAAGGGAGTGTATACATAAAATTACGGGGGTGTGTATAACATTACTCATAATTTTTTTTTGACAAAAAATAATAATATTATAATGATAACTACTAATAATAATAACAAGTGTGACCTCAAAAAAATTAATAATAACGAGTGTAAATATCGATTATATTTGATCGTGAGGCATAATAGACTATGTAAGCACTTCAATCATTCAATAGTTATAATTTTTTTCAAAAAACTGTCAATTTCAGCAATTTAATATTTTTGTATTGTAACTCTTAGCTCTATTTCATTGAGTTATTTTTTAATTTATTTAATATATTTTAATATAAATTTCAAAATAAACTTTCATACATTTAATAAAAAAATTAAAAGTATTTAAGTATCAATTATCTTATGTTTGACAATTGGTAAATCACTATTAGCAACAAACCTTTTTATCCAAGGCTCAGGTAAATTAAACAATAAAAAGATTATTGACTATTTTTATATATCAACTAGGCACGGACTCAGATCCGGCCCACGAACAGTCTGGCCTTAATCCAATGAGTTCGGTAATGAGCTCGATCTTGGAGTCCGTCATGACCCGTGGTCTAGATCTTTAAAGTTCGATAAGGACTTAGGCGGGCCGTGGATGATCCGTGAGTCTAACAAATTTAAATGAAAAATTTAGGGTTGCTTTGTATTCCTTCGGTCTCTCACCCGCCCCTCTCTCTCGATTTCATCTGTCTATCTTGCGATTGTTCTATCACCGATCTCTGTCGATTTCATCTCTCCATCACTGCTTTCTCGATCTCTCTCACCAGTTCTCTCTCGATTTCATCTCTCCTTCACTGCTTTCTCGATCTCTCTCTCGCCATTCTCTCACGATCTCACTTTCAAGCTATCGGGATCTCTCTCGCCTCTATGTCTCTCACAGTGCAATCTCTAGGTCTCTCAACTCTTTGGGTCTCTAGGTCTCTTAGTATCTCTCTCTCTGAGCTCACTCTTATCTCTTTCACACAGTTTCATTTGTGTGTGAATTTGAAGTCGATTTCATCCAACTTGTAGGAATATCTTGAGCAGAAAAGTTTCAAATCTGCTAGCCTAGAAACTTCTGCATTTGGACTAGAAGTAATTGGGCAAAAGGTATCATCTCTAACTATGATTTAGAAATGTGATATATAAATATCACCATGTATGAACTATTATGAATTTTTTTGGTCACCTTCAAGTTTTGATTGATAGTTACATCATAAATAGATATTGAAGAACAGATGAACAGTAAAAAATTTATGTAATGGTCGTCTAATATGCATCAATTCTAGGAGATTCAACAAGGGAACCACCTCCACGTGTATATTCCAAAGGCTCAACCCTTCCGTAGAATTGTGGCTCATTAATGGAGTTCTTTTCTTATAATAGGAAGAAGATATGATCCCAAAGTGGCATCGTATCTCTCACACACACTAGAATGGATTGTAACATTATTATCATGTATTTGCATGTCTCATGAAAGTCTAATTTAAAAGCAATAGGAAATGATGCAAATTAAAAATTTCTTTTCTGAATTTGGATACTTGAACATTAGAAAACTGATATGTTTACTGAGGAAAAAAAATCAATTGAAAAGGTTCAAATTTAACTTCATTTTTGCTTTAAAATTATATTAGGAAGGCACTCTATGTGCTCAATCTTTTGTTTAATAATGCAAAAAACTCGGCTGATTTAGTTCGAGTTAATTTGATTCGACAAAATTTCAAGTAGAACAATTCAATAACTTTTTTATTTTCTTTTAAATTTAATTACTTTCTCAACTTGATAGAATTTTAAATGAATTTTGAATTTCAAATTTTCAAAAGAATAAAATATCGAATTAGGACCAAAGATCAAAGCCTACTATGCATACCATGTGAAAATAATGAGTATCTTCCCTTGTTAATTAAGGAGAGACTCAGACTTTATTACATATAGAGAGAGGAGATTACAAATATGGAAGGTAAATCAACTAAATAAGAAAATCACTAAAAATAGAAATACAAATATTAGTAATTACTAAATAAATCTAATCATATCTTAACATACTCTGAATCATATAAACTCCAGGGCAGATTTTATGTGAAATGAGATATGTTTTGGGCTTCAAAAATGGATTTTTAGAAATAGGAAAAATAACCTTTCTTCTTAAACACCTCTTAAATTAGTTTTTGGTGGTGTCAAAACCTTGATTTCACTTCTTTAAATTAAAAAGGGAAAATATTAACACTAGCACTATACCCTTTAGGCCAAAACTCTCCACAGGAAGAGCAACGGAAATGTCGCTTGGTAGCCATTTGTAGCGATGTGATATTCTTTTTTTTTTCCTTTCGTCGTTTGGTGGTAAAAGTGATTGGGCACTAAGTACTTTTATTTACTTTCAGTATTGTACCCTTTGGGCAAAGTTTCAATACTCTTCTCTACCTAGGAAGAAATACGAGACTGAGCACTGAGTAAATTTCATTTTCCTATTTACTGTGTGTTTTGGATTGCTAGGAACTTACTATTCTTACATAAAGAATGAAGTAGTAAGAGTTTATGAGACTCGTAGACATTACCCTGATTTTTCTGTGGAAAATGTGTAAAGGGTTCTTTTTGGAGTATTTTAAAGTGTTTTTGAATTTGAATAAATATTTATAGAGTTTCTATGTTTTTACTGATTTTTGGTGAAAAACTTGAAGTTGGAGAAGGTGAGGAGACTCAACTACACAAAAATAGCGGCTGCCTTAGGCCCTCGCTTGAGGAGGTCCCCTTTAGGAAGCCCCCAAATTTCGGATAACATTTGATTACAAGAGATCAGTGAGATAAAAAGAAAGAAATCTAGGCATTATCACGTACCACTTCTCAGTTGAACTGTGAGAAGAAATGGCTTCTCTCCTCTGTCCTCACTCGATTGCATGAAGAAAAGAGAAAACGACATCGGCGACTAGGGTTAAGAAAAAAAAAAGAGGGGGAGAGTAGGTTTTATTAAAGATGGATAACCCTTTTAGGGTTTTTTAAAGAGGTGGGAGTTTCGTTTAAGAAACACGTGAAAAGAAACTCACATGAGTTTAGCTTCTTGAAACTCACGTGAGTATCCTATTTTGAGGGATTTTTAACTATTTTTTAAGTTTTTAAAGTTTAAAGTTTTAAAAATTATTTTCTCATAATTTCATTTATTTTATTATAATATAAATAAATAAATAGAATATGTGGAAGGTAAAAAATCTGACCGAATAAAATGTAGTTATCTAACAGTTAAATGAAAAATTTTAATTTATTTTTAAGATTTTTCATTTGATGCAAATTTATGAAATGAGTAATTTAAATAAAAGTAATTATATTTCTATTTATTGCCATTTTATATTTTTATAATAATATTACGATATTAGCCATATATATGACTGCATATGGTGCAATTTTTTGATTATTTTAAGATGATTCATAATAAAATAAAATTGGATAAAAATTAGATATGGTAAGCAACGAGTAGATCAAAACTTGAACTTAAAATTCAATTTTTAGTTACTTTATTTTACTACTAAAACTCATATTTAAACTTGAATATTCTACTCTGTGATGTATACATTGCTGCAAACCATTAGGATTGGACACTGTGCATCACGCTGAACTTGAATATGATTCTCAAGCAATAGCAAGTCCTCTATCCGACCCTCTGTCTTTTACTTTCTTTCTTTCTGTATCTCTCTATATGTCTATTTGGACAAATCTTAGTGTTATGTTGATCATCAGCGGAAAGAAGTTTTTCAAAACTAAAATTGATAAAATCTTACCTACGATCAACAATATCACAAGAAAAATTAAGTGAATTAGCTATATTATCAATTGAAAATAATATTTTAGCAAAACTTGAATACAAAAATATAATTAGTAATTTTGTATCTTAAAAAACAAGATAAAAGATTTTAGATAAATTCTTTTTATTACATATAATTAAAATTTTAATTAAATATTAGTTATAATAATATGTTAAATACCAAGAATGTCCCATTTAGATTTTTTTCCTTAGGCCTCAACTTATGTCGAGATGGCCTTGACTCAACTTAACATGTATAATGGTTGATGTGAAACCTGTTAGGTTCTAGACTGAAAATGGGACCTATGGCATTTTAAGGATTAAAAAGACCAAATGGGACTAGAAAGCGAGACTTGACACCGCTTCCTTATAAGGGATGATATTAATTCTGACTGTCAGAACAGAAGTGTGTAAAGGTGTGAGGGAGTCGAGGCCTAGTGGTTTAAAACGCAGTATGAGACCCATTAGATGTTTAGAGATTTATAAATGTATTGTTTGGACATATTATGAAATGTCTAGTGATAATGTGACTAATGGTATGGGATTCACACAACGATTGTTGATACACGTGGTGTATATGTTGTTACTGAATATGCATGTGATTAGTTTGCATATGAAGATTCTTATGCTAACATGGTGGTGCAGGTGTGAATATTGTCACGGCCCGACCCAACGGACACGTGAGAAACAATAATAATTTTTTTTTTGAAGTATACACAACTCATAGTCCAAACACGTGATAACTACATGTGTTGCGAGATTCCTACAGATCACAGGACTTATTGGACCCTTGATTTGATCGAACTGAATTATCAACGGCCTACGTACTCCAATGGAGATGAGATCCTATGTAGTTCTCAATTCATTTATTTCATGACACTAACCCCATGCTATTCATGATGTCACATCAAAACATTGTACTTATCCTTTCGTGGGCCTCATCAATAGAATAGATCTCATCTATCACGGGTCTAGCCAATCATGGGTCTATACCAACTATGGGGACACCGTCAACCATGGGGTCAATGTCACACATGGGATAAACCTCAACCATGGGACCTATACCCGAACATAAATGCATCCCTCATCGGGGACAATACTCTAAATATGGGTTCAATCCTCTATATAATCAATACCTTCTGTGGGAATATCTATCCACGGTATACAATACTCATCCATAGTCACAAAACCCTCCATGGGAATAACCATCCATGGGAAAATAATATCTATCCATAGAACCGTCACGTCCACCATGAGACCAATACGTCTAACATGGGACCACTATATCTATCATGGGGTCAATATGCCCACCATAAAATTAATATCTAGGCATGAATCCAATATGTCTACCATGGGAACAACATCCATGGGATTCATCATCCATCCCTAGTAACTCTCCATCAGTGAGTATCATCTATCCATGGGTAATAACCATCCATAAATATAATCACTCCATGGGTATAATCTGTAATACCCTGCCCCAGATTAGGCATAGTTTAGCTTAATTAATCTGATTTGACCGGTTAATCTCGAAAATTACAGTTAGGGCTTTGAGAAAGCCCAGGTGTGACCCAATCTGAGCTCGTGAGCTCAGTGATTCAGCTTGTCCAGCTGGAGGGGCCTTTTGGTAATTTACTGCTTATAGTTGTTATTTTATAAATTATGTTGTTAGGTGATTATTATTGGATGATAATGTTTTCCTTAATAAAGGATTTGTATTTCTGATTTTAAAATAATTTTGTTTTTCAGAAAATGGTATTTAAATCCGCCCGTCAAAACCCCGAAAGGGAGTAATAATTATTTTTAATGGTTTTGAAAATAAGATAAATTTCTAAACAAGTATTTTATTGTAAACCATTTTAAGTATGGTCTAGTTATTCCTTTACACCCCAAAATGAGGTTTTAAGTTGGTTTATTTAACATTTGTTTAATTAAGTAAATACTGATAAAATGTGGTTTTTATTTAAATCAATGGTTTTTAGTGAGTTTTAAATCTCAAAATTTTTTTGGTGATTAAGGTTTTCAAAACCCAACTTATCTGTAAGGTTGGATTAAGTTTTTGAGTTTTTAAAATCTTAGTTTTAGTTAAAAATTGGATTTTACCAAATCAGGGGACTTATTTCCAAAATCAGAAGTCTGGAGGGGCTTATCTGCAACCAGTCCAAACTGGTTACTGTTCCGGACGTATGCGGGTACTGCATGCAGCGGTATGCAATGGCCACCCGACCTCCTTTTCCGGCCAATTTCCTATATATATGGACCTGATCAGATGGTTTGAACTGCCACAAAACCTTCTCTTCTCTCTCTCAGTTCCAGCTGCTGTTTGAAAACCAGCCCAGTTGAACCTCTGTTTCTTCCCAGTTCAGTCACCCGTCGCCTTAAAGGGAAGATTTTCAAAAAGACCGGATTTTAGCCCAGGAACTCCAGTGAAGGTAATCACTGTGTTCCTCTTTAAATTCTAGGTGGTTTAGAATCAAGAAAAACCCATTTTGGTTAAGTATGGAGTGTGTAAAATGGTTTCAAAGTCTAAGTAAAATCATGGGTTCTCTTATACCCGTGGGATTTTGGTTTTAAAATCGGTTGGCCCAGTGAGCTTCAAAGCTCCAAACCATTCCCTATGGAAAGAGGACTCCCACATGAGTCCATCGGACCGGCTAGATGTGAAAATCGAGTCAGGAAAATCCTTTGTTTCCGGATTCGTAATTCACTGTGTGTCTGTCATCACTGTCTACTGTTGCAGACAGTGGAGGAAGACGACTCTCGGACGGTCTGAGAGTCGAGCTTCGGACAGTCCGAGCCCTTCGGACGGACCGAGAGCAACCCTCGGAAGTTCTGAGCTTCACCCGAAGCCTAGTTACGCCCGAGGCTAGCCTGACCCACTCTGACGATCCGAGCAGAGTTCGTAAGGACCGAACCTACTCGGACGTTCCGAGCCCTAACTTCGGATGTTCCGAGGTACACAGACTCACCGAGACTAATTTTCCTCTGTTTTTCAGTTTGGAGGGACTTCGAATGATCCGAGACCCGATCTTCGGATGATCCGAGGTTAGACCCATGATCCGAGGTCAGTGATTAGTTTAGGTGTGATTCGGATGATCCGAAGCCACAGTACCCGGTTCCAAGGGACCCAGTTTTTGAAGTGTAAAATGTTCTTGTTTGATTATTATTGATTGCATGTGATGTTAGTGCCCTCTTGTTAATTTAAAAATGTGTATTAACCCTCTTCTCTTATTACTATAGTGTATATACTATTGTTTTCACTTCCAGGCCGACTCTATTGGTCGGGCACTGAGTGATCTCACTTTCAGGCCGACGCTATATTTGTCGGGCACTGAGTGACCTCAAGGCCTTACTCAACATGTCAGATCTGGTCCTATGCAGAAGACAACCGAGAAGTGACCTGAGAATCTAGACCTAACTCAATAAGTCAATCTGGTCAATGCCCAGAAGACAATATGAGTCTTGGACTGAGCACTTTTTTATTATATCTTGTGGATTATTATAATTTAAAAAGGATAGAAACAGAGTAGAAGACTCAATTCCATGCACTTTGGATATTTTGGGAAAACCAGTATGATTTCGAAATACTGCTTGTATGTGTACATGCTATATATGAAAGCTATGTATATTAATTATGCACTTGTCTGTTTGTTTGAACAGAGACCGCGAAACCACACAGTCACGGTGAGGGAACTTAACTTTGCAGCTTGATGTAAATATGTTTATTTGATATGGATATTGAGCAATGAATGGTTTTAGATTTGATGAACTCACTCATGTGCGTGGACTTGTCGCACTATGGTAAAAGTGCTTATAATACTGATAAATGCTATGATCATATGAATTGTGAAATACTGCTTCCACGTACCTTTTACTACTGAATCATCACTGAGCTGAGTGTGTCGGTTACGTCTACTGGACCATGGATGTCTACAGTTGCTGACTTAAGGGTGTCGGCACCGGCCATGGGAGTGCCGGAGATGTACTTGAAAGGAAGTATTTTGACCGTGTCGGGACTTAATACTAATGTTGTCAGTATGGTATCTAGGGGATACGTTGGATAACAACAGTAATGGAAAGATGATAAGAAAATGGAAGGACGATGATGAGACTTTACTTGATATTGTGAATTTTATTTTCAAGCATGAGATATTATATTACAACTGTTGATTATATACTAACCTGTTGTTTACTTTAAAACTGCACTGTTATATTTCTTTCACTAGGCTAGTTTGCTCACCCCACTCATCTTTCAGGAGATGAACTCGAGGAAGAGAACCCTCTGTTTGAAGCTTAGAGTGGATAAGCTGCGGCGTTGCTTTGGGATTCTCACTGAGGGGAATACCCTTGTATTTGTGCTTTTTGGTTCTTGGAACCATTTTCTTTATAAAGTACCGAGTGTGGTACTTGGTGTGTGTTAGTGAGATGTAGTAGGACTATTACGTTTCTTTAGTTACTCTGATGATGATGTTTTGAATGATAATTCAGTGTTGGATTCATGTGATCATGTTATGTGTCGTTGTTGTGTTTTTGTTGGTATCAGACTTATGGTACATGTTTGAGTCCACATGTTGGGATTATGTGTGACCTCTGTGCCCAACTATTGATCCGGCCCAGTTAGAATGCTTGGGTTAGTTTATTTAAAAAAAAAAAAAAATTCAGTCACGTTCCGGACCCACCTTTCAGGTTGGGGCGTGACGTAATCCATCCATGGGCATAACTTATACATTCGTAGAACCAATATGTCTATCATAGGACCAACATGTCTAACATACGACCAATACGTCTACTTTAGCACCAATATGTCTATCAAAATACCAATACGTCTACCATGGGACCAACATGTCCACCATAATGCCAATACGTCTACCATGGGACCAACATGTCCACCATAATGTCAATACGTCTACCACGGGACTAACATGTCTAATATAAGACTAATACATCTACTATGAGACCAACATGTCCAGCATAATACCAATACGTTTATCGTGGGACCAACATGTCTAACATAAGACCAATACGTCCACCATGGGACCAACAGATCTACCCTAAGACCTACACCCAAGCACCACCATGGGAACCATCATCCATGAGTATACACATCCATCCCTGCTAACACTCTATCAGTGAGTATCATCTATCCATGGGTAATAACCATTCATGGATATAATCCCTCTACGGGTATAATCCATCCATTGGCATAACTAATCCAGGGGTACATCATCTACCATGAGATCTTCTATCCGTAAGAACAACACTCGAATGAATCACTACGGGATTGTGGCAACAATATCAAATCATCATATCATATCATAAATATATCCGACCCGTAGCAAGACTTAAGGCCCATGACTTATTAAGCGAGAGACCCATAACTAGCGTGATCAAATTTACCTCGCCCTGTATCCCTTCACCTCAAGGGTGATTCAGTCAAGTTCTAAGGCGGTCGGACCGCGTCTAACGAAGCTAACACCACCCCCATGGGGTAAAATAGTATCTAGCTATGCGCATCAACGCACACCAAGTGTGCTAAATAGCCGTGAGAGCGCCTTCCAGCGCGTAGCATGTGAGGGACTTACTCCTCGACGGCAACCCTACGTGACCAAGTCTCCGTAGCTGACCCCACCATCCCGAATACCTCTCTAGAAAGGTTAGTCAACCATCATAATCACTTGAGGGACGCACCCATACCACGTTTCAATATCAAGTGACCAAGTTAAATATACATCTCAATGCGACAGTTTCCATATGTTCATATCGAGGCTCCCACGGTCTCACGGCTACTCTATGCCTTACTCATTGAATCTATATACTTATCTCATAATTTTTTACCTATACAAATGTGAGACACAATGATCTACTGATCGGACAGTTTCCTTTTTAATAGAGTGAGGCATAACGTTATCAATATCTAATGAGGGGCGCACCCATACCACGCCTCAATAAAATCAATATCATGTGAGGGACGCACCCACACCACGTCTCAATCATCAATATCACGTGAGTGACATACCCACACCACGTCTCAATATAATCATCACGTGAGGGACATACCATACCACGTCTCAAAATAATCAAGTGACCTAGTCACGTACATCTCAGTGTCAAAGTCCTCATCTGTTCATCTTAAGAATTTTAACAGTTCTCTAGCCACTCTAAGCTTTACTCGAGAACAAACATATATGTCTCATCATATCGGGACTCTCAGGGCATCATAACCTCTTCGGGCCGCCTTCGAGGGATCTAACATCTAGCATTAGGGTCTATATTAGGGAAGGTATATCCCATCAATCCTTTAATACCCTTCACATTTGCTCAATATCTTACATCATCCTAAATATAAATGGATGACAAAATGTATCTTTTGATCGAGCTGAGGCATAATGCTCTCAGTTGCCTACGTACCATATAGTGGATCAGATCAACTGTAGTTCATTATTTTCACATTTAGGTTGATATTGGGGAGTGGTCCTACTTTTACTTTGGAGAAATCAGACAAGTCTTTCTTAGCATTTACATTACATTGTATACATTCTCAATCATGCTAGCCCATCCCCATTGTAGCAAAAGTTAACCCCCTTGGGTTCTAAGATAATTGACCTTAACTCACCCATATCACTTACTCTAACCCTTTATCAAGTTCATTTTTAAATCATGGAAATTCGTTCTACATATGGTTGATCGATCCGCCACAACTATTATCAACATAGGTACTTACTAGTGATGTACACATTATCACATAATCCAAGTATGGCATAAAAACACATTCATCATGCTTATTATATAAGTTACTCATCTAAGAATTCTAATCACAATCATGAGAATTCATTTGATATATACATTACTCATAACCATACATAAGTATGGGAAGTTATCAAAGCCTTATATTATACATCTTGGGAAATCTTGATTTATTATACATTCTATCATACTTTAACACATCATAAATCTATGAATTTTCAATGATAGTAAACATCTAATCATAGGGAACTTGGGAAACTCATACATATGTATGTGATACAATATATTCACATCAATCACACATAAGCACATAAGGAGGTCAAACAATAACCTTACACAATTATGCATTGGAATGTGCACAAAACAACATTCACTCAAACATATTATCACACACCTTGTGAGCATGGAATTTTACAAATATTCCCAATGATCCAAGTGTATGGCATTCTTCAATTTTACTCAATGTTATTGAACTTGAATCGTATTGAAATAAGTCTATGTGTGTGAATCGTGAATCAAAAATCGTAAAATCATATGATTCATATATCTTCTTATTCCCATAACCATTTTGTGACCTGAGCCATTACAAATATATTCTGGGTTATTAAACCTGGATTAAAACCAGTGGATGGTAAGTGTATCTCCATTGTTAAAGCCTCGTGGAAAGGGTATATGGAGAAGAATAAGTGAATGGTAATTCTTATTTTATTCAATGTTTATGGATAGTTGATGATTAGTATGCATGTTAATATACACACACTTGCATGTTCGGTCGAGCTCTTGCAAGATGCTGCATTTTGTCTATGTCGGGACCTAATGTATTCGAGGTTGAGTGAGATACCATGACAAGGTTGAGTGGGATACCCTGGACCTGTACAATTGAGGTTAAGTGGAATACTTCAATGGGGTTGAGTGGGATACCCCGGTGTGTTAACTTTGTAAGTGGAAAGAAAAGAACAACTGCCACATGTTCTTTGTTCATTTAAACTGCATTGTAAATTCTCAATTTCTATTACTTGTGATGTTCATGAATTGTTGAGCACTCTTAACTGGGCTGGAGCTCACATCTCTTACAATGCAGGACAAGTGCTGAAAAATGGAGCTGAGGATCCCTCCATGATGGTTTAGAAGTTGGAATCCTCAGATTTAGAAGTTGTCTGTAAATAAGACTTTGACTAGCTTTTGTTAAGTTGGAAGAATGCTTTGTTAATTTTTGTTGTTTATGAAATATGTAATTTTGGATTCTAGGGCCACATGTGGTCTAGAAACCTTGTGAACAAATCATATGTACATATTATGGTATTTTTATGCATCTATGTTTGTGTTTGGATGCGTGTGTTGGTTTTTGAATGTCAAACCCGAAAAATATTGCGAGTGTTGAAATCTTGTGGTTTTCGTTTACCTCCGGGTTGAGAATCTCAAAATTCTGGATTTCATACTTGTTATGGGATAAAAACTCTAGTGTACAAGTTATAAATGTACATACCAATGAGTTGGTAAAGGAATATAGGAGTTAGGATGTGTATCTGGAATTTTGAGTGTCGAAACTGGAAATAACCAAGAGTACAGAATTAGCCTTGATGGAACCTTCGCTGTCACAAGCGCCCCTTGGCGATTGACTAGCCCTGTGAGCAACTGAGAAAAATACAGAATTCTGTTCCCACGATGGATCGCCATATGCGATGGGTCGCCAGTGATGGCTTGTGAATGCCAAGTGGCTCAACCTAAGACTAATCTGTAATAACAGAGTGTGTCTCTGGTCTGAACTTGTTTTGTGAAGTCAGTGGAGTTGAAATTTATTACGTGCATCGATGTGTTGGATCACACGCGTTGTCCACATGAGAATGTGTGACATTTTTTATGCGCTTAAGTGAGCTCGAAACCCATGGACTTGAGATGTTTGGATTTTAAAAAAAAAAAAAATTAGTCGCTATCCGGACCCACATCCTGGATCCTGGGCGTGACATAGAAAAGATAAAATGGAAGAGAATAACTCAATAAATTGATTATAGATAAACAGGACTAGAGACTTTTGATGGTGATGAGAAATGCATATTTCAACAAATTTATCACCACCCTAATTAAGGGCCCAACTCTAAATACATGAGTGAACATTCACTTTATAATTATATATTGTTTAAGAAAAATGAATAATTTTAATCAACAAGTATAATCATGATAGGTTTTGGTTGATATAAAAGATTAAGATAGATTGACAACTTAGGTCTCATGATGAAGATGAATTAAGGCCCTATACATATGATACAAATGATTTCAATGTCTAGAAACATAAATTATCATTGAACAACTGAAGATGATAAAAGCGGTCAATAAGTATTGGATTTAGATATATCAATATGTATTGGTTGATACACATAGTATCAAACTATATTGGTCGATACGGACCATCAAACAGCCATATTACATCGACCTTATTCAATTTTTAAATTTCTTTCTAGAAAAAAAATGTTGTCTCATTTATATTCCGGTTTGAATCTCTCATTAGATATGATTTTAAGAAGGTTTAGAAGCAATTATCTTCGAGTGTGATAGGTATTTGCCTATTCCAACATTTTTTCATTTAGATTTGTCCATTCAGGATTATTTTAATTTACTTTTTTGAATTTTTTATCTAAGATAATCCATACTTTTGAGTTTTTTTTGTGAAAACAATTTAGTGGAATGATATTGAGTATATATGAAATTGAATGGAGATGTCTTAATATGATTGATAATTTTTCAGGATATTTATGTAATTTAATTTTTTTTTAATTCATGAAATCTGGTTTTCTAAGATAATTCTCATTTTGTAGTGTTTTTTTAAAAAATGTCTTACAAATGTTTATAGGATTAAATGAATAGCCATTAGTGCGATTGATATAATTTTTAGGGTGTTTGTGTGATTATTCTAATATTTCAACATTTTATAATTTAGATTTTTAATGAAAAATTAATGAATTATAATAAATAATAATGCCAGTATAACACACTAGAGAACATGAATTTTATATTAGGTGTTTTATCATATTGATTTTTTCATTTATTTATAACATACTTTACTCGTATCAAAATTTCGGCACTTAAATGTCTAATAGTCTATGAAAATGATTGTATTTTAATCTAAACATGCTCATAGTAGGTTTTTCATTTTTCTCTATTTTTCTGCAATTTTTCAATTTTTTATAAAAAATAAAAAAAATTGAGAAAAGATCTTGTGTATGATTGTTGATACGTATTATATTGCCATACAATGTTATTGTACGAGTTATGAGTTGATACAATACGTCCCTTCTTTTTCTTTTACCCTTAGTAACAACTTTTTAAATCAAATTTGTCTTTGTCTTACCTCAATAATTTTAATCATTTTGGCATTTGGTTAATAACTCCAGCTAATCTCATTATTGAAAGTCAAGCTTCTATGAAACCTCTAACATTATTAGTCCACATAGGACATGTATCACATACATAACTAAATAAACACGTAAAAGGTTGTGGCTTCTATCATTGTTTTCCTCCATTTATCTTATAAATATTAATACATCATTAACTTATCATTTGTATTATTAATTTTCAAGTGACCAGACCAATTTCTTATAGAATTAATTTAGAAATACATCATGATCTAAATCCCAAAACTTATCTTCATATTAATGTTATCATTATTGAGTTATACTTATGAGATTTTTCTAATGAAATTTAATACTAATACTGCTCTTTTAATGAGCTTAGACCTTGTACCATTAGATCTTTACGACAATGGAAAGGTTAGGTTTGGCCTTCAAACCTCTCATCCATTACCCAGTTATTTATATGTGGGTTTGTCACCTTTGTAAATTGTTAAGTTCGAGTTAAATTAACAAGTTGGGTCAGATTTTGTCATGTTAAGTTTTTTAATCTTAATTACCTAACTTATCTTTTAAATTTATTTAAAAAAAGCTCCTATAACTTGTTCAGAATGACTTTTTATATACTTATTCATAAATCATGGTTCACTGTTAGTCAAACACAGAAAACAATGAGATATTTTAGATACGGATTTTAAAGGTTGCTTTTAAATCATATTAATTAAAAAATACTGAAAAATATTACTTAAATGTTGATAGTTTGGTAAAAAAGTTTTCTAGAAAAATACCATAATATAGCATTTAAAGATTAGATAATAAAAAGAAAAAATAAAATTAGTTCAAATCCATTGGAGTCACATTGATCACAAATCAAATTTGAGACAAGCCTGATAAGTGAGATTGGTTGGTTAGGAAAGTTTAAAAATACTGAAAAATATTACTTAAATGTTGATAATTTGATAAAAAAAGTTTAGTGGAAAAATACCAGAATATAGCATTTAAAGATTAGATAATAAAAAAAATTTAGTTGAAATCCATTGGAGTCACATTGATCGCCAATCAAATTTGAGACAAGCCTGATAAGTGAGATTGGTTGGATAGGAGAGCTTAAAATACTGAAAAATATACTTAAATGCTGATAGTTTGATAAAAATGTTTACTGGAAAAATACCATAATATAGCATTTAAAGATTAGATAATAAAAAGAAAAAATAAAATTAGTTCAAATTCATTGGAGTCACATTGATGACCAATCAAATTTGAGACAAGCTTGATAACTGAGATTAGGAGAGCTCTAAATATTTGGAAAATATATAGGCAAGGAAAACTTATTATAGAGGGGGATTGGACAAATATTATAAAGTGGGCTAAGGGTGAAAGGCATCGAAACTGGTCACTTTGGTCAGGGAGATTAGGGAGTTGGATTTGGAGCCATATGTATCCTTTGTCCGGATCAATTGAGCAGCGAATGGCGTGCATATTTTTTTTCCAAGCTTGGAGTCGTAGACCTTTCCACAGATGATTTCCTCCTTTGAGATTGGAGGATCTCTTGTATCTGTACTTATATTTTTCTTTGTTTTTTCTTGCTTGTTTTTCACATTTCCTTATCTTGTTTGGGTCTAATCCTGCTAGACCTCTTTCCTCCTTTGCATCTGTTCTCTTTTATTTTAATAAAATATCTAAAAAAAAGTGAGATTGGTTGATTTAAAGGCAACGAACTATATAAAATACTTTACTGCTAAAGTATGATTTTAAAAGAGTAGTGATCTTGTCGTAACATCATTAAAAAAGAAGGTGTTTTGATGAATCAAAGGTGCATGGCCCCACAAGGATCCACATCTCAACCAAGATCCAAAATTTTGTCTTAATTTTCGTATTTAATTTAAGGATTTTGAATAGTTAGGATTAAAAGGTTATATTTAGATTAAATAATTAGGATAAATGCTAGAGTTTCTTTTTTCATATGGCTTTCAGAAGTCTAATTGAATCGAGTGAGATCAAGAAAGACCCATTATATGAGAATGGAGCCCATGTGACTTTAATTGATAAATTTATGCGATACCCTACCCTTCCCTTTTTTAGAGTCCCACGTCGGTGGGAAAGAAGAAAGGGGGAGGGTTTATTAGAAGCCACCCATGGAACTCAAGTGTGAGACCTTTTGGGCCTTAGCTATGTGGACCAGCGCCCAAGAACAAAACTATGCGGATTTGAACTGTTTGCGAGGTCCAAAGCGGACAATATCACACTGAGTCATGCCTTTCCTGTATTCGGGTCAGATTATTAGAATTTAATTCCAAACTGACTAATGAATTGATAGAGGGAATAGAGGACCTCAATTACAACCTATAGACCCATTTGCGCCAAGAATGAATCCCATTTGGACCAGCTATAGCTTAGGACCTATTCTGAGTAGGGTTGGGCCTCAAAAGACCATAATTTCACACCCATTTGCTGTCAACTCAGTAGGCATCCAAATCACACATCAGAAGTTACTTCATGCCCACCAGGACGCCGCCTACAATCTCTGCATGGCAGATAATCAACCCAATTTAGAAGGCTAGGCCAATTTTAGAAAGCAAAAATGGAAAGAAATCGTGGGACCAGCTATAGCTTAGGACCTATTCTGAGTAGGGTTGAGCCTCAAAAGACCATAATTTCACACCCATTTGCTGTCAACTCAGTAGGCATCCAAATCACACATCAGAAGCTACTTCATGCCCACCAGGACGCCTCCTACAATCTCTGCATGGCAGATAATCAACCCAATTTAGAAGGCTAGGCCAATTTTAGAAAGCAAAAATGGAAAGAAATCGTGGGACGTTGGGGTATGGATCTACAACAGATTAAGGTTGATTCTGTTAGGGCCTCGATTTGACCGAATCTATTTATTGTCAATTTCGTGACCGAGTGTAACAGTGTGTGTTGGACCTTGCCTTGGAAGATTTAAGAAGATGTCAAAGTCTCTGAAAACCGCAAAAAGATCTACTACACATTGAAGGTTCTACAGTCTACACATGATTGACACACATGTAATTAGACCCTAGTGGACCTTAGGTCAAGTCCAAATTACCCTAGAAGTCAATGGCTTAATAATTGGGAAATCTGAAAATAGCTTATAGTTTTGAGGCCTCGAGCTTTCTCTGGAGGCCTCGAGACTGAAATATGAGGAAACCAGTTTGGTTGAATCTGTGAAAATCCTTGGTCCCCCAGCCTGGAGGCCTCGAACTTTTTTTGGAGACCTCGAGATCATTTGGGAGAATCGTGACAGCTTGTATCTGATGTGTGCACCGAAGCCTATCTGTCCTTTCACTTTATGTCAATCAAAATCTAGGAAGGAAAATCTTTAAAGGCTCCTTGATTAAGAAAAATCTAAAAAGGATATGCCTTCATCATGATTGACAATCATGGTTATAATTGAAAACCTTGAGAAAGCTCCTCAATCAAATAAGGGATAAAAGTCTCAAGGTGATTTGCAATCATATGCAAATTTGGAAATTCCAGAAGTCCACTAAAGTGATTGACAATCTTACAAAACTAGAATATTTCAAGAGGCTCCCTTTGATTTTAAAAGTTCTTGAAAATTATTTTCCCACCTCAAGTTTTGATAAGTCAAATATCCTATTTAGCAATCAAGGACAGATGTCAATTTAGTGGTTGATCATTGACTCAATAGGATTAGAAGAATGGTTTGAAATCTGACAAATTCAGTGAGTTGTATTACCATATACAGTCTGGAGGCCTCGAAGAAAGCCTGGAGGCCTCGAAGAAAAGCTGGAAGTCTTGAGACTCAGTCATTGCAAAACTATTTTATAAATATACCGCTGGCTGAATTCAAAAGATAGTCCTAAACATTGGAAAATACTGAATAGCTATTAGAGAGCTTTCAGCCCCTCACCAATCCATCTTCATTATCCTTTAAAAAGGATATAATCATTTATTCGATACTTCATTAATGATGAAGATGAGGATGTTTCTCTAGGACCCAAAATCAGTCATATCCCTGTCCTTGTATCCATGTTCCGCTGTACCAATACTTAACAAAGATGGACCTGATCTAAAGGAAGAAGACGCATAGACATCTATAAGAAGAACACACATTTTGAAGAATTGTTAAGGCCCAAGGCAAGTGTTCCTCTTAGTCTTTTTCTTTGATTAAAGTTGTAAGGTGGATTAGAACATTGTGTTCGAACCACCAAAAAAAAAAAAATAGGTGTCGAAGATTAGACCATGGGGGTCAAATCTCTATAAAAAAAATTAGGTTGTACTATCTGGATGTGAAGCCCATTCATAATATATTGGGACGACCCTAGAGTTGGGAAGTCTGACAATGGATGTAGGTTCAGCTGAACCGAACCATTATAAATGATTCTGCAATGTGGTTTACTTTGATGGTTTGATTCATTTGTTTATTGCACATACGTTTTTCCGCTGCACATTTTGTTAAATTGATTTATATTGAAAAGGGTAATAAAATTGGATCAGACCTATTCACCCCCCTCTTGGTCTTGCATCATTCAAGTAACGGAATTTTCAGATTCTGTGAGCATCTAAAATCAGAAACAAATCTCAATTAAGGGCTGGTATTTTCATTTGTAGACCAAAATTTGGATCAAATTTGGGCCTGGGTTTGCAACGATTCAAGTAAGGCAAGACAATGGACTTAACATTGTGTAATCATATTTGTATGTGGAGTACAATTTTCACTCTCCTTGAATCAGCTCTTTCTTGTCTATGTTCCAACGTCCCCTCCAATGGCTGGAAGGTATAATACCCAGAACAACTATAGGAAAGAACAAAGACGTCGTTGTGGACAATTGAAGCCAGCAGGGCCATATACCATCTAGTGATGAGCGTCAAGAAGACATTCATGAGGACGTTTGTCTCCTTAGGGAGACTGTAGCAGTGCCAGTGAGGCAAATGGCGACGCTTCACACTTTGGTGCAGTAGTTGACACATGAGAGGCATTCATTTCCAACCGTCAGAGCATCTCGAACCTCACTCCATCCCTTCAGATGGATCTGACGACGACTTCAACAAACAACGACCTAGACACTCCAACATACAACTGGGAAGAAGAGACACCAGAGAGGACGATGCCTCAACATGAAGGTTCTCATGCTAAAGTCTTCAGGGGGTATATCTGGTGATTGTTAGAAAGGGTTGGGTTATGTAAAATGTACTTGAATGTGAGAAAATTCTACTATTTTGTATCTGAATGTAAGCATGTAAGGAAATTTTCCATAGTCTTCAAAGGGTCAACCCATCGACACCTGGTAGACCTGTGAACCATAAGTACTCAACCAAAAGGGGTTCAAAAACTAGGGATGCCGCCATAACGCCTACGCAATTTCACATGCATTTTTTTAGGACATATGGCTTTGGAGAGTCCTAACTAACAAGTGGACCTAGTGCATGGTGATAGTGATGTGACATCCGCAGAAGCAGATGCAGTAGAAAACTGCAGTGACATCTTTAGTGAAGAAGACATCCTTCATCGAAATTCAGACGAGAATTTCTTGGTCCAACAAGTTCTCATAGTCCGAAGTAGCAATGGATGAACAATAAGCAACACAATGACACAGGGATTGCAGTCACACTTCAGGCAACTGAGTTTGCTACAAGCAGCGCTCACTCCATGACTACATCGGACCCTGAGCAGGAGCTTGCTACACCCGCATCTCCTAAACTCGAGGACGAGTTTCCTCCCGAAAAGGGAGAATGATGCTGATCTGTCACAGGATTCGACACCCCTACTCGCTCCCATGTGGATGGACTAGTGTGACTCAAATCTGGATAGTTCTTCGGCAACACACCCACACAAATGGAAATAAAGAGACTAAGACAATAGTATATTTTTAATGTGGTAAACCCATTGAATGAGGAAACCTCCACGTGCCAATCTAGGCAAAAACATCTACTAGGATATGAAATTATTACAAATATATTGAACTCTGCAATGTTTTGCAACATTGGACCCATTAAATCAATGGACCCCTTTCGAATACATACTCATAGGCGACAATCTTTAAGAGATAAAATTCCGACTAACTGTGTGCTGAACCAGCGCCGCAATGGTGACAACTGAAGCTCTGAAGAAGTCAAGAGAGGAACATGGATAGTTCAGTAGACTGAGTAATGTGATTTAGGTGATTGAGTCTAGATCAGATCTCGAATCGTGGCCTCTATCTATTTACTGGTCACTAGGACTCCACCTTGGATAGGAATAGGACCCTTTTTCTTCTCCCACAACTTCCTCTTATATAAACCCTCATCATGGGTCGGTTACAACCAATAGGAACAATCACAAATGGATTTGAATTGAAGAAACTGCCGAAAAAACTACTGCTTTCGCCAATCAGTCTATTATCAGTCTACTTATTATCGACTGATACTTTCAAAGACTTCTTTGTGTTTCTTGACAGTCATCTGTTGATGTATAAGTCAACTGATACTTTCAGAGGCTTCTCCGTATCTTTGCATACACTCTTCAATCGATGATCAGTCAACTGATCGTATCTAGATCAATTATTATGTACTTTTTCTCCATTTTCGTAGCTTCTGCATGCTGGAAGATCCTCTTGGATCAGATACGGGCATCACACCCAGAAATTGGGTGAAGAATGGTTTGTGTTTGACTGTGGTAAATGCGAGACCAAAGCAGCTGGTCCGAGACTCGAATTGGAAGACGCGGCATATGCGGACCCATATATGGGCCCAAGGCCCACTAGAGGACATGTGGATCCTAGTCGAAGGAAGTTCACACGCTTACAAGGTCTAGGGAATGAGGAGGACTCATCGAAGACATGTGGAGTTGATACTTGAGCGAAGCGAATTTCAAGTCAGGTTGTTGAAAACAACACTAACTTTCAGATAACTTTTGAAGCATCAAATGAACTCGGAATAGGATGAAATTATAGGCGTGGATAGGTTAGCCAAAGATCTTTCCAATGAGCACACAAACATCCAAATCCGAGTTACATAGCTCAAGTTATAAATTTTTCATTGAGAGGTGCAAAACTATCCAAACCCAAGCACTCCCATAATGAATGGCGTGTGGATTGCCAAGGCAAGTCAACTTAGGACACTTTAGCGTGGCAAGCTTGGAGAGCTTCTCCATTCATTTTTAGTTTGTGCTTTCTTAGATTAATCCTAGCCATTGAATAAGCCTTGTGGCCACTTAGGATTATTTTCATTGGTTAATTTGTAAGCACAAGGATTGCCAATGAGAGTCCAATCCTTGTGTATTTTCCTTTCCTTAATTTTTTCAAAAATCCTCTCCTACTTTGGTGTGGTTGATCAAAGCAAGATGGGATGGACTTCAGGGTTCTATTTTGCCTATATAAAGGCTTGTAATTTTCAAATTTGAGCAATTCATAATATACAAATTTTTGGAGAAAATACTCTTGGTCGAGTGCGGTGTTTTGCAAGGCTTCTCAAGCCAAGGCTTGGACTTAGGTCCAAAACCAAGTAAGTACCATGGTCTTTTGGATTATTGTTGTGTCTTATTGGGTTCTTAGATTAAGTAACTCATCTTGTTTATCATTGGATCTCTTTAATTCCCATCCATCTAAAATATGGATTTTACAAGAGACCTTAATCTAAAATCCAATAAGCACACATAATTCCATGATCGCTTGTCATTACGGACTTCATTCGTCAACTCGTGACAAGGCAAAACCCATTCGTATATATTCGAATAGTTGTGGATCCATTGATGGGAACATCAATCGCATTAATTTATCCTATCAAGCTTGGGAAAAAGTGAAAACCCGCCCCAAGCCTACATCAGACCCATTTAAACCCCAAAAGCCTCTCCTCTCCATGAATTGGATCTCTATCCAATTTGAATCTATTTGGAGTTAATTTCACTATTGGATTGAAATCACACAACACTATCTCAGTTTTACTGTTCATTTTAGACTTTAAAAGCATGCCTCATGTAGACTTGGTTCCTAATGCTTCTCACGTTGTTATGACCTTTGATGGCAGCTTGGACCCAAAACTATGCCAATGGGTACAAGAGGAATGATGTGGCCATTAGAAGCTCAATTAAGCCAAATGAAAGTCATGAAAATCCATTAGAGGATGGTGAGACCCATTTCAACTTAATTGATGAAATTCTACTCCAATTGCATGCTAGAATTGATAGTGGAAAGAGAGGACGCGAGCAACTTTCTAATGAACCTACTTGCACTCGGTGTGGAGCCCATATGAGTATGCTATAGGTCTAGACTTGCTATGACATGTTATGGACCTTAAAAGCCTACTTTAAGAGGCTCATTTGGTGCAAGGAATTTATTTGGACAAATTTGACATGTCATGGCCTACATGGAAGTCATGTCATCACCATGTCACCAAATTATTCTAAAAATGTGTTGCAAGAAATCCTCTCCAAGCTTGGGAAGTCAATGGTGCATGGAGTATCCCATTTTGTAGAGCATCACCAAAATTGGAAGAATTGAGAGCAAGGGTCAAAATTACTTGGAAGAGATTTAGAGTTGCACAAAATTTGCTCCAAATTCTAGCAAGTCTTGGGCAAATGGCATCAAGGAACTATTGAGAAATTTTGTAATTCATTTTTCTTTTCATTTACCATGTAGTAAAATCTAGGGCACTCTATTGGATGTAGAATGGAGAAAAAATAGGAGATTTGCACATGCTCCAATGACTAATTAGGTTAAAAGGTCCTATGTTTAAATACAAGTGAGACCCTCGACACCTTGATAAAAAAAAACAAAATAGGAAATAAAAAAGGGAATGCCATGTGAACAACAAGAAAGGGCGTGTGGGAAATCCTTGAAGTAGGAGTTTGACAAAAACCTAGGAAAATGGCGTGTACATGGAGAAAATGGCCGTAGGTGATCCTAGTGCTTAGGATCTAATGGCTAGAAAATAGGCATTGGACGATGGAGCAATGAAGCGTGGACAACTTTCAATTTTCATGCATTGTATTTTCCTTCTTTTTTTCTTAAGAATCCAATCAATTATAAATAAGAGTGGAGGGCTATTGATTATACACACACAATTTGGATGAATAAAATTAAAGCAAAGTTGTTTTGGAACTTCCTTCCAATTTGGTGAGTTTTAATTTCTTTTGAATTTTAATTTAATACCGTGTTGAATTAATTTTATTTTGAGGTAACTGGATAATTTGTTTGCATTTTGAATTTACTTGTTCAAGTAGTGCATTCATCCATTACTTAATTAAAATTGAATTCTGCAATCTAATTTAATTCATTAGAAAGTTCATTGAATTTCAATTTAAATTAATGTTGGATTCAATATCATATTTGCATTGAGTTAATTCATTTGCATGTAAATTGTGTTTCCAATTAATTTAACCATTGCATATAAAATTGCAATTCTATGTTCATTTTGGATTTCGATTAAACGCCCAATTTCATTATAGTGCTATTGCACAGTGTCAGTAGTCCTAGTTCTTCGCGTTTTGAACGTAATTCCCTTCTTAAGTGAAATTAGGTGGGTGGGCAATCTATCAGAGCTTCAGATTTTCTCCTAACTAGAGCCATTGCGACATTAGTGACTAGGGATTCTATGTTCCGGCCTCCTTGGATTTGTAGAATTCAGATCTAAAATTTCATTTAAATTGGTGATCTAAGGAAGTGTACATGATAACATCACCTTCATCAGTTGGTGATCGAATTTCTTATAGTTAAGACCTTTTGCAAGCATTAAGGCGTTGTTTGGAGGAAGGGGCTAAATTTTTAAAATTTGTTTGCCAAAAGATCAAGTGGCAGGACATAAATGAAAATGGAGGTTAAAGCCCTTCAAAGTATTGCAGAATTAAATCACATAGAAGTCTATATTAAAAGACGTGATGGATGGTGGAGTGATTGAATGTATGATTTACAATAAGGTGAAACGGAAGAGCGGAACTCAAAAAATGCTAGATGAGATTTTAGCTTTGATGAGGATTATAAAAGGAGTTTCCATGCGTGTATTAGTTGGGCAACAGAACCACTACCCTTGGGGATCAGCAAATCAGATGGATGAAGGAAATTAGAGATCTCATCATCAACGCCCATCACTTAATTTTCCACATTCCTTTCGCCCCTCCTTGGTACTTAAGTGCTTTATCAATAATTTTCACCAATTTAAAAATTAAATAAATAGATAAAAGAATCTTTGATTCAGGCGAATCTCCTTGAAGAAGAAAAGAATTTCACTTGTCCAAATGCTATTGCTACAACACTTAAATATCAAATAGATGAGTGTTTTAACATTTGACACGCACAGTTAAAAAAAGAAAGAATCCACCTTACATATCTTATAAACTCTCTTTCGTGCCTGAGGCTTCGATCTCTCCTTCCTCGTTTTCTTTCTTGCCTTTCGTTACAGCTGTGGGTTTCTCTGCAGATACATCGGCTGTGCCTTCAGGTTCCTTTTTCAACTCTGTCTCAAACTCCTTGGCTGCCTGTAAAACTCAAGATGTAAAGACCAACAATGTGAAAACACTGCAGATGATTCACACTATTTACAACCCAGAGATTAAGGAACTTCTATGATTGCTTTCATGTGTCTCCACAGATTATTTGAGGAGGGTGGTATGGAAATCAGTTATTATGCTCCAAGTGGTGGGTTTTAAAACACACTTCACTATTTAGTAATTACATAATATGACTATCTTCAACATTACATTCAAGATTTAGATCCATAGTCAGATGAATGAAACAATTTGAGAAAGAAAACTAAATTGAGCGGATATACACAGGATAAGCTAGAGTAATCAGGAAAATTAGGTGTGTTCTTGGAAGTACCCCAAAGCATTTTGGATATTATGGCAATAAAATGGATTCGAAGCATCACAGAAATGGGGAAACACATTAGCTATTTTTACTGCCTAAAGCACTATCAGCACTGATCATTATTAATATTGAGTTGGTTTGGGGAAGAAAAGAAACACATTTGTTTATAGGTGTGTGCACAAAGAACATCTATTTTATTAACAGTAAAGATTTCATTGAATATAAGTTTCAAGACAAGAATTATAACACTCAAATAAAAATGGAATATAGTCTCACAAAAAATGGAATATGAACAGGCCAAGAGAGAGAGAGACTCAGGGCTCTTTATCTCCTACTAGTGATGAATCCAATCCACACACATCTTAGCAAGATTGTGAGCCCTACATCTTTATTAGAAATTGATTTTGTTATTCTTTTCCTATAAATATAGGAACCATCATAATCTAATAGCCACTATCTCATCTATTTAGCGTCATCTTTTTAAGTCCTACATTTCCATTCCACCCTATCAAAGGCTAAATCCTTTGACAACCTACATTCTATAATGTCCTCCTTTAACCCCTTAATTAAAGTCTTTAGAAGTCCATCTTCTCCTAATCCCTATAATTTGTAGTTTATACTTTATGGATTCTTTGAACGGGAATTATTACTGTCATCTATGGACCCACCAAACTAGATGAGAAATCCTTTCCCATCTTCTCATCTATCAATGCTATCTCTAAAGTTCTAATTTGATCATTTTCTAATTCTCACTCTTAATGTAAACCTGCTCTTCCACCTTAGCATGCATATCTCGGTTGCCTGGACTTCTACTTGTCTTTTCTTCATTGGGAAACATTTTTTCTCTTGGCCAAATAAATTTACCATCATCTCTCTCAAAAAATACTCATATTAAAAACTCTATGGCAACAAATACACCTGAGCATATTACGGCAAGTAAAACACCAATCCAAGTATAGACCAAACATGCACAAACATTGTCGCAAGAAGATTTTGTACATCATACCATACTAGAAAAACCATTCCGCTAGGTGTAGGTCTAGAGGCATGTTGCTTTCAAAGTTCTAAAAATTAAATTCTTAAATTTAAGATTTCTAATGAGAAGTGTGAAGAAAATGTTGAAGAAGGCCCAAGACCCTCAAGGTAGAAAATTTGTGTGATGCAAAATTAGCTCACCTGTGGCTAAACATGCAAGGTTTCTAATGAACACATGCAAAATTAGCTCAACTCTCAAGAAAAAGTTGGCGAAATGAGGAAAACCTAGACAGCTATGGTAGGCCTAAATTCTATCCCCACAATCACTATTGCCATGACTATCAATTTCCAACTCACTGTTATCTCTCCTTGAGAAAATCGATATAAGATTCCAATATATCTTCAATCCAATTGTTGCAACTATTGTTAATAAGTCCCTCAAGATGTTTGTCAGCTCATATATAGCTACTAAATTTTATTGAACTTTAGCCTCCAGCTTCTTAATGCAATTGTTGATGGGCATCATGTAAATTGGTGATGCAAAAAAATTGGAATAAAAGAAACAGAGAGAGGTGGGACTATACAGATCTGAAATAGTAGTGTGTGGCTCTGGATCTGAACATAACAAATTAGATGGACTAGGTGTAGGTATGGCTAGGTGTTGAAAAGGGTAGGGCTTTTTTTCTTGGGTGAAGGGGTGGGGAGCTGGGAACGACTGAAGGAGGTTTGGGAGTGGATAGATATCCTGGTTGATGAAGAACACGCCTGCAACTAGGCAGGTAGAAGAAGAGAAGAGATAAAGGAAAAGGCTACGCCTTAATCAATTTCATTAATAATTCATGTGTGTGTTATCCCAAACACATTACATAGCTTTATATAGGAAAAGTCTAATTCGAAAATAGAAAAGACTAATTAGGAAAGCCACCGACCTGGTTTCCTTGCTAAACTAGGACTCCTAAACCAAATAGGAAACTAACTAAAGTGACTGCTAAGATTCCAAACGAAAATAACAAATCCTACTTGCTAATTAAGAAATAAATAAATAAAGAAGTAAATAAAAATAAATAGAAGTGAAATCCGCTTGCAGCATCTTCCGTGTCCTACTGGTGGTGGGGTTGAGCTTGAAGAAAGTTGACGTTTTGAAATTATATTAATAATAATAATAATAATTAAAAGAAATGAAGGAGAAAGAAGGTTGAAAGGACTGGAGAAAATGGAGGTATGGACTTCGGAGGAGGTTGCAAAAAAAATGAGATGAGATGAGAGAGATAAGTGGAGAGATGAGATGAGAGAGGAGAGAGAATAAAGAGAGAAAAGTAAGGTGTGGTTGTGGTTTTGAACAAGATGACAAGAGTAGCAGTAGTTGCAGATTTAGAGGATAAAAAATAGAGAACAGGAAACAGGAAATGGGAAAAATGTTTCCTTTTGAATGATGAGAAATTGAGAAAAAGTCTAAAAAAAGATAGAAAGGACGAGATAGGTGATCAGGATTTTTAATACCAAGTGATAAAAATCTGGATAAGAAAGTAGGGATAGTTGATTTCAATTCAATGAAAAATTGTACCTCCAAGCCAAAGTTCTTGGTTTCAATCCAAGGAGAAATCCCCTCCTAGCCTAAGCTGAACTTTGAGGAATTTTGTGAATGCTTTGATTACTCAACCTAGCCCATATATAAGCCTCGGGTTAGAACTAAAATGAAATAGAATAAATTGGAAAAAACAGGGAAATAATCCCTTAATTTAGCAACATTACTCTCCTATTAAATATGGACATAAACAAACTTAGAATTGAATCTTTAATTTCGCTGGCACTAATTTGTCATTGCCTAGCAATGCTACCAGTCTAACAACCATGACCTAATTCATAAGTTGCAAGGTGTATATAGCCATCTGGGTGAACTTGCTTATTAAAATTGAACACCACAATGTTAATCATCATCATCATCTAAGCCATTTATCCCATCAATCTTGAGTTGGCCTTTATATTTGGATTTGGCAAATAATTTCCATAGACACAATGTTAATCTTGTATATATTATGTCTATGTACGGAATGGGTCTGAAATTTGAAATACTTGTAAGAGAACGTTAACATTATTTTTGCCTTGCAAATATGTATCATTCCAAATTTCTTTATAATTTTTAGCATTTTAACATGCATGTGAGCACACATAAAATAAGATGGATTTTTAGGAAAGACGTAGATCACAACATGGGAAATTGAAGAAATATCTTCACGTGAGATCAATCTCGAAGTTCGCAAACTGGTACACATGGAATGCATTTCTTAGACCAGAGTAATCCACTGATGAAGCTTTTCCCATTTCCTTCCTCTACCTGTGTTTGACAACTATGATTCAATCGTGTTGGAGTATTCAGGGTATGGTGTAAAAGAACCTGGCTCTGCAAAATCCTGAGCTGCTTCATTTGCATAATCTGTTTAATGTTGCAATCTTTACAACAGAAATAGTTTCAGTCTTTCAGACTATCTTACTGCTGGAGTTTTATAAGCTTCATGACCAACAGATAAGAAAACCTTAAGTGATTACAAAAGAAGGTTTCAATCTTTACAACAGAAATAGTTTCAGTCTTTCAGACTATCTTACTGCTGGAGTTTTATAAGCTTCATGACCAACAGATAAGAAAACCTTAAGTGATTACAAAGAAGGTTTCAATCTAGCAAACTAATGATACAGGTGAATAACTCTATGTAGTGAGAGCCACTTTTTGATGAGGTAAAACATTGAATTATAAGATTTCCATTGAATCCTACTAGCTTTAGTACTCAGAAATGAATGGTATTCACTGTTAGATTGGAATCATCTTCATGTGGTATTCTTTTTAGGTGAAGATGATAACTTTATTCCAATAGACAGAGTTAGGGTCACAACATGTCCATTCTTCATTGGATGAGTGGAATAACCTTAAAAATGATCATACTAGGAATATTTTTAAAATAGCCCCAATAGATGATGAAGAAAGTTGCTTAAGGTCATTTGGTCAAGTTAGTAGAAGACAAAAGAGGGCCTCAGTACATCAAGTAGAGAGGTTACAAATCAAAGGTACAAGTAAAAGAGGAAGACTATTGAATATGTGGAGTAAAGGAATAAAGAAAGACATGATGAATCGTGGAGTGATGAAAACTATGGTTTATGATAGAGGTCGCATGGAAAAATTGAACTCGGAAAGTCAACCCTGGATAGATAGATGGAGTGACAACAATTGATGATAACGATGATGATCACTTAACTCCAAGGGCAAGTATCAATGCAACTTGAGAACAATAAATTTTGTCACAATTCAGAGGCCATATGTACTGATCCAACAATTTACTTTGAATACAGGCAGGCTCCACAATTCCACTTTTTTTTCATCCATGCATTAATTTATCGAACTAGAACTCGTCTTTAGCGGACGTTTCTAGAAAGCTATCATTTTACATGCCAACAATCACCCTAAGGCAATACGATCCAAGCCTTAATGTATTTCCTAATAATTATCAGGTTTGAGTAATCAAAATTAGCAAGTGATTTATACTTTCTAATCTTAAATTCCTATTTGATGATACATGGAATTCTAGAAGCCCCACATATCTCCACTTCCACCCAAGAGTTCCGGGCTTGTAAGCAAGCACTTACCGTTGGTCAGCATGCTTTCGACCAAAATAAATTATCTAGTTAGTAAAGGAATTAAGATTTCCTGCTTTCGTTCTACCGATACAAACAGAACCTCTAACTCTGCTCAGACATCCAGGTACCAGATGACTATCTGTGTGGAAAATGGGTAGCTTTTCTTTTAGAAATCAACCCTCGAAAGCAACGAAGAAGCGCATAGTTACATTTATCTAGTTCCATTGATATTTTGGGTAAACAGCAACTAGACCTTCAAGACATTCAGAAACAGACTCATTAAAATGAATTCCAAGTTCCTTTTTTTTAAAAAAAAAAAAAAAACTAAAGTAAGTTATCTACGGAAAAAAGGAAAAAAGAGAAGGTTTCTATCACCACAATTAAAATCTCAGCTAAAAAATATTAAAAAGAAAAAGAAAATTAGCCTAAGAAAGCATCCACAAGCATCTTGTGAAAACCCCAGAAAAGAAAAAAGAAATAAAATTAAACGTCCATCAGTAAATACTTCCTGATAAATTTTAGAAAAAAAAGAAAGAAAAGAAACCTGGATTAAATTCGAAAGAGGAAAAAAAAAAAGAATTCAAATCAACAAAAAATAAAATCGACCGAGAAGAAATGCATCCCAGACATATTTCTCCACCAATTAAAGAAAAAAAAAGACCAATTGGGAAAAAAATAACAAAACCCAACTGAATTCAATCCAAGAACACAGAAAATGAGGGAGAAAAGGCAATGCCTGTTGGAAGCTCCTGACAGTTTTTCCAATGGTCCCGCCCACTTCCGGTAATTTCTTTGGCCCGAAAACAAGCGCTGCAACACCAGCGATGACGACTAGCTCCGGCACGCCCAAACCAAACAAGCAGCGGCAGCCCATACCCCTTTGAGCTCCCCTTCTCATGCTTCTGGTCAAGACCATGGCATTGGCATTAATGGTGTTCTTAAACAGGAGTTCTTTTCGTCCGTTGGTGAAGAAGACGGAGTTGGAGGAAGATAAGGAAGAAGAAGAAGCTGATGATGATGATGAAGTTGGGAATGAAGGCAGCAGAAGACAAGAAGCTGATGTCTCCATTCTGCTCTCTTCTTCAGTTCTCTGTCGTGTGTACGACTCTTATTTCTCCAACGTCCAAATTTGACTGGATAGAGAGGTTTTGGACTAGGAGAATATCCAATCCTTTCTCCTCCTTAAAAGCGAAAACACTAACATAACATGACCGAGTCTCGTGACTCACCCGGGTTCTCTTAGTATATTTACTTCATTTATATACTAACTTTATTATTTACAAAAAAATCATTTAAATAATTTTATTTATTTGATTTTAACAAAAAAAGGAAATATTACTAGAAAAATCCATTTTAATTATATATTTTATTTAATTTAAATTAAGTGATTTTAAATTTTTAGTGAAATATTTTTTTTTATTTCTCATATGAATAACTAGTTATTTAGTTTATAAGGTTAATGGACTATGATTCATTATAAAATATTATCTTTTTTAATTTACTCTTGACTCAATTGTATCAGGTTAGCATCAAATCCTTTTGTAAAAACACGTGTAAGTTTCAGCAATTCATGAGTCAGTTTTTTTTTTTTAATGATGGTTAGTAATTTTCATTCAAGAGAGAGCCCAAAATGTACAGTATAACCCACAGCCCGGGTCAGGCAAAAAGTATAGAACAAAAAATGGCCCAAGAGAGCCAAAGAACAAACTGGCCCACAAAGTGGCCTACAAAATGTCAAAACAAGGCCTGATAGATCCTCAGGCTAAATACAAAAAAATCCAGTAGCCAAAGCGTGGGAAGGAGACTGAATAATTAACTGAGAGCAGGTGTTCTCAGCAATGTGAAGTAAACTCGTAGGGGTTTCCTGAATGGAGTCGATGTCGAGGTGTAAAAAGCCGAGGATAGAGCGGATGGAAACACTGTGAATCAGCAAATGCCACCCAGGTTTTTGGTTCCTTAGCATGACCTTGAGTTTGTTATCATTGATGAAGATTTTGTCCAAATGAAGGTTTGAGTTGATGACAACAAAAAGACAATCTGCAATGAACAACAAGATAGGCAGGTAGCCCGACTAAGAGTTACAAATTCTTTGAGCCATGGTACCAAGGGTCTCACTCTCACAGCCAAAGAAAATAGCACAAACCCAGGAATTCCCAGATGAGCTGAAGGAGTGTATGAGTAGACTAGAAGAGTGGTTTGGGTGAAGAGGGGGTATTGGTTGATCAGGGGGGTTTAGGCGGAGGTTCCTGGTAAGGAGGAAGGTCCCAAACAGCAGAGAAGAAGGAAGAGACTTGTTTCATATGCTGATTAGAAAGCAAGAAAAGGATATGGGACCGAATATCCAAAGCAACTGAATATCAAATTTGCTCTGGGCTACGCGAGCGGTGGGTGAAGACCCTGTTGTTTCTCTCGATCCAGCAATGCCAAATCATCGCTGGAACAGAGAGGGTAGCAGCAAGCCTCTCAAGATAGGAGATAGACACCGCCAGAATGGGTAAGGAATTAGGAGAGAGAAGGGCAGTTAGAGGGTGACTGAACTTCCGGAGAAGGAGAGACCAGGCTTCAAAGGTGAAGTTGCAGATCAAGAGATGGTTACTTGTCTCGGGTGCAGTGGAGCAAAGGGGACAAAGAAGATCAGATTGGATGCCTCGACTGGCCAAAAAAACCTTGGTTTTAAGACCCTTATGAAAGTAAAGCCAGGCGAAGGAGGAGTGCTTGTTAAGGCAGCCAGAGAACCAAACAAGGTGCAGCCAATTGGGAGAAGGAATATTTGCAGACCGAGCAAGAAGGAAAGAAGCCAAAGAGAACAGACCATCAGGATTGAGAGTCCAACATACCTGATCAGTGGATGGAGCTCTTGGCAAAGCAATTCCCCAAACAAGCTGCCAGATGGTGTTAATAATGGGAGAGGAAGAATCGGGGAGACACCAACAACCATTGTTGATAAAGGTTGCAACTTTGATAAGCTTGCTCATACCTAAAGTAAGTATAGCATTAACACCAAAATGTTCAGCCAAGATGAGGCCTGGGCGAATCCAAGGATCAAACCAAAAGAAGGTGTTTCTCCCATCACCAATGGCATTGTAAATCAGAGGCTTCATTTGGTCCCTGGCCTTAAGGATAGATCTCCATCTCCACGAAGCATTTCTGCAGATTTTAACTCCCCAGAAGCATTTGCCCCGAAGATACTTAGCTTCAGCCCATCTGATCCATAAGCTATCCTTTTTCCGAATAATATTCCAAGCTTGTTTCATGAGGCATGCAGCGTTGATGTCACAAATGTTACGCAGGCCCAGACCACCTTTAGCTTTGGGGGGACAGACATTGTGCCAGCTGACAGTATGCATTCCTTTTTTTGAACCGTTGCTCCAAAGGAAACCCCTCATCAGTTTCTCAATCTCCAGGCAGCAGGACTTGGGGAGAAGGAAAGAATTGCTCCAGTATAAATGGAAGTGGTTTATGGTGGAGCGGAGGAGCTCAATTCTCCCGACAAAGGACAGATTCTTTGACTGCCATCCAAAGATGCGAGCCCGGATAACATCAAGAAGGTGGGAGCAGTCAGCAAGGAGAAGCCTACTGGAGAAGAGGGGTAGGCCAAGGTACTTGATTGGAAGGGAGGCTTCAGGCATGCCGAGAAGGGACATGATCTCATCCTTAGCAGTTGTAGACTTAGAGAAGATAATACTGCTTTTCAAAACGTTAACTTGCAAACCAGAGAAGGCATGAAATCTTTTCAAAAGAGTCTGGAGAGCGTAGGCAGAATGAATGTCCGCAGAACAAAAAATCATAAGGTCGTCAGCAAAAAGTAGATGAGAAACACACATGCCACCCGCAGAGAAAGGACAGATGATCTCCTTAGTGTCAACAACCTTATTGATAGCAAAAGATAGGCTCTCCATAACAATAGCAAAAAGGAAGGGGGAGATAGGATCCCCTTGCCGTAAACCCCTGGTGCTGTTGAAGAACCCGTGAGGAGTGCCGTTGATTAAGACAGAGAATTTGGGTGAGTCGAGGCAGCTCTTGATCTATCCAATCCAGGTTTCATTGAAGTTTGCTTCCCTCAAAAGGTGGCAAATGCAGTCCCAATTGACACTATCAAAAGCCTTTCTGAGGTCGATCTTAATACACATACGAGGCGGCCCTCTGTCCAGATGTATGTCTTTAACAAGATCATGGCTTAGTAAGATGTTGTTGGAAATGTCTCTTCCAGGAATGAAGGCACTCTGATGGAGGCTAACCAGCTTGGACATGAAAGGTTTCATTCTGTTGACAAGGATCCTGGATATCAGCTTGTAAATCTCATTCGCCAAAGAGATTGGTCTAAAGTTTTCGGGACGATCCGCAGCCGGAGATTTAGGAATCAAAGCAATGAAGCAAGCTTTGATTTGCTTTAACATTTTGCCCGATTTAAAGAAATCAGTCACCGCAGTCACTGTATCCTCGCCAATGATCTCCCAACAGTTGCGGAAGAAGTGAAGGTTGAAGCCATCCGGGGCCGGAGCCTTATTGGGGTTGGCACTAAAGAGGGCCATCTCCACCTCTTTCCTGTTAACTTGAGCAGAAATGGATTCGGCTTCATCAATGCTTAATGGGGAACAGATGTTGAAAATGCAGTCCGGCTGAAAGGAGGTGTCACCCCCGAAGATCTTTGCAAAATAGTCAACAAAGGTAGTGGAGTCACTACATAGGGAACCATTGTCCAAAGTAGTCGACAGGATTTTGTTATTGTGCTCCCTGGTTTTAATGGCATTGTAAAAGAATCTACTTCCCATGTCCCGAAGGTTGAGGTTAAGAAGTCTGGATTTTTGATGGAGGAGGTTGAGCTCACAGTCGGATGCCAGCTCTAGCTTCCTCTTGGCCTTAACAAGATTAGAGAAATTATCAGCAGTGTTGTTTTGAGTCATGAGTCAGTTTTTAACATTTGAGCAACAGATAACAGATCATAAATTTCTTTTATGAAAATATTTAGTAATTTTTTTAAGAAATTTATAAGATTTTAATTTAAAAATTAAATTTTATAATCTTGAAGGCTTCTTTTACATACCATAGTTTATTGTAACATTTAATTCTATCAATGTTCAATGGAGATAAAGAGTTGATTAAAAAACTTTTCTAAAATTGAAACGTCAAAAGTAAATGTTTATATGTATACTTTCGGATGTGCACAGAAATTCTTTATAATTTTTAGTAAACATTTTAAAAGTATTTAAGCCCAGCAAATCATTGTTTAAAGCCCACTTCTTACTCGCCATTAAAAATTGAATTTTTTTGATATATTGATAATGTTGTAAAAGAAGTAGCTTAAATGAAATTATTATAAATTAAACATTTTAAAGTAAAAAACAAAAACTTAGTTAAAATCAAATTGCTGAAGGTTACTCTAATCACAATAAAATTTAAAACATTCCCAATACATATATAAAGTTGGTGCAGATCAAGAACATTGGTTGCAAAAGACCCCTTAGATGGGCCACAAAAATACATCATAACGAATACATATAATTTTAAAATAGTGGTGACTGTGTTAACCAGTAATATAATATTTATCAAAATTTAAGATCATTTGTAAAATTATTTCAATAAAGGGATTTTTCAATATTTAAAAATAGATGCTTTTAGAAAATAAGTAATTGATAGATAAAAATATCACCTGCACACGCGCACACAATATTACCTCATGCTTGTGTTCATGGGGCCATTTTTTGTAATGGAACCATTTGAAAGATTATTTTCAAAATATAGGTCCTAAACTGACATTGTTTAGATTAATTCATCTATGGTTTCAAAGAGCACAATAATTTAATAATAAAGATAATTGAAAGTGAATATATTTTAGATAACTTCAAAATATGACTGGATTTGATTAAATTAAAGGTTATATTTTACTAGCTACATTCAAATGTACATCTATGTTAGTAGCGATGTGTATTTGTTATGTAACATAACTTATGTTGATGTGAGTAATAATATTAAATGATAGATGTCATGCCTCTACCTTCGAGACATATCACCATTTTTTTTTATTCTACCTCACACACCAAGCTCACTCGCATGTGGGAAACAACTGCAAACAATAAATTCCATCATATCTAAGTCTCCTCGGGATACAAAGAATTCTACCAAAATTTTGATAGATTCTTCCTTGAAATTAAGACCTTGGAGATCTCTCCCTGACCAAATATTTAGTGTGGATTTATCAACCTAACTCATTTTTCATTACAATCACATTCTAAACCATATTCTATTCACAGTAATCAATCACTACTCATGCCACATCTCAATAATTCCACAATACTACAATTCTAGGAATACATTCCATCTCAATTACAACTCACAAAACACATGGTTCAAGCATACAACATCGTGGGTCCAGTTTTCAAAGATACAAACTACAACATATTCAATCACATAACTAGCGTTCCATGGTTCAATCAAAATACAAAATATAACTTGGGTCTTCCATTTCAAGTAGCACCTAAGCACGCCCTTAGGGTCCCTTGGACCCTAACTCCGTGACGGTTCTCGAAATTTGTAAGGGTAATTGTCATGCCCCGATTCTCAGGTCATGTGAATGATGGATTTTTTTTTGAAACTCTAATTCAACACATGCTTAACAGATGCACGTGGAACATGCACGTGTGAAGCGTCTCTCAACGGATTCCTAATCCCTTTTTAAGCTTCAGAGAGCCTATCGAAATTTCGACAGACTCTCCTAAAAATGGGACATTTGGCCAGTCTACACATCCGTAAATATCATTCCCATTTCTACCATTATTCTATAATACCATTCTCAATCCTATCACACTTAAATTTCTCAAATAATCAAAAGTCCATATAATACTAACATTGTCCATACTTAGGATACATAGTTGAGTTCCAATTCATTAGTCCAAGACTCAACATTAAATACATGGTTTAAATGATACAACATATTCATTACATTCCATGTTAAACTAACAAAATATCAAAATGTCAAGATGTGAGAATCTCCTGTGTGCGGCTCTAAGCTCGTCCATGAGGTCCCTTGAACTCTGCTAGTGCCACATTACCTGAAATTGCAATGATTAGCACATGCAAACCCAATGAGGAAATAAATGCAAGCTACACACTCACACACCCACATGTACATGTATGAAATGAATACATATGTTTTGTGTCATACCATGCCATCAAACCATGCAATCCAGGGTCCCAACCCTTGGGCATAACCATACGTGATCGGGGCAACCGAATCATCCAGACCTCGGTAAGCTTAGGAGGTACGACTTACTCTTCGCGTCCAACATGCCCAGCAAGCAACGAACATCTCGCCCTGCGTGTCCTTCACCGTAACATGGTGATAGAAGCATTGCCCATCGGCGGGTCAAACCACGTCTAACCCTGCGTGTGTATAGCATGCCCAATGTGCTTATGCACATGTGAGAGATGTACCCATCCACAGCAAAATCACGTGAAGGGCGTAGTCCGACACAGTGCCTACGTGACCTAGTCAAATATACCAATGTCGCAGTCCCTTATGGTCGTCTCTAGACTTTCATGGCCCTGTAGCCACATAGGCCTAGCTCATGGGGTCTATCACCTTGCACCAGTGGGTCCAAATGGGGGAGCTCACATGGTCATAGGTTTCCTCCACTCCATAAACTTATACCCATTGCATTAGTGCCCTCATGCTACCATGCCCTACTCATGCATCCCAATGTTGACACACTTCTAGGTCCAACAAATGTAAGCAATGTATATGGAGTAGCAATATAAATATTCATTAGTATGTAATCTATCGTATCACAAATTATAGACGGTGGCAAACACAACAATTTCATGTGATTTCATACATTCATTTCGCAATCCAATTCATGTTGACGGTAGAGTGGTCCTATTCCTGCCCTAGGGGAATTACACATGGATCATCTTCACATTAAAACTTAAATCCCTGCGATTTCAATTGCACGAGCCCATCCCCGATGTGGCTCAATTTGACCTCATTGGTCACGTGGTGAAAGTCCCCAAGTGCTAGAATGCGATTGTCTAGATTGTCCCCGGGGGGGGAGGGTTGTGCTTAGTAAATTACTTGATTAATTAAAATGATTTGCAATGGATAAAATAAAATAATCAAGATAAATGTGTTGTGTGATAACAGAAATGCACAAGTAACTAATTCACACAACAAGCTCTAACACCATAAGACCGATGTATAGTGGTTCGGACTAAACCCTCTTACATCCGTTGTTGGACTCACCCAACTTTGGGCTATCCCAAATTCACTAAGCGTTGGAATTACACCAAAACAATAGAATAAGACTTCCACCTATCTAATTGATTGAGAATTTCACCCAATCCCTAGGTTTTGAAAGGTTCGACCTACCCCGGTCTGTAATACCCTCACCTGAATTAGGCTTAAATAATATGATTTAACCTATTAATCACATAGATTACAGTGAGGGATTAGTGAAAATCCAGTTTGGCCCAATCAGAGCTTGATAGCTCATTGATCCAACTCATTGAAGTTAGAGGGGCAAAATGGTAATTTACCATTAACAGTATTTTTATTGTTTGAATAATTGTTTGTTTATTATTATTTGAGTATTATTGATCTTCCTATTAGGGATTTAAATTCTAAAATTTATAAGTATCTTTATTTTATTATTTCAGAAAACTATTATGTTACTCGAAAAAGATTCTGAAAGCTAAAGAAACGCTTATTTTAATAATTTTAGAAGCTCGAAAATTGAGAGAAAAATATGTATAGTTAGATTGTATTTTAACACATTGTTTTATATTTCCAGATGTTGAAAATAGAGATTTTAAACCCTTAAAATAAATACAAATTAAGTTAAGTGAATAGTATGAAAAACATGAATTTTGTCTAAATCAAGTCATTATGATGAAATGTAAATATCCAATTTTTTATGGTACCTTTATTTTTTAAAACCCAACATTTTGGGTCTAATGGATTAAATTAAATAAATAATTTAACAGCTAACCATTTAAAAAAAATAAAGAAACTGGATTAAATTGCAAATAAGTTTTAGAGGGCTAAAACGCAAATACTAAACTTCTGCAAACACTTACGTAGTAGGTGATGTGATGAAGCAGCTACATGAGCGTCGACTCATGCAAGCTATGATCATAGGTTACAGAGATGATGTGTTCATTCCTAGCTTTGCATGGTACCTACCGCCTTACCCTTCCATTGCCTATAAATTCAGGCCATTTCCAGATGATTTCTCCACTGAATGCTCACTTGAAAACCACTGTTCTACTCTGTTAGTTTTTAGCGTTAGCTTAAGTGGAAGATCTTTCCAATTGGTGATTTTCAACCCATGAACAAAAGCGAAGGTAACCATTGTCTTTGTTTTGAAATTCTAGTCAGTTTAGAATCAAGTAGAAGTCATTTTGGTTAAGTTTTGAATCCAAAAATCAGTTTTGAAGTTTAGTGAAAAACTTGGATTTTCTTGTGTCTTATTGATTTTCCGTTTTAATCTAATGTTTTAATCAGTTTAAGGACTTTAATTGATTTCTGAAGTAAAAAGAACTCACTATAGAGTCCATCCAACCTAGATGATATGAAAAACGAATCCAGGAAACCCACTGTTTCTGGATTCGTATTTCATACTGTCTCGCCCGTTACTACTCTGTTGCAGGTGACTGATGTAGAAAGATGACTCTCGGATCCGAAGGCAGTGCCTCAGAAGTTGTGAACCCCAGTTCGGAAGGAATAGAGACTAACCGTTGAGCTCTCAATTTCTGCTTTGACGTTCCAAGAACCTTTCGGATGATCCGAACTGTTCAGAAGTTTAGAGCAGTGCTCGGCATGTTCCGAGACTTAAAGACCAACTGATTTTTCTGTTTTGTTCGGCAGCAGGCTCGGAAGTTCCGAGACCTGAACTTCGGAAGTTCCGAAGGACAGAACTTAGGTTTCGAAGGCTTAGCAAAGACTCAGTTTAGGTAGTGACTCGGAAGGTCTGAAACCACAGTACCTAGTTCTGAGGCACATTTCGAAGAACCCAAATCAGATTTTGAAATTTAGTCTAAATTAGGATATTATGATTTGAATATTGGATTTTTAATGTGATGTTTATACCCACTTAATTAAAAGTGATACTAACCTCTTTTCATTGGTATTATCAGGTAAACCTATATTATTTATTCACTTCCACGCTGATACTCTCTATCTGTAACTGACTCAGGCCGATAGATATCAGTAGTTGAGCGATTAACTTTGCCGCTAGGTAGAAAAGAAGGGTTCAGCCACTAAGTGTACCTCTAAGCCTAACTCAATATATGAGTAGTGGCCTGAGTACCTTATATTTGTATCTCTAGGCCTAACTTACTATGCAAGTAGTAGCCTGAGCACCCTATATTTATATCTCTAGGCCTAACTTGCTATACAAGTAGTGGCCTGAGCACCTTATATTTGTATCTCTAGGCCTAACTTGCTATGCAAGTAGTGGCCTGAGCACCCTATATTTATATCTCTAGGCCTAACTTGCTATATAAGTAGTGGCCTGAGCACCCTATATTTGTATCTCTAGGCCTAACTGGCTATACGAGTAGTGGCATGAGCACTCTATTATAATGTTGATTATTGTAATCTAAAATGGATAGTAACTCATTTAGGAGACTCATATCCATTACCCTTGAAGTTTTTTGGAAAATAGGATAAAATGATTTGAAACATTGTGATTATGTGTTTTATGCTTGATTGATGATTGTATAATTCGTTGTATTCTTGTTTTCATGTTTTGACAGATATCTCAATACCCCACACTTTAGGTGAGGAGACTTAACAATTGCAGTAGGAGTAAATCAGGTTAAGAGGATCTAGTGCAATGAGTGGTTTTAAGGATCAGACTTAATGAACCCACTTATATGCCTAGACATGATGCACTATTGTGAAAAATGTTTATTGATACTAACGATGTTTATCATATATTGTGATTATGATGATGAAATGCTTATGAGCTATGATGATATTGATACTGCTTCCACGTACCCTTAACTACTGATCTATTATCGGCCCAAGTGTGTCGATTACTGTCCCAGGTGTGTCAGTACCGGTCCAAGTGTGTCAGAGATGTACTTGCAAGATTCTGCATTTTGATCGTATCAGGACTTAATGCTTATAGTCAGTGTAGTGTCTAAGTGTTGCGTTGGATATCAGCATTAATATGAGAATGATTTGGTATTTTTGCATAACAACCATATTATGATGAAAATATTGATTTTGGCTAACTTGATAATCATCCCACTCCATTGTTATGCTCTTTTCACTGGGCTGGATAGCTCACCTCACTCACATTTCAGGAGATCTACCCGAGGAGGAGGAACCTTCATTTCAAGCTTAAGGATAGATAAGCTGTTGTAGTTACTTGGAGTCCCATGAATGAGATTTTCATTTATTTTGTTTATTGGTTCTTGGAACCATGTTTTGTAAAATACCCCTTGTGGTACTTATTTTGTAATCATGTATGAGCCACCACGTTACTGCTAGTAGTTCTGTTATGAATAAGATTACCTTTTGATGATGAAAATATTTGTTTGTAAGATGTATGTTTGAAAAAGGGTAGATATATGGTATATGTTTGAATCCACATGTAAAAAGCATGTGTGACATTTATCCTAAGGTTTGTTCAAACCCAATTAGAAGTTGTTAAGATAACAAAAAAAAAAAAAATTAGTAGCATTCCGGGCCCACCTTCAGGTCGGGGCGTTACATGGTCTATGTTCTTGTCCCTCTATTTTTTATAGCTGTTAAAGCCCTTGCTTTAATCCACTTCACTAGATGTTTTTAAAAGAAAATTAAAACACTAAGAAGCACTTGCCTTTTGAAAGCTCTCTTGGTGTAAGAGTTGTGCTTCTTGAGGATTCCTCCCAATATGATCTAGTTGATGACAAAATGTGTCTTTGTATAAGCAATCACAAGCTATGGGAAGAGGTCTCTAGGATGTATGATTTGCCAATGTAAATCCTAACAAGTTTTCATTTTCACTTAATCTCAATTAAGGGTGTGATTGGATTCTCAAATGATTCACCTATATGAAGTGCATGGAGAGTGTATGGGAGAGGTTGGGATCTCTAGGAATGCCTTTGAGTTCTCCTCAGATTCACTTGTTCAAGAGAGAGCCTTTGCTCAATTGAATCCGAAGCTTAAATAGGCAAATAGCAAAACAGACTTCACTAGTCGTCAACATTTTGTCTACACTATCGATGCGTCGACGCTTGAATATGACTGTTGCCTGTTTAGTGCACTTCCAATGGAACAATTACAAACACGCTCGATACATTGCATCCTCAATGTAACGACGAGCCATCGCTCGATATGTCGACAGATACGATTGTATCGATCTAAGGCTTAAGGCAATTTACAAAGGATTTTCATCCAGATCTTTGATCGGCCTCCTCGACATATCGACATCCACGATGTGTCAACCTCTCTCGTTACATCGACCAACTCGAGTGTATCGATCTGAGAGCAGCCTAAAAATATAGAGTATTGTTTCAACCATAACTCACTCAACCTAGGTCGACGTCGACCACGACGATGTGTCGACTAGGTTAATCTCGATGTATCGACAGTCACGATACACTCGATCTGAGGCTGAGGCATCTTTACAGGGTTTTTCATCCAAAACCTTTGCCATTCTATACGACACATTGAAGACCACGATGTGTCAACCCTGTTCATGTCGACATATCGGCATGGTCGATGTATCGACCTGGCAAATTGACAGTTTTAATAAGTTTGAAACATTTCGATTATTTCCACTGTCAATGCCCACTTAGGCTTCATTGATTTTTACCAAAATGAAATCTAAGCCTAGGCAAGGTCTACTTAAGGGTTTGGGTTCTACCTATAGTCATCTATGATCAATTTACCTTGAATGATTGCCATACACATGATGTTCTTGAGGCTTGAACTTGATCTTCCTATCTTCAGTTCACTTGAGTCTTGATCATTATTTTCAATCTTCTTAGGCACTGCTTCACATGAGTCATGGATTTGACAAACAAGGGACTCAGCAAACCTGTGCATTAAGGCCCCACTTATCCTTTCCGAATCAAGTCCCAACCCATCAGTCATGTCCCATTTCAGATCATGAGAATCATTCAATGTGTATATTATACAGTACAACATAAAGCATGCGAATTCACACAAGGAATTACACTACTATTAACTAACCAAGCATAAACCAATACACGTTCTACCATGCTTTCGAATACATCATAATTTCAAGAATTCTTAATCAATTGCATGTAATTAATCATCCCAAGTGTGTAGCGTTCCTTACCTTGGGTTTTACCTGGGTTTCGGGTTCATCGGTTCTGGAATTGGGGGAGTTTGGCTCTAATTCCACAAACAATCATACAAACATCTATCGGTATCTAATTGGCCAATTAAACACTTAATATAATGATTAAGACAAGACCCCCGAGTCTTTCTCCCACCTTGAGGGTATTACAAGCTCAGGTACATTCAAACCCCATGGGGTTTGAGAGAGGGTTCTCTTTCACTCAAGCAAATGGCACAATGTTTTCCCTAATGTTACCCATTTGCATGCCTTCCTCAAAGCCACTCCATACTAACCCTCAAATCATTTTACCCTACAAGCTCTAGTCCACCTTTCCCCCTCCCCAAATGTGGTCCATATTTATGCTCCAACATCCCCCATTCATCTCTCACACCCACCATCCTAGGTTTTCCTTCTCAATTGGGGAATTGTCATCCCCAATAGGGTCAAACTTCCATTTTCATCTCTCCTCTATCTCTCAGTACCAATACAGACCCTTGCCAAACCAAAACAACCATTTAACGTAATTTGAACTAAGAGGAGGAAAAGTAATTCCTTATTAACTAAATCGATCTGGGAGGAGATCCTTGGGAGGGTCCTGAATCACTTCCACACACATGCAAGATCAGTACCAAAGGATTGGAAGAGAAATGTAGGGTTTTCTCAACAAGGAGGAGCTCTCTCGGAGAAAAGAGTGGGGAGAAATGGTTAAGAAAGATAAAACTGGGCAACTTATACCCAATGATTCCTGCAGCTTCAAGGACTTGAAGAATACTTCGAGTCCCCGAGCCATCGAGGATTGCCTCTAGTATTGAAACACAATAGTGCAATTATGGATTTTTTTGACTGCCAAACTTCCTTGTTCTCTGATAAACTCCTCGAGTTCTGAACCTCAAGTCCTCGAGTCCGTGCTCGAGTATTCGAAATGATAATGAAGAATTTCCAGATTTCTGTATATTTTTCCCTAGGTCTCACAGGGAGGTTCCCAACACTCTCCCACACACGTGAGTCCCATTCTCATGTGTCCGAGGGTATATATTCCATAAATGATTCTAATTTTTGAGCAGGGTCAATACTGTGAGCATGTAAAGCCTAGTGAGGGTATCAAAGTACATACATATAACACATACATGCTACAATCATGATTATGTCATATCCACATTCATACTTCACTAGCCATAAGAAAATGTCCAAATGTCATGGATGACATGAAATGCAACACCTATCACACTACCACTGAGTACCCACTCTATCAAACCGTGGTCATACCAAATAACATGGGTGTGATGCGCGTCTGAAACAACTTACTATGCTTGTTTGATACGGCTTACTATGCGTACTCAGATCACATCTCTGAAAATACACAGGTTGACGTGTCTACTTTGTGTGTTCGACACGACTTACTATGCGTAACTGACACGGCTTACTATGCGCTTCCAAGCCATCAAGGCTATCATATCATACCCCATATTCAGCCGCTACTAGGTTTCCACAACAGTGTAGCCACTCCTAGGGTTTCAATGTAGGGGCTTCACAGATATATCTACATACACGAGCATCGGGACTAACACACTCTACCTAGTCCCGCCGTGCCCTCACAGGCCATTTTAATGCCCCTCACTTATCCATGCTCTCTCGTAATGCATGTATGCTTACAAATGTGTATGTTCCCATGCATCATACTAATTCATATACACAAACATGTTCCCATGTGCCAAAAATTCTACAAACATAAAGGTATAGGTTCATTTTAGTCAAGCTAGATAGTCCTAAATGGGGGTGAATATGACTTTTACGGAATTTTAACAATCTTTAAAATGGGAGTCAATTAATTAAATAATCTTAATAGATCAATCCAATTTAATCTCAAGTTTGTGCAATAAAGATAGAAAATAAACACAAACACAATAATGAAAGATGATCACAATTGCATAAAATAATGTGAAGAAGGTGAGAAGAAATGGATGAGTATGACACATGGATTTTTACGTGGTTTGACAACCTTGCCTACATCAAAGTACATACATATAACACCATTTGAGGATTTCACTAAACTTCTCCTTCACGGGTGGAGAAGAAACCTATTACAACATTAATCTCTTTTAAGGTAGAGATTGAACCGATAACTTACAATCACCAAGAAAGCACCTTTCTTGGATTTCACTATGGTTACACCAAGCTTTACAAATATCTCAATGATTAATGAAAGTTGTAGAACTTGAAAATCTTATCAAGAACACTAGCCTCTAGTTCGTGATGAGAGAATGCTCAAATGAATGCCACACCAAAGATTGTGAGATGATCTAGGGATGATTAAAGGTTTGCTTATGTAAACAATCAATCTCAAATGGTTTCCTGAAGAACACATTCAATGTTGAGCCTTAGATGCTCAATGATTTGCCTATGAGTGCTTTGAATATGTTTGAGATATGTTTTAGAGCAATGGGGGGTCTAACTATGGAGATTTGGTGCCCTAAGAACAATGCTTAGAGAAGAGTAGAAGAAAATTTAGCTCAAAAAAATTAATCTTTGCCTCTCAAATGGCTTTGATTTATATAGCCAACAATCTCCCAACAGATTTATGCCTCGGACCTTGATTGACTAGCTTCGGAACTTCCGAAATTCCAACGGTCGGAATCACAATGGTCACATTTTAACGGATAGTTTGACCTTGCAACGGCTAGTTGGACCACCTTCGGAACTAGCCAAGTTCCAGATTCGGAACTTCCGAAGTCAAGTTCCGAAGGTCAGAAGTAATGCCTCAAATATGTACATTGCAAGTCTTGGAACCTGCAGTATGCATCCCTCAGAACTTTTGAGGTTGGTTCCGAGGCAGGTTCTGAGGAAGGTTCCGAGGCAGGAAGGTTCCGAGCTTAGGAACAACCTTCGGAACATCTGAGGTAGGTTTTGAGTCAGGTTCCGAGGAACCTGATAAGCCATATATTTCACCAAGTGTTGATGACTTTAGAGTATGTGAAATACTGATAAGATGGAGAGCCTTTTATGTGTTTATTTGCAATCATTAGATTTAACTATAATGAACATTTGTTAGATACAAATACACAAGAATATATAATGATATTTGGTAGATAGTAAGAGCTCTCCATAAGGAAAAGGTACTTAGAAATCCTAGATTAATTAAACCAGTTCTTAACCGAAGGATTCTAAGGCTTCTAGGTCCGTCTTAAGGTCCATATACTTGTGTTGGTTGACATTCAAGGAGTTCTTCCGGTTTGGTGCAATGCTTTCCAAATAACATATCTTCTGGAGCTTCAAGCTTGATTTGATTTGCATGTCTTCCAGACATGAGGTCTTGGACACGTAGAGGGTCACGACTCAGTAAAAGAAATTGACAACTTATGACTCAGTCGGACACAGTCACAGAATTAACAACTCAGACTGACTTAGGGGAGGCAAATTTAATTTTTAGGCCAACAATCTCCCTCTTTGTCAATTTCGTGACAAAACCTAGAAAATACACTATACAGTCCCAAAAACAAATTACAAACTTTAACAAGTTTAAATACATGCCAAGTACAAAAATAAAATATTATAATATTCTCAATACACTTGGACATGACTGCATGAAGTCCGAAGGCTTGAAGGCTCATGGCAGCTCTCCCTTAGAATATGCCTGTGATATTCCTCTAAGCAAAACATAAATATCATATTCTGGTGGAAAGTGATCTCCCCAATGGTTAGTGATAATAAACAATATGAATGCAATTTTAAAGCATGTTTTAAAATCACAATTTCTCCCCCTATCTTTGATACCGATATTGAATTTTTGTTTCTCCCCCAATCTTCATGTATTGACCCCCACAAAAGTTTTCTCCCATGAAAAAATTTGTATCTCCAGTATATCAATATTTCTCCCCCTTTTTGTCAAAAATTGACAAAGTGTCATTCTAAGCACATTACATGGAGCATAAGTTGTGAAAGATCATTTGAATAAGTATAATTCCCCCAAGTTATCATAAACCTTGTCATTTAAGTTTCCATATATACTCTCCTTTAATATTGGAGTGTGACAAAGGTTTAGATGTGCATGTCATAACATCCAATCATTCATTCAAACAGATATAATTATATCAGAACAATATGTAATGAATGATGCTAATACAATGCCATATTCCCCAAATTGTATGTGATATGACTATAAGCATGAGAAAAGGGGAGGAATGAGAGAGAGGGAAATTCAATGGTATTTTCAAGATCATTCCAAATGACATAACTATTTAGGAACATGAGGAGATAAATTACAATCCATGTGAGTACAAATGATGAGTTTTCAATATTCATTCAAACACATGTGCACACATATGAAGAAAGCATAATGCCATGCACAAATGCATATAGATGGACCATTTAATCAATCATTCATGAAAAGCAAAACACATAACCATCCATACTTGCATGAAAGCAATAAAGACACGCAATTGACTCAAGCCATCATGAAAGCATGTATAAGGCAAACCATCCATCCATGTAAGCATTAGATATATAACATGAAAACACCATGTAATACCCTAGATTTTTCAATATATCAATATTTACGAAAATGCCCTTGGATTTATAAATTGAAGGGTTATGATCATAGATGAGAAAAATGGTGGGACCCATTGCTCAATGTACTTATATAAGGTTTAAATTAAGTTAAATGGGCAAGGTACATTTATTTGGGTCAAAGAGGTTAAATGGGTCAAAGGACCCAAATGGGACCCAATGGGTCATGTATGTCATGATTGATCATGGAGTGAGCTCAAAGCTTAATTGGTTTAAGTCCATTAAATATTTGAGTTGGTTTGAGTTGAAATGAATGGTGGAGTTTAGTTGAACAAAACTTATGAGTTGAATTTATTAAGTTACATGAGAGTTGTGACTCAATTTCAAATGTTTTACATGTTGGTTGCATGAGGCTTTTCATGCATGTAACATCTACTAAAGAGATAAGTGGGGTGGCTGTTTTGAGAGTTACAAATACAAGGTTAACCAAGGGGCTAGTCATTGGAACATGGGGAGTTTTATTTAAAAGTTGAAACTCCAAGATAGATATTAAAACCAATGGGAGTTACAAAGTGTGTTCACACTTGGAGGAGAGGAGTTTCATTTCAAGAATGAAACTCTCAAATGGGACATTGATGAGGATCAAATGGGCTGAATGGAGCTGCTGTATTATAGAGTTACAAATGAGGTTTTGACTTTTAAAATTCAAATATGATAAGACTACACTTTGGAGGGGGGGGGGGGGGGGGGGGGGTAAGGTTTCATTTATAGATGAAACCCCCATGTAAGATGATAATGAGAGGAGGAAGAAAAGGAGAGGTTACACAAATACCAGCATGGGAGACGTTGGAGAGCTTGGGGAGGTTTCATTGCATAGATGAAACCCCCAAGTAAGCATAAAGGACTTGGGGTTAATATGGGAGTTACATGTGAGGCAAGTTTGGGCTGAATTTAAGTAGCAAAAAGAGGTTCAATTTTCTATCTCTATCTCTCTATCTCTTTATTGTCTTCTACATTCCAAAAGCAAGAACAGCAGCTGGTTACTGATTTGCAATCAGTCCTTGGTTGATTTCTTTCACCAAGACAAAAGCACACTTTGAGCAAAAGGAGTTGGCACCAAGGTTTAAGATCAAAGTTTCCTTTCTCTCTCTTTCTCCCTCAAATCCATGTCATCTGGCTGAAGTATTCCAAGGAGATTGCAGCAAGGTCAGTCTCAGCCCAAAGAACAGTAAGAGAGAAAGAGAGGTCGAGGAAATAAAGGGTCAAGAAAGGAGTCAAAAGAACCGAAGGAGACGCGGTGTTCGTAAGTGCATTTTGAACCCTTGTTTAATAGATTAGTTAAGAAAATGAGATCTGGCCATCGTATGGCCAGATCCATCAATGGTTTAAATATGGGATTATGATGTTTAAAAGTGATAAAATATGGACCATAGGGTTCGGCCCTTTGGATGGCCGAACCCCATGGGAAAACTTAGTGATTTTTGTGGTGTTTGAGAGATGAAATTCATATTATGTATTGAAGTTCTTTTAAAGGATTTTAAAGGAAGATAAGGTCACTGATTTTGACCAGTTATTAAATGGCTGAATTATGTGTTTATTAAGCTAAGTACTGATAAAAAAATATGGACAAATATTGGAGGGTTTACATCAAGGAAACCTTGGGGTTCGGCCATGTGTATGGCCTAACCCCATGGACTGTTTTTTATGGTTATTTGGGTCAAGTGTAGGATGGATTTTTATGTAAACATAATGTGCTTTGATTTAAGAATAAACCAAGTTTATAAATGGATAAATGGATCTAAACCATAGGCCATGAGGTTCAGCCAATTGGGTGGGCCGAACCCCATGAAATGGTATGACATTTCATGGAAGTATTAAATGGTTTTGTGAGATTTTAAAGGATTTAAAGTGAAGATAAGCTTACTGTTTTTAGGTAACTATGGCTTGGCAAAATCATATTAATACTATGGTTAAATTATGGATTAAAACCATGGACAATGGTTGGATTAATTACACCAAGAACCATAGGGTTCGGCCATATGTATGGCCGAACCCCATGGACTGTTATGTGGATATTTGGATTGAGTTTTACAAAATGGAAATCATACAAAGTGATGGGCTTATTGGTGGTTTTGAAAGGTAAAAACATGATAACATTATACTGTTATCCTATGTCTAAATGAGACCAAAAACATGTTTAAAAGGACCAAAACTATGGGGTTCTATGGCTAAGATAGGACATGGAAGTTTAAGTGGATTTTTGGGACTTAGACTAAGTTAGAATCACATGAATGAATGCTTAACTTGCTGTTATTTAAATAAGGTTTTGGGATTTCTAGAACGGTGTACAAGCCGTGATCGGAAGACGGTTCAAAGGAAGGGTCAAACAAAGTAAACAAGTGTAGGTTTCCTACCTTTATTGTAACCACTATTCCATATGCTGTTTTATGTTGATTTTGATATCGTATATGATTGTAAAGTTATGTTTCTAAATGACATGTTTGCATAGACATCTCATGCATGGCATGGGATGATGGTGTTGTAACCGGAGGCCACATTCCGTCGGGGCGTCCGAAAGACCACTGTGGGGTACCCTGATGATGAGAATCCCATCAGGAGGAATCCGGAGGCCACACTCCGTCGGGGCGTCCGAAAGACCACTGTGGGTTACCTTGACGATGAGAATCCCGTCAAGTGATGGCTATGATGAATGGTGATGGGTGGGACTCATTACATGTTCATTTCATACATAGCATATTTTATGGGATTTTGTCACACATGTTTTATTATTATATTACTTGCATGTTTTTGACTAACCATGTGGTAGCCCTATTCGGAAACACTACTGGGCGCGTTGATCTAACGCCCTATCTATACCCTTAGTCGATGATGCAGGGAAAGGGAAAAACGTGGATCGAGAAGAGGACCAAGCACGGAAACTTGGGCAGTTTGAATGATTGGAATGGATTATGAATGGACTATTTTATGGAGTTGATATTTGATATATTTGGATAATGTAATTTGGTAATTAGTTATGTTGGCTTGTAATAAGTAGTTAAGATAGATGCTATGGTTTGTTTTAAGTTGGATGATTTGATTAAACGATTAGTTAAGATTAATTAGTAAGTTTGGAGAATAAGTTATGTACTTTGCTATCTAAGAATGGAAAACTGGAATAGTCATAGGTTCTATTATAACCTCAGTTAGATTTAGACTAAGTTAATTCCGCAAGTTATATATGTACCATGTGCGGATCAGTTTTATGGACTTAGTTCATACGCACATGGGCTTGGCCAGTTAAGGGTCGGATTTAGAGATCCGAACTTAAACTCGCGTCGTGACACTCCGCCCTGATCACTTGATTATTATATTTAAAAAAAAATATATACTCTGAAAATTAGAGTGAAAAGGGCGGGGTGTTACACACCATACATTCAACTCATAGAGATATATAACTATTTTAGAACATGAGTTAGAGAACAAGCATACTTGCAGATTAAATATTATATGCCGAATAATTTAAGTACATTTCCAAAATTTGACCATAACAGTCAACGAGCCCAAAGTGTATGTACCCATTCCAAAGTACAAACATATGTTCCAAAAGAGATTCATACTCCTAGTGGTCCATCATAATCTGGTCTGACGAGAATAGGAAGGAGTATCGGCATCGGAATGTCTGCAGTTTACAATATCCAGAATCTGGTTCAACCATGAGTCGTGCATCTCTTGAATCTGACTGATTTGATTTATGTGATTTTCCATGGAAGTCATACGTTCTTCAAGCAAAGGACGGGTAGACAGAGAGGGTCTGAGTTCTGCATCAGCTTGAGCTTCTTGATGTGCAAGAACTTCTTCATTCTGCACAGGAACTTCTTGGTTTACTTTATCTGCATTTTGTACAGGTTGAGCTGCTGCAGGAGGTGCATGAATACCAAACATCATGTGTATGGTGTCCAAAGTGAGGATAGGGTTGGATAATATGTCATCATGTGGTTCAGCAGGAACTCCCAGCCTTTGAGCTAATTTAGACATAAGGTACCCAAAAGGTGCTACACTATGACCCCGTTTGAACCAGTGGTTGATGATGGTCTAACTGATCAAGGTAGGCAGATATATTCTTTTTTCTTCATATACTGCTTTCAAGATGTTTATCATATAAGGAGTCAAGTCTCCTCAGTTCCCTTTTCGAGGAGAGACATTGAAGTAGAATATTTGGTGCATGAGATGAAAATGGGGAAGGGTTTTTGAGGCACGAAGGACATGTTCATTGACCCACTGAACATGTTCTCCACATAAAAAGATGGTAGAAGCTCCTCTTCCTCCATAGAAGGTTCATCACTGACAGATTTTTGGCCATTATGGGATAAGGGAACATTGATGAGTGTGGAGATGTGCGCTGGTGTGACTCGAAATTCTGACTCATCGGTAAATTTGATAGTGAATGAGTAGTCAATATCTTGATTGCTCCATACATACCCCTTGCAAGAGATGCATATGCCTGACCTCCCCAATTCAAAATTCTGGACCAGTGGACTTAAGCGAGATAGTGGTCGACTTGAAAAGTACAGACTGCATTGATGCTAAACAACGATTCCTTTTCTAGTCATGTAATCAATTTTCTCTGGATTAACATTCATAACATATCTCTCTAAAGGATTAGATGGGAAGAGGTACCTAAAATTAGCTGCACTGCTCCTAAAAATCTGTAGCACCAATCCGCTTAAAGAGGCTTCATCCATTTTGTAGAAATTGGAGGAAAATGAGGGAAAAAACCTCTAAGATGGAAGCTCGATTCAAGGATAAGGAAATTTCGAGTGAAGGACTGATAGGGGGTGTCCAAAATCAGCGAATGTGAGGATTTTTTGCAGCCATTTGAAGAGGATTTATCAAGAAGGGGCTGTTTGGCATGGAATTTCATGGAAAACAGTGGAAAAAGAAGATTCTTGGGGGTGTTTTATGAAAACTTGTGGGATTTAGACCCAAAAATATACTCACACAGTATAAGATCATAGCATGGGAGTGTTTATCACAAAATGTATGTGAAGGCTAACCCATTTGGGGTCGGATTTGAGTGGAACCGATGAGAAACTCTAAGTTCAACCCTTAAATACCATGGAAGAGATTGAAAATAGATGAAATAGAGGCTTACCCAACGAAGGAGGAAGAGATCCCATGTGGAAGCTAAGGAACATTTAAGATTTGATGCCAGTTGAAGGAGGATGGTACCACAAGTGAGTTTCAGAATGTAGAGAGGGAAATAGACGAAGGAACCGAATATGAGAAATGAGGGAAAAGGAGGGTCATGGGCTGTTTTAAACAAGATCAAGTCGCAGCTGTTTCCACTCCTACGGAACGACTCTCCATAACCTCGGAAGTTCCGAGGTAAGTTGTGGGCAGGTTCCGAGATGAAGTGAAGTGACCCTCGGATCAGATTTAAAAAAATAAGCATCAGCAATTTCTAAAGCTTCGGAACTTAGGTTTCACAACCTTGGATGTCCCGAGGTAAGTTTGGATCAGCTTCTGAGCTCTCATAGATATGAAAGTATTGTTCCAGAACACCAGACCTTTTGGAACTAGATGCTTTCAAGTTTCGAGATACATTGTGGTATCTTCCGAGGTGCAGCAAGTTTGAAGCCAGTCTCCGTACTTCCAAGGACTACAGAACTAGAACCTTTGCATAAAAGATGTTCCGAGACATCACTAATTCAGGCAGTTGACTGTTTTTGAGAATCACTCATTTTAATCACAGTTTGTAAATAAGGCCTCTATCAGTTTCAAGGTTTAGCCCAAGAGTCTAGGGACCTACCAAGAATAATTCTAATGTTGGTTTTAGGCCTTAGAGCTAAGAGAATTGTGCATTTAAAAAAAAAAACTTTGATTTTTAGTGAAGGCACTTAAGTCACGCATGATTCATGCATATAGTGTTACAAGATGCAACAAATTCATATTCATAATTTTCAACATAATCAAACAACATGCAAATAATCAATCAATGACTACCATGACATCATTTTCCATGAAATCTTCACTTTAAAGATGAAGAAGGAAAAAGTGAAACTAAAGGTGATTCAACATTATGTGTTCATATCACAAAGGGTAGCATGATTGAATCAAGCAACCAACAATCAATTCTTTTGAACTTTTGATGAGATCAAGTTCATGGATTTGTGACTTCATTGAGCATGACATTTATTATATTAAGGAACAATATTTTCAAATGCTTCAGGAGTCACAGGCATCATGTTATGGCACAACAAATGATCAATCTTGCTTGAGCAAGTAGTGATCAAGTAATCGAATTGCAAGCAAGACATGTTGCAATGGTCCAAGATATACATAGCTATTTGCTACAAAGTTTGAACCATAACATGACATGGAAAGAAAATAAAGTAATCATCATACATGAGATATGAGAGTTGAGGCATAGATGATTAAGAGCAAGTGTAAGACATTCCAATCATGACATATTTTAATGGAAAAGTGTATGTTCAAGAACATAGGATATCACAAGTGTCCAATCTTAAGAGTGTCAAGATCTAACCTACTCCTCTAACTTGGGTACCAATATGGTCTTTAGGAAAGGTCTTCGGGGTCCGCCAGTATCAAACATTTGATTTTCTCTTTTTAATGTCCTTGTTTGCTTGAAAGAATTTTGTAAATTCATTTATAGCTTCAATCAATTTATGAGTTAAGACATAATTTGGATTTCTATTTAGATTGTTATACCTTTGTCTTTGATTTCTTGGTTCAAAACTCTTTTGATTTTTATTTCTCTCAACCCTTTCCACATTTTCTTTATGAACATTTTCCTTTTGATTTTGCACCTTAGTTTGTTTTGCATTTTGTATTGATTTTCTTTTCTTACTTTGCATTCAAACATGAGATGTCCGGATTGTCCACAATGAAAGCATTTTATGATTTTCATTGGAGGAGTTGAGGGAGAATTACCTTTAACAAAGATAGTTTGGTTCTTGGGTCCTTTATTATTTTTTCTTATCATATCTAAGACCTATTTTGTCTCCAAATGGTTTGCTTAGTTTTAGAAGTTTTTCAAACTTCTCTTCTCCTCTTATGAACTTCATATCAAATTTCTCCTTATATTTCTTTAAGTCATTAACTTCTTGTGCCAATCTTTGATTTTCAATTTCTAGATTTGATTGTGATTTAGGGATATTGGCTTTACATCATTAAGTTGATTTTTAATTTTAGCATTTTATTCTTATTCGGAACTTAGCACAATTTTCAAATATTTGTAGTCTTTTTTTAACAAGAGAAGTTCATGCTTTAGTTTTCTTATGTCATTTTCAAAATTTCTTTTTTCATTTATTTCCATTTTTAAGCATTCTTCAAGTTTTAAGAACTCTTCTTTAATAGCTTTTGGATTTACTTGATTTGCCAAAGTTAGATTTTTTAGAATGTTTTCTTTTTCCAACTTTTCTTGATTTAGTTCTTTTGTTAGTTTTATATTTTCTTTACCAACTTTCTTAAGTTGCTTGTACATTTCATTTAATGTCTCATTTAATTCTTATAGGGTAGGTGTATCATCTTCTTCATTAGTTTGTTCTTGTTGAGTTTCAAGTGTTTGAATGGGTCCTAGACAATACACCACTTGTAAGGCATCTTCTTTCCTCAGTTTTTCATAGATTTTCTCCAACATGTCTCATGCTTCCTTTGCGGTTTCACAAGATATGATATTCTCCAAGATATTTGGTGTGAAACAACACAAAGTATAGCATTGAGGGCATTAGAATTTGCCGAATACATGCTCTTTTCAATATCATTATATGAGAAGTAAATCTTGTAGGGTTTAGTCCATCTACATAAAATTATTTCCAATAGATCTCCATCCATTACCATTAAATGCATTTTTATTTTGGCTTTCGAAATAACATACTTAGAGCCACCAAGTATTGGAGGTCACATCATTAACATTTCAATTACCCTTAGACATTTCTAGCTTCAAGGATCTACTCTTAGATGTGTAAGTCTAATTGCAAGAGTCCTTGCTCTGATACCAATTTTTAGTCAAGTAGATAGTCCTAAAGGGGGATAAATAGGACTTTTGCGGAATTTTAACAATCTTTAAAATGTGAGCCAATTAATTAATTACTCTTAATAGATTAATCCAATTTAATCTCAAGTTTGTACAATAAAGATAGAAAATAAACACAAACACAATAATAAGAGATGAATTACAAATGCACAAAATAATGTGAAGAAGGTGAGAACAAATGGATGAGTATGACACATGGATATTTACGTGCTTCAGCAACCTTGCCTACATCCACGCCTCAAGTACACCACTTGAGGATTTATCTAAGCTTCTCTTTCACAGGTGGAGAAGAAACCTATTACAACCTTAATCTCTTTCAAGGGTAGAGATTGAACCGATAACTTACAAATATCTCAATGATTAATGAAAGTTGTAGAACTTGAAAGTCTTACCAAGAACACTAGCCTCTAGGTACTTGAAGTAGCATTGGCTTGTCCTTGGATGCTTTTTCTTCACTTAGCTCCTTCGTGATGAGAGAATGCTCCAATGAATGCCACACCAAAATTGGGAGATGATCTAGGGATGATCAAATGTTTGCCTATGTAAACAATCAATCCCAAATGGTTTCCTCAAGAACACAATCAATGTTGAGCCTTAGATGCTCAATGATTTGCCTATGAGTGCTTTAAATATAGTTGAGATATGTTTTAGAGCAATGAATGTCTAACTATAGAGATTTGGTTCTCTAAGAATAGTTGGGATGCTTAGGGAAGAGTAGGAGAAAATTTAGCTCAAAAGGATTAATCTTTGTCTCTCAAATGGCCTTGGTTTATATAGCCAACAATCTCCCAATGGATCTCTGCTTCGAAACTTGATTGATTAGCCTCGGAACTTCTGAAGTCCCAATGGTTGGAATCACAACGGTCACATTTTAACGGTAGTTTAACCTTACAACGGCAAGTCGTACCACCTTCGGTGCTAGCCAAGTTCCAGGTTTGGAACTTCCGAAGTCAGGTTCCGAAGGTCAGAAGCAATGCCTCAAGTATGTACATTGGAGGTCTCGGAAGTGCAGTATGCATCCCACGGAACTTCTGAGGCTAGTTCCGAGGCAGGTTCCGAGCCTAGGAACAACCTTCAGAACATCTAAGGTAGGTTCTGAGTTAGGTTCCGAGCCAGGTTCCGAGGAACCTTATAAGCCACAGATTTCACCAAATGTTGATGAATTTAGAGTTTGTGAATCTGGGTAAGATGGAGAGCCCTTTATGTGTTTATTTGCAATCATTAGATTTAACTATAATGAACATTTGTTAGATTGCAAATACACATGACTATATAATGATATTTGATAGATAGTAAGAGCTCTCCATAGGGCAAAGGTAATTAGAAATCCTATATTAATTAAACAAGTTCTTAACCAAAGGATTCTAAGGCTTCTAAGTCCATCTTAGGGTCCATATACTTGTGTTGGTTGGCATTCAAGGAGTTCTTCCGGCTTTGGTGCGATGTTTTCCAAACAACATATCTTTTGTAGCTTCAAGCTTGATTTGATTGTGTGTGTCAGAGATGAGGTCTTGGACACGTTGACGGTCACGACTCAGTCGAAGAAATTGACAACGCATGACTCAGTCGAAGACAGTTACGGAATTGATAACTCTGTCTGACTTAGGGGACACAAATTTAACTTTTAGACCAACAGTTCACATTTCAACTGAGCATTCACATCTAAGCAGATCATCACACTACATATTTCATACAATACAATTCATCACCATGTACATTCCATCATATTACACACATTGGCATTCCCGGCCTCGTTCATTACATATTATCAATGCATCACATCAATTTGAGAGGTGGTTCAAGTCCTAGTTTGTAACACCCCATCTAACCCAAAGGCCAAACAAAGCATTACATGAATTAAAATCGATTCAAGTATGGGAACATCGAATTACATGCATTTTTTTCAACAAATAATAATTTGCATGGTTTACAATAACTATTCAGAGTAACCATATAAGATTCACCATTCAACATTGTATGGATTTATCAAGCTAAACAAACCACAATAATTTCTAAGAAATTAGGAAATAGAATCTCACCAATCACATACCTACAACTATGAAACCTTAAGAATAAATAGAATCTCACCAATCACATACTACAACTATGAATATTAAAACAAAACTTCTTATTCAACAAAAATCAACCAATATGACATTTATTGTGTCTCAAAATTTATAAAACCCCAAATTAAAAGTATATTTCTCTCTATCAAATAAAAACGACTAAGTCTTCAGTCTAACATCTCCAGCAAATTCTAAGTTTGTCTCTGAGCCTCACCAGATACTAACTCGAGGGGATTTCCTATAATTTAAGGGATGAGCTCTAATATACAGTGAAGAAAACAATAGCCATACAATGTTCTAGAATAATTTTTGAATTTACTAGGCATTATCAAGTTCATCAAATATCCAAATTATACAAAATAAAATTTATGATATGCAATAATGCAACGATATGATGCATGCTCCCATCCCATGCATCTCTACGAAATGAATCGAATAGCACATGTGTATAAGACCTATCAATGGTGAATCACAATCCCCTAGTTCGAAGACCCTAAATGATGTGCTCCAAAGGTCATTAATGGTCAAGACGTATCTATGGTGAATCACGATTCCCCAATCCGAAGACCCTAAAGAATGTGCTCCAAAGGTCATAAACCCCCTACACAGGGAAACAACTGCGATTAGAAGCCCAAACGAATCTCCTCAAGGGTTGTGCAAGTCTAATGATCCAAATCAACAAAGTTTAAGTACGACACATCAGTCCAAAGCGATGTCCAAAACTCACCACCCACCCCAACGTGGATGCTCATGCATGAATGCTCAACAAATAAATTTCATGCATAAATGACATGTCATGTAATGCCCCAACTCGAAAGTGGGCCCGGAACGTCACTGATTTTTTTTTTTTTTGAAACTAATCTCAAGATTCTAATTGGGCCGGATCAAAGGTTAGGCCTAAAAACAAAAACCACACATAAGCCCAATAAGTGGACTCAAACATATACCATAAGTCTACCCATAAAAATGACTCATAACACGCAGGGACAATATTTCCATAAATGAATTATTATTAAATCACAACCAGAGTAGCTACGGAACACATAGTGATTTAATACATTATATCAACACAAATTAAGTATCACACACGATACTTTATAAAAACATATGGTTCAAGAAACCAAAAGACAAATATAGCGGAATTCCCCTCAATGGGAATCCCAAGGCAACACAGCAGCTTATCCATCCTAAGCTTCATACGGAGGGTTCTCCTCCTCGGGTACATCTCTTGAAAGGTGAGTGAGGTGAGCTAACCAGCCCAGTGAAGGAAAATAACAATGCAGTCTAATGAAACATAAGGTTAGTTAAATAATCAACATTTTTAATAATATTTCAAGGATTGTCAAAATCTAAACATCATTCCATAACTGCTATCATCCACCGTAACCCCTAGATACTATCCTGACACCAATAGTATTTAGTCCCGACACGGTCAAAATACTCCTTGCAAGTACATCTCCAATATACACCTCAAAACCGGTACTAACACACCTTGTCAGTCATTGTCGACCCACTTGGTCCAGTAGATGTAACTGACACACTCAGCTCGTCGATGGTTCAATAGTAAAAGGTACGTAGAAGCAGTATCACATAACTCATAATCAACATCATCACATATAATCATCATAAGAACTTCTTACAATAATGCATCATGTTCAGGCACATGGGTGGGTTCACTAAACTTGCAACCACTCATTGCTCAAGGTCCATCTTAATAAACCTGATTTACACCTACTGCAAAGTTAAGTTCCCTCACCGAAATTGTGTCGTATCGCAGTCTCTGCAACATGCAAACAAGTGTGCAATCAATAATTGGTCAACATAAATAGCACGCAAAGGAATACATACTTGTAGTATTTCAAAACCATACTGTTTTTCCAAGAATCTCCAAGATACATAGAATTGAGTCTCTTACTTGGTTTTTAACCATTTTAAGTTACAATAATCCACAATATAATAATAAATAGGTGCTCAGACCAATTCTCATATTGTCTTCTAGACATGACCAGATTGATGTATTGAGATAGGTCTAGATGTACAAGGGCTCAAGCCACTTCTCATATTGTCTTCTGGGCATTGACCAGATTGCGTATTGAGTTAGGCCTAGAGGTCACTCAGTGCCCAACAGATATAGCGTCGGCCTGGAAGTGAAGTCACTCAGTGCCAGACAAATAGTGTCAGTCTAAAAGTGAGTACAATAAGTAATACACTATAGTAATAAGAAAAAAAAGGGTTAGTACATTTTTAACTTATCAAATGGGTATAAACATCACATGAAAACCTAGGATCTAACATATGCATCTTAAATCAAACCAAGATTTATCATTCAAAAACTGGGTTCCTCGAAACATGCCTCGGAACCAGGTATTGTGGCTTCGGACTGTCCGAGTCACGGTCTAAACTAGTCCACAAAACCTCAGAACATGGTCCTGCTCTTCGGATCGTCCGAGGGTCAAGTCTCGGATCGTCCGAAGGTGCTTCCGAACTCAAGAAAACAGAAAACAGGGTTTCGGTGGGTCTGTGTGTCTTAGATCATGCCGAGGGAAGCTCGGATCGTCCGAGAGGGGTTCGGTCCTTTCGAACAGGCTCGGGACGTCTCGGCAGCAGAGGCGGGAAACGATTAGCCTTTTCCGAAGCCCAACTTTGGAACTTCCGAGAGTCTTCTTCCTCTTCTGTCTGCATCAGCAAATAATGACACCGAGCGGTAGAGTGAAATACGAATCCAGAAACAGTGGGTTTTCTGGATTCGAATTTCACATCCAACCGGTCAGATGGACTCTTTAGTGAGTCCTCTTACCTTAGGGAAAAGTTTAAGGCCTAAACAGTGATTGAAACATCAGATTTAAACACCAAAAACAAGTTGACACAAGAAATCCATAGTTTTACCTTAAACTTGAAATCGGTTTTACACACTCAAAACTCAGTCAAATTTACTTCTACTTGATTCTAAACTTGTTAAAATTCAAAAAGAAACACAGTGGTTACCTTTGCTTGAGCTCATGGGTTGAAAATCCTGACTTTGAAAAATCTTCCTCTTCTAGCTTACGGTCAACCAAAATTTGAAAAACAGAAACAGAGGGAGAGGTGATCGGTCTGGTTTGGTTTCACAGAGGGACTAAGATGAATCTAGGGGTGAAACCAGCTAGGGAGGAAAGGCAATATATAGAGGAAGCTGGGCAATGGATGGTGGCCACGACGGGCGCTGCATGCAGCGGCTGGCCATTGCCCGGCACAGTAACGGCAGAAAATTTACTGTGGCTGTGCAAATAAGTCCTCCATGCTAACTTCTGGTTTTTGCAAATAGGTCTATTTTTATAAAAAATTGGTTTTTAAATAAAATATGATTTAAAAAGCTTAAATAATTTTAATCCAACTTGACAGATAAGTTGGGTTTTAAAAACTCTAATCATCATAAAAATTTGGAGATTTAAAATTCATTAAAATTATAGATTTAAACAAAATTCATAATTTGACGTTATTTACTTAATTTAACTTTTGTTAAATAAAATGAATTTAAAGTCCTCATTTTCAAGGTTTGAAAGAATAAACTAAACCGAAATAAAATGGTCTAAAATAATATGCTTGTCTCAAAAAATTTCTCATTTCTAAAATCATTTAAAAATATTTATTTCCCCTTCTCGGGGTCTTTTCGGGAAGTTTTAAATATTCATTTTCTGAAAATAAAAATAATTCTGAAATCAGAAATAGAAATCCTTGATTAAGGAAAATAATATCATCCAACAATAATCACATAATGACTTAAATAATAAAATAATATCAATAAGTGATAAATTACCATTTTGCCCCTCCAGTTGGACGAGCTGGATCACTGAGTTTTCAAGCTCAGACTGGGCCACACACCTGGGCTTTTTGTAAAGCCCTAACCGTAATCTTCGAGATTAACCGGTCTAAGAAGGATTTATCAAACAAATTACGCCTAAATAGGGTCAGGCTATTACATGTCATGTATACTAAAATATCAAATATATGCTCATAATATAACAAAAAATCTCCAAAAAATCAATATAGCATGTTCTAAACAATAAGCATCTTCAATTATATACGATTTTTCGAATAAGGCATCAATTGCACAAGTCAGTTCAATATTCATGCAATTCAGTCCAACGAACATATTATGGAATACATCATTTTCATAAGATTCCAAGCATGAATAGCAACAATAGGCAAACAACTTTCCAAGTCTCGAATTTCTCGAATTAGAATACCAAAATTGGAATTTTCAACAAGGTAAACGAGTAACAACCAAGTTCTTAAGCAGACTGAGGTGCTCACATGTTTCTGAACATTAAACCAAAATCAGTTTCCCTTACACTACATGAGCTTGCACCGAAAGTTAACCCGCTAAACCAAAAAAATCTCGGGCTTTGTTTAAACCCATTCAAATCATGCACAACAATGTTCAAACAATCATTCACAATGGTTATTAAATGAAAATCAACATGTATTGAATTTTTTCTCGTCACTTAGAATGTGTGAAGTGCACGATAAATGCTAAAAACCCAAGCGCATGATAAATGCTAAAAACCCAAGCTTTAGAAAAAATATTCAAACCAAATTTGTTGCAATTAAATTTAAACATCTAGCTTATTAAAACTTATTTTATTTAACCCATTGAAATTAGATAATTCCAGCGATTAAGGTTGATAGGGTTCTGCCTTATCCATGACATCCTAAAAACCAAAAGGTTTCGACAAGTATTCTGAGTTTAATTAAGCGATCAAATACTGTAGAATTTCATCATTATTACTGAATTTTTTGGGAATAGTACAATAATTTATTAATTCTTATATTCTTATAGTAGATATGTCTTTCTATGAAGATTCCAGAAATATTTCTTGTAACGACCAGACCCGTTTCTCTCTGACTTTTAGGGAGATTACTGATCTAGCCCAGTTGGACCCAGCTCACTGCAACTCCACCCCAGCTCAGATCCAAGGCCTAGCCCTGCAAAGCAAGCCCAATTCGCCTCCAAGCCCAGCTCGCCTTCTCGGCCCAGCCTTGCTAGTTCAACCATGTCCGACCCATTGCCTGGCCCAACTTGAATCCAACTTCAAACTAGGCCCAGTTCAGCAAACCGGGCCCAACACATTTAGCGGCCCCATACATGTCCAGTTCCAGGCTCATTTATGGCCTACTTTGGGGACATTTCTGAAGCACTTCTAGACCACTTTCTAGACCGCTTTCTAGACCGTTTGCAAGCACTTTTCCGTCCATATTTGCGGCATCATCCCAGTTTTGCAGGCTCAGTGACTCGTGCATCGCTCCTTTCAACCCTACAGCCTGTTTTTATCGCTTGGATTTCGAAAATTCACACAGGTGAGGGGACTTATCACTGTTTTAGCATGCACTCGCATTTATTTAACCTTTAACCCTATACATGGAGTGACCTAAATGAGACCCTTCGTTTATTAAGCCACTTGATAAGGGAACCATTGAAATGAATATGTGGCAAGGGATCCGTTCGGGTGCACTCATGTCAACTATATGCGATTATTGGAGAATTCTAATCAGATGAATGGTTATTGAACTTGGAAACTTTCTGGTAACATGTTGTTTGTTTAATTATTATATGGGAATGAATTTATGATGACAGTGAGGCACGCGTTAGATATTAGACATGACACTTGAAAATTGTTGATAATACGTTTGTATTCAATCATAACATGTATATGAATTTATGATAGGAATGAGATGTGCATTGGATACTGAGCATGAGGCTTGAAAGTCTGTTGATAAAATGTTGTGTATTTATTTATAACATGTGAACATAATCATGATGAGCATGGAGATGTATGTTTAGATAATTTGTTATATTCCCTTGTTACAAACGATGCACGTGTCGTTAATCTTGATTAATTATATCAGAGCATGATTGTATTATTAGACATGACCATGATATTATGTGCATTCATTGGCGGCAACCCGCAACGATCAGCGTGCCATTGGGTGTTGAGATGGAGGAACTGTTTATATGAGTATAAGTTTATGATGATGTGATGATTTTTGGTTGTTGGGAGAACTTCCCCGTTACGTTCCAGCGGTTGAGACCCCATAAGGGATGCGGGTTTTCCCGTTGCATTCCGGTGGTTGAGTTGTATGCCCTAGAGTTTGGCTATCCCGGGCGTGGTTGAGGTCCCTATTTCATTTTGGGCTTCCTCGGTACGATTCGTGTATTGTGTAGTCTTCCGATACCATTGGTAGGGAGACTGGAGTTTGCTAGAGGAACCGATGTGGGCTACCGAGATGATGTCTCTGATTTGGTCAGTGGATCATTAGTCGGTGATGTGGTTGGGTTTTTCATGCACATGAGCACCTTTGTTATCATGATGTTCTTTCATTCATACATATGATACATATATTGCTGACATGTGATATGCATTATCTCTTCGCTGGGCTGTAACCCCCCCCCCTCTTACCTTTCAGGAACCCCGGTGACAAAGGGATTAGATGGGCCCTTAGAGCAAGTGTCAGGAGCGAGTAGTAGTCGTATTCCATATTACATTTTGATTAAGAGAACTATGTTATCAAATTGTTGTCACATGTTATATTTCGAATAACATTTTGACATGTAATAACTACTTTAGATTATGGTGTTTATATGTTATTCTTAGAACTGTTAGTTGAGCGGAAGGTAGTTATCCCGTTTTAAAAAAAATTATGCCCGATATCCGTTCTTTGAGAATGTTATGAGATATTTCAAAGATAATGCGCCCTAGCGGGACGGGGGTTACAGTTTGTTTGGCTCAAATCAAGTTTCCTAGGCAGTTTTAATTGAACGGTTACAAACTGCCAAATTGTTTCTTGTCTTTGAACGATTCTCGGTTTGCAAACATTATCTAACCCTTCAAATCAATCTTAAAAATTTTCAATTTTTTTCTAGACATAAGTCTCTTCGTTAGTTGGACAATAGACACAATTTTTGTACTATTCTGATTTCTACAGGTCAACTTATAATTATTTTAGTGGACTACTACAAAATTGTCTCATAGATCTAGATCCAAAATTTGGTCGGTCTTGAAGACCCAATTTGGTGTATCAATCCTTATTCAATAATTCTCAAATTTTAATCGTGAATAGTTTTCCCTGTCTAATTTTCAAAAATATAAATTTCGAATTGTTTCGATTCGAGAGCCTCGTGTATGATTTTTCATGCGACAGTGCACAGAAAAACACAATTTTGAATCTGAGGTAGAGTTTTCCAAGTTTCCACTAGAATGAGGTCCTTTCATGGTAAGAAATACCAAAGTCTATGGTTTCTCAAGGGCTTGTTTTTATGGACAAAAAGAAAAAGATAGAAAATAGAAGAGAGAGAATAGAAAATCAACCTACCTTAGAGAGAAGAGAGAAAACATGAGAAAGAGAGCCTAAAAATTTTCAATCCTTGCTAAAGAGAGAGGAGAGGATTTTCGAATATAAGCATTAGAAATTTGTCCAAATAGAAGAATTTAAATGGAGAGAGTTGGCCAGCTTCCAAGGATATCACTAGGAAATTTTCGAATAAGTAAAGAGGTATTTTAGTCTTTTCTAAGTAGGTGACCTAATTGGAATTGAACACTCATTGCTAAATTCGATGACCTCAACAAAATTCGCCCAAGGCATGTGTGGGTCCCATAGCCCACACATATTGGGTACTAGGTCTATTTAATTAAAAAAATTCAGAATTTCCAATTAATTCCACAAATCTTCAAATTTACCCAAAAATATTTTAAATTTTAAATTTTCTAAATACTTTCCCATGAGTTCGAATATTCCAATAAATTGGGATTTCAAATTCTTTTTTTTTTTATGTGCTGTACTTGAGGAGGAGTGTGAAGAGGGGCCGACTAAAATAGTTCTAATTTTTCATTATGGTTTCGAAATTAATTTAACAAAATAAAGACACAAATCATAAATTTAATTTCTATCCATTAAACTGATCTACCCATTCTATGATCCGTTAAATTGGGTTGGGCCATTACTACCCCCCCCCCCCCCCTTAAAAAAAAATTCGCCCGTGAAATTTACTGAGACACATACCTTGTTCATCGAACAGGTTTGGGTATAACTTATGCACTAAGTCCTTCCGCTCCCAAGTAGAACTTTTTACTTCATGGTGTTGCCAAAGCACTTAACCAAAGAAATTGTTTTGCCACAAAGCACATGTTCTCGCGTGTCAAAAATCTTCACTGGTTTTTCTTCATAAGTCACATCTTCTGTGATATCCACACCTTTCCAGTTTAACACTTGGGAAGGGACCGGTTGATACTTCAGAAGCATAGACACATGAAGGACATTATGGATTCAGGCGAGTTGAGGTGGAAGTGTAAGCTGATAACCCACCTCCCCAACCCTATCGAAGACCTCAAATGGTCGTTACATAGTCATTGGGGCAATTCCACCCAGTTCGATTTTTCTTCTCAATGGTTTTTCCCTTACAAATTTCTACATTTTTGCGACCTGTACCCCTTACTGACAATGCCCGACTCCATACCACTTTCATCACACAATTTCCACACAATTCATCATCACACAAACACATTTAAAGACTGGAATTCTATGGGTCATACACATAACTAAAGAGAACTTACTTGCATGTGGAATTCCCCTCACCTGTAGTCTCACGGTGAGTTTGGGTCTTCTACAAGTCGACGGTTGTCAACATCGAAAAGGCTAGGTGTTGCTCAACAGCATAAACATGAAGGGAAATGTGCATGAGCTTCGGTTTGGGGTAAATTGAGTTCTAAATTACAACGGGATAGAAACCCCCAAATCTTCCCCCAATCTCATGGGTTTAACATAAGGTGATTTACTCCACCCAAAAGATAAGCCCTAATTGTAAAGAGTCAAGCCCTACATTCAAAGAGTCTAAATCTAATTATTTAAACAAGGGAGAAATCCATATTTTCTCAAGATTCACTCAATTTGAACTCACCTTGGGGCATTATACCCTAATCAAGACCAAACCCCATATTTTGGGAGAATTCAGCCCCCAATTCTCCAAGTAAGGGGAAGCTTACATTTCCCCCCCAGGTTTAAGGGATCAAGTCCCAAATTTCCTAAGTTATTGTAGGCATTCAACTTAAATCCAAGTCTAAATCCAATTCTAGGGTATGCAAGCCCATCTAAAGTTGAGCTCCCTTCTCCCTAACAACTCAGAAACCCTCCTCTTCTCCAAAATCAAAACCAAATCTTCATCAATGGAATAAATCCCTCTAAAATTGCGATCTCATCTCCAAAATGAGTTCAAGACCATACCCTCAAAAAAATTATGCTAAAAGAAGGAAGTTACCTCAAAGAGAAGGCTAAATTTGGGAGACATGGGGGTCACTTCGGCTAGAAGATTCATGAGGAGAGGATTGACGGTGAGGGAGATCCAAATCCTCTAACATGCAATGGTTGGATTTGGGGGAGAGGAGGAGGAAATGAGGGGTTTCTCTTAGCTAAAGGGGCATATTGGAGAGAAAAAGGGTAGCTAAAATGAGAAGGATCTGTTTTGGAGACAAGATGAGCTATTTATATAAATCATTTCTGTGATCGGTCGGTCGACCAACAGTTCCAGTCGATCCACCGATTTAAGTCATTAATCGACCGATTATACAGGTCGATCATCCGACATCTCCAACCAGAAGCTTGAAAATACTCTCAACATTCGAAGACATCTTCGGTCGACCGATCAATGCCCATCGGTCCACTGATGACATAGGTTGGTCGACCGATCACCCCAACCAGGACATAAATTTTATCTTCTCTCAAAAAAATGACCCGAAGATCTCTTGGTCCTCCGACGTTGGTCCATCGGTTTAGTCTTCAGTCGACCGATGTCTCTAGCTTTCACACTAAAGCGGTTCTCCTTCGTTTTACCTAGTTCGAATCCAAATAGGCTCGAACTCGAGGGAGCCCACATGCCACACCACACAACACACAACAACCAACACGTTCACACCTCAATTACACACTCTCAGTTGTGCCAAACTGAAAATTTCTCAAGAAAGACAAATATTAAGGGTTGGGTCATTACAATAGAGTTAGAAATAAATATAGACATCTTAAAGTAATTTCAATAGATGAGAATTTTTTTAAAAAAAAATAGGTGGTTTGCGTACATTTATGAAAAATCTAAGAATGACCTTGATACGAAAATTTTATATAAAACAAATTAAAATAATAAAAAGGGGAGGGAGACCTTTAAAAACATAGAATGACTGGATATAAAAGGATATAGAATGGAGAATATTGTATTTTTATAAGATAGAAAATAGGTAAAAAATTTAAAAAGTTGAACCCAACTAGATGGAATTAGTGGCTTCAATGATGATAATGATATTAAAAAATATACATTTCCAATGAACTTATGATCACCTCAATTAGTGAGCGCAACCCTAGGTGCACAAGTGATCAACAATATTATGAACTAGTTTAAGAAAAATGAATAATCCAAAGGGATCACGGTGAAGAACGCATATTGAAAGTTCACAAGTACAATCATAACAAGTTTTTGTTCAAGTTCATTGATTAAAAACTCACTTTTTTACTTAGTTGACTCAGTTCATTCAAAACACTTGTTGAAGAAACAGTCACTCATCAATACTATTGGAAATGACTTAGACGAGTAAGTCCAAGTTGACGTGACTCGACAAAATTTTAAGTTAGGCAAGTTCACGAGTTTTCTCAAGTTTTTATTATATTTTCCCAAAAACTCAATTGATTTTTTCAACTCAATGACATTTTGAGTTGAGTTTGAATTTTGAGTTTTGAAATACTACTTGTCAAAAAGTATAAGGCTCATTTAAATTTTGCTTGATTTAGAATATTCTTTGAGTTACTCATCCACTACTCTCACAAGATGCAGAAGACCCATCAATATTCATAAAGATAAATTTTAAAAGTAAAATATGAAATAAAAGCTAAATATATATATATATATATAGAGAGAGAGAGAGAGGATTATGGATGGAAAATTGTATTTTATTTCCTTGTGTTAGAAAGGTATATAGAATTTACAGGCAAGGATTACAACAAAAAATGAAAAGTCAATCTTACATTATTTGGTGATCTAGAGGATCTTATGATTTCATATGCACACTTTTCAAAAAATATTTAAAAAATACTTAAATTAATATAAAATAAATATTCCCAACTTACTAAGTATACCATCAAATTGTAAACAATAGATGGCTTTAGTAAGCATATCTATATGGATTTTATATAAAGAGATTTGATGTTACCAGAATACACAACAATTAACTTCATACGTGTTTCGTATGCTTAACCATTAATGGTAACTTGATTGTCATGGTAATAGTCGGGTCTTCAGTTTATGCATTCGTGGTGCCATTGTGACAATGGTCCAGTGAGTTCTAACTCCACAAAAGTTCTTTTTGTCCTCTATTTATTTATACTCGAACTTAAAGGTCCAACTAAGATATTATTTTCATTTATTTGCTATATATGCTTTATAGGACAGTAGTCATGCCCCGATTCAACGGCACGTGATTTATATATATATATATATATATATATATATATATATATATATATAGCCTCAATAAACCATTCTCCATTTATAACATATAATATAATCATATCAGAGTACATACATATATATATATATATATATATATACACACGACCTCAACAAACCATTCTCCATTTATAACATATAATATAATCATATCAGAGTACGCATCAGGTACACCTCACTTCAATCTCATAAATAAATAACAAATCATTTATTATCTCAACTATTAACTGACCCCAAATCCATAAAATCCATATATATCAAGGATGATTAGCGATTGTTCAGCTTCTCTACAACCACTCGAGATTTCCTATGTTGTGTTTTAAATTTATAGAACCCATCGGAACTTAGGAAAATATTTTCATGAAAAATATACCACTGAATTATATATTTTAAGAACTTTAGAAAATCTTGAAAATAAATCTTGAATATCGAATTACTTCTCTAATCTAGGAAATCTAAAAATAATTTAGAAATATTCTAAAAATAGAAAGCAAGTCCAAAAATAGGAACATCTAAAATTAAAAATTAACCATTCAAGAGATCTAATTTTCATGGAAAACACAAATTTTATCTAATTTCAATTAAGATGGGTGAATTAATAATCTTAACCCAATTTTGAACACAGAATTAAAATGCAATTAATTAATTACCAACCAACTTCACCAATTCCAAGAATTTGAATTTATAAATAAAGAAAAATAAAAATTGAAAACAACATATATACATATTTACAGTGGAACTGGATCAAATAATTATGGAAGCTTTTATTTTCCATAATTTAAAAATAACATCAATGCCTAGAATACGGAGCTCATGTAAAATTTTAATCTTATTCAAGTCTTTCATCAAATTAGTTCCCTAATTAATCCGAACCTTAGATCTAGATTAATCATCAATACTCCAATCTAACTATTTCATTCGTTCCAAAGAACTTTAGACCTAGAATAGTAATGTTAATCAAAGAGCTAACTATTTCATATGTCTAAATTAATTACCAAGGATGAGTCAAGAACTAGAATGATTCAAACCATCATAATAAAATCAAAATTTGGAGAACCATAATTCTAAAGGTTTTTCTGTCTTTCAATTATTAATAAAAAATTGGAATTAAGAATTACAATGCATTGGAACTTTGGTTGAAGCGGAAAATAGAGACAAGAAGGACCATAGTGAAATTCGAATTTATTAATGAAAATAAATACATGACATTGAAATTTAATTAAAGAAAAAAAATACAAGAAATTTAAAATTAAACTAACCTTAAAACTCTATAGGAAATTCAAAATCCCCAAGATCTCCTTGCTCTCTTTTTCTCTTCTCCTCCACTTTCAAAGCTTCTCCAAAATCCAAGACTAGGTTCAATTTTCTCAATGGGAGAGGGATAATATTTATAGATGAAAAGAGGTGGAGTAAATGGCTTGGATTTAAAATTTTAAATAAAGCAATAGACACTTGGAGTGCTGATATGGTTTGTGCTAAACATGGAATGGCTTAAAGAAGGTAAGGAAGTGGAAAAAAACCAGTAAAATTTGTGCAAGGTGTGATGTTGATGTGCAAATTTTACATTTATAATCTTGCAAGCATACAAACCATGTATAGTATAGCAGTACGCGTACGAGGTCGAACCCAAAGGAAATCCAAAAAATATATGTTTAAAATTAAATTGGTACCTTTTAAAAATATGTAATCTTAAGAAATCAAATAAATTGAATTACAATTTTAATTTAGATCTTAGAAAGTCAAAATTAACACCATTAGTATCTAACTTATAAATTTAACAAGTAGAGAATCAAGTCTATCTTCTTTTTATTAAATTGGTGAAACATGAATAATGGTAGTCTCATCTTAATTTAAATTTACATGTTTTAAGACCAAATACCATAACTCCAACCCTAGTTAAAGAATCTTGAGAGAGAGTGAGTTTTGATATAATGAATAAAAAAATTAAAAATTAAACATGCAAGATTTACAATAAAAACACAAATTGAACATTTTTTATACAACAAACATATAAAGTAACTAATGTAACTAAAGATAGGAAATAAATTGACAAATAAAGTAAATGACAGAATAAATAAATGCATAATTTAAAGGTGGTTATGGAATTTTTCTCTCATCGTCCAAAATAAATAAACAAACAAGAAACCTAGATCTGAAATTCAACGCTCAGAATTCAAAAATCAATTCATGCCATTTAATTAAAACTTCTTAAACTTTTATCTAATTAATGTTTTATCAGATTCAACATTTACAACCTAAATTCTAACCATTAGTTAAACAAAGTATACAAATTTAAAATTAAAAAAGGGACATTGAAAAGAAATCATAATAATCAGACTTTTCAAGATTCTAAAAGAAATGTCTTTTATTTATTTAATGAAGGAATTCAAGTATAGGCAATCATAAAATTAAGTATAAGAAAGACAAAATAAATGAAAATTTACAACACTCACTTGTAAAATTCTAGTGGTGTCTCTGTCTTTTTGCCTTTTCTCCTTAGCCTTAGGTCATCTTGAGCTCCAGGTCAAATTCGAAATTCATTGTTAGCTCAGTGCTCTATTTATAGGCTCAGGGTTGGAATGGATGGTTGTGATATAATCTGAGTTTAAGTTATGAATGAAAGGCTTAGATTAGATCTCTTTAGAAGTGGATAGAGGAGATTTAAGATGAGAAATTAGGGCTCCAATAGAGTATACACGAATTTAGGGTGGCTTGGTTTGGTGGCTAAGCAATGGTGGACAAAAGATTAGAATTTAGTATTAGTTTGTAAAGTAGAGTGTAGATCCCGTTTTCTACACATGTACCATCTTACAGCTCCAGTTTGACCTAATAAACTTCCGAATCATGAAATTTTTTTAAACTACAAAGTTTTAGCCCTTGAAGTTTTCTTTCCAACGCAACAATAATTAATGCAATCATTTATCGGAGTGAAAAGTTATGGTCAAAATACCAAATCTGTGTCAAAATTTGTCTGCCAAATCCCATTTTTTCTCCATTTCTTCCTCCACAACGTTTCACACGAAATTGACAAGTGTAGTCCTTGCCTTGGGCGAATTTGGATTGCTTGGAGGAGGGGTGATGAGGTGTAGGTGATGTGGCATGAATCTAGATGAGATTTTGTGTCAAGTGTATGGAGAGATTTTAGTCGTTTGGGTTCCAAGTTGTTCTATATCTAGGATTTTTATGAATGAATGGCTATGATTGAATGAGATCTAGATCTAATGGCTCTAAGGTAAGTTGATTAAAAGAGATTATATAAATGGTAGGTTTCCTAATGGAGAATTGAGATTCAAATATTGATCAAGATGGATGATAAAATGCATGGCCTAAATCTAAGATGATGAATCAATGCAATGGATAAGTATGGTGGCTCTAGGGTTTTCCTAAGTTTATGAATGAAATGGATGGTTGTAATGAAATGTCCTAACGTCTAATGGCTTAACTAATGGATGAATGATCTAATTGGATAGATGATTAGGTGATGCATGAATGGTCAAGATCCTAAGGTTAATAGATGATGGATAGGATGGATGACCTTGATCTAATTCATGAATGTGTGGGTTGGATTTGATAGGTGGCTCTAAGGTTTACCTAATTTTGATGCATGAGATGAATGGTTAGGATTAAAGGATGAAGATGAGTGGTTAAGATTGCGTGGAGAGGAGATTGGATGGAGTGGATTGATAAGGAAATGGACAAGGCTTGGGCATGTGAATGGGTTATGGACTTGGGTTTTGGACTTATAAATGAACACACGGGCCTCCAGTGCACCTTGGACTAGAGCTTGAGGACTTGGGCCTTTGTTAGACTTGAAGTTCATATTGGCCTGGCCCATCTTGTATTATGCGCATGGACTGCCTGTGGCCTGGCCCAATGATAACCTATGGAGCGTGGCTCAATAGAAGTGGATCTTTGGCCCATTAATCTTGAATTTCAGCCTTTGGCTTTTGAATTGCATTTTCTCTCTCCCGAAATTTAATAATTAACTTCACCACTTTAAAATCTAAAATATTGATTTAATCTAGACTCTCATAAATGGATCTAGACTAACCAATTTAAATGAAAACCCTAAAAGTGGAGTGAAATTAATCATAAAAATTCTAGGTCTTCCTAATTAAGCACCAAACTTGCAATTATCTACTGTTTTAGCTTGATTTCCTGAATTATCCATTTTTAATCTATAAAACTAAGAAATTGTATTAAAGGCACAATATACACAAAATTGGGAGGTAACTGGTCCAATAATCAGGGGCCAAAATGTAATATTTCAGTGCTCAAAATGTGAACACAAAGGGGTTGAATCGGTCATGGTGTGAACATACCATGAAAATTGGGTGCAAAATCCTATTTTTTACACATGTACCACCTTGTATCTCAATTTTGACCTAGTTAACGTTTGAATAACGAAATGTGGTAAACTAAAAAGTTGTAGCCCTTGAAGTCTTCTTTCCAACTCAAAGATAATCAATGCAATCGGATATTGGCGTGAAACGTTATGATCAAAATATTGAGACTGTGTCAAGCCTTCCTTCCTTTTCTCTACTTCTTATTTTGTTTCTTTTTCCTTAATCCACTTGGCAAATTCAAAAATCTTCTCATAATGACTTGTAAATTTTGAATTTCCTCATATGTATCTTGAGATGATGAAAAAAAAACATCACACATGTGGATTTCTTCATACACTTTTCTTGATGTGCTTAACAATTGGGTTTTTCAAAGTATAGAAAATCTAATAAATAATTTTACCACTTACATTCAATCTTAAAAATGTACCAAATTAATCCAAACTCTTATAAATGGATTTGAATTAATTAGTTTACAATAAAATCCTAAATTATGGTAAAATATTCATTAAAAATCTATACTATCCAAAAATAGCATTTTCTGCCCAAAATTAGCATTTTATTCCACTTTTTTTTTTCTCATTTCTTGTATTTCCCTTTAAATCTTGCAAAACTTTCAAAATTTCATTAAACATATCTAAAAAACGCAAAACAAGAGTTAACTAATCCAAATATAGAGGTAAAATATATCAATTTCCTGTGTACATCATCCTGCAGCTCGACCTCAATTGTGAACCTGAAAAGTAGAGAACATGAGCCCACTTGGCCCCAGTAGGGGAACAACAATACCCACGTATAATATAAACAAATGTGTAATAAAATATACCTTTTTTAGTCTCATAATATAAACGCCTAATAACTTGCATCGCACGATATTTCAACACAAACAATACACATTGGCCATATCATAAAACTTCACAATATATATATATATATATATATATATATATATATATATTTGTATAAAAGAACATATTATCACCAGCAATGTATCATGCTCATGCTAATGTGATGCAACTCTCACAACACATATATCACCCAAGCGCACCCAGTCACCAGGTCACCCACCCTGGGACTGTTACCTAATTTAAGGGCTAAAGGTTCACCACTTTTGTCACCTAGTCACCCACCCTAGAACTGTTACCTGATTTAAGGGCTATAGACCACTCTTGTCACTAGGTCACCCACATTGAGACTGTTACTTGATTTAAAGGCTACAGGCACACCACTCTTGCAACGCCCCTACTCGACGATGAGCCCAGATGACATCATCTAATAGACTACCAATGAAGGTATCAATGGCTAGTGAAAAATCTCCCATGAAAAAGTTGACTAAGAGGATGAAATTAAGAAACCCATTTATCCAGAAGAACAAGTGTAGGTGGGCGAGTGCTAATGAGTGCCAGGATGGGTCACACACTGACAAGATACTACACTATTCCAAGGAAAAGACTTTTGATATGAACTGAGATCGTAGAAGATCTGCCTTTTTTGGAGGTATCGTGAAAATATAAAGTTCTTGGAGTCAAGTATTTTAAGAAAAACATACATTTGTGATTCAATTGTTGTGACATCATCGTGGAGTTCAGAACCCCATATAAATAGGTGATGCAAAAGACTATGTCCTAATCTTCTCGCTGGTGTAATGTGCGAGGTTTTATTTTAAATTTCGGGACAAAATTTCTTTAAGGGGGATATGATGTAATACTCTGACCCAAAATTAGGAGTAACTATGTGGTTTATGTTAATAATTGTGTTTTGATCCGTTAATCATGAAAATTATGGATTGGGCTTTTTGAAAAGTTCAAGATCGGCCCAATCAGATCTTGGTAGCTCTTTGATCCAACTCATTTAGTTGAAAGGGCAAAATGGTAATTACCATAAATAATGTTAATTAATAATTTTAATTATTTTTTGAATATTGTGTGAGTTAAATTGTTTTATTTGATAAGGATTTAAATTATGAAATTATAGTCTTTTTATTGTATTTTTATTTCAGAAAATATTATTAATTTAACCCAAAAAGATCTCAATCTTTAAGAAATAATTATTTAAATAATTTTAGAAGTTAGAAAATCTTGAGAAAATATACTGTGTTAATCTATGATTTTATCCATCATTTGGTATTTTTAGATTTTAAAGTTGTGATTTTAAGACCCTTTAAATAATTACAAGTTGGTTTATGGAATTTGCTTAAAATGTCATTTTTAATAAAATCTATTAATTTTCAAAGTGTATTTGTCTCAATTTTTTTTTTTACAATAGTTATAATTTTTTAAATCCAACATTTTGGTTTGGGTGGATTAATTAATTAAACCCATTTCATGTTTAATTAGTGAAGATAAGATTAAAAGATTTAAAATAAAATAAAATAAGTTATCTTCTTGATTTTCTAATCACCTGCGTAGGAGATACCACCAACCCATGCAAACTTGCAGGCAACATAGGTACTTGATGATTTATTATGGAATCACCATTTGTAAACCCATCTAGATGCATTTCATTTTTCACCAATTTGAAATCTCCCCTACAACTGTTGTTGCACCCTCTATTTTTCTTCATAATAACAATAATAATTTACTCTTACCATTTAAAATCACAGTTATCTACTCATTTACCATACTTACCAACTTACCATAAATGGTCTCATATAACATTTTATCAAATTACACAAATGATCTCATGTACCATTTATCTTACCTGATTCATAATTAGTCTACTATACCAATTTATCAAGTCACCATCACTGTCATCTCACTGCCATACGACTGTCGTACCACTGTCATATTGTTGTCATGCGTACCACTGTCATATCACTGCCATATCACTAACATACCACTGCCCAATGGTTTCGTATATCATTTATCATACTTGAAATCATAATTGATCAATTATATCAATATTTCAAGTCATACGTGATATTGTCATGCCACCGTAACACCAAAGCACTACACTAACTATAAATACATTAAGTCCCGACACAGTAAAAATGCAACATCTTACAAGAGCATCTCCGACACACCTGGGCCGATACTGACACACCTGGGTCAGCAACCGACACATCTGGGCCAGTAGATGCAAACCAACACACCTGGGCCGATAATAGTTCAGCAGTTGAGGGTACGTAGAGGCAGTATCAATAACATAAATGCTCAAGTTCTCACATCGAAACATCTTATCAATAGTATCAACTTCATACTTTAGTCTTCATCATAACATGATGCTCAAGTTCTCACACCGAAGAATATCATTATCAATATCAACTTCATACTTCAATCTCTCATCATAACATGATGCTTAAGTTCTCACATCGGATAATATCATCATCAATATCAATACCATGCATGATAAACATCATTAGTAATAATATGACCATATCTTAGCAATATATATAAAGTCTAGGCATATAAGTGGGTTCATTCTTAGTTTATAAACTATTAGACCTTGACTCTTTGACACCGTGTTATGCTTCCGTTCTAACAGTTAGAACCAATTTTCATTCCTCACATGGAAGCAGTGTCAAGTCTCGCATTCTGGCCGATTCGGTCTTTTCCATATCATGTATAATCCATGAAACCACTCATTGCATTAGATTTAGGTTTACAAAACCTGACTAACCGATCTGGTATTATTAAGTCTCCATAACCCAATGTGGCCTATCTCATCTGGCATTCACATTGCGGCTTATCCCGTGGAACACAACAATTGGCATCTCATAAACAAATCTATCTTTTACAAATGGCTAACTTAATTTTCAAAATTACCCACATGGTTTATAATGCCGAAGCAGTGTAAAACAACACACATTTCCCCCTTAAGGTATCATTTCCTCCAACACACGATCAAGGAGAATTATCTCTTCAGATCAAATCTTATTGGTATCATCTCATAGAATATTGAAGAGATGAATAACACTTGTATCAAAAGATGCTTGAGCCACATAACTAAAGAGAAGTATTGTACCTTCTATTACTGCATTGTCTATCAGTTCTTTCATCTGAGTCCCAATCATATAGACTATCTTGAGTGGTCTGAAGACGTCCCTCAACTTGTTCAGTTTTTTATGGCACACTTCCAGGAGGACTGTATTCCTGGAGGACTGTTGAATAATTCTGCCAAAGGTAGACTGTACACATGATTGTGCCGGCCTTATATCTGGCAAGGGAACTATCCTATTACTCCTATTGTTAGGACAATCTTGCAATGACTTGTCCCCTCAACCGATAGTTGTAGTACATTTTTTTGCATGGTTTTTGGATTTTGGGTTGCAAACATTGTTTCACTGTGTGATCGGGTTGGTGACATGAGTAACATCTTAACTGCTTAGATCCCAGATTACTTGTTTGTCCAGCTGGAGACTGCCCTTTCTCGGAAATGTTTTTTATTTTTTTTGCTAAATTTCTCCATTTGTTGGGTTCGGGTGGTTCCAGAGCATTTTTATTGTGGAGGCTTTTCCAATTTCCTGTTGGTAATATCCACATCTCCTACCACTGAACTTGATTAATTGCCTCATATTCTGACATTTTCTGTTAATCATAATTGGAATTATCATACACTATTCACATAAGAGTTTATCAAACCAAACAATAAAAAGTCACGCAATAAGATAAGCACATATGCTTATCAATCAACACATCATTAGAGGCTTATAATCCTCTACATCCAAGTTTCAAATAATTATACACACATAATCAGACATATACACACAATCACACCATTGTATATGTACACATACATATAATTATTACTTATTTTACCCAAACCAATCCTCTCCAATATATCCTAGGTGCTTCCTAGGATTCTATATGTTTCATATCACCTAATTCATACATTCCTGGTCATTTCCATCCTGAACATGTGACTTGTTATTTAGGTATTTTGACATGTCTGTAGAAGCAATCAAACATCACAAGTGCATTACAAGCAAGATTCATACTACCAACCTAGTACTATTGGAAGTCCTTTATCAAGGAAATCCATCTTGTTTCACTAACACCTTTTTTGGCTTTATCAATCTCAAGCCCTTGACCCATATTCCATAAGAGATCATCACTTTCAAAAACTTGGTTTCACATATCTACTTGATATTGAAATTACACCAATTACCCAAGTCGAGAGGAATTTACTATCAATTCAACTTATCTTCTCTTCTTAATGATAAGAAGTTATCACTTCTAAACACTCGATTCTAACTATCACCTTGATACTAAATTCACACATCTCAGACAAACAAAGAGGCTCAATTTCTCATTGACCCTGGTTTCTACGTTCCCTACTTCCAAAATCAAGGGAATGAATCCAAAGTCAATTCATCAATCTACTTCCTCCCATTCGCACAGTCCGAGATTTGAACCATAATCTGTACCAAGTTGTAACGCCCCGACCCGATGGTGCGGAGCACTACTATTTTTTATTTTTTTAGAATTTCCCATCAACTAACTTCATAGCTGGGCTGGATATTCAAATTTGTCAAAAGGCCCATCATAGAAAATGTCACACGTGCTCTTCTCACATGGACTTAAACATGTACCATACGTTCCCATATACAAATACATATTTCATAAACAAATATCTCCATTTATTCGATTAGAGTTACGAACGAAAACACAACAATTTACACATGCTTAGATTTATAGTACCACAGACGGTAACATAACATCATTTGCATGAAAATAGATGTAATAAACATAATTTCCATTATCGAAAAATACGATTTACTACAAAGGCTCCCTCATCCTAAGTCAGCGGTGGAGGTTCCTCCTCCTCAGGTGCCAACCCTGCAATGTAAAGGATGTGAGCTCCAAGCCCGATGAAGAGATCTTAAAATAACACATTCATTAACCCAAAACATAATGGAGTTGAATCCTCTCCATTCCACCATCTTTCAATCTCCATTGATGCAACAATGCCCTATCAATTAATAGAAGATGCGATGAAAGTGAACCCTCTCCACTGTTCTGCATTAAACTGAGGCTTGATTGCAACTAACCGGCTTGAGTACAGGTCGATTTTCTTAAAAACTTTCTATCGGGAAAAATCGTAAAAAAAAAAAAAAAGAGGTTAAGCCCGCGAGTTTAAACAGTTTTCATAAAAACACCATGAATCGTGACCCTTAAAAACCATTTCAAAAATGATAAAATAAAAAAATGTTTTTTATTTTCAAACAATTCAATATTTATTTTTTATTTTTCAAAAAACATTTTGTGCTTAAAATTTTATTTTAACCCATCAATTAAACCTCAGTTAAAAATTTAATATTATTTATAATATAATATCCATGGCATGGGTTTGACCTAGTTTGACCATGATTGAATTTTATTTAACTCAACCTTTTACCAAAACAATTCGCTTCATGGGTCAATCTTTAAAACATTGGTTTGGGGTCTTTCTCCCTAGAGAATTCAGTCCCTTCTTAATAAATTTCCCTGGCCTAACCAAGGTTAAAACCTCTCGACAAAATCGATACTTTTAAATGACTTCAAATTTTATGTTTAAATAGACAAAGTCCAAATGCGAAATATAGTCCAATCCTTTAAGCCCATCACTAACAAACATAAATATTTTAAGGAACCTAGACTAAAGGAATCTAAAATGCTTCTTGGAACCTAAACTAAAGGAATCTAACATGCTTCTTACCTTTTGTTAGACCCAATTTGGTAATTAAGAGGATTAAATTCCTAAGGTGAAAGCCCCAAATGTTTTAGCCCATACGTGCTAACTTCCTTTGTGGTGCGTGTGTGCATGAATCTATCTTCTTGATGGGGAGGAGTAGGCCAACAAACCCAATAGTCCTTGTGGGGGGGTGATGAGTGAGAACATGTTACCACACTAGCAAGCTACCTCACTGACAGGCTACGGGCACGTTATTTCCCGCTCAAAAACTGGCAACAAGGTTCAACATACCAACATAACATGAAATAATCATGGACTATTCTAACACAATTATACATCATCCGAAATCAAGCAACATGCAAAGAGGTGTCATACAAAATAAGGTCTCTCAACTAAGAACAACGTAATTATAAAATGTCTAACCACTGCTCCTCTACAGGCACCTGCTCAAGGGGCCCTGCCTAGTCCCTTTGCAATCGGGTACCTGAAAGGTAAGGGGTGAGCTAACCAGCCCAATGAAGAGATAATGCATATCACATGTCAGCAATATAAGTAGATATCATATGCATGAATGCAAAAATATCGTAATAAAAGGGGTGCTCATGTGAATGAGATCCAACTGCACCACTAACCAATAATCCACCAACTAGTACGCGACATCATCTCGGTGGCCCACATCTGGTCCTCCAACAAACTCCTGTAGAGCAAGAGGTGAGCTAACTAGTCCAGTAAAGGGAATAACCATATCATACATCAACGACATATATATATATATATCACATGTATAGAAAAATAATGGACATCATAATAGAATGAATGTCTACGTACGAGAGTACTCAACTACATAATTAACCAATGGTCGCACCGACCAATCAGAGACATAATCTCCATAATTAACAATGGTCCTCCAACAACCCCGATCTCCCTACAAAAATAAACGGGGGACCGTATGATACACAACCGCCGGAATGCAACGGGGAAACCCGCATCCCCTATGGCGTTTCGACCGCTGGAGCATAATGGGGAAGCCAATCTCAAGGGGCAGGCACCTCAACCGCCGGAACGCAACGGGGAAACCCGCATCTCCCTATGGGGGTCTCGACCGCCGAGGTGTAACGGGGAAGTCCTCCCAACAACCAAACTCATCACATCATCATAAACATATGCACATGTCAACAGTTCCTCCATCTCAACACCCAACGACGCGTTGTCCGTTGGTGGTTACCCCCCATACATATGCATGATATTTCGATTATATATAACAAGACCTCAAAACACAAATCCACATGCTCATCATGATCTCATTCACATATTACAAATAGCACGCATCATGTTGCCAACAGGGCTCAAGCATCACATCCAAAAATCCAGACACATATCTCACTTTCAACATAAATGCATTCACATGTTATAATTAAATACACATGTTATCAATAACTTCCAAACATCATGTTCAATATTCATTTGCCCGATCAAAACTTTCCATTTAATCGCATATAGCTGACATGAGTGCAGTCGAACGGATCCCTCGCCACAGATTCATTCAACAATTCCCTTACCGAGTGACTTAATAAACGAAGGGCCCCACTAGAGTCACTTTATGTCCAAGGTTGGGGGTTAAATAGATGCAAATGCATGCTAACATTGATAAGTTCCCTCACAGTGTGTGTGGAGTCGAAAATCCATGAACCAAGAGACTTGAAAGGTTGTATGAAGCTCAGTCTGTTGAAACAAGGAAGAAAGAATAAGTGATAGAGGTAAAAAGGGCTAAAACGATACCGGACTGAAAACGGGCCTAAGACTAGGTTGGGCCAGAAAATGGGCCAAATTGGGTCGGGCCTAAGAACGGGCCAAACTGAGGCCGAATAGTTGGGCTCGCCGGAACTGGGCCGGGTCAAGTCTGGCTGGGCCGGGTCCAAGGACTGGGCCCAAGGTTGGGCTGGACCCAACAGAACTCGAGACTGGCCCTGGTTCTGGGCCCGGACTAGATCAGGTAGTTGGGCTGGGCCAGGTCTGACCTAGCTGGGCCAGACTGAACTTGGGCTTGGGTCACCGACCAAAAGGTGAACCGAGTCAACTCGGGCACACCACTAAACTGACTCAGCGATGCGACCGAGTCAACCCACTATAAGATCGAGTGAAGGGAGAATAAAGGGACAAGGGAAATCTGATAAATCAGAGAAAAACCCGGAAAAAGAAGGAGAACCCAGTAAAAATCAAGGAAAACTGAGAGGAAAAAGATGAAAACCCTTGAAATCAAGGAAAAGCACAGGTAAGGGAAAAATCTCGAGAGGGTTAAGGGTAGAGAAGAAAAAGGAGGGCAAAGCGAAGAGGATGAGAAAATGAGAGAGAAGGCATACCTGGAGTTGGCTACCACGGTGAGAAGGACGGCACCTCGGGCGGCGAAGGAGGGGTGTTGGCTTCCAATTGACCAGAGAGAGGGAGAGAGAAGAAGAGCTGTGGCGACACTGTAGCAAATCGCTACAGTGCTGCGAAAGGGGAAAAAAATAAGAAGTTGGGTTGTTTAGGGTTTTAGGGAAGGGTAAGCGTTTAAGTGTTTTGAATTCTTTTTTTTTTTCCAAATGGAATAAAAACAAATTGGAATCGAAAACCAGAAAAAAATCTCGAGTGTTGAAAGTCGAGAAGAAAAATGTATGATTTTCAACAAATTTTTCATGACTAAACATAAAAATTATGAAATTACTAAAATGTCGTTCGAGTTTTCAAACTCGAAATCAGATAACTAAGGCCCACCACGGAGCCCACACTCTCCTCACTGCTACTACGGTCCAGAAAACAACTCGGAGGTCCGAAAACTCTCCAAAAATGAGGAAAACTCGAAACGGGTCGTTACAGGTTGTCACGAATTTCACATCGAGAATAGATGAGTGATGCACATACATGCGGCTTGGTCTTTGTATGTGTGGTATAAACTAAGTGTACTCGATGAACCATTAGGTTTATGAAATGTGTTTTTGAATATGGTTTTGATGAATAATGGTATTTCTAGAAAATGAGACAGGGTTACAGAAAATGACTTTGCTGATTTACCAAATTGATGTTTTACTTTAAAAATGGTGAGTCTTCTCATGATTTTTTCAATTGAATGGTGTATGTGAATGTCAAATTATAATTACTTTGATATTATGTTGATAGATGAATGTATTATGAATAAGATGTTCTTGTTTATGTTTATGCTGAGACTGGGTTGGGAATTGTCCACGCAATCTCCTACTGGGCGTATAGCTCATGAATTCTATTGAATTACAAGGTTCCAGTTTGAGGAGGGGCAAAATGAACTCTTAAAGTTAACGTGAAAGCACCAAATCTTGGATTGCTTAAACCCGATAGATTATTTATTTCATTGAGAATAATTTATTTTGTATTGTGATTTTTATTCAAAGACTTGGTATGATTTAAAGTTGTATTTATTTGAGTTATTAGAAGTGAAACCTTGAGGCCGAGTTAATTTTATCTAGATGAATGATTTGAGATTGTGATGATGAATACATATAATTATGAAGGAGATATTTGGAGAGGACAGGAGGACCCATTGTAGTAAGGGGAAATGATGTATGTGATGTATGAATGTATAAAAGTGATATTACATGTTATACAAGTTTAAACATGTGTAGAAATTTGGAAAAGTCTAAAATACAGACGGAACTTTGTCTAAATTTTGGTAGAATTTCTGTCTCATAATTAGACATTTAGTTTTCTTCCCTAATTTTATTTAAATCACATCCTGAAATTTTGGGGTGTGACACAGTTTGCAATGAGGTTCATCTGTTTTTTTTCGAGGCAAAGTTTCTAAAATCGTAAGAGAGTGAGCTAATCAGCCCAGTGAAGAGAAACAATAATATCCACATAACATGTTATCAACCAAATATTCTTAATAACCTAAACCAAGGTATCAATTAGGACACCTATGTCATATTATCACACAACACATAACATGTGGTTAAAAACACCCAAGTCTCGGAAAAAAAAAAAAAGCATGCAACTCGACGCACGCTAAACGAAATGTGAGGCAACTTGTGTTTCTAGCATAGGGTCCTACGACCCTTCTAGTTCCCATTGCAACGTAGGTCATCGCGTGTTTGACAATGCGGGGCCTAGATCCTATTGCAATATGCAACGTAAGTCATTGCGTAAGTCACAACACGAGGCCCAATGCCTATTGCAGTTATGTTAGAACCTAGGCTTCCAACCTAAATGACTAGTCTGTTAGGTAGAGTGACCCAAGTCCTTTTATAAACCCCTAGATCTCCCTCTACAATTCCAATATGGGACTCGTTCGCAGCAGCCCAAACAATCTCCCATTCGAACGAGACCCTCATGAGGAGAGGTGACGCTGGCCATCCCGTTCGCCTAGGGGATCTCCTGAGCCCACATGAGGTATCCTGAGACTTGGCTATGATTCCATTTGTTAAGACCTGGGCTTCCAGCCCAAAAGACTAGGCTGCTAGGTGGAGTGACCCAAGTCCTTTATAAACCTCTAGATATCCCTCTACACTTCCAATGTGGGACTCATTCGCAGCAGCCCAAACAACCCCTCTTGAATGAGGCCCTCCGGTTGAGAGTGTGACGTCGGCTATCCCGTTAGCCTGGGGATCTCTTATGCCCACATGAGGTAGCCTGAGACCTGACTCTGATACCACTTGTTAGGACCTGGGTTTCTAGTCCAAGAGATTATTGACTCAAGTCCTTTATAACCCCTAAATCTCCCTCTACACTTCCAATATGGGACTCATTCGTAACCCCAACATCCCCCCTCAAACGAGGCCCTCCAGTGGAGAGAGCGACACCGGCCATCCTGTTTGCCTGGGAGATCACCTGAGCCCACATGAAGTAGCTTGAAACCTCATTTTGATACCACTTGTTAGGACTTGGGCTTCCAGCAAAAAAAACTAGCCTGTTAGGTGGAGTGACCCAAGTTCTTTATAAACCCCTAAATCTCCCTCTACACTTCCAATGTGGGACTCATTCGCCGCAGCCCAAACATGTTTTACTACAGTGCGGACCTTCACAGAATAATCATCACAAGCCACAGACCAGTGCCTCATGAAGACATATCTACACTATCGATTAATGTTGTATAATCATCGCGATAGTCAACCAGTGCCTCACAAAGACATATCCACATTGTCGGTCAACGCCGTATAATCAAAGTAGCTGCCGACCAGCACCTCACAAAGACATATCTACAATGTTGATCAACACAGTATAATCATTGCGACCACAAGGACACTACACTGTCGATCAACGTAGTATAATCATTGCGACCGGTGATCAGTGCCTCACAAAGAACTATCCATCTAGCCCATAACCCCATACACACAACATATTTACTTATGCAATAAACATAATGTCCACATAATTATCATCGTTAACACATGTTCATTCAGCATAACATGTACATCATATCACATGCTCACGTAAATTCATCATAACTCATAATCACATGGTCTATCATACTCATATCTTGACAAAGTTTTATACCATATCACATGTTCACGAAGTTCCATACAAAATCACATATTCACAAAGTTTCATACAATATCACATGTTCAGAGAGTTCCATACAATATCACATATTCATAGAGTCCCATACAATATCACATATTCATAGAGTCCCATACAATATCACATATTCAAAAACAATATTGAGTTGGGCCTTTGAAAATTTTGAGAGAAAATTAGAGTGACTCAGAGTGGATTCCAAATTGTCCCATGTTCATCTAACTAAGAACGAGAGTGGGTGCAAATTTTGGGGTCTAATTGTTCAAATCACAGTTATAACTAAAATCAAAGTTTTGCACCTAATTTTTGAAATTAATTAAATACATACAAAAATTCATAATTTCCTTCAAAAGCCATTACTTGAGCTCTCAAGCTCGGATTTGACCATACTTGGACTTGTTGGAAATCCTACAACGAGATCTAAACTATTTTTAACTCAAAATGGGAATTCCAAAAATTCCTTGAAAAATGTGATCTCAGATTGGGTCATTACACAGTAGATGACTGACCATACTTAAACCTTTTTATACATAGGAGACATGACTAGCCTAATTATTACTATGCAACACATCCAACCAAATGAGAGTCTACACTCATTTAAGAGGAAAAATTTGTATGAGTCTTACTAAAAAAAATCCTTAGGTAATGGGTGAATCTAAAAAAGATCTTTTAATACCCTGACCCAAATTAGGCGAATTTAGCTAAATAAATTCCTCTTAGACCAGTTAATCTCGAAGATTTCAGTTAAAGCATTGTGAAAAGTCCAGGTGTGGCCCAATCCGAGCTTGAAAGCTCAGTGATCCAAATCGTCCAACTGGAGAGGCAAAATGGTAATTTACCACTTACTGTTATTATTTTATTATTTGTGTCAATATGTGATTATTATTGGATGATATTATTTACCTTAATCAAGGATTCCTATTTCTGATTTTAAAATAATTTTATTTTCATAAAATAGTATTTAAAACTACCCGTCGAAACCCCAAAAGGGAGAAATAAATATTTTTAAATGGTTTTTGAAATGAGAATTTTTTTGAAACAAGTATAGTATGTTAGACCATTTTAGTATGGTCTAATTTATTCTTTCAAACCCCAAAAATGAGGACTTTAAATCGCTTTATTTAACACAAGTTAAAATAATCAAATAGTCTGAAATTATGATTTTTATTTAAATCTATGGTTTTTGGTGAGTTTTAAATCTCCAAATTTTTATGATGATTAAAGTTTTTAAAACTCAACTTATCTGTCAAGTTCGATTAAATTTTCAAGCTTTAAAAGTATTGTTTTAAGTTAAAAATCGATTTTAATCAAAAGTGAACCTTTTTGCAAAATCAGAAATTGTGGAGGACTTATCTGCAACCAAACCAACCGAACAGTAGTTTACTGTACCGGACGTCGGCAGCAATTGCATGCAGATGCCCGATGGCCTCCATGGATTGATCAGTTGATCCTATAAAACTACCCCCTCAGCTCAGCTGATTTCCTCCCTCAAAAAGCCCCATCTCTCAGTCTCATCTGCTATCTGGTTTTCCAGCTGATCACCCCTCTCCCTCTCTCTGTTTTCCAAGTTTTCTTCACTGTAGCTTAAAGAGGAAGTATTTTTAAAAGTCTGAATTTTCAACCCATGAACTCAAGTGAAGGTAACCACTGTGTTCCTCTTTAAATTTTAACTAGTTTAGAATCAAGTAGAAGCAAATTTGGCCAAGTTTTGAGTGAGTAAAACCGATTTCAAGTTTAAGAAAAATCATAATTTTTCTTGTATCAGTGTGTTTTTGGTGTTAAAATTCGATGGCCTATTAAGTGTTAAAGCTCCAAACCACTCCATATGGAAAGAGGACTCACTAAGGAGTCCATCTGACCACTTGGATGTGAAAACCGAATCGAGAAAACCCACTATTTCTAGATTCGTATTTCACGGAGTTACTGCCAGTTACTGTCTGCTGTTGCAGATAGAGGAGGAACATGACTCTCGAACGGTCCGAGAGTTGTGCTTCGGACGTTCCGAGCTTCAATTCGAAGTTCTGAAGCATCCGAAGCTAGCCATTCTCCGCCGGACGTTCCGAGTCCTGTTCAGAAGGACCAAACCCCTTTCGGACGAATCGAACTTCAATCAGCATGATCCGAGACACACAAACCCACTGAAGCCTATTTTTCTCTGTTTTTCGGTTCGGAAGGACCTTCGGACGATCCGAGACCTGATCTTCGGACGGTCCGAGACCTGATCTTCGGACGGTCCGAAGATAGACCCAAGTTCTGAAGTCTGTGACTAGTTTATACTGTGGTTCGGATGATCCGAAGCCACAATACCTGGTTCCGAGGTATGATATCCTGACCCATGAGCCAGAGGCCAGACCCTAGATAGGCTGATCCAAGTGAAACTGGGCCCTGTCGGACTGGCCAACAGAATGGGCCGGTTGGATCCGACAGCCCAGCAGTGGGTGTGAGTTGTGGAAAGTCCCACATCGGAAGTTGAGGAGTTTGAGAGGGAATTTATAAGTAGCATTACTCCCTCAAACCAGCAAGACGCGTTTTGGACCCAGACTTGGGCCGGGTTCGATCCAAAAACCATGAGGGCTCGCGCGTGTGCACGTGTGTGCGCATGTGAGCCCAAAGCAGACAGTATCTTGCTGGGCAGAGCCCCAAGCCCTTTTTATGGTTTGGGCTGTTACAAATGGTATCAGAGCTCTGGGTTCTACACTCGGACTGTGTGGGCTTACTGCCTTCCCTTGGGTTCGTTGGGTCGAGCCAAGGGCGGCTCTGGGCTTTAGGGGGTGGATTGTGATATCCTGACCCATGAGCCAGAGGCCAGGCCCTAGATAGGCTGATCCAAGTGAAACTGGGCCCTGTCGGACGGGCCAAGAGAATGGGCCGGTTGGATCCGACAGCCCAGCAGTGGGTGGGAGTTGTGGAAAGTCCCACATCGGAAGTTGAGGAGTTTGAGAGGAGGTTTATAAGTAACCTTACTCCCTCAAACCAGCAAGACGCGTTTTGGACCCAGACTTGGGCCTGGTTCGATCCAAAAATCGTGCGGGCTCGCACGTGTGTGCGCGTGTGAGCCCAAAGCGGACAGTATCTTGCTGGGCCGAGCCCCAAGCCCTTTTTATGGGTCGGGCTGTTATACGAGGCATGTTCTGAGGAACCCAGTTTTTTAATTTAAAATCTTGTTTGATTGATGATGCATGTTTTAGACTTAAGTTTTAATCTGATGTTATACCCCATTAATAATTTAAAAGTGTACTAACCCTTCTTCTCTTATTACTATAGTGTATATACTATTTATATTCACTTCTAGGCTGACTCTATTTGTCGAGCATTGAGTGTCTTCACTTCCAGGCCGACGCTATATCTGTCGAGCACTGAGTGACCTCGAGGCCTTGTTAACATGTCAATCTGATCCTATCCAGAAAACAATACGAGAAGTGACTTGAGTATTTAGACCTAACTCAATACCTCAATCTGGTCATGCCCAAAAGACAATATGAGATTTGGACTGAACACCTATTATTACTATATTGTGGATTATTATAACTTAAAATGGTTAGAAACCAAGTAGGAGACTCAATTCCATTTATCTTGGAGATTTTTGGAAAAACAGTATAATTTTGAAATACTACTGTATGTATGCATTTGAATGCTATGTAAATTAACCAACTATGTAACACCCCACCCTTCTCGTATCGAAATTCAACATCTGTTTTTTTTTTTAAATATCAGAGTATGAGCAAGAGCGAAATGTCATGACGCAAGCTAAGTCCGAACTTCCAAGTCCGACCCTTAACTGGCTAAACCTATGTGTGAATGGACCAAGTCCAGGAAAACAGTTCACACATAGCGTTACGATACACATGCGGAATAAATCATCATTGCAGAATCATGATAAAACTCATATCCAAACCATTTGATAGCAAAGTACTTAGTCAATAAATCAAATCACATTATCCAACTGATTATCCAAATAATATCCAAGCATAGCAAAATATCTAAGTTATTACATTCTGAAAACCAGATACTCCAAATACAAATCCATGAGTATCTTTATTCAAAAGTATGTAAAATAAAACATCCAAGCTCCTATGCCTGGCCTTCCTTGTGTTCCCTGTTTTCCTCATTTCCTACATCATTCACTACATGGTAGAAGTAGGGCGTTAGAACAACGCGTCCAGTAGGTATTCCAGTTAAGGCTAACACATGGGTTAGTACCAAAAATCTAGATATAACATATAGCAGAAATCAGGGGTAATAAATCATAATATACTCATAAAACATGATATCCAAAATAGGGTATGATAATAGAGATCCAATCATACCGATAAAACCCAAAACCTTTCATGATAATAAAATCGTAATCATGCTAATTCAATGCCATGCCATGCTATCATATGCAATGAGTCCCATCCATCGTAAACACATGGTATCCACCTGATGGAATTCTCCTCATCAAAGTATGCCCCACAGATGCCTTACGGACGTCCCGACAGAGTGTGGGCTCCGGTTACACAGTATCCTCTTGATGGAACTTTCCTCATCAAGGTAATCTTTCCGGTGGAATTCTCATCACCAAGGCAGGCCCCACAGTTGCCTTACGGACTTTTCGACGGAGTGTGGGCTCCGGTTACCTGTCATCCCTCCCATGCCATGCATGAGATGAAAATGCTACATGTTATGCAAATAAAGCAAATCATAGCATTTAAAATCCAATATTTAAAACATATAATTTTGCATCATAAAACATCATAAATGAAGTAAAAACAATGTACATAAGCCCATGGTTTCAAAGAGGTGGAATCTTACCAAAGACCGCTACGCGTCTTTGCGTCTTTCGTCCAAGAATTGATCACCGATCGTGCATCGTTTGCGAGATCCCGTTACCTTATAAGATAACAATTTATCATAACCAAGTCCCACTTGATTTTCACAATTCCAAGTCCACAAACAAAACCCTATGGGGTTCGGCCATACACCATGGCCGAAACCCATGGTCTACCATTTTTGTCCATAATTACAATAATGCCATTGAACCTAACCATAGACTTCTTTCTTGCTTAGATTTCAAATAAGTCATTCATACTTCCAAAGCACATAATCCCATAAAATAATTCATGGGGTTCGGCCATACACCATGGTCGAACCCAATGTTCCATATTTTTCACATAATTAGAAAAATGCCATCCATGGCTATTATTCCATAGTCCCATCTTTTCCATAATTAAAACAGTTGTCTAAGTTAATGTCTAATCCACAAATCATCATAAGTCCATAAAATAAGCTTCATGGGGTTCGGCCATACACCATGGCCGAACCCATGATCCTCCAATTTGACCTTTATTTACAACTTTGCCACTCCTTAAAATTAACCAATAGTCTGATCCTTGGATCGTTAAACATAAATCATAATTTAATTCATAGGGTACGGCCATGGATGCCTAAATTTCCTTAAACAATCTCTACCATTCTATAATTGGAAGGTTTCCATAATTAAACTCCAACTTTCCATAATTGGAGGGTTTCCATAATTAGCAACTACCTTCCATAATTGGAAACTTTCTAAGATTAGAAAACTCCTTTCCAAAATTGGAGTGCTTTTTAATTTAGCCACCCATTCCATACATGGAAGCTTTCTACTTTCAGGAACTCCTTGCATAAATGGAAGCCTTCTAAGTTTAGCAACCCCTTTCCTTAATTAGATAGTTTCCTATTTAATCTTCAGTCCTAATCCATCCACCATTCCAAAATTATCCCATGGGGTTTGGCCATACACCATGGCCGAACCCTATGGTTCATGATCTTGGCCATTGCTTTAGATCCAATTAAAATCCATCACCAATCCATAAAAATGTTTGGTGGGGTTCGGCCATACACTATGGCCGAACCTCACCCCTTCTTTTTATTATTTTAGATCCAACAACTTAGCCAATACCTTCCATAAATAATAAGGTTTCCAAAAATAACTCTAGTGGGGTTCGGCCATACACCATGGCCGAACCTCACCCTTGGAGATCTAAGTCCATCCTTTTACATTTACTTTCCAAATTGGTAAATCAACTCCATGGAGTTCGGCTATAAACCATGGCCGAATCCTATGATCCTAGATCCTCTCTTTTTAAATCCCATAATACTCAATTAATAATCATGGATCTTCCATTTAATCCATTCAAATTTACATATCATTTACACCAAACAATCTCCATGGTTTTCATTCTTAAAAACCAACAATTAATTCAAAACTTTCCATGGGGTTCGGCCATGCACTATGGCCGAACCCTATGGTTCTTTCTTTTCCATTTAACCCATCAAATCATCTCCAATCTTTCTCCATGGGGTTCGGCCAACCACCATGGCCAAACCCTATGGTTCTTTTGTTTCATAAAATGAAATTATTTAATCAATTAGATACTAACCTCTTTTCAATTTCCTTGTTCTTCTAATCTTTCTTCCTTCTTCTTAATTTTTCTCCAACCAAGAACACCTCTTGTTGGCTGCCTTCTTTCTTCTCCTTGCTCTTTGGCGTGAGAGAGAACTTGGGAGAGAGAGAGAGATGTAAAATTCGACTAAAGGGGTTGTAAACCGTGCACCCCTTGCTACCTCTCCTCTTTATAATCTTCCTTGATCCCATAATTAGAAGGTGTTTAAGATAGGCAACTCCTAAGGCCGTGCGCCCCCTTGCTATAGATGGCCATGCCGACCTCCCTTGTTTATTTAAGAACCTTCCCTTAATCCTATCTCTATTTAAATTAGATAGTTTCCTTGGCTACCAATTCATGCGCATAATATAGATATAAATATCCAAAATTCGGCCATGCTTAATCTTTTAATTATTTCATAGATATCTCATCCATTTTTAAATATTCTAGCATATCATTGTGGATTTAAAATCCCACATATCTCTCATGTGCATAATCTATGGATTTCACATTCAAAATTTGGCCAAGGCAATCTTTTATTAAATTTTTGATAAAACCAATGTCACAATTTAATTGGGTCATGGCCCAATTCCTTATCCATATAAGATCCAATTCTAAAATTCACAATTTAAAATGGACAATTTTCATATAAACTAATAATCTGAAAATCCGGGGTATTGCAAACTATTGATTGTGCACTTGTTTGCATGTTGAACAGAGACCGCGGTACCACACATTTTCGGCGAGGGAACTTAACTTTGAAGTAGATATAATCAGGTTTTTAATGAGATTGATCTTGAGCAATGAGTGGTTTCAAGTTGATGAACCCACCTATGTGCCTAGACATGATGCACTATTGTAAGAAGTGCTCATGATAATTGTGAATGTTTATGATGTTGAGATATGTAATACTGCTTCCACGTGCCATTGACTATTGAACCAATATCGGTCATGTGTGTGAGATAGTTTACATCTACTGGACTAGAGGTGTTGACAGTTGCTGACTTGAGGAGTGTCAGTATCGACCATATGAGGGCCGGAGATGTACTTGTAAGGATGTATTTTGACCGTGTCAGGACTTAATACGATAGTCTCAGCGTAGTATGTAGGCGTTATGTTGGATGACAACAATTATGGAAATGATGATGAGATTATACTGGATATTGAGAATTTATTGTCAAGCATGAGATATTATATTTCAAATGTTGATTATGTACTAACCTGATATTTCATTAGACTACATTGTTATATTTCTTTCACTGGGCTAGTTAGCTCACACCACTCACATTTCAGGAGATGTGCCCGAGGAGGAGAACCCTCCGTATGAAGCTTAGGATGAATAAATTGCTGAATTGCCTTGGGATTCCTACTGAGGGGAATTCTATTATCTTTGTTTTTTGGTTCCTTGAACCGTTTGCTTATGTAAAGTACCGCGTGTGGTACTTATTTTGTTTGGACTTCATGTACTGAACTACCATGTGTTCCATAGTTACTCTGATGATGTTGTAATAATAATTCATTGTTAAAATTATGTGTTTATGTTTGTGTTTCTTTTAGGTAGACTCATGGTATGTGTTTGAGTTCACGTGTTGAGATTATGTGTGACCTTTGGGCCTAACCGTTGATCCGGCCCAGTTAGACTTCTTGAGGTTAGTTTTAAAAAAAAAAAAAAAATTAGTCATGTTCCGAGTCCACTTTTCGGGTCGAGGCATGACAGATCTCATCTGAAATGTTTTACAGCTAAAAGGAAAAAAAATTGAGGTGCATGGATGAATAGATATTTAGTATTTAGGGAAATTTGAATAGAGTAGTGGAAGCAAGTATACCGATGGCAAATACCGTTATCGCAATATTATCGGGAATTTACCACTACTTTCGTTTTCATTGATAAAACCCTGATAAAAATGCCATAAAAAAACGTGGTACCTTAATTTGTTGCCGTTATTAATATCATTTTTTATTAATTTTGTATGGATCTTACTACTAAACTTCTAAGTTCTAAATTTATAATTTAATTTTCTTCGATTCTCTTCTTAGTTCGATTCTTCTTTTATTTTGATATTTTATAATTTTGAAAATGGTATTTAGCAAAAAATTTATATAACACTAGATAAAATTCTATGATTCAAGAAATATTAGGTGATAAGTTATATATTATTTTTAGATAATTAATAAAGTAAATTATTTTCTATAATATATTTGTACACAATCACAAATTTATTAATAATTCTTTCAAGTAAATATCATTTTTATCGTATAAATGTTTATATTTTTTATATTTTTTTCTCAATAATTTTTCAATAAAAATCCAAAAATGTCAAAAATATCCTAATATTAACATATTATATCAAAAATAGTATCTGGTGATGTTGGCTGTTAGATGTGGTAAATAAGAGACATTTTTTTTTTAATGAGACTCTCTACCTAACACCGGATAAAGAATTCCCGCACCCATGACCTGCCAGTATTAATGTCAGAGAGGGACCTGCACAAGGCACGTGAGCGAACAGATCAAGGAGGCCCACGTGCCTTTGTCGTTGATTCGTCGCTCCAAACATGAAATCCTTACCCGTCTTGATTCGTGTTCGTCATATTAGATGGCGACGGGCAGATACAATAATGTCCTAATGTGGTACTGAAATCCACCATTGATTCTCCAGTCTGTCCACGTGCCTTTATTGTTGATTCGTCACTCCAAAGTCCAAACACATCAAATCCTTACTCGTCAGATACAATATCGTAATATGGTACTGAAATCCACCATCGATTCTCAAATCTGTCCACGTGCGTTTGTCGTTGATTCGTCACTCCAAACACGAAATCCGTACTCGTCCCGATTCGTGTTCGTGATATTGGTTAGCGATGGGCAGATGCATTGTACTAATGTGCTACCGAAAGCCACGGTTGATTCTCATGATAAAAACCTGTCCTGAACTCTTCTGCCGGAGCCATTTGACCCCTTTTCTTACTCCCTCTCTCTCTCTGGAATGGTGATGGCTGTTGCTCTCAAAAGCTCCTTTCTTTTCCCATCCACAAAATCTCACAACCGTTTTCACCCGTCCCATTCTCTAAACTTCGTTGTTTCTTCCAAATCTTTGCGGCCAATGGCTACCCTTAGTCTCACTCAAACTGCTGGTATCACAGAAACCTTTTCCAGATTGAGAAAACAAGGCAAAGTAAGCATTTTCTAGTCCTTAATGGCTGTACTTTTTTTTTTTTCTCAAGTCTCTCTCCTATTGTTTCTTTTGTTTTCTGCTGTATTGGATTAATGACTATTTTGCATTTTGGGTTTGGGTCTGTTTTGGTTTTCCATTCGTTCTCAGGAGATTTGAAGTGTTTTTTTTTTTCTATATTCATTTGTTTGTTTTTGCGGAACAGAGAAACACTATCTTCTTGAAGTTGAAGGAACGTTGATATTTGCAGTCTCTTGATTTGGCCCTTTTGATCCATTCATTCAACATTTTATCTCGGTTCTCTGCTGTTTTAGATTAATGGGCATTTGCATGTTGGATTTTTGGATCTATTATTGTCCGTTTGAATGTGTTTTGGGGAGATTTCACTTGTTTCTTTTTCAGATTCAGTTTTTTTTTTGGTTTCAAGAATACAAGGAAAGACAGTAATTTATCTCTTGATTTCGCTTTATTGCATTTAAATTTTCATCACTTTTTCTCTTTTTTCTGCTGTTTTGCATTAATCATTATCTTGCCTTTTGGACTTTCAGGTCAGTTTTCATCAGTTTCAGTGTGTTTTCTCGGAGGTTTGAATTGGGATTTTTTGGATTTGGTTATTTGGTTTCAAGAAAACAATGAAACATAGTATTTCCAGATTAATTTATCTTATTTGGATTTAACTCAAACACCCAATAGTTTTATCTTTTTTTTTTTTTTTGATTAATGGGTAATTTGCATGTTGGGTTTTGGGTCCTGCTTTCTTTGCTTTTGATGCTATATTGGGAAATTTGAATTTGGTTGCTTGAGTTCAATTCTTTGCTTCCATGAAAACAAAGAAAGATAATAATTTTAATTTCTTGTTCTAACACACGTCATTCACAAGGGTCTTTAGCATAGTTTGCAAGTTCTCATTATAGTAAACATAAAGGTTGTGTACTTGGTTCATGACGTCATATAAGAAGATTTTACTCTTTTAGTTAGTAGTACTTTGCAACTTTGGCTATGTTTTGGTAATTATTGTAATTTAGTTGTTCAACTATTATGTTCTCTGGTTACTTTGATATGAAATGGATGTAGGTATTAACCAGCATGTGCCTTGTGGTGTTGATTTTTTTTTTTTTTTAAGTTTCTAAAGAAACTAGAAAATTATAAATGATTGATATTTTTTAGAATTTACAAGTTTGATCTTGTACAGCAAGACATATACTGTTTTATAATGTGGCTCCAATCATACTGTTGAAATTTGGGTTGTTTTGTTACCTTTTTTCATTTTCTTGTTTCCCTTTGTTTTGGTTGAATGACTTTTTTGGATAATTGAACTTCATTTTGACAAGTACGAATATGTTGCTACGTATTGGGAGTGAGTTGACAATTTCACATTCAGATACTTGTTTGCCTTATGGAATCTGAAGGAATTGGTTTGCATAATGGAATGTCAGTTCTGATAATTATTTGTTTTGCAAAGTAGAAAGATGTATTTCAGATTATTATGCACATTTATGCATTTGAGGTTCAGAGTATGTAGAGTATGTTAGTTCTATCCCCTTTTTTGACCAAAAGCCTAGTTCCACCCTTGAAGATACTTCCCCCCACGTCTCCACCTTGTTCTAGTCTCCACCAAGTCTTAATCATCGTGGATCCTTTCTTTTCTACATTATCACTTAAGTACCAACCACTAGCCTCCTCCTGGCCATACCTGGCTGTCGAGATTCTATTCTCTCCCAAATCTCCATGCCCACTTGCACGAAAGAGCTTGGCTTCTCAACTTCAATGGGACTAGTCCTAGTCCTCCCTTAGATTTTGGTTTGATTAGCTCTGACCATGCCACCAGATGAACCCTCCCCTTTTGTCTCTGTCTCCCCACATTTTTTTTCTAAAAAGCTGTTTTTTCTTCCTAGCAACATTGGCATTTCGAAGGGGGAGACATAATATATTGGAAGATTCATCAAGTCGGATTTGATACCCTCCCACCAAGAGAGAGATACTTCCTGCCCCACCTAGCCAATCTTCGTTCCACCTTTTCTATGACCGGGGTCCAAAGTTTTTGTGTCTTGGATTCCTTTCCATGGGCAATCCCATATAGATGAAGGGAAGATTCCCTATGCCACAACCCATTCCTATTTCAAGGTCCTTAAGGTGATCCTCTGCCAAATTGATCCCAGTGATGGTACCTTTACCAAGATTGATTCTGAGACCCGACACTAATTCAAAACATCTAAGAATGGTCTTGTAGCCCAATAATTCCTGACGAACTGCTTCATAGAAAAACAATGTGTCGTATACAAACTCTAGATGAGTAACTGTTGATCCCTCTGGCGCTGTCTTGAACCCTTTTACCACTCCCAACTCTCTAGCTTTTTCCACTAATTTGTTCAGACTTTATATATTCTAGTGGATGTGAACAATATATTGTTGATTCTCTTGTGAGTCCATAAAAAATGGTCTGATTTTATTCTCTCCGTGCCTTTATCAGTTTTTGCTGTTATTTTATGATTATTAGTGGGCCTTACCGGCCTTAAGTGCATTTTTTAAAATTTTTTTTTTTTTAAAGTCATGTTAATGTTGTGGGACTCGTTTTTGGACAGAGTTGACCCGAATCACCTTATTTTGGAAAGTCACTGCATTAGTTGTAAATTTGTAATTGATTAGTTCTTTCCTTTTTTGGCCACTCTGATGGCTCTCTGTAATATATTTATACCGATGTATCTCTCTTCGTCAATAGATGAAATACAAGTCAGAGAAGAATTCTTCTCCATATTCTCTCTTTTCCTTCTTTTCTTATTATTATTCTACACTTAAGTCTTATGTTTTGGGAGACTTGGGAGTATCAAGTTTCAAGTAGCATAGCCTCTAAGTAGCCTGTCTCCATGCCTAGGTGGCTTTAATACCTTATATCACTGCTGGTGATCCTGATCTGTCTACAACGGCAGAAGCATTGAAAGTTCTGGATTCTTGTGGCTCAGATATAATTGAATTGGGCTTACCCTATTCTGATGCGTTGGCTGATGGACCAGTTATTCAGGTTTGATTTTCTTGTGTTCTTTCTAAAATTCTTTTTAATTTGTCTTTTGAGGTATCATGATTTATTGTGTTGTTTACAGGCTGCCGCTACTCGTGCACTAGCGAAAGGGGCAAATTTCAATAACGTTATTTCCATGTTGAAGGAGGTAATTATTTAAGGCACAACTTAAATTTGTAAAATGAGCATATATACAACGCTTAAATGATTCATTATATTGCAATGTTTTCTCATATTTTAATGTAGAAATATTAAACTTTGATGGAGCCTCACTTGGAATATAATTTTTTTCCATGTAATTCCCTAAATGGTGGCCCAATCTAATGCTTCTGATTCAGTCCAATTCTGTTATCAATGTATGGAGAATGTGAATTGATTGTTTAAATGACTATATCATGGCCTACTTGGTCATGACAAATTTTTTGCTTTAATCAATTGATTAGAATTGGTTTTTGTCAGTTGGCTGAATGATCCAATTCCAATCCCAAGTTAAGGAGGGTTGTTCAAGAGGATCTGTAAACTGGATTGTTGCAGCATCTGTAAATTGGATCACTTTCTGATTGTTGATTGCCATAATTCTACAATTGAAAATGGTGATATGATTAGGAAACTCATTGGAGTTCTTGTAGCAATATGATTGAGCATAGGCCAAAGGGGTACAAAATGAGCCTAGGGTTTGTGTACAAGGCTGATAGGAGGCCCAACAGATGCATGGGGTCATCATCATCATCTTCAAGCCATTTATCCTCATTTAGGCTACAACAATGAGCTTTTACCAATTGTGCTCTATAGATTCTTGTCTCCCAACAAATTCATGTGATTTCCAACTTAATGGGATTTTACATCTTATGCTTTGATTGGATTTTATTTCTTGCTTCTAGTTATTTACTTAAATAACTAGTTAGTTGTAATAATCTTACTAATTTTTGTTATATTTAATGGTTTAGATCAAAAGCTTTGCGCTGCGCTATCAATGTCAATGTAAAGGTCATTTGGGATTTCTTTTATTTGGTTTAGAATAGTGAATATTGACATTTTATAGTCTAACAAATCCCTTTTTTTAGAAGTAATAGTGAAAATTCATTAAAAAAGAAAAGAAGTACATATACATAGAGCATGGTCTAAAAGGATTAGACCACAAAAATTGAAAAACAACATGTAATAGAAAATCAATACAATGGTACAACAAAAACAAGAATAAATATCATAAGAAAAAGATGCCTGAGAAATGATTCCCAATTCCCAATTGGAAAAATAGTCTGCCACTCTGTTAGTTGAGCGCCCGACCTTAACAAAAGATAAATCCATCCCTACAACCAATTCTCTAACCTCCTTTACCGTATTGATCATTCGCCATGGAGGATGCATCATTCCCTTTTCCCATTTGAAAGAATTAGCCGAATCCCCTTCAATAACAAGCTTACCGCCCATGAACTTTATAGATGGTCAAAGCTCTCCTAATACTAAGTATTTCCACCTCATTTGAATCATTGATTCCCACCGACTCATTGAACATGATAGATGTTTTGCCCCTATGGTTCCTAAGCATACCGCCTATCCCAGTTGGCCCTGATTTTCTCCTAGCTGCTCCATCTACATTAAATTTCATGATGCCCTGTTCTGGTAGCTCCCATCTATCCTCCGATCTCACTTTTCTCTTATATCACCTCATGCACCCTTCCCTAGACAAGAGGAGATCGTTTATTTTGAGACCCTTAAACTTGGTGTCAGCCAGTAGACAAATGCAAAGTTTGCATTTAGCGACATGGAAAAGCTCATTCTCATCTGATGACTTGCCCTCAAAACATTCTAGCATTTCTTTCCTTCCACTCAGTCCAAAAAATTACAGTGTAAATGTTTGCCATGTGATTTTCAATATGGGGTTTAATCTCGATAAGAACCACGAGAGCCCACTGTTTCTCTACACAACCTATCAAAAACCCATTGGTAAACCAAAAAGAATTCTAATTCCCTTGTGTCTACTCTCAAGTTCTTCATCCTTGGTCTTTAGGTTCAATCAAATTTTCTTGTAAGATCCTTTTCAAGGTTTTTTTTTACTTTCCACATCATCTCTTCAATTTCCTCATCATTCTACCCATTTCAACCAACAATAATTTGGTTTTGGATTGGTTGTTATTTCCATAATTATTTCAAAGATTGTTATTTTAATAATGTTTCCAAGGTAATTAAGGACTTGATAAGTCATATTTTCCATCATGTCTTTTGCTGATCCATCATAATGGAGTTCAAAGGAATTAGTAGCATATTGCTTGGTTGTTGCTGGAAAAAAAAAGAGAATAACACCGGAATGGGCATCCATGACCTAAGACATAATTTATTGCTTTTTGTGCACAAAGATTTTATGTTTTGAAGCTTTCACAGCATCCTCCTTTTACATAGGTTTGAGCCTGGCCTGAGCATGGAATCCAAGCTCGAGCTTTAACCTGATTAGCATTCAGACGAAAAATTATGCCCGGTTAGCATTTGGATTAAAGATTGATGGTCAAGTTTATTTTTCCTTGTAGGGCTCTTCAGGCTTTCAGTCAAATGGGCCAAATTCCAATACCTATATGTATGTTATTGGACCTTTATAATCTTGGTAAAGATGATTCCCATGTGCATGGCATTTTAATACTTTTGTTTTTGAGAGAGGACATTTGTTACATGATGCAGAGCATAAATACCAGTCCTTTTTTTTTTTTTTGCTATTTTCGTGTCTCTGCTATTTTTGTTATGCTTTATTTTCTTTCTTTCTTTTGTTAGTTTATTTTTAGATGAGAATAATTATGTAATTTTAGTTTCCTTATTTGGGGTAAGGTCTTATTATATAAACCCCTCTCTTTTGTAAACTCAACCACCGATGAATGAAATAAAATTGAAGTTCTTCAGTAAGAATTGTGCGAGAATACCTTGGAGCGAGTCCTTGGAAACTCTGGTGAGATATCGGAGAGGTGAGAGGCCTTGGCATGAGGCTATCCTTTCATTTTCTTCAGGTACATATCTTCTTCTTCTTCTCTCTTCTTCTCTGCGACCCCTTCTTTGTCTTTTCCCTATTTCCGCCACCCCTCCTTGGATCTTCATATCCATTGTCACCTTCCCTCATTAAGCCCTACAGCTTTGCCGCAAACCCCCTTTTCTCCCTCATCTTTCGCTGTTACCTCCCGTAAATCCATCTCCATTGCTGTAGCCTTAAGAAACCCATACAGTCCGTGACCTCCCTTATCCCATTCGTATCCCCTTTAGTTCTATTTCAATCGAAACCCCATTTAAAATCTCATGTGCCTAAGTTTCCAGCTTATTAACCCCATATGCCATTTAATTCATTTAATTTTAAACCCTTTATTTTCATTCACACATTGGAATCTAAGGATACTTGGATAATTATTGGTAATCATTCTTATATTAGTTAATTGCATTTATTAACTAAATTTTAATTTCAGCCCATGTTAGTTTTAAGGTGCATTATTTTCATTCATTTTAATTTTTAGAGACCATATTAGGCATTTAGGGTCACCCTATTAGTTGTCCTGCATCATTACATGACCTAAATTGTGGTTATAGGAGGATGGATAAAATGTCATGTGTCCTTTCTTGGTTTCTTTTGAATTCTTCATGTCTTCTTCCATTGCAATGCAATGATGGTTTTCTTACATTTTCAGCAATAGTTTTTTTTTTCTCATGAATGGTTTGGTTACCCTAGTAGATTTGCATAGCAAGCTTGTTGTATTTCCTATTGCATTATCCACTGGGTGAGTACTTCAAATTTCTAGGTGGGGGCAAGGAGCTAGTATTTATGTAATCATGTAATCCAATTATGACGCTTGCAGGTGGTCCCTCAACTATCTTCTCCAATTGCACTATTTTCATACTATAACCCGATACTGAAGCGTGGGATTGGAAATTTTATGTCCACCATAAAAGATGTTGGCATCCACGGTAATTTACAACTTCAAATTTGGTCACTATTTTGTTAAATGTTCCCAGCTGTTAAGTTTGATGGCATCAGATGATTACAATTAATGTCATCTTTTGGAATAATTGAGTGAGATGCTAGAGAGATTACCTTAATCTCCAACCATTTGATTCTTCTCAAACATTAAGGATTTCATGACTATATATTTTCTTGGATGATTGTTATAATTGTTCATTCTTTTCCTTGGCATATTAGTAGATTCCACTAGATTCCACTTCACACCATATGCACATGAACTGTTATTTAGGAAACAATGGAAGTTGACCATCAGATGAATTAGTTTCTAACAGGTATATTTTTGCAGGATTGGTTGTGCCTGATGTTCCACTTGAGGAGACCAAAGTTTTGAGAGAAGAAGCTGTTAAAAGTAAAATTGAGTTGGTAGATCCTAACTTGGTCTTGTTGCTTGTGTATTTTTTGGGGCTTTAGATCCTTTATTTTTTTCTTTAATTATTATGAATGGTGATGCAACTCAAATTCATAATGTTTATTGCAGTATGATTTTAGAAGATCAAACCACTGCTCAGATTTACTGGTTGCTTCTAACAAATTCCATTACAAGCAATAAAACCTAATAGAATGTCAGTATTATATGGCATTACCCAGCAAGTGTAGTATCATGTCAAACCAATATCTCAACCACTGTATCTATTCCCCCCAACACCCCCCCAACAACCACCCCCCAAAAAAAAAATTTGACAGAAAAAACTACACTAAATAATAATAAAAATTGAAATGATGGATCAGATCCATATCACAAAACCAAGATCAAAGAAATTTATGACCTCGATATTCCACATATGTTAATCAACAACCAAAATCCATCATTGGCCAAGATAAAGGAAAAAAAAAACCAGTTTAGAAAAACACTCAAGATTGGTGTCATGAGGTGGCAAACCTTGCAACAAGAACAAATCCCTGAAGTCACAAAATCAAAATCAACCAAAACTAATAAAAAATAGAGAAGGGAAGAAACAATATATGGAAACCAAATAGGAGAAAAGACCCTCAAAACTTTGCATTGGGCCCAAGCAACTCATAGAAGCTCTAGCCTGACCACTGGTATGAGAGGATAATCCGATAACTCATTCCGGTCAATGAAATTTGAAAAGGATTTCATTTCTCTAGAAAAGACAGCACCTCTTTATGGATTAGAAAGCCCTTTACTGAGATGGATCTAGAGTCCATCCTCCTTGCTGTAATTCTAAAGAAGGAAGGATTCCACATGACCACCAGCCCACCAAATAAGCCTTCCGAAGGTTTACAAAAGAAGTCACAGTCCAGGGGTCCCCATATTTCTCTAACCATTGTTGAAGTAATATCTTCCTTTTTAGTTTCTTGAAGACAAAGAGAATCAATTCTATTTTTCCTAATCATCTGTCTTGTTGCGCCTCTTTTGGCCTGGAGCCCAAAGCCCCTAACATTCCAAGTCAGAACCTTTATTGAGAAACTCGTCTTCCCCAGAATTTTCTCCCCTGCCCGAGCTTTCTTCTATAGTAAACATGGAAGAGTGTTCTTCTATCCTTCAACACCAAAGCTGGTCTATTTTTCCTGGACTGTCTAGAAGATGTTGAAGAGGACCTATTTCTCATTTCCACCCTTTGCAGCTCACTTACTGCATTACCTTCATCACTAAATTTGATTCCCAATGACTTCCCTACCTACAAAATCTCATTACCTTTCAACTACTTACGCTTGCTGGTAGGTAGGAATTCAAGATCAAAATCCTTTTGGGCCCCATTCATGGAAAAGGTGGAGAAAAGATTAGAGGGGTGGGGTAGAAAGTATTTATCATTAGGTGAAAGGTTTACACTCATTAGATCCGTCCTCATGAATCTACCTACTTATTTCAAATGCCAAAAGGAGTTTCGAGGAAACTGGAGCAATGTTTTAGGAGGTCTCTATGGGGTGACAAACAGGATAAGAAGGTTCACTTGGTATCTTGGTTCGAAGTGACTAAACCCAAGTCCTTCAGAGGATTAGGAATTGTTCTACTCCAAGTCGGGAATCAAGTGCTTTTATGCAAATGGAGTTGGTGGTTTGGGAAAAAAAGGGAAGCACTGTGTGCTAAAGTCCTAGCTGCTAGATAATATAAATCGTTCCTTTTTTCTCTATTAATATAAATAGTATTGTTACCGTTAAAAAAAACAAAGTCCTAGCCGCTAGATATGGCTTGTGAGATAGAGGAGGTTGGGTGCTTGGAGAAAATATTGAGAGGATAGGACCGCAAGTAGTTAAGGCGTGGTGGAGAATGGGGAGGGGGCGGAGCCAGTCGGTCGCATTTCAAAAAGAATCTAAGACTCCTAGTCGGAAATCTTGATAGAACTCTCTTCTGGACGAATTTGTGGCTTGGGGAGAGACCCCTAAAGGAAGTTTTCCTGAGATTGTACAGGGCAACACGTAACAAGGAGGCTTTAGTCAGGGATCATTATGGGTTTGAAGAAGACCAAGTTTTGTGGTACTTTGATTTCAGAAGAGCCCTTGGGTGCTTCGAACATGACATGATAACTTAGAGGAGCTTGTAACGACACAATTTTGTTCGCTTTGGGGCCCATACACCCTCAAAACTTTGCATTGGGCCCAAGTGTGACACTTAAGCCCAAAATGCGTTGTGCTAGAAGGGAGGAGAGCGCTAGCTTATATCCTCCATTCCACTCCTTGTCCTAGGCAATGTGGGACTTTGTGCGCTCCTCACTGGCGCAAGTCTCTCCATGGCCAAACTCTCTCTCAAGCACCCTCCACTGGTGTGGGTCATTACAATCATTACAATCCCACCCCCTTTGGACAAAAGTCGTCCCAGGCTCTACCACTCTCATCTTCCCACATCTGGTCCGAGAGTTGAACTAGGCTCTAACACCATCTGTAATGACCAGTTCCACTAGCACAATATTGTCCGCTTTGGGGCCCATACATCCTCACAACTTTGCATTGGGCCTAAGTGTCACACTTAAGCCCAAAACGGCATTGTGCTAGAAAGGGAGGAAAGTGTTAGCTTATATCTTCCACTCTATTCCTTGTCCTAGGCAATGTGGGGACTTTGTGCGCTCTTCACTGGCGCAACTCTCTCCATGGCCAAACTCTCTCAAGCACCCTCCATTGGTGTAGGTCATTATGGAGCTTTTAGCCTTATTGGGAGATTTCACGTTGTCTAGAGAGGAAGAAGATGATTTGATCTGGGTTGGTGATTCATCTGGTTGTTTTTCAGTCAAATTGGCTGTTGATAGAGTTAGTCATGAAGAAATTGGGACCTCCCTTCCCTGCTTGGCCTAGAAAAGTATGGATCCCTCGAGAGTACAAGCCTTTGTGTGGAGTGTCCTAAAAGGTGAGACACTTACTAAAATGGCTTTAAGCAAAAGGGTTTTGTAACGATCCTACTCTGCCCAACACAATATTGTCCTCTTTGGGCATCACACACCCTCATGACTTTACATTGGGATGTGTGCACATCCACACACCCCAAAAGGCCTTGTGCTGAGTGAAGGAAGAGTGTTACTTATATCCCAAGATCCAGACAACCTCCCAGGCGATATGGGATTCACTCTAGAGTATTCCCCCCACTCACCAATGCCACACTGGTGAAATTCTTTCCCTTTATCCACGCACATGGCGTATTCCCCCCACTTTTCATCTAGTGCGAGCCATCACAGGTTTACTCAATACCGGGGAAGACTTCCAGTGCACTTTATGCAGTCTTGTGGAGGAGGATGCAGATCATCTTTTTTTATGCTGCCTTATCGTGGGTCAATTTCGGGCAAATTTTATTAACATGATAGGACTCCCGTGGGTTTTAGACACAATTTGTGAGGGAGTGATGGCATCTTGGTCCCTTCCTCGCCTCAATCAGTAGACAAAGGCAGCCTGGAGCACAATTCTTGCAGCAATCCTATGGACCATTTGGAAAGAGAGGGATGCAAGGATATTTCAATCGAAGGCATTAGAGGTCATAGAGATTCTCCATAAGGCTAAGTGAAGGCTATGTGTGTGGCTCTTATTTGGGAAGGAGTTCAAGGGACACAAATTATCGGATTTCTATCAATCGTAGGAGGGTTCTTTATTTGGAGGACCTATAAGGACTAAAACCTTGGTCACTTGGTCCCCTCCACATCAAGACACTTTTAAATTCAATGTAGACGGGGGCTGCTAGGGGGGGACCGGGGCTAACAGGAATTGGTGGGGTTCTGGGCAATCATAATGGAAAATCTTCCGTCGTTTTCTTTGAATTGGTAGGTAGAAAAGAATCAAATAAGGTAGAAATTATTAGTATTAGGAGAGCTTTGACTATTTGGATTTCTCTAAAGTTAGGAAAATTGGTTATTGAGAGTGATTCGACAAATGCAATTAAGTGTGTCATAGGAGAGAAATGACCTCCTTGGAGACTGACGACAATATTGAGGGAGATTAGGGCATTACTCATTGGCTGAGAGAGATCATTCTCACAAGTCAGCGGCTAACGGAGTAGGAGATTTCTTCGCGAAACATGGAGTTGACTCATCATCCCATGGTGTTTTCTACCTGTGACTCCTGGAGTGGGAGGGGTTATACGGGTTGTTTGGATTGTATTGGATGTATCTCATGGACTCGGTTTTTTTTTTTTTGGGGGGGGGGGGGGTTGGTTTACTTCTTTGATTTTTGGGTTGTTTTGTATTTTCTTGTACTCACATTTTCTTATTAATGCATTATCATTTTTATTACCATTAAAAAAAAGGAAAACAAATCCTTGAGATCTTCTACCTTTAGGGAGCAATCCTTGGACGACATTTCCATATTTTAGGTGCAATCATTGTGGGGTTTTTATCTTCTCTGGAGAGCAATCCTTGGAGATTATTCTTTAATGTTGGATGGACCCGATTCTGTTTAACGCTAGAAAAGGTTGGTGTTCCTTGAGGCTTCTCTCTCATTCACACCATTCCACATTAAACTGAGTGGATCAAGTTAACAAAACCCCACGAGTGAACCTATTGGGACCTCTAATAAATGGAACAAGTCAATAGGAGTATAGGACCTCATTGGAGGACTACTACATCATCCAAAAAATAAAGGAACTAGTTTCACCAATTGGTATATGTGGAACTTGGAAGTTTGTAGTTTGTGGTCGAAGTTATACACTTGTTAAATGGTGTTGAGTGAACCAAATCATAGCTATTGACTCAACACTTGGAACCATGGTACTCACATTAGGTACAAATTCAATTCAATTCAATTCAATTTAGTTTATGGACTCAATTCCAAGCACTTTGATTTTTGTCCAACATGAATTCCTCTAAATGGGTGAGTACACATGTTGGGTTTTTATAGATTCAGTCACTGCAGATTCCAACATGACAGCTAATGATATTTGGCTTTGGACTTGCTTTGACTTGGGACCATCAAGCTACATTCATGGGTAGTGTAAAACTGTTAATGGCATATCCCTGTTATAACAAATGGATAAAATCCATGATCTAAGAGACTTGCACTTCTTTGTGAATTGAAAACCGTATTCTACTAACAGTATGCACCTTTTTGCTGTATCCCGTGCCAAAGAACCCCTTTAAAATTTCTGTGTTTTGAATTTTGTTTGATCTAAACTTAAGGTAACTTGACCTTCACTAATAGGAGTTCATTTTCCATCTTTATCAGAATAAGTTTTTATGTCGAAACTATGGCATAAATTTATATGAACCATCTTGTCATATGCATATATTTGACTTTTAAAATTTAATTAATAAATCCATTAAGCTTGTATTTGCGGTTCACCAAATCTGTATCTCCATACAAGTGTCAGCTTTTGACACTTACGCAAGAAAGAATTATGAAGACATTGTAGAAGTTGCCAGAACGGTACAAAATTATCTGATCTCACTCAGTACTTATTTGTATGCCCAATTAATTTATTTTTTAGTTTTAATTACATATGCTATATATTGATAACTATATAACTATGTACTCATTTTGTTATGACTGTGAAGGTTCTGTTCACGACACCTACCACTCCAATAGAACGAATGAAAGCAATTGTTGAAGCTTCAGACGGTTTTGTTTACCTTGTAAGTTTCTGTAGTGTAGTATGGTACCATTTTTCTTTGATTAGGCTATAGATTATATTCTACTAAATATACTTGACCGTAACCAACACAACAGTGTATGTAGTATGGGCTTACATAAGTATTCATGCATAAGCTAATGCAATCTCATATTACACTTTTAGTCAATACTGAGATATGTAAGATTTGTAGTGTTCTATATATATATATATATAAGAAAGAGAGGGAGGGGGGGTGGACTTTCCCAACAGGCTATGCCACCCATTACAACTGAGGGAACTCGCATCCATCCCATCGCAAGCACCTACAATGTCATGATCACATTGGTTTACCCCTTTTCTTTGGTAGTTCAACGGATGGTCGCCCCTACTTGTCCCTCCTCCCTTTTCTTTCTCCCCTGGCCGTGTGGGCCACACTTCAGAAAGGCCCTATGGCGGTCCTTCACCAACTTGTGTGAGCCCTGCCTCCCCTCCCGCCAGGTCTCTCCATACCAACTTAGCTGCCTGGTCCTGCTATTGGCATAACAACTGGTACACCATAAGTTGGCCCAACCTAGTCATCTGGTATTAGGGTTGGCTCCTCGTAGTTCTCCCTTTAACAACAATGGTAGATAGGAGCTGGACTGTCTCACGACGTTCTAAACCCAACTCACATACCACTTGAATGGAAGTTGTGTTCTAATATTTAGTTGTGTATTGTTCACTGCTCCAAGGTCAGACATAACGCTAACAATTTTTTTGATCCCTGTACCAATATAAATGCTCTAGCACATTGAAGGGAAGGGGAAAAATCGAGATTTTGCATTAGATCCTAAATATAGATGCTACACTGTGAGTGGGCATAAAAAGTTTTTCATCGATATATAAACTATATACTGGCTTGTCAAATGACAATTATCTAAAACCATTTTCTTAAGAACATTATATATGTTGTAAGCTTGCTATATCTCTAGGTTCAAGTTCTGGTAGTGGCTTGCCATGAATGGGAAGACATGATTGGATATTGATAATATCACATTAAATTCGCATTTAATAAGAAACTCCTTGTACATACTGGCACATTTAATGGGATCTTGCGGTGGTGTGTTTCTCTCTATTTTCCTAATTATTTCATGATAAAACGCAAAGCATAAATATGTCGTAGCTGTTTTAGGGGCAAGTGTTCATCCTTTTGAATGTATTCTCCTTCCTGAAATTCCTTCCATGAGAGAAACTGTATACTCATTGGAACTTTAGTTGAATTATACGTAACAAGTATTGATTTTAATTAAAAATAAGAAGTTATACGTAAAAGTATCAAATAATCATGTTGTGATAGAAAAGCTAACTGTTGTTTGACGCAGATTTAAGTGCTTGTAACAATAGCTTCTGGTATGTAATTAAAAAAATAACCTTTTGTTCCTTGTTCTTTAACTGAATTTCATGATTATCAATAAATATTTTAAGCTAGTTGAAGTAAAGATAATTTATATGTGCTATCACGAATCTTAATTCTGAACTGATATGTACTTATGAGTAGTATTTTTGGTGATAATTTACTTATAAATGTGATGTAATAATTGCCATACGATGGTCACATTGTTAATAACCTTATCTTTCCCCATAAATGGACCATATTGTTGAAGAAAAAAGTATTAGATGGAATTCTGTGAAGGGGTCCCAAACTGATGGTCACCGAAGATATATTGCAATAACCTTTGTTCAGGAAAAATTACAAATTTTTGATGCCTGTGATATTTTTATTCAAACTATCTAGCCCACATAATCATAATGTGCTTGTGTGCGCTGCACTCTCCATGAGGGTTCCTTGAGAGCTCCTTCTGGGGCCCACCCATGATCATGAGAGAGCTCATTAGAAAGGTCTCTACTTGGTTTGGTGCTGACCAAAAGTCAGGTTGACTAGATGACTCTACGCATAGGCCTTATGGCTGCACAAATCAATTGTAGACAATGGTTTTATCACTTAAAATCTGTGTTGATCTTTTGTATTTTGATGCAAATTGGATAATTTCAACTTGTAAGTTGTTTTTGTTGCTTTTAGAATTTGTGAAACTATGTTCTTCAACCCAATTCTGGAGTCCTTTGGAATTCCCAATTTAAAAATTAGTCATCCATTGGAGGAGAGAAATGGAGAGAAACCAAGGGAGTGCATTGTTCGAAGCTAATAGAATAACAATTTGCACATTAAGGGAGGTTTCATTCCACTATTTGTATAAGAGTAAGCGCTATAACTTGTTTCCAATATTTAGTAGCTTGATCGGACCAAGCCTCTGCAATTTCAGAATTTCCTTGTTGAATGGCATGCTCTCCTGGGTTGGAATAGGTTGTTCAATTCCTTCCCTTAGAACCATACTTGAGAATTTCCTACCTCATATCACTAAAGACTCTTTTGGCGTCGCATCTTAATCAACCATATCTAACTGAATGAGAATTCTTGTGAATCCATCCCATTCTTTTGGGTTAACCAGAAGAGGTTAATTACATGAATTTTAAACTCTAATTCAATAATCAATTTTCTCTTTTGTCCCACCTTCAGAAGAGTGAAGCATAAGTATTTTCAATTTATTGTTAGAATTTTCTTAAAGGTAGCTATCTTGGTTTCGTATAGAAATTCATATAGAATCTTTGAAAAAGACTTTCCTTTGGAAGGAAAAAAGGGCTTACTCTCTTTGTCATCTGATGCTACACCACTGCTCAATGCTTTAGTGGATCAACTCTATTACATAAGTTGATTCCTAACTTTATCTCATACAATGACATAAGTAAGCAATCAGCAATCCTTATTGTACCTTCCCTCCCCCCTTACTCGATAATTGATCTTTATAGTGCTTCCTCTATCAATCAGATCCTTTATCCATAGAATAAAGTAGATAGGCCATATCTATTTCTTCATATTTTGGCTCTTATAATGTCTTTTTCCTTCGCTACAACTGATAAAAATTGTTGGTTTCAACCATTATATGTAGAAAGCATATATTTCTAGTATTTACTAGTAGATTTAATCTTTCTTACCTTCCTTCTTTAAATGGATGAAACTATTGTAAATTCGTAGCGTAGAATGCATCCCAATGCATGGGTCTCATGTGGGGGGCGTTTATTGGTTTATTGGTGAATCTTGTTGAATGTAAGAATGTAAAAAGAGAGGAAAATAATGAATAGCATGGACAAAGGCTGAGAGAAATTATCCTCTTTGTTGTATTTTTTGTGTTATTGAAGGAGAGTACATGTAGGTGTAAATAGATTACATGGAGCTATTTACGGTGGCTAAAAAGGAAAGAAATAAAAGAATAATCAATTTACATCAATGGCAGATCTAATTGCAACTAACAACAACTTATGACATAACCTTGGTCAACTTTCCCAAATGGGATTGTCATGGTCAACTGTCCCAAATAGGGTCCCACAACACTTTCCCTCAAGTTAGTGCGAAAATACTGAGTAAACCCAGCTTGCCTAAAACATGATCGAGTGATGATCGAGAAATAACTTTTGTAAGCACATTGGCAAGTTGATCTTTGGATTGCAAATAGAGAGTGAAGATCCGTCATGCAGAAATGTGATGCCGAAGGAAATGACATTCAACTTCACAAGGTTTGATGCGATGTTGATTGCAGCCTGATTGTCACAAAACATTATTAATGGGTCAGAAGGGGCAAAACCTAATTCGGAGAGAAGTTGCCGAAACCAAAGTAACTCAGAGATAGTATGGTCATGGCCTGCTATTTTGCTTCTTGCTTTGCCAAGAGATGCAATGAGATCCCAAGAAAACATAGTAGTCTGAGGTAGAGCGTCGGTTATCAGGAGACCCAGCCCATTCAACATCTGAATAGCCACGAACCGGCATGTTAGACTATCGTGGATGGATAATCCTTGTCTAGGATGAACCTTAAGATACCGACGGATTCGAAAGACAGCATGAAGTCGAGCATCACGTGGGGCATGCATAAATTGACAGACGGCGCCCACAACGTAGGATAAATCTGATCGAGTGATAGTGAGATAAATAAGTTTCCCAACCAATCGCTGATAAAAGGTAGGATCATCAAGCAGAATCCCATCCGAAGCAGATAACATGATGTTGACATCAAGAGAAGTATCAACAGGCTTGCACCTAGAATAGCCAACACCATGTAAAAGATTGAGAGCATATTTTCTTTGAGAGAGAAAAACTCTTTAGAGGAACGAGCAACCTCAATCCCTAATAGCGAACGGGACCCAGATCTTTAATGTCAAGGGTGCACTGTAAATAAGCCTTGAATGCAGTAATAGTTGTATCGTCATTATTAGTGAGAACAATGTCATCAACATAAACCACAAGGATCATCATAACAAAGTGAGCACAATAGACAAATACAGAGTGATCTACTTGACACTTAGAAAAATCGTACTGCAATAGAGCATTGCAGAATTTATCAAACCAAGCTCATGGAGATTGTTTTAGCCCATATATAGCTTTCTTAAGTCTGCATACCTTCCCCTGCTTCCCCTGTCTAATTGATGCAAAACGGGGAAGACAATCCGCCGTTCCTTATGTTCGCCAGGAAATTGAGTGTTTCAAATTTATTACAAATTCGAAAGCCTAGGTTGACTGGGTTTCAATCAATCGAACCTCTTCTCTTAGTGCGATTATTAGTCCATCTAAGAGGCTCATTTCCCATGAAAATCAATGTTTAGATTTGAATTAAGATTTAGTCCAATTCTCTTAACCCAATTTCAACAATTTAATCAAACGAAGAGAAATATGAAATTCAACGCAAATCGAAACTCAAGCCTAAACAAATAGAGTATGAGGAGCCAAAGATCGAAGGCAAAAAGGGAAAATAGTAAATCTAAATCTAATTACAATTGTGCTGTGCAATATATACTGAATGTGGACACTATCCCGAGATGGGTTGGGTCTCACAACACTCCCCGAGTCCAAGACTCTGATAGTTCACCATCGAAGCCCTGAGTCCAAGACTCTGATAGTTCACCAAATTCACCAATGTGAAATTTGAATGTGAGAAGAAAAATTCTCTTTATTTCTTGCTTGCAATTTTCGAAAATATATAATGCTTTTATAGACAAAAAACATAAAATAATTCCCAAAATGCAAAATTTGATGCTAGCTTGTAGAATTGTAATTTCCTACAATAAACCTATGAAATTAGAAAATAAACCTTGCAAAATACCTTCCATCAAAAGCATGCTCATGTGGCTACTTATGTGGAATTACATGGACCAATAGAAAACACACAAAATGACATTTGGACCGACACTGGGCGTCCAGTCATTCGACACTTGGACAACTCTTATTAACTTGCTAAACTATGAAAGATAAAGACTCCAAAAGTAAGCAAATTCCTTTCCAAGTTCCATTCGATTGTGTCTTATCTCCAACTTTGCAAAATCACCCAAAGGAGAGGATTTAGGAGGGAGGGAGAGAGAGAGAGAGAGAGAGAGAGAGACAGAGAGAGAGGAAATAGGAGTGTATATGATGGAAAGGATTTGGAGATGAATTTGCACACGATTTTTTGGAGGGATTTGAGAAGAGAATCGGCCATGGCTTGTGGAATTTAATGGGTATGGGTTTAGGACTTTTGGGAATTTTATTGGGTCATTTGGGTTGGATTTAGGGTCCTACAAGATGTGTGGTCCACTGATAAATCCTAATGAGCCAATGACATGAAAATGATGGGCTAATTAGGCAGGGTCCAATTAGGGTATCCACAATCAATTTTGTCTATGAAGTCCAACCAATCAAGTCTAATCCATTGCATCTGCATCACTAATAAAGCCTTGAGGTGGTAGCATGTAAACTTCTTCTTTCATGTCACTATGGAAAAATGCATTCTTGACGTTTAACTGGTGAAGATGCCATTGTTGTGTAGTAGCAAGAGAGATAATTGTTGAATATGATAATAAAAATAAGAAAAATATATTGAGAAAAGGAGAAAGGAAAATGAGATGAAGGATCTATTGAGAGAATCCTCTCATTTTCTAAATTGTATTCCAATGTGTATCAACTTTACATTGTACATGAATAAATAGAGTATGAGGAGCCAATCATGATGGCAAAAAGGGAGAATAATAAATCTAAATCTAATTACAATTGTGCTGTCCAATATACACTGAATGTGGACACTATCTTGAGATGGGTTGGGTCTCACAACATGTGGACACTATCCCGAGATGGGTCGGGTCTCACAACACTCTCCCTCAATCTGGTTCGAAGATATCGAGTAATCCCAGCTTGCTAACAACAGAATCAAGTTGAGCTCGAGGAACGGACTTAGTGAAAATGTCGGCAAGTTGATCAGAGGACTTCAGATAAGGAGTGACAAGCCGACCTTAAGAAATATGTTGGCGAAGGAAGTGATAATCAACCTCAATGTGCTTGGTCTTCTCGTGAAAGAACGGATTTGAGGCGATGTTGATGGCCGCTTGATTATCATAGAACATAATAAGGGGATCAACAGGAGCAAAGTCCAATTCTGTGAGAAATTGGCGGATCCAAAGTAATTCCACGCTAGTGTTAGCCATGGCACGATACTCTGCTTCAGCACTGGAATGGGCAACAATAGACTGCTTCTTACTTCGCTAGCAGACCAATCAGCGTCGGAATAACCACGAATAGGCAAAGAAGTTTGGTGAGCAAAGAACAATCCCCGTCCTGGATGAGATTTAATGTAGCGGAGGATGCGGAAGACGGCATGGAGATGAGTATCCTGGGTGATGGTGAGATAAGTTAATTTCCCAACCCGCTTCTGATAAAACGTAGGAGAATCCAGAAGAGTTCTATCTGAGGCAGAGAGCTTGGTATTGGTATCAAGTGGAGCTTGGTTTGCAACCAGAGTAACCAACATCTTGGAGGAGATCAAGGGCATACTTGCATTGAGATAAAGTAAGGCCCAGAGATGAATGAACAACTTCAATCCCAAGAAAGTAACGTAAAGGCCCCAGATCTTTGATAGCAAATGTGCAAATGAAGATATGCTTTCAATGTAGAGATGGCGGTGGCATCATTCCCATTGATAACAACATCATCCACATAAACAACTAAAATCATAACTATAGCAGGACGTCGATAAATAAAGACGGAGTGATCCATCTGGCATCTGGAGAAACCATAAGGCAATATATCACTGCTAAACTTCTCAAATCAAGCCCGAGAAGATTGCTTGAGGTCATACAAAGCTTTGCGGAGGCGACAGACAGAATGAGACCCCCCCTGCTTGACAAACTCCGGAGGGGGTAGCATATAAATTTCATCCTGTAAATCACCATGGAGGAAGGTATTCTTCACATCTAACTGATGAAGCGGCCATGCGTAGGTGGTGGCAAGAGAGAGCAAAATTCTAACAGATGAAATCTTGGCCACTGGTGAAAAAGCCTCCTAATAGTCCACCCCATAGGTTTGTGTGAAACCTTTAGCAAGTAGACGAGCTTTATAGCGAGCAATGGATCCATCGGGATTATGCTTCAAGGCAAATACCCATTTTCAGCCAACCAGAGTCTTACCTGGAGGAAGAGACACCTTATCCCAAGTATGATTCTGTTCTAAGGCCTCTAATTCTTCAACCATGGCTGCCTTCCAAGAGGGGTTCAGAAGTGCAGCGTCTAACTCTCTTGGGAATTTTAACACTGTCTAGGGCAGTAAGAAAGCTGTGATAGGAAGGAGAAATAACATGATAGGAAACAAATTGAGCAAGTGGATGGCGAGCATGTACGCTTACCTTTTCGAAGGGCGATAGGAAGGTCAAACGGAGCAGTGCTTTGTGGATCTGGTCCAGAAACAGATGTGATAGGGGCGTGTGCTGGATGCTGGGGTGGCCTGCGTCGATATACCAAGGTAGGCTTGGGACCGCTAGCTGGGGTGGAGGTAGGAGTAGGATCGTGACCAAGAAGAGGTAAAACAGAGTAAGAGGGTGAACCAGAGGGTGTGGAGAAATATGGAATAGTCTTAAAGAAGGTGACATTCATAGACACATAGGTTTTGCCAGTGGTATGATTAAGACACTTGTAGCCTTTGTGAAAGGGTCAGTAACCTAAAAAAATGCAACGCACAGCTCGAGGTGACATCTTATCGCCAGTGAACTGGTGAACAAAGCAGGCACAACCAAAAATATCTACAGGCAAAATGGGGATGTGTTTATGGAGTGAGAGTATTTGAACATGCGACTGGTTTGATAACACATAGGATGGCATGCAGTTAATATGGTAACAAGAGGTCAAGATTGCCTCAGGCCAATAAGACTGTGGAACATGCATGGTAAAGAGGAGAGACCGAGCAACCTCCAGGAGGTGTTTGTTTTTACGTTCCGCGACACCATTCTGATGTGGGGTAGAAGGACAGGACAGGACAATTGCGAGTCAATGTCATGCTCATGCAAAAAGGTAAGAAAAGAATGAGACAAATATTCCCCCCATTATCACTGCGTAAAGTTTTAATTTTCAATTCAAAATGAGTGGCAACCCAATTATAAAATGTGCGGAAATGATCAAATACTTCAAACTGAGTTTTCATGAGATAAAGCCACGTCATTCTTGAAAAATCATCAATAAATGACACAAAGTATCGAAAACCAGTGCGAGAGATAGAAGGTGATTGCCAAACATCAGAATGAACTACAAAAAATAAAGAAGAAGCGCGTTTATTCATAGATGAAGGAAAACAAGTTCTAATATATTTGTCAAACTGGCAAGGTTCACACGTAAAATGCTGAAATGATAAAGAGGGAACAAGTTGTCGTAAAATAGAATCACTAGGATGGCCAAGTCTGCAATGCCAGAGCCACGCATCAGACGAGGATGAGGTCGAACAAGCTTCAGCAGTAGCCGGATGATTAAATAGATATAAGCCCCCAACTTTACGCCCACCACCAATCACCTGCCTCGTGGTCAGATCCTGAAAAACACAATGGGACGGAAAAATGGTGGTTGAACAATTAAATTGTTTAGTAAGCGCACTAATAGAGGGCAAATTACTAGACAAATGGGGGACATGTAACACATGAAAGGTGCATGGTGGAAGAAGAGGAATTGTCCTTTGACCAACAATGGTAGTAGAAGAACCATTAGCTAAGCGAACATTACCATATGAAACAGGAGAAATGGACAAGAAAAGAGAGGATATATTAGCCATATGATCGGTGGCACCAGAATCGATGATCCATGAATTAGAGGAGGTATGATTGGCCATAGGCCCAGTACATGATGAGGAGGATACAACATTAGAGACCTTTGGATTCTGAAGACAGTCTAGGCTTTGTAACAACATGTTGAAGTCCTGTTTAGTCACAGGACTACCATCACCAACCAAATCAGTGGAGGAGGCAGGAGTAGTAGCGGAGATATTTGCTTGCTTCAGGCGCCCATGGAGTTTGTAGCAGGAATCCACAAAGTGATTTGTCATCTTACAATAAGTGCAAAAGCGGGACCCTTCTTCTGGGGACCTTTGCTCGGCGGACTAGGAGCTCCCCGTGCTGAAGAAGACATGGGAGAAGATGTCACTAAGGCAGAGCGTTCAACAAGCACATGAGTCATGACTGAGCGGCGCTGGTCATCACGGAGTAGGGTAGATTAAACGTCATCCAGAGTAGGAAGCAAACGTTGATCGAGCAACTAAGCTCGAATAGGTTCAAAATCCTGGTTGAGCCCAGCGAGTAACTCAAACACCCATCTCTAAGAGAGGAGTTGCTGATATAGAACAATATCAACGGGTAACGCAAACTTAACAGTTTCAAGTTGATCCAGTTCAAGCCAACATGTCCGCATCTTGGAGTAGTACTGAATTAGAGAGAGCTCTCCCTGGTGAAGGTGAGAAGCAGTCTGATATGACTCATAAAGGCGGGCATAATTATCACCATCTGAATACAAAACCTTAATAATGTCTCAAACATCTTTGGCTGTGGGAAGTGTATAGACTGTCCCACGAACATGATCCTCCATGGAATGAAGGAGCCAAGACTGCACCAAGGAGTTATTAACTTTCCATGTACAATAGGAGGAGTCCTTGTCTGGTTCAAGGGCAATACCACCAATATAATCGGACGACTGCTTGGTAGTAAGGAACATCTGAGCTGAATGAGACCATTGGAAGTAATTGGTCTCATTCAACAAGACAATAGTGATCTTGCCAATATGCGGAGTGCTAGAAGACGTCAGATCAGGGAAATAAGATTCCCCAGAGGTCTTTGGTGGTTTCGTAGAGGCAGACATTATCCCAAGAAGAACCCTTTAAGCAGAGGAATCCAAGATAACGGAGTCAGAGAGAGTTGGGACAACAAACTGGTAGAAGAGCAGCAGTAGATGCAGAGCCAACAAACCAAAAAGGGCAATAGTGGGGCCCACCGATGATGGATGCAACAACAAGCAAGAAGGATGAAGATAAGAGGAGCAGGTGACACCAAGGAGTAGAGAGAATCACCCAGAAGCTGCGGAGAGAAGCATATCTGGTGAAAAGAACCCAAAAAATGGACTCTGGGCGTGTTTTTTAGCAGCAAGGGAGATCAAGCACGTGGGGCCCACAGTTGGTCGGAACCTGTCGTCAGCCAGAGGTGAGTGTAGATGGGTCAGGGATGAAGCCAGAGGAAGAAGTCCAAGGCAAAGCAGTGTCCGGATCAAGCAGATCCAAGTAGAACAGTAGAAATTGTACAGGGTGCGACGGTAATTGCTGCAGCAGAGAAGAAGCACTAGGGAGGGGCCCATCGAGATCAGATGGAGTCGCAATCTGATGGGATGAAGACCAAGGTCAGAGGTGAAACCAAAGGTGGCTGCTGGAGGGAGATCCAAGGCCAGACAAAGCAGATTGAGGGTCAACAATCAAGATCTAAGGCTGTTTTGGCGAAAAACAGTGCAGTGGAAACCAAGGAAATTTGTTGCGCAGAGAGCCAAGGATAGGAACCAACAAGCAGTGCAAGGAGTCGGTCCACGACAGATCCTCAGTGAACGAGGTCGAAGGAGACACCGGAATCCAACGAGAGATGATTACGCTGGTGGGGAATAATACCAAGTGGAAGGAAAAAAAAACACCCCTTAAAGCGTCCGGAAGATCCTTCTGGCTGATACCATGTTGAATATGATAATAAAAATAAGAAAGATATATTGAGAAAAGGAGAAATGAAAAGGAGATGAAGGATCTATTGAGAGAATCCTCTTGTTTTCTAAATTGTATTCCAATGTGTATCAACTTTACATTGTACATGAATAAATAGAGTATGAAAAGCCAATCATGATGTCAAAAAAGGATAATAATAAATCTAAATCTAATTACAATTGTGTTGTGCAATATACACTGAATGTGGACACTATCCCGAGATGGTCGGGTCTCACAACAATAATCACCCGGAAGGAGGTGATCTTTGCAACATGAGAGAAAGTATCCTGATAATCAATCCCATGAGTCTGAGTGAAGCCTTTAGCCACTAGGTGAGCTTTATATCGAGCAATGGACCCATCAAAATTGTGTTTGAGAGCAAAGACCCACTTACATCCTACTGGAGTCTTCCCATGTGACAGGGATACCATCTCTCAAGTGTGATTTTTTTCAAATGCACAACCAATCCTCTTAGGAATGGAAGGGGTATCTATTCTAGAGGAAGCTGCGATATGACGGAGAAACAACATGATAGGAAACAAACTGATTCAATGGATGGGCAGTACATGCATGTTTACCTTTTCTCAAAGTGATGGGAAGATCAAAATCCTCAAGTGATGGATTTGGACAGTCCAAGGATGATTGGGTAGTAGTAGGTGAAGCATGAGACTTGTCTTTCTTCCTGTGATAACAAAGAGAGGCTTAGAGGTAGAAACATCAGTAGAAGTGTCAATTCTATTTGTAAGAATACGAAGTACAGGAGGAGAAGACGACATATGACTGGATTGTTGAAAATATGGAGTACTTTAAAAAAAAAAAAATAACATCCATATAAACAAATCCTTTACCAGATGTCGGTTTGAAACATTTATAGCCCTTTTGAGTGGAACAGTAGCCCAAAAAAAACACATTTCATAGATTTTTTTGCGAGTTTGTCAGTAGAAAAAGCATGGACAAAACGTGTACATCAAAAAAATACAACGGAAGTATAAAAACAGATCGATAAGTAGAAAGAATATCAATAGGCGCTTTGTTATTTAATACTCTTGTGGGCATGCGGTTTTTTAAATAACAAGCAGTAAAAATAGAACCAGGCCAACATGACTTAGGGACATTCATTGCAAATAACAAAGACCGAGCTTCCTCAAGAAGATGACGATTCTTCCTTTCAGCAACTCCATTTTGCTGAGGTGTATGGGGGCAAGAAGTTTGAGATTCAATCCCATATTCTTGAAGATAATGTTAAAATGAGCGAGACATATATTCTCCCCCATAATCACTTCGTAAGATTTTATGGTGATAATCAAATTGAGTAGTAACCCATTTATGAAAAACACGAAAGTGATCAAAGACCTCAAATTTGTATTTCATCATATAAACCCAATTTATTCGAGAGTAATCATCTATGAATGTAACAAACTAAGAAAGCCCATTGAAGAAACAACAGATGACATCCAAACATAACAATGTACTAAGGAGAGAAAAGTGGAAGAAGAATGATTTTAAGACCAAGAAAAGGTGGGTCGAGTCTACTTCCCATACTATCAACTTTCACAGACAATAATCAATATTTAAAGAAGATTGCAAATGCTTTAACACTTTATTGGACATATGACCAAGCCTACAATGCCAAAGCCAAGTTTCTTGATGACTAGTGGAACAAGCAACATGTTCTGAGCTAATTTGTAGATCAAATAAGTACAAGCCCTTTTCTTCACGACCACCCCCAATCGTCATTTTGGCGACCAAATCCTGAAAAACACAATGAGATGGAAAAAATGTCAGAGAAAAGTTTAAGGCTCTTAGTAAGAGAACTAACAGATAAAAGATTATTAGACAAGCGGAGAACGTAAAGAACAGAAGACATCAAAAGTAGAAGATAGAGGAATAGTACCTTTACCACTGATGGAGGTAAGGGTCCCATTAGCAAGTTTAACATGTCCAAGAGAAAGAGAATTAAAGAAGAAAAAAGATGAGACATACCTGACATGTGATCAGTAGCCCTAGAATCAATAATCTGGAGACTACCAGGTAAGGGCTGACAAGTAGATGAGATAGTACCTGATTGAAAAATAGAAGTTTGGGCATACCAAAGGATTGAAGGCTCTTAAGTTACATCATGTCTGTAAAGGATCATATTCGTATAGAGATACTTGAATTACATCATCTCCTAGAGAGAGCGCTGGTAATGCCATTAGGAGTGATCGCGACGAGTGTAAAAGAATCCCTCAACAATGCAGGGTTATAATAGATCAACCCAGAATCATCAAAAACTGAGACCAATGGCAGGGAAAAATTTAGCTACAGTATGTCTGGTTGGGGTAATTTGGTCTCAAAGTAGTAACATTGAGAGCAAAATCTCAGAAAAAAATAGATCCAAAAAACTGCCGCACAAGGATAAAGCCAACGGTGGGCTCCACAGATCACAAGGAGAAGCAGCCAATGGGATAAATACTATGGCCCTAGGCGACTCTGATAGTGCAAGTTCCAAGGGAAACTGCAAGCCCTTGTTGTAGATCTGTAGGAAAAAGGCTGGAAAACACTGCTCCTAGTGTCTCTGCAGATGTGGGGGAAAACCAGCAAAGTGGGCCCCACAGTTGATCGAAACCCTAGGTCAACTGGATGGAGAGGGAGGTTGGCCAAGGGTGATCACACATGTAAAATTGCAACAATATCCGAGAGCTGGTGTAGCCAATCGAAGCCAAACTTCCAGAAAACTGAGGTTTGTGTCGCATGCTGAGGACGAAAACGAAATCCAGCAAAAGGGACCCCACCTCTAAACCAAAACCCTAAGGCAACCTTAGGCGAAGACCGTAGTGGCAGGGGCGAAGTCAGCGGGAAAGCTCCATCATGTCGAAGCTCCAGACAAGTAGATCAAAGTAGATATGTCATAGGACTGATTGAAATGTTATTTCTGGGAACGAGAACAGTAAGGGTAATGGCTGCAGAAACGGGGTTTTGGTCCACCTTTTGTTAATGAAACCGAAACAGGGCTAAGGGGGTTCCAGAAGCATTTAAACTCAAAATCGGGACGTACAAATGTGAAGTAGGCCAAAACCGATTGCAGATTGTAGGGTTTGAGGTTCAAATCCAAAGGAGGACTCCATATCTGAGGGTACAAACTGAGATGACCCTATGAACCACCAAAAAATGCAGGAAAAAGAATGTTCTCCAAAAGGATAGAGAAGGACGAGTTGTTAAAAAAGGTGTTGCAGCAGAGAAATCAGAAATCGTCTATTTTGGTTGATACCATGTTGAATATAAAAATGTTAAATGAGAGGAAAGTAATGAAGTGTAGGGACAAAAGTTGAGAGATTATAGGTGGGTCCCACCCTCTTGACATGTCTTGCCAGAGAGCACTTATGTGTTTTAGTTAGGGCATCTATCAAACCTATATATAGAGACAAGTTCACCCACACGATGTTGAGCATTGTGCAGGTGAGCCTGTGGGCCTTTTGTGTGGCATCCAAGAGGTGGGGTTGGGTCCATTTGAAAGGGATTTTTTTTGGATTAGGTTTCTCATAAAAAAAATCAGGACCATTGACCATTGGATTTAAAAAAAAACTATGATTTTCAGGAGTCCAAAAATCAATGGAAGAAATGGGGGCAATTTTGCATGGATTTCAATCCAATGGTGAGATCAACTTAGAATGTGTTCAAATTGGGTAGGGATCCAATTCACAAAGTAGGGTAGGGTGTGAGGGGAGGTATAAAAATTGTCGCCCATGGCTGATGTCGCGTTTGCACTCGTTATGCTGCACTCTTCGTGAGACCATTTATGTTGTTTGTGATGGGCCTATTAACAAGGCCTAAGCTTGAACTTGTGGCCTAATAAAAAATCATCTTGATTGGATACATGGAGTCATTGTTTTCAAAGACGTGAAAATTTCGTGGTTAAAATCGTGATCAAAAGTTTTAGTGCCTGGAAAACATAGCTTGATCAAATCCAATTAAGATGATTTTTGTTGTCCACAAGTTCAAGTTGGGGCATTTTCAATGGATCCATCACCATCATAGTACATGAACTTTACATAGGTGGACTCATGGAGAATGCATTGTAAGGAGGGGTCCCAGATCATGAAATAATAAAATTCTGATTGGTCATGAACTCTAAATTTAAATATGCATGGTCTAAGCTCTGCTTTCTTATCCTTTAAATGTTATATTTAGTTACACTTTTGCACCTACTGAACACTAAGTACTCGCTACTTTTTCCATGCTGACTAGAGATTTACTTGACTAGGTGAGCTCAGTTGGAGTTACTGGTGCACGTACATCTGTAAATGCAAGAGTTCAATCTCTTCTGCAGGAAATTAAAGAAGTGAGTCCTCTGTATCTATTCATCTTCCACATCATGTTTTTGTCTTAATGCAGTTTACACGTTTTTGTGAAGGTAAATATGACATTTTCAATTATATACAAAGGTCTTCATCATTAAGCATGTTCTGTAATATTTATGAACCTTTAGAACGATTTTATTCGTAAATGTTTTTTTTTTTTTTTAATATTTCACAGCTTGTTTTCTGCAGACATGAATCTATTTTAAATTCTGACATGGTATTACAACTTTTTTTTAGTTTCAATAATCTCTGATGGAAGCAAGATTTGTTCTGAGAGGATCCTCATCAGTTACTACGGTTATTACATGGCATGGTTAAAATGAGAATTTTTTATCTTTTGGTCATTAACGGAATAGATTCTTTATATATGATAAAATGTGAAGGGTTTTATACCCTATTCTGGGCCAACTTTGCTCTTGTTATTCTTTCTTTTTAATTAATGCAGTTACAAAAAAAGGGTTTTATATCCTGTAAGAGCTACATAGTCGAGCTACATAGTCTGCAATGCATTATCATCATCATGGTCATCGAATCATTGTCCATTATGTTTGGAGTTTTGAGTATCCCAGTAATACTTGTCACTTGGTCCTGTTAAAAATCATGTTCTTCATCATCCTACAATCTCGTGTTCTCGTCTCATTGATCCAAGTCTCTAATGGTCTCTAGACTTTCCCCAATCACAAATCACATGTATATTGGGACAAAATGCATTTATTGGGAAGCAAAATATAACAATAGATTGAAGATCTGCTCTAAATGCAAGTCCATCTACAAATGAAGATGTCTTTATCTGAGAAAAATAGTGTCAAGTACAATGGCTATGCTCCTTTCAGATCAAGTTACATGCTCATCAATCACCTTAATTATGCTAATCAAATCTCAAATCAACCACTAAAACAATCCCCTACAAACTATACAGATAATTCAAATGTGCTGCTGGTATGTCATTTTTTATGGTAGTCCACTCGGTGGTTAAAATATTTTGAATTGTGATTTGTATCTTACTATTCTGTGTAACTTTTACAAAACAAAAAGGATTTCAATCTAACGCCTGATTCCCAACTTTTGAGAACCTTAAAAAACTGGGAATTTTTTTATAAGTTGTCTCAAGAGTTTTACTTATATCTGAATTTTCCTTTATGTTATGGCTCAATTTAATTTTCAAAATGTTGCTCTTAAAAACTATACATGATCACATGTAGTTATTTAGTCTATATACACGAGTCTCCTTTTGTAATCTTGAACATAATTTACATATACGATACTCATTGTTTTACTTCTCAATTTTATTTGATGGTTTGAATAACAAATGCATGAATTTCAATATCTTTTTTTAGAACTTTTTCAAAGTTTTTAAAATATTTTCCTTTTGAGTAAATCAGAAATATCCTACCATTTATGATTTTGATACAATTTGATGCATAGAGCGATTTACATTATGATTCTGATTTTTAAAATTTTGCTAACTCTACTGCAGTATAATAAACTGGTACTCTTTACTGAATGATAATACTCTGCAGGATAAAATACTCTTGCGTCCCTTGATTTCTCAACCTTACAGATTAACTGCTAATCTTTTCTCTGCATCTTTGCAGGCCACAAATAAACCTGTTGCTGTGGGCTTTGGCATATCAACACCAGAGCATGTCAAACAGGTTGCTTAGTTATATCTGAAGCTCAACGTATTAATTTGAAGCTTCAAAATTTGAAACGCAGATTAATCAACAGTCTCATTATCTGCTTCTGATCTTGCAGGTATCAGGATGGGGAGCTGATGGCGTCATTGTCGGCAGTGCAATGATGAAGGTATTAGGGGAAGCGAAATCTTCTGAGGATGGTTTGAAGAATCTTGAGGTCTTCACCAAGTCCTTGAAGGCTGCATTACCTTGAGCCCAGTTTTATGACACCGTAAGTTCATAATAAGGCGCATTTACCTGTCTTTACCTTATCAAACACAGCAATAGCTGAAGAGAATGAAGCATTGTTGTGAGCCATGTCTTCATTGTTCCAACTGTTCCTTTATGGTTAAATTCAAGACATGGTCTTTGCAGACTTGTTCCTTTATGGTTAAATTCAAGACATGGTCTTTGCAGACTTGAATCTCTAATTTATTTTGAACCGAGTTCATTCATGCCATGGTGCAATTGACAAGAGCCTACCATAGAAAATCTGAAGAATTTCAACCAACTAGTTATGAAGAAAGTCTTAAGTTCTACAGTAAGATCGAATTAAAACTTCACTCGCAAAGGAATTTTAAATCGGCTCGAAACTCACCTCAGTATGGATTTACAATCGAATTTTAATCACGTAGGCTTCAATTGAACTCTTGAAAATTAAAATTTTCAATAAAAATGAATGAAAAAAATAAATTTAAAAAAAATATACATATGGACTTACTAATTTGAGAACAAGCTTGAACTTAAAAAATCAAGCAATACATGTTCTTGGGTGTATAAGCTCTTCGATTTCTAATAGAGTACACTGAAAAATGAAAAAAAAAAGAAGAAAAAAATCAACTCAGGAGGCGAGGAAGCCTTTTTCCAATCAATATTTTCTAAAAAGTTCAAATCGCTCTCCTATAGACATGTATTCTTGTTACATCATAGTTCTATAATTTTTAGAATTAAAAATAAAAGAAAAATTCAAAAAATTCAAAAACACACTAAGTAGCTGGTGCCCAAGGATTGCATAGATTTTCTTTCATTTTTCAATTTTCTTGCTGTTTAAGGAATGGTGTGAAAAGAATCTAGTGACAAATGATTTAGGTGGTGGAAACACTATTCCATCAGAACTTAAGTTTCTAGAATTTGAATCCATTAAGTGAGCCAAAACTAATTCAAATTGAAGAAATATGAAATATCAGTCCAACCCATGTCTACTCAAGATGAGCCACTTGTTTTAGCATTTTGGCCCAAAAAACTCTTTAAAGGGCCTCTCTTTCTCCAATAAAAAATTGTATAAAATGGGAGTCAAATTGTATTGACTTTCTCACAGCCTGTCATAGATTACATCAAATTGTCTTCTCCTTATTAGGGTAATTACAATCGGCAACGAAACTATTTTACCTTGATTGAGGCAATTAAAGTTCACAAGTGGCATTGGCCATGGTCCAGATCTTAGTTTTAGCAGTAGAGCAAACAACCACTGATGGCTTTTTGCTTCTCTAGTTCACGAGGTTGTCATCGACAATGGTATAATAATTTGTAGTGGACCAATGATGATCCAATGAGTTAGTTTAGTCAACATAAGAAAACGCATGACTATGCAAAAAGCAATAAGGAAAATACAATATTCATTTTCCAAGAGATTGGAAAATTGGAACTTTGAAGGGTTAGCTTGATGGTCATATTTCCACCTTTGTATTTAGGAAGTTTTGGAATTAAGCTCTACTCTCCATAGTTTGTATTCGGAGTATGTGGATAGGAGGTTTACATATGTTTCAAGGATTAGTCAAGTGGGACGCCTGGCTAAGTCAGGTGGAACGCATGGATAACTGTGGTCTTAAAAAAAAAACGAGATTGGAAAATTTGGGAGTCGTTCGATTTCTACTCCATTCCAAATTTTCACTCCATTTGATACATCTCATAATATGAAAAGCAAAATGAGTTGAGTCGAGTGCAGCATATTCATAAATTATAAATTGACGAACAAGTTTGTGACAACATGAGATATATTTGCAGGAGCGATTGTAAGAAAAAAATACCTTTTTTACAATTATTTTTATAGAAACATGGGCTTGGAAGAAGATCACCCATAGTATTTAACAATTTCTGATTTTGCTCAAGGTGGTATCAATAGGTTAGGTTTGTATCGAAAGATTGCTACTATTATGAAGTAGATCTAAGATTGCTAGTATTATGAAGTACTGTGGTGTATTTACATTGTAAGAGAGTGATGCAAGATTGCTAGCATTATGAAGTAGATCCGCGATGTATTTACAAGATCACACTGGAGTGATCCTTGAAGGTAGTAATAGCAGCAAAAACATTTCTTGATCACAATTTCACCAATTTAGACACACTGAATAATCATACTAATGTAGCTTAACTTCAAAGTAAACACAAAGAAGGTTCGGCCACAAGTATAAATTCAGCCAAAGGCTTCAATTGGATGATTGGAGGTTAAGTCCAATTTGAAACTGAAAATAAAAAATGAAAATTTTGCTCTTCTAATAAATCAAAGTGAGCGAACAAAATTGAAATCGGCTACCTAATCACTAATCTCAAATTGACCCAATTTTATATGGGATTCTGAAAATCGATTAGAGAAACCAATGCAATTTCATTCATAAGAAAATAACAAAGATCCTACGTTTCAATTTAATTTCACATAAAATAATTGTGCTTTAATTAATTGTGAAATGTCAACATAAATTTGAATTCAAAATGATATTAATAAAAAAATTGCAAGCAATTATTAGTTAAAATAAAATTAATTTGTTAAAATTAAATCAAAATAAAACTCACCAAGATTGGAATTCAATCTATCCTAGCCACGTACAGCTTTTACATTCCTTTCTCTAGTTTTCCATTTTAAACTCAACCATTGTCTGCTAGCTAAGTGGCATTCATGTAGACGGCCAAAGTTGCTTTGACTTCTTTGGAGATTATCCTTCCTCGATGTAGGTGCCCATGCATTCTAAAGAAAGAGAGTTTCTTCCATTTTGGTTGTAAGGAGATAGGATTCATGTGATATACATGGGGAGCTTTATCCCTTTCTTTGTTTCATCTTCCGTCACCATCCTTGAGCTTAATGTCACAAATATCAGAGATAATTTTCAAATTTATCATATTTTTATTTGTAAAATATCAGTACTGTGTTAGTAACGTGTATTTATTGGTACTACAGTAAATTTTCAATAAAATTACGTTAAAAATATGAGAAAGGATAATATTGCGATAATATTCTGATGAACTCCTAGTAAATAATCGATAAATTCTTTATTAAGATTTTTATTTTATTAATATTTTCATTTAATATAATTTTATTTTTTTAAGTAGTAACTTTTCAGGAGATTTTCTCATTAATTTTTCAGTAAAAATGCTAGAATTTAAAATTATTTCGATATTACCAATCGCCGTTAATATCCCGAGAATGCTATTTGTGACAATTCTTGAGCCTAGTTAATGGGCCATGAAATGCAGGCTTTAAAGGGTCAAAACATGTTAAACAATGCCCTAACCCATATATCCATCAAATGAACTCTTCATTTTGCATAATTAAACCCATATGGACTCTTAGAAAGGTCTCTCTTTCCACCATGAAATTTATCAATTCAAGAGCCGTTCCACAATTTTAGCTTACTTTTTTTTTATATTGGGCCTAATTCCACATACTTGATCCATCAGCTTCTATTTGAATAAATTTATGGGCTCTCTTAGAGATCTTGGCTTCATTTTCCTCGATAAAAACCTTAAAGAATTTCCAAGCCCATTTGTCAATCAAATCTTCAACTTGATCTTCAAAGCTTTTAAATTTTTTAATCGGGCCAGAGATGTACACATCAAATACTTTGTTGCAGGGTGAAAAATTCGCCCAGGCCGAGATATGGGCCGATAAATTTCTCTCTCCTCTTTTGTGTTTTTTTTTAAAATATCGGTATTTTTTTTTCTGAATTAAAAAATAAATAAAAAATCCAAAAGAAAGCTGATTTTTTTTTTAAAAAAAAATTGAAAACGATAATATCGGTCGATATTTTGAATATCGGCCGATATTGGTCAGATATCGGTCGAGATATCAACTCGGGCCTACCACCATTTTGATTTTTTTTTAAAAGGCCGATATTGGACTGATATATCGCTCATATCGGCCGATGTAATAAGGTTCTGAAAAACCGTATCATATCAGCTGATACGTTTCGTATCGACCGATATCTTCACCCCAACTTTTGTTGCTTTCATTGGAAAAAAAAAAAGGGGGTAATCTATACTACATTTGCCAAAGTCATAAAAAAAAAAAAAAAAAAAAAGCCACACTAGATTTTTCAATCCATGCTCCGGGTTACTGTTTTAGGCTATTAAGTGCTTTATGGAGTCTAAAAACCTTTCCTTCCTGGTCGTCAAAATCTAAGAAGTATGTAACCTCGTCATGAAAATCTTCATGTAGAAATATTTTTTACAGCCAATTGATGTAAAGGGCAATGAAGATTAGCAGCAACATAAATGATAATACCAACTAAATTAAACTTGATAAGTAGTGCAAAAGTTTCTTCGTCACAATGGCATCAATTTAATTTTTGTAATCTCTAAATTTTGTACTCTCAAAAGTTAAAAGACATGATTTGATTGATTTTATCAATATAATTTAAATAGGCCACGTACTCAAACAATGGCCTATCTAGGGGATCCTCATCACTTCATTTAGTGGATCTTATGTTTAGATACACACAACCAAACGTGATGGGGTCATCATATATTAAAAACTACTCTTAAATAAATTGGACTAACAATAACCACAAACTTCATGCAAGTGACACTAGTCAAAATACTTAATAGTAGTTCTTCACAAATTTTTGAACAATTTTTTAAATTTTCATGTAGCCTAGAAACAACACGAGAGGAAGGACATGACAATATGTAGCCTAGAGATAGGGCACAGTGAAGAGCCTTTTGGCCTTTGGTCGAGTGTCTTCCAAGGCCACGATGAGGGCCTCTTGCAGCAGAGGTGTAGTGAGGAAGATAGAGAGAGGTATGAGGGAAGATACTCTGAGAGATCTTGGGTCAGGGATTCCAAATCTTGTATTTATGTATTCTTTCTTTATGGATAAAATTTATACTTTCCCGTGGACGTAGGCTAAAGTGTCGAACCACGTATATTTTGTGTTGTTTCTTTGTGAGTGTGTTGTGAATCTGTGATTCGTGTGAGTGGGTTGAGTCTAATCCCTAACAGTGGTATCATGAGCGAAGGTTCCGATTTGGGCTAGAAAAATCACAGATTAGGCTGAAAGAGAACATACTAGAGGAGGAACAGATGAGGCAATCGCTTGGGGGTTTAGATTTGAGGGCCATGCACGGACAGACCTCTACATCCAGTTCGGTGAAGATCAGGTCAGTTTGCCTCAGAGCAGGTCCTCTACATCGTTCTTGGCAACTTCCTGTGCAATGTCGTGCAATTTTGAAGGTCGGCAACATCACATACGTTTGTTTTGAACAACTTCCACGAATCTTATTCTGATAAAATGTACACTTTAATCGTCTCTTGGCATTTCATCTTGTTGCATACATCTATACTTCGAGATGCCAATACAATTTTGTAGCCCTTGTGGTCTTTTCCAATTGAAATCCCCACGCCCTGTTGAATATAATTAGAATTAGTATTTAGATTAGGATTTAGTTTGTTTTAATCTCTTATTAAAAGATATGGTTATTTTAGAATTAGAAGTTTTAGTATGACTGAAATAGCCCTAGGGTCAGCTAGAGGCTATATATACGTGTGTAATACTTAATGAAATACAGTTTTTAGTTTCTAACATGGTATCAACCTAGTCCCGATCCTAAGTTTCGGATTTCTCAAAGAGGAGGTCTCTGCATTCGAGTTGTTTTGTCTTCTCTTCCTCTGGCAAACATCTGCTCTGGCAGAGGGAGAGGGAGGGAATTGTTTTGTGTAATTTTTTCCCTGTTTGTGCTTCTGCCTTTGTGTTTTGCCTCAGAAGTAGCCCAGATGTTTGTGCTTCCGAATCAGCCCAGATCTTGGATCTGATCTTCCAATCGTTCCTGCACCCAGTTTGTCCTGCAATTTTAGCAACACCTCTCTGCATCAGGCACTCCATCCAGCAAGACCAGTGATGACTCTCTCGTTTGGATCTCCACCACTGCCCACCGTCTGCAGCCCTTCAGATCTTGGATAAAAAAAAAAAAAACCGTTTGTGGATCTGGATCTCTTTTTCTTCTCTGGCTCTATTACATGCTCTCCGTTTTATGGCGCGGTGTCCTTGCTTGTAACGCCCCGCCCTCTCCGAGAAATTTTCAGAGTTTAATTTTTTTTTTTAAATAATAATAAACATCGAAAGAGAGCGGGCGGCGTCACGACGCGAGTTAAGTTCAGACTACCCAAGTCTGAACCTTAACTGGCCACCCATGTGTACATGGACTAGACCATGATAATGAATCACACATGGAAAACACCATCATGCGGAATAACTAGATTAACTGCGGAATAGAAAGACTAGATAGCAAGTAACAGTCTCAAACATTAATTAACATAATCAACCATCCAAAGTTATTAACCTAATTAAACCATAGCAGGTAATGACTTTTACATGTCCGACAAATATAGTTCTAATGACAGTAATATAAGAAGTCCAGTCCAACATTCAAGCGCTTAGGCTTGGCTTAGCTCCCCTCCCGGTCAACGACCTTTTCTTTTCCTTTACTTGTACCTGCATTCTCCTCTGAGGATAGAATTAGGGCGTTAGATCAACGCGCCCAGTAGGTTCCCGAGTCAGGGCTACCACATGTTAGCCTATAAAACATGCATATACATATCATAATACATGATCATCAAAAACAGGTAAAACAATGCTATGATGTATGCACATGCAATGAGCATCCCCCATCATTTACATTCATAGCCATCACTTGACGTGCCTTGCACCGAAGGTAAATTACAACATACCTTTATCTCTTCATCATTGACTGATTCATATCACGTATTAGTCCTCTTGGCGGGACTCTCATCGCCTAAGGAGACCAATGTGTCTATGATCATTATGTTACTCCTCCTGGCGTGACTTGCACCACCGAGGCATGACGTAACCCATAAATTGCAACACTGTAGAACCTCATTCATAATCCCATGTCTATGCATGAGTGCCAATGCCTGTATGCCATTTGTTAATGCATAATATAACATTTGAAACACATAAAATAAAAACAAGAATCTCATAGAAACTGGGTAAAAACTGTGGTTACAAGTAGGTAGGAAACCTACTGAAGATCACTTCAGTAACTGATCTTTCTTTTGCGTCACCCGGTCACGACTCGCACGTCGTTCAACTTCCGGTACCTTGTCCATGTAAACAATCAATAAATCATACTTCACTTACTTGTTCATTCATATCTAAGACGCAAAATCTTGTAAGTCCTTTGATCAATCCCTTCATTTGACTTGTATTCACAGATTTGCATGGTCTACCCAATGTCTAATCTTGCTCATAAACAAAAATCATAAAAGTAATCTACCTTAGCGGCTGGTTATTTACTTATCACTAAGTCAAAGATAGCTCCATTCATTTACTTAATCCAACTCATATAACCAATTCGTAATCTCCAATAAAACAATCTATGCGGTTCGGCCATTCATATGGCCGAACCCTATGATTCTCCTACTCAATGATCCCATCATTTGTTTACAAGTTAGGCTCTTACCATTTAGCCATGTTAACTACAAGGTTCAGCCATCCATGGCCAACCCAAACAGCAAGTTATTTCATTTAACATACATAAGAAAACCCATAAATCTTGGTCCATTCATCCCAAAACTAGCCCATGGGGTTCGGCCATGCACATAGCCGAACCCAATGGTTCTCTTAATCTGATTAATCCCTCAACTTCCCATGATTATTCATGATTTACCATGTTAACCCAACCATGAATTACATGGTTCAGCCACATAACCATCCACCAAAACAGTAAATTCAATTTCACCAAACCACATCAATTACACACATGGGGTTCGGCCATCCAAGGTGGCGAACCCTATGTCCATGTTTTGGTCTTTCAAGCATGCTTTTAGAGGTTATTTAAACATACAAAATCAGTATCATCTTGCTGCATTTATACCACTTAGAACCATCTGAATAAATTCATCTACTTGTCCCAAAAGACCATAATATTTCATGGGATTCGGCTATCCAAAATGGCCGATCCAAATGATCCATAATATCAATTTAAATCTACTGTTTAAACCCATATTAAATTCAGTCCTTGTGTCATTCAAATCCATGTTTTTAACCCTTTCTAAAACATGCACTTGAATCTTTAAGTAAAACCCAAAACAGTCCACCAAAGCTCTATGCTTTCCATGTTTCAAACATCTTAAAACCAACCATCATTTACATGAGGTTTGGCCCTCCATGGTGGCCGAAACCTATGACCTTTGGTTTTGCATTTCTTTATCATTCAACTAGGTCTAAATCAAACTTCTTATGTGTGTTTTAACCTCTTTAAGACATACACCTTTAATCATCTAAAAAATCCATAAATTCCATGGTTTCCATGTTTCAAACATGAACACCACCAATCTTTTACATGGGGTTCGGCCCTCCATGGTGGCCGAACCAATGGTTATTTTTTTACCATTTTAATCCTCCATAGTCAAAGTTAAACATTGATGTATTCGGCCATGACCATGACCCAATACATACCTACTTGTTTTATGTTATTAACCAAAATAACATATAGATACTTACCAAATTTTCCAAACTTCCTCCTTGTCTTTGATCCTTGTTTTCTCCCTTTTATTTCTTCTTTATTTCCTTAATTCCTTGCTGGTTTATACTTGACTAACTGGTGCCCAAAAACTTCTGCTGTTCAGCCAAGAAACGAATTGGAGACAGGGAGAGAGAGAAAGGGAAAATTCTTGGTTTTTTTGTGTGAAAAACGGCCAAGTATGGTAAGGTTTTTCTTTTATAGTTTCAGCCCCCAACTCCCATTCATAATCCCTCAATTAATTTTGTTAAAAACGATGGGGCAAAGGGTGTTAACCAAGACACCCCTTGGTGCCAAACATTGCATCACTTGGAATGAACCATTGCATCCCTTCATGAAAAGGTGCCGCCCCAAACCTTGGTGTCTTTTGGCTTTGCCAAAGCACCCCTTCATACCAACGACTGAGATTAACTCTGATCAAGTGTTATGTGAGATTACAATCATTTCCATCTCCTCTTGACTCACTTAACTCGGAATATTTTTATTCTAAACCAACTCATTAACTCATCACATTTAATGCTCCATTTGAGTCAATTCTATTCTTAAATCAAAGTCATTTTCAAATCAGTCTCACTCAAGCTGAATTAACTCATACTTGAGTTCAATTGAGGGCCCACACGGTCATCCGTGGTCAAACTAGTCAACCCGACCCGTTGGGTCCCCCTTTAGCTCCTTGACCCAATTATGGGTATTTTGGTCACTTGTAATTGGTTTTCACTTATGTTTCAAGCCTACCCATTTTTGCTATAACTGATTTCCTATCAGTTCAGCTTGACCTCATTTAATTTGAGCTTACACAATGGTCAGATCATCCATTTTGACCCATTGGGTCCAATTGAGCCATTTGACCCATTTAGCCATTTTCGACCCAATTGATGTTCATTATCCATCCAATCAAATTTGATATTTATAATGAGCTCATATGACCTTAATTTGAGCAATGGGCCCCCACTATTTCCTATTTGACATCATAAAATAATTAATTTAATAACTCAGGGGCATTTTCGTAATTTTCTACTTCATTGAGAAATTGGGGTGTTACAATATAACCCTCTTTTTAAAATTTTTGTCCCGAAAATCGAGTGAAGTAGGGTTCTCAAATTAAATTATACAAATAATTCGGGGTGAGCTGTTATAATTTCCGATTCAAGTTCCCATGTGGCGTCTTCATCACAATGTTGGTCCCATACCACTTTTACGAACTTACTCGCTCTGTTTCGCAACACCCTTTGTTCGGTCTCCACTATCCTGACCGGCTTCTCAACTTATGTCGCGTCGCTTTGTACTTCAATATCTTGAACATTTAAAACATGGGACGGATCCGGATTATATTTCCTTAGCATTGACACATGAAACACATCATGTAGAGCTACTAACTGCGAAGGAAGTGCTAACTGGTAAGCAACATCCCCCATCCTTCTTATGATGAAAAACGGTCCCACATATCTTGGTGACAGTTTTCCTTTCTTGCCAAACCTCATATGTCCCTTCCGTGGTGAGACTTTTAGAAACACCATGTCTCCCACTTCAAATTCCAGAAAACGTCTCCTTTTATCAGCATAGCTCTTCTGCCGACTCTGTGCAGTCAGTAGATGTTGACGTATCAACTTCATTTGTGCAATAGTTTCTGCAACTAGTTCCGGTCCGATCAATGCAGGCTCTCCAGCCTCTGTCCAACATACAGGTGACCTACACGGTCTACCATATAATGCCTCGTATGGAGCCATCTGAAGGCTTGCCTGATAGCTGTTATTATACGAGAACTACACCAGTGGTAAGTGGTCCTCCCATCCACCCTTGAAATCTAACATGCATGCTCTCAACATGTCTTCCAAGGTCTGTATTGTCCTTTAAAACTGTCCATCAGTCTGAGGATGGAAAGCGGTGCTAGTCAATAAGTTTGGCCCCATGGCTAACTGCATGCTTTGCCGTACTCTGCCAGTAAAATGGCCATCTCTGTCCGATACTATCATTCGGGGAATTCCATGTAGTCGAATGATCTCTTTAATGTACCGCCGACCCAACGTTTTAGATGAATCTGTCATCTTGATAGGAATGAAATGTGAGGACTTGGTCAGTCGGTCGACTACGACCCATATGGCGTCATTGCCCTTTGAAGACCTCGGCAACCCTGATACAAAGTCCATGGAAATGTGTTCCCATTTCCATTCTGGCACTGCTAAGGGTTTGAATAACCCTGGTGGCTTTTGGTGTTCAGTCTTAACTTGCTGACAAGTTAAACAATGTGCCACGAACTCTGCCACATCCCTTTTTAGTCCATGCCACCAATAATGCCTCTTTAAATCATGGTACATTTTGGTGCTACCCGGATGAATAGAGAGCTTGGATTGATGTGCCTCAATCAGTAGCTCTTTCCTGCAACTCTTTGGCACATATGTTCTTCCCCGGAATAAAAGACCTTGTCCCGGTCGTAATTCCCATTCCGGTATGTCTACGCCAGTGGACATCTTGGCCCATATGTCCTCCACTTCCGGGTATGTTCTTTGTTCTTGTTCAATCTTGGTGACTATATTGGATCGTATGATTAAATTATACATACTCCCATGGTTGTTGATATGAGAACTCTCGAATGGTGTGCAGCATCTCCCATTCGGTTCTGATCAAGCATGCGACCGACGCATGAGATAGGCGGCTGAGAGCATCCGCCACCTTGTTCTCCTTGCCTGGATGGTATCGAAGCTCGAACTCATAATCCACCAGATACTCCATCCATCTACGCCGCCTTAGATTGAGCTCCTTCTGATCAAATAAATATTTTAAACTCTTATGATCAGAAAATACCTCAAATTTTTCGCCATAGAGGTAGTGTCTCCAACTTTTAAGAGCGAAGACCACTGCAGCTAGCTCCAAATCATGTGTGGGATAGAGACGTTCATGCACCTTCAACTGCCTTGATCCATAAGCCACCACACGATGACGTTGCATGAGCGAACACCCTAGTCCCTCTCCTGAAGCATCGCATTGTACTTCATATCCTTTGCCCTTTCGGCAAAATTAAAATAGGAGCAGTGGTAAGTCTACTTTTCAGTTCCTCAAACCTCCGATTACACAGATCTGTCCACTCATATTTGACTCCTTCTGAGTGAGTCGAGTCAATGGAGATGCAATTTTGGAAAAATCCATAATAAATTTCGATAATAACCGCCAATCCTAAGAAACTGCGGATCTCGGTCACATTCTTTGGCGCTTTCCATTCACTTACTGCCGCCACTTTGGCTGGATCCACGGCTATACCGTTTTCTGTTATGACATGTCCCAAGAAATTGACCTCGGATAACCAGAATTCACATTTACTGGCCTTGGCATACAGCTTATTTTGCCTCAAAGTATTCAAGACTATATGTAAATGCTCTGCATGTTCCTCCTGACTCTTAGAATAGATCAGGATATCATCAATGAATACGATTACAAACTTATCCAGATAGGGACGGAAGATTCTGTTTATTAAATCCATGAACACAGCCGGCGCATTGGTGAGTTCGAATGGCATGACTACAAACTCATATAGTCCATACCGTGTCCGAAAAGCTGTCTTTTCTATATCTTCCTCCCTAACTCGGATTTGATGATAACCAGACATCAAATCGATCTTTGAAAAATGACTAGAACCCCTCAATTGATCAAATAAATCATTGATCCTGGGTAGAGGGTACTTGTTCCGAACTGTTAGCTGATTCAGCTTCTGGTAGTCCACGCACATCTGTAGTGAACCGTCCTTTTTCTTCACAAATAGTATTGGTGCTCCCCATGCTGAGGCACTGTTCCGGATGCAACCCAGCCTAAGTAGTTCATCAATCTATTTTTTTAACTCCGACATCTCTGCTGGTGCCATCCGATAGTGTGGTAACGACACTGGTGCTGTGCTAGGGTACAACTTGATCTCGAAGTTAATCTCCCTCATAGGCGGTAAACCAGGGAGTTCCTTTGGAAATACATCCTCAAATTCTTGTACAATTGCCGGAAGTTCAGTAAATGGAGCTTTGTTTATGGTGATATTATTCAATACCACGTGGTTTAACCCTTCCTGCAATCCACTTTGTTTATCTGAACGGACTACATGTTGCTTGCCCTCGGGTGACATAAATGTCACTTTTCGACGATAACAGTCGATGTTGGCATGAAACTTAGCCAACCAATCCATACCGAATATAATATCATATTCAGACATGTCAAGCACTAGATAATTGAACTCAAATCTGAGTCCAGCTAATTCGGTGTTAACCGCCGTACATATAAGTCCCAATGTCGAATCTCCGACAGGGGATACAATAGTAAGTGCTGTGGCTAATCTTTGAACTAATGTACTAGTAGCAGTAATAAACGATGTAGCTATAAAGGAGTGTGATGCTCCAGAATCAAATAGTGTATATGCATATGAGCTACTCACTACCGCCATACCTTGTATCACAGCATGCTCCTCTTCCTCTGGAGAAGTTAGAGTAAATAATCGTCCAGAACCAGCAGGGTCAGACCTTCGACCTCCCCGACTTTGCATTCTGCCTCCTCTAGAGTTTCCCGGTCTAACTGGCGGACGAAATGATCCTCTGGAGTATGACAGCCTGTTGAGCTTTGGGCAGTCCTTCTTGTAGTGACCTGGTTGATCACAGTGAAAACAGGTGTTCACTCCTCGAGAAGCTTGTGTGATTGCTACAGATTGAATGGGCTGGTTGGGGCGAAAGCCCCCACTTGATCCAACAGACGGCGAAGGTCTGCCGAAGTTCGATCTGAACCTCTTGTTGGGTTGGTACGCACCCCTCCCACTCGGAGCTCGGCGGTTGTCCACTTTTGCAAATTCTGCCATTTCTTGTTCCACAATGGTTGCCCTGCTGACCACTTCTGCCAGTGTGGCTGCTTTGAACACGGTTACCCTGGCCCTTATGTTTGGTCGTAACCCACGCTCGACAGGCTGAGGAATTCTTGGTGATACTCAGCCACCGTCATTGAACCTTGTACTAACGTCATAAAGGCCTGAATTTGACGTTCTCTTTCTTCCTCTGGAAAGTAGCGCTCTAGGAATGTCGCTGAGAATTGCTCCCAGGTCATAACAACTCTTTCTCTTCTTGGCACAAGTGCCAACTATTTCTCCACCACCTTCCACCATTTGGCAGCGTCATCTACCGGCTGTGACGTAGCCAATAGTATTTTATGAGCATGACTCTTAATGTTCAAAAAAGTCAGTATGTGTGAAATCTTCTCCAACCAATTTTCGGCTCCGATAGGCCCTTCTCTGCCCTTGAAGTAAGGTGGGCGCTGTTGCTAAAAATCTCTTACCATGTTTCAGTCATTATTTTCGCTCGTGTTTTGCCCTCCGTTCAAAGAGGACAGACGTAACCACTGCTTGCACCAAATTGTGCAGTTTAGAAGGCACAAAGGGTACAGTCATGTTACTGTTCTCCTCCTCCTCTTGTCGATAAGACGAGACATATTCCTCCTCGTCGTCCTATTGATACATAGGGTCACTATCCCCCACCTCTCGCCGGGAATGTTGTGACTCTTCCTCATCGAGCGAACGTTCATGAACTGATCTCTCTTCGTCATGAACGGACCGCTCATCATCATGTATCGATGGCACCTTCTCCTGTATCACCTTCCGGCGTTGTGGTACCACCTTCCCTTGTGGTGTGACTATGAGCACCTCATCTTTCTTCTTATCGTCCTGACGGGTCCTTCTCTTCAATGTCCCCTCACCTAATCCGATTTGTAAAACTTTTTCTTTACCCTTTGGATCTTTTACCACCTTTTTCTGTGGCGCCATTTAGTCCTAATTCATGGGAAACATCATAGACTTAGTTTCCATTAACAATGTGCATCACATGCCATGAATCCTCATAAAAACATGAAATCACATATTTATATAAATTCAAACTTCATTTTTGTACAAAGGTTGGTAGGGTGAAACAAACCCTATGTATAACAAAATATACACCCTTATAAAAATAACCCTCTTTTTAATACCTTTCATATTAATTCCTATCCTAGTCTTCCGTAGAAGACTCCGCATCATCAGCGAACTTGAAACGGTTACCAGGACACATCATCGCCGTGTGCCCCAATACTTCACATGTTGTGCAGGGTATTAAACCGGGTCCTCCTATACAAGGACAATTAGTCCTCGCCTCTCCATGCCCGTGCAGTCCACAAACCGGACAGACAACTCCTAATGGATGAGGACAATACAAACTGTTGTGATCGTCCTGATTACACAACTCATAGGTATCGTAGGGATCTACCTCCCCCGCCGATTCCAATATTATAGGAAAGTCTTCCATAGGATCCTCATAAAAGAAAAATCCCAGATCCTCTTCTTCTTCCTCAGGAGGTTCCACTAACCAAGGAATATCTTCCATAAGATACTCGGGCAACAGTGCTAGATTCACTTCTTCCATTGGTGCTAAGTTCAATTCTTCCAATGGTGCTAGATTCCATTCCTCTTCCTGAAGGTTCACATTAGCCTCCATGTTGGTGTTGTTAGAAGCAGACACCAAGTCTATGGGATTGCTTGGAGTTCCACTGTAACACTCTGAGTACTCCATATTACTCGACATATCTGTATCATATCAATAAAACACAAGAATATTCAACAACAATTCTAAATAAACCACTCTTGGTTTTCGGGGGAATCTGATCATGCATTATATCATGTACTTTGTTTGGGGAAGATTACCAAATCATCACTCTTTGTGTTCTTTTGTTTCTGGAGAAATCTCTAATTTCCTGTTGTTTGTTTCTCAGTGTGGGGATTTCAGGGGAGTGCATCCTACCTTGCTATGTTTGATATGTCCAATTATGATGACTGTACTTTACTTTGCTATCTTTCATTGTCGTTCTCAGATTGATTGTTCAGTCCGAGTCACTCGAAGTAAATTAATCCGGCCCCCAGGCAGCGGACTCCGAAGAGTCGGTCAGTTGGGATTCTTATTCGTCAGTGAGACATGAAACCGTCTTAATCTTACTTCGATGATTCAACTTCCCGTTTCTCTCTGATACCAACTGTAACGCCCCGCCCTCTCCGAGAAATTTTCAGAGTTTAATTTTTTTTTTTAAATAATAATAAACATCGAAAGAGAGCGGGCGGCGTCACGACGCGAGTTAAGTTCAGACTACCCAAGTCTGAACCTTAACTGGCCACCCATGTGTACATGGACTAGACCATGATAATGAATCACACATGGAACTAACACCATCATGCGGAATAACCTAGATTAACTGCGGAATAGAAAGACTAGATAGCAAGTAACAGTCTCAAACATTAATTAACATAAATCAACCATCCAAAGTTATTAACCTAATTAAACCATAGCAGGTAATGACTTATTACATGTCCGACAAAATATAGTTCTAATGACAGTAATATAAAGAAGTCCAGTCCAACATTCAAGCGCTTAGGCTTGGCTTAGCTCCCCTCCCGGTCAACGACCTTTTCTTTTCCTTTACTTGTACCTGCATTCTCCTCTGAGGATAGAATTAGGGCGTTAGATCAACGCGCCCAGTAGGTTCTCGAGTCAGGGCTACCACATGTTAGCCTATAAAACATGCATATACATATCATAATACATGATCATCAAAAAACAGGTAAAACAATGCTATGATGTATGCACATGCAATGAGCATCCCCCATCATTTACATTCATAGCCATCACTTGACGTGCCTTGCACCGACAAGGTAAATTACAACATACCTTTATCTCTTCATCATTGACTGATTCATATCACGTATTAGTCCTCTTGGCGGGACTCTCATCGCCTAAGGAGACCAATGTGTCTATGATCATTATGTTACTCCTCCTGGCGTGACTTGCACCACCGAGGCATGACGTAACCCATAAATTGCAACACTGTAGAACCTCATTCATAATCCCATGTCTATGCATGAGATGCCAATGCCTGTATGCCATTTGTTAATGCATAATATAACATTTGAAACACATAAAATAAAACAAGAATCTCATAAGAAAACTGGGTAAAAACTGTGGTTACAAGTAGGTAGGAAACCTACTGAAGATTCACTTCAGTAACTGATCTTTCTTTTGCGTCACCCGGTCACGACTCGCACGTCGTTCAACTTCCGGTACCTTGTCCATGTAACAATCAATAAATCATACTATCACTTACTTGTTCATTCATATCTAAGACGCAAAACATCTTGTAAGTCCTTTGATCAATCCCTTCATTTGACTTGTATTCACAGATTTGCCATTGGTCTACCCAATGTCTAATCTTGCTCATAAACAAAAATCATAAAAGTAATCTACCTTAGCGGCTGGTTATTTACTTATCACTAAGTCCAAAGATAGCTCCATTCATTTACTTAATCCAACTCATATAACCAATTCGTAATCTCCAATAAAACAATCTATGCGGTTCGGCCATTCATATGGCCGAACCCTATGATTCTCCTACTCAATGATCCCATCATTTGTTTACAAGTTAGGCTCTACCATTTAGCCATGTTAACTACAAGGTTCAGCCATCCCATGGCCAACCCAAACAGCAAGCTTATTTCATTTAACATACATAAGAAAACCCATAAATCTTGGTCCATTCATCCCAAAACTAGCCCCATGGGGTTCGGCCATGCACATAGCCGAACCCAATGGTTCTCTTAATCTGATTAATCCATCAACTTCCCATGATTATTCATGATTTAACCATGTTAACCCAACCATGAATTACACATGGTTCAGCCACATAACCATCCACCAAAACAGTAAATTCAATTTCACCAAACCACATCAATTACACACATGGGGGTTCGGCCATCCAAGGTGGCCGAACCCTATGTCCATGTTTTGGTCTTTCAAGCATGCTTTAGAGGTTATTTAAACATACAAAATCAGTATCATCTTGCTGCATTTATACCACTTAGAAACCATCTGAATAAATTCATCTACTTGTCCCAAAAGACCATAATATTTCATGGGATTCGGCTATCCAAAATGGCCGATCCAAATGATCCATAATATCAATTTAAATCTACTGTTTAAACCCATATTAACTTCAGTCCTTGTGTCATTCAAATCCATGTTTTTAACCCTTTCTAAAACATGCACTTGAATCTTTAAGTAAAACCCAAAACAGTCCACCAAAGCTCTATGCTTTCCATGTTTCAAACATCTTAAAACCAACCATCATTTACATGAGGTTTGGCCCTCCATGGTGGCCGAACCCTATGACCTTTGGTTTTGCATTTCTTTATCATTCAACTAGGTCTAAATCAAACTTCTTATGTGTGTTTTAACCTCTTTAAGACATACACCTTTAATCATCTAAAAACAATCCATAAAATTCCATGGTTTCCATGTTTCAAAACATGAACACCACCAATCTTTTACATGGGGTTCGGCCCTCCATGGTGGCCGAACCCAATGGTTATTTTTTTACCATTTTAAATCCTCCATAGTCAAAGTTAAACATTGATGTATTCGGCCATGACCATGACCCAATACATACCCTACTTGTTTTATGTTATTAAACCAAAATAACATATAGATACTTACCAAATTTTCCAAACTTCCTCCTTGTCTTTGATCCTTGTTTTCTCCCTTTTATTTCTTCTTTATTTCCTTAATTCCTTGCTGGTTTATACTTGACTAACTGGTGCCCAAAAACTTCTGCTGTTCAGCCAAGAAACGAATTGGAGACAGGGAGAGAGAAAGGGAAATTCTTGGTTTTCTTTGTGTGAAAAACGGCCAAGTATGGTAAGGTTTTTCTTTTATAGTTTCAGCCCCCAACTCCCATTCATAATCCCTCAATTAATTTTGTTAAAAACGATGGGGCAAAGGGTGTTAACCAAGACACCCCTTGGTGCCAAACATTGCATCACTTGGGAATGAACCATTGCATCCCTTCATGAAAAGGTGCCGCCCCAACCTTGGTGTCTTTTGGCTTTGCCAAAGCACCCCTTCATACCAACGACTGAGATTAACTCTGATCAAGTGTTATGTGAGATTACAACTCATTTCCATCTCCTCTTGACTCACTTAACTCGGAATATTTTTATTCTAAACCAACTCATTCAACTCATCACATTTAATGCTCCATATTTGAGTCAATTCTATTCTTAAATCAAAGTCATTTCAAATCAGTCTCACTCAAGCTGAATTAACTCATACTTGAGTTCAATTGAGGGCCCACACGGTCATCCGTGGTCAAACTAGTCAACCCGACCCGTTGGGTCCCCCTTTAGCTCCTTGACCCAATTATGGGTATTTTGGTCACTTGTAATTGGTTTTCACTTATGTTTCAAGCCTACCCATTTTTGCTATAACTGATTTCCTATCAGTTCAGCTTGACCTCATTTAATTTGAGCTTACACAATGGTCAGATCATCCATTTTGACCCATTGGGTCCAATTGAGCCATTTGACCCATTGGGTCCAATTGAGCCATTTGACCCATTTAGCCATTTTCGACCCAATTGATGTTCATTACCCATCCAATCAAATTTGATATTTATAATGAGCTCATATGACCTTAATTTGAGCAATGGGCCCCCACTATTTCCTATTTGACATCATAAAATAATTAATTTAATAACTCAGGGGCATTTTCATAATTTTCCACTTCATTGAGAAATTGGGGTGTTACATTGCTCGTCTTCGCTGTTGTTCGTGTTCTTCAGCCTCTCTCTTGCAGTCTTCCTTTCCCTCAGATCTGGTCACGCCTAGCCCCCTTTGTTACCACTGTCAGTTCACACGTTTCTTGCACAAACAGCACCTGCAAAGCAACCACCTGTGTGTTTTTTCTGGTTTAGTGAAACAACGAATCTCTATTGTTTGCGAAGCGCTATTCGTAGATCTACCCTTTGTCCCTAGCGTTGTTGCTATCTTCTCTGCAAACCTCAGCGGTTCATCTCTCTTCTTCTGTCAACGCCAATGGGCACTAGTATACCATGATCTCGCATCCTTATCTACATCAGCAACGCCCCTTCGTCACCTTTGCAATGACTAAGCAGCCAGATCTGATTTCAGATCCTTGCATCGCCATCACTTTCCGCCCAAATCTCTCATTGATATCTTGTTTTGTTCTCCGCCTTTGCCATTATTCCCAGATTTTGCTTCTTGCAATGGAAAATCTATGAGATGCAGCCGTTCTCAAGATTTTGGTTTCTCTTGGAAACCCCTTTGTTGTTCTCGACGATGCCCTCTCTGCATCGCCGCTTGGTTGCTATAAGAATAAGATTTGGCTTACTGCCCCTGCTTCACTCAGCCTAGGACTGCACACCAACGTCTTTCCCACCATTATAACTGCAATCCCTGTTCGATTCTTCGATCAGCATCAGTTTCACACTTTCACTTGCAGCACCGCCATACACCCCTGATTCGCGGAGGTTTAAAAAAAAGAAGGTTTTGATTACCTTGATTTATCCCATGTACCTCCAATTTCTTGTCATCTTTACTGCCACAATTTGGAAGATTTGATCTTTTGTCCCTTTGCAATTTGCTTGCTTTGTTTGAAAGCAATATCTTTAGTTTTGTACATTGTTCTATTGAGGCTTTGTTCAAGTTTTGCTATGTTTTGTCTCCCCTTTGTCTTTCTTTTGTCCTTGGACTTTGACCCTTGCAACCATCCTCTTCTCAACCCCTCCAGCCCCTTTATAGTCCAATTTTGCATCTACATTTGTCTCTCGCTTTCGGCAGATTTGATTTTGCACTAGTACCCCGTCTCTCTCTCTGACTTTGTCTCTATTTTTCATCAAATTTGATTTTGCATGGGTGTCTTTTGTCTCCTCCGCTTGCAGCCACATTTTGGAGGATTTAGTTTCTTGTTTTCTTTGGATTTTGCAACCTTCTTGTACTTTGGCATTTTGTTTTTTGGAATTGAAAGAGGCATTGTATTGGCAGCATTGGCATTGGCATTGGTTCTTGGCAATCGTGATTTTGGGCATTTTCTTTAGGTTGTTTGGGCAACAAGTGGAAAGAGGGAGAGTTGTAGTAAGTTCGGCATCGGTTTTATAACTTGTAGTATACGTGGAACATTGGTTCAATTTTGACTTCGTCAGCACGTCTTCACCATTGATTTGCTTCCACTCCACTAGATTGCGCCAGTTGACACTTGGTTTATCTAGTTATTAGTTCTTTGTTTTATTTCAATAATTGTAAACTCAAAGTGGTGAACCCACTTGAGTTTAAGGGGGAATGTTGAATATAATTAGAATTAGTATTTATATTATGATTTAGTTTGTCTTAATCTCTTATTAAGAGAGATGGTTATTTTAGAATTAAAAGTTTTAGTATGACTGAAATAGCCATAGGGTCGGCTAGAGGCTATATATACGTGTGTAATACTCCTCAGTGAAATATAATTTTCAGTTTCTAACACACCCAACTCCAATTCTTTCCATAAATTATCTAAGATTAGAAGGATATTTGTCTCCTGCTTCAATCTGCTGAACAACTTGGCTTTTCTTTTGAGTTGATGTCCTTTCTTCTAGTTTCATGCCTAAATTTTCAGCTATATCATCTTGGATTTCTTCCACAAAATTCTGTGACACTGTCACCATTATTACAACTTCAAAAAGCTTCTCTTTACTCACTTGATTGCCTACTTCTTTCACAAGGGTAGTCTTTCCTATGCGTCACATTCAATAGACTCCAATGATGCTAATGTTGTCCTCTTTAAAGATGTGACTCATTATTGATCTTGTTGATTCGTTGGCTTCAAAATCTCCGCGAGGGACCTGATCAAAGGTTGCAGGAAGTGGACGGACTCCAACAGAAGCAACAGAACTAAACTTCCCTCCTTCATTATGGAGATTTTTCACATCATTGATCTTTGTATTCACCTTTGTATCGAAACAATAGTGGGATCTACCATTAGGATGCCATTCTTTCAAACATTTCATATTCTTCTTATCCCCATTAGTCATTTCCTTCACACTGGCTTCAATTTCTTTACTCTTGTCATCCAGCGTTGCAGAACTAGCTTGATATCATCTCCATTACTATGAGCTTCGTCTACCTATCGTTGCAAATGTTCTCTCAATGGACTCAACTTATCTTCAACTTCATTTGTAAGTTCTTCTATATATCTCTTGCACCGATTAAGATAGCAGATGTGGCATTTAAAGGAAAGATATAAATCCTCCCCAACTTTCGTAATAAAAGAATTACACAATGTAATCAAGCACTCTGTCATTTTCAAATAGACGAAGGTACCTAGAAATACCCAAATGAAAAAAAAAAAAAGCAGACATAAATGACTATAAAAAGTCTTAATATTATCCACATGGGTGTAGCTAAACTGGTTGCCTCCCGCTTCAAGAAGCAGGAGGTTGCGGGTTTGAGCCTCCATGGCTTAACCTCAGTGTGTTCTAGGGGTAGTTGGCTCACCCATGGGTGTCACGCCCTGGCCCTCGGGCCCATTAACGTAAGATAATTTTTTTTTTCTAACAATGAGCCATTGCGGAAATCATAATTATACATGGACTTAATCATTTCATATGATCAAAGTTTGGACATGACATTTGACAACTTCAGATCTAGTCATACACAACCGGTAAGAATCCCAGATAGATGAAGGGGTCACCATGGACCCGTTTAAGACCCAAAATCTCGACAGATTCTACCTCGACGCATAGTATGTGAATATACTACTAACCAACATGTAGTTTATAACTTGACCTCTTATGAAGTCTAGTAGAAAATGTCACACATGATCTACCCAAATATTCGCCATAACTCAATCTCATCTACATCAGAATCTCACATAAGAAAACGAAGTAGAATTTATTACATTTCTATAGTGCCTCAACAGACACAATAAATGGCTTATTACATAGCATGTTCATATAAACAGTATGTAAAAACATCAAGTAGATAAACGTGAAATCCCAACAGCGGGGATAATAGTTAAAGGCTTTACACCCCTATTACATGTTCGGACCATCAAGTCCATCTTCCGAGTTCCCTGAAACATAAGGGATGTGAGCTCTACTAGCCCAGCAAAGAAAAAACAGAAGATAATATAGTAGATTATCAACTCATAAAGATATTTAAACAAATAACAATTTAATCACTTAGAAATCATGTAGTTTTCTATGAGAATGACGTCTACATAGCAAACCTACAATGCAAGCTCTTTCTTTCCTCCAAAATTATACCTCCGCCCAACGGCATGTACAGCTCTTGCCTAGCCGTGATAGATACGTTTCCTACACAGCCGGCAAATTCATACTCGTGTTTCACACAGTCCTTACATACACCTCATACCAGTGCCCTCCACGAGCTAGGTACTTCATACAGCAGTATAAAGTATTTTGATATGCACAATACACAAATCAGATATGCACATCAAATGTATGGATTAAACATAGTTATCAACCTAAATAAACATCTCTCACAAATATGGTCATAATAACCTCACTCAGCTAAAATGAATTTCTGAGCCTTCCCGCATGGAATCATATCACATATATCAGCAATCAATATTTAACTTTACTATGTTGGGAAACTAAACACAGATTAAAAAGTCTACCAACGGGTTATAAATTATAACACATAAGTGTTATCGTTCTCTCCAGCCAAATACGTCTACCCTATATTCATTTTTTACCTCGTACGATAATTATTCTGCAATACACAGTTATATACACAAACACATCTTCCCATCGGAATTGCGGTTGGATAATGATCTATCTTTAAATCTCCAACGATACCAATCAATCTCTAGGAATAAGTGGATTCCGTTCTCCGTTTTACAATGGCTAGACCTCGACTCCTGTACACACTATTGTTCATGTTTCATATGTAGAAACAATCATTTCATTCCCTTACATGTGAACAGTGTAGGTATTGCATTCTGGTCCGATCACACTTTTTCCGTCAGTAAAATGACCACGGATGTCCACTCATTACCATAAGACTTAACGGTACAAGCAATATTGTATTGAATGCAAAATGTAATACACTTTAATAAAATATATATTGTGGTTAAATCTACTCACCTATGGTTGGAGAGAGTTTTTCAATAATCTGTTTAAAACATAGAATAATGTAAATTCAACGTATAATAACACCACATAGTCATAATATATACTCCTAAGTATTTAGAATATCATGACAACACATTTATGGACTTTTTTGCAATTTTGTAAAAATTACGATTTTGCCACTGAGTTCAATACAAACTAAAAATAAACCCACAAGTGGTCTATAAGTATTTTTAAGCCAAAACAACATAAAATTCATTTTTCAAACTTTTTCAAAAATTACGTTTTTGTCTCCAATAATATCCAATATTACGAAAATGTCACTGGTACTGTTCATAAAAATTAAGAAAATGTCATCAGTTCACTGTTCGGAAAAACTACGAAAATGTCATCAGTTCAAAATTACAAAAATGTAACCAGTTCACTGTTCGAGAAAATTATGAAAATGTCATCAGTTCAACATTACGATTTTGCCACTGGTTCAAAACGCTCGACAGTTTTCCAAATTTGTTTCTATTTTCTTGTCCGATTTTTCTAGAACAAACCATAATGAATTTTTCAGTGAAATTTTAAACAGAGCTTCCTCTTACAAAGGTCTACAATAAAAAAATATTAACCGGGATAAAATATTCTCCAGATGCTTCAGAAAAAATCGAGAAAGTGGGTTCTTAAGGACTATTAAAAAAAAATGCTAGTTTTCCAATTTCTGAGCATAGGTTTTCTCTGGTTCATTTCTCAAAATCTACACTGTATTTTTCTATCAAAACTTGGACATAGTTTCTGCTAAAATTTATCTATAATTTGATGGAATTAACTTCAAAGAAATATTTACAGATGATAGCTAAAAATCCACTATAACAGGGATGCTTGACACGCTTTTGAAAAACGTGGGAAATGCTTTCGAAAATGATGAGTTTATTTTAAAACCTTAAGCTACTATTTATAGGCTTTCAAAACCACCTCTAATGAATCCCATCCACTTATCTTTGGATGAAGTGGATGATGACTCACAAGCAAAACCTCAACTTTATTCTCTTTTTCATTTTTCAAAGAAGATAGAAAATTCCAACTTTCTTCTTAAATATCTTCTTTGATCTTATCCACTTCTAGATTAGATTTTTGTAAATGAATCAGGTTTAGAGAAAATTTGACAAAATCCGATACCGCTATCGCGTTGAGAACGCGGGTTTTAACTAGGTTGGTTAACAAGATTTTCATTTCGTTAAGTGAAAATCCTCCATTTTTACAAAAATAACGTTTCACCAAAAATCGGTGGTCTAAGTTTCTCCAATCTCATTTTCTAATGTGTTAAATCCTCAAATCAAATTCTAAAAATACCAAAAGTTTACTTGAAACATAGATTGACTATGATCTAAGTTTACTAATTTTTGGAATACGGGGTATTTATCAAACTGGGGTATTTAGATAAATCATGGCTAAGAGTCGTATTTCAGTTAAAAGCCAAAAAATTTCATAAATACTGCTGTGTAGAGCACCCAAATAAGTAGAGTGTGTGAAATTCTTGATTTCCAAATTGGACATTTGAGTGGTCATGTTGGCTCTGATAGTTTTAAAGACACTATTCATGATTTTTCAAATAAAACAAAGGACATTAGAAATGTCCAAAATGCTCTCCGAACTTTGTCGGACTAGATCACTGAGCAAACAAGCTCCAATTTCATTATTTGTGTGTTTAATTAATTAATGTCATCCATCATTATCATGGTCGGCTAAAATTGCATACTAAGGCTAAGTGTGAAGTTTAATTATTTACGGGGTTATTTTAAATCAACATCTATGATATTAATATAAGTTTCATTTAATTGAATGGTTTAATATATCTCAAATATTTATTAATTATTTTCCCTGATTTATTGTAGTTTTCGAACACAGTAAATACTTGGATAAATGTATGGTATTTGTAATAAACTTTCAAGGACCTATCCATGTCTATATATTTTTCTTGATTTTTTGTGATTTCTGGATACAGTAAATGCTTGACAAATCCCTGAGACATGTGATATGTAATTAATATTTCTTAACTATCAATTATTTGAACGAAATATTTGAACTTTATTATTGATTTAAATGTCCCATGTTCCAGTGAGATAGAATCACCATTCGAATCTCACTGAGACAAGTTGATGAGAAATAGTCCTATAAATTATTAAATGGATCCCCGACACCTTAGTGCATTTTTATTATTGTTTTTAAAATCACCAACTTTGCTCCATACTCTTGTGTGGAAATTATCAAAATCCAATTTTAATTTTTTTTCTTTTTAAATATTGTTCTTAATACCTTCAGTCCCTGTGGATTCGACCTCGGACACACCTAGTATTTTACTACTTCGTTACCTGCGCTTGGGTTTATACTTTTAAAGTGGTAGAAAGTTTTTGGCGCCGTTGCCAGGGCTTGTAACAGATTTACGAATACAAAAAAAAAATATAGAAATTAAAAAAAAAAAGTTAGTTCTTCAATTTTTTTTTTAATTGCTACTAATTTTTTTGCCTTCTTGTTTAGGTGATTTTATTTTGGATTCTTGCGCATCTGGTAAATTCTTTCTTTATCTCATTCTTTTTTTTTCGTTATTTTAGTTACATCATTTTCTTTGTTGGATGTCCTCGTGGCAACAAGACGAAACAAATCGCTTTAAAAAGTTGATTTTATTGTTGAAGACTTGTCTGAAAACTTGTTTGAAGAATCTGAATACTCATTTTCATCATTCACAATGTCTGAACATGAGAGTGATCATGGGGAAAATGATGGTATCCCAAATGAAAACGTTGCGTGATTATTTGCAACCGACTAGATCATGTTCTCAATCTTGTATTATTTTTCCTAATAATCAAGGTGCTTTTGATTTAAAACCAGGGGTGATTCAATTACTTCCCAAGTATCATGGTTTGGATTCAGAGAGCCCTTACATACATCTAAAAGAATTTGAAGAGGTTTGTGTTACTTTGCATACCCAAAATGTTAATAGTGATGCAGTAAGGTTGAAATTGTTCTCTTTCTCTTTAAAAGAGAAAGCAAACAGTTGGCTAAATTCTCTAAGACCAAGATCCATATGCACTTGGCAAGAAATGCAATGAGAATTCTTGAAAAAATTCTTCCCTACCACAAGATGTTGGATTATGGCTTGAATTAAACAAGGAAACCCAATGTTAACGTGAATAGAAATTGCTATGAGACAACAGTTAAATGAGGTAACTGCTATATTGGGAACTCTAGGCAATTACTATTTACAATTGGGTAAGTTCCTAATATTAACATAAGACGTTGGAAGACTCCTAATGCAGCAAGGTATTACTGCCAAGATCTAATCATTATGGAAAGGTGAATTTGTGCAATTGGATATGGCTAAAAGTCCTTCTATAGGACTGCATAATATTCGTATGAGATAAGGGTCTCCAAGGCTTATAAATACAAGTAGTGCATTGGCTACCGAAGACACATGACGTGAGAAGAGGTTCTCTGCTATCAACGTGGGGCCGTTCTGTTTGAGGAGCAAAGGACTGCAGATCAGAGGTGCTGATCTGTCTTCTTCTTTTGTCATTGGTGACAAAGAGAGGTAACAGTCGATCCACTACAGCAGCAAGCAGAGAGGTTTTCTGCTTGCTAATCGGAAGCCATACACCAGCAATCATTCACAGACAGAGGGGTGTTGCTGCACATGGTTATTCAGACAAAGGTGTCGGAATATCAGTGGGTTTACTCGGCAATAATAAGAAAGGTGTGTATGTGAAAGAGGGCTGACATACTGTCAGTAAACATAACAGAGAAGAAGGAGATTGATCGGGATCCCGACTGTGTTTGGGTTTTTGGTATACATTCTAAGGAATTTATATTGTACTCTCTTTTCTTTCTTCTTTCTCTGAATAATAAAATCATTACACGCTCCGTGGACGTAGGGTAGGTGGGCCGAACCACGTAAATCTTTGGTGTTGTTTGTGCTTGTGATTTTATTTCGATATTTTGGTGTGTTTATTATTTCCGCTAATAAACGCTTACAAGTGATATCAGTAGCTCTGGTTGGAGACCAGGGAATTGTTGGAGATCGGAATACAACACAATGGGCATGAGAGGCGTGTCGGGCACAAAGTTCGAGGTGGAGCCCTTCGACGGGAAAAATAACTTCAGTCTTTGGCGGAGTTCAGTAAAGGATATTCTTGTACATCAAGGGCTACATAAAGCACTGCAAGAGAGGGAGAAGCCAAGTTCTTCCGACGAGAAAGGGAATGACAAACAGAAGGATGGCATGTCAGATGATGCGTGGAATGAACTACAGATGAAGGCGGTGGCAACCATACGGATGTGTCTGGCACCGGAGGTAAAATATCTTGTTTTTGATGAAACTTCTGCAACAGAATTATGGAAGAAATTAGAGACTCTGTATATGGCAAAGTCACTCACAAACAAGTTGATCCTGAGAAAACAACTGTACCAGTTGCGGATGGAAGAAGGAACCAACTTCTTAGATCATCTTCATGCATACAACAAAATTATCACTCAACTGGCGAGTGTTGATGTGAGATTCGAGGAGGTCGACAAGGCCGTGATATTATTGGCTTCTCTTCCCTCTTCCTTTAATACAGTGGTGACCACTCTACTGGTTGGTAGAGAGACCGTGACGGTGGAGGAGGTGATAGCGGCATTGCTGCAGATGGAGAACATTAGGGCGCCAACAAATACATCCAATTTAGGTGGACTGGTGTTCGCTAAGGAGGATAAGCAGCGCGGCAGAGGAATCTGGAGAGACTCTAAAAACCAAAGGTGGTCGAGGTCAAAATCAAGGGGTGGGGGTAAATTCAGCTGTTATTATTGTGAGAAGGAAGGACACATGATAAGGGACTGCAATCAGCTGAAACGTGATCGGGAGGCCAGATCACAAAATTCAGCTCAATCAAATGATGCTCGTGATGCTATAGCACAGATGGTCGTGTGTACAGTCACAAACGGTACGAAAAATTTAAATAATAATTGGATTTTAGATTCAGGGTGTACCTATCATATGTGTCCGAGGAGGGAATGGTTTGATACATACAAACCTTGCAATGGTGGAGTTGCCCAAATGGGCAATGGGGCAACTAGCAAAATTATCGGGATCGGGACTATAAAAATCAAAATATTTGATGGAATGGTGAAGACGCTTGAGAATGTGCGTCACGTCCCAGATTTAAAAATGAATTTAATTTCATTGGGTATTCTTGAATCAGAGGGATTCGCCTTCAAAACTACGGATGGGACTCTCAGAGTGGTTAAGGGAGCCATGATAATAATGAAGGGAAAGAGGCATGGTAGTCTGTATACACTGTTAGGGAGTACAGTAATTAACAGACATCAGGAACCTTCTAATCTGGATGCGGGCAGAAGGAGAAGGACCCGCAAGCCTCCAGTCAGGCAAGGCTCGAAAAGTAAGGTCACTTTTGCATTAGATTCTTGTGGTTTTTCGTTTGGTTTCCATGGTGCAGGTGAAAACACAGATGGGAAAGGAAAAAAGACGTCATGCCACACAAAGAAAAGTGCGTCAGGTCCGACAAAGCGATGGATAGCTGTCAAGTCCAAGCAAGGCTTGGGTTTGGCCAACTTTTCTAATTGAAGAAACAGGTGGAGCATCCCAGTGCATGGGGATGCGCGCATCTCACAGAGATGCAGATGGATGCAGCTATAGGTGGAGCTCAGCCGGGAGCGGCTGGTGTGCACGGAGGTGCATAGTTGAAGATGCAGGTGGAGTCGAGGGCGGTGTCTCAGTTCGTCTCGAGGATTGGTGGAATTCTCGCCAAGGTGGAGATTGTTGGATTATGGCTTGAATTAAATAAGGAAACCCAATGTTAACGTGAATAGAAATTGCTATGAGACAACAGTTAAATGAGGTAACTGCTATATTGGGAACTTTAGGCAATTACTATTTACAATTGGGTAAGTTCCTAATATTAACACAAGACGTTGGAAGACTCCTAATGCAGCAAGGTATTACTGCCAAGATCTAATCATTATGGAAAGGTGAATTTGTGCAATTGGATATGGCTAAAAGTCCTTCTATAGGACTGCATAATATTCATATGAGACAAGGGTCTCCAAGGCTTATAAATACAAGCAGTGCATTGGCTACGGAAGATACATGAGATCAGCGTGAGAAGAGGTTCTCTGCTATCAACGTGGGGCCGTTCTGTTTGAGGAGAAAAGGACTGCAGATCAGAGGTGCTGATCTGTCTTCTTCTCTTGTCATTGGCGACAAAGAGAGGTAGCAGCCGATCCACTACAGTAGCAAGCAGAGAGGTTTTCTGCTTGCTAATCGGAAGCCATACACCAGCAATCATTCACAGACAGAGGAGTGTTGCTGCACATGGTTATTCAGACAAAGGTGTCGGAATATCAGTGGGTTTACTCGACAATAACAAGAAAGGTGTGTATGTGAAAGAGGGCTGACATACTGTCAGCAAACATAACAGAGAAGAAGGAGATTGATCGGGGATCCCGACTGTGTTTGGGTTTTTGGTATACATTCTAAGGAATTCATATTGTACTCTCTTTTCTTTCTTCTTTCTCTGAATAATAAAATCATTACACGCTCCGTGGACGTAGGGTAGGTGGGCCGAACCACGTAAATCTTTGGTGTTGTTTGTACTTGTGATTTTATTCCGATATTTTGGTGTGTTTATTATTTCCGCTAATAAACGCTTACACAAGACTAATACACTTATAAGAAAAATCATGAATTTTAAACAAAAAGAAGGTGAAGCATTCTTCCAATGTTGAGAGCGTTACAAAGAATTATTGCAATCTTGCCCACATCATGGCTATAAAATTTGGCGCATTATCAATTTTTTCTATGATGGTCTAAATTCTAATATGTGCCAATATATAGAAATGATGTGTAATGGTGAATTTCTAAGTAAAGACCCTGACGAGGCTTGGGATTATTTTGACCATCTAGCTGAAACTACCCAATCTTGGGATGATACTGATGGATCTAATAAGGCAGAAAAGATCAAACCTAGCGCCATGACAAAAGGGGTATGTACCTCCTTAAAGAAGAAGATGATGTTAATGCCAAATTAACCAATTTGACCAGAAAGGTAGAGGTCATCGAACTTGGGAAAATACACTCAATTAAGGCCGCTGAAAAAAAAAAAAAAAAAAGGATGTATGTGGGATATGTGAGACTATTGGACACCAAACTCACGATTGTCCGACAATCCCAACTTTTAAAGAAGTGTCATACGGTCAAGCAAATGCCATGAACACCTATAAAAGGCATTTTTCTTCACCCTACTCCGACACATATAACCCTAGTTGGAGGAATCATCCCAACTTTAGTTGGAGAAATGATCCCAATGCAAATAACCATGCCCTCAAGGGCCTTCTACTTCTAATCCTTATATGCCTCCACATAAGAAGACCCTTAAGAATACTTTTAATGCATTCATGCAAAGTCAATCAATCTTTAATAATCAGATAATGCAAGACATGAGTGAATTGAAGAATTTTATGAACAAGTCGACCTCCATGTCAAACAATCAAGAAATAGGTAGGTTCCCTGCTCAACCTCAACCAAATCCTAGAGGTCAATTTAAGGGAAATAATTCAAATTCTTCTAATTCACACCAAGAACACTAATTCAAATTCTTCTAATTCACACCAAGAACACGCTAAGTCCATCACCACTCTACGAAATAGAAAAATAATTGATAAAAGTATTTCGACAAAGGTTAGCAAACCCGAGGAACTTTCAAAGAGTGATGATGGGCCTAACGAGTCTGAGCCTAACGTGATTTCGCAACATCCAATGCCTGCCCCTTTTCCCCAAAGGTTACAGCCTCCTAAAAAATCAGTGACCAATGCCGATATTTTTGAAATTTTTAAACAGGTCAAAATCAATATTCCTTTGTTGGATGCTATTAAACAAATACCGTCATATGCTAAATTTTTAAAAGATTTATGTACAGTAAAGCGTAATCTAAATGTACAAAAGAAAACATTCTTGACGGAACAAGTGAGTGCTATCATCCAACATAATACCCCACCAAAATACAAAGATCTGAGGTTCCAACCATATCATGTGTTATTGGTGAGTTCCAAATTGGGCAAGCTTTGCTTGACCTAGGGGCGAGTGTTAACCTCCTTCCCTATTCGGTATATGAGCAGTTGGGCTTGGTGAGCTTAAACTGACCAATGTAACACTCCAACCTGTTGTCCGCTCAGCTAAGATACCGAGAGGAGTAGTTGAAGAAGTGTTAGTCAAAGTAGACAAATTCTACTTCCCTGTCGATTTCATAGTCTTGGACACACAACCTGTGTTGAATGCGAGCGCCCAAATTCCTGTCATTCTAGGGCGCCCATTCCTTGCAACCTCCAATGCCTTAATCAATTGCAGGAATGGCGTCATGAAATTGTTTTTTGGCAACATGACTTTGGAATTGAACATATTTAATATTTACAAACAACCAGGTGATGATAGCAATGTGCATGAAGTAAATTTCATTGAAACACTCATGCAAGACAAGTTTCCTCTATCAGTGCTCACCGATCCTCTTGAGGCTTGTTTAGTACACTTTAATTTTGATGAGGACTCCATAATTAATTATGTATATTATGCTTTAGAGTCTGCACCATTATTAGATACTAATAGGTGGAGGGCACCATGCCCCTTCGATCTTGTGTTCAAGTGCCAAAACTTGAGTTGAAACCTCTACCAACTGAACTTAAGTATGCATTCTTAGGACCAGTAGAGACATTCCTAGTGGTCATTTCGTCAAAATTAAATCGAATAGAGGAAGAAAAATTAATCGATGTTCTTAGATAACATAAAGGTGTAATAGGATGGACCATAGCTGATATCAAGGGAACCAATCCCTCAATTTGTACCCATAGGATTTATTTAGAGGACAATTCTAAACCCTCTCAAGAATTACAACGTAGGTTGAATCCTAATATGAAAGAGGTTGTTAGAGAATAGGTCATAAAGCTTTTGGATGTAGGAATTATATACCCAATCTCTGACAGTACTTGGGTTAGTCATGTTCAAGTGCTACCTAAGAAATCTGGGGTAACCATAGTCAAGAATGCTAATGATGAATTAATCCCAACTAAAGTCACAACGAGTTGACTCATTTGCATTGACTATAGGAAACTGAACTTAGTGACTAGGAAAGACCATTTCCCTTTAATATTCATTGACCACATTCTAGAAAGGGTAGCTGGCCACAAATTCTATTGTTTCCTAGATGGTTATTCTGGGTATAACCAAATAGAGATTGCACCTGAAGACCAAGAAAAGACCACCTTTACATGTCCATTTGGAACTTTTGCTTATCGGAGGATGCCATTTGGACTATGTAATGCCCCTTCTACATTCCAAAGATGCATGTTGAGCATATTTAGTGACATGGTAGAGCATTTCCTTGAGGTCTTCATGGATGATTTTCCTATTTTTGGCAATTCTTTTGATGAGTGTTTGAATAATTTGAAAATGGTGTTGAATAGATGTGAGAGAAAAACCTCATTTTGTATTGGGAGAAGTGTCATTTCATGGTCTCAAAAGGGATCGTGCTTGGTCAAATTGTCTCCTCCCAAGGAATTGAAGTGGACAGAGCCAAAATCGAATTGATAGCTAATCTGCCCACCCCTAAGACTGTTAAAGACATTAGATCTTTTTTGGGTCATGCAGGATTCTATAGAAGGGTTATTAAAGATTTTAGTGCAATATCCAGACCATTGTGTAACCTTCTATCAAAGGACATTCCCTTTGAGTGGATTGAGGCGTGCCAAGATGCTTTTACAAAGCTTAAGGGCATGTTAACTTCTGCTCCTATTATGCAACCACCTGATTGGAGTTTGCCCTTTGAGATTATGTGTGACGCCAATGATTATGCAGTTGGGGCCGTGCTAGGGCAACACAAGGACAAAAAGCCTCATGTCATTTATTATGCGAGCAGAACATTGAACAGTGCTCAAATGAACTATTCAACTAGAGAAAAGAACTCCTTGCAGTAGTCTTTGCCTTGGATAAATTTCGATCTTATTTGATTGAATCCCAGATTAGAATCTCCACTGATCATGCGGCTTTAAAATACCTTCTAACTAAGAAGGATGCAAAGCTCAGATTACTTAGGTGGATCCTCCAAGAGTTTGACTTGGTATTAAATATTAAAAAGGAGTCGAGAATGTGGTGGCTGATCACTTGTCCAAGCTTATATTTTCTGATTCCTTGGAGACAATGCCAACCAAGGACACATTCCCCGATGAGCAACTCTTTATTCTCGCCCAATTACCTTGGTATGCTGACATTGCTAATTTTTTGGTTACACGTGAACTTCCAACCTAGTGGACCCAACAAGATAAAAAGAAATTTTTGGTCGAAGTGAGAAAGTTCTTTTGGGACGATCCATACCTTTTTAAATATTGTCCCGACCAAACAATCAGGAGATACGTGCCTAATAGTGAAATTCAAAGTGTCATCTCCTTTTGTCACTCAAATGCATGTGGTGGTCATTTTTCTGCCAAGAAAACCACTACAAAAATGTTGCAATGTGGTTTCTATTGGCCCACTATTTTCAAGGACGCTCATGAATTCTGTAAAGCGTGTGACTGTTGTCAAAAGTTGGGAGGGATCACCGGTCGAAATATGATGCAATTGAATTCAATATTAATTATTGAAGTATTCGACTGTTGGGGAATCGATTTCATGGGACGTTTTCCCCCCTCTTTTGGATATCTTTATATCCTATTAGCTATCGATTATGTGTCTAAATGGATCGAGGCAGTTCCATGTAGAAATAATGATCATAAGACCGTTTTGAAAATTTTAAAAGAACATGTCTTATCTAGATCTAGACGTGGAACACCTCCAGCCATTATTAGTGATGGGGGTACACATTTTTGTAACAAACCTTTTGAGACCTTGATGCGCAAATATGGAATTACTCATAAAGTCAATACCCCTTATCACCCACAAATAAGTAGACAAGTTGAGGTATCCAATTGGGAAATTAAAAATATTTTGGAAAAGATGGTCAACCCAGATAGCAAAGATTGGTCTTTATGACTAACTGATGCGCTTTGGGCTTATCGCACTGCCTTTAAAACCCCGATTGGTATGTCAGCTTAACAAATTGGACGAAATCCGAAATGAAGCTTATTAAAATATTCGAATATATAAAGAGAAAATGAAAATATTTTATGACAAAAATATCATTCGAAAATCATTTGAGCCTTCACAGAAAGTTCTTTTGTATAATTCAAGGCTACACTTGTTTCCTGGTAAGCTTCGATCTCGATGGTCTGGCCCATTTATTGTAAAGACCATTTATCCTTATGGGACCGTCGAGATATTTTTATTCTGAGAAAAATGAGGGGATTATTGTTTAATCAATTTTTTTAAAAAAAAAAACAAAACAAAAGAAGATGAGAGATTATTTTTTTTTAATGATGGAATTTTTTTTACTTTTGGTTGCTCAAGGACTAGCAACATGCTGGTTGGGGGGTGTGATAAATGCTAATAATTGCATTTATATCTTAATATTATTGAGCATTATCACATTTATTTTATTTTTATTTCCACAATTTATACATTTATTTGAGTTTTATTTTATTAAGATTGATTTACATATAATTTTGTTTCAGATAATTAAAATAAGCAAATTTGATAGAGTTAGTCCCCAAGCCAAATCCTGATTCAAATTGTGAGCAGATGCCGAGCCAAGTCAACAAATTGAGTGAAAGTTGTTGGAACAAATGAATTGATTGCAAAGAAGGCTGAAAATTGCACAAGGAAAGAAATAGAGAAATGAACGGACATGGAGAAGATCTCATGCTGAAACATAGGAATGGAAAGTCAACTAGAAATTCAATTGGTGGGTGAGAGAGCCATTGTCCTTGCTAAGATTTTGTTCGTTTACAAAAAGGAGAAGCACGAAAAAGGAAAGGTGGGTGCTGGCAGCAAGATTTAGAAGAAGAGTAAAGATTTTTTTGACCGTTGGGATTCTGGGATCTTCTCTACAAATGGGGTTGAGCCAATGGAGGAAAGGGGAGGAAAGGAGGGAATCTCTTCCTTGGGGGAACATCGGGCTAGAGATTTTGGGGGTTCTCTGTGACAGAGAGAATTCTCTTTTCCCTTCTTTATTTTTTCCTCTTCTTTTCATCTTAGAACCAACAACACCAGCGGTGACAGCAGCCAGAACAAAGAGGCAGTGAGCAAAATTGAGTAAGAGGTGGATCGGTGGTGAAGAGTTGAGAGAGAGGCTCAGGCAAACAAAAAAAAGGGCAGCAACTGTTTCTTCAGCCTTTTTTTTTTTTTTTCCTCTTTTCGTTTCAGTCAAGGAATTTGAATTAATTTCTTTTATGATTTTATTTCAGCCAGGATTTGATTTAAACATAGACTTTAAAGTTTAATTAAGCTATTTAGCAGTATTTCATTATGTGCTTTATTTAGTTTGAGACCATTTAGTTTTGATTTGCTTTAGCATCGTCGTAACACCTATTTGTATGTTTAATTAATTTATGTCATTCATCATTATCATGGTCGGCTAAAATTACATACTAAGGCTAAGGGTGAAGTTTAATTATTTATGGGATTATTTTAAATCAACATCTATGATATTAATATAAGTTTCATTTAATTGAATGGTTTAATATATCTCAAACATTTTTTATAAATCTAATTATTTTCCCTGATTTATTGTAGTTTTCGAACACAGTAAATACTTGGATAAATGTATGGTATTTGTAATAAACTTTCAAGGACCTATCCATGTCTATATATTTTTCTTGATTTATTATGATTTTCGAATACAGTAAATGCTTGACGAATCCCTGTGACATGTGATATGTAATTAATATTTCTTAACCATCAATTATTTGAACGAAATATTTGAAGTTTATTATTGATTTAAATGCCCCATCTTCCAGTGAGATAGAATCATCATTCGCATCTCACTGAGACAAGTTGATGAGAAATGGTCCTATAAATTATTAAATGGATCCCCGACACCTTAGTGCATTTTTATTATTGTTTTTAAAATCACCAACTTTGCTCCATACTCTTGTGTGGAAATTATCAAAATCCACTTTAATCCTTTTCTTTTTAAATATTGTTATTAATACCTTCAGTCCCTGTGGATTCGACCTCGGACACACCGAGTATTTTACTACTTCGCTACCTACGCTTGGGTTTACACTTTTAAAGTGGTAGCAAAAGACTTTCATTATTTATTTAATTTAAAATTGGCTAGAAATATAAGCACTAAATTAAAAATAATAAAAGATAAATTTACATTTTACGGTCCCACCTAATAATCTCATTATCTAGAAAAAACTATAAAATCATATAAGGAAACAATTCCATTTATCATTTAATAAAATATATTAAAATAGAAGAATAACAAAAATAATTAACTGTTGATACCTACTATTATATAAGAAGTAATAAACTCCAATTAACGATCTGCTTTTGAATCTCTACATTTTTCATTACTTTAAATTATTTTTAATCATAAACTTTTATGGTCTTTAAAAATATGCTTTAAGTTTTTTAATCAAGGTTTTTTTAAGTGAATTAGGTATTCAAGTTTAATAAATGAAAAACATTCACATTCCAATATTATTGGTGGGCCCTAGCTAGAGATGTACATCGGAAAACCCAACACCATACACTAAAAACATCTAAAAAATGTCATGATACAAAAGACAACTTTTAGATTTCAGAAAAACTTTTTAAAAGAATTTAGAATTCTAAAATTTGGCAACGTTTGAAATTTGAAAAATTCAATCTACAAAATTTCAGATGTATAAAATAATAGATTTTGAACAGAAAATTTTAAATTCCACGTACAAATTCTGAACACAAAACATGCCCTAAAGGTCTATGCCCTATTGTTGTTGTTGTTTTTATTATTATTATTTATTACAATTGTATAAAAACTTAGTGAAGAAGTTTGGAAGATTTGGCTCAATGGCCCTTCTCATTATACAGTGTATATATAGATATACAGGTCTAAGTATAGAAGCCCTTAATTAGGGAACTTGACAAATATAGAATAAGATATACATGGTAGGTCAACCCTTCTCTCTAATACTCTCCCGCAAACTCGACGGTGGTAAAACGATGAGGTTGGAACTAAGTTTGGAGAAACGCGGCGACGATAACCCCTTGGTGAAGATATCCGCAAGTTGATCCTCAGAGCAGACAAACTGAATCCGATGAGTGCCAGCGGTGACACGTTCGCGGAAGAAATGATAATCGAGCTCAATGTGTTTAGTCCAAGCATGAAACATAGGATTAGCAGCCATATACATGGCACTGAGATTATCGCAAAAAAATGACAGTCGAAGAAGAGAGAGGAAAACCAAGCTCTCGAAAAATATGTTGAATCCAGACAGTTTCCGCATAGGTATAGGCAAGGGCCCTATATCCCGCTTCAGCATTGGACCGAGAGACTGTGGGTTGCTTCTTGGCAGACCAAGAAATTAAATTGGGACCCAAGAAGATACAGTAACCGGTAGTAGAACGTCGACTATCAGGACAACCAGCCCAATCAGCATCAGAGTACGCAGTCAGGCGGAAAGGTTGTGTCGCACGCTTGAGATGTAGCCCACGTCCCAAAGAGCCTTTGAGATAACGGAGAATGCGCTTGACAGCATCAAAATGAGACGTTTGGGGCTGGCTCATGAACTGAGAGACAATATGCACCGCATAAGCAACATCGGGCCTGGTGAGTGTGAGATAGAGAAGAGCACCAACAATCTGACGATACGGAGAGAGGTTCGTCAGTAGATCACCTGTGGTAGAAGATAACTGAGTCTTGGCAGCAACAGACGTGGAGCAAGGCTTACAGTCAAGCATTTGGCTGCGACGAAGAAGATCAAGGGTATATTTGGTTTGAGACAAATGTAACCCGTTAGAATGCTTAGTCACCTCAAGGTCCAAGAAGTAATGCAGAGCGCTAAGATCCTTGATTTCAAATTCAGTACCCAGGCTATGAGTGAAAGACTAAAGAAGCGACGAAGAATTGCCAGTCAATACGATGTCACAACATAAAGAAGAAGAACCATAACACCTTTGTCATGTCAATATGTGAACATAGAGCTATCAGCTTTACTTTGAACAAAACCATGAGAGAGAATGAAGGAGCTGAACCGTTGAAACCATGCTCTAGGTGCTTGTTTCAAACCATAAATAGCTTTATGTAATTTGCAGACATGATGAGGACGATCAAGATCGACGAAGCCAGGAGGTTGAGTCATATAAACTTCTTCTGTAAGATGGCCATGAAGAAAGGCATTCTTGACGTCCAGCTGGCGAATGGGCCAATCAAAAGTAACAGCAAGACTGAGAACAATGAGAATGGTAGTGGGCTTGACAACAGGGCTGAATGTCTCATCATAATCGATACCAGCCTGCTGATGAAAGCCTTTAGCAACAAGTCGGGCTTTGTAATGCTCAATGCTACCATCAGAACATCTTTTGATCTTGAAGACCCACTTGCAACCGACATGGTTGAAATTTGGCGGCGGCGGCGGAACAAGAGACCAAGTTCGTTGCTAGAGAAGAGCATTGAATTCATCATTCATTGCTTAACGCCAGTCCGCAGAACGAGCAACTTGAGTATAGCTAGTGGGCTCAAAGTCTGATTGAGTAGGGACCATAGAAGCAAGTGCCTGAGGTAGTTGATGCAGTGTAGAAAAATTGGCCAGCTATTTGGGCTTGGAGATGCCGGCTTTTCCGCGAGTCACCATAGGATGATCATTAGCCGGTGGTGGTGGAGCAGTAGCTGGAGATGAGGTGACAGCAGAAGGCGTGGCTGGTCCTGGGAGCGAAGGCGGTGACACGACAGGTGGTGAAACATGTGGCACTAGAGGAGAAGTCGATGCTACTGTCGGAGAGGCATGAAGGATTGTCTTGTCCTGTGAGATGGAGCTAACAGGAAGGAAGACCATATCACAAGAGGGAGAATCTTTATGTCGCACGGTAGCCGTGGCGTAGGGAAAGACAGCTTCATTGAATAACATATGTCTGGAGATGTAAACACTGCCTGTAGAAGAGTGCAGACACCTGTAGCCCTTATGATGATCAGTGTAACCAAGAAATACACACTCAACTGATCGATGTTGGAGTTTGTTAGTAGTATAATCACCCAAGTAAGGGTAACATGCACATCCAAAGGTGCCCAGGGTCAGATAATCGGGGTTGGTGCCATAAAGCCTCTGGTAGGGGGAGGACCATTGAAGAAGGGGTGTGGGCAGTCGATTGACTAGATAGACAGCAGTTAACAGTTCCTCAACCCAGAGATGAGAGGCAAGGAAGGTGCGGCCCATTTCGGAGAGGTGACGGTGTTTTCGTTCAGTAAGACCGTTTTGCTGTGGAGTGTGTGGACATGACAGACGGTGAATGATCCTTTTTTGCGCACAGAGGTTGTGAAAGGAGTGATTATCATACTCCTTACCACCATCACTTTGAAAAAATTTAATTGAAGTAGAAAAATGATTTTTAGCAAACATAAGAAAATGATGAAAATGAGTATAAACTTCCGATTTATGGCGCATTGGAAAAATCCAAGAGTAACGCGTGTAATCATCAGTAAATAAAACATAATAGCGAAAACCATAAACTGATATAACAGGAGACATCCAAACATCCGAATGAATTAAATAAAATGGTGTAGGAGTACAATAGGTACTAAGTGAAAAACGGAGTCTCGTAGACTTGCCGAAAGCACAATCACTACAAAAAGGGGAACGAGAAAACTTAAAAGAAGAGTATAAACATTTATTGGTGGCTAAAACTTAAAGCACTTTATTAGAGGGATGTCTAAGACGCTGGTGCCAGACTAACGAAGAAGAGCAAGATGCAGCTAAAGCATGAATGGTGCGATGAGTGGGCTTGATAGGGTAAAGGTCAGCTTCACATTAGCCCTGAAACAAAGGAGAACCAGTTTGTAAGTCACGAATAACAAAACCACAAGGGGGAAGAAAGTGAAACTCACAAAGTTATCTTTTGTGAATTGAGCGACAGATAACAAGTTTTTGTGCATGTGGGGAACATGGAGAACATTGGAAAGATGAAAGGTAGAGGAGTCTGAGAAAAGGGACAAGATACCAGTGTGCGCAATTGGAAGGGAGTCACCATTACCCAGAAGAACTTGATCAGGACCACTGTAGGCAGACTGAGAGAGGAGTGAATGTGTATCACCTGTCATATGATTGGTAGCGCCTGTATCAGGGTACCAATTGTGATCAGCTAGAGGAGCAACCTGCAGACCAGCAAAGGTGGAGGGAAGATCAACCTCATACGAAGGCTCTTGGTGGTAGCGCTGATAGCAATTGGAAGCGCTATGTCCATGCTTGGAACAAATCTGGCACTGAAGGGCAGCAGACGGAGGATGTCCAAGAATGCTGGAAGAGGTTGTTGAACGTCCTTGACCACGATTGCCATGACCGCCTCTACATTGTCAGAGCGACATCGACGACCACGATTACCACGAGCATAGAATCCGCGCCCATGAGATGAGAGAAGAACAGTGTGAGATACGCCGCCAGAACTATCAGATGGCGTACGTTGTCCCAAATGTATGAGTTGGGACTCAAATAATAACAGCAGAGCACGGAGATCTTGGAACAGCCGAAGTGGAGGGTTGAGGATGGTAGTAGTGTAAAACATGGAATAGTCTGGGCCAAGACCACGTAGAACAGATGTGATGAGTTCATCATTGGAGACCGGCTGATTGATAGCGGCAAGGGCATCGACAATGGATTTAGCATGCTGCAAATACTCAGAAATGTTCTTCGTACCTTTAAAGAGAGTGTGTACTTGAATCCGCAAATGAGTGGCGTTGGCAAGAGAATGCTGGGAAAAATTGTGTTGCAGACAGGTCCAAATCTCACGAGAGGTAGAGAGGCCAACAACCTGCGCAAGGACAGGTTCAGAGAGAGTCGCAATAAGAATGCCAACTAGGTTCTACTCCAATGCAATCCAGGCGGTGTAGGGTGGGTTGATAACAGATTTGGATTGGTCTTCAGTGGAAAGGTATGGAGGGAGACAGGGAATGGTGTCATCAATATAAGGCCAATAGTGTTGGCCAAGTAAGAAGGGTTTGATTTGGGCATGCCAAAGAAGGTAATTTGTCTCCGTTAGTTTGATGGAGACAAGATGAGAAAAGTTGGGAATGGTGATTGTCGGAACAGAGGATGCCATCAGAATAAAAGCTGCTCTCGTACCCGTTTTTTTTTTTAGCCCGAGGAGAGAGAAAAGGCAGGGGCGGGGTCTGGGTGCAATGCGGGAGTGAGAGCACCGGTCGTTAGATGAGGCTGCAGCGAATGGCTGCTGCTAATCATCGGATCAGTAGCCGACAATCTGAAATAGGGACAACCAGGCGAAGGTCTAGTCAGAGAATGAGAAGAGAGGCAGCACTGGGCAACGCCGGACGATTTTCTCAGGTGCAGATTCAAGATCTGCTTGCGGTGAAACAAGAGAATAGGGGCAGCCGGTTGCCCCAAAGAACGAGCACGGTCGGATCTGCAACAAGGAAGCAATCGGAGACCAGTTCAGATCCGTGGAATCCGGCGAGCAGCAGAGAACCAGGCGGGTGCGCAGATCCGGTCTGTAGATCTGAACAGAAGGGTTAGAGCTAGACGGCGCAGAGAAGCCGGTTTGACAGAAGAGGCGGTGTCGCTGGAGAGAGCACGATTCTGCAACAAGGAAGCTCAGATCTGGCAGTAGTAGGACTGTTCGGCTCAACAAGTGAGAGCAGAGGACTGCCAGAACAACAGGAGTTACGGAGACAAACGGCAAAGGTGGAGAAGAAAGATGTTGTTGTGGCAGCAGACCAAAGCCCAGATCTGGCGTAGAAGGAAGGCAGATCTGATAGAGCCAGAGGCTAGGGAGAAGACCGCATAGCCGTCGCCGGGCAGCCAATAAGGAGAAATCTCAGATCTGATAAAAAAGAAGAGAGACCGGCACTGTAGATTTGAGACGGTGCAGAAACGTCATCGCTTCAGATCCGGTGAGCGGCAGAAGCATATCCATTGAACGGTGCCGATGAAAGAGGCAGATCTGGTCTAGCCGGAGACCAGGGGAGGAGATCCGTACTGGGAGCAGGACACAGAGGCGCAGTGGGAGCCAAGGGTGGCGGCAATCGGTGGAGAAAGAGGAAGAAGGACCACCATGTAGAGAGGGCCACCATATGCAGGGGAGGATTGGGGAGGGATTGTAAAAAAAAAAAAAAACACAGATTTAGGGAATCTTTGTGTGGCTCTGTACCATGAAGAAGTTTGGAAGATTTGGCTCAATGGGCCTTCTCATTATACAGTGTATATATAGATGTACAGGTCTAAGTATAGAAGCCCTTAATTAGAGAACTTGACAAATATAGAATAAGATATACATGGTAGGTTAACCCTTTTCTCTAATACTTAGTAATGAAAAGCTATGGAAAATTTTGTATTTTTTCTATACAGAATGAAACCATTTGAAGAATAAGTCATCTTTTCACTAAAACAACTCACGCAGAAAATTAAAAAGATAATACACATCTATTACGATTTTTATCTATGAAGATACCAACCCCACCCATGAGAAATTGGCTCTCAACCTATGAACCAAAATAAATAAAAAAGCTCATCACCATATATTGAAGGTTACCTCTTTTAAAGATTGGAGAGATGGTGTAATAGCCCGCTTAAAAAATGTTCCACATTGCTAGTTGCATTAGAAATTTCTTGGTACATAAGTGGTACCCTTCCTCCTTCTAGCATGAAGCCTTTTGGAAGCAACAGTGGGTTGGCTCACAGATTGAAAGTCATGTGGGCCGTGTGTGAGGCCCAGAGCAGACAATATCATGCTAGTGGGACGAGTCGTTATAGATAGAAAGGATCCTCACCATGTATTGAGAGAGCCATTTTTTCTGTGAAATGAAATATTTAGTTGTCTTTTCAAAGCCTTCGATAAAAGAAAAGACTTCTTCTCTAGGCTTGATAAAAGATGATTGATTGTCATTTATTATTCATGAAAAAATATATTTTCTCTTTTATATTATGAAATGAGGACTTTTTTTAAAGATACAAAATTGAGATATTTTCCTATTCTTTTAAAAAACTACATTTTCTATACGCAGATAACCTACATTTTCTATACGCAGATAAGAAAATTTAACAAGGAAAAGATTTTCATTTTCAACAAAGATAAAGATTTCAACATAAATAACAAAAACACCAAAGTTTCATAGCTCAATGGAAAGTGGATTTTATAGTATTTGTTAGATGGTATAAATTGAACCTAAACATATTTATTTTTTGTAGAATTGCTTTTTTTGAGAAAATAGACAAACAATCTCTATAGAAAATTATTAATAAATTAAAAATTACAAAGAGAAAATAAAGGAGGGGTCTCTCGATGGTGCTCCATTGTAGGATTCAAGAGGTGGTTCCTTGTATTGGTTATATTTTACAAAGCCACTATAAGGATTTCAGAAGAGAGCGAACCAACTTTGAAGTACCTTTTATGTGAGTATAAGATGGGTAATGGATGACAAGGAGTCATACAAATCCAATGAGAAACAGCAAGTTTATACATGGAGACCTTCTATGAATTTAAAAGTATAAATAAAAAAATCTCATATATATACATATAGATATATATGGTAATAGTTTTGGAGATTAGAGAAATTATAAAAATAGCAAGAATAGACAAAAAATTGAGAGAATATTATTTGAGTTTGTTAAATTCATAAAATACAAATAATATTTTTTTCTTTTTTGAGGTCTGGAGGTATTAAGGCATCGCACCTAACTAGTCTTCAAGGTGTGTAAAGACTTCTTTCTATAAATCTTGCTCCCAAACCAACTGAGATAACCCCTTGATGTTCTAACATCTTTTGTTCGAAGGATAAAAAGAGATATGGGTAGAAAGAATAATGAGAAAATGGAGATCTTTAAAATTTGACATGTGCGTTGTGATGGAGATAGAACATTGTGCAGAGAAAGTGGCTATGATTTTTAGAATTATGAGAAATTCTAGAATATAAATGAAGTTAATTTGTTAAAATTCTCCATTTAGTTCATCTTACAATTGAATGTTGGAATTTTAAAATTTTAATGATTTTAAAATTGTATTAGAATTATTTGATAATGTAAATCATATAAAAATTAATTTAACAACACTTCATATCATATTCATGGTTTATTCATTAAGTTGAAATAAATATTATTTGGGCTCTACAAGACTTTTATTATTTATTTAATTTAAAATTGACAAAAAAAGTAAACACTAAATTGAAAAGAATAAAAGATAAATTCACATGAACCCACCTAATAACATTGTTGCGTAAAAAAAATATAAAGAAACAATCCCATTTATCATCTAATAAAATAGATTAAAATAGAAGAATAACAAAATAATTAAGTCTTAGATACTTACCATTATAATAGGAAGCGATGAAATCCAATCAATAGTCTTCTTTTGAATCTCTACATTTTCATTAATTTAAATTATTTTTAATTATAAATTTTTATTGTCTTTAAAAATATGCTTTAATTTTTCTTATCAAGATTTTTTAAGTGAATAAATAAATAAGTACTAATTTAATAAATTTTGAAAAGTTTAAAAGTAGTAGAATAAAGGGAAGATGGCTGTAATAACCAAAATGAAAATACCTACCGCAGTGTTCGACTAAGAGATGGCTAAGGTGGGCGGCGGGAGCTCCAAACGAACGGCAAAGTGCGTGGCGGTTGGAAGAAAAAGGATGTCCACACAGGGTGTGTTGGAGTGTGACTCAAACCCAACATCTACATTGGACCCATGCCTAATCCAAATACGGAAGGTTGGTGTGGAATCCTAATTCAATTAGTAGTTGCTTTATGTCGGTCTCACAAAGTGGAATATGGCAAGGCTTGCCAAAGTGGTATTAGTAGCTTTGGTTGGAGATCAAGGACTCGTGGGTGAACGAAATAAAGCACAGTAGGGAGACTTCGGGTTGTCGGAGGAGATGGAGATCAACACCTTCTGCATAATTAGCCTCAATGGAGCAAACTACTTAATGTGGAAGGTAAAGATGGAAGATCTTCTATATTGTAGAGATCTCTACAATCCGATGACAAGGGGAAGACAAAACTGAAGGTCGAGTTGTCTGATGATGAATGGAATGATCTTGATCGGAAGTGCTTCGGTTTTATTCGACAGTGGATGGATGACAGTGTGTTTCATCTAGTGGCCACTGAGACGATGGCGCAATCTCTCTGTAAGAAATTAGAGGGATTATATGTGAGAAAGATAGCGGGAAACAAGGCGTTCCTAATCAGAAAGTTGGTGAATCTAAAGTACAATTAAGGTACTTCGATCGCAGAACATCTGCATGAGATGCAGAGTATCGTAAAACAACTCTCATCCATTAAGATAGTTCTTGATAGTGAGTTGCAGGCCCTACTATTTCTCAGTTCCCTACCTAACAGTTGGGAGACCTTGGAGGTGTCCCTCAACAATTCAGCGCCAAAAGGCGTTGTCACTATGACATCTATGACAAGCAATTTGCTGAATGAAGAAACGAGAAGAAAGTCTTTAGTGGGTTCTTCTCAGACACAGACTCTCTTTACAGAGAGCAGAGGGGAAAACAAAAGTAGAAAACCTCAAGACCATGACAAACTCAACAAGCTTAGGGGGTCAAGGTCAAAATCGAGAGGGAGAGGTGGAGGAAAGTTTAGATGTTTCTACTGTAAGAAAGGAAGGCATAAGATGATGGATTGCAACCAGAAGAAGCGTAATCTAGAGGCCAGATCAAACAAGTGCCATACAGGGTGACACAAACAATAATGCAGGTCCTATTGTGTGCATAGTTACCACAAGTATGGATGATCTAACTGATCAGTGGATTCTAGATTTTGGGTGTTCTTACCACATGTGTCCATGCAGAGAGTCGTTTGACACATACAAACCCTGTGATGAGGGACCTGTCTATGTGGGCAATGGTGCGAGTTGCAAAACTATTGGTGTTGAGACAGTCAAAATCAGGATGTATGATGGCATGGTGAGAATGTTAGATAATGTGCGGCATGTTCCTAAGTTAAGGAAAATCTTGATTTCCTTGGGGATGCGTGATATTGATGGGTTTACCTTCAAGTCAAAGGATGGGCGAAGGGAACGAAAAATCACACAGAGAAAAGGGCGGCGGGTTTGACACATTCGGTGGCGGGTCTAACTGTAACACCATGGAATTTTTATATTACTTATATTTATGAAATTTGTCATTTATTGGATAAGGTTACAATTGGAACAATTGAGTAAAATATATTCAATTGGGTCAAATTTACTAATTGGGTCAAAATGTCCAATTGGGACCCATTGGGGCGTGTTTGACTTGGTTGACCACCAAGTGAGTCGAGCTAAATTAAATGAGTCGAGACGTACGGTTTATAATTCAAATTCAAATAACGAGACGTACGGTTTGTATTTCAAATTCAAATTCAAATAAACGAGACGTACGGTATATATATCTCAAATTCAAATTCAAACGATGAGACGTACGATTGATATTTCAAATCCAAATTCAAACAAAAGAAAGACGGTTTACATTTTGAATGTAAAGGGATGGACGGCTCCATGTTTAAAATTTAAATGAAGGAGATGGACTCAATATTTGAAATTCAAGTAAAGGGAATATGTTTAAAATTCAAAATAAAGGGAGTGGACGGTTTCATGTTTGAATTTCAAACAAATAAGATGGAGGAAGCTATGTTTAAATTCAAATTAATGGTACATGATGGAGAGATGGAAGGATATAGGTTTGTTTCAAATTCAAAGGCAATGGATACACGTTGGAAAGATGAGGGAGGTTTAAAGTTTAAATTGAAACAAATGAGTTGTGTTTAATATTTGAATTTCAAACAAATGAAATACGTTTGAAATTCAAATGGGATGGACGGTTTTTAATATTGGAGATTCAAACAAAGAAATGGAAGAGCTAGAATTGATACACGTTGGAGCTGGTTGTAAAATTTGAAATTCAAAGCAAATGGAGATGTTTATGGATTGGCTTATTTCAAAATCAAGACAAGGATGCTCATGGAGGGATAATGAGATTATTTCACATTTAAAATATTCAAATTTTGAATGGCTCACACGTTAGAGTCTTGAGAATTTTATCTCATGAGGAGATAGGAAAGATAATCCCTCTTGACCATCTCTCCCTCACACTCTACCTAGGACGGCCAACAATCTAAGAGGAAAGATCAAACACTTGGAGAAATTCTCATTCCATTTTCTTGCTCTCTTGGGCGTCCCCTTCAAAGACTTGGAGTAATTTTTACCATCTCAAGGCTTCCTATCTCTCAAATCTATACCCTAACCGAACCACCTCAAGGACTGCAACAAGATCAATCTTAGTTAAAGGAGAAGGAAGGAAGGACTAAGAAAGGAACGGAAGAGCAAACTGGAGCAAAGACCAAATCGGTGGAGTCGCGGAAACGGTAAGTGTTCTACAATTTTTAGTTAGTAAGATAACCAAAGAAGCTTGATCAGTTCCTTGAACATCCAAATCTTAAAAAGGGATGTACAAAACCATTGAGCATGAAAAGGAGGTGATTAGGTTTGGTCATGAGGATTGACCAAACCCATCAAAGAATATGATCATGGCTAGGATGTCCAAAGGAAGAGGTAAAGGAACCATAGGGCCGAACCCCATGGAAGAAAATGAATGGTTAATGTTGTTTAAAAGGAGTAGGAATTGGGTCATAGGGTTCGGCCACCTTGGATGGCCAAACCCCATGAAAGAATATGGAACTTTTTATGGTTTTTGAGGGATAAAAACCATACTAGGTTTTGGAGGTTTAAAGGGTTTTTAAAGGGAGTTAAGGTTACTGTTTTGGACCAGTTATTACATGGCTGAAACATGTGGTTATCATGGCCAAGTTGTTGGTCATAGACCATGGAAAAATAATGGAGTAATTGGGTTAAGAGAACCCTAGGGTTCGGCCATGTGTATGGCCGAACCCCATGGACTGTTTTTATGGGTTTAGTTAAAATAAGAACATGGTTGAAATTTATGGACTATGATGTGCTTTGCTTAAGAATTATACATGTTGATTTATGGACTTAGTATAGGTAATTAATCAGCCATCATGGATGATGGAAAATGGAACAAAAACCGGTTTGGTGAGGTTCAGCCATGAAGTATGGCCGAACCCCACTAATGGTTATTAGTGGCTTAAATGTGTAATTAATAATGTGATTGAAGTGGTATTTAAGAATGATTCAAGGGATCAAATTGTGATGGTGAGGTTCGGCCATGTTGTATGGCCGAACCCCACCAAGTGGATTGGTTATGGTTATTTGTGTTTAAGTAAAAATTAGGCAAATGTTAGTATAGTGGCATAATGGTAAATATAGATAAAATGACCAAAGGATTGGAAATATGGGCTGAAACCAAAGTGGTAAGGTTCGGCCATGTTGTATGGCCGAACCCTACCAAGGTTCTTTGGGAAGTTTGAGTTAATTGAATGGTTTTAGTTAAATAAAAAGAGAGACCAAAAAGTTAAGTGGGTGAGGTTCGGCCATGGGGTATGGCCGAACCCCACAAAGTGGGTTTTTGGGATTTAGACTAAGTTGGAATCACATGGTTAAGAGGTTGATTTGCTGTTATAAAAATAGGGTCACGGGACTTGCTTGAACGGCGTATAAGTTGTAAACAGGAGACAGTTCAAAAGAAGGGTCAAACTAAGTGAACATTAGGTAGGTTTTCCTACCTCTTTGTAACCATTCTCATATGTGATGTTTATCATGATTTTTATAAGTAGTTTATGTTAATGTATTATGTTCAAAATGGGATTATGAAATGCTAGAATATATTTCCAAATGGCATGTATCATGTATTTATTGACATCTCATGCATGGCATGGGGTGGTGGTTATGTAGCCGGAGGGTCCACACTCCGTCAGGGCGTCCGAAAAACCTGTGTGGTGGTATCTTGATAATAAGAATTCCCATCAAGGGAAACCGGAGGGTCCACACTCTGTCAGGGCGTCCGAACAACCAATGTGGAGGGAGGTTGTGTATATTTGTGATGGGTGAGACTCATTACATTTGCATCACATACATAGCAATGTTTTTGTAAGATTTTGATGATATGTACCTTTATATTATTCGCATGTTTTATACTCTAACCTTGTGGTAGCCCTAATCGGAAACACCTACTGGGCGTGTTGGTCTAACGCCCTACCTCTATTCCTTAGTGGATGATGCAGGAAAGGGGAAGGACGAGGATCGTGAAGGAACCCAAGCATAGGAGCTTGGGCTTTTGAAAGGATTAATTATGGATTGATATATGGACCTTTTATTTATGTTTATTGGACAATGTAATTTGACAGTTTGATGACTTTGGGCATGTAATAATTAGTTAAATAATTGCTATGGTTTGGATTGATGACTATGCTAAGGTAACTATGGAAAAATGACAATGTACCATGCTATCTAATAAAAATGGTGTAGTCATAGGTTCCATTATAATTTGAAGTTAGATTAAGTGTTATTCCGCTACGGTTATACTTTATTATGTGAGAACCATTCTCATGAACTTAGTCCATGCTCACGTATGTTTGGCCAGTTAAGGGTCGGACTTTAGAAGTCCGGACTTAACTCGCGTCGTGACATTCCGCCCTAATCACTTGTTTATTTATTTAAAAAAAAAAAATTACTCTGATTTTAGAGTGAAAAGGGCAGGGTGTTACACTAACAAAGGCGGTGACGGGCGTCAGGTTCAAGTAAGGCTTGGGCTTGACCAATTCTTCTAATTAAATAAGACATGTGAGGCATCCTAGAGCATGGGGATGCACGCATCTCACACAGAGATGCAGTTGCAGGTGGAGCTCAACCGAGAGCGGTTGGTGTGCACAGAGGTGCATAGTTGCAAATGCAATGGAGGTCGATGTCACAGTTATCTCCGGAGGTTGGTGAATTCTCACCAAGGTGGAGATATGGGATCGAGCGTGTGACTCAATTCACCATCGAGATTTTCTGGTTGGCGATGGAGTCCTAGATTGGGAAGGCCTCTTCAATGAGGCAACTAGAAGAATAATAATTACCATCTTGTGGGACACGACAATTAACTTGAACAATTGCTTAATATAATTCTTAGGTATGGCTGGCTGATTGGTTGACATACACAGGATACACGGCATAGACATTCTTGGCAAGAACCATGGAGATTTGCATGGACGTGTGCTGTATTATTGTGTTCACAGCAAGTGTATATTTTTGGAGTTCTATATATAACATACACGGCATGAGAAGGTAGGCCCACAGGCCTTAGTTCTGTATGGATTTCTATTCTCAGTAGGATTGTCCTAATTTGTTGGACACATATACATAGAAAGAGAATCAGTAAAAGAATCTGTATATAGCATGTATGGATCGGTGGAGAGAAGCCATCGTGGGTTATCAGAGAGAAAGAAACATAGTGAAAGCCAAAAAGAGGAAGAGCCTGACAAAAAGCAAAGGGGGCTGACAACCAGAGGAGATTACAGCCAGCAGTCAGCGTGTGGGCTTGGAGTTTTTCTTAGCTATATACAAAAGAAAGAAGAGAGCAGATCGGAGGCAGAAAAAGAGACTGCATACTTGATCTAAGTTGGGTCTTTATTCGAGTGGCTTTCATATCGAAGGGTTATTCTTATATGTAGATTTATATTTTATTTATATGATTATTAAAATTATTCTCGTTCTGTGGACGTAGGCTGGGTGGGGTCGAACTAGGTAAAATTCTTAGGTGTTTGTTTGTGCTTATTTTTCCTGTTCAATTTTTCTTGTTTCCGTTAACGACGCTAACAGGTTGGGTGTCTGTGCAACACAGGGGAAGAGGAAGGCGACGAGACTAGTGGTGTTGGTTGAGCAGCCAGCAATGGAAGAAGGGACGAGTGGCTTGATGAAGTGTTACATGGTTAACTCACAACCTGCTGATGGTCAGAATGGCAGCAAGAGAGAGAGAGTGAGGGCAAAGCAAATAGAGAGATGGGAGAAGTTTCTACGCAGCCTGAGAGAGTGTAAAAGAAAAGAAATTGGAGAGAGAGAATGGAGAAAAGATGAAGGAAAGGAAGAATTTGCAGAGAAAAAGAAAGAAGTGAGATGAGGAGAGAGCAATAATTGTCCCTGCTTTAGCTTTACACCGGTGTGGGCCAGGGCCCACCACTAGTCACCTAGGCCAAGACCAGGCGTTCAAATCTCGGTCGATACGAGATTTTGGACGCCCGAAATATCTCAGTCGATATGAGATGTATCGGCTGTATAGATGAGATCTCAGCCGATATGACCGAGATCTCGCCATCTCGGCCGATGCACCTCAGTCTTGGCCGAGATTTGGCCCAAAAAAGAGAGAGAAAGACCAAGTCTTTAGCAAGGAAAGAAAGAAACAGATAAAGGCAGAGACCAATATTTTAAAAACCGGCCTGAAGCGAACCATCACAATAGAAGGATGAGTTAAATAAGGTTTAACTAGATTAAACAATGGTCAAACTCAATCAAACTCATGCCACACATATTATATTATAAATAATATTAAATTATTAATAATCTATTTTCTATCTAAATAAAATTCTTATAAAAGTGTTTTTTTTAATGACACTCAATTATGTATGGTAGAAAATTGAAAATTCACCTTTCTTTTTAAAACAATATGATTTTCAATTGTTAATAATCACTAGTTCTTATTTTATAAAGTATCAAATATTTCTCTTTATACTTAGATTTTATAACCGTAGATTGATCTTTTCTAAATATAATTTTTTGAAGAGTATCATTCATCAAAAGGGTCTTTAATACGCCACAACCAAGAAAGAGATTCTTGGAGTGCTCGCTGTAAAGTCTAAAACCATTCAGCATTTGCAGGCAGCAAAAGGATTTCTATGGTAATGTGCTATTAATTTCGATGGGCAGCAAGTGTACACAATAAATATATTGCTTGCTGGTTTTCTGCATGAGTGTCTAGATCGTGGTGTCGCCAAGAACTGAGAATAAGTGCAGAAACATAGAGAGAAGGTGAAGAAAGAGGGGGCGTGAATACAAGAAGCAGCAGAGACGTTTACATCTGAGCACTCGGGTTTGGTTTATTTCAAACGGCGAGATTGCAACAACGTGGGACGGCCACAGATCTCGGATGATGAAAGGCAGCCTACTACAGAGTGGGTAACTCTCCAAGCACAACTGAGGAAAAAAATGCTCCATGGCTTTGATTGTTGCAGCCTACTTCAGAGTAGGTAACTCTCCAAGCACAACTGAGGAAAAAAATGCTCCATGGCTTTGATTGTGTGAGTGAAGGAAACATCAACTTTTCCAAGACCCATGTTAATGGAAAGATTGCCACTAACGTCTGCACCAATGGCCAAAGATAGGGTTTTTAATTAAGAAGGGTTTTTAAATGACTCGACTCGTGTTTTAGCTGGATCACGGTCTATCCACAGGTCGGATCGGGTTTGATAACATTGGGTTGTTGGTATAGACTCGTTGACCATAAATCTTTACTTTTTCATATATTTTAAAAAAAGCCCTCTTTATTTTCAGAGAAATATTTGTTTTTACAAACTCAATGTATATTAATTAGGTGAAAACTATAAGATCCATAGATTCAGTAAACATATTGTTCGATTATACTTCTAATGTATTTTTTATATATCACTTTTAAGTAGTTAAAGTATAAAATGTACCTCCTTAAGTCCCTATTTCAAAAATAAAATATCTAATTCATAACTCTTTTAATAATAATATCAAGAGACAAAAGCAAATTAATATTCTTTATTATTAAAAAAATTTAATGTCTAAATTGCTGATCATAAAACTTTTAGATTTTGAATATAACATGTTAATTAATAATAATACATTTACAATTACATAACTAAAAAAATATCAACTGATGTCTACATATTGAAAGATATTTTAAACGTTTCAAATGTTTGTGTCAAGAAAGGAAGCTGCAATGAGATATTTTTCTTCATAGTTATCAAGGACAAATTCCATTAGGCTTCATAGGCCATCAAGCGTCACATATTATTTTTATAAAAATTCTTGCTTTCCTTTAATTAAAATATTCATTAGATTTGTTCTCTCTTTTCTCTAAATGAGAAGGGATACAATCGTACAACATACTTTCTTCCTTCTTTTTTGGGAAGTGATTTTTGCGATCTGAGTTTCTCTCATGAAGGACTAAAATTTTAATAAAATTTTAATTTTACTTTTACTTTCTTTTTTTTACTCTTTTTCTACTCTCAAAAGTAAAGTCAAAATCGAAATTTCATAAAAATTTGGTATGCCGTATGATAAACTAACGTTGCAAAAATCACTTCTCATTTTTTTTCTACATTACTAGCACATGACCTTGTATGTTCCTGTGAATAAAATTGCAGATGGATAAATAATTACGTAAAGAGAAATGATTAAGTAGAGAAAATTTAACTACAATAAAATTAGGTTTTACATTTTTAATATTTATGTAAATTTTTTATATATTAAACATTAAATTTCACTGATGAATAATTATAGTTAGGTCTCCTACAATAAATCATTCTTCTTGTATAAATTATTAAACTGTTCAACGTTGCTTTTGTTACAACATCTTAACTTTTAACTTTTAGATGTTAAACTTAATTTTAAGAAAATATTTTACACTCAATACAATAGTAAGGAACCAAGGACTAAGGATGATACAAAATAACATTAGTTTAGCATCTTTAGATCAGGCCGGTCTAACTATAAGACAAGTGAGGCTTGGGCCTTAAGCCCCATTTAAAAAGGGCTCCACTCATGTTAAGTCCAGCCTAACTATAAAGCAAGTTAGACCTTGGCCTTAGGCCCCCATTTGAAAAAGGCCCTACTCCTACTTTGATTGCATGGTGGAGTGGATGGGATTGAGAGACAGAGCATGTGGAAACAGGACCAGCCAGACACAAGTTGAGGCCTAAAGCAAAAAATCTAAACGGGGCCTTCTTTGTATTTAAGATATTATTATAAATAATGTTTAATTAAAATTTTAATTATATATAATAAAAAAGAATTTGAAAAAAATTTCGGGTCTTATTTTTAACACTCCTGCAGCTGAAATTTGGGCCTCCCTAATAGGGTTTTGAGGTAAGTTATCAAAAAATTTGAGCCTTCCAATATTTGGGGCCTAAGCGGCCGCTTTTGTTGCCTTTGGGTAAAGCCGGCCCTGTGTGGAAAAGGGACATCTCTAAGCCTGTTTGGCTTAGATGTAAAATGGTAAAACCATTTGCAATGGAGGAAATGCAAAGTATTCAATTTTTGAGGGATTTGTTAAGAGTTTTTTTTTTTTCCTTTTTTTGAATTATGATAAGATATTTGGTAATAAATACTCTACAATTTGAAATGAGACTAGTTTTAGTAGAGGTATTCATCGAGAGTTAGGACATAGTTTTAGAAGATACTGATCTCCAATTTTGATCATAGACCTAAAGGATCTTTCATCTAATAAGTGGATCAAATATTTCGAAAATTACATATGTTGGCAAAGAAATATAAGGGCTATAAAGCTAAAAAAATTCAGTAATTTCAAGTACTTAAGAGTCAAGAGGGGCCTCTTCTGTTAATAAAATAAGCAGTTGATTAAAGTACTTTAGACAATGGGAATGTATTTCAAGGGATTCTCCTAGCCATTTCTGGCATTGTTTGCATTTTCTGTGAGTGTTGATTTGTGAATTTGTAGGGCTAGAATTTTGGATTATTTTGTGCTTCTTTTGGTTTAAGTTTGTGTCTATAAAATTTTATTTAACAATATATTTCCTCTTTGCAAATCATGCTGTGACTTTTAATTTAGAAATCTTTGGTGAGTTGGTAGAATAATAGAGGATATTATAACCATTCATCAATTCTCTTATTTTCACAGTATCATATTCTATTGTTCTTTAACCTTTCAATTTAGTTCATTTTATTTTTTCATTAATTTAAAGACTAAATGAATTAATCATATTTGCAATTATATTTTAGCAAAATATGAATACAAAAATTTAATTAGTAATTTTACATCTCAAAAGTAAGAAAAAATAGATTTTAGATAATTTTATTATTATATATAATTAAAATTTTAATTAATTATTACTTATAATAATATATTAAATACCAATAAGGCCTCATTTAGATTTTTCGCCGTAGGCCTCAACATGTGTCAAACCGGTCCTCTTTAGATAATACTTGAATTCAAAGGTGAGATGATGCATGAAGCAATTTAATTCAACAATATGGCAAAATACCAATCTCTAAAGATTCCTTACTGATGGACTCCTACTAAGATATTCTGTACATGGAAAAAAAATCCCTACAATAACTCTCTCTACTGCTGTAAAAATGAGAAAGTATTTTTTCGTTCATATTTATATTAAAGAATTATTGTATGTAACTAAATATAGAAACTATGTGTTGCACTTAGTTCATTCCTTTTCTTTTCATATTATATAAAAACCCAATCATACATATTAAAGATTTGATGATATTTAGTGCACCAAATTTAAATCATATATTTAGTTTTGAGTCACTTGATTTTAATGGTCAAAATTATAAGACATCTTTAAAAGATTTATGAATGTCAAATGATTTCAACCATTAAAATTAAGTGAATAAAACTAGACTTTAAAGTTAAAATTTAGTCAATTTTTAGTTCATCAATATTATTTTCAATATTTTTAATAGGACAAATAAAAATTAAAATAATAAAATGAATGCTATAGGTAGATTTCTTCATCTAAAGTTGTTTCTTTGCATTGCCCTCTATTCTCATTTCTTATTTTGCTTTATACTTTTTTATCATTTTTGCCTTTCTAATTTCTTACACGTATTCTTACATTTCTTATTATTATTAGTCTCTTTTTATATTGATTTTAAATATTTTTGTATTCAGGTGTTAGCATCAAAATTAAATTACAATAGTGCTTCAATTTGATGTTTTAAATATATATTTTTTATACAATGCAGTTTTATGGGAACAATGAGATTTGCATAGATAGTTTGGAGTTTTTTATTTAAAAAGAGAAAAAAAAATTACATAGAACTTGGATTTCGAAAGAATTCTATATTAACAAATGACTTTATAAAAAGGTAATATGGAAATTGGATAATAACTCAATGGCCTTGATATTAGATCCGACAATGGGTCGGGTCATGTCGGTTTTGGGTCAAGTTTTATTTGGATTTGAGACAACAATCTTCAACCCATTACTTATTTACTAAACATGTTAGTCGGTTTGTGTTTATTTCGGCCTTCAGTCACAAAATTTTCAACATATACCTATTTAAAATGCTTGAATTTGATTTGGGCAATTGGGTCAAGTTAATTTTTATCAAGTCTAATTCAAGCTAGACCTAGTAATAGATCAAATTCGGTTCGAGTGAATAACTCTTAACCTATTATTTACTTATTTATTAAATGATTAATTGGCTTATATCTATTTTTAATTCATATTATAAAACTTTAAACTCATATCCATTTAAAATACTCGGATTCAATTCAAATAATCAAATTGAGTCAATTTGCGAGATCAACTCATATAAACCTTGGTTTGCAGGGCTACTGTTAGACTTAATTAACACTGCACAAAATACTCATATTTTAGCAAATTTTGTTCTGTGTGTAGAGCACGAGCCATGTGATGAGGACCTCTCACGAGCCATGTGATGAGGACCAAGGTCGTCAGCTCAAGAATGCTTATAATCGAGCTAGGAGGTCCAAGATCAAAGAGGATAAGTCGAAGGCTCACGTGCAGTCCATGCATGTTATTGAAGATGGAAACGTGTACGAGAAGGAAACTGATGGCCAGGGATGTGGACTTGCATCAGTTTTGCAAGGAAGGAGTCAATTTCAAGTTGCAAGTGTTCAGCAATAAGGAACCTTTATTTAGGGTGATTGAAGCTAAGATGTTAGCTAAAATCGGGGACCCCCATTCGCCGCATTCCGTACCCGCACATCTAATAGAGTAGTAATATGCATAGATGCATGCTAAAAGCGGTGATAAGTTCCCTCATCTGTGTGTGCCTCAAAATCCACAGCGAGAAAGACAGTACGCTGGGTTGAAAGGAGCTCAATCTGTTGAAAAAGAGCAAGGGAATAAGCAATCGGGCAAAAAAGGTCAAACAAAACCTGGAGTGTAAACGGGCTCGACGGGCCTGAAACTTGGTTGGGCCCGAAAACTGGGAAACTGGGCCGGGCCGAACAGAACTAGGCCAAACCAGACTAGGCCGGACCCAAAGCTGGGCTGAACTGGGCCTAGCCTGAGGCGGGTTGGACCGGCTCTAGCAAACATTGCCAAATCAGGTCTGGGCCGAATCCGGCGAACCTGGCCGGATCGGGCAAGCTGGGCTAGGTCATCGGGTCCAAGGTCGAATCCAACTGAGTCAACTCGGTAGGTCCGAGTGACTGAGCCGAAGGAGAAGGGGAATGAGGGAGATGAGGGAAAGAAAAGGGAAGAGAAGGGAAAGCACGGAAAAAAGGGGAAAAAGGAGAACGGGAAGTACCTCGGATCAGACGGCGGCGACTGGCGTCAGGCAAATCTGAAGGACCCGTGGCTTCTCTGGCCGAGGGGGAAAGAGCGGCAGCGGCTGCAAGGCCTTAGGGTTTTCGAGAGAAGGGAGGAGAGATGAGAGGGATTGAGAGGGAGAAGAGAGAATCGAGAAGGAGAGAGAGGGGCAGCGGCGGTGCTGGTTTGAGGGAGGGGAAGGAGAGGAGAAAGCTTAGGGTTAGGGTTAGGAAGAGAGGGTGAGAGGAAGAGAGAGACGGGAGAGAGAGAGAGCTAGGGCGGCGGCACTGTAGCGCATAGCTACAGTGTTGCCGAAGAGAGCTTATAAGGGGTTAGGTTTAGGGTTTTTTTTTTTTTTTAATAAATAAATAAAAGCTTCCAATTTTCAAAATATTTTAAAAAGCTCGAAGAAATCAAATGACAAACGTCGGGGAAAAACGTGTGATTTTCAAACTTTTTACCTGATAAAATATTTAATGATTCAAAATTACCAAAGTGCCCTTCGAATGTCTGAACTCAAAATCGGGCAAACTAGGACCCAACACAGGGCTTACACTTTCCTCACTGCCACCAAGACCCCAAAACTCCTAAAATATCGGGTCGGGTCATTACAAAGAGGGTGGGAATGATGAGGACCAAGGTTGTCAGCTCAAGAATGCCTATAATCGAGCTAGGAGGTCCAGGATCAAAGAGGCTAAGTCGAAGGCTCACGTGCAATCCATGCATGTTGTTGAAGATGGAAACGTGGACGAGAAGGAAACTGATGGGCAGGGACGTGGACTTGCATCAGTTTTGCAAGGAAGGAGTCCATTTCAAGTTACAAGTGTTCAGCAATAAGGAACCTTTATTTAGTGTGATTGATGCTAAGACGTTAACTAAAATCAAGGAACTTGATAGTATCTATCTCTTTATTTTGAACTCTTTAGTATTTATCTCTTATTTTTAGGCAATTGTTTATGAGTTGTTATTGTCCTGCTTATAAGGACGGGATGTAAATCAGTGGGTTTTTATGCAATTATCAATACAAAAAAGAGATTAACCTCTCAACCCTGAGTTCTTGTTTCTAATCCAAGTAAGGATTCAACCCTTGGCTATTGCTGTTTTCATCACCATGTATTAACACGAGAGAAAAAAGAGAGATGTTAATAGATTATAAAATTCACATAATTCAATAAAGTAAAAATTCTTAAAAATTTGTAATATAATACGTTCATTGCTTAAAATAGTTATAAAACTATAAATTCTTTGAACAAAGGTCATAATACCTTATAAATATATATTATAAAATTTCTTTTTTAAAATTTCATAAGCACAATACCTTATAAATACTTGAGATGGCAAACAATACTTAATAAAAAAATTATCTTCAGAATATTGTATACTAAAATTGAATCTATATGACACTTTTCTATCAATTCACTATGAAATTATGATTAATTTAGAGTAGAATAATTTTTATTTAACGCAAGGATGCAGGACGAAATCCTCACATACATGGCTATAATCTTTGGTGGCGTGGGCCCCGCCCAGAGCCACGTGTCAGCATATGGTGCAACCGTTCAATTTTTCTAAATCCAAATATTCGTTGCAGCAGCCACTCAAGAGGGAAGTCTCTCCCCCTTCCTCGCAAAAGAGCCAAAACCAGAAGAAAGAGAGAGAGAGAGAGAGAGAGAGAGATGGAGAGAGTATTCTCGACGGAAGAAATTTCCGACCCGTTTTGGGTGTCTCCTTCTCTGCAACCTGAAACAGAAGCATCAGGGAAGAAGATGAATCGCAGCGCCTCCGAATGGGCTTTCCAAAGATTTCTTCAAGAAGCTTCCGTCTCCGATAATCGTCACGATCTAATTCAACCTTCTCCTTCTCCTTCTGCTGCTGCATCTTCTGCAGATGCATCTCTGCCTTCTTCGTTTTCTTCTTCAGATAAGAAGAAGAATAGTACGGGAGGAGGTGATGGAGACAACGAAGTCATCGAGATCAAGGACCCTCCTCCTCCTCCTCCTCCTCCTCCTCCTCTACCTATTCCCTCGTCTGATCCTCCAATCGATTCTCCTGAGTATCAAGAGATCCTCAAGCGCCGCCTCAATCTCGCTTGCGCTGCCGTCGCTCTATCCCGGGTATGTGCTTCCCCCAAATTATGTCCTTTTCCTTTATCTGTTTCATCTTATTGCCCCATTTCTCCATTTTCCTTTCTTCCAGCATGTTGATCTGAATATTCGCCTATTCATTGTTATTTTCCCTTTTATGTAATCCCGTGTTATGTTATTGCCTGGAGCATGACCTTTAGGCTCTTCTTGATTGGCTGAAGTTCCTGTGGAAATTGGGATTTTGTAGAATTTTGTGGATTTTTATAACTGTATGTGGCCCGAAATTTGACAGGATTCTGATTAGTTAAGGAGTCTTGGGCTACATGACAGAGCCTTAGGATTCATTTCGCGATGGGAAATGCTGTTGTATCTGGTTTGATTGGATCTAATCCTTTTCCCCCCCATACCTTGACTTTTGTTGTTGTTGCTGCTTTTTTCATCCAAGTCTGAGCTTGCTAGGACACAATGATTAGGCTTTCTGTTTTATTTTTTTGCCATTTTTGATATTTCCTAGTTTGCAATTCGCGTTGTTTGGTCGAGTACATATAAGAAACCCTGGTTGTCTCTGAAAATTGTATGGAAACACATTGCCAATCCAACAGTATCACTCTGATCAAATTGAAATTATGCAGAATTTTCATTCACTAAATTAATACTTTTGTGAAGGATTCAGATGAGTGAAAGGCGGGTGCACCGTCACTATGTGAGATGAGTGACTTGGAACTCTCCTAGTTAGCAAAAACCAGTTGATCCACCCTATTTTTGTGTTGCTATTTTTTCCACCGCTCTCATGGTGGTCTTGTTATTTACTGATTGCTACAGATCACTCTTGTGTATTTATTCACTAATGATGATAAATGAGAGGACAAGTGTATTACCCTTTATAAGTGTATTTGAGGTTGGTCATTTGTCAAAGAAGATAAACCAGTCGTGTCATTGTGGGGCAAGAGCTTGTGGCATGGCTGGTAAATGCATATAAGGCAAGTTGACAATACTCCATAGCACAGATGGAAGGTATCCATATTTCAACTGCAAAGTTGTAGGCTCAATTTGACTTACCTGTGAATGGAAAAGTTCAGTTGAACACCATATATGTTTTCTCAAGAATCTATTAATTGTTGAGAACATAGAAAAGGCTCTTTTGACTTGGTGGCCTCAAGTGAACTTCTAGATGCATTTACAGGTAGAGGAGGAAAAAGAACATCTGGATCTTTCACCTTGTGGAGGATACTTAAAAAGCCAAAAGGCTCATCATCAACTTCTGATTTATAGAGTACAGCACTTTCCTATCTTGCAAAAATATAGAATAATGATATGCCCAACTCCCTTCCATTTGAACACGCGGCTGCAAGTCATAAATTTCTGTTGTTGGCGGGAAAGTTGAAGGTTGGGAGGGAGGTCACTCATGGACATTTTTTTGATTCATTGGTATCCTAGAGTATGCTGATTATAGTTAATGGCCTTTTGTTCTCTTTTTTTTTTTCCCCTTTAATGAACTTCTGTCATAAGTCATATTATTGTTTGTATGATGCATCTTTGTTAATTTTCTGCATTATGTTTTATGAATGCTTCATATGCATTACTGGAGTGGACTTAAGCCAACTAGTGTTTATGACCTTTTGTCAGGAAGTCAAGATATTGTGAGTATAATGCACCTTTATCTATTTTCTGCATGATATTATATGTACAAACACACACAGGAACTTAGTAGTTATGCTTTCAGTGTGATGCTGTTTATAAAATCTATATCTTATATGTGCCCTTATTGGGCATTAGGATTTTGCATCACCAGGAAATTGCCATTTCCTCATTCTTTTCTTCCCATGTTAATAGTCATCAGGTGTAAAACCTCAAGATTCTTCTGCCTTTGCGGACAATGGATCACAGGCTTCGAGTACTAAACAGTTGGGACCTCAAACTCTTAGCAATGGTATTCGCCTTCTTTCTCTTTTTTGGGAAGGTATTCCCATTTAAAATGTTCGGTGCTTCCTCATTTTGCATTTATGTTTTTATTTTTATTTATTGTTTGGTCTATATTAACATTCATATATAATCTCCATGAATGTCTTTTACTGCAAGAAATGGAACTTGAGGAAGTCATATGTTGGTATCTCAAGAACTTACAAAAGCTTTGTCTTGCTTTGGAAATGTCTTGTTGTTAACACAATTTATCACTTGCCATAAACTGGAGATGAAAGAATGCCAATGGTTAAACACCTTTTTTTTTTTAACTTAATTTTCACACGAAATATAAGGGAACCTTAGGAGTTGGGATTGAAACTGGATCATAGATTCTTAACAATAAATTATTATTTTTTTACTATGTTTTAAGAACTTCCATGAGTTGCAAACATGATTGAGATGTAATAGTTTATTTTGTGGTAATTTTTTATTAACTGATAGTTTGTTCTTGACCAACTGGAGAGACAGGAGCAATATTCTTAATGCCTGATGGGCTTGCACCAAAATTGCTCCCATTCACTCATCAATCTAGAGTTTGTAAGCCGATATAAACATGCCAAAGTTTTCCAAGGTAATAAATTGCTAAGCAAGATTGAATGAAATTTACTTTTTCAACAAGGTAGAATTATCATGCTTAATTTGGAGCACGAACATGATGCTTGTTTGTCCTTTGAATGATCTAGCAAATGATGTCAACAAGGGAGCATGGGGCTCTTCATTACCCTGGTTAGTAAGTATAGGTTCTGATTTTCTTTGATAGGCCAATTTAAGAGTTCTGATGAGATTTCTTCGATAGACCAATTTAAGAACAATCTTGGGAGCTGGCTGAGTTGTTTGTGGATTTTTTCCCTGATCCCTATTGGTGGATATTTTTCTTGAATCACAACACTTATTGGTCAGTTGAGCCCAGATCAGTTTATGATGGTTTAATGGTTTAATACAAGTCTTGGTTGAATTCAGAATGTGTGTTTATCTATAGCTTCTAACTATGGCTATTCACTAGTTAAGCCTGCAGAATACCTTCTTCATGGGGATTTTCAAGGAATATATATGCCTTTTCCTGTTGGGCTTAAAATCAGTAATTATGACAAGACACTTTGCAAGTTAGGAGGAGGCTGTTGACTGTCTTAAGTTGTCACCTTGAGTGTAGTTTGATCAGTATAGCAAGATGGCATCATACTTATGATTGTCCATGCAAATAATATTATGGTTACAGGCAATGGCATAAAAGAGACTAAAAGAAGTTGAATGTTTTTCTGAGCTAATTGTTTGTTATGGAGAATCTGAATTTCCTGAATATTTTTTACTATAGAAGTGATCGGATCAATGGGAGGGATAGTATTGTCTTAATGCAAGTGTGTTCTTAACCCATTTCATGGTTCAGGAAAATTAGGGACAAGATCTATTGTTCCTTTTTGTTTTGGAGACCAGTAAATGATAATGGAGAAACTCATCTATTTGACCATTGGTCATCCAAACACATCCTAATTCCCATGCTGTTTGTGAAAGCAGTCAGCTTATGCATGTCCCTAGCGCTAGTCATGGATTTTGTTTCTAATCATCTATCTTGAATGAGGTTTATACGTTTTATCAACACTACAGGGCAATGTTGCAAACTTTTAAACAAAGGTTATTGAGAGGAATTCACTTCATTATTATTATTATTATTATTATTATTATGCACTTTTAAACAAAGGTTGTTGGATCCATTTTAACTCACTCTCTTTTGACAATGCCAAAATACTCATTGTCATGTATCTTCTAATATCGTAGCATCAAGTAAGACTACTTCACAAGGCATGAAGAATAATACATATGTAATGTCTGAAAACATTATCTTATACATACAGGGCCGGCATATGTTTTACCTCCTGTGCAAGATAAGGCTGTTGCTGGACCAATTGGAATTCCAGAATTACCTGTTATGCAGAAAAGCTCAGGGGTTCCAATTAGACCAGTTACCAGTGGGTCATCCAGAGAACAATCAGATGATGATGAGATTGATGGAGAAACAGAAACTACTGAGAATATGGATCCTGCAGATGCTAAACGTGCAAGGAGGTAATCATGTATCTTGTATTATTATTGCACTTTGCAAGATTGGGACGTGCAAGTTTAGGTGGGTGCTCATCATTTTGGAAAAAATTAGGAACTTTAGGAGTTCTACTTTTGAGACACGAGAGATCATTTGCATGAAGTAGTTTGCCAATGGGAGTGTGATGGAATACTTTTTTCATGCTTTCTTCAAGTGGACCCATTTAGAACTAAGGCACAATAGTACTGTCTTTTTGGGGACCATGAATTATGTATTTTACTAACATGTGTCTCTTTGTTTCCGACTAATATTACTCCCTTCCCTCACACAAACACCGGCATCACCCCTACCCCAAAACACAACATATGTTCTGCTTAAATTGAAATAGTTCCCTGAGATTTCAACAATTCCACAATGTGCTCACAGATTTTGTATCAATTGCAAGGAACCCCAATCTACATTTAAATGTCAAAAGTGATCTTTAATATAGTCAAAGAACTATGCTAGCATAAGAGTTTATCATAGTAGTCAAGGCACAAGGTGTACATGAGGTGCCAAGGGGTCTTGGATCCTAAGGCAAGGTACTTATTTAGGCATGTGCATAATTTTGCTAGGTGCTCTTGTTTAAATACTTCAAAGTATATGTAGGTTTATTGATTTCTATCTTTATTGCAGCGATGTCAACAATATGCAATGCTACCTCTCCCAAACTGCCAAATATATTGATAATTGAGCTTCCAAATATATTATATAATAATTGTATTATATAAATGCAGAAGTATATTAAATATTCATTGAAGTTTCGAAGTTTGGAATTAAACATTACTAGGTATTTTACTTCAGGTTAACTATAATATTTATCAGCTATTAGTAAAATCTTAAAAAACTAGTCTTATTATTGAAAAGTTTCTAAAAAAAAGTTGGCCTTAATTAAAGTGAGCCTGCCTTAGAGCTACAAGGTGCAAAAGGGTTTGGAACCTGCATATTCAGTTTAGCGGTGCACCTTTGAGAGACCATATAAAAAGTACACAGGTCCACACAACTCTGTGAAATATATAATAAACCATATGGAATGAAAAAAAAAAAAAAATATATATATATATATATATATATTTCTTTTTTTGGTTACTTCATGGATTGGAGATTGGTAAAGTTTTACTATCATCCAATCATTTTCTCTCTATGAAATGGATCCTCAAAAACTAGCTGATTAAAGTTTCAGTGATCAAAATCACAGAGTTATGATGATTCAATGTGGTGAAACTTCACTCGTCTTCTAACAATGTGGTAATCAGTATGTTTCACCAAATAGCATTTACCCATTTGCTTTTTGATATTGTGTCTCAAGGAGATGCGTTACTAACAGTGTTACTGGTATTACAACTCTTTGACTAATTAAGGACATTTTGGACATTTGAGTTTGAAGAAAGGGGGTTTTGCAACAAAGACAGAGACATGCGTACAGTACATTTTGCAGTTGTTGAAAGCATGAGAGGCTGTTTGCAATTGGACCAAGGGTAAAGGGGGTCTTTGAAAATTACCTGATTATAATAATTAATTTTTTAATGATTTGGCTCCTCATTATTGTTACACCATTTCAAAGGGAGTTAGATTGTGCCCAATGCAAGTGGAGACTCAAAAAGTCTTCCTGCATTATTATTGGATGATCACAACTTCTGGATATAATGTTTCGGCTGCTAGGTTCTCTGGGCTTTGGCATGGTTGTTTGGTTGGCTTGAATGATGTGATTATTATGATGATTTTCATGATCATGATGATGATGATTATATACTAGCAAGTATGAACTTGACTGAAAAGAAAATTCAAAGCAGCAAATGCATATGAAAACATATTTAAGCTCTCCAAGGGAACCAAACATCGTTGTCATTGTCATGTTAAAATGCATTTATCTCATCTATGTAAGGTTGGTTTTCTAAATTCTACATTTCCTCTCAACCCTATAAATGTGTCTGCATATCGTTTTGTGTTATTTTTTCTGAAAGAGTTATCGTTCCCTATTAATGAAATACCTCAACTACCTGAGAAAGACATGAATATAAGTTGTAAATAGAATTTTTTGAATAATTTAAGCTGTAAATTAATTATGATGTAGAAACATGATACAGCCTAAAAGAGTAAGTGTAAACGAAACACATTGGAGCCACTCTTTCTAAACTTTTCTGAGTGTTATTCCTCAACTCTTTTTGTATTTTTATCACCTTAATGGTCCAAAATACATTCCCAAAACAATTTGTTAGCACTTGCAAGAGTTAAGTATTTTATTATTTGACATGCGTAGAGGCTTGTACATGGTTACCATTTATTTAGTTGTGCCTGTAAGTTTACATGTATTTAAGTTTGAAAATTGTTGGTTCATGATATGGCATTGCTATTATTTTGTTTTCATGGTTTTAATTAATTGATTTTATGTTGTTTAGAATGCTTTCAAATAGAGAATCAGCCAGACGCTCTAGAAGAAGGAAGCAAGCACATCTCAGTGAGCTTGAGCAACAGGTATGCCTCCTTCATGATGGTTCTGCTTGAGCTTGCCTTAATTTGTTGATTGTTTAGATCAACTGTGTACTGATTCCTTTTACATGTCACTTGATAGGTTGCACAATTGCGATTTGAAAATTCTTCATTACTCAAGCGTCTTACAGACATAAGTCAGAAGTACAATGAAGCTGCTGTGGACAATAGAATTCTAAAAGCTGATGTTGAGACACTGAGAGCCAAGGTAAGCCATTGTTCTTTTCTTAGAAATGTAAAAACATTGTTAAAGCTATTTGGGTATTTTAGTTTTATGACTTTTATCTTATCTATTGCAAATTTGACTGTTGTGCATTCGAAAGATTTTTGCTTCATGCTATGAAATTATGGATGCATGTAATGAGATACTTGGGACAAATATTCTAGGTCTATGTTTGAATTAGATGACTTGTAGGGGGTTCTCTAGGAAACCTAAAAAAGAGCAAATTTCGCTGCAGGTGGAGAACCCCCTACTTTTTAGATGGAGAAGAGATTCCCTAGTTGAATGATGAAATAAACAGAAAAAAAGTTGACCTTTGGCTCAGTCATAAGACATCGGTACTCATAAAATGTACTAGGACCCATTTACATGGTTGATCATTGGCACTCTCATGTAAGAAAGAAATACATGGTGGGGTACACATCTCAGATTCAGATTATTGATCTTGTTGGTCATGAGTGATCGGGTTTGCTTCCATTCGGCGTCATGTTTCACAAATATTATATAACCATTTATTCCTTTCACTTGTTTTATTATAATACTTTTATGTTTTGGAAAAATTCTCTGACACGCATTACTAAGTTTCAAGGGCTAAATGACATTCTAGTCGACCATTCTAATGAACGAGGTTGCACTTAAAATTAAATGGGAGGAGTTTCTAGGCTGATGGAGTGTGTTCTGAAGGAGGTTTAATTAAATAGGAGTTACTAGGCTGATGGAGAGTGTTGTTGGAGTGGGGAATTTCAAGGAGTTAGTTGGGCTCTACCAGTCAAACAGTGATGGAGGGTGATTGAGGAGAAGGTGCTTTGTGGAGGAAGGAAGTTATTGATTCAAAATATGGGATGTGGTGTTTTTCAGGGCAATAGGTGGTTTGAAGACATGGGATGATGTTTAAGAGTTTGGTAATGTTCTGCACAAGGTCTGGAGGAACTGATAAAGAAAATCTCAACCTAATCTGAATTCAGGAAGATGTTGGCATTTGGGTCAGTCTATATTCTTAGAAGCTGCTGTGTATTCAAAATTGTTTAGAATGGTCCATTTATGAAGTGTGTGGGTGTAGGAGGGAGTGCGTGCCAATTATCATCATAGAAAGTATCCTCCTGCTTTCATATTAAGATGTTGGAGGATCTTATGGGTTTTGTTAATCATGTTCTTTTTCTTTTTAGAGGTTAAGGCCTATAAGATTGGGTGATAGATTCTCTTGGTGCTTTTCCTTGTGATTGCTTGTACTATTTGTTAAATGCCTATTGCTTGTTCTTCTCATCATAGTCTGGGGATTGTAGCTTCCCTTGGTGATATCTTTGTGTGGACATCCATGGATGGAACATGTTTAACCTCACCATTTTAAGAGCTTAGGGCCATTTGGAGATGTTTTCCTCATGCAATGCTGCTTTCCCCCTTCAGGGGTAGATCTAGGACGGCTTGGACGTTGGTACCTTTTGCATTCTCGTGGGCTATTTGGAAAGAGCGAAATGGGAGGATCTTTGAGGATAAGAGGGGGTGGTCATAGTGAGAAGTTTTTGAGAAGGCGAAATGGAAATGTTTGTAAGGAGTTTCTGGATTGGCCCTGGAGGATTTCTTCCTATCATGGGAAGGGTGTATGATGGGAGTTGGGAAAGATAGAAAACCCAGGGATGATTTGTGTAGTGCCACCTCAAGACTGTTTTAAATTTAATGTGGATGGGGCCACAAGAGGTAAACCAAGCCCGGCAGGAATAGATGGGGTGTTGCATGACGATAGGGGTAGGATGCTATTAGCTTTTTCTGAGCCCTTAGGTATCATGGAGTCGAATGAGGCGGAACTGAGAGCAATCAGGAGGGCGCTTCAGATTTGGTCTAGGTTTGGAATGGTGAGCTCATTGTCGAAGGTGATTCGACTAATGTCATCTCTTGGGCTAGTAATAAGAAATCCCCCCTATGGACACTGGGTTACTATTTTTAGAGATATTAGAAGGTTGTGTAGGACGGGGGATATCACCTTCCCACATGCTCCTCGGTCGGCGAACAATATTGTTGATTTTCTAGCAAAAGTGGGAGTACTAAAACATAGACCCGCAATGGCGCTAAATCATGTCTCTAGTTGGGGTGATGGGGAACTCCACATGGTATCTATATTATATAGGGTGTACTTTACATATAGTTCTTAGATGTTATTGTTTGTATTTCTTCTGATAACCGTGTATACCTCTCCTATACGTGGTCTATCTCTCTTGTATCCTCTTCATCATTTTATGAAACCATTTGTTACTGCTGAAAAAAAAAAAAAAAAATGTTGCTTCAACCCCACCACCCATCCAGTCATCTCTCACTGGGTTCTGGGTTCCTAATTCCCTTTTTTTTGCTCTGGTGTCCTTTTGTTTCGTGGTGTGTGGTGATATGGAGAATGTAACCCTTTTTTCATTGAACTTTACTTCTTTCTTTTTTTCTCTAAAGCTGATAATGTTATCTTTGGTGATTGCTTGCAAAGAATATGAAGCCAAATGTGAAAATAGGTTGCCCACCTTATTTATTCTATTTATTTGGCTGAACTCATCTTTGGCCATTTATGGCTATTTTCAGGTGAAGATGGCTGAAGATACAGTTAAGAGAGTAACAGGGGTGAACACGCTGTTTCAGACCATGTCTGACATGTCATCCATGGGCATGCCATTTTCCAGCAGCCCTTCTGATGTAACCGCTGATGCTGCCGTACCTGTCCATGACAGCGCTAATCAATTCTTTCAACCTACACACGACCAGAGAACAAACAATGGTGGCCCTGACATAGCTCCTGGTGCCATTGAAGATGTGAATAATGCAGGAGACAAGATGGACCGAACAGCTTCCATGCAGCGAGTTGCTAGCTTGGAACATCTGCAAAAGCGGATTCGTGAAGGTGCAAATCCTTGTGGACCTGTGGAGTGGGATGGCCTGTGGGACCCAGAAACACCCCATACAGTGGATGGCATCCATAACCGGAACCAACTATGAATGTGCTGCTTCATTTCATGCATATATGGGATTTAATGTTGAGCACTTATCATTGGAGCCACCTGGTGATATATTCCTAGATACATTGTTACGGTCGCTCTCCATTTCCGATTATTGTAATGGAAAATTTATTTTTTGAACAATTGATTGATGACGAAGGTAAAATTATTTGGACTTGGACACTATTGCATATATTGTGGCAAAAAAGACTCAAATCTTCAGCTCTATGTGAATCACTTTGTATTTAAACGCAATCAATCTTTGATTTCCATCGGGTTGTATGCAACTTATTGATCATTACGTGGGGCATTTTTTCCCTTGTATGAAAGCAGTACAAGGTGTTCATGTCTCTGATGATTTTCTTAACATCTGGGGCTTAGAACATGGATAACGAACAGTTGTGATGCAGGACTTGATCTGATAATATTAAATGGTGATGGTTGTAAAGGTCTATTCTGTATCAACTTTACTTTCTTTTGGGTAGCCATTTAGACATCTCACTTTTCTTTTAAAAGATACCTCATTTCAAAATTTTATGTAAAATTATCATTTTGTCCTTCAGTTTTGTGTGGAGGAATTATCTTTTTAAAAAAATTGAGGGGTAAAATAGTAATTTTCATACAAAATTTTGAAATAGTCTCTCTTAAAAGAAAAGTAGGATGTCAAAATGGCCACCATTTTTTTTTTTGTGTTTCTGAAGTAAATTAGATCACCTGGTTCTCTATTCCTCAATCACAAAAATGTAAGTGGCATAGCTTTGTGTTCCAAGCAGGATTGTTGATCATCCTCTATTATTGCTTCTAATACTTGATCAAAAGGACAGTAGGACACTGACTTTGAAACCCCGTTCTTTATATTGTTTCCTGCAGGATTTTTTAGGCTAGAATTGGTTACTTCCCTTGTATGGTGTAGTGTTGGTGTCGTTAGATTTTTGAGGTGTATCAGTGAAATAGGCAGATTGAGCATAGATAGGCCTTCACCCTTGCAGCTCAGCCTAATGAGTGTTTAAATTCTATATAGGATGAAGAAATGTCAAGTGCATTGAGAAAATGGCCAAGTTACGTAGATCGGTTATCGTTGTTCAAGTGGATTGTACAGTGCATTTCTCCTATCTATCCTTATTTGTTCTCTGCAGAGGTCCTTCAATGCCCGTTACGTAAAAAATTATTACTCTTATTGGAAAGTGAAATCGATTTTAAGATCTCAGAGTAGTCAGTTCCACGGTGGGATTTATGATGTTAGATCCAGTGTTTTAAAAACTGGACTGGACTGCAGTTGAACCGGCGGTTCAACCGTGAGATGCACGATTTGAGTGGTTTTAAAACCATCTGAAGGACCAACCCGTAAAAACTCATTCTGACCCGTGGTTGAAACGAGTTATTCAATTTAGATTGTCACTCGTGACTCGTGGTAAAAAAGCCCAGGAAAGAAGAGAAGAAACAAAGATACCAATGAATCAAAGAGAATGAAGGAAAGAAGAGAGAGGATGAAGGAAAGGAGAGGAAATAGAGAGAGCAATGAATCAAAGAGAAGAAAGGAAAAAAAAAAATGAAAGGAAAGAAGAAGAAAGAGAAGAGAAGAATGAGAGAAGGGAAGAAGAGAGACCAAACGAAAGGAAGAAGAGACGGAGGAAGGTGAGGAGAATGAGTCAACCCGAGTGATTCGTACTTGGTGAAAGTTTGATTTATTTTTTTAATTTCCTTTTTGAGTTGAAAATAAGCCTGGAAATTGAAGAGTAGGCCAAGGATTGTAGGAGGTCTAGTTGAGTGACTTTATTTGAAGCTTTAGGCTTTGTTTAAGCCTCCCAGTAAGGTGTTTTATTTGGATTTTTTGAATTTAATTTGAGTTTGTGTTTTAGAATTTAATTTAATTTAAGTATTTGTGCTTTAATTTTTGCATGATGAATTTAATTTCATGCTTTGCAATTTTCCCATTTTCCCATTGTCGATTAAATTATAATTCCACAATCAAATTGGTCTTTAAAAGGTTCAGTGAATGTCGAATCAAATTAATGTCGGATTTAATTTCCAGTATGCATATGGATTTTACCTAAATACAGTAGGGATCTACTAGTTCCGAAGATCATGCGATTTCATATAAAAAAAAACAGAAACTGCTTAAGTTTTGTTAGCCATTAAATTTATTTTACACTTATTTAATGATTAATAGAATCACAACTTTGATTGAGTTCTACTAAAGCTGAATCTCGGTTGAACTTTATTGAACCCAATATTCTACTAAAACGGTTTGACTCACTGATCGATTTTTAAAATATTGGTCAGATCAAAAGTGGATGTAACTTGGTTATAGTTGAATTGATTGATAATTTAATTCATGGAGTTGGTGGATACAACGGGAAATGATGTGATTTGAGCCTGCTGTCACCCAAAGCTGGTTACAGCCCTGCCTACATGAACGCCTGAATGGGTTAGCTTGAAATGTGTTTGAGTTGGGTTCTTTAAGGTTATAAACGTTGGGTGGATTAAGGTTGAGGTCCACCCGACTCAACAAAGTTGTGCTCCTACCTTATACCTGAGGCTGCAAGATGGATGTCAAGAGTCAGGACAGGATGGCAGGTCTTCCATTAGGACATGGTACACATCTCACTATTTTTTTTTTTGAAAAATGACAATTTTGCCGATCTGAATGAACCAAGAAATTTAGATTAACTGGTGATCAAAATTCATCTGCTTCTGAAATTATACATGGTTAATAGAAATGGCTTTAATTGTGCAATTCTTGTAGGTACATCAAATGGTAAAATATTGATTCGATTGAGTTTTAATATTATATATTAATTTTGATGCTTTCTTTTAATCTCCTGAGACCATAAGAAATCCTTATTGATATTAATAGTGTTCTAAACTCTAAACCAAAGGTAATAAGCTTGGCCGATATGATATATATCGTTGATATTGGTCAATAAAGTGAGACATATCTCGGCCGATACTGATATTTATACCCTTGCTCTAAACTGGTAAAAGTCCATGATATTAGGGGTCCAACTATCGGCCTATATGATACGGTTTTAAAACATTTTCATATTGGCCGATATCAGCCGATATGCCGATACTAATACCGCATCATATTGGCCGATATCACAATATCGGCCGATTTCGGTGGTTTTTGTTAAAAAAAAAAATACGGAGAGAGAATTTTATCGGCCGATATCTCTGCCGATACCGCCTGTTCGACCCCTGCATGATATGTTTGTTGGTATTTTTGAGATTTAGTATAAATTTATGAAAACGGATGAAGAAGTTATAAGTTCTTTATTTTAATTTAATTACTGTGTCTAGAATCTAGATTCAACATCTATTTTTGAATCTAATAGCAAACGATTTTTTTAAAAATATATCTAGAAAATATATTTTTACTGAGGTGGGATACTATCACGGCATCAGTAAATAGAGACTCTAGAAATCCAACCTTCATATTGCCTCTTGTAGCAATTTTTGTTTTATTTTTTATTTTACACTTAGCGCGGTGAAGTGCCAATAATATAACACCATAATCTTTTTAAGAGCAAGTGTTCATAGAAGTTCCATGTAATTCCAGCCATGGGTGCAAATATCGGCCGATATCTCGGCCGTATCATATCAGCCGATATCACAATATCGGCCTTTTTTTTTTTGAAAAAAAGAAGAGAGAGAAAAATATCAGCCGATATATCGGTCGATACTGAATTTTGCACCTCTGGTTCCAGCCACAGCCACAACAACACTTCTTTCTTATGAATTTCAGTTCAGTCATGCGATAAAATTAGATGTTAAAATATATGAATTCACATATTTAATTAATGTGGTTTTTAATACACATTCTATTCAAGAAAGGATCTGTCCATCAGGGCCTTAGTGTCCCCATATGGGAGGTGCACAGATAAAGGTGTGTATTAAAAATAAATAAATAAATCATCAAACTTTATTTATCCCATTTATGTAAAATTAACATTTGCATTTAGATTTTGCATGTTTCTTTTCCTATCATGCAGAGAGAGAGAGACTTTTTTATTTGGGTGAATAGAAACTAGAAAGGTTATTAGGCGAATTATATGCCAATAACGTTTTAGATCTATCATATCATCATGGACAAAAATATAATGATTTTATAGACTTAGATAAATACAAATTTATGGCTGAAAGTAACCTTATTTACTTGAAAATTCAATTAACTTTGATAGATGGCAATTTGGTAAATATACTAAAATTCAATTATCTATAATAGTTTAACCTTTTAGTCATCAATGTTAAACTACAATATATGAAGTGGGTGACAAAGCTATTATACAAACAAGTCTTTATTATAAGAGAAAAACAACAAAGTCATAAGATGACAATTGTTTTTGATAATAAAAGGCATTGTTATACTTTTTTACTATTTAAATAATTACAACTCGGTGCTCCTTATTATTACAAACACAATAGATCTCTATCAATTTCTTAAAAACAATACCTTCTGTCCTATAATTGAACAATATTAGTCGGACCCTCTGTAAAGTGACCTCAAAAGTTCGACTTTCTTAGGGCACAACCACATTTTGGGCTTAGTTTGAATACTGAGAAATTAAAATAAAAGAACTCTTTTTACCACTTTTGGGTAAGAGAAGTTAGGAGTCCTTTGGGTCATTGGTTTGAATGATATTAGGTAATTTTTTTTTATAAGTCTACAAGAGTTGTGTGTTTATCATTTTTAGTTTTTTAAAACAATCATGAATTTTTAAAAGAAAAATATCTAGTGAGATTGTAAGTTCATCTCTACCGTTACATGTAGGCCAATTTTCAGCTAAAAAATTAATTATAAAAAACTTTATCTTAACAGTTGAAATCACAAAACATCTTTGAAATAAAAAGCAAAGAAGCTTAGTAAATTTTGACTACTCCCATTAAGCGGCTAAAATTTAACTTTTCAGTTGCAAGTGGTACACATGTTGCACTTAAAGTGAACTTTCAATTTTCAATAGTTAATTTTTTTATTAATAATTAGGAAATAAGATATTTTGCTTGCAAAATTTAGAAACTATTTGATTATCTTAAACCCTTGATATTAAAATCTAAAATTGTAATCACATGATAATAAATATGTAAAGTCCATTGGTCAAGATCTCTTGAATGTTTAACAGAGTTTTCTCTAAAATCAAAGAATAGGTGATGCATATGAAAGATTGGAACTCGTAAAAACGCAAGGACCAATTCTCTTAAAATATGATTTTTTTTTTCTAAAGGTATGTATTGAAAAGTGAAAATTTATTTATATTTCATGTAAGAGTGGAGAATCCTCTTTTAAAATGACTATCGTCACTTTCAATGCATGAAGAAGACCAAAATCTTTGTGGATTTTTGAGAGCAAGTGGAGAAAAATCTGTAGAATAAAGAAATCTTGAGAATTTTACTGATGGGAGAATTTTTGGTCTGACAGTCTGAGATACTTTTTGCCCTTGGTGTCAAATTCACATCATTTGGTAAATCGAAGTGTCTAATTTGACATAATCGGCTTACGAGAATATCATGACTAAATTTATTTTTAGTAATTATAAATTGAGATTTTTTTATTAAAATATCCTACAAATGGCATGTGTTCGTCTCGAAAATCATGCTTCGGTGACGATTTGGAGAAATTTTAGACCAAATTGCCCTCACTCACACCACTTTTTCCCATATTTGTTGATATCCGTCACTGATAATGCAGCAATTACCATTTTTTCAAACAACGCTCATAACTACACTCATGCAAACAACGCTCATAACTACACTCATGCAGAACATGCAAAAGCATCTTTTTAGAGCGTCTTTTTACATTCAAGCGTCTGCCAAGAACCTAACAAGACTTCTTTGCCATTCTCGTCCACTACATGCATGCAGGCTTCCTGTCTCTTTGATCCTCACGTTGTTGTGTGAATCAGCAGCCACAAGATAAACCTTAATACATACAGCCAGACCACATAACTGTTACAGTGGGTTTTCTATGCGACTTCTCCTCTCAAGATAGGCAACTTGTCTCTTTCTCACCTTGTATGGCTTCTTCAATGCATGCAGCCACAAACCCACTTATTACTAGCACAACCACGTATATAAAGCCAGCAAGGTCACTTCTCATACAACGTCCAACACCCACGATACACCTCTGATATTCCCGCCTCACCCTCTGTATATCAGGCCTTATGTATACATAGAGGAGAAAACTTCCATCTTCTCTGTATTAGAGTCACATTCTACTCTGACAGCACCCGCGTTCTTATTTATGTATATCCCAGTTTCCTTCAGAGATTTTAGCCTATGTATATCCCAACAGCCTTGTTGTCATGGCCGTGCAAGGCTTGTTGAGCTGCTGATGGGATCAGAGATGATCATGCCTCACATTGCAGTGCATGCGCTGGTGACTACCAATTGCCGTGGGTTATTGATGTCGTCGATGCCCTCATTGTTGAGTGTGTCTCGAATTCTCAAGTGGGGCATATGCCTTCTTTAATAACATGGAATAACACAATGGAATAAAGCGAGACCGGTGGTTCGACCAAACTCGGACTACGTCCACAGAGCGTGATAATTTTTATATTAAGAAAAGAAAAAAATAGAGAGAATTTACACCAAAGTAATCTTTAGAGTTTGAAGAATACAGTTCTCTCAAACTCTTCTACGCACGCTTGAACCCGATCAAACCCATTCTCTTTCAAGAGATACTTTTGTTGTCCCACACACGCCTCTTGCTAGAGGTTGCCTCTTCCTGCTTACTTTTGCTCTTCTGAATATGTCACTGCTGCAGCACACCAAACGTATGGCTTCCCTTGGCTGACGATGGGAGTCCTAAACTGATAAGTACATGCATACCCAGTTGGTATGCGTTGGAGGCTTATCACAAGGAAATTTTTATTTGGTGAAACACGACAACGGAAGTTTCCTTAACAAGCTAGGATTCTAAGTTGAGGAAACAACAGTGACCGACGGTTGTGGGACCCACACGTCTAGTGATGTGGCCCCAATTATATGTCTAGATTCAACGTATATTGAAGGTCAATACAATAGATTGTAATTATACACTTACTGTATTTCTTTTTTTATTTCCTAGATTGTCTCTATATTTTCTATTTTACATTGTATCCTCTAAGAGGGAGATATGATCAATATACATTAACAGAGATAATTTTCTCTCCAACATTCTTTCTCTGTTCTTTTCTTTATTTTCATTCTCCTTTTCTACATGGTATCAGCCAAGGGAGGTCCTTGACCTACATTTCAAATCTCTTCTCTGATTTGGGCGTCACCTTTTATACCATTTTTTCCGACGACAATCATCATCACCGACGAAGGTTCTGTCGTTGGGGATCCCTCCTTCCCTATCATTTTTGATAGAGGAATCCATCCGTAAGGTTGGATCTCTGTTTCATGCTGGTTCAGTGGGTTTTCTAGCAGATCTATCTTCCAGCTTTTTTTTTTCCTCTCGTGGATATCACCTCACTGGTTTGCTGCTTCGATCGATTGATTCTAGGACTTTCCTGCCTTGACCTCTCCTCTTTGGTTTCGCCCTTACCTTAGGCCTCCATCGAAAGGGAAGTTCCCACCTTTCATCACAGGTGGGCCCCTCGTTTTGCTGTTCCAGAATTGTCTCTTGGGATGCTTGGACTATTTTTTTTTGGGTTTTTCCCTTCGATCTGGTTGCAGATTGAACATGTGTTTCCTGGTCCTCCTCCATCCCAGTTGTCCCTGCAGCAGAATTCAATCTCACTCGTAGGTCCCTCCTCTCATCACTGGTGGGCCCCTCTGTCTGCTGATTTCTTCTCCAAGTTGTTGTTTGCACCCTCATCGGGGTGGTTTTTTCGGTGGATCTGGTTGGAAATCACTCTTCAATCTCTCTCTCTCTTGCTCTATTACAGTCGTCTCTCCCGTGATTCAGCATCTACAAGGCTTTAGCCTCTCTTCGTCACTTGTGGGACCCACATACAACTTCTTCTTCTTAGATTTAACGTCCGCCTTGGTTTTGGGTCGGTTTATTTGGTTTGTCTTTACTTCTATTACTCTCTGATTGACATTATGGCTGTTGCATCATCTTCTTCTGGTCCTTCTATTCCGGATGTCGCCTCTTCCGGTTCTCCACAGATTGGTCGGATCACGATGGTATTGCTCAATGAGACAAATTATTTTGAATTGTCACATTCTACCACAATGTTTTTAACTGCAAAACAACTATATTCATATCTTGATGGTACTACTCCCCAACTGATTAAGACTGATCCAACATTCTTCGCCTGGACTGCAAATAACTCTTTAGTCCAGGCTTGGCTTCTTCATTCTATGGAAGCCCATGTGCAGTGTCTCGTATATACTCTTCCAACTGGCAAAGTTGTATAGGACACTGTGAAGACTTTGTATTTTGATGGGGATAATTTGCTCATACATATGAATTATCTCAGACTGTTGTCACTCTCCGACAGGGTGGCGTTATCTCTCATCCAATACTATTCAACTTTGCAATCCAGTTGGTTGGAGCTTGATCAACTTCAATCCCTTACTTTTAAGGATCCGAAAGATACTCTGAAGTTCCACAAGTATGTCGACAACAACGGATCTTTAACTTCTTAGCTGGACTTAACTCTTAATTTGAGCCCACCCTGGCCAAATTCTTGGACAATGACCTCTCTAATCTCTAGATGAGGTTTACTCAGCCTTACTTCGAGAAGATCGCCGTTGTCTTGTTATGACTCCATTGCCCGCTGAATGATCTGCACTAGTCACCACCCATTCTTCTATGCCTTCTATGGCTCATGGGCACCTAGCTTCCCAAGGCAAGGATTTCCCATCTGATCCTCGAAGGGACACCAAAGGTACACGGAAGAAGGGCCCTCGGTTCTGCATACTGCAAGGTGACTAACCACAACATTGATTCATGCTACAAGCTTCATGGATGCCCTAAGCAAGCCAATATCTCCGCTGCACCTCCTTCATCTTATGTGGTTAATGATAGTGCTCCTTTAACTCGTCAGGATCTTTACTTAATACTACAACTCCTTGAACGCCTTTAGTCATCTGAGGTTTCCAATGCTGTCTCATCTCCTTCAAGTAATGAATCATCTGCCATCATGCCTTTCCTCATTCCTAGATTGTCGATTATGGTGCTACTGATCATATGGCTGATATGTTCACCCCCTTCTCTTCTCTTTCTCCTATTTCTAGTGGTTAGGTCAAATTAGCCAATGACTCATACACTGATATTGTTGGGAAATGGATTGTTCCTGTTTCTCCTCATTTGGACCTTCACTCTGTTTTACATGTTCCAAATCTATCCCGCAATTTTTATCTGTTAGTGCCTTGACTAAACATTTGAATTGCTCAGTCACATTTTTTTCTTTCTCATTTTATTTTCCAGAATCTGAACATGAAGCACGTGTTGGGTGGTGGTCGTGAAGCAAGTGGTCTCTACTTTCTCGATTCTCGCTATGGTAGCTCTGAGGCTTGTTCAACCTCTTCTTCTTCAGATGTGTGGCTCTAGCAATGTTGTTTAGGACATCATGCCGACTCTGTTCTCAAACAGCTTGTGCCTAGTTTATCTTTTACTCATTTTGAATGTGAACCTTGCCAATATGGCAAACATGTTAAAAATCATTTTTGCCCATCTATGAATAAAAGTTCATCCACTTTATTTTCACTCATCCATTTTGATGTTTGAAAATCTCCAAATATTTCTCGCACTGATTTTCTTTATTTTATTACATTTATTGATGATTTATCTCGCATGACATGGACATATTTGATGAAACAGAAATCTGATGTTTTTTATCACTTCCAAAAGTTTTACCAGTGGGTTCAAAATCAATTTGGGTGTAAAATTCAAGTTCTAAGGAGTGATGTCGGGGGAGAATATTTGTCACACTCATTTCTTATTTTTTGGCAAAAACATGGCATCGATTCTCAGTTCTCTTGTCCTTCCACACCTCAACAGAATGGTATAGCTGAGCGAAAGAACCGTCACCTTCTTGAGGTGACTAAGTCTTTTCTTTTTACTATACTTGTCCTCTCGTCCTATTGCCCAGAAGCGGTGTTAACTGCTTGTTATTTAATTAACAGAATGCATTCTCGCATTTTACAAAATCAATCCCCTATAGATCATTTGTCCTTACATAAAATCATTCCTCACATTCCTTTACATGTCTTTGGGTGTGTTTATTTTGTTCACAACTTCTCTGCCCATAAACTTTCTCACCGGGCTGTGCGATGTGTCTTTTTAGGGTACACACCTTTTCGTAAAGGTTACAAATGCCTTGATCCTATCACTGGGAATACATACATATCCATGGATGACATTTTCTTTAAGAGGGACCCATATTTTTCAGCTCCCTCTACATCTTCTCTTTCTCCGGTTCTTCTTCTTGTCCCTATAAATCTTCCTTCCCCAAGTCCACCTAAGCCTCTTATGATGTACCAACACTGAGAATCTCGAATTCCATTTGCGGCTGACTCCACCCATCCATCTGCAAGTGCTTCAGATCCACTAGTCTCTGACTCCTCTGATCTTCCTATTGCGCTTTGCAAAGGTAAGTGCTCTTGTACTAGCCATACCATTGATCGTTTTGTCTCCTATCATGCTATTTTATCCTCCTATCATAGTTTTCTCACAACATTGGACATCATTCATATACCAAAGATGATCGACACAACCTTGAAAAATTTCTCATGGAAAGCAACCATGGATGAAGAGTTAGCTGTCCCTGAGAAGAACAATACATGGGAGATAGTTTCCTTACCTCTAGGAAGACCCCAGTTGGGTGCAAATGGGTCTTTGTCTTGAAGCGTAATCCAGATGGCTCTATTGTCTGCTATGAGGAACGCCTCGTAGGCAGAGGCTTCACACAGACTTATGGAGTTGATTACCAGGACACCTTTTCACATGTCTCCAAGATTAACTCTGTGCACATTTTGTAGCACTCCGGATTTTCTTTAGCGTATAAATTTATTGGATGGACCCATTTGGATTGCAATTTAATTGAATTTGAATCAAAAAGTTGAAATGGACATTGGATGGCCAAGGAAATGGAAATGGGTCAATTACCCAATTAAGACCCAATGGGTCATAGGTGATCTTAATTTAAGACTGATTGATGAATTAGATCATCATACATAAATTACATAATAAGAGGGGATAATGGAATTAAAATAATGAAATAAAATGGTATATGGAAGTTTGAAAATAATTGGATAAATTTAGTTAAGTTAGTTGAAATTGGATAAGTTGGTGCATTTAATGCATTAAGGTCTACCTCATCAAGTGAGGTGGCATGTGGGTGCTGTGGCATTGTCATGTGGCATTCATGTCATCACATGGAAACCAACTAAGCAAGGGTGTCACGTCATCAAGTGAGGTGGAAAATAGAATTGAGGTGGTATAAAAGTGGAGGTGACACACCAAGTGACATGGCCAAAGTGGGACACAAGTGCCATGTGGTGACCAAGTCACCACATGCATGGTCGACCATGGCATGCTTGGTCAACCACTTTTGAGTTTAAATCTTAAATTAGGGTTTATCTTAAGAGGTCTTCAGTTGAGAAGATGAAGGGATGAGATGGAACGCTAGGATTTCATCTAAGGGAAGATCAAAGGTAGAGATTAAAAGTTGGGGTATCTTGTCTAAGTACATTATAGCTAGACACTTGGGAACCCAAGGGTCTTCACCTCAAAAGCCATGAAGCGACCCTTGGGAAACTAAGGGCCTCCTTGGTTAGACCAAGCCATTATGAGAGGGAGGAAAGAGATTAACGCCTTAACATAAAAACCCAAACCAAAGGGCACTCCAAACCCCTTGGCCAACCCCTCCTCCCTTGAGCAAGAATTTTCTCTCCACTCCTCTCCTCTCTCTCCCACCTCTACCTCCATACACTTGAAGACTCTGAAGAACATAGAAAGGAGAAGAGGAACTAAGGAAGAAGAGAAAGCCCAAAAGAAAAGAAGAAGATTGAAGAACCAAAGAGGAGGAGCAATTCATTGAAGGAAGGTATGTTTGGACTTAATAAAATGGGGATTAATCTAAGGAAACCATAGGTTCGGCCATGGTGTGGCCGAACCCATGGGTTCCATGATTGGTTAGAATGAATGACTAAAATTGTTATAAGGCCATGGAGTTGGAAATCCATCCAAAGGATAGTTATGGGATGAAACAAAACAACCATAAGATTAAATCGGATCATCATGGATTCAACCATGATATGATCAAATCCATGGGTCTAACATTTTAAGGGTTTTGATGAATCCTTGATAAGAACTTGTAAGAATAAGGAATGATCAAACAGAAGGGAATATAGGTTCGGCCATAATGAATGGCCGAATCCATGCTATGATGATACTATGATTGGATGGATTATGAAAAACCCACCATGATGGTTCGTCCATGTTGTATGGCCAAACCCTAACCTTGGTTAGTGGGTAGGATAAATTTATTAAGTATTGAAGATGTAATCCATGTTTAAATATGATTAAGGATGGATTTTAAGGAGAGGGGTCTGACAATGCATGCAAACACAAAGGATCTGACCCAAAGTCAGTCGACTGAATCTTATGTTTCAGTCGACTGAAAGTGTACTGGCAAAGCACACAAAGGATCTGACCCAAAGTCAATAGACTGAATCTTATGTTTCAGTCGACTGAAAGTATAGTAGCCAAGCACACAAAAGATCTGACCCAAAGTCATTCCACTGAATCTTATGTTTTAGTCGACTGAAAGTGTACTGGCCAAGCACATATGGGATCTGGTTATGTTTCAGTTGACTGAAGTAGAAGGTTTTGCTCTGGATTTTCCTCTAGAGCCTCTGCCTATCTTGTACGATGGAAAGGAGATGAAAAGGAAGAACAATGGGTTCGGCCATGTTGTATGGCCAAACCCTATTGAGGGTTTTAAACGGGTTACGGACTATGATGCATAAATGTATTGAGAAATGAATATGGAACTTAGATGGAAATAGGGATGATGAAATTAAAATGGAAAATCAAACTAATATGTATGTTTGAATTTGATGAGGTAAAGAGGTTTGCAAAGGGATTGCGATTCATCTCACGCGACCGTTAGCATTATCGTTACAAGACAAGAAATGATAGTATATCGGACATTGGTAGGATTCCTACCTCATTGAGAACACTATGGAGTATAATATGACACTTGTTTTATTCAAAATATGATGAATGCATTGGCTAAATAAATTGTATATGATTATGAGTTGATTTTCAATGATATTATATATTTTAAATGAAATGGCTTTCTTGCATACATTGCCTTATGCATGGCATGGGAGGGAACACATATGACCAACAAGCCAAGTTCTGAGTGGTCCGAACATGACTTGGGCTTAAGATTAGCTTATAGGAAGCTACATGAACCGTTGAGATTTGGCTGCGTCCCGTTGATAGAAAAGTACGGCTTAATTGGGCCAAAGAGCTCCTGGGTAGTGAGTCCCTAAACCCTGCGCAAAGGGAGGAGTCCACACTTCATCGATAATCCCGATTAATTTGTGGATGGGTATATTGTGCCCTGGTGGTTGCCGCCTCAAACACTGTGGACATAATTGGCCAAAGAAACCATTGATTGATTTATGATGTAATTGGGTATGGACATTGGATGAGATTATATTTGGCATTGACACCGATGACATGACACTTATGTTAGCGTGATTATGATATGGACATCATGCATTGTTTTTATTACTTATAAGATGTTACAAATATGCCATTAATGATGTATAAACCCTTTATTTATGATATTCTAATATTACTCATATGTGTACCATAATCATAACTGGAATACCTACTGGGCATGTTGACTAATACCCAACTTCTATCCTATAGATGATGGAATATGAAATGCTAAGGAAAATGACGTAGGACCGGAACGGAGCCAAGCGTAGAAGCTTGGGAAGATTTAAGTTTAAATTACTTAGTTTTGATTTCAATGATGTATTCGAAGGATTTACATTTTGGATTGTAATAATTTAGACTATTTAGGGCACTTTAGAACTTATTTGCTATGGTTTGATAATCTTTAAGTTTTATTGAAATTTTATGGTGATTGACTTTTCTTGTCTAATAATGACAAGCAAATGAATAACATCTTATTCATATAAATTATTCATTAACCAATAAGATAAGTGTGTGTAAATGTTTTAGTGGACTTAATCCACGTACACGTAATGGTGGTCAGTCAAGGGTCTAGTTTTGGAATCTCGGACTTGACTCGCGTTATAACGGCCCGTTCTCTCTCACTTATTAAAAAAAAAAATACTTTGATTTATGCAAGTGAAAAAGGGCGGGGCGTTACAGTTGGTATCAGAGCGAAATCGGAAGTGTTGAGTCTCGCAAAGTAAGATTAATACGGTATCATGTCTCACTGACAGATAAGAATCCCAACTGACCAACTCCTCAGAGACTGCTGCACAGGGGCCTGATTAATTTACTCTTATGAGAATCAGACTGTAAGCATTCAATCTGAAAACAACCTTTGATGAGAAAAACAACAGCAAGGGAATAACAATCACTATAAATTGTAGATTTATCAAACATAGCGAAATAGGTCGTCCCTCCCCCGAACAAGAAACATTACATGATTCCCCAAAAATAAGGAACACTACATGATACTTAGGAAATTTCCCCAAAATAAGGAACACTATATGATACTTAGGCAATTTCTCCAATTAAGGAACACAAAGTGATATATAAGAGAACTAATTAAAACTTTCTCCTCCCTATGATTATTTGATCAAGTGTAACTTCAAAGTATTTGAACACAAGTCCTTATGAGAAAACTAAGTCAACCAATATTTACATGACTTAGGAAAATGCCTCCACGAAGAAAAAGAAGTGCCCGACGGAAGCCGAATCGGCAAGACGGAGAGAACAGTGTGAATATTCCTTTGGTACCTCCCGAGCTACAGAACCTAGTGCAGGCAGTACTCACCTCCGTTCTACAGCAACACCAGAACGGCAACGGAGGCACTACTTCCAATGAATCCCAGGAACGAACAATGGTCAAAGATTTCCTACAACATCGTCCCCCTTATTTCAAAGGGAATTAGGGACCCACAAAAGCAGAGAATTGAATTGAGAATATCACGAAGATCTTGACGCTACTTATCCAATGATCAGGACCAAATACTGCTGGCTATCTCACAACTGGTAGACGATGCATGCAAATGGTGGAAGGTCATAGAACATCAACAGGCGTAGGCTCCAGCGGCAAATGGAATAGAGATGACTTGGGACCAGTTCGCTGGGATGTTTCTGGACCATTACTTTTCAGAGGAGGAGAAGGAGCGCCAGACACAGGCATTCATAGCTTTGGTCTAGGGCCCCACGACTGTTGCAGAGTACTATCAAGAATTCCTCCGTCTATCATGCTATGCTCTATACATGGTGGACAAGGAATGTAAGAAAGCCCGAAAGTTTGAGCGAGGCCAACGACCTAGCATCAGAGCCAAAGTCATTATTTTCAAATCATCTACTTTGTCAGAGGTGGTTAGTAGAGCCAGCATAGCCGAACAAGAGCTCATGGAGACAACCAGATTTGTGGAGAACAGACGAAGCCAGAGCGGGGGAAATTCTTTCCGCCCTCGCAAGAATTTCATACCCAACTTTGGGAAACCCTCAGCCTCCACTGTTTCCACTGGTGGTTTTCATCCCAGTTAGCTCTCCACATCAGGATCAGTCTCTCAGTCTCCTCGAGGTGTTATCGCTTGTTATCAGTGTGGCCAGCAGGGCCATATCAAGAGGGAGTGTCCACAAAACAACAAACCTTCTTACTCCAGGGGTTCTTTCTGTAACACCCCGGATTTTCAAGTTATAAATATTTACGAAAATTACCCATTTAATTTATAAATTTTAGATATGGATCTTCAATGGGTAAAATGTTGAGTCTTTGCCCAATTAAGACCCAACGGTTTTTGGTAAATGATTTTAAATAAATTAAATGAGGCTGAATTTAAGTGGTAATGAAACATAATTATATATAAGGGATATGAATTATGAATATGCGCATAAAGGGATTACTAAATAAAATAGGTGGCTTGGCCGAATTTTAGATATTCATATCCTTGAATATGTGCTAGAAGATTATTTAAAAAGGATATGCGCATGAGGGAATTTGGATTAATGGCTTGGCCGTGTATGTGGGATTTTCATATCCACATTGATATGTTAGAATATCTTGAGAAGATATCTAATCTAAATAAAGATAGATTACTATGGTCGAATATGAAGGATTTGTACATGTATGGGATATGTGCATGATGTATTAGAATATTTTAAAAAGGAGTATTTTCCTTGGTTAAAAATGAAATTAAGGGAATTGCTATTTTAGATAGACAAAGGGGCGCATGTCATATTGTTAAATATAGAAGATAACTAAGATTAAAAATAGAGATTGTCTTAGCCGTGTGGGAGACATGCAAATCCTTGTTTATGCACAAGAGATCTCTTTAAGAGGGGCTTTCTTGATTAAAAACATGTAGATGGAATTGGGTTTAGGCAATGGCTAATTCAGGGAGTCTTGGCACCTTCTAAATCAAGAGAACAAAGGGGCGCATAGCACCTTCTAATCTAAGATAGGATTAAAGGGAATGTTTAATAAAAGAAAGGCATCAAGGGCGCATGGCACTTTCTAAGATAGGACTAATTGGATTTTTAAAAGAAAGGTAACACAAGGAAAGTAGTGCACACGGCAATGGCTATTTCAAATAAGGTTGGCCGTGTGGAGTTTTATAAAACAAGGAGAGGGGCTCACGACAATACACATACACCCCAAGGTTGAATTCTCTCTTCCTTTCAAGATCACTCACGACATTCAAATTGCATTCAAAGAGAGGCAGCAGCAAGCACAAGAGCAACCAGCCGAGTGAAAGACCTAGGAGGAGAAAAGGCTAAGGAAAGAAGAAAATTGGAAGAGTAAGATCAATCGACGGAAAACAGGAGGAGTCGCGGAACCGGTAAGTATTTTTAATAATTTTTTGTTTGAGGAAAAAGAACAATAGGGTTCGGCCATAGTGCATGGCCGAACCCCATGGCTGGTTATTGGTTGGAAACCATGGAAGAAAATGAATGAACAATTATGAACCGTTTGATGGAAAAATATGGAAGGACTATGGTAATTAATTAAAGTTTGAAAGATGGAAACCATGGAAAGACATGATTTGATTTATGTGTTTTTGGAGGTTGAACTCCATGGAAGATTATTCATATCTTAAAAGGTTTACATGGAGATGATCATGGATGAACCATAGGGTTCGGCCATGGTGTATGGCCGAACCCCATGGAAGGTCATTGGTTAATTTTAAATAAGAGTTGATGTTAATATTATATGATTTTTGAAAGGATTAAATGGATAAGAATCATGAATAAATTGAATGAGTCTTATCGGATTTTAATGGATTAAATGTAAGATCAATGTTTAATAATTTGTAGAAGGAGGATTGTGAACCATAGGGTTCGGCCATAGTGTATGGACGAACCCCATGGAGTTGTTTTAGTATGGTTGTTGGATTTTAATTGATTTAATGGAAGGTTGGATACTAAACTTGGAAACTTTCAAAATATAGAAGGTGGAGATAAACTTGGAAACCTTCTAAATATAGAAGGTGGAGATAAATTTGGAAAGCTTCCAATTATGGAAGGATGGGTGCTAAATTGGAAACTTTCTAATTATGGAGTTGGATATTAATTTAGAAAGTTTCTATTTAAGGATTTTCTAATTATGAAGTTGGATATTAATTTAGAAAGGATCCAAGAATGGAAGGAATGGATTGTTTTTGGAATGTGGAGATTAAATTAGAAAACTTTCTAATTATGGATTATTGATGAAAATTGGAAATTTAGACATCATAGGGTTCTGCCATGGTGCTTGGCCGAACCCCATGAACCAATTTTATGGGTTTATGTTTATGTGTATTTTAAAGGGAGGATGCAAGTATAGGTTATGATTTATGGACCTAAGTTGGTGAACCATTGAAAAGAAAAGTTGGAAAAGAAACATCAAGGGTTCGGCCATGGTGTATGGCCGAACCCCATGAACTTGTTAATGGGCCATGTATGGGTCTTTGCATAATTTTAATGAATGGTTCACCAAACCAAAAGGGTGAGAATAATGGAATTATAGCCTTGGATGGCAATATGGTAATTATGCAGAATTAGTAGACCTATGTTTTGAAACTCAAAGATAAGTTGATGGAATCGGTTATGAATTATTATTGGGAGTGTTATGAATGTTTAAAATAAAGAATGGACCGGAACCTAAGCCTAAGTTGTTGGAGGCAATAGTAAAGTGATAAATAAGAGTGAAAGTGCTAGACCATGGGTTTGGCCATGGTGTATGGCCGAACCCCATGGGAATTATTTGGTGAACTTAGATGTTTATGATTCTATGTTTCTAACCTAAATAAGAGGAATGTTTTGGGTATGATTAGACCAATGGCAAGGTTGTAAATACTTGCTAAAATGGAAGGTTAGCCATGAATGACAATATTGTAATTAGATGAAAATAAGGGAGAATGGGTTCGGCCATAGTGTATGGCCGAACCCCAAGGGGAATGTTTGCTGAATTTAATATTTCTTATATTTTAGATGATTAATTGGGTTATCATCAGATTAATATATAAAAATGGTAAGAATGGCATTATGGTAACTATGGTAAAAAAAATGAAAGACTATGGGTTCGGCCATGGTGTATGGCCGAACCCCATAAGGACTGTGTTTATGGACTTAAAAGATCGTAAATCAAGTGGGACTTGATTTTTTATTGATTGTTATATTATAAGGTAACGGGACCTCACAAGGTGTTTACGATCGTGAGCGGTTACCAGACGAAAGACACAAGGACACGTTAGCGGTCTTTGGTAGGATTCCACCTCTTGGAAACCATGGGTTTATGCGCATTGTTTTATCTTATTTTTTATGAATATATGTTGCAAAAGATATGTTTCAAATTGTGATTTTAAATGCGATGTTTATATGATAAAATAGCATGTGGTTTAAATGTGAGTTTTAAATGCTATGATTTGTATTTCTACATAGCATGTTGGTATTTGCATCTCATGCATGGTATGGGAGGGATGAACGGTAACCGAAGACCCACACTCCGTCGGGGCGTCCGTAAAACATTCGTGGCGGGGGGGGGGGATACCTTGATGAGGAGCATTCCATCAAGAGGATACTATGTTTGAAATGTAATCGGAGATCCACACTCCGTCGGGGCGTCCAAAATAGAATCGTGGGGGATACCTTGATGTGATTTCCATCAAGAGGATACTATGTATGAAATGTAACCGGAGGGTCCATACTCCGTCGGGGCGTCCGAAAGACCTATGTGGTGGGTACTTTTATGTACATGTGATGGGTGGGACTCATCGCATATGATAGCATGGCATGGCATAAAATCGGCATGATTATGATCTTTATTATCATGCAAGGTTTCTGGTTTTTATTGGTATGATTGGATCTCTATTATCATACACTGTTTTGGATACGATGCTTATGAGTATGGTATGATTTATTATAACTAGTTTTGATATATATTATATATGGATTTTTGATACTAACCCATGTGTTAACCCTAATTGGAATACCTACTTGGTGCGTTGTTCCAACACCCTACTTCTACCCTAGTGGATGATACAGGAAACGAGGGGAACGATGAACGCGAAACGGGCCAGGCATAGGAGCTTGGAGGACTATATTTATATTTTATTTAAGATACTCATGGGCTTGTAATTTGAGTATGTAGAATTCAGATTGTAATAACTTAGATGAATTTGCTATGGTTGGATATTTTACTGAATAATTATGATATGATAATGATGATTAAAGACTTGACGTACTTTGCTATCTGAATGGAATAGAACTTGGTTCTATTATGATTCCGCATGTTTATATTGCTATGTGTGAACCATTTTCGTGGACTTAGTCCATGCACACATAGGATTGACCAGTTAAGGGTCGAACTTTGGAAGTTCGGATTTAGTTCGCGTCATGATGTCCTGCTCTCTATCATTCTTCGTTTATGAAAAAAAAAAAATAGACTCTGATTTTACGGAAAGAAGCGAGTGAAAAAGGGCGGGGCGTTACACTTTTCATCCCCCAGCTTGGCCAGCTCAGTCACAAGCGTCCAGGGCACACAACCAGATAGGAAGGACACCCATTCAGGTAGGATCTGGACGGCTATATACTTTAGTTCCTCCTCCAGAGACGGTGGATCACTCGGTGATTCAAGGTATGGTAGTAGTTGGTATTTCTTATGCCTTTGCGTTATTTGATTCAGGAGCATCCCACTCATTTATATCTGCTACCTTCATATTTGCTGCTGGTATCTTAGTACAACAACTATCCACTGCACTCACTATTGTAGCCCCTGTTGGAGACACATCACTGGGTCTGTTTGATTATCTCTATATTTTCTATTTAACACTGTATCCTCTAAGAGGAAGATGTAATCAATATACATTAACAGAGATAATTTTCTCTCCTTCAACATTATTTCTCTGCTATTTTCTTTATTTTCATTCTATTCTCCTTTTCTACACCGACTATATAAAAGGACATATGAATTGGAAAGAACAGAGGTATGTTCTATTGTGTGACAATCTATATAAAAGGGGTTGGCTGAACGACAAGAGCAGACAGAACATAGAGGTGTAGACAAGCATACTCGAACTACAACGAGTTGAGAAGCACAAGAGAAGCAAAGGACTTTTTGTTTTGTTTCCACCAGAGAGTACGGTGAACAAAAGACAGGTCTGAGAGTTGTGACACCTGCAAGGTAGCAGCAGGTCAACAGGGGCAAGTACACTCAGATCAAAGAATAATAAGCTATTCTTGGGCAGCAGTGAGGTCTATTCTTAAAGTATTACACAACCAGATTTGAACGAGATCTAGGGGCTGCCTGCGTGGGCAAATTCAAAGAGGAAGAGAAGAGCAGCTTACAGATCTGATCTGGAAATTGATCTTGGGATCAATACAGTTGTTGCATAACAAAGAGGAAGACAAACAAGAGAAGAAGGAGACGTTGAGAAGGACGAAGTGACGCATCTGATTCATATTGAGGGAATCATCGGAGGATCTCCTAATTGTGTTTGGGTATCAATTTCTCTTGTAAGACTGTATTATTTCTTCTCCTAATAAAATTATAATCAATTCTTGTGGACGTAGGCCAAGGGTGGGCCAAACCACGTAAACTGTTGGGTGTTGTGCTTGTACTTGATTTTATTCTGTTTATTTGGGTGTGTTTATTTTCACTAATAAACCTAACAGATATAACAGATCTCGATACTACTTCCCATTGGAGACTCCAACGTTGCCACATTCCCTGCCGTATGTATATATCGAGTACTAACAGGGTAAAATCCTAACAATGATAGAATTCCCCAGGGGCTTCTTCTAAACATCTAAGGAAATCTAGTTGGGTAAGGATTGTGTAGTGGAATAATTTGAGCCATACTTAACATAGCTGCAGGCATGGCCCTGCCTATAGGCGAAGTAGGTTGTAGCCTAGGGCCTCCAAAGATTCATATAACTCATAAAAGGCCTGGGCGCTGGCCCAATATCCCATTTGTTTCACGTACTGCGCTCCGCATCTGCGTCCGGAACGCGGCTCCTCGTTTCCGCTTGCGGAACGCCGAACGCGGTCTGGACTTTGGAGTATAATGTGTGGAACACTGTTCTTCTGCGTGCGGAACACGGTTCCGCGTTTCCAAGTGCTGAAAGTGATTCGTTCTGCGTCCGTACGTTCAGCGCGGTTCCGTTCCTCATTTCGATTTCCGCATTTTCTTCCGCATTTGATATTTTCGCGGTGATGTGTCCGTTCGTCTTCCATCTGACATTTTCGCATCCGTTCGTATTCCTTTTTCAAATGGTCAAAACTTACGCCCAGCGGTATATCCTTTCATTTTTTAAACCTGAAAATACACTAAAGAAAATCTCCTAAGTGACTCTTGCAGCAACCTCTCTTCTCCTTCTCTCTCACTCTCTCTCACTGCACTCTCTCTCGCCTTCCTCTGATCTCTCTCTCCGTGGTCTCTCTCGCCGCTCTTCTCTTTGTTCTCTCTCTCCTTCACTTGCTTAGTTGCAGACTGCAGACTTACAGGTACTTTTTTCATTGATCCCGTCATTTTGAATTTTTAATGGGTGTTTGAGATTTGTTTTGGGTGTTTAGTGTTTTATTTCAAAAAAGATAATAAAAAGTAAAAAAAATAATAAAATATGAAAAAACTATAAATTTATAAAAAATATTGTGATTAATTATTTTCCTCATTTTACATTAATCTATATAAGTAAAAATATCAATCTCAAATTGTGATGGGTATCTCTTCCATTTTAATAAATATATATATATATATATATATATGTATATCATCTCCATATTTTGTCCCTCATAATATCTCGATACCTTCCTGATACTTATTTATAAAATTGTAGTAAGAAGAGAGAGTATTGTGACACTGTTACGACAGTATGGGGCTATTTGTAGGTGTACTTTCACCAATAATGGTAGCCTGGAACTTCATTGTGGCATTGACATAATGACATTATATGTAGAATTCTGTTATAAATTTGATTTTTATATTTTATTTGGATATTTCACACTTTATAAAAAAATATATAATTTATTTTTTGTGTGTATATAAGGGCAAAATGCCCCATTTTAAAAGTTCGCCTAGGGCCTTTGAAATCTCAAGGCCGGCCCTGCATAGCTGCTGTTTAATTCTTAGGTTAATCATGCATTATATTGCATGGGATAATGTACGTGGGAGTCTTCTAATGCAGCAAGTAAACTAACTGCTAGCTGCCCATTGAAAGCACGGCAGAGTGGAGTGTAAACATAGAAAGAAAGATATGACAGTAAGCCTTGGCATTTCCCTCTTCATGAGTCTTGTTGTACTTCTCTTAAGTAACCACCTGATTCATGCTTATACTTGTATTCGTTTTTGAGATGGAGTCTACTTCACCTTCTCTTTGTATATGGAAATTTTGTGATGGAGTATCCTGCACCTTTTCATTTCTCAATCTAAATGTGTCTTTGAATGAGTTTGATTACTGATTTAGTTAGAGGTTTCTCATTTACAATTTGGTGGATTGAGACAGAATCAATCTCTTGAGGATTGGTTGGGTTTAAGAACTGATTGGGTTGAGATGGACCCAATTCGTTGGAAGGGATGGCTCAATGACCAGCTTAACCAGCTGATTCAATCAGTCGAGATCGAAGTGAGAAAGAGATGGTGGTGCAAACCTTACAAAGACCGTCAGAAGGCGGAGAATAGGAGCCAAGCAAGTCCTCGACATGCCATCCAGTAAGTGTCTTGTTGGTTTTGTTTTTCTTCATAAGGTGGTGAGCGCAGCAGTTGAGGGAGAAGGGATGGAAGAAGAAAGCTTGATGCTGGTGAGAACAAATTGATACAAAAAGTATTTACCATCCTAGAAAATGTATCCAGAAAATACGTTTTCCTTCAAACTGCCTTAAGATAACCATATGACAGTAGTTATTTTCAGGATAATTATTTCCTGACAAGTCCACTTTCTGATTCTTGTTAATTTCCTTGAAATTGCATCTTTAAATCATTCTAAATCTTATAAGAGCTTCTCTATATAATTTTGATGAATTTTTGGATTTTACTTTTACTTAATTTGATTATGACCAGATCTTCATCTGATGTTCCTGCATTTGTGGGTGTTCTTTTGTTTTTTTTTTACTTTTTTATAATTTTAAGTCTGATCATATCTTCTTTTAATTCGGTACCTTCTGGGTTGAGCAGTGCATATCGAACTGCAATTTGCAAGGCAAATCGGAGGGTTTCAAAGATACACATGCTGAGGACTTGCTTGCTCAACTTCTTAAGGTTCAGCACACTCTCTCTCTCTCTCATTGAATTCGAACATTCATTTTCATGTAAAATGTGAATTTGATGATGTGATGTAAGTTTTATAAAAAAGAATCCTCATTTAAATTTTCTGGTTAGTTGTGGATGCTTTTCTCCTCCATTTGAGTTTCTCATAGGTAAAATTCTACTGTAGGCATTGATAGAGAAAACAAATCTGGATCCAAATGAAGTTGGGGATATTGTTGTGGGCAGTGATTCCACCTGGTTCTGTAAGAGCAAGTGAATGTAGGATGTCTGCATGCTATGCTGGATTTCCTGGTACTTTGTTTCCTTAGTATGGATGGCCAGATCACAATCCCTGCACAGAATTGCACGGTCCTCTCTGCAGAAGAGAAAAGCCATCCTCTCTTGTCAATACACCATTTTCATCCATCATCAACAATGCTTTTCAAACTGTAGAAACAGAAGAAGAGGAAGAAAAGGAGGAGAGAAAGAAGCTGGAGTGGCACGTTCGTGCTTTCTCTCTAGCGCATTGGCGCTCTCTTTCGAAAACCAGCGTCTGCGTTTTCTCTGAAAAACGAGCAGAAACAAGCGTCCGCGCTTTCTTTCGGAAGCCAGCGCTCTAGCAACCAGCATCGGCGCTTTCTCTCGGAAACCGGCACACGATTATAAAAAAAGACGCTCTAACAAATAAAATGGGGAAGTAATATTTACACAACAATTTTTTTTCATCTTACATGGGCTTTAAAATTTTTCTTTATAATTTCCATTCTACCATTCTTACCTCCTTTTCTTTTCTTTCTTTTCTTTCTTCTTTCCATCACACAACTGAGTCTCTCCCACTCGTCCTCTCTCTCGCGACCTCTGTGTGTGGCTCAGATTCCTCTAGTAAAGTTGAATGCAGGATTTAGATTGAAGTTGGAAGTCTCGAACGTGTCTAAGCACGGATAAAGTCCTAATATTATTAGGGGGGAGAAATTATTCTTTGAATGACTATTTTGCGGTAAAACACAGCCGACAGAGAGAGAGAGTTGTTGGGCGTGGCAACAACACTACAAAGGAGAGACATAGCTTGCTGGCTTTATATACGTAGTTGTGCTAGTAATAAGTGAGTTTGTGGCTGCATGCATTGAAGAAGCCATACAAGGTGAGAAAGAGACAAGCTGCCAACGTTTTGACAGGAGAAGTTGCATAGAAAACTCACTGTTACAGTTGTTTGTTGGTGAGCTTTGTGTAAAGTGAAGGTTTGGCTGTATGTATTAAGATTTATCTTGTGGCTGCTGATTCACAGTACGTGAGAAGAGACGGAAAGTCAAGGAAGTCTTGTTGAGTTGTTGGATGGACGTTTAAATAGACGCTTAAATATACAAAGAAGCTCTAAAAAGACGCTTTTGCACGTTCTACATGGGTGTAGTTATGAGCATTGTCAAAAAAGTGGGAGTTTCTAATTTGGTCCAAGATTTCTCCAAACCAATGCCGAAGCATGGTTTCCGAATTAGACTTTCTGCATGTACAACGAATAAATTATGCCATTTGTAGAATATTTTAACCGAAAAACCCTTTATAAATTTATCAAGAGATTGTTAATATTAAAATAAAAAATTTATTTACAATTTTTGTCTATTTAAATAAATAAAGTTAGTATTTAAAAACATTCTATTTCAGCTTTTTTATTTTCCTTAATTTAAATGTGATGACTTGATGTTTCACAGAACCAACTTTTTATAAATTCTCACATTAATAATAATTTGTTTAATTTTATAAAGTTAATAAGTCTTATCTTCTTACCCAATGACATCCAATTTAACTTGTCATGAGTGACTTACTTATTTGAACGTGATGGGTCCCTCTAGAGATGGAGTGCGTTGCCATCACAATTATTTGGCATTTCTTGACGTTCCACACATTCCATTAAGAACACAAGTTAGGTAAGATCTTGAATTATATGATTTTTTTTTTTGTTTTACAAATATTAAATATAGAGCTCTAGAGTCATTTTCCATTAGACAACTCTGGGCCTGTGGGGACCATAGAGGTGAAATCCAATGCATGAAAATGCATAAGTTGTGAAAAGTCTTGAAAAGTATTTTCAAGATAATGATTCTCGTAAAAAAATCAGAATCTTTAGATTTAAGAAGTCGTGATTTTTAAAGATCCAGAGATTCAACGGTCAAAATAAAGCCAATTTTAAATAAATTTTAATCCAACAGTGAAATCAACTCAAAATAAGCTCAAATCGAATAAAGATACAATACACGAGAGGTAGAAAGGTGCAGGCAGGGTGTCGATTTGGTTGCCATAGGCACCAAACTTACTAGAGCACTATACAGTGGATTCAAATTGAAAAGATTATAAATGCAGTAAGCCATATTTGCCCTACATATGTTGCATAATCCGTGCTTCCATTTCCCTAGCATCTGCATATAAGATAACCCTACTATCTTGGACACGTATCATCCAATATCTATCAGGCCTTGATGGTTCAAATGAACCAGGCAAGCCCAAGCTAACCAGTTTGAAGTACAAGTTCGTCCATGGCTACCCTGAGGAACAAGAAAATATTGATTTACCAAGGCATGCACACTTCACTCAAATGGGCCCAACAACATGGGATCTTGAAGCTTCAAAAACATACAAGGGGTGATGAAGTACCACCAAAGAAAGCAAACAATTCAAGAAAGGCGCTAGAATATGGACGGATTAATTTATAGACATTACCAGCAACATTCAGATGCAAGATAATATCCAGAGATGTGGTCACTTGTTTACAATTCTATCTATCTATGATTCTAAATTTCGGTCAGGAGAGTAAGAAGCGGACTCCAGCAAAAGAGATCACCATCGCAAACCAAATTTGGGAAGAACGTAGTCACAATGACAGCATTTCAACTTGGGTCTGATATTAGCTTAGTTAACCAAGACAGTGGATGCTACGGACCTGTATGATTGTTGAACTTCCCTGTACCATTGAGACCAGCCTGGACTTTAAGTGAGAAGAAGTGTTCTAGCCTGCTCATCAATGAAAGTATTATGTCAGGAATATCATAACAAAAGACTCAAGGTTAAAAAAACCAAACTCAGTCTTAGACTCGAGTATCAGAGTTGTACAGTAAGCAGACTTAGCCATCTGAAATTCTTTTCAAGCCCTAAGTTAAAACTGTAAATTTAAAAAATAAATGAGAAACCTAAAAAATTAGGCTAAAAAGACTCAATATCTTTCAATAAATAGATTCAACAATATACCCTTTAAATTTATATTCATTTCTTTACAATTTTTTAGTCTATCTTACGTAAAATATAGTCCAAAATAGTTACAATAGTAATTCATGGATGCATGTATATGAAGTCACATCAATGAATCTAAGTTCTTAAACATAAAGTAAATTTCTCATCAGATATTAGAAAAAAAAATTGGAATAACAGTTTTGATAAAACCCTTTTTTTATGACCGAAGGTGTCTAGGCATCTCACCCGACTAGTCCTTCAGGTCAAGTGAAAACCTCCCAATCCACACACACCGGGTAAGTCTAAGAGGGGTGGTCCTTCATTAGGGTTGAGCGAGAATCGAACCCAAGACCTTGCTTCATGAGGCGAGCGTCTGATAAAACTCTTATGCATATCCTAAAAATAGTCAAAAGGTAAAAACAATTCCATGGATTGATGTATGCATGATCTAATAAGAATACTCAACAATTTTACACTTGGTCTTTCAGACAAAAATGGAAAAAGAACATTCTATTTTTATTCATTCTATATTAAGATATTCAAAAAATCAAAATCACAACAAAAACCCATGCATCTGGGGGTGTCCTAGCCAATAGTGAAATGTGTAGCATCAGTTTGCTTGAATTCTGAGGTGACATGGCCAAGACATATCGGTCAGTTTCAAACAAATAGCACAACATGACTAGGCCTTCACATATGGAATCAGATATTTGTACATGACATGCTTTCACATTATGTCATTGTGCCCCACTGAGAGAACAAAAATATTTGACATTTTGATAACTAGATTGATATTATCTCCATATCAAATATTTAGGAAAATCTAAATGTTGAAATATTATTCTGAAATGAAAACTCTAATGAGACTTCTACCAAGACTTGATACCGAGACTGCCCTTTAAATAGGTCTTGAGCTCCGTATGTTGGATGTGATGAAAAGAGGACCATATGACTAGGGGGTGTGTGAAGTTTCACCCCCATCTGGTCATCCTAACCCTTAAATTTAAATTTTTAAAAAACCAATGGCATATTAACCGGAATTAAAAGGCCAAGATTACATGACTTGGATGATTAGTTGGTGGTAAAACTTCACACACTTCATATTCATGTAATCACCTATCAAATGCACCAAATTATATAGGACCATGGTCCATTTTAATAAGAAGTCTTGTTAGAGTCTTGCTTGCCTAACTCATTCTGAAAAAAACATCACAGTATTTCACGTTAATGACAAAATGTCTACCCATTTTAAATTTAATACAATTTAATCTTTGAAATTATCTTTATTTCATTCTAGTTTTTGGATATGTTCTGTCCTGATATTTTATCCTGCCGACAATAATAGATCGGAATTTTTTTGATGACAGACTGAACCATTTAACGACCTTTCTAATGTTACTTAACATTGACAAGTATAAAGATGATAAAGAAGGCACCTTAATCTATTAGATGGGCACAAAAAATCACAATTGGAGGATCATATGCTCTTGACAAAGAACATAGAGACAGAAAAAGAGGCAAAAATTTAATAAGGATTTTCTCCTTCGCACATTAGCCAAATGATGGAGAGCCGGGTCTGAATCATGAGATGATGGATCCTTGAGCATGGATACGGAGACCTTGACGAACCATGTCTTCTTTGCAACTTGATTTACCGTGAGACACCAATAAAATCTATGTAGCAATGCTGGTCTGATTAATGATAATGATAAGAGGCACCCACTTTTAGAAAGGAAGGTGCTGGGTTCGACCAAGCAGGTTCATTAGTTCAAGTAGAAAGATCCTCAGACCATCTCTCCAAAAAAGTGTCTTATTTTTAAATACTTTTTACTAGATTGTGATTGTAGAGAATTTGATTTACTGTGCACACCTGGTTGAGCATTTAAAATAGATGGTTTCTGGAGAGTTATATGTGCGTGCATTTGCAAACATTCTCTTGACATCTGCAACAAACATCTCAAATGTAACATAGTATTGCTCAGACTCCACCCTCTTCGACATTGTCCTGAGGTCTGTCAAAACAGAAAATAATAACATACATGAGAATTTGACAAAAAAATAAAATAAATAGAACCTCATTTTGAGAGAGATGAGTGGAAGAGCGAATTCAAAACTGAAAAAAGAAAAGAAAAGAAAAATAAAGAAAAAAACAGGAAACAATATTCAACACCACAAGCACCATTAGGACAAAAGTACCAAAAGCAAGCAAATTAAGCTGATTGATCTTGCCAGTCCAAGCAACACCATGTATCAGAACCCATCCAGGTGGGCCCCACTACCAAGAGTGCTCGGGTGATCTTAGCAATATGTACATGATAAACTCTTCTTTTTTCTCTTTTTTTCTTTTAAGAAAATCTCAGGGGCATGTATGAACATGTCTTTTTTGTTATTGGTTGATGAAATGGTGTTCTGTTTCATTATTAACACAATTACATACAAATGTACATATGTAAATATAGGCAAATGATCTAGAGAGCTGAAGTAGAGACCTTATCTAGGGCCGTCCCATGGTTAATCGACGAACATGTTCACACTCACATAGCGACTGGTCTTTTTATATCATTAGTTATTAGTTGTGAAGGTAAATTTCCAAAGAGACCTCTTGATTCTCTTTTGTATCTGTACTTTTTTTATTTTTAATAATATTTCCTGGTTACTGCTAAAAAGAAAAGGTAAATTTCCAAAGAGATCTTGTAGAGATCTTCATATGCAGCCCTCCTATGATCAATCCAGACCATTCAATCACCTAAAAAATGTGAATTGACATAACCCTAACTGGCAGAGATCCCCTTCTCATACACAGTTAAATTTCAATCTGAAAAGCCACATTTATCTAAGTCTTGACCAACCTACAAGTGACACCATGATGATGAAATGGAGTTGAAGCTATCCACCCCTTATGCACCTAATGACCTTCCCATTCACCCGCTCCTTAATGATTAGAATGAGCCTAGATGGGCAAATCATTATTTTTTTCCTAAAGAAATTGCCAAGGTCTCCATTTTGTGAAATTGAGTGGTGTTTTCAAATCACCACTCATATTATCTACAAATGGGAACTCCATGAAGGTTCTCATAGTGAGAACTCTTTGCTTGGGCCCACCTTGGCCCCCATTTACATCTCTCATTTGTTTGTTTGTTCGTTTGTGCATGCATGCATGCATAAATATTTAGCCGGGAAAGCATTAAGGGTTTGAGAAACCCACATGCAGGGCTCATCCTAGAGCCCATTTGCTCTATTTTCTGAACTCACCTTTTATCTACTCGTGAATTAGAAATATACCTAATTGGATCCCATACTTACACCCATTATTTGATTGGAACATGATAAATCACACCCTAACATTGACTTTTGGACCTTTAAAAGTCATATCAAGAATCACATGCCTCATCCTCAAATAAAAGTCTGTAGACTTCTTTCGTGTGGGGCGCACCAACATCCATATGGATGAGGTGGTTGGAAAGGTCTTTGCTTGAATAGGGTGCCTAAGAAAAAACATTTTGATCAGAAAAGTGAAGCCATATTTTTGAAGGCCTCAAAGATTCAATTTTATCCACACCCCATGAAGGGGGGAGAGCTCCATTTTAGGCCCACCTCAATCATCAGGTTAGGTGGGTTAGAAATTTTATGCCTAAATATGGTATTTATAAAAACCGGCTTGATTGAATGACTCTAGCCATGGTTTTAGAGGACCCAAAAAACTAGGTTTGATAGGAGTGAAATCTTATCAAAGTTCAAACAAATGGTAGGTGTAACTCGGTTATGGGATCCAATTGGGTAGATATCCAATTTATCGGAGGGTAATAGGCATGGGATGGGAAATGGGTGCAAATGCAGCCTAGGGGTAAAATCTTTATCAAAGTTCAATCAAGTGGCAGGTGTAACTCAGTTATGAGATCCAATCGGATAGATATCCATGGGAGGGTAATGGGCATGGGATGGGAAATGGGTGAAAATGTTGCCTACGGGTGAATATCAAAGTTCAATCAAGTGGTAGGTGTAACACGGTTATGGGATCCAATTGGGTAGATATCCAATTCATGGGAGGGTAATGTGTGTGGGATGAAAAATGGGCGCAAATGCGGCCTAGGGTGGACCCACATGAAGGGTTCTCATTGTGAGAACCCTATGGTGTTCACGACTAAACATTGTCTATATATATACAAATTACAAACAACAGCATCAAGCAACATATCTCATAACTTGAACCAAAAAAAAAAAAAAAATGGTCCAGAGACGTGCACCAAAAATTTACAAGTAACAAAAGCTAGATAACTAGTGATCAATGGCAACAAAGGTAAAATATTCATTAGGATAGATTCCAAGGAGGAAGGTCCACTAGTGTTCTAAGGACCATTTGGTATAACAGATAGTTATGATGTACTAAATAATAATATAATAATAACAATAATAATAGTGCTAGTAGCAATAATAATAATAACAACAAGAGCAACAAAAAAATAACAATAGATCATTTCCTCCATCTTTCTAGTGTCAACCTCTTGAGTTATATATGATTCCAATCTAAAGAGACTATATTCTTCTTGACTATTCTTTCCTACCAAAGACCATATTCTTCGTCATTCTATAAATTATCATCTCCTCCTTTACCCCTTTTACCCAAGAGTTTCTCCTCATTCTACTAGTTCTTATCACCGCAGCCTTTCATTCTTTGCACTGAAATAGTTCATGGTCGTCCATGGACATGGGGAAACCATCTTCAAATGCTCACCTTTATCTTCTCATCTTTTGGGCTATCTTTAAGGTTCCCTTAATGCAATGGTTCCTGCTTCTATCTTTTGATCCACTCATTCGTTTCAGCATATGCATCTCTATACCTATACTTCATGTACTGAAATTTCCTTCATTGACCAACATTCTACTCCTTGGAGCGTTCATAGTCGAATTGTTATCCTATAGAATCATCCCACCAGCATACCTACATTTTGCCCAACTAGAAGCCCACCTACTAGTGTCCAAATCAGATCCTTCGTTTGTCTTTCGGCTTTACCTTATTAACTAAAGTTTATCACATTATCATGGTAAGAGATGGGAATTTGGCTGGGATGTTGAAAGGCCCAAGGTGCCGTAATCAGAAAAAAGGGTTTGAGCAACATTTTTTAGTTCCATTGCTGATTGGGCTCATGCTTGGTCATTGAAATGAAGCTTGCTTGTTAATTCGGCCAAGCACAAGCTTATAGATGCTCAAGCTCGATGCAAAAAACAAAAGTTGAAACTCAATCCATGATTAGTCAACTTAGGTTAAAAACCAAGGTAAGACTTGCTCTTAAAGCTAAAAACTCTATCCATCTATCTATCCCTGAACACACACCCCTCATTTCATTTTTATAGGAAGTATAGAAAACACCTATCTATCCATCCATCCTTCCCTTCCTGAACACACATACACACGTGTGTGCACGCACGTAGACACACACACACACACCCCCCTTGTTTCACTTTTATAGTAGATATAGAAGACATATACCATCAAACAGACAATTTGAATTTACTGTTTAATCGATTCGTTGGAGTGATCTTACTTGTTAGTACTATATCATGTACAAATAACATACATCATGTATCTCCTCTTGGATTTTTATGTCAAATTGTCCAAGCTGGGACAAATAACTAAAGGCTCAATAGAGACCATTGGTGAACTCCCACTCTTACGAGGAACTTTGACTCTCCATGTTGTGGGACCAACGTCAGAGCACATAAGGTGTTGTGGGACCCACGTCAGACCAGAGTTGACCAAAATCTCATTAGTTGTGTAATTGATTGATAACCATTGTGTTATTCTTTTCCTAATATAGATCCCTAGATTCTCTCTCATTCTTTTATATATACAAGTAACCATTCAGTGTATTGATGAACACAGGAAAATGACTATTTTATGTTTGTATTTGGACTAGTTAGCTCTTGTTTTGTGTGTTTTAGGATATGTTTAATGAGATTTTAGAAGTTTTGCAGGATTTATAGGGAAATACAAGATATGAGAATTTAAATGGTTAATTTTGCAATTTATAGGCATAAGTTGATATTTTTAGAAAGTTGGAATTTTTAATAATTATTTTACCACAATTTTAGGGATTTTATTTGTAAACTAATTAATTCAAATCAATTTATGAGAGTTTGGATTAATTTAATCATTTTTAGAATTGAATGTAAGTGGTAACATTATTTATTAGATTTTCCATATTTTGAAAAGCCCAATTATTAAGCCCATGAAGAAATCCACATGTGTGAAGACTATTTTCATCATCTCAAGATACATATGAGGAAATTCGAAATTTGCAAGACAATATAAGAGGATTTTTGAATTTGGCAAGTGGATTAAGGAAAAAGAAATAAAATAAGAAGGGGAGAAAAAAAAGGAAGGTTTGATACATCTTCAGTATTTTGGCCATAAAGTTTCACTCCAATGTCCGATTGCTTTGATTCTTTTTGGGTTGGAAAGAAGACTTAAAGGGCTACAACTTTGTAGTTTACACGACTTTTCCTCATTCCGACGTTAACCAGGTCAAAACTGAGTTGCAAGGTGGTACATGTGTGAAAACGGGATTTTGCACCTACTTTCCTTACACGAATTTTACTATTTATTTCCATCTCCTTTCCTCTTTTAAGCCATTCCATATTTAGCACAAACCATATCAGCCCCCCAAGTGTCCCTTGCTTTATTTAAATCTTTCCAAGCCATTCATTCCACCTCCTTTCATCTATAAAAACTCCCTCTCCCATTGAAGAAATTGAACTTGGGCTGTAGATTCTGGAGAAGCTTTGAGAGTGTAGGAGATCTTAGGGATGTCGAATTTCCTTTAGAGTTTGAAGGTTAGTTTAATTTTAAATTGTTTTCTTTAATTAAATTTCAATGTCATGTATTTATTTTCATTAATAAGTTCGAATCACTATGGTCCTTCTTGTCTCTATTTTCTGCTTCAACCAAAGTTCCAATGCATTGTAATTCTTTATTCCAATTTTATTAATAATTGAAAGGCAGAAAATCCCTTAAAATTATGGTTTTTCACTTATTTATTTTTGCATGATGAAAATGTGATTTTATTTTAATTCTTTTTATGGATTTATGTGAGAGATTATTCTAAGATATTCAATGAAAGCAGAAAAAATCTTTAGGATAAATAGAACTTGATATTTTCAGTCTAAGGCTCTTCTTAAGAGCAGAAAAACTTTTAGATTTGAAATTGCAAGTAGAAATTCTATTTAACTTAAGGCCGGATTTGAATTATCTTAGTTTAATAGATTTTATAACATTCATATTGAGAATTTTAATGCATGAAAAATTTGAGTGCATGACAGATAATAAATGTGAGCTCCGTATTCTCAGCCTTGATGTTATTTTTAAAATATGGAAAATAAAGCCTCCATAATTCTTTGATCCAGTTCCATTGTAAATATGTAAATATGATGTTTTTATTTTTATTTTCATTTTATTTGTTTATAAATTCAAAAACTCTCGAGAATTGTGGAACTAGGCTGGTTAATTAATTAATTGCATCTTAGTTTTGTGTTCTAAGTTAAGTTAAGATTATGTATAATTTTTAGATCAAATCCACCATATTAATTAAAATTAGATCTCTTTAATTGTTAAATTATATTTTTGGATGTGGTTTCTAATTTTAGACCATGTTTTCTATTTTTTAGAATGTTTCTAAATTAAAATTAGATTTCCAAGATTAGATAATTAATTTCATGTTTAAGATTTATTTTTATGATTTTCTCAATTTCTTAATGTACATAATTCAATAGTGTATTTTTCACGGATATATTTTCCTAAGTTCCGATGGGTTCGACGTCCCACTCAATCGCTATACTATCTAATGGTTCGTGCGCTTGCGAATTATAAATTTAAAATTTGCACAACCATCAAACTCTAAAGGAAATTCGACATCCCCAAGATCTTATTACTCTCTTCTTCTCTTCTCTTTCACTCTCAAAGCTTCTCCAAAATCCACAGCCCAAGTTCAATTTTCTCAATGGGAGAGAGAGTATTTATAGATGAAAGGAGGTGGAATGAATGACTTGAATTTAAATATTTAAATAAAGCAAGGGGCACTTGGAGGGCTAATATGGTTTGTGCTAAATATGGAATAGCTTAAAGGAGGACAGGAGGCGGAAATAAATAGTAAAATTCATGTAAGGAAAGTGGGTGCAAAATCCCATTTTTTACACATGTACCACCTTGCAACTCAGTTTTGACTTGGTTAACGTCGAAATCAGGAAAAGTCGTAAACTACAAAGTTGTAGCCCTTAAAGTCTTCTTTCCAACAAAAAAAGAATCAAAGCAATCGGATATTGGAGTGAAACTTTATGGCCAAAATACTGAAGATGTGTCAAACTTTCCTTCTTTTTCTCCCCTTCTTATTTTATTTCTTTTTCCTTAATCCACTTGCTAAATTCGAAAATCCTCTTATATTGTCTTGCAAATTTCGAATTTCCTCATATGTATCTTGTAAATTTTGAATTTCTTCATATGTATCTTGAGATGATGAAAATAGTCTTCACACATGTGGATTTCTTCATAGGCTTTTCTTAATGGGCTTAATAATTGGGTTTTTCAAAATATGAAAAATCTAATAAATAATTTTACCACTTACATTCAATTCTAAAAATGACTAAATTAATCTAAACTCTCATAAATGGATTTGAATTAATTAGTTTACAAATAAAACCCCTAAAATTGTGGTAAAATAATTATTAAAAATTCTAACTTTCCAAAAATATCAACTTATGCCCATAAATTGCAAAATTCACCATTTGAATTCCCATAACTTGTATTTCCCTGTAAATCCTGCAAAACTTCCAAAATCTCATTAAACATATCCTAAAACACAAAACAAGAGCTAACTAGTCTAAATAGAAGGGTAAAATAGTCATTTTCCTGTGCTCATCATGTATCAACACAGGATCAATACAATATTCAGAGATTTTCTTCTCCAATCTCTTTTCTTTATTCTTTTTTCTACATGGTATCAGCCAAAGGCAGTTTTTGTGCTCCCTGATCTTCTTTTCTTTTTCTGGACGTCTCTTACTGTAGCAGGGTTTTTTTTCTAGCAAGGGTTTTGTCGGCAGGGACCCATCTACTCCTTCCATCCATATAGTTGGATTTTTTATCTCGAGGCTCGAGCTCTGCCTTCTGTCCCTTTCTTCCTGGGCAGATCTGATGTTCCTTTCTGCAACAGTTTTTTGTTTTTCCGGCGAAAGTCCTCTCCGGCGTCGCTTCTACCGGCAGGAACCACCCCTACCAGTTCCACTTTCCGATGGTCTCTACATCTGTTCTGGTGGATCTGATTGTTGGACTGTGTGGGACCCTCATCTGTCTAGCTTCTGCCGCTGCTTCGAGGGACGTTGAAAACCCTGTTTTCTGGATATTTTTCTTCGATCCAACAAGATCCTCCTCCTCTGCAACTTGGATCCACACCACTGTGGTTGCCCCTAGCCCACCTATGATCGCCCCAGGTTGACCAAGGATTTCGGAGAACTGTGGGCCCCTCTTTCTCCAGTTCTTCTGCAGCTACTGCACATGCCCATAGTCCAGTTTCTTGGTTTCTTCTGCTTGGATCTCCTTGCTTCCAATCCAGTCTTTCATGAGCGGACTAAGCACAATGAAGTTGATTGCCACTTTATTCGTCAGTATATTTCAGAAGGGCGACTTTTTACTCCTTATCTGAAGTATAAAGATCAACTGGCAAACATTTCACAAAGTCAGTTCTCCGCACTCAGCTCGATTGGCTGTTAGCAAGTTGGGTATACTCGACATCTTCGAACTAGCTTGATGGGGAGTGTTGTGGGACCGACGTCAGAGCACATAAGGTGTTGTGGGACCCACGTCGGAGCAGAGTTGACCAAAATCTCAATAGTTGTGTAATTGATTTTAGATAACCATTGTGTTATTCTTTTCCTTATATAGATCCTCAGATTAGCTTTCATTTTTTTATATATACATGTGACCATTCAGTGTATCGACACACAATCAATACAATATTCAGAGATTTTCTTCTCCAATTTTTTTTTTCTTTTTTTCTCTTTTTCTACACTGCATCATACACTTGTCACCTTTCATACATATCTTGTATTCGTTTCAATATTTGCCAAATAAAATTCCTCGATGTCTACTATATGTCTTTCCTAAGCTCAAATAATTTTCTTCACTTTCTCTAGTTTTAAGATTGGTGACTTGGTTTGTGAGACTTGTCAAATAACAAAACAATAAAAAATTGTCTTTTGTACGATGATTAAACCTCCAAACATTGTTTCTTTCTATGATGATTCTAATGTGTGAAAATGTCCAGATGTTCCTAATGGGTTTTTTTGTTATTACGTCACTTTCACTAATGACGCATCTTATATGACATTGGTGCATCTCATGAAACGTAAAGGTAAGGTTCTTTCTCATTTTTAGACTTCTCACAAATGGGTTACTACTAAATCGAAGTTTCTATTAATGTTCTTTTGCCACAATGGTGACACGTGTATGTTCTAATTTCCTTATGCAGTATCTCCAAGAAAATGGCATCATTCTTAGACTTCCTATCCACATACCCCAGGGAAAATGGAGTAGCCATGTGTAAACATTGTCACTTATTTAAAGTCACTCATGCACTGTTTCAAACAAATGTTCCTATATCTTATTGGTGAGATGCTCTAGTAACATCATGCCATTTGATGAATTGTCTTTCAACTCCTATTCTTGAAAATAAGTCTCCTATTGATATATTTTCTTCCTGTTATTTAATATGTTCAATATCATTACGGACTTTGGACGTGGTTGCTTTGTTCACAACTTTGTTGCTAGTAGTCATAAGTTATCTTAAACTTCTTTCAAATGTATGTTTGTTGGTTACTCACTACTCAAAAGGGATACAAATGTATCAATCCTACTACTAGTAGGAGATTCATTTCCATAGTTGCTACTTTGTTTGAACATCTTCCATATTTTTCAAACATTAGCAAATCCCAAGTTGATAATCCATTCATGGTCCTTCTAGTCTCACTTGATCGCTCTCCAATTCACATGTATCATAGATAAGTCAAACTTTCCTCTACACTTGAAAATTAATCTCAATCGTCTACCCTAGCTGTCTTCTCCTACTCCAAGTAATTATTATCCTTTTGATTTACCCATTGCACTCTGAAAAAGAGCACATACGACCACTAATCATGTATTGGTCAAAGGTGGGACAAGCTGAGGTGATGGGGAACAGAGGCAGGGGCGACTACAATAGTGTACGATCGAACCCCAACAGAGCCTCAAGCTAGTAGATCGAAGCAAAAAACCGAGAATTGGGTTTCCAAAATCGTCAGAATCGCTGGAGGAAGGTGGCAGCAGAAACGAGCGAGAACAGCTACAAAACAAAGATCCAATCTGATGGAAGGAGAGCATTGTCAAAGATGGCAGGAGAGATAGGGTCCCGCCGGCAGATGTGTCAACGAAGTAAATCGACGGCAAAGAGGAAATAGGATCCGCTACAAGGATACAACAAATCCATAAAAAAAATTCAGAAATCTTTCTGGCGTGATACCATGTTGAATGAGATAATAAAAATAAAAATAAAAAATAAGAGGAAGAAGAGAAGAGGAGATGGAGAAAAATTCTTCTCTCAATATCACTAAGATTTAGCTTTTTACATGTATAAATAATACATAAGAGAGCCAATCATGTTAATCATGTTGACAAAAAAGGAAAATAATAAACTAAAGGATAATGACAAGCTGTTAGACAACTAATCTAAGTTGACTATTCAATATACATTGAACCTAGACAATTCCCAAAATGGGTTAGGTCCCACAACACAGAAGAATGGTATCCGAAATGGGTCGGGTCCCACAACAATCTCCTTCTATTTTTCGCATTGGTTTTTGTTATTTTGTTACATTTATTGATAATTATTCTTGCATGACATAGTTATATACGATGAAACATAACTCTAAGGTGTTCGATTGTTTTCGCATTTTTTTACCAATGGGTTGAAACTCAATTTGTTTGTAAAATTCAAATTTTGCGTAATGATAATGGGGAAGAATATTTGTCACATTCCCTTGTTCAATTTTTGCAAGACTATGGTGATGAATCCCAACTTTCTTGTCCTCTACATCTTAACAAAATAGTGTAACTGAACGAAAAAATGACACCTACTTGAGATAGCTCGTTCTTTTCTCTTCACTGTGCATGTCCCTCAGTCATATTGGCCTAAAGATGTCTTAAACTCGCGTTACCTTATCAACAGAATGCCATGCCGAGTGTTGCTAGACAAGTCCCTTGTTGACTTTATATCCCTGCACAAAACCATCCCCATTCTTCCCTTACATGTTTTTGGGTGTGTATGCTTTGTTCATTAGTTTTATGGTGATAAACTCTCTCCCTGTTTTGTGCGTTGTGTCTTTTTGGGTTATTTACCCTTCCATAAAGACTACAAGTGTCTTGATCCCCTCACTGGCAAAACATGTGTCCATGGATGTCACATTTTTTGTGGTAGTCTCTTACTTTTCAGAACCATCTGTTTCTGCCCCCTCTTGTTCTCCCTCTTCTACCTGCAGATACTAGTCCTTCTAGCGCTGCCAAGCCCACTCTAGTGTATCAACACATGTTGCCTAAGCCTCCACCTGTAGCATACCCCCTCATTTGCCTCTGGCCCAGATCCATCCACCACTATTGTGTCTGACCTTCCCATTGCGCTTCAGAAAGGTAAGCGTACTTACACCAGTCATCGCTTTGATCGTTTTGTGCCCTATCATGTTGTTTCTCATTCCTATCACAATTTTCTTATAGCACTGGATAACATTAAGATTCCAAAGAGGATTGACACTGCCTTTCGCGATCCCTCCTGGAAACCAGGCATGGATGAGGAACTAGTAGCACTGGAGAAGAACAATACCTGGGACATGGTTTCTCTACCTCCAGGAAATACTCCAGTTGGGTATAAATGGGTCTTCCTTGCAGCATAATCTGGACGGGTCTATTGCTAGATATAAAGCCCATTTGGTTGCCAAAGGCTTCACACAAACTTATAGGGTAGACTATCAGGAAACTATTTCCCATGTGGCCAAGATTACCTCTGTTCGAGTCTTAATTTCCATGGCCACAACTCATGATTGGCCTCTTCATCAATTAGATGAAGAATGCTTTTCTACAGGGTGATCTACAAGAACAAAGTATATATGCTCCTCCCTCAGGGGTTTGTTAAATAGGGGGAGCCCAACTCTGTCTGCAAACTCAAGAAGACTCTTTATGGCCCCCAGCAGTCTCCTCGGGCTTGGTTTGATAAGTTCAGCAGTGCTTTGTTGCCATATGATTTTTTTCGGTGTCATGGTCAACCGGTTCATGCATGCTCCACGGGATACCCACCTTCATGTTGTCTTTTGCATTCTTCAGTAACTTAAGGCTCATCCTGGTCGCGGGGGCAGGGGGGGTGGGGTGGTGGTGGGGGGTGGTGGTGGTGGTGGTGGTTTGGTTCTATGCACGCCAGTCTTCTTTATCCGTTTGTGGGTACTCCGATGCTTTGATAACCGCCATCCCACCTCTGGTTACTGTGTCTTCTTGGGTTCTCATTTAGTCTCCTGGCACGATAAAAAGCAGACTATTGTTGCTCGGTTCTATGCACGCCAGTCTTCTTTATCCGTTTGTGGGTACTCCGATGCTTTGATAACCGCCATCCCACCTCTGGTTACTGTGTCTTCTTGGGCTCTCATTTAGTCTCCTGGCACGATAAGAAGCAGATTATTGTTGCTCGCTCTAGTACTGAAGTGGAATATCGTGCGATAGCTAAGTTGCCGAGTTACTTTGGCCCTGAGAGTTTCTATCTGAGTTGGATCTTACTCTTCTGATCTGCTTATCATGTTTTGTGACAACCAGGCTGTCATTAACATCGCTTCAAACCCTGTGTTTCATAAACACACTAAGGACATTGAAGTGGATTGCCACTTCCTTGGACAACACATATCTGTTGGTCGTATTTTCACCCCTTATCTTCAGTCTAAGGATCAACTTGTGGATATGGTTGCTAAGACAGTTTCTCGGTCTCAACTTGATCACGCTTTGATCAAGCTGGGTTTACTAGAAATCTTCGAAGCAGTTGGAGGGGGAGTGTTTTGGGACCCACTTTTGTACAAAGTTGACCAGAATTGTCAAATTCAGGAAAGTCAACATTAGTTTATGTCGCTAACCAAATGATTTATTGTAGTTAATCATTCTTTTATTTCTTTCCATTTTTATACACTTTGATTGGCTCCATATTTATTATTTATTCTTGAAATCTTTTACAGTTCAGACACAGGATACAATACAGAGAGAAGAATTCTCCAAAATATTTTCCTCTTTCTCTTCTTTTCTCCAAAATACATACATAAAACTAGGCTTTATTCAACAAGTGAAGATTGGCAAAGTGTGCTAACTACAAGAATCTATTTATGGCTTGAAGCATCACCAGATCTTGGTTTGACAAGTTTAACAAAACTTTGATTTCTTATGGCTTTACCAATAGTTTATGTTGGTGATATCATATCATCACTGGCCTTGGTGCTGCAAAAATTATCTTAGCTTATAGTTTCTTTTTGTGGATTCCACCCCTTGGGTATTTGGGATTGCGGGTGTATAGGGTTGCGGGTTTCTTTTTTGTTTCTTACGCATTGTACAGTTTTTCTTCGCACCACTGGTGTCTTTCATGCTATATCAATTCAATTACCATTTCAAAATATAAAATTCATGCTCTAAAAGTTCCTTTGATAGGACCTCTTAAATATTTTCCCAAAGTAATGGTTGCTCGCTCCAACAAGGGCATATATCTTTCTCAATGAAAGTACGCTCTCAATCTTCTTCTAGATGTAGGGTTTCTTGGTTGCAAATCAATTGACACCTTATTTGATCAAAATGTGACGCCCCGAAAATTCTAAAATTTATGAAAATGAATTTTTTAATAATTAATTGAGATTAAGGAGACTTAATTAAATGATTAAGAGAAATTAAGAGAGATTAAGGAGTGATTTAATTAAGCTATTAATTAATAATACTTAATGGAAATTGATTTAATTAATGAAGATTAATTTAAAGAGGTGAGGTGTCATGCCATGTGTCCAACCACCCACCTCTTGGCAATTAATGAAGACCCAAACCCACACTCCACCACCCACCTACCTTTTTTTACTAAAAGGAAGAGAGAGAAATGAGCTTTCTCATCTCAGTTCTCTCCTCCACTGATCATCACCTTCCTCTTTCCCTCATCTCTCTCCCTCTCTCACCCTCTTCAATCGGTTCTCGCTCTCTCTCCTCTCCTCCTCTTCCTTACACCTAAAAAGGAAGAAGAGAGAAGAAGAGAGAAGAAAAGAGGAGGGAATCATCTTCCCAACTCCACCCCACACGAATTTCTTCTCCTCCATTAGAAAAGTTTGAGAAAGAAGAAGAAGAAGAAGAGAATAAAAGAGAGGAAGGAAACTTAGAAAGCTCATCTAAAGGTAAAATCTTCTTCCCTAAGCTTATTATTTATGTTTAATGTGAAATTTAGGATGATTTGGAACCAACCTTAGACAATTTTTGGTTAAGATGATGGAATTGGGGAACTTTGGGAATTTAAGGGTTTTTTTTCCAAATTCGTGGAATTTGATGTAAATATATGAGTCAACTCATCAAATTGGAAATGCTAGCCTCCTAATATGTGACCAATTACATCGAGAAGTAATATAAATGATTAGGCTTGGAAATTAAGCCCAAGTTAAGGAGATGGAATTTGGAGATTTAGGGGTTTTCCCCAATTTCATGGAATTTGATGTAAATCTATGAATTAACTCATCAAATTGGAAATGCTAGCCTCCTAACATGTGACCAAGTACATGGAAAAGTAATACAAATGATTAGGCTTAAAAATTAAGCCCAAGTTCATTCACAACAAAACCCCCCAATTCTAAGGTATGTGAAATTTACCATTGTTGTGCTAAAATGATCCAATTGCATGCTTAGGAATAGAGTGCAAAATGATTATGAGTGGAAGGAATGGGAAGAACATGTAGGAAATCTAAAAAGGTATGAGAAATCTAATTTATCTAAGGTTAAGAAAATATATGTTAGAATTTAGATTTTATCTAGAATTAAGATTTGAAGTGGAAATTGGGGATTCTTAACCCTAAGCCTAAATAAGGTGTAATTTAAACAAAAAGCACAAGAAAAGGCTTATGGTCTTTATTTCTAGAATTAGTTGGAAAGGAATTAAACTAGATTTGGGTTCAAGAAGCAAAGTAGTAGTAATGAATTTTTTATTAAAGAATCTTATTAAGTTATTTATTAGAAGGTTATGATTTTTATATAAAATTATACTTATGATGCATGGGATGAATGAAGAGATTGGAGGTGACCCCATTATTGGGCAAGGAAGTTCAAGACTCAACATCAACACTAGAAAATTGGAATCAAGTAGGTTTTCCTACTCTTATTAATGTACCATGGTGAATATGTATTTCTAGTTTGGATTTCAATGTTTTGAGATTTGTTACATGTGTGTTTTAAACATGGAGTTTGATGTATATGTATTATCTTATTATGAAATGCAAATGGATTTAATATTAGCGATGGAGTTCTCATGCATATGAATCATGCATTTATAAGGGATGGGAATGCATGAACATTACGAATATGGATCCTTATGAAAGGAATTGTACAAAATAGACCTTTGGCCCTGTCCATGTGACAAAATATAGCATTAAGATGGGCTGAATGCTCCTGTGTGTGAGTCCCGAAACCTACGCAGAATTGTATGGGTGATAGCACTCCCCCGGCAGTCCCGGTAGAAATGCTAAGTATTGGGAAGTAGCTCCCATCCGGATGCCACGAGAAAGCTACGGACATAAGAGGCCAGTGATAAAACTGTTGAATTGGAAAAGACAGACTTTCCAATGCATGGGGCATGAAAGGGATTGCATAGACTTCAGGGGACCCATAGCATGTCATTCATGATTATTTAATATACTAAGTCGGAAAGTATGATTTGATATTTAGTAATGAGATGTATTATGATTTTGAGATATTTATTACTTGGTATTTACACATGACTTTGATTTTGATTTGAAATTTTAAATGGGGATGAGAGATGTTTTTATGAAATGTGAATTACAATATAATAAGCACCTATCTTATATTATGATTTTGTATATGTCACATATTGGTACCCACACCGATGGGAATTCCTACTGGGCGTTGACTAAGCCCACAAATTTTTCCCCTTTTTAGAATCTAATGCAGGAAGCGATAAGGGCAATGAGGCTAGGCTGAATGCTAGTCAAGCATGATTGGAGATGAAAGCAAAGGACAAAGTTTTGGAGAGTCACACATTTTGATGATGTATAAACTCCGAGATGACGATGTTAGACTTCTTTGTTATTTGACATTTAACTTATATGGGATTAATATGCTTTGTTTTGGATTGAGAATGACTATCATTCAAATGTATCAAATACTATGTATATGCTTCTGCAGATTTTATGTTAGTGTGTTGCAAAAGTTAAAATGGACTCTGTACATGCGCACACAGTAGTTGGGCAAGGGGTCTTCTGACTCGGACTTGACTCGCGTCGTGGAGCTCTGTCTCTCTCTCTCTCTCTCTTTCTCATTAAATACCACTCTGATCCTAGTGGGAGAGGGAGGGGTGCTACACAAAACACTAAATTACATCTTGAGGATGGGAAACGACCGTCAAACCCCCAATATTATTAGAAGCGTGTTCACAAACTAATATATCGACCATCACTCATCTTAATCTCTCATATGCAGCTAGAGCTGCTAGCAATTTGTGCACTTTCTCATACCACACACCTGGATTATGTCTTTCAAATTTTATGGTATCTGGAGGGATACCCAGGATGTGTTCTTTATGCAACTCATGGTCAACTCTCCATACAAGGTTATTTAGATGTTAACTATGTAGGCTCCCTAGAAGAAAAAAAAAAAAAAAAGCGGTCGTTCGATCCAATGCTAAAATAGAATATTAAGCAATGGCAAACACTTCCTCTGAAATATTATGGTTGTGAAACTTACAAGTTGGGTTTCTGCATCATCAGCCTATGTTTCTTCATTGTGACAAATCAAGTTGCTAGTCACATTGCAAACTATATAAGGCTACTTGTAGGAATCATATTTTCCTCGAAGGATTAAACATATAGAAGTTGATTGTCATTTCATGTGTGAATTGGTGCAACACAAAGTCATCTCTCTCCTAAACGCTCAAAAAGGTTGTTTCTCGCTCACAACTTCAACAACTTTAGAGAAAAAATAAGGATCCTTGTAGGAGAGGAGACAAAACCCTCTTTTGGACACACTCGTGGATTGGGGAACGGCCTATAAAAGATGTTTATCCTAGGTTTTATAGGATAGCTAGAAACAAACAAGCCTTAGTTCAGAAGCTACAAAGTAGAAGAGGACCATATATCTCGGCAGTTCAACTTTAGAAGAAGCTTGAGGGTTTATGAGCAAGAGAGTTTCGAAGAGAAGAAAGCTTTGTTAGGAGAGTTTCCTCTATCCACGAGGGAGGAGGATGAGCTAATTTGGATAGGAGACTCCTCGGATGCCTTTATAGTCAAGATGATGGTTGATCTGGCTTTTCATCAACACAACGGTGAGGCCTTTTTAGCCTACTTAGCCTGGAGGAGTTTAGTTCACCCAAGGGTTGAAACTTTTGTGTGGTGCACACTGACGGGAAAGGTGCTTTTCAGAATGACACTCAATAGGAGAGGATTACTCAATCCGGAGGACGATCTACACTGCATACTTTGCGGTCATATGGAAGACGATGTAGATCACTCGTTTGCAAGGTGCCCAGTGACAAGACAACTGTGGACCAATTTTGCTAATTTGATGAGTATCATGGGTTTTCGACAAGACATGTAAAGGTGTTGCAGGAGTCATGGTTTCACTCGCGTCTCGGACCTAAAATGAAGGCCGCTTGCAACATCATTCCAACAACGATCTTATGGTTTGTGTAAGGAGAGGTATTCTGGGATTTTTGAGAATAAGGAGTCATAGAAGAGAGAGATCTTTCAAAAAGCCAAATGGAGGCTTTGTGCTTGGCTTCTTTCCAAAAAAGAGTTCAAAGATTACAAAATTACAGATTTTTACAGCTCTTGGGAGGGTTTTTGAAGAGGGCCCAAGGAAGGTCAGAACCCACATTACCTAGTCTCCTCCTTAGCTGTGTTTTTATAAATTTAACGTCAACAAGGCAGTGAAGGGAAAACCTAGACTGGCAAGAATAGGTGGAGTTCTCACAATTACAACAATATAACGTCCATAGTTTTTTTGAGCTGGTTGGATTGAGAGATTCAAATGGGGTAAAACTTCTTAGTATTAGGATAGTTTTGACCCTATGGAATTCATCCAGGCAGGGGAAATTAATTATCGAAGGGCACTCAACAAATGCGATCAAGTGGGCTAAAGGGTTGTAACGGTTCCCTTGGAAACTGATGTGGGGAGCGACTTTCTTCTATGTTTTGTTCTTGGACATTTTGTTGGATGTATTTTTCTTTTCTCGTTCTCAGTTTTTCCAAGTTCAAGTCTCTTAAACCCTATACTCTGTATTTATTTTTGAGCGGTAACCAAGAGAGAATATTATTAAAGAGAAAAGATCAATACAAGAAAGAGAGAGGATCTAGAAGAAATAGACCCAGCCAAACAAAGAAAGAAAACAAAAACAACAAAGAAACAAAACTACAATAACTCCAAATGAAACAAAGCAATCCATCCTACATGATCCAAAAGTCCCTCATCTTCAAAGGTAGAAGACCCCAAAAACGGCTCCATTAACATCGTTCTTGGCAAAGAAATCCGCTACCCCATTTGCTGATCGGATGATGTGAACAAAGGAGACCTCAAGTTCCCTAACTAGTGCTCTTATCTCCCTAATTGTGGTAATCAGTCTCCAGGGGGGGTCGTTTCAAACCTTTTGCCCATTTTATGGCATTTTTCAAATCTCCCTCAATGACTAGTTTTAATGGTCAAGGCTCTCCATATACTAACAAGTTCGGCTTCATTGGAGTCCCTAGTCCCTACAGATTCTGTGAAAACCACGGATGTCTGACCGGAATGATCCCTGAGTACACCACCTATACCGGCCGGCCCCGGTTTTCCCCTTGCAGCCCCATCGATATTAAATTTCATGACCTTGTATTATTCTTTTTTCTATTAATATATTCAACCTTTGTTACCGCTTAAAAAGCAACACTTCACAAGTTGGGCAACATAGATATCTTTGCACCAGCTTAAGGGGGAGTGCTAAGAGTATGATTTCATGTACTATTGTAGAGAACTTCATTTTGGATCACTCTTGCAGTTTCGTGTTTGATGAAGGCCAAGATCGGTACTCTGGATCTTTCTAGGTCTTCAAGGGGTGAAGGCTAAGATGGTGTATTGAATCTCTCTAAGCCCTCGATAGAATAAATCAAATTGAACTCCACTCCTGAAATAATCAAAGTGGTTTCTTACCAACGACGAGCACTTGCAAGTCTATGGAGGCGCTAGTTTCTAATGAAACTAGTTTCAAGTTCAATTGAATTAAATTGAAACTAAATGCAATTCCCAAACAATCAACTCAATTTTAAATACTATAGGTACTGAAATAAAATTGGAAAATGCAAGCAAAAATTTAAGTCAATTAACTTCCGAAACTAGAAATTAAAAGACAACTTACAAGATACTTGAAATCCACACTTGGAGCTTCTAAACTTCACTTAACTTCAACCCACAATTCGATGCTCTACATGGCCTCCCACGTCCTCTATTTATATTGGTTTTGAGTAGGTGGAAACAATAGAAAAGAGGTCCAATGGTGTGGAAGCCAGGTGACCAACTCATGTTGGCTTGGGAACCAATCCTAGTCCTAATCTAAGCTTCAACCAATGGGAAAATAGAACAATAAATTACAACCAATTGGAAAATGCAACCTAAGACCTATGACTCATCCATGCTTGTGCCAATGCTTGAGTTGTAAATCGTTCATAACTCGTTGGAGATGGAGTGCACATGCCGTGAGCCATCAATGTAGGAGTTTGAGTCGAAATGGGAGAGAACACTAGGATTTCCCATCACACTCTAACACTTGTCTAATAGAACAGTCATAACTTTGTCTACGTAAATCAGAATTGTGCAAACTTGGGCTTGTTGGAAAGGTCATTGAATAAGCTTTCCAACAAACCCAATTTCGTCAGAATTGATATCGTTCGGTGCCTCAATTATGCTTATAAAGTTACCGTTTATTTTCTGCTGATCATGAGTGAGGACCAATCACAATTTGTCACCTAGGATTGGTGATGTGTTCAAGCCAATCAAATGCTTCCAAGTTCATATGCCCAAGGTGGAACCAAGGATGGAATGAAAGACTTCCAAGGAGAGTCCAACACCTACCATGAGAGAAACAAGGAGAGTGCACACCAGGAAGAGAGAGAAAATAGCGAAATTGGAGAGAAATTCTCCAATTTGCATCTCCATGCTTGTGGAATTCATTTTCCACTTTTAGTGCTAGGGTTTTCACCTACCTCAAGTGGGCCTCAGGTCCATGGATGGGGTCCACATGCATCAAAAACACCAATATGGAGCCCAAATTCGCTAGTTTAACCCTCTACTTGCCATGATAAAAAAATAAAACATTCCCCACTTTCTGGTGTGATGTCCACATCAATGCTCCTATAGTAAAAAAATGTTGTACCTTAGCATTACTAAGTCTAATTTTTCTTTTGTTGCTAAGCTTAAGAGATTAGCTTAGAATTTATTCAAGTTTCATTTATCCCTTAAAAGAAGAGATTATATTGTATCCTTTCATATATGCATCACACAAAGGGAAACAAGACCTTTCCATTCTCATGAAATACTTCTCACGAATCTCTCCTCCTCTCCTCCCTTCTCCTTTTCTTATTTTTCTCTTCTACATTCATTAAAACACATTTTGCAGGCTATCCTGCACTATGTTTTAACCTTTAAGGCCAATGATATGATTATTTCATATGATAAAGATGTTTTCACTTCACTCAAGAAAAATTAAATAAGAGTTCCCATCAATAGATGCTTGAAGTCAAATTAGGCAATCTGTGTTGGATACTGATCAAGCTAAAGATTAAAAATGAATAATGGAATAGTGCATAGATTTCAAAATAAGCCAAGCCCAAAAAGATGTGAAATGGTTGATAACGATGATGATAGCAAATCCAAGATAGTTTTCACCTATTGACATGGACAATAAATTAAGATACATGACTTGTGTTTCACATTACATTTTATACATGTAAAATTTTATGTTACATGTGATAACACAAAGAAGAGAGAGATCTATTACCCATAGGATCTTTAATGATGTCATAGTAATCAGGAACTTCTCGAGCATCAACTGGATCCTTAAATGGCCATGCATCAACATGCTCATTCATCAGCTGTGAACATAGAAATGCCATGGTAACAAAAACAAATCAATCACTAACTTTGAAGTCTCAAATTTCAGGCCAAAATGTGGAAGCATAAGTGCTTCTGTCTGTGCGTGCGCGCGTGTGTGTGTATCCCAAATTTCAGGACAAGGAGTGGAAGTGGAAGTGCAATTTCTTCTGTGTTTGTGTTTTCCAAATTCAAGCCAAGAAGTGGAAGCATAAGTGCTTCTTTGCGTGTGTGCCAAATTTCAGGCCAAGAAGTGGAAGCATAAGTGCTTCTGTGTGTTTGTGTTTTCCAAATTCAAGCCAAGAAGTGGAAGCATAAGTGTAAAGATAGATAGATAGATAGATAGAGAGATATTATATAAGAAACAATATTGGATTTTTATAAAATTGAATTCACTGGAAGCTTATTCAATAACCTTTCTAACAAGCCCAAGTTTGCACATTACTAACATACATAGAGAAAATTATGATTGATTTTGTAATCAAGTGTCCTAGTGGTGAGAAGGCTTTTTCTTGTTGAAAAATTCACGACTGTATTCAATAATAAGCAAAAGGTACATTATAAGAGATGTATACTAATCCTCTACAACAGGGAGGAAATCAATATCCAAAAGAAAGAACAAAATCAAGATACAAGGAAACCAATATCTCCCATAGTTACATTATGTCTCACAAAACCCTCATTACGGTCCATCCCCACTTTTGATATGAAATCCACCACTCCATTAGCTAACCTTTAACTTGCACGAGAGAAATGTCCTTACCCTTGCAGAGGAAGGAGATATCCCTCACAACTGCTGGAAGCCTCCAAGGTAAGTCACCCTCCACAATGAGGTTGCCCGAAACAGGGCTCTCCAAAACCCACAATGGAAGTGCTTTCCTCATTGCCAATAATTCAACCATGTTCGTATCTCTAATGCCCATGGTTCGGTTAAAGAAATAAGCATATTACCAAGATGGCTCTGTAACACACCCCCTAATCTTGTCGGTCTCACTCTCTCTTGTTGCTCCATCAACGTTAAATTTAAAACACCCCTTATCCGGCGGCTTCCACCTTTCTAATATCTTAAACTTCCTTTTACCTTCTCTTAAAACATCTGTCCATCCCCTCAACAAATCATCATGCCCAAAATCTTTGAATTCCTTGCATACCAAAAGCCAGAAAACCATAAGATCTCCTGCCTCTTCAAACGCTAGCCGTAGACTTCTCTTTAGATTAAAAAATCCTTAGGTTCTATTCTTTCAACTCAAACGACAAAAAGACAGCTGGAATCATTTGCCATGCTAACATCCATCTACCCTTAAAAGCATTACACCACCAAGTAGATAAAACATCACTCACGGAATCCATCAAAACCCACGAGCAACCATGAGGTCCAAAAAACCATTCCATTGTGTCCTTGTAAAAGTGCATCAACAAAATGAGTGATCCACTGTTTGCACCTCCTCTCCATAAAGAAAACAAGTCAAAATTGTGTCCTTTGAAATTAAACTTCTCCTAAAAGGATTAAATCTTGTTAGCACCCTATCCTTAGCGAAACACCAACAAAATGATTGTATCTTTAGTGGAGATTTGCCTTTCCAAATGATGTTCAAATGCGGTGATAATGCAATCTCACTGTGTAACTTCCTAATTCTGGTTTTCACAAACAACTCACCTAATGAATCCCCATCCGAAATTCTTATTGAAAATCCGTTACTAGAACAATGCTAGACCTAGAAGAGGAGGGGGGGAGGGGGGGGGGGGGGAGTGTGGGGTAGGTCTGATCCGATTTTATTTCCCTTTTTAAAATAAATCAATTTAACAATATGTGCAGCGGAATAAACGTGTGTGCAAGTGAAAAACAAATGAATCAAACCACAGAAGCACAACGATATATAATGGTTCGGTGAAACTTCCCAACTCTCAGGTCGCCCCAATATACTAAGAATGGGCTTCTCACCCAGATAAAGACATGTAGTATGTTGGTAACTTGAACAAAGCAGGTTTGATTAATGTTAACCTTCCACCTAACGATAAATAGTTCTTTGACCATCCCACCAACTTCATTTCAAATCTCTCTACTACCGGCTCCCAAATATTCTTGGATCAAGGATTAGCATGATTGGCAAACCAAGGTATGTCAAGGGAAGTTTCCCAACCTTACATCCCACCTTCTTACCATGCCATCTAACACCACCTCCTCCACACCTATTCTTACAATAACACTTTAGGCAAAATTTACCTTAAGACTAGACACCAGTTCAAAATATCCTAGTATCGCCTTAAGCACCGCTAGTTCCTCCTCTCAAGCCTCACAAAAGAGTAATTTATCATCCATAAATTGTAAATGAGATATTTATAGACTTTCAATGATTGCAAAGCATTTGATTAGTCCCAACTCTCTAGCCTGTACATTAGTCTTTTAATCCATGTGCAATTACAGTAAACAAAAAAGGAGATAGGGATCCCCTAGCCTAATGCTCTAGAAGTGTTGGCCTTGATTGGGGGAGTTGGTGAACTGTTGACCAGTATTGAGTAAGAGACCCCACATGCACATTTTGTAGTGACCCGACCCGGAGAAGCGAGTCAATGAGTAGTATTAGTTTAGTAAACTAATATTGTTTATGCAAATTTGATATTTTATTTTAAGGGAATGGAAAATTTATTTATTAAATTAGAATTTAATCTCCAAGGTTAGAATTTTAATTGGAATTATACAATTAGAAATTTATAATTTTGGGTGGGCTATGGGACCCACACCCGTTGGTTGATTTTACAATAGATTCTCACATTAAAATTTATTTAGGTAGATGTATATTTATTATATACATATGTTGGGTTAATAAAAAGGGTACCCAAATAGTGTGGGCCCTTGGAGACCCACACCCGTGAATCCCATTCACGGTAAAACACTCCCCTTCGGCTCACTTATCCTAATAAATCTTTAACTCTCGATGGAAATAAACACCCTCTTCGTTTCCCACTTTCCTTCCCCAAAACGGCAGCCAACCCTATTCCTCTTTGCCATAGCCAATTCCCTCTCCCAATCCTAGTTTCTTCCAAAATAATCCAGCCGACTCTGTTCCTATATGAATCCATGCGATGGCAGACATATCTCTTCTCCCATTTTCGAACTTCTCAAAGCAGCGGTAAGATCCTTGGATTCCCCCTCCAACCTGGTTTCGCCCTTGCTGTTTGCTCCTCCTAGCCGGCGTATGAAAGGTGTTGTTCTCTCTCCCGGCTGCACAGCCAGCCCCTCTATTCGACTCCTTCAGATCCATCGTCCCCTCAAGGAAACAATTTTGTGTCTAATCAGTTAAGGTAGGCCTTCTTGCTTCATCTTTTTCTTTATTTACCTTGTTTTGATCCTTGAGAAGGAATAATGAGATTAGATAAACAAGTAAACCTTGCTGTTTGGGTTTGCCTTGGGCCAAAACCATCGCTTCTTGAACCAGATCTAAACCTTAGCCACCACTGTGTTGAAGGGCAACTTTACTTATTAATATCAAATCAATTATGGATTTCAAATGTATTTCATAAAAGAAAACCCTACTTGTATTGTTTATGGCAGAACCGTTTATACTTGAGACTGATTTTCAGTATCCAAAACTGTTTGATTGAGGACTGTCTTTATCTTACCTAAACTAAAACCTTCACCCGTCACGTTGGAGTTTAGGATATCTGTGGATCAAAGTTGGGGCAACAACATACCTCATTTGTATTTAATGTAAATTGCGAGAGAGACTTAATAATCACCATATTAATGATGATTGGAAAACTCAAAATAATCTATTTGCAGCACTTAAAAGTGGAATTTGAGTTGGCGCCTTTATGCAACCTATCTATTGCTTGGATGCTAGGAGACTACAAAAATCTCAACTTTGAGGTAGGGAGTACGAAACTTGATTTTTGGTGTCTTTCCTTTTGATATAAATCAAGTCATGCTATGGGTTTTATGTAGAAGATTCAATTACAATTATGATTTGAATTATTATTATTGTTTATTTTATTTCATATGCATTTTCAATTATAATGAATATTCGTATCACTTTGATTATATGTTGGTTTATGTGAATTACTGATATATGTGGTATGCTTCGGTGATTCGGATATTACAGTAATGACGCAAGCATGAGATTATATAAGTTGGGTGGAGGTGTTTGAGACTCATAGACAGATACGAATAATTATGATATTGTCCAATGATGACCTCATGAGATTGTGAGATGTATTAGCCACTATGGATGATAAATCCGACTATTAGGATGCTAGTTCATATGTATGATGAGGTGATACTCCACGTGTTGGATTGTAGGGCATGAGCCTTATGTGTGAGTGTAATGGGCCGCACAGTGTATTCACGGTGATGTATGTTTATGGGTAGCATTATGTATCAGATTATTGATTGTGATAAGTGGCTTGTCAGAAAAGATCCCATGTGTGAGATTTGATTAAGAACGTGATACTTATTTGTCTTCTTGATGGGGAGATGTGAGGCCAACAGACCCAACAATCCTAGTGTGCGGATGATGTGTGGGCGGGTGATGGATGAGCATAGACTACCACACTGGCAGGCTACCTCATTGACAGGCTGAGGGTGAGGGGTGAGGTTTTTACTAATCCCATATCGAGAGCAGATGAGTGAACGCGTTGTCTATAAAATGGATTTGAGAGTATCACTGTACTAGGTGAAATGAGTCCTTGTGGAATTTGATAGTGTGATAAGTTACACTCTTTAGTTGGTTAGGTTGATGATCAAGTGCTTAGAACTATGATGTATTGATGGATATGAGTGTTATGAGTATGCTATCAAAATAGACACGTTTTGGTGGGTTATGTTGTAGTGTTCGTGTGTATGTTGTTTATGTGATGTTAAATGGTGTTGGATATTCCGCCTTTTTATATTGAATATTATTGTATGTGGGTTTCCAATTGTTTATTTGTACCCCTATTGAGCTGATGATCCATGGGCAAGTGAGGCTCACTCCCTAACAGTTTTTCAGGTGATAGCTGAGAAGTGACGATTCAACTCTCAGAGGTGGTGACGTAGTATTGAGTCAAGGATGGATATTTAATTTCTTAACATAGTTGTGAATTCATGCGATTGTATTTATATGGTAATATTTATTTTTGAGACTTGATTAGTTGATTTGAATAAATTGAGAACCTTGAGTAAATTGTTTTTGTTTTATTTTATGGAATGGGATGTGAGCAGTGAGATTAGACTTGATATTAATAGTCGATGTTGCCCCTCTCATTTTTTTTTGTGCATGACATTAAGATTTGTGCAAGGTGTAATTGGCATGAAGGATTTGATGGCTTCATTATTTCATTTATAATCTTTAAAAAAATATATATTCATTTCTCCCAACCACAAATCTGTGATTTAAGACCCGTTAGATGTGTAATGCGTTGGATCACGCCCGTTCAGTCTGCAGTTAAACGGGCCACGACCCGTTTAGGCTGTAGAAAGGGGTGGGGCGTCACATATTCTTTCATCCATCCTCTCCACTTTGTAAGAGAATCCATTTGAAGCAACATAAATCCACGAAATCCCACTCCATATGACTAGAAGCTTCCTTCATGTCAATCTTAAACAACAATCCTTTTTTCCTCAGCTTTCTTTCTTAGGTGGATAACCTCATTTGCTATCAAAACCCCATCAAGAATTTGCCTATCCTCAAAAAAAGCTCCCTAGGTTTCGCATATTACAAATTTCAAAGCCTTCCTCAATCTTCCCACCAAGAACTGGGATAACAATTTATATACACACTATATCGAACTAATTGGCCTAACATGAGACAATGCAGTGGGCCCTCCTTTTTTGGTATTAATGTAACTAGTGTTGTTTTCAATTCCTTGCTTAAAATGCCCCTAACCTGGAATTCTTTATACATTTTTACAAAATACTCCCCTACTATCTCCCAACATGATTTAATAAAATTAGAAGTCGTAACATGATTTAATGAAATTGACGTCAAAGCAATCAGGGCCTGGTTTTTCATCCCTTTCTGCATTCCCTAATGCATTCAAAATGTCTCCCTCCTCATGCCCTTTCCAACCATAAGGGCATGTCATCTAGGATTTTGTCAAAATCCCTAATGCACTCAAGTACAGATCTACACTTCCCATCCCACCCAGAAGGAAATTTAAAATGGATTCAAAAGAGGTTGAATTATTTAATAAGGGAGACAAACTTTCAGGGATTGCACTTGCACAACTGTCAGAATGGAGAGACATGTCAGGAGAGACATCATCGGGTGGAGAAGCCATACCTAGGATTGTGATAGGAGTCTGAGATGCTAGAGATACTTCCTTACTGCTTAGGTTATTGCAATCCCCGTGCAGGTTAATTGGAGCCAAAGCCATGAGTGAATTGTCCCTATTCAAAACTGTGGGTAAGAGCTCATAATTGGATAGAAATTTTCTGGCTTGAAGAGCGGAAGACACTTGTGTCTATAGATAGCTTCACAACAACTGCAACTGTTGACTCTACTGATTTTGCAATGGCATATGCCTCTCTGTCTCTAACTGCAGTTTCAATATTACCGTGTTCCAAAGGGGGTTCAGCAACCCATTCGCCACCATCTGATACCGAGACAGAAGCCAAACTTATATATGATTTTGAATTTTTATTAGTTGGTCTATGCACTACGTCATTGTTATTCATTTCTTATGTTATGCACTAGTGCTTCTACATTTTAAGTTTTTTTTTTTTTTGGTAGTATATATATTGCATTGTTTAGCTGACGGTGGGTTGAAATGGCAACACATTTGTCATTAATATCTTAAAAATAGTAGTAAACAAATGTATCTCTACCAAAAAAATAAACACATGTACTTCTACCAAAAAAATAAATACATGTATTCAAAAATATATAAAGAAAGAGTGCCTAAAATGAAAATCTTGCGCCTCAAGTGCACCTCATGCCTTAGGCTCTAGGACCCCTTTTGTGCCTAGTGTGCCTTCCGCCTTGACTATTTTGAAAGGTTCACGAAAGAAATTGCACTAGTGATCCTATTGTCAATATGGAAAGATAGGAATGTTAAGCTGTTTAAAGCAAGCTTGGTCAAGATAGAAAGTATTCAAATGTTGTGACGTAAGAATTATGGTAGACTTAATCACACGGAGAGAGGTAGTCAGGTTCTCTAAGAGGCTTGACTACCTTGGTCTTCAAAAAAAAGAGTTCATTAATAAAGGTTTTAAAATTTTGATGTAGAAAAATAAAGAAGATAAAAGGAAACAAAGAGTTCACTATTTTCTTTTCTTTTTCTTCTTTTTTTCTCGACCTTTGGGGTTCGGGGGGGTTCTTTCATTACAGTTGTCAGACAATGGGGTTTTTGTTATCAAGGGTGAGAATCTCAATCCAAATGAAGTGGCTATATGACTTGAGTTTGGTAGGATAGTTGTTCTCCATGATGGTATTGACAACAAGTTAATGCCGTTTTCAAGTCTAACCAGGTTCTTAAATTTAAATCAGGCAAAGTTTGGAAAATGAAAATACATTTGGGATTCTTAGAGGCGAATCCAAGGGACAACTTTATGGTAGGGAAACTAATCTAATGAAAATGGTTGGGCATGATGGGAAAGTGACATTCGGGAGATTAGGGAGTTTTGTGCATGTATACAAGTTTTACACATATGACCAAAAGTGCAAATTCAAGGCAAATAAATTGGCCATGACTAGGTTGATGATGATAGGTAGATCACTAAAAGAAAGACTTTGTTACATCATTCACTAGCTTTTGGCTCATTTGAGAATTTCTGTATTCTTTTTTTTTTTTTTTTTTGGCATAATTTGTGCAGAGTATTGGGCATATTTAGTATATAACATACATAATATTCGTTTCCAGACTACTTGTATGGTGTTGCTTCTTTAAAATTGTTGTTCATATGTGACCACTTCAAGGACACCCTATGACCACCTACACCACACCTGTGCACCCCTGTGTGAGGCTTGCATGGGCCCATGTGGATGGGTTGTTGAAATGACCTGTGCCTAGTATCGAATTTGCCAGAATCAACATAGTTGAATTAACAAAGCCATGTTTTAAGGCCTCAAAGACTGATGATGTCATAGAGCGTGTGACAGTCCATGGGAGTGTAATACAAAGACAATGGCACTACATAGAAAATGTGCAAGCAAACTTTTTGCCCAAGTATATAGGTAGGGTCATCTATTGATCAATCCGAATTGTTCCATACACTACTTGACACTAATTGAATTCATATCTAACCTTGGACAATGCACACTCGACTCATTTTTACCATGGATCAAGTATCTACAACAATTAAATATTTACCCAATAGCCTACCATCAAATGCAGATATCAAAGGTTAGGATGAACTTATGGGGCTACCTTGGACAATTCTAATGTAGAGAGAGAGAGAGAGAGAGAGAGAGAGAGAGATACCTTTAAAAGTGATCGCATGAAGGTATTTAGTGACTGTCGATAAGTGACACTATCGGTAGATGCATTTGCATTTCTAAACAACTTTGAATGTCCCCATTGATCAGGAGTCCAACCTGCCTCCCCTGTTGTTCAAGAAGTACCACTACCTTTAGATATGTATACCAAATAACACTCAAAAACTAAAAAAGTCTGTTGGGGTTGGGGTGGGGTGGGGCAATAAAAGACAAATGAAACCTACGTTCAAACGAACAATCATGCCATATTTTCAAAGGCATTGTTTCCATCTGCCGGCAGATGAAAACTAATATGTAATATTTTATGATGGAAAGGAAAGCTAGCACAGATGCAAAAGTCAAATAAATGTAAAAAATAAAATATGCAACCCCATACACTTGTTTACAAGGTAATACCACAAAAACTCTTTTTGTTAGAAAGGGCTTGGTCTATTTTGAATTGCAGACTTGCATGACTAAGAACTCTTAGCAACAGCACTCGATTTAGGATTGGGAAACAACTTTAAAACATAACCCCTTACTTGGAAAGGGTTTTCAAATTACCTAACACGGGTAACGGGGGTTACCCCCCATTTTCCCCCATCCAAATGCAGCCATGAACTACAACTGTAACGACCTGTCCTCTAGCACAATATTATCCGCTTTGGGCTCGAGAAACCTGCACGGCTTTGCATTGGGCCCATGTCTCACACTTGGGCCCAAAAGGCCTTATGCAGAAGGGAGGGGTGTTCCCTCATATAAATCTCAACCCTCTCCACCTCATGGGCGGTAGGAGACTTTTTCTCCCCTCCCATGCCGCCCCCTCTTGGGGCGGGGGTATTACAATAAAAATTGATTGGGGTGAGGATGACTAATCACATACTTATTTATTTTAATGTATGTATGTTAGTTCGCTAATTTCTATGATTTGGACTAGATTTATAATATGTGTCAAGTGAACGTAATGTTATTGGATTTAATATACATTTGGGATTAGTGTTAATCAGAATGAGAATGCATGTGTTGGGTCCAAAATAGACTGAAACTATGTTCTAAACAGTTTAAAATCCGGTGCAATACTCACATAATGTAAGGGGGTGCATGGGCTTAAATATTATAAAGCCGTGAGTACTCAGCCTGCCCGGATAGCGAGACCAACCGTTGACCTCGTTGAAGGAAATGTATTCGTATGATTAAGGATTTTTGGCGTGTTAATGTTAATTGGTGATATTTTGAATTGCTTGATGAGATGAATGGTTGATGTTAGAAATGTTGGATTTATGATGTTATGATTACGTGTGGACATGTTAAGACATCCTGGATATGTTAATATAGATAAATGATATGTTATGGATTACATGTATATGTTGGTGATCAGATTATGGATTACATGTATATGTTGGTGATCAGATTATACATATGACTTTATTTGAGCATGCAAGAAATATATGGAAATGTGTTGGAGATTATGATGGTAAGCATATGACATGTAAGAAGGCATGACATTGCATGGCATATGTGTGTGGGTATGCATAAGAGTGGCGTGCTTAGAGCCCTTAAGTCGGGTAAAGAGTGGTGTACCTAGAGCCCTTAAGTCAGGTATAAAAGTGGTGTGCCTGGAGCCCTTAAGTCGGGTTAAGAGTGGTGTGCCTGGAGCCCTTAAGTAGGGTACAAGAGTGGTGTGCTTGGAGCCATTAAGTCGGGTAACAGTCCCAGGGTGAGTGACTTGGTGACTGGGCGCGCTTGGTTGATATGTGTGTGGTGTAAGTTGCATTACATTCTCATGAGCATAATGCATGATAATGATTTTATGTAAAATTTAATAGTTATCATGAACCATAAGAGATGATAATATGTAAATTAAATATATGTAGTTTTGCATGCTAAAGTACGAAAACAATATGGATGTATGTATGCAATCCTGTCTTTCTCATTGAGCATTGGTAAGCTCATTCCCTTACATTGCAGGTAATCCTTTGGAGTTGGGCCTAGATGAGGTTCAGGAACAAGAATAGACGCCGCAATTGGGAAGAAAGAAATGAATATAAATATAGTCTCATTATTAGGACTTCTATGTATTGGGTTTATTTTAAGTATGGTGTGACTATATGGAGGCGAGTTGAGACTTATCAATTAGATTGGTCTTAATTCCCTATTAATTGTTGAAGCAATAAATATTTTTAGACTTGTGTTATGTAATAATTGAGGCTTGGATTTCTTTGAAATTTGCAATTATGTACTAATGAACTTTGGATTTATGGACTTGTCAGCATGTAATGATTGAGGCAATGAATGTTTTTTATTTATATCTGGAAATGGGATGTGAGATTATTTGCCACGTACTTTGATATTATTCCATTATATTTTATAAGTGGAGAATGGATTTTTGAGGTGGTATAAAAAGGAAAAAAAAAATCACGTGCCATTTGTAACGACTTGTCCTTCTAGCACAATATTGTCCGCTTTGGGCTCGAGAAACCAGCACGGCTTTGCATTGGGCCCAAGTCTCACCCTTGGGCCCAAAAGGCTTTGTACTAGAAGGGAGGGGTGTTCTCTCATATAAACCTCAACCCTCTCCACCTGATGGGCGGTATGGGACTTTTTCTCCCCTCCCATGCCGCCCCCTCTTGGGGTGGGGGTATTACAGAAAATTAACATCAACCACATTTTTTAAGCATATCACGTATCTTTTAGTTTAGTTGTATTTAATAAAGTAGTTTTTAAATTTAATATCGATGGGGCAGCAAGCGGTAAATTGGGGCTGGCAGGAATAATGGGAGTTCTTCGTGATTCAAACAATACATCGTCCACAGTTTTTATGAGCCTGTGGATCGGAGAGATTCAAATGAAACAGAACTTCCTTGTATTAGGAGAGCTTTGACCTTGTGGATTTCCTTAGGGACTTGGAAAATGTGATTGAGTGGGCTAAGGGGCAGAAATTGCCTCCCTAGAAACTTATTACAGTTGTCAAGGAGATATTGGGTTATAAGATTTCCTTGAGCTAGTCAAGAAATCAGCTAATGGAGTGGTGGACTTTCTCGCAATGAATGGGTGGACTCCACGACTTAAGGTGTTTTCTTCCTTTGAGTTTCTATGATAAGCTTCTCTGAGCAATTATGTATTTATGTTTTCTAGAACTTTATGATGGCCGTGTATTTCTTTTTCTCCTTTCTTTTTGGGTTTAAGACTCCTCGACCCTTCACTATGTATCTGTAATGTTCATTTCTCTTTTAATATATTACTCTTATTGTTACTGCTCAAAAAAGTAAAAGACAATATGATAATAAATCAAATTCAAAACATGCTTAACAAAGCTACGGATGCACAAAAACCAAAGCAAAAGAAAAACAAGTTACTCACTCAAGCCAGGAATATCCTCAACTTTGATGATTTTTCGAGGAATGCCAGCTTCTTTCTGAACAATTAGATGTTAATCAGCATAGAAGTGAGTGAGAAAAACATTTCACAACAAAAGTTATATCATATTTCCCAAAAAAAATGTTGAATGTTAACATCTTGAGCTTGCAACCTTTGCGGTTGGAAAAATGAATAGTTTCCAAATGTTCTACAATCTTGTGTATCTATTCAATGGCTACTTACAAATTGTAATAATTGCTTTAAATGTTAATTCACAGGCATGTGAACTATCATTTCCTTAAATAATAACCTTATCAAATAGAAAAAAAAATAAAGATACAGCATGCAAACAAGGAAAGAACTCCCTCATACACGGCAAAAACTAGACCCAACCACAATAACCAAAATAACAGCAGAAGACCTCTTAGAAAAACAAAACCAATAGGGCTAGGGCCTAATCAATCTCATTATGCAAGCGTAAGCTTGCTCTACAACAAACTTAAGTTTGAATGCTTTATACAATCAAGAACTATTAAACAAGGATGAGACATGGTTTTCTGCATTGCAACCTCAAGGAGATTAACTCAGAATGGGTTCAAAGTGGGTAGGATCTAATTCACGGGGTAAGGTAGAGTGTAAGGGTGGTAAGGGGTTTAAATGGTGCCAAGGGTGGGTGATGCAAGCGCTTCCATGAAAGCTTAAATTTTGCTGACAATTTGATGAGCCTAATCAGGCTAATTTTTCTAAGATATCTGTCCAAAAATTGTATTCTTAGTGGTCCATGTCCATTAGACCCATTTGCACTTGTGGGGCTTGGAAAGCTAAAGTTGCAAGGCCCATATTCTAGAAGGATTCTCCAATTCTGAAATTACAAGTTCTTGCATCTCAAGGCATTGGCCAAGGTCAAGGAGAAAAAATAGCAAGGGATGAATGAAAATGGCATGGATTCTACACCAATGTTTATGGCCAACTTCAAAAAAAAAAAATTATTTTTATTTTTATTTTTAGAATATGACACATGGCACTATGAGATTGGTTGGAGAAATGGTGTTACTTTGCAAGTTTATTTGATTTATCAAATGATATCAAGCCCAAATTTGTGTCATTCTAAGATATGTAGACAAAGTTATGACTAATTTTGCATCAGGGCCTCTTAGAGTGACAGGAATGTTTGTTTTTGTTAAATTTTATATTCCTAAACTATAAATAAGTCACGGACACCCAATAGTTCCCCAGTTTAGTGTGAAGTTCCTTTCCTTCGTGTGGTGAATTATCTTATCTTCGAGCTTTTGTTTTCTAGTAATTATTTTGCTTGAATTTAATTTTATTTCCTAGCAATTTAATTGTCTTTTCAATCGATTTTATATTCATTGTGTGAGATTGTAAGGTGTCAATTTTCTTTTTATGACAGAGAACAAGGTTGCGCTTGGCACTGTTTCTCTTCTTTTTTTTCAATTTTTACATCAAAAATCTAACACATACATCGGGAGTAGACTTGATGAGCTACAATTGACAAAATTTTAGCCAAAACTCATTTTTTAGCCACTTGATCATAAGTTAACAATCAAAGTTGGAGGATGACCTTGAAATTTTTTCAAGGACATCTAGTAATTTCGACCCCATAGTCATCATTATCATCATCTAAGTCATTTATCCCATCAATCTGTAGTTGGCCTATACATTTAGATTTGGAAGTTGTTTCCACGGTCAACTGCCAATCTGATGCCCATATAAATAATGGGTTTCACCCACTTGAGTAAAACCCATTGCAAACAGTAAACGTCAGACACAGAAAAAAAAGGGACTAATTCTATGCATGGTTTTGCAAAATTCGCATTCAAAAAGCATGCTGCAGTTTTAAGAAAAAAATGATACACACATGGATGTTCTAAAAACAATGATACACCAAAAGCCCTTTTTTAAGTTTTTCTGAAAATTTCAACAATAATGAATGGCTTTTTTCATCCCCCCACCCCCACAATTGAAACAGATTCGCGTTTGTACTTTTGGGAAAAAATATAATTTAACTCAAGTTTTCAATGTTAAGAATTTCAAAATTCATTTCATATTATCAAAATTAAATCGGAGTCTTGAATACTTAAAAATAGATAAATTGTTTAAAGTATGACAATGGGACATGTATGTATGACATGATTCAGAACTCGAATTGGGAAACCTGATGGAAACCGATTCCAATTTGTCATTTTTGAAAACCTACAACTCACTTAATCGAATTTGGATTTTGCAATTTGTAAAACCGAAAAATCATCAAGAAGGATAATTGTCTTTGATTTTTTATAAACTAAGAATCATCAAGTTGAGTAACTTTTTTTTATTTTGTATTCTTGGTCCGTATGTTCACTGCAATTATTTGAAATTCTATATAAAATAGTTAGAATTTTCTGATAAACTGATTAGTAGTACTTGATTTATTTTAAACGACTCTTTAATCATTTCAGATTTGATTGGATTTTAAAAAATGACAAATCCAAATCCATTTCAATTAGGAGATTGAAAATGAAAAACCCATTGTCTATTTTATCAAGCATTGATGAAATTTGAAAAATTAATGAAAAATAGCTTCAAACTTTTAAAAAGAATTACCTCAGGCAAATTAACTAATGTTGGATTTGAGCTTCACGAACGTCTGTACAAAGATTGGTGGGTTTTCAGGCGTCAATGGAGGCACATTTGGTTGTTTGTACATACTAGTGCGTGTGGGTTCTCTACTCTTGTTAAAGATGAATAAGGAAGGAAAGGGAGAGGGAAGAGAGGGGGGGGGGGGAGAGAGAAGCCCCTCTCCCCCACGTAGGTGTGTATTTACACAAGCTTTTGATTATCGGTTTTGCAAAACAACAAATGAAATTAATCCAGGCCTTTCTCCACATCCAGTGGATACTATTTGCAATGGGTTTAACTCGCACATGGGCACGCTATATGTAATGAGATGTTCACTCATGCATCGGATTGCATGGAATTACCATGCGCACCTAGGCGTGGAACCCACCAAATGGATTGGTGGTGATGGGACTCTTGGAATGGTCTTTCCTTCACTATATTGTCCACCAAAAATCACCTTAATTGGATTGGTCAAGCCATGTTTTTAAAGACCATAAAGTTTAGTGACTAAAAAAATCATTTAAAATGATGATATTTTGAGAGCTCAAGGTGATTTTTGGTGGACAACATGTGAAAGAAAAACCATTCCAATGGGCCCATCACCAATCAATTTGGCAGACCCACGTCTAGGTGTGCACAGTAATACCGTGAGACCCAATGTGCGGCTGAGTATATATATATATATATATAACTGGGCTAGGCTCAAGATTTTGGGTAGGCACATGTACAAATCAAGGTTTAATGTCCAAGCCTAGCTCATTATAAATCAACTAAAAATTTTACGTTGAAGCCCATCTTTTCTCAAGCCGAGTTCTTTAGACTTTTAGGCCAAATTCTCATCCCTACCCGACCCACTCATTAAATGGGTAGACCCAATTCAAACAACCTTAAATGAGTCTATTCAACTTATATGTGACCTAAATCATTTGTTAGACAAATGAAGCCCACCCAAGTACTTAACCAAGCATAAACGGGTTGACCCAACCTTTTTTGGGAAAATGAAATGGGTTGACCCAACCTTCAAACCTTTTATTGAATGGGTGACCCAACCTAACTCACACCCCAAACCATTATTAAATGGGTTAGCCTAACTCGAAACCACCTATTTATTAAACAACTTGGCCCAATCCGAAAAATTCTAAATGGGTCAAGCTGACCCACAATAGCTAAGATAACTCATCTATTAAATACGTTAACTATACTAAGTATCTAATAAAAAAATAGATTTCCCCACTTGAACAATTTACTAAACAGTGGACCCAACCCAATACCTACCAATCTCAACCTATTTATTAAATGGGTTAAACCAACCCAACTGAACCCTTTTATTAACCAAATTTTATTTATGAAGATCAATGACGAACAAATGCAAGATTAGAAACAAATCCATACTAAAGCCATTTTCCCAAGAGAATTTTCCCATTGGACTCCATTTTCCCAGAAAACCAAAAGCTTGCCCTTAAAGATTAAAACATTACCTCTCAAATGTTATGTCATGGAATTGGCCATTTGACCAACTTCAATGATTTAAATGGGACATCAAAGAAATTCAAGCTAACTAACGTGAAAGTCTATAAAGGTACAAGCATTTGGACTAAATTCTCTTGTGATATACATTTTAAAAGTAAAGAGATATGTGCATCTTTGACTCATGGGATAATGTATAGGATGCATAATCAGAAATCTGTGCTTTCCAATTTTTTGTTAATTGTGTATGTCGTCTTAAATAACAGGTTGAGAACCAAAACCGGATGCCCACAATGGCTTCAATGCAACATGTCCTTCAAAACTAGCTACAGAATGCCTAGTGACATCAAACAACGATGATAGAAAAAAAAAAAAACAGCCCTATTAAAGCTTAGCTATCCAATCTAAGGCAATGAAACAGTTGGTTTAAACGATATCACTAGAATGGTCCATTAAGTGGTCTTCGATAACATTGCAGGAAATGACAGATGCAGCTTAACTTAGGTAAATGGAATACTCCTTGGGTCCAGTTGGGCTAGTGGACCCCATCCACTTGCATGTGACTAGTGGTTGGAGCCAAGTCATGAGTGTTCATTGCTTAGTGTAGAAAATAATAAATTGTGTATTGTATTCAACTCTAAGCTATTACTTGTATTTATATAACCTCTAGCCAACCCTAGGGCTATCACAATCAAACTCAAAGTCTAAACTAATTATAAATCAAATATACCTCTTAATTAGAGGTAAACTCAAACTAATAATCCTAATTACACAATAACTCTACTAATATAAAAACTCTAAATATATTCCAACATGCCCCCGCAAGCTGAAGCGTGGATGAACGCGAAGCTTGGAAAGTGAAGAAATGGCAGGTGAACTGCAAAAAGTGGTGCACAGACTGGCCACGAAGATTTGTTGGCAGCAAACTGATTGACTGCAAAATTTGTTGAACAGGCAGCACACTGACTGGCTGCAAAATGTCAGACGGCAAACACAGATGACGGCCTAAACAGAGAAAGAGGCACGGACAACGGCAGTGGCCGTAAAACAGTGGTCCGGCAAAAGCAATGATTGCAATTTGCGATAAATACAGGCAAAAAATGGCCTGAAAATAAGAACATCACATCGATCAATCAGATCGAAAAAGCCAACAAACAAAGGGGACTAATCAAACTCCTCCAAATAATAAAGGTTGAATCCATAAAGGTCAGCAAAAAAGGCTGAAGCCATAAAGGCCAGCACAGATAAAGGTTGAAGCCATGAAAGGCCAGTAAAGATAAAGGCTGAAGCCATGAAAGGCAAGCAAAGAGAGAGGACAAATCAAAGTCCTCCAAATAATAAAGTGGATGAATTCCACAACAAATGGACAGGTGTCTAAAAAACAGACCGTCTTATATTGAAGAAACGGTGAAACGAGACGTGCTCGAACGGCAGCAAAGTAGGAGGAGAATGGCAAGTTGCGTCCCTTTCTTCAGCTCTCCCCCTTTCTTCTTGGCACAGATCTCTTAGATCATTGGCGAGAAGAAACAACAAAAGAGGAATGGTGCAGAACCTCTTTGTCGATGGATTAATTTGACATTCATAGGCCACAACCTCTATGCACTCACCTCTAGTTGACAAAAATGCCATCCCCCAATAGGTTCTTCTGAAATAATTCTTGGAGCTTGAAAAGCAGATGTGTAATAAGCTGGACGATCAAAGACTTGATGACGGATCTGGCAGTTTCAAAAAAGAACCCAGACAAGCGGTTGTCTCTTTACATAGAGCAAGATTTGAAAAAAAATGCAGATCAGAAGCTGTATTTGTGCTTGTCCTTTTACCAATTGAAAGCCACAAGAAAATCTCTGCTGCAATCATATCTTGGAGACTCGGCTAGCGTCGGCGAACAACACGATGGATACACGACGGGGCAGTGATGGCAGTTTAAAAACTGATCAGCAATGCAGAGGGCTACGCCAAAAATGATGCAGCAAGCAGAAAACAAAAAACAGTGAAGCAGCAGGGCGGCAGCAATGCAAGGTGACGCTGCAAGAGGCGTCTGTCGGAGCTGAGCAGCGAGAAGATCTGTATTGGGCAGAACTGATCTGTACTGGGAAGAAGAGACGGACGATCAAAGAAGTGGAAGAATGACGAGTTTAATGAAAAAGGCAATCTACAACCAGGTATTAAGATGGTGGTCTGCCTGCCCGAAGAACAGTGCAAACAGATCTGAAATGAGAATCCGAAGAAAACCAGAATAAACTCGGCTGCAGGATATGACAGTCGGATCTGCAGAGATCCCGACTGGGCAGCAGGAATGGACTGCTGATATTGGGCTGCAGACGCTGGAAGGAGATCTGGTTTAAATCTTGCTCAATCCCAGTTAGTCTGTCTCGGTGTATCAGACTTGGGATAAGATGGAATTAGCCAGCAACGACAACTGGCTTTCAGAACTGGTCAGGAATGGAATAACACCACCACCGCTGCTGGAATTGGGTGACAATTCCCAATCAGAATGTTGGCAACACCTCTCTGCCAATGAAACTTGCAACTGATTGCAGCATACAGATCTTCAGACTCAGTGGGTTGCAGAGATGACCAGGTGGCTGAAGATCTCAGTGGATGCTGAAGAAACAGAGGATCGGTTGGATCCCTTTTAAAAACAGTAACAGAAAACAAGGGAAGGGCATTTTATTTTACTTTTTTGTCGTCGTGATGTCCCTCCCTCCCTCTACCAATGTATCTCCTCTGGCAGAGGGAGAGAAAAAAAGGTGTTTTGATTGAAGGGCTGACTGATGTAATACCCTACCCCAAAAAGTCACACATTGCTAGTGGCATTGGAAATTCCCTGGTATATAAATAGTAGCCTTAGCCTTCCTCCTTCTAGCAAAAGGCATTTTGGGAGCAACAGTGGGTTGGCTCACCAAAACAAAGCCATGCGGGTCCTTGTGTAGGCCCAAAGCGGACAATATTGTGCTAACGGGACGGGTCGTTACAAATGGTATCAGAGCATGGTTCAACTCTCTGCCTGAAGGTGTGGGCTTGGTTGTTGTGTGTGCAGAGCCGGGGACGGATCTAGCTTTAAGGGGGGTAGATTGGAATACCTTGCCTCAAAAAGTCACACATTGCTAGTGGCATTGAAAATTCCCTAGTATATAAGTAGTAGCCTTCCTCCTTCTAGCACAAGGACTTTTGGAAGCAACAATGTGTTGGCTCGCCAAAACAAAGCCATGCGGATCCTTGTGTAGGCCCAAAGTAGACAATATTGTGCTAGCGGGACGGATCGTTACAACTGATACCATGTAGAAAAAAATAAATTGTGTATTGTATTCAACTCTAAGCTATTATATGTATTTATATAGCTTCTAGCCGACCCTAGGGCTCACAATCAAACTCAAACTCTAAACTTATTATAAATCAAATACACCTCTTAATTAGAGGTAAACCCAAACCAATAATCCTAATTACACAATAATTCTACTAATGTAAAAACGCTAAATATATTCCAACAGTTAGGTCATTCACATTAAAGAGTTCATGATATAATTTAAGAATTTATTTTCAAAAACAGCATATGTATTTAAGAAGACCATGTGTAGTTTAATAAAAATGTCTTACAAATATGGATAAATTATTATGTAGCAATAGATTTTAATAAAGGGGAAAAAGACATTTTATACACTAGAACAACCTAACATAACAAAAGTGGATGGAAATTTTCCACAATATCACTACTACATGTATCGTTCCCTCAACTAATCAAGCATGTCAAACAACAAGTAGATTCTATCTATGTGAACTAGTAAAAGTAAAGAAATAACGAAGATAATGAAAATGACAAACCTTCTGGAAGTCAATTCCGGGGTAAACAATGTGACAATTAGAGAGTTCTCTTATTTTCTCATCAATTGCCTACATTTGCAGATAAATAGAATAAAAACATAAAGTCAATTAAAAATGCAAAAAAAAATAGGCAAAGATTCAAGAATTCAAGAATTCAAAACACAAAAAAAAAAAAAAATGATTTGGATAAAAGAGAGACAAGGCACCACTCTCTCTCTCTCTCTCTCTCATGAAAACATAGGTAAAGAGAGACAAGGCACCTCTCTCTCTCTCTCTGATGAAAACATATCCAAATGGAGACAAGGGAGCATGGAGACCTATCTCTTTCTTCCTCTCTCTCTATAGAGTAGACTTCAGGTCCTTCCTATGGGTATGAACCATGGCAAAGAATGAAGAAGGAACAAACTTAAGGTCCTTCCTATAGGTATGAGCCATGGCAAAGAACGAAGAAGGAACAAACTTAAGGTCCTTCCTACAAGTGTGTTTTTTTTCCTTCTTTTTTGTTTTCTTCTTATCAATCCTTTCTCCTTCCTTTTATCTTTTCTCCACTTCAAAGCCCCACATGACCCACCCCTTCTCTTCTCTCACAAGAATATATTCTATTTCCAAACCACTCTTTCTTATAAATCCAATAAAACCCTACAAAGTCTTTAGAAATAGGTTGGAAGCAAAGTACACAAGGTCATCCTCCAACAATGTTTTTTTCTGTGTCACCTTCTTATAAATCCCTTCTTTCTCATATTTCTTTTCTTCTCTAGATCTTCTTTTTCCCCACCTTTGTCCTTTCTTCATCTTTCTCCTTTACCCTACTGAACCCCTTCACCTTTTCCATGTTCACAAGTTCCCAGCCACTCCATTGCCATTATTCTCCTTTTCCCTAGTCAAAACCCCTCACCTTCCCCCCTAAACCTCAGCCCATAGTCACTCCATGGCCCAAATGACCCCACCCCCATTACCTTCTTCCATAAAAAAAAAATCCAGTTTCTATCAATCTATCACCCCATCCCCACGCTCTTCTTTCACAAGATCTATACAATTTATATATCTCTACCCATCCATTTATTTCTATCCATCTACTTAAATTATATAGGATCATTCTATATTTTCATAATTGTTACCTTGTTCATACATAATAACACATTACCATAGTAGAGAAGGCGCGAAGTGCACTCATACCACAATGGCATTCTGAAACCTATGGCACAATGTGCACTTCTAAGTGTGGGTTTTTATTCTAGGCGCAATTTTTATATTTTTCAACATATTTATATTTCTTTAATCATGTATATTTATGGCACCAATATAAATATAATGAAGTTATTTACAATTATTTTTAAGATATTAATGACAAATGAAATGCTTTTTTTACCCTTAAAAGCAAATGCAATACCTTTTTCAATCACTATCAACTAGACAACGTAACATATACGCTATAAAGAAAAACATCAAATGTAAAAAGCTCAAGTGCAAAATATAAAAAATTAATAACAAGAGTCTAAAATATATAAAACGAAATAGCAAAAAGTCAAGAATAGGAAAAATATATAGAGCAAGAAGTGAAAGATAATCATAATATTCCTAATAATACCTTAAAAGGTTGAATACATCAAAACTTGGCAGCAACATACCACCCCCCACACCCCACCCCACCAAGACTCCAACCCAAAAAAAAAAAAAAAACACACAAGTGTCTACCTACTAAATAACTCGCATTATCATGTCCTTTTTTATATATATTCAAATAGTTTTCGCACAAAAGTACTGCCCGATTTTAAGAGAAAAGAAAAGAAAATAATAAGAAGGTGCAATCATGCAAATGAGGAGAAACTAGAAGAAAATAAGATCAAAAGAAGAAGAAGAAAACAAAAAAGAAAAGGTCTTTTCAGAAAAAGGAAAGAAACAGTGGAGGAAGAAGAAAAGAAAAATAGAATGAAGAAGAAAAAGGGAAAAAGAATAAAGAAAAAGAAGAACGGCAGAAAATGGAAAGAAAAAAAGATACTTGCTTACCTATCCAGTCTGCTACTACGGCTGCTCTCTCTTTCCTCTTACAGCAACTCTCGCTCTCTCGTTCCTGTCTCTCTCTTTTTTCTTTTGTACCTACCCTAAACCCCTAGTTCGTTTTATATTTTAATTTACAAGATACTATATATCAATCCTACAATGTTTGGTATTTACATTTTCGTACTTCAGCGGGGGAAGAAAAGGTAGGCCTTTCAATTATATGCAAAGCAACCTATGCCCAGCATGATTGAGGCGCCAAAGGCCTTTGGCAACTCAAGACGCAGCTTTGACTGCTATGCACGTTAATAAAACAATAGTATTTAATAGTTCGACCAAGTCTAGACCTTTTGCAAGATCAAAACTCACCCAAGTCATTGAGTTGCATCTACTCATTTGAAACTATGTTTGGTAGTAATATGGCACAAGACATGGCCTCATTGTGGTCTCCTACACTACCCAACTTTTCGGGCAAACAACACTTCACACATGACCTGGTTTAGCGATCTTCCATAAAAATTAACATTGCATTTACCTTCATTATGCTCATTTGTTGCAATTAAAATTATAGAACTAAAACAACATTTCCCAAATGAACTTGCAATGGGCCTTTTTTTTCTTTTTAATTTTTTCTTTATTTTTTTTAATGATGATGGTTTTATTGAATGAACTTGCAATAGTAAATTTTACCTGCCGCTGCCTACGAATCATGGTGGACAAATCAGTGTATGGGAGCTTTGGATCAATTTTGCATTCCATCAAAATTCCTCCATCATAGTCTTTAATGTAACTGGAACAGAACTATCTAATATTCATCAGATTAGACATAATCAATCAAAAGATAGGATTAAGCCTTTTTGAAAGTAAACTGAATTACATTACAAGAAAGAGAAGATACAAGAGCAAGCTACATCTGTTCTAAGCAAAAATTGATGCAAAGAGTCAACAGTTAAAAAAAAAAAGACAACATGAAATAAGACATCCTTGGTTCAGCTAGATAATCTGTTCCTTGTTCACAGAACAATGGATCTTCCCGACAAGTGATCTCCTTGAGGTGATGATATCCCTAATTTCCAGAATGAAACCTGATAGGGACCAAGAAACCACAGTAGAGGAGCACTAGGTGATTTCTCTTCAGGAGTCACCTTCCACAACAGCATTGGAAATGTCGTAGAGTCTAGTAAATACATCACTAGCTCATTCACCCTCACCCCACAAGATGATTCAGAGAAGAAAGTGATCAAAACAGAACTATCTCTAATTAGACAACCAATACCTCCCATGTGAAATTCCGTTAATAGAGTAATGCACGACCTAGAGGGGGGTGAATAGGTCGTTTTCAATTTTAATTCCCTTTTAAAATTTTCTCAACCGATTTATACTTTAAGTAAATAAAATATTTGATCCATGCATTCAATCACATATAACACAAATATTTTATAGTGGTTCGGTTTCAACAAACCTATATCCACTGTCAGACTTCCCAACTCTAGAGTCGTCCCAAATGTACTATGTAAAAGTCTCACACCCAAAAAGAACAACCTAGTTTTTTATAGAGGTTCAACCCAATTGGTCTAATCCTCTACACCTATTTTTTAGAGTGGTTCGAACACACTATTCTAATCTACTTTACAATGTTTAAAATAAAACGAAGAAGAAAACTTGCCTTAGGCCTTAACCGTTTTCCTTTAAACTCTTTCTTCTTTATTGAACCTGTGTGCTCCTTTCCATCGAATCAGCATCATCAACGTATTTATTGGCAAAGCAGTAGGACTTGGGTATAACTGGTTTTAGTCCTATATGAACACCTTACTCTTCATCAGGATTGGGGTTTTGATTACCCAAACATCCACTAAGGAGGATGATGAAGAAGGTGTCTAGAGGGAACGCCGACTGATCACACACTGTAATCTTGTTCCTCGTTTTCTCTGTGTATCTGCGGTCCCTCTAACAAAAGGCTTACTGTTATTTTATAAGACATATTAAGTTCTGCAGTAAGTCACGCCTGCGAGGCCTCGCCGCTTCCAATGAGACCTCGCCAACGGTTAGTCTGCAAGGACAGCACATATGTGTAGTTTAATCTATCAGACATAATCCAGCCAGATACCAGCTACCTCATATCCACCATGCATGATTTGCAATTCATTTATCTTAGTCATTAATCTAGGATTAGATGGAAGATTGCAAGATGGTTTACAACTCATGGAGGAGCCTTTCCATACTTGTCATGGACAGCTCCCCCAGGGTATTCAAATTCAAATTTAAGTGAGGTGGCAGTATCTCAACCATAATAAGCTTCCAATCAATTTACCATAATTATCCATCTCACCATGTGGATAAATTTATTTACCATAATAAGCTTCAAATCAATTTACCATAATTACCTCTCAATTAAGCAGACACACATTTTAACTTTCTAATCTGTAAGAGACTGAGTCAACTCGACACAGGGTCAGCTAGACTCAGTTCATCTCAGCATAACTGCCTGCAAGGCCTCGGCAGATTGCATGAGGCCTCGAGGCTGAAAGTCACTTATTCACTTTATTTTCCAATTAACTTTTAAGGTATTCGACTTAGCCTAAGGTCTCCTACGGTTCACTTACCTGTGTGTCAATACTGTATTTGGTGTACACGCTTCAACTTCATAGTAGATCTTCTTATTCATCCAAGGCAAGTCCAACTGAATCACGTAATTGACAATAAAGGTAACTCGGACGAACCGGGGCACTTACAATCTCCCCCTTTATCAATTTCGTGACAAAAACCTAAGATCTACCTATTACACCAATTTCCCAAAATTACATATTCACACATAACCACTCCTTAACCAATAAAATTACAATGATATTAAATCCTTTAATATCACAAATATCTCCCCCTTAACTTGTGCCTACGAAGACACAATCAATTTCCCCATTTTCCTGCATACCAAAAAATACATACTGGTGGGACTTGTATGCTCCCCCTCAACATTAGAACATTATTTTACTCCCCCTTTTTGTCAAGAAAATTGACAAAGGTAAGTCAAACAAAACATACAAGATATGCAAATATTTAGCACATTAAATCTGACATGAATATAATAGACAGCATAGGAGGAACTATAATTCACAGTAGTCTAGCATAAACAACATAGTAAGAGCTAGTTTAAATATTACAGACCCAAATGTAGTTTGAAGAAAAACAAAATAACCAGAGTTTCATAAAAAGGTCTTCAATCTTGAGGGGATGAGGGAGGAAATTCTGCATCAGTTCGGCGGCACGAATCAGTAATCTGCTGGAGAGAGTGGAAGATGCGTCGCATGGATGTTCTGACATAGACAGAGAGCTCCTGATGTTGATACAGGAGGCGATCTTAACGCTTGCTCAAATCAGACAGAAATGATTCCTGACGTTTTTCCATCTCGGTGAATCGCTCATCGAAATACTTACGATCAATGGAATGCGAAGGACTGGTAGTACCCTTGCGAGTCCGGCGATCAGTAGAGGGAGCGGAACTGGGTGAGCCTCCAAATGATGGAGGAAATGAGCCGATACTTCTCTCAATGCCGGTCTTTGTTAGGGGTCGTACATTGAAAGAAGCTTCTCAAGGATAAGGTACCATTCCGAAATGAGTACCTAGGCGTGTAATGAGATAGCAGAAGGGTACAGCACTTTGGGCAGAAGACTTCCAGAAACGTTTAATATGTTCACAAATCAAAGAAGGAAAACAGATTTTTCTCCCCGTAGCCACAGCATACAAGATATTGATCATTTGGTCACTCAGCTGTGACTTGTTCATCAGACGAGGATACACATTGAAAGTGAAGATCAGATGTAAGATCTTGTACTTGGGAGAGAATTTGGATTTTTCCTTCTCGTTCGATATCACCACCACAGAGTTTGCTAATAATTTTGTGATAGTCTTCTGGGGCGACCTCATGTCGAGCTGCAGAGATGTCCCTACCTTTAAATAAAGGGATGTTCATGAGCTGAGAGACCAGCTCAGGTGTGACAGTGAATTTTTCTTGATTGGAGAATTTGACAATGAAATAATGAGAGGGATCATCGAGGGATTTCTGGATTGAGTACATGCCCTTTACCATAGAGGGATAGGCATTGCCACCCCAACTCAGAATGTTTTCCCAGCCAACCTTCTGAAGTACTTTGAATGTACTGTATTTTTCAAGATCTAGAAGATAGCAGGTACGTTCGACATTAAAAATTTTGAAGGAGTGTTCCTTCGGAACAGACCTGAAAAGCCGAGCACGGGGAGGATCAGAAGGGGGTGTGGATGCATCAGACCCTTCAATATGGATCTCAGACGAATGAGACCGTCGAGATGAGCTAGGAGAGGGACGGAGTAGAGGGAGAAGGAGCAGAGACAGGGGTTTCCTGAAGAACAGCCTCTGGTTCTTCATCGGAAGAGGAGACCGTCACAGAAACTGATGGGAGAACCCTATCAGGGTTTTTATACGCCCGGACTTTCTTTTGTCTAGGCAGTGGAGGAGGAGACCAGGTGGGGGCTGACGATAAAGCATCGTTACTCCGCAAGGATCTGCGGGTATGGTGTCTTTTGACAATCGCAGATTTCCTAGGCATGTTTACCGATAAAATCGAAACAAAGAACAGACGAAAGAGGGCTAAATCAGAGATGCAAGAGTACCTGAAACCGAAAATCGAAGGATCAAGACTCTGAAAGAGAAGATGATGACCGGAAGTAGAAAGCCCCAAAAATCCCTTTCCTTTCGCGCGATGCCGACTGTGGAAACCCTAGCTCTAACGGAACTCCCGAAAGGGGCTTAAGTTTAAAAATAGGGGACCACACAGAGAGCGATGGTGAGGCCTCGCTGACGGTGATGTTAAGCCAAACCGAAAACGGAAGAAGAAAAGAACTCGACCACGAGGACTCGCTGACGGTGGTGGTGAAAGTGAAATACAGAGCCGAGAACACACGAGTAACACCCCCCCCCCCCCCCTTTTTTTTAATTTTTTATTTTGAAATATTATCTCCACTGACTGATCATAGTATCAGAAATATTTAGGATACAGAACATACGCCAATTGATTTTCTCAGAGCAAGAAAACGAATTGACTCAAGTGGTTTTGTCATTATATCAGCCAATTGAGATTATCAATGGAAATATATTCGAACTCGATGGTTTTCTCTTCAACTAACTCTCGAATGAAATGATGTCTAATGTCTATATGTTTGGTTCGAGAGTGCTGGACACGGTTCTTAGAGATATTTATGGCACTTGTATTATCACAATGGAGAGTCATTGTTCCTCCTTTCATGCCATAGTCGACGAGCATTTGTCTCATCCAGACAAGTTGAATACAGCAACTTACTGTGGCTATGTATTCAGCCTCTGCAGTAGAAAAGGATACTGAAGATTGTTTTCGACTATGCCAAGCAATCAGACAGTTTCCAATGTAAAAACAACCCCCACTTGTAAATTTTCTATCGTCTAAGTTTCCTGCCCAGTCTGCATCGGTGTACCCCGCAATATGAAACGATGTATCAAATGGGTACCAAATTCCATATAAACATGTTCCCGATACATACTTTATGATACGTTTTACTGCTTTTACGTGTGATTCTTTAGGATTGGCTTGGAACCGTGCACATGCACCTACACTAAAAAGAAATATCGGGTCTACTCGCAGTCAAATACAGGAGACTACCTATCATGGTCCTGTACATGCTAGGATCAACATCTTTTCCGCTTTCATCTTTTGATAATTTAACAGTAGTACTCATGGGAGTGTTTGAGTGCTTACTACCTTCAAGTCCAAATCTTTTAACAAGATCTTTGGCATACTTGGATTGTGAAATGAATAATCCATCATTAAGTTGTTTTATTTGTAAACCAAGAAAATAATTTAGCTCTCCAACCATGCTCATTTCAAATTCAGATTTCATAAGATTGGAGAAACTAATAGCAGCTTGTTCATCAGTGGATCCAAACACAACATCATCCACATATATTTGAGCTATCAGTATAGCTTCAATGGATTTTCTAACAAACAGTGTTTTGTCGACACTTCCCCTTTGAAAATCATTATCCAATAAAAACTATGTAAGTCTTTCATACGAAGCCCGAGGAGCTTGTTTAAGGCCATACAATGCCTTCTTTAATTTGTAGATATGACTAGAGTGTTTGGGATCCATAAACCCTTTAGGCTGCTCTACATAGACTTCTTCATTTAATAAGCCATTCAAAAATGCACTCTTGACATCCATTTGAAAAAAGTTTAAATTTCAAAAAACATGCAATGGACCATAAAATACGTATAGAATCAAAACGTGCTACAGGTGCAAAAGTCTCATCAAAATCTATTCCCTCAATTTGTGTATACCCTTGAGCAACAAGACGGGCCTCATTACAAACTATTGTCCCATTTTCATCCATTTTATTTTTGTAGATCCATTTGGCATCTATTACATTTGTATTTTTTGGTCTTGGTACCAAATCTCATATGTCATTTCTTGTAAATTGAATCAGCTCTTCTTGCATAGCATTTACCCAATCTTCATCTAACAATGCTTCATCAATATTATTGGGTTCTAATTGTGAGGTGAAGCAAAAACAGCTAGATATATTTTCTAGTTGCTTCCTAGTTTTTACTCCCGTCATGGGATCCCCAATGATGTTTGACATAGGATGTTTTTTATTTGGTTTTAGTTCAATGGATGTCGAAGACGACGAAGGGGGATTGTCAATTTGATTTGAAGATTGATCCGCCTCATCTATGGGTTCATGTACAACTAAAGACTAGTCATCAATGGCTACATTAATAGATTCCATTATGGCACCGATTCTAAGATTTTTAACTCTATAGGCTCGGCTACTGTTAAAGTATCCTAGAAAAATTCCTTCATCACTTTTTGCATCGAATTTTCCTAAGCTTTCACGATCTCTAAGAATATGACATTTACTATAGAAAACCTTGAGATACGTACAATTTGGCTTCCTACCGGTCCACAATTCAAATGTTGTTTTATCTAAGCCAGCTCTTAGATAAATTCTATTTATGATATAACAAGCGGCATTTACAGCCTCGGCCGACAAATTTTTCGGTAATTTCTTACTATCTAGCATGACCGTGGCCATATCTTAGAGAACCCTATTTTTCCTTTCGGCCACCCCATTTTGTTGGGGTGTCTTAGGAGCTGAGAACTCATGATGTATACCATGTTTTTCACAATATTTTTGGAAACGGTGATTTTCAAATTCACCCTCATGATCACTTCTAATTCTATTAATGGGTGTTTGTTTTTCAATCACAATTCGTTTTGCAATAATTTTAAATTCATGATAAGCATCGGATTTTTCTCTAAGAAAATCTACCCATGTGTATCCAGTATAGTCATCAACAATAACCATGAAATACATCTTTCCTCCTACACTCATATTCTGCGTTGGTCCAACTAAATCCATATGTAGAAGCTCAAGGGGTCTAGCGGTAGTCACAAGATTAACTTTCTTATGGGCTGCTTTCACTTGTTTACCCTTTTGACACTCACCACAAAATGTTTGAGCTGATCTACTTATCTTGGGCAGTCCTTTAATGTGTTCACTCAATTTTGACAGATCTTTGAAATTTACATGTCGTAGTCTCTTATGCCATAACTCAGCTTCATTAAGTTTCGACAAGTTACAATGATTTTATTAGGAGTTGGACAATTTTCAAGAGCATAACACTGATCAAAAGTTTTCAACCCTTTAAGAACAGCTTCACCTTCATTGTTATAGATTTGACAGTCATTCTTACGGAAGGTAACATAATGGTCTTTCTCACATATTTGAGATATACTTAAGAGATTGTGTTTAAGACCATCAACTAAGAACACATCATCTAAGGTAAGGGAATCATTTAATTTTAAGGTCCCTTTCCCTACAATTTGAGCCAGATTTTCATCCCCAAAAGTAACCAAACCTCCATTGAAATATACAAGGTTGGACATATATGTTTTATCACCAGTCATGTGCCTTAAACAGCCACTATCAAGATACCATTTTGATTGGTTTTCAACCTTTAATGTTGTATATACAATTAGGCTTTTGTACTTGCGGACCCATTTCAATGTGGTTGTGTTTTTTAAATTTCTAGGGACAAATTCTTGAAGGTTATATCCGAATTTTCTGCTCATTCTTTCATTAATGTTTTGTTCAATTTTTTAGCCAAATTTTCACGGTAATGATACTCTTTTTTCTTTTTCATATATTTGCACTTCAAATTTTTTCTGATTTGCTTTTACCTATAAGTTTCTTTTACTAAGTTTGCATTCAAATCTGAAGTGTCCCCTTTTAGCACAGTAAAAACAAGTAATATTTGACGGTCTAGAAGATTGACCTTTAACAAATACGGTTTTGTTCACTGTTTTTACATTGTCTTGATTGTATCCAAGACCAGTCTTGTTTTACCCGATTTTAGTAATCTTTCTAATTTACATTGTCCTTGGGTAAACTTATTTTCAAAATGGAGTTTATGATTATTAAAACTATTTATTTTAGAATGAGCATTGATAATTTCTTCTGATAAGATACTTCTAATATCTTCTAATTTTTTAATATCATTCTCATACTTTCTCAACTTATCTTTTAACTCATTTTGAACTTATTTTAATTTAACATTTTCTTCATTTATAGTTTTTAGAGTTCTTACAAGATTTTCATTTATTCATCTTTCTTCTTCTAACTGGCTTATGAAATTCACATTTTCAAATTTTCTTTTACTTAATTTCTTAGCCAGTTTTTGACTCTCCAGAAAAAGGGAGTCATAGGCCTCTTGAAGATCATCATCTTCATCATTTTCTGACTCACTTTCTGAGTCACTTTTAATAGTTGTTATAGAGGCTATAAACCCTTTTAGATCTTCAGATTTATCTTTAGTTGATTCATCGGAATCACTTTCCGATTCAGAGGTGTTTTCATAAGTTCCTGTCAAGGCTTTCTTATTTCTTTTTGAAGGACATTCAACAGCAAAATGTCCTTGAGCTCCACAATTATAACATTTTTTGTACTTTGTCTTTGTCTCTTCCTTTTTCTTTTAATGCATTAAATCTGTTAGTATCTTTTATTGTATTGAATCTGTTGGTATTTTTATCCCTTGGTTCACTTCTTTTAAAGCTTTTAAACTTATTCCTTTTATTAAAGTTTCTTAAGAATTTTTTTAGCTAATAAGGCAATATCATCTTCACTGTCAGATTCAGATTTTTCCTCTTTAAGTTTCTCAATGTTTGATGATGACTTTAAAACAACAGACTTCTTTTTAGGTATTTCATCTTCAAAATGAAATTCATAAGTTTGAAGGGATCCTACTAGGTCATCAATTTTCATAATAATACATCTTTATACTCTTCAATAGCTGCTACCTTAGGTTTAAATCTCTTGGGGGATTTCTATGTACCATGGTACAAACTTTAGATTCAAGAATTATTTCTCGTAAGGCCCACATAAAATTTACAATATCACTTAGCTTAGAGTAAAATTCCATAAACATCTCACTTTCATCCATTCGTATGTTATCAAATTTAGATTGGAGAATTTGCAGTTTAGACCTTTTAACAAGAGAATTACCCTCATGTATTCTTTCTAAGATATCCCAAGCATCTTTAGCTGTTAAACAAGTCATGATACGTTTAAACTCATCAGGTGAGACAACATAGTTAATGGCGTTCAACGCCTTTCCATTTGCTATGTATAACATTTTTTCCATGTCTGTCAAGTGAAATAGTCTTTCAGTTTGGTACCAATAACTTGTTTTACAGATTTTTCAGTTTCATCTCTAGTAGGTTTTTCTATGATTTCCTCAATCGGTGGTTCCCAACCTCTTACTATTGATTCCCAAACAGCTCCATCTAGTGATATAAAAAAGCTTTTCATTTTTGCCTTCCAAGAGGCATAGTTGGAGCCATCAAAATATGGAGGTTTAGAAACAGGTTGACTATCACCTTTGTGCATGATTCTAGTAAAAAGATCAACTCGGACGGTTAAGTCCAACTCAGAGTAACCGAGCTCATGATACCAATTGAAATTCCGTTACTAGAGTAATGCACGACCTAGAGGGGGGTGAATAGGTCGGTTTTCAATTTTAATTCCCTTTTAAAATTGTCCGAACCGATTTATACTTTAAGTAAATAAAATATTCAATCCAAGCATTCAATCACATATAACACAAATAATATTTTATAGTGGTTCGGTTTCAACAAACCTACATCCACTGTCACACCCAAATAGTACAACCTAGTTTTTTATAGAGGTTCAACCCAATTGGTCTAATCCTCTACACCTATTTTTTAGAGTGGTTCGAACACACTGTTCTAATCCACTTTACAATGTTTAAAATAAAACGAAGAAGAAAACTTGCCTTAGGCCTTAACCGTTTTCCTTTAAACTCTTTCTTCTTTACTGAACCTGTGTGCTCCTTCCATCGAATCAGCATCATCAACATATTTATTGGCACAGCAGTAGGACTTGGGTATGACTGGTTTTAGTCCTATATGAACACCTTACTCTTCATCAGGATTGGGGTTTTGATTCCCCAAACATCCACTAAAGAGGATGATGAAGAAGGTGTCTAGAGGGAAGGCCGACTGATCACACACTGTAATCTTGTTCCTCGTTTTCTCTGTGTATCTGCGGTCCCTCTAACAAAAGGCTTACTGTTATTTTATAAGACATATTAAGTTCTGCAGTAAGTCACGCCTGCGAGGCCTCGCCGCTTCCAATGAGACCTCGCCAACGATAAGTCTGCAAGGACAGCACATATGTGTAGTTTAATCTATCAGACATAATCCAGCCAGATACCAGCCACCTCATATCCACCATGCATGATTTGCAATTCATTTATCTTAGTCATTAATCAAGGATTAGATGGAAGATTGCAAGATGGTTTACAACTCATGGAGGAGCCTTTCCATACTTGTCATGGACAGCTCCCCCAGGGTATTCAAATTCAAATTTGAGGTGGCAGTATCTCACCATGTGGATAAATTTATTTACCATAATAAGCTTCCAATCAATTTACCATAATTATCCATCTCACCATGTAGATAAATTTATTTACCATAATAAGCTTCAAATCAATTTACCATAATTACCTCTCAATTAAGCAGACACACATTTTAACTTTCTAAATCTGTAAGAGACTGAGTCAGCTCGACACAGGGTCAGCTAGACTCAACTCAGCTCAGCATAACTGGCTGTAAGGCCTCAGCAGAGCGCATGAGGCCTCGAGGCTGAAAGTCACTTATTCACTTTATTTTCCAATTGACTTCTAAGGTATTCAACTTAGCCTAAGGTCTCCTACGGTTCACTTACCTGTGTGCCAATACTATATTTGGTATAGGCGCTTCAACTTCATAGTAGATCTTCTTATTCATCCAAGGCAAGTCAAACTGAATCACGTAATTGACAATAAGGGTGACTCGGACGAACAAGGGCACTTACACCATGTTCACTTAATGGCATAAACCACGATCAAATTGAGCTTCAACAACCCTATATCTGGCAATTCTCAACAGGCAGCAACACTGGGAATGCAGACGCAAACGCCAATCTCGGAGGAAGTCTAGTCTGGATAACCCTCTAAAACTCCTCGAAAGATGAAACTCATGAAATAACCTTATGCACAATCAACATGATTACTTGGGAAATAATTTTGCCCTTCAGTCCCCAAAGCCTAACATCCTCACGAAGAATGGGCAGAATGTCTCGTGGAAAGTACCTTGCCAACAGAGATCCCTCCTATTACTATTTCAGGTAGCATCCTTAATGTTAAATGTTTGCTTTTTGGTGTTTATCTCAATATAGGGCACACCCTTATCCCTTTTATTTCAATAGAATCTTTGTTACAAGTCCAAAAGGCCAAAGTTATAACATAATCACAACGTCATTGATATATCAATGACTTCTAAGAATGCTTGACATGAGATAAAGATAGAAGTAAAGATTAGTTTGAATCTAGAAAGACAGTCCTCAAAGTAAAACATACCCTTGCCATCTATCTTTGTCCAAATCAATGTCCTTTGTAAAGCCCTATCGTCATTGAATGAGAGATTGTATATCAGTCAAAAGATACAGTGCAATGTTGGAAGAAAGCAAACTACAGATACTCTATGGTTAAGATAAAAGTAAAAGAGAAACAAAATTACATGGCACCTTCCATGCCATTCACCATAGAGGAGGACAATGGTAACTTTCCGTGGAAAGGTAACAAATGCACACAAACCAAGGCTAGAAGCTTCCATTAAGTATAAATTACCAATTTAACAACAGCCAAAAGTATAATCCATGCATCTTTTTTATTTTGTCTGTAGGTGACTGAAATTGCGACAGCTACTTCCCATAGAGAGAGAGAGAGAGAGAGAGAGAGCTCTAAGATAAAAATGTAAAAGATGAAAAAGAACCAAAAAAAAAAAAACACATCCCTTCCATCTCCACCCATACCCCTACTCCATGGGGCCAAAAAATTATTAAAGAAATTAATAGAATTAAGAATGTTTATGATCCATCAAGAACATGTAAACCATGCCTGCTATTTGCTTAGCTAATGTATACGCCTCATCAATGACACAACTTAAAAAATATTATCACCGGTATCTATGACAGGGGACCAAAGAAAATGCTCATGCTTTCTCTTGCTTTATTTAATTGCCCAGTCAAAATCTTTTTATTTTTCCAGTTTAAGTAAAATAATTCCAGGATGAACTTTAGACGCCTTCGCACATGGCAAAAGCAAATTTAAAAGAGAAATACAAAGAAAAAGAAAGGAGAAAAAAGAGTAAATAAAACCTGCTTTATGAAGTAACCAACAGCATTGTTGTCTGCATAAGTTAGGAAGTGAGTTAGCCCATCGACATCACGAGCATGCTGCTTTAAGTGATTCATCAGTCTTGTGCCATAGCCTTTGACTTGTTCATCAGCAGTGATAGCACAAAAGGCAATCTCCCCAAATCTTTGGCTGTTCCAAGGATTATGCATCAAAACACATATTCATAGGAAACAAACACAAAGATGAGAACAAAATTACAAAATCAAAGAGGATGTAAGTCCTAATTGATAAAGTACATCTTTTTAAGATATATCTGTTCTCAAACATTAAGAATATTATACCAAATGGTATTCCTATTATTCAAATAAAGAAAATGGAATTGCAACTACAGGTGTCTATCAGACTGGATGGTGAGAAAATGAGGGAACAAATATGAGGACGGATGGCGATAACAGTAGCTCCAAGACAAGGAAAGCTATAGAAAGGAATAAAAAGTAGTAGAAGCCATGGATGAGTGTCAAAAAGTGGTAACCAAGTCAATGGTGTCAGAAAGAAGCAAAAGACAGACCTCCAAAACATTCAACGAGAGGTATGGATAGCTAGAAAGTTGTATTTGACTATCGATGGACGAATACGTGTCAAAAGGAGCCTAATGCAGTTGGGACAAAAAGATATTCTCCAATAAATGTGCACAAAGAAGGAATTACTGTTAACCTCTGTCTCATGAAGATGTCTGGAGAATTTGTAGTAAGCCTGATTGGAAGGAAGCAAAGGAATTACTATCAATAAAAGAAAGCATCAGCTGAAGTGGCACCTCCCTTTGAATCCTTACGTGGCAAAAAGATAGAGACAACTGGAAAGGATGACACAATCTATTCACTTCCATTTTGATGTTTATTTCCATAAAGGAATGCTTTAGATTTCTTTTCGGTGCAATGGAATGCTTTGTTGTCATGCTTTCTTTCGTTCTTTCTTTCTGTTTCTCTTTTTCCCCGAGGGACAGTATACGTAATGGTCATATAAGCTAGTGTATCAATTTCCTTGAGATTTTTTCCTTTTTATTCATGTAAGGCAGTTGACTGCTTGGGTTTTTTCTTCTACTCTTCATGAATTTCTCTATTTTCATCAAATTAAAAGGAATACAGGGATTTTATGGAAAACCCAAGGACTCAAAATCAGGAATGACCTGGTGTACTAGGTGGTGTCCAGACAAAGATCCTTATTTCCAATTTTGTGATATTTGGCCAATAGAGAGAAGATATCTTTCAACTTCACCACTGGATTGGAAACAACCCAATACATTTTATCGAGACTCCGCCAGGGACCTGAAGAAAAGGGACATACAAGGAATAGCAGTGAAGCACCTGTTTTCATTGTGTAAAGAGTTTGAAGGTTTTTCTATGGCAGATTCCTTCCTGTCTCGGGAGAGGAGCTTGAGAAGCAATAGGAGCAAGAGTGTCATTAAGGAATTTTGGACTAAACCTATCTTGGGTTTGAGTAAACTTAATGTAGATGGAGCAGTTAGAGGTAAACCTGGCCCGGCAGGCATTGGTAGTCTGGTCTACAATGATAAAGGAGAGATGAACTTGTTTTTGTTGAATCTGTAGGGATAATGGAATCTAACAAGGTGGAATTGCTAGCAATTAGCAATGTCACAAATACCGCATTAGGAGATAATTTCAAATTTACAACGTTTTTATCGGCAAAATACCATTACTGCATTAATAACGTGTATTTATCGGTGTTGCCGTAAATTCCCGTTAAAAACGTTACGAATGGTACGCAGGATATTTATTGAACTGTATTCTAATATATTGCTTGTTCTGAATTGGTAGTTAGTTGTTCATGAATTATTAAGATTTTTATTTATTATATTTTAAATGTTATATTTTCCGTGAGATTTTCCCTTTAATTTTCCAGTAAAACCCCAAGAATTTGTAAATATCCCGATAATACCAATCACTATTCTAATATATCCCGATAATACCAATCACTATTAATATCCCGAGAACGGTATTTGTGATAATGGCAATTAGGAGTGCATTGTATCTTTCAAACAGGCATGGGACTGAGAATCTAATTAACGAATGTGATTCTGTAAATGCCCAAACTTGGAGGTTGATTTATATTGCTAGGGACATTAGAAAGGTCAGTAGAAATAGAGTTATTCAATTCAGGCATGTCAGGTGTTTAGCTAATTATGTGGCAGACTTCTTGGAAAAAGTCGGGGTGGAAAAGCAAGATGTGTTTTTGAAGTTTTTATAATTGGAGGCTTTTGTATGTTTCGTATGGGGATGTATGAGGCTTGGGGTTTTTTTTTTCCTATTAATTATGCATGTCTATTAAGGAATTTGTTTGCTTTGTTTGTCGTTTAATTTTGTTCTTGATGGCTCTTGTATAGCTCTCTTATAATGAGCATCCAATCTATGTATTCTCTTTTTCTTTAATAATACCATTTTTGTCTCTATTTCAAAAAAAAAAGTCTTTACATGACCTGAAGAATATTAAGTCGTCTTTACCATTTCAAATACATATATATGTGTGTGTGTGTGTGTGTGTGTGTGTGTATATATATATAATAAAGTTATCTTTAAATTTTTCCCTCAAACCCATTCCACACTTCTACACAACCCCTCTTTCAACACCCCTTCCCCACTTTATCCATGAAAATGATGCAAGTGAAACCCAAAAACTTCTTAACATGAAGCAAGCAAATGCTACATATTATGCAAAAGCAAAGACCGTATATATAGTTGGCTCATGGTCAAATAGAAGAAGGAGTAATTAAATTTAGTTCCAAATTATCCACGGGTGACTTCAGAATCATGTTCTTCCCATGCAACGACAAGTAAACAAGCATGAAGAAACAAATGGATTACATAATATAACCATCTAATATACCTGATGTATGGGCGGTATGTTATGCCACCAACAACCTGGTTATGCCTGATTACCATCATAGATTTGTGGCTTCTGCAAACATTTAGACACATAACCAATGCATATAAAGAACTTCAATAACAACAATGAAGTAAAATACATGGGTGGCAAAATCCATCATAAGTATACCTTTCAAAAAAAAAATCCATAATAAGTATCAAAGATGCACCACTATCTATAATATAACTAATCTTTACTGAAGGCTTAAGTCATGAGGTGGTCTTAACCAAATAGTAGTTGGCTTCTTTGAAAAGCATAGTAGTCAAGGTGCAAGGTACAAGGTGCACTTAAGGCGTATAAGGGGGTCCTAGAGCCTAAGGCGCTGGCTTTTCATTCGAGGAATACTTTTCTTATATATTTTTAAATATGTGTATTTATTTAATTATTAATTCTTGCACTAATGTAAATATAATGCAATTGTTTACAACTATCCTAAAATATCAATGACAAATCGATTATCTTTTCAACCCATCATCAGCTAAACAATGCAATATATGTACTATAAAGAAAATGCATTAAATTTAGAAGCACAAGTACATATTATAAGAAATCAATGACAAAAGCCTAGTGCATAGAACCAACTAATAAAAAGTCAAAATCATAAATAAAAGAAAAGGGATAGGTGTTTGTACCACAAGATTCATCCACCACAATCCAGTCAAAAGAGATTCATCTCAAAAAAAAAACCATAACATTCATTCAGTAAATCCTTCATACTCACCATCATCATCATTGCCAATATAACTATTAGACATTCATATCCTCAATGTTCTCCGCATTTTCACCCTTAGAGGAAAACAGTATTTTAATACATGTATTTTAGTACCAAAAATGAAAAGACGGTAAAAGGTGCAAGGCTCAAGGAACACACCTTTTATAAAACGTGTCTACACCTCACGTAGCCTTGTTTAGGCATTGACCCCCTTGACTACTATGTTGAAAAGAAGTTGGGACTTTTTTTTGAATGACAGTACTTGATTATTTTTAAATAGTAATTGATCATAACAATTAGCATAAATAAATTAAATTCTACTTAGAGCAACAGAGCCTTAGTTGCTGAAGTCATGGGAAGGAGAGGTTATGTTCAAGTCACACGGATATGAAAGAGCAAAAGGAAATTATTTTATGACTCAAGAATCTAAGATACCAAATTAGGAGCAGCACCAAATTCAGAAGACTAATGCAATTAAAGGATGAAAGAAGGTAGAGGAAACTGCAGAATCAATGCTGAAGAGAAGATTGATTTGTCACCATTTCAAAAATAATAACCAATCCATCTCTAATCCAAGTTTCACCCTTTCACCAAATCCAAATCTTTGGCTTTCAACTTCAATTTACTCAATGCTTCTTGCACCATTGCAAATATAAAAAGAGATGGTGGACTAACCTGTCTGATACCCCACAACGCCTAGATTAGAGACATAGGTGCTCCATCTACAAGAACTACAAATGAAGTATAGATAATGCACATCCACGTCCATGTCCACCTCATTTCTCCCCAAAAACCATTATTTTGGACATGTAGTCAACTAAGCTCCATTGAACATGATCATAATCTTTTTTCGAAATTAATCTTTAATAGACCCCATTTTCCTTTTTCATTGCATGGATCAAACTCACTAGCAATCAACACCCAATCAAGTATTTGCTTGTCCTCCAAAATGCTCCCTAAATCTCAATGATAACATTCCTAAGCACTAGAGTTAACTTTCTAGCCGACAATGTAGGCAATATCTTAAAAACTCAACCCACCAAATTTGTGGGTCTAGATTATGTTGGTTTTGTTACATCTTCCCTCTTGGAACCAAGGTGATGTATGTTACAATTTCTTAGGGTATGTCAAGATAGATAATGCTTATGTCATACAATTTGATTGTTTCCTAAAGAAGGTATTATAATTTCTTAAGATTGGATTGTATAAATCAATATACATCTAGATTTACCTATTCATTCTATATATTTACATATAAAAGTTTTATAGTAACCTTTTTTATTTATCATAGTATGTAGAGTCACTGATCTATAGATTATTTTTCTTCTTAGAAGTTGCCAATGTCATCTTGTAATTGTCCATCGTCAGCGTCTTGGTGGGGCTTGGGATCTCAATCTGATGTTAAGCATGGATATCCCTTTTTTTCTGGAACAATAACAAGAAATTGTATCAATAAAATGAATACAAAAGAAAACAATAAGACCTGTAGTATAAAAGAGGCACCAGGGGAAGACAAATGACCCCAATACAACCAAAGACCACAACCCCGCATAAAACAATAGCAAAAATCACATGAAACCTACAAAGTCATCCCTTCTGTCTACTCCAGTTTTAGCCAAAAAAGAAACCACCCCATTGACCGAGTGTTTGACATGACTGAAAACCACCTATTTTCCAATGCAAAGACCTCTAATCTGTCTCACCATCAGGATTAGTTTCCAAGGTGGTCTTTTTCTACCACTGGCCCATTTGATAGCATTAGATGAGTCTCCCTTGACCAGTAACCACCCTAGACCGTGACTAATCCATAATTCCAATGCTCGTTCAATAGTCAGTAACTCTACCTCGTTAGAATCTCTAATACCCACTAACACTGACAAATAAAACACAATCTCTCCTCTCATTATGGACAACTCCCCATACCCCATCGGACCAAGTTTACCCCTACCCACCCCGTCAATATTAAATTTGAACATTCCTCTTGAGAAGGGGACCATGATTCCACAATTTTCCTTTTATCTCTACTCCCCCCATACAACCCTCCTGTGACAAGCAGAAGTCCTTCATAGGCAGCCCACCAAACTCTTTACTCATCGATAACCACCCCAATGTATTTTCTTTTTATTTTCCCTGTTTTTGTTTCGGTCTAATCCCGTTAGACCATTTCCTCTTGTTTTTGTACTTCTCTTTCTTTAATATATTTCTTTTCGTTACTGCTCAAAAAAAAAAAAAAAAACCACCCCAACAATCTCAATCTAGTGCATTCAAAGACCTTCTTGATCCCACCTATCCTACATTCAAAAATTCTAGAATTTCCCTCCTTCCTAATTGAACACATACTGCAGCTAGGGTTGTTTACCAAGCGCATCTCTTCTTTCCTAAAGGGACAAAAACCCCACTCCTCCACCACTTTCCACAAAGAAAGACTCACCTGATACGAGGAAGAAGAAATAGGAGGAGAAGAGGAAGAATAAGAATTGGGAGGAGAATAGTTCTTGTGTTCTCACTTTCAGCAGAAGATGATACAATATATAGCATACAAGGAGCCAATTTAAGCTCAGAAAAAGGAAATAAAATAAATCTACAATCACATCCTAAGTCAAACCCATGTGCAAATTGTGTAATAATACAAGTGTATACAACGGTAATTATCTCCTACAACACAACCAACAATTCATCAAACCCAAGAATCTTTGTCACAGATCTCTTGCAAAAGGACATTCACAGAAGAGGTGGTCCACATTCTCCTCGTCACCACATAAAAAGCATGAAAAAATCAGCTTCCATGGGCAATGAGCCCCAATGTCTTAGACCACACCTTGTAAGGATTTTACTTTTAGAGCACACCAAAGGAAGAGTTAGACCCTCAGAGGGGCTTTTCCCTTTCAAGCTCAATTCCAAGGATATCTTCAAGCATTTTATTCTGAGTAATGTACACATTTTCTGAGTATTTTATTCTGAGTAGTGCACACATTTCAATGGTGTAGCGGACTTCTTTGCAAAGTCAAGATTGACAACTCCATGTCAGGCGTCTTTCTTCTACGAGATTGGAGGAGTCAAAGCAGGGACGGGGTTTAGATGATTGTATTCTGGTTTCTTGATTTGTCATTAGTTGTGCTATTACTTTTCAGCTGTATTGTAGTTATCCTTTCACTTTATTGTTCTGATGCTTTTTGCGGTCTACTCCTTCTAGACCCTTTTCTATTGAGGTACTTGTATTCTTTACCTATTTGAATGAAATATTCCTGTTACCGCTCAAAAGAAAAAAGAGTAGTGCACACATTTCTTGGGAATATTTTGCACCTCCAAGACAATGAAAATTACCATTTTATTCTGCACAAGATGCTGCTGCAGAAACTTCACATTACAGCCTTACATCTTGTAGGATTTCTGGAGTCCACACTGGACCAGTTTTCAATCTGTGGCAATCACACCCAAACTGGTTTGTTCCAACATATTCTGTAACATTCAGATTTTTCTTTCATTACAACAGTAAGGGTTGTTTTGAGGGTTTAATTGGCCAATCCACTGTGGGACCCACTCGACCAGTGATCAGATTTTTGTGTGGCCCACTATTGCATCCCATGTTTGTGAATCAAGGTAATGAGGGAGGTTGTTTAGGGCATTGAGTTTCTACTAGGGGCAACCTTCTCTCCTATGCTTATGAGGGCTGCTGCAAACCCTAATACCCAAGATCTTGTTTGCTATCTAGAATGATAAAGAATTATTGACAATAAGAATGATTCTAAGAAAGAATGATTCTGAAAAACTGATTCAGAATAGATTTGGTTCTTATCCCCCCACCCCTACCCTTTTGAGTCTCCTTTAGAAAGAGGTATTGTTTTCATTATGAATGAGAACATTTTCATTCCATCTTGAATAGCCTACTAAACAAGCCGTAATGATTGTTCAGACAAATCATCAGGTTTGATTGTTTGCTGGCCAGTTTTTATAAGGGATTGAATGACACAGTCCCAACTGCTTAATAAGGCATATATAATAAATGTTAATGGGACTTTGTCAATTAGGTCCTACCACTTTTTGCTGAGTGGATCCTCCCACCTAAATTCCACTTACAAGGTGTGAAATTATGACTTTATTGTCCAAGGTTCTTGCATTTGTCTGGTCAACTTTACAAGGATTTAATGATTGATGAGGAGAAAATTTTGAAAATGACTATTGTAAACAATACATGCCTTTTGGACCTAAGGGAAATAGGATTAATAAATAGTTGTTTCTCTAGTGTTATGTGATTCAAAAGGTATGGACAAAATCTTATCATGGTCTGATATATCATGGAAGCCTCTTATTGTATCCCAAATCATTTCATGTGTTAACCTTTGCTTTAAAAATGATAGAAGAAAGAGAGTCCATTTTCTCTCATGGTTGGGTATCAGTCTACTGGAAAAGGCAGTGACAGATGCTTCAGAAATGAAACAAAAAAAAAAATTGGTGAAGTGATAACTATTACCTAGTACCAAACGATGCTTGGGATGCGACTTTAACAAGGACTTCAAAGGAGCGATTGTGAGGGAGACCATTAAAGAATCAAATGGCTCTCATCTCAATGCAAGGCCGATAAATCATTGTTCTCCAAACAAAACTTAGTTGTCAACGACGTTTTTGCGATTTAAATAAGCCAACAAGATTGATTGGTCTCATCATGGTGGGTTTCAAACGTGTAATTATTATCCATAAACTATCCATTTTCATAAAGATAATAGGACGTCAATGAGGAGTTTATCAACATTGCTTGTAGCTTCAATATCATCTTGAACCATGTGTTGCATGATATTAATGGAAGCAGAGTCGCAAATACCTTGAAGCTACTTGCTAATCCTACCTCGGCTATGCCTTTTAGTTTTTGGGTCCTATGCCTTTTGTTCATACCGTTAATTGTTTTCCCTTCAAAAAGAATATCAGCCATTTTCCCCTTCAAAATTAATCAGCTTATTCTAGCTCTGTTGTATAGTTACATTTTTGCACTTTCATGCTTTTCGTTTACCTTTAGGGTCCTCTCTCCTAATAACATCATCACCCTCTTTCAATAAATTTTGGTTTTGATTGAGTCGTTGGATTAGATTCCTTTCTAGGGCAGGGGCGCACTCAAAAGTGGCAAACATACAATGAAAGACCACTCCTCTGTTATCAAGATTTGATTAGGAAGGTAGCGTAGGTAAAAATGTGACACAAGACAAGTTCTTATATCAAATTTGACGAGGGATAAGCTCTGATACCAAATCTGATGCAGAACATATCAAAATATTGGAAACCCTAGATCTAAATGCCGAATGGATGCTATTACGAGAATGCAAAATATGTGTGGTGAATCTTAAAATGACATGCAACCTATAACCATCATTCACATAAGATGTTACAGAGAAAAATTATATTAAGATAAAACAAAAACTAAGGTCAATTCAGACTAACAATTAATCAAAGAGATACAAAAAAAAATGGCACCCACAAATAAAGCCATCAAGGTTGTATTGTTGGCCTTTAATGCAAAATCTCTCAAATAACTAATTAAATCATACCAAATCATGTCCTAGGTCTTCTAAATTTTAAAAATCAATCGCCCAAGGGATGAAATTGTTGGGACTGGCTTCTAGCCCAAAAGACTAGCGTGGTAGATTGGGATATCCAGCCCCATATAAGTCCTTATATTTTTCTCCCTCTCACTGATGTGGGACTCGTTCGTAACCCAATAATCCCCCCTTCGAACGAGGCTCTTTGGCGGATTGAACGTCGCCAACTATCCCGTCCGGCTAAGGGATCCCTAAGTCCACATGCAGTGGCTTGGGGAACCTGTCTTTGATACCACTATTGGGACTGGGCTTCCAACCCAAAAGACTAGCTTGATAGGTGGAGATAGCCAGCCCCATATAAGTCCTTATATTTTTCTCCCACTCACCGATGTGGGACTCGTTCGTACCCCAACAGAAATAAGGCTATGGAATCACAAGGGTTTGCCAAAGGAATTAGGGTTTGTTATTTTTTTTAATTTTCAATCAAAACAATATCTAAAATAAGTTCATACAATAGATTAGGATTAGATTTACAGGTCTAAGATAGGGACCCAGACGTTGGGGTACAAAATAGAGCAAAAACAGGGCCAAAAGGGGCTTGTCCATACAGCCATATATGGACATCTGTATGGATTGGTGAATCACGACGAGGTTTTGGGAGCTGATGGTGGGGTTAGGTCGTAGTTTGACTAGGGCTAGGTTTTGGATGAAAAAAGACAAATAAAGTATACAAAGAGGGAAAAAGTAGGGAAGAAAAAAGAGGAGAAAAGGGAAGGGAAGAAAAAGAGAGAGAGAAGAGAGAAAAGGAAAAAGGAGGATGAGGATTTTTAATCTTGAGTCACACAATGTTCCTTGATCTCAAACCAAAGAGGCAAGAGGAGTCGCACCTAATTTTCCGATGGAAAAAACTTGAATTTCTTCATCGATTCATTCATTCATCATCTTTCTTAAAAGTGTCTATTACAACTATAAAAACTCCAGATGACTTTGAATTTTCTTTTCGTTTCCTTGAGTTCATTACTCCTGAACCCATGTTTTTCTCTTTTCCCTTTGTACATTCTTTCTCTTTTAATGAAAATCATGTTACTACTAAAAAAAAAAACTATAAAAACTCCAGACACGTGAATTAAGGCACACATGATGACAATCTAAAACCATAAATAAAAAAAATGTCTCAACAATCTTAAACCACATATAAACTACACAATATAACACTAATAAAATATGATAAAGACAAACTCCCGGATGGTGCTAGATCAATGGCTAGATTGGTCCAATCCACCAATGAACGACTCAGATGATGTAAATGGATGGATCGAGCCAAATCTTCACATTCATTGCTAAATCAACGCATGATTTGGGCTATCCATGGCTGGATCTATCTTTATCCATGGTCAGATATGTAGGGATTGCACAAAAATTCATCACCAACCATGATGAGGTGAAATTTAGATTCAATGCATCCTTCTTTGTTGGCATCCCATAATGTCCTCATCAAATTGCCTACATGTATAGGAAATCATAAATGCCTTTTGCTAGATATATTGGCTAACCCGGCATCAAGAATTGCCACTTCTACCCTTCATGTCATCCATAAGAGTTGACATCTCCAATATATTCCCACCATCCTAAATTAAAGGCCAACCATAGATTCATAGGATAAATGGCTTAGATGATGATGATGATGATGATGATGATGATTAATAGATCTCAAATTTTCAGAAAAAAAAGCATAACATATGTAGCTGGAATTCTAGCACTTGACATGCATGATTAAAGCATAATACATGTCCCTATGCATACTTATCCATGTTTTATCAAAGATCCTAGCTTTGATCAGGAAGATATGGTAAGTTAAACCATTTGCCGATATAGGAAATGACAATGGCTTTTACCAAACAATACTGGCTAACCTTGGCATCAAGAATAGGGTTTCTAATGTAATTGATTTCGTGTAACTTCTTGTTATCTTCGGTGTATCCTTGGATAGGGTTTGCAATGTTTGTATTGTGATATAAGTCTCTTGTACCATCTAGATGGGTTTTTGTAGACTTCTTTTTTCATTATTTTCATTCTTGATTGTTACTACTTCAAAAAAAAATTCTTACTTGAATAATAAAAACGCCACCTTGGCATCAAAAACTGCCAATTCTGCCCTTCATCTCATCCATTAGGTTGACATTCTCATATATTTGCAACATCAATAAATCCCAACTTTTCAATAAAAATGTCAGATATGGTTGTGAATTCTAGCACCAAACATGGATAATTTAAGCCTAGTAAGTATTGTAAAGCGTACCTGTCCATGACGAGACGAACTATGTACTCCTTTGGCATATTAGGTAGTTGTCTAGCGAAGATATTCTTCAATCCTATCAACCTGCGACATACCCAAAAAAATAATAACAAAATATATATGGGTGAAGGATTTAATTTCATGAACATACAATTTTTTGGATCAAATGTAGCCACATCTCTCTACTTTGTCTACGTTAAAAGAGACAATTTTAGGTGACTAAAGAATGAATCTTAGTTGTTCATCCATTCAAAAATGAGATAATTGTATGGAAGTTAAACATAAAGAAAATTCATAAAAGTGGCGACAAATAAAAATAAGGATTTTAACACTAGATTTAATGAGTTGGATCGATTTATTACACTTTTGTCATATTAGTAATTAAAAATATATAAAATTCAACAAAAAAAAGAGAAACTAGGAAAAAAAGTCTTAAAAATGGCAAAAACTCATGAAAAAATAGAAAGAAATATGTTAGAATTGGAATTGGTGAGTTGAATTGATTCGTCACACTTTTGTTATGTCAATAATTAAAAAATATGTAAAATTTGTGTCAAAAAAAAAAAAAATAGAGAAAATTTGTGCAAAAAATGGAAGGACTGGGATTAGCTTTTGTGAGTTGGAAGAACTGGGGCCACCATTGTTATGACAATACCTAAAAATAAAGAAAATTCGTGCAATAAAAATAGAAGATAAGATTTATGAATCAATTTAGTGAAGTTAAAGATCAAAAGACTATACAAAAAGGGCATAATTGTTTTACTCAACGCCCTTTACAAGATTATGCCATATCCAACTTCTACATACTCTTAAGATATGAGTCCCCAAGGTTTCTTTAGATTGCTCCCATCAAGACTTGATCTTTTATTTTCGAGTATGTTTTGTCATTGCTCATCGATTTTGTGAATAGGTTACTTCATCCGTAATTTTGTGTTTTATAAATAGATTGCCAATTCAATATATTATGCATTTCAAGTTGATATTAAAAGTTCTAATTATTTAGTATATAATTGGACTTTTAAGTAGATATTTTTTCCTTGATTAATTATTTAATTACAAAATAAATCAATAGATTACATAACTAGTATATAAATTAATAAGGAAGCATTCAACCACACACACCATAAGGGGTTCTCAAAATAAGAGGTCCATGTGGGGCCCACATATAATCATGGGGGTAGGTGGGTTGGAAAGATCCATTCCATGATATGGTGCTTCTTAAAAAACAACATGAATGCCAAGAATGGACTCGATAGTTCTATTTCTGCCATCTATCACTTTTAGGAGGAAAATCAGGAGATTGCTTGAAGCCTTCGACAACTTTTATTTTCATCGATGTATTTTCTTCTTTGTTTTCTCATGTATTTTCTAGGTCTATCCCTTTTAGACCCCTCATTTTTTATTTCTTATTTTTTTGAGACGTAATAATTGTGGATTTTATTGATAGAAAAAGGTTATTACAAAGCATAACGAGGGGGGTCTAAAAGGGATAGACCTAGACAGAACACAAAAGAAAAAGAAAGAAGTACATCCATAGAACAATTTCAAGAATTTCTTCCTTAAAGATGAAAAACACCAAAAACAAAACTATCGACTTCCTTTTTCACTAAGCAATTTGCCACCCTGTTGGTTGTGTGACTGATCTGGGCAAAGGAGACATCCAGACTCAAAGTCATGGCCTTAATCTTCGTAACAATGGTAATCAGTCTCTAAGGGGGTTGCTTCAAGCCCCTTACCCGTTTTATTACATTTATTGAATCCCCTTCAATTACTAGTCTTCCAATACTAAGAAATCTAAGAGCTTGGTCAAATGGTCAAGGCTCTCCCAATACTAAGTAATTTTGCCTCATTTGAATTCTTGATCCCTACAGGTTCTGTGAACACCACTAAAATTAAGCCATTGTGATCCCTAAGGCTCCACCTATCCTTGTAGGTCCCAGTTTTCCTTTAGATGCCCCCTCTACATTAAATTTCTAAAAACCTTGTGGAGGTGACCATTTGACCAAGCTCCTAGATTTCTTAGGGAGACTTCTCATATAACGTTCCCATACCGAAAACAAGTCATTGACTCTGTCCTTAAACTCTTTGTCCAAATGGAGCCAAACATAGCCTCTATTTGGCTTTATGAAAAAGCTCGGTCACCTCAATGGATCTCGATTCAAAGATTTGTGTGTTTCTCTCCATCCAAATAGTCCAAAGAACGGTTGTCGGGATTGTAATCCACGCCACCCTCCTCCTACTATTAAATCCTGACATGGTCCATGATCCCAATAAATCATGACAAGAATTTGCAAGGACCCATCGTAGAATTTAACGATAAAAGAAAAGAGAAAAATAAGAAGAGATGGAGAATAATTATTTTTTGAATTGTATTGATCTCTTTTCCTCTTAGAGGATACAATGTTTAAATAGAAAATAGAGAGACAATTAAGGAAACCTAAAACTGAAATACACCTAGATGGCTAATCAATTACAATCAGTTACAAATCTACTGTGTTGACTTTCAGTATGCACTGTATCTAGACACATATGTGGGCCCCACAACACTCCCCCTCAAGCTGGTTCGAAGATGTCAAGTAGACCCAACTTGCTCACGACCAAATTGAGCTGAGTTCGGGGAACGGATTTTGTGAAAATATCTGTCAGCTGATCCTTAGACTTCAGATGAGGAGTAAAAAATCGTCCTTCTGAAATATGTTATCGAAGAAAGTGACAATCAACCTCAATGTGCTCTCATGAAAAACTGGATTGGAGGCGATGTGAATGGCTTCCTGATTGTCACAAAACATGATGAGTGGATCAGCAAGAGCAAACTCCAATTCAATAAGGAATTGGCGAAACCACAACAATTCAGAAGCAGCATTAGTCATGGCACGATATTCAGCCTCAGCACTGGAACGAGCGACAACGAACTGTTTCTTACTTCGTCAGGCAGCTAAATGAGAACCCAAGAAAACACAATAGCCAGAAGTGGAGCGGCGATCATCGGAAGAGCCGGCCCAATCAGCATCAGAATAACTGCGAACCGGACAAGTAAGCTAGTGTGCATAGAACAAGTCGCCATCGGGATGAGCATTAATATATCAAAGAATGCGGAACACGGCATGAAGGTGAGTGTCCCATGGTTCATGTATGAACTGACTGACGACGCCAACAACATAAGATAAGTCCGGTCTCGTAATGGTCAGATAGATGAGTTTGCCGACAAGTTTCTGATAAAAACTGGGTGTGTCAAGAGATTGCCATCAAAAGCAGATAACTTGGTGTTCACATCCAAAGGGGTATCCACAGGTTTGCATCCAAAATAGCATGCTTCCTCGAGGAGATCCAGGGCATACTTACGCTGAGAGAGATAAAGGTCACGAGAGGACCAAGCAACTTCAATCCCAAGAAAGTACTTAAGGGGCCCCCAATCCTTAATATCAAATGTCCGTTAAAGATATTGTTTGAAGGAAGAAATAGCTTCATCATTGTTACTGATGAGTACAGTATCATCAACATAAACCACCAAAATCATCACAACTGAGTAGATACGGTAGATAAAGACTGAATGATCTGACTGACATGGGGTGAAGCCATAAGGTAGCAAGGCACTGCTAAACTTCTCAAACAAGGCACGGGGAGACTGCTTAACACCATAGAGAGCCTTCTTGAGTCTGCAAACAGAATGAGGCTCCCCTTGCTTGACAAAGCCTGGAGGGAGAAGCATATAGACTTCTTCCTAAAGATCACCATGGAGAAACGCATTCTTCACATCTAATTGGTGCAGGGGCCAAGTATAAGTGGTTGCAAGGGAGAGCAAAATACGCACAAAGTTAATCTTGGCAACAGGTGAAAAAGTGTCCTGATAGTCAACTCCATAAGTCTGTGTGAAGCCTCTGGCTACTAGTCGTGCCTTATAACGTGCAATAGAGCCATCTGGATTATGCTTAAAGGCAAAAACCCATTTGCACCCAACTGGAGTCTTGCATGTGGGAAGAGAGACCATCTCCCATGAGCTGTTCTTCTCAAGAGCAGCTAACTCTTCATCTATGGCTGCTTTCCAGGTAGGATCTTTCAAGGTCGTGTCGATCCTCTTGGGTATCATAATGTTGTCCAATGCTGTGAGAAAACTATGATAGGAAGGTGAAACAGCATGTTATGAGAGAAAACGATCCATGGGATGGCTAATACAAGAGCGCTAACCTCTGCGAAGCGCAATAGGAAGATCAGACGAGGCAGAAATGGGTGGATCTGAAGCACTTGCAGATGGATGGGTGGAGCCAGCGGCAGATGGTACCTGAGACTGTTTGTGTTGGTACACCAGAAGAGGTTTAGGTAGACTTGGAGAAGGAAGATCTGCAAGTACAATGGGAAGAACAGGAGAAGTAGAAGATGTAAAGGAGGTCGAAAAATATGGGTCCCGCTCAAAAAAGATGACATCCATGGATATGTATTTTTCCCAGTAATAGGATCAAGGCACTTATATCCTCTGTGAAAAGATGAGAAAGTTTATGGCCAGAGAAATTGTAAACAAAACAAACACACCCAAAGACATGTAAGGGAATTTTAGGAATGGTTTAATGTAAGGACAAACGATCTATGGGTGACTGATTTTGTAAAATGCGAGAAGGCAGTCTATTAATGAGATAACAAGCAGTTCACACTGCTTTTGGCCAATAGGAGGATAGGACATACATGGTAAAAAGAAAAGACCTAGCAATCTCAAAAAGATGACGGTTATTTCGTTCAGCTATGCCATTCTATTGAGGTGTAGAAGGACAAGAGAACTAAGAATCGATGTCATGTTTTTGCAGAAAAAGAAGAAAGAAGTGTGACAAATATTCTCCCCCATTATCACTCCTTAAAACTTAAATTTTACACCCAAATTGATTTTGAACCCACTGGTAAAAATGTTGGAAGCGATCAAAAACCTCAGATTTTTGTTTCATCAAATAGATCCACATCATGCGAGAGCAATCATCAATAAAGGTAACAAAAGAATTAAAACCAGTGCGAAAAACAGTTGGAGATTTCCAAACATCAGAATGAATGAGTGAAAATAAAGTGGATGAACATTTATTCATAGATGGAGGAAATTGATGTCTAACATGCTTGCCATATTGGCAATGTTCATAATCAAAATGAAAAAACGATAAACTAGGAACAAGCTGTTTAAGAACAGAATCTACAGGATGTCCAAGAAGACAATGCCACAGCCATACATCTGAAGAAGAAGAGGTCGAACAGGCTTCGGAGCTGCTATGACGAGAGTCAAGAAGATAGAGACCACCTGTTTCACGACCACCGCCCAACACCTACTTCATGGTCAGATCCTGGAAAACAAAGTTGTAGGGAAAGAATGTGACTGAGCAATTCAAATATTTAGTCAAGGCACTAACATATAATAGATAACAAATTGCTGGAGAGATTTGGAACATGCAAAACCGAGGGAACGTCTAAATGAAGAGAAACGGGAACAATCCCTTTCCCAACAATATCAGTGTATGAGCCATTGGCTAATTTAACCTTACCACAAGAAATAGGAGAAAGGGAAGAGAAGAGGGTGGACCTACCAGCCATATGGTCAGTAGCAACAGAATCAACAATCCAAGAGTGATGAAAGGCATGATGGGCAGATGATTCAGTACCTGAAGTAGAGGAGACAACATTGGAGACCTGAAATGGCTGAAGGCGGGCCGCTCCAGTTGTTGCAGTATGAAGTTGAGGTCATGTTGAGTCACAGGGACAATATCATGATCCACATCAGAGGAAGGAGCAGTAGGTGCAGTGGAGAGATTGACCTGCTTAGGTCGCCCACGTAACCTGTAGCAAGAGTCAATATTGTGGTTATTCATCTTACAATAGGTGCAGAACCGGGTCCCCTTCTTTCGTGGGCCTTTGGTGTCTTTTTGAGAATCAATAGAAAGATCCCTGCCATGGGAAGCTGGAAGCCCATGAATCGGAGAAGAAGCTGAGGACTGATTGGTGACCAGAGCAGAACGTTCCACCGGCATAGGAGTCATAAGAAGGCGACGTCTGTCATCATGAAGCAACGCAGCGCAGACCTCATCCAGAGATGGAAGAGGTCGTTGCCCAAGCAATTGAACCCATATATGCTCAAATTCCAGATTCAGTTTGGCTAATAACTCAAATATCCTTCGCCGAGCGACCAACTGCTTATAAATAACAGTATAAACAGGCTTCTCAAATGTGATAGATTCGAGTTGATCCAATTCAAGCCAACAGATCTGCATTTTGAGATAATATTGAATCAAAGACGACTCCCCCTGTCGAAGATGAGATGCAATCTGATATAACTCATACAAGCGTGTTGAATTGTCACCATCAAAATATAGGGCTCGAACAGTGTCCCAAACATTCTTGGTAGTGGGAAGGGTATAAACAGTACCACGGACATGATCTTCCATGGAGTGAAGAAGCCATGACTGGACCAAGGAGTTATTAGCTTTCCATGATCGATATGAGAAATCATCTTTGGCCAATTCAGTGAGAGTACCATCAATATAGTCAAGCAGTTGCTTGGCTTCAAGAAAAAAATTGACAGAGTGAGGCCATTGGAAGTAATTGATCTCGTTCAACAAAACGGTTGTGATCTTGCCAATATAAGTGGACCCAGTAGAAGCCATCTCGGGAGTAGAAGAAGATGCCCCAGAAGAAGATAGCTTAGAAGAGTCAGCAGCAGAGGCCATGACGTGGAAGCAGGAACCAAGGCGAACCAAATCGGAGAACAAACTATTCGATCTGATCAACAAAGCAGAGATTGTAGTGTCGGCAGTAGCAGCTGGGACAAAAAAATCAACAAATCTGAGGAAAAGGAGGGGCAACAGTGGACCTCACAAGGCCCCAACCGAAGCCAAAGGCGTGCAGAGGCAAAAGAGAGGAAGGGGCGACTGTAGTTATCCAATACGCAGGTGCAGGAGTGTGTGGTCCTCACAGATCCAAAGGGAAAACCCAAAGAAACAGGGACAGCGGACGTCCCAGGCAGCAAAGATAAGAGAGCATACGAGGAGGCCCCACCAAAAGAGGAGTAGGGTGCAACCAGGTCTGATGGTAGCAAGGGGCAGGGACGAAAGCAGTAGTCGAAGTTCACAAGGCAAGCCCAGGAAACGAAAAAACAGGGTTTCTTGAGCGAGAAATCTGCCGAGGAAGAGGGGGCAAAAATCACAGCTCGAGGCTTCAATGCAAAAATCCAACCGAATAGATTGGAAGAGCTGTCAAAAACAACAAGGGTGTTGGTTCCCACCGGCAGAAAAACTCACAGAAAAGATGATCTTCGCCGGAAAAGAGAATTGGTGCAAACGTTAGATCTGCTGAAGGAGAAAAGGAGCAAAAGTCACAACTCGAGCCTCCCGATCAAAAATCCAACCCGATAGATGTAAAGGGCTGGCAAAAACGGCAGGGATAGGGGGATTCCTGCCGGCAGATCAATCGCCGAAAAAAGGGGATCGTCGGCGGAAAGGCACGGCTGAAAAAAGAACGCCAGAAGAAGAAGGAAAAGACTGTAAAGAAAGTCAGAACCCTTCCTTGTCTGATACCATGTAAAATTTAATGATAAAAGAAAAGAGGAGAGAAAAATAAGAAGAGATGGATAATAATTGTTCTTTGAATTGTATTGATCCATTTTCCTCTTACAGGATACAATGTTTAAATAGAAAATAGAGAGACAATTAAAGAACCTAAAAAGGAAATACACCTAGGTGGCTAATCAATTACAATCAGTTACAAATCTATTGTGTTGACTTTCAATATACACTGTATCTAGACATATATGTGGGTCCCACCAGACATGTGGGTCCCACAACACCCATGATACTTCCATGAGATTAAGTTAGTCCATAACTTCCAAGCAACTGGGCAGGTAACAGAGGTGGCCAACCGTTTCCCTCGCCGACCCACGTAGAGGGTAGCTGAGGTCCTCTTCATTTCCCAACATACCTCTCCTCCTAAAGGTCCATCCTAGTGAGAATCCTCCCCTTCATCGCACACCAAACGAAGGTCTGGACCCTTGGTGGGGCTAGACCCATCCCTGCTAATCTAGGTAGTGAAGTCGAACTAATCTGATGGTGGGTGGCCACACCAACCCATTGTCTTTAGACCCTCTCATTTGTTGTCATGTAATTAAGCTTTTCTATTAACAAAATTCTCAATTGTTATCACTCCAAAAAAAACAACTTGAATGAATGATTCTACCCATTGTTTTAAAGGACTAAAAAATCAATGATAGATAAAGGTGCAACTTTATCAAGTCCAAACCAACGGTAGGTGTTACTCAAGAATTGGAGCCAATTGGTTACAAATCAAATTCATGTGGGAAATGGGAATGGAGTAGGAAAGGGGTGCAAATGAGGCCCAGGATGGGCCTGATCCAAGAAAATGGGATAGGGTGACCCTAAATGCCTAATGTGGTTCCCTAAAAATTAAAAAGGATGAAAATAATGCACCATAAATCTAAAATGGGCTGAAATTAAACAATCAACTAATATGGAGCAATTAAATATTATAAATAAGCTTCAAACAATCACGGGAGTCTAGAATTTAATGTAGAGAATTAAATCATGATCTAGGCCTAATTACCAAGCGCGGCGGGATCCCTCAAAACAAAGGGGCTTGTCCAATTCCACAAATTGTAACGACCCGTCCCGCTAGCACAATATTGTTCGCTTTGGGCCAACACACGGACTCGCAAGGCTTTGCTTTGGCGAGACAACCCACTGTTGCTCCCAAAAGGCCTTATGTTAGAAGGAGGAAGGCTACCACTTATATACCAGGGAGTTTCCAATGCAACTAAAAATGTGGGACGTTTTGGGGCAGGGTATTACAATCTACCCCCCTTAAAACCAGAGCCGTCCCCAGCTCTACAAACACAACAACCAAGCCCACACCCTCAGGCAGAGAGTTGAACCATACTCTAATACCATTTGTAACGACCCGTCCCGCTAGCACAATATTGTCCGCTTTGGGCCTACACACGGACCCGCACGGCTTTGCTTTGGCGAGCCAACCCATTGTTGCTCCCAAAAGGCCTTGTGCTAGAAGGAGGAAGGCTACCACTTATATATCAGGGAGTTTTCAATGCAACTATCAATGTAGGACTTTTTGGGACAGGGTATTACACAAATAATTAAATCTAACATCAAACACGGCTATATATGACTGTTTGGTATAAGGTTATGGCAAAATCAGCATGGAACAGCAATATGAGAGGATGAAAAGGTGCAAAACAGCAGTAAAAGGGTTAAAGGAGTTAAGGAGGGCTGGATCTGAGGAACAGCAGCAAGAAGAAGAAGAAAATAAGTTGGAGTGGCCTGTATTGGTAGAAATAGGGCTGTAACAGTGAAGAAAAGGATGGGACAGCAGTATGATGGGCTGTATGAGCTGTAGTTGGAGATAGGAAGGCCAAAAAGACTTTAGGACAGCAGCAATGGACAGTTTTGAGATGAACAGCAGTGGTGGAGGGGAGTTTAGATGAGGCGAAACTGATTGGAAGGGGTTTTGGGGGTTGGATGAAGGTAAAGGGAAGGGTTAGGACAGAGGGTGAAGGTTGTAGAAGGGTTTTGTGGGTTGGGGTGAAGGGGAAAGGCAGGTAGAAACGGATGTTTGGGACAGCAAAAGGAGGGGTAACGGCAACAAGAAAGAAAGAAAAAGAGAAAAGGAAGAAGAGAGGAAGAAAAGAGAAAAGAAGAAGATAGAAAAAAGAGAAAAGTAGAAGAAGAATACCTGAAGAACATGTGGAAAGGAGAAGGAGAAGGAGAAGGAGAAGATGTTGGCTTCATACCAAACCCTCTCAAGGGAATTCATCACACCACCATGCACATGTTCATGAGAGGGCTTCCAAAGCTTTCGTATTTCTCATTCGTTTTGTGTCTCCTCCAAATGCCTCTCCAGGAGGGTTATAAAAACCCTATGTAACTTAAGATGGCTAGGCCTGGCTTGAAACTGGGTTGGCTCTGCATTAGAGCCCCACACAAAGGGTTCTCAACATGAGAAATTTTTTGGGGTTCTCAATTGAACATTCTCCCCAACCAAGATAGCCTAGGCACTAATGCTCATATAACAACTTGCTGCCCAGGCCATATGGGGCCCACATAGCCCTAATCACACACCTTCCCACCCTACACCCAACGATCTCCAAATGAATTGGATCCTTACTGAAGTTGACCCTAATCTAAGCTATACAATCCAATGATCTAACGTCACAAATTTCCAACATAAAATAAAATTTAATCTTTGGACCCTCAAACCCACATGGCTTCACTTATCCAATCAAGGTGTTTTTTATAAGCACCTCATTTATGCAAAAGACCTTTCCAACCCACCCATCCACATGAGCTCAAAAACTTAGCCCAAGCATTGTCCAACAGTATGTTACATTTGTTCAAACTAGTTCATTTATCACAAGTTCAGGCGAGTCTTAGGCTAGTATTGGATCATGAACACGCCTAAGAATACACTAACTTAATAAAACTGGAAGCAAAATGTACCTATTTATTAATAAAATTTAGTTCAAATGTATCTATTTATTACATCTAACCATTTGTAATGGAATACTTGAATATGAGGTGTGTCAAACTTAGTTTAAATTTAATCAATCAAGTTATATTTTCAAACTTTGATCACTTTTTTTCTATTCCATGCCTCAATTTTTGTGGTCTTCAAAAATGTGGCACCACAAAACAATCACTTTGATAAAAAAAAAAGGTTTATACTTACGTTCAAGCCACAAGAAATCATAAAAGTCAATCAAGCAAAGTTTTTTGAGCCCATCAAATTTGTTATTTTTAATTACTAAACATCTATAACTTTTAAAATGTTAGGAAAACAAAACAAAAAAAAAAAATCATCTTAATGAAAATGTTAGACCTTGAATATAGTGAGGAAAATCACCTTAACTAAATCAATCAATCCCGTCTTTAGATTTTCCAAAATATTGATTGCGTTAAATCTTTTAGTCCCTTAATTTTTGTGGCATTTTAAAATCGTTTGAATCTATTAAAAAAACCTAAAGTAGAAAATTCTATAATTGAATATTGGATGAGGAATCAATCAAGTCATGTTTCTAAGCGTTCAATCTATATTATTTTGAAACTTTACATTACTTAACATTCTTTGTGGCCTTTAAAACAACCTACTAAAATTTGGTATAAATATAAAAACTACAATCATAAAAATAGGAGACAACGTAGTAGTACATTGTGATAAGTCTAGATACTTGGGCTCTATAGTAGAATTTGAAGGAGGTTTTAACTTAGATATAACGAATAGCGTAGGAGCGAGGTGGGTAAAATGTAGACAAGTCAACAAGGTTTTGTGCGATAAAATAGTCCCCCTTCGCGTAAAAGGACGATTTTGTAAAACAGTTGTTAGATCTGCAATGCTTTACAGAGCAAAGTGTTTGGTAATAAAAAAAAAAAAACAAATAAACAAAGTTAAAACAGCGTAGATGCGTATGCTACGTTGGATAAGTGGTTTAACCCTTTCATACAATTAGAAACAAACGCATTGGAAATAGTTTAAAGATAGCTATGATAGAAGACAATTTGAGATAAACTCGTTTGAGATGGTTTGGTCATGTAATGGCCCAGGTCAACAAAATAGTTATGGGAATAAGAAGATATATGAATCGTACAATTTTACGATTTTCAATTCACGATTCACACACCTAAACCAATTTCGATACAATTCTAGTTTAATAACATTGGGTAAAATTGAATAATGACATACACTTAGAGTATAGAGAATATTTGTAAAATTTCATGCTCACAAGGTGTGTGAAAATATATTTGAGTGAATGTTGCCTTGTGCATATTCCAATGCATAGTTGGGTAAGGTAATGGTTTGACCTCCTTATGCTTATGTGTGATTGATGTAAATATATTGTATCAGATACATATGTATGAGTTTCCCAAGTTCCTTATGATTAGATGTTTACTATAATTGAGAATTCATAGATTTGTGATGTGTTGAACTATGATAGAATGTATGATAAATCAAGATTGCCCAAGATGTGTAATGTTAAACCTTGATAACTTTCCATACTTGTGTATGGTTATGAGTAATATATGTATCAAATGAATTTTCATGATTGTGATTGGAATTCTTAAATGGGTAACTCATATAATAAGTATGATGAATGTGTTTTAATGCCATGCTTGGATTTTGTGATGATGTAAATACATCACTAGTGAGTACCTATGTTGATAATGGTTGTGGTGGATCGACCTAACCATTTGTAAAACGAAAATCCATGATTTTGAAGAGGAACTTGATAAAGGTTTAGATTAAGTGATATGGGTGAGTTAAGGTCAAGTATCTTAGAACCCAAGGGGGTTAACTTGTGCTACAATGGGGATGGGCTAGCATAATTGAGAATGGATGGAGTGCAATTTAAATGCTAAGAAAGCCTTATTTGATTTCCCCAAAGTAAACGTATGACCACTCTATAATGTCAACTCAAATGTGAAAATAATGAACTACAATCGATCTGAGCAACTATGTGGTACGTAGGCAACTGAGAACATTGTGCCTCAGCTCGATCAAAAGATGCATTATGTCATCCATTTATATTAAGGATGATTTAAGATGTTGAGCAAATGTGAAGGGTAGAAAGGGATTGGTGGGATATACCTTAATATAAACCCTAATGCTAGATGTCGGATCTCTTGAAGGCGGCCCAAAGGGGTTATGATGTCTTGGGAGTCCCGATATGATGAGACATATATGTTTGTTACTTGAGTAAAGCCTACAGCGGCTAAAGAACTGTGAAAATTCTTAAGATGGACAGATGAGGACTTTGGCACTGAGATATATGTGACTAAGTCACTTGATTATATTGAGACGTGGTATGGGTGTCCCTCACGTGATGATTATATTGAGACGTGGTATGGGTGTGTCCCTCACGTGTTGATTATATTGATACGTGGTATGGGTGTCCCTCAAAGTGATGATGATTGAGACGTGGCATAGGTGTGTCCCTCACGTGATATTGATGATGATTGAGACATGGTATGGATATGTCCCTCACGTAATGATAACGTTACGGCTCAATCCGTTGAAAAAATGAAATTGTCCTATCAATAGATCATTGTGTTTCACCTTTGTATAGTTGAAAGGATGAGATAAGTATATAGACTCCATAAGTAAGGCCTAAAGTAGCCCTGAGACAGCGGGAGCCTCGATATGAACATAAGGGAGAATGTGGCATTGAGATATTTATGTGACTTGGTCACTTGATATTGAGACGTGGTATGGGTATGTCCCTCAAGTGATTATGATGGTTGACTGACTGTTCCAGAGAGGTATTCAGAACGGTGGGGTCGGCTATGAAGACTTGGTCCCGTAGGGTTGCCGTCGAGGAGTAGGACCCTCACATGCTACGCGCTGGAGGGCGCTCTCCCTGCTATTTAGCACACTTGATGTGTTTTGATGCGCAGAGCTGGGTACTTGTATGCCCCAAGGGGGTGGTACTAGCTTGGTAAGGCGCGATACGACCACCTTGGAGCTTGACTGAATCACCCACGTGGTGAAGGGACGCAGGGCGAGATAGACTAGAGCAAGCTATGCGTGAGTCACTCGCTTAGTAAGTCGTTGGACCCTAAGTCTTGCCAATGGTATGTTTATGATCTAATATGATGATTTAGTATTGTTGCCACAATCACGTAACAATTCATGCGAGTGTTGTTCCTATGGGTAGAAGATCTCATGGTAGATGATGCCCCTGGATTAGTTATGCCCATAGATGGATTATACCCATGGAGGGATTATACTCATGGATGGTTTATACCCATGAGTAGATTATACTCACAGATAGAGTGTTACCAGAGATGGATGTGTATACCCATGGATGATGGTTCCCCATGGTAGTTTGGATTCATGCCCGGATGTTGGCCTTATGGTGGACATGTTGGTCCCATGGTAGACGTATTGGTCTTATGTCAGACATGTTGGTCCCATGGTAGACGTATTGGTATTATGACGGACATGTTGGTCCCATAATAGACATATTGGTCTTATGTTAGATATGTTGGTCCCATAGTAGACATATTGGTCTTATGTTAGACATGTTGGTCTCATGGTAGACGCATTGGTATTATGGTGGACATGTTGGCCCCATAGTAGACGTATTGGTTTTATGGTAGACATGTTGGTCCTATTATAGACATATTGGTTCTACGAATGTATGAGTTATGCCTATGGATGGATTATACCCATGGAGTGATTACATTCATGGATGATTATTACCCATAGATAGATGATACTAATGGAGAGTTACCAGGAATGGTTGATGAATCCCATGGATGTTGTTCCCATGGTAGACAGATTGGATTCATGCCTAGATATTGATTATATGGTGGGCATATTGACCCCATGATAGATATAGTGGTCCTATGGTAGACGTATTGATCTCATGGTAGACGTGATGGGTCTATGGATAGATATTATTTTTCCATGGATGGTTATTCCCATGGAGGGCTTTGTGACCATGGATGACTATAATATATCGTGGATGGATATTCCCACGGTGATTCTATAGAGGATTGGACCCATATTTAGAGTATTGTCCCCGAGGAGAGATGTATTTATGTTCGGGTATAGGTCCCATGGTTGAGGTTTATCCCATGTGTGACATTGATTCCATGGTTGTTGATGGTGTTCCCATGGTTGGTATAGACCCGTGATTGGCTAGACCCATGATAAATGAGATCTATTCTACTAATGAAGCCCACGATTGGGCAATTAGAATGTCTTAATGTGACATCATGAATAGTATGGGGTTAGTGCCATAAAATAAATGAATTGAGAACTACACAAGATTTGATCTCTATTGGAGTACATAGGCAGTTGATAATTCAGTTCGATCAAATCAAGGGTCAAATAAAACCTAGGATCCATAGGGATCTCGCATGCTTCAGGCTTAAAAAATATATATATTATTATTTCTCACGTGTCCGTTGAGTCGACGCGTGACAGGTCATATAGTAGAAGACCAAGCACAACCCCAATGCGTAGAGTGGAGAGGCTACAGATTGAAGGCACTAGAAGGAGAGAGAAACCTTCGCAAACATGGAAGGAATAGATAAAAAACAACATATTAGATTGTGGAGTGACTGATAGTATGGTTTATTCAATTGGATTAGAAGAACCCATAAAGCAGACGATGACAATGACGATGGCGATGATGTAAATCATAAATTTATGCTACATTGAGAATTATAAATATAATAATATATGAAGAACATAAAATAAAAATTTATTATCATCATATTTTTATTTTTCTTTTATCTTAGGAAAGATAGAATATACAAATTTAAAATGTGTTAAATCATATCAAAGGAAGTAACAAGGCATTGTCACTATCATGGTTATAATAAAACTTGGGTTGTGGAGGGTCCTGGGTTCGAATCTTTTTATCCTAAGTAGTTTTTTGAGGCACTTGGATCTTTCTTAATGGATCTAGATCATGAGCTCAGCCTTAATGGATACCTAATTGGCTCACAGTCTGTCCATTAACCAAACAGTCAAGCCAAATCTAGTTGCCAGAAGATTCAAATTTTAACAGCTAGGTGGATCCATATCTAGACACAAATGGACAGGGCCAGATCCAAGTCCGTTTACAGCCTAGTGGAAATTCATCAAGTTAGTTAATGGGCTTTTTAACTCATATCTGGATCAAATCGAGTATAGATCCAGTTAATGAGATGTAGGGAAGAGAGGGGAAAGGACATGATTAAGGTCATTGTGGCCCCATTTTGTGAGAGTCCTCGAATTGCAATTTGAGGGTGCAACCCTAGGTCATCCTTGTTATATATACATATGCATATATTATCATTATCATTTATTTCCAAGATTGTTAGCTCTATAGATGTGATTGTCAAAGTAAAATGAATACCAAACCATATGCTCATCAATCCCATCATTCGCAAAGCACACAAACTTCAGTCTTTCGGCATCCTCCTAAAAAAAAGAACAAAAAAAAAACATAGTTAATTCACAATGAGGATAAATCATTCCTACCTACAGCTAACGTGTTAAACAATTTATATCAAGAATTACTTGATGATGATTCATATGGACAAGCAACCTGAAAGGGTTCTTGACAAAGGAAAAAAAAGTTGTTAATAGCTTTTCTCCTATTCTACATAACATTGTCATTCTAATATTTTAGATCTATTTCCTACACTATTTAGACCCCTTATGATCAATATGGTGCAAAAATACACAAACAGATCTTTTTCAATAAAACTGCCACAGCAACAAATAAATACAAAGAAATAATTAAAAGAAGCCAATATGTGCAAAAGCATAACAAAACTCAAAAGATTAAGAAAAGGGTAGGGACTCCATAAACAAATGTGATCAACAATTATAAGAGTTATAAAAAAGGGATGGTACATGGTCCTTTCTTTTGCTTGCCATTTCCTAGGAGGTTGCTTTTGTTTTTTCTTCTTTTTTCCACCCTCTACGTCAATGTTGGTTCTGCTAAACACATGCCATGAATCATAATGCATGCCAAGTTGTGGAAGGGACATGATACCTTGTTTGTTGAATTAACATATTCTCCATGGATAAGTACATTTTTTTGAAAGATTAAAGGTTTTTTTTTGTGAATATCATGGGCATCCCCACCCAAATTGGAGGTGAGACTAATCCCATGGATACATAAAATCACCCGCAAGATTAAAGAAATAACATTAAGAGCCAAAAAAAAGAGATACAACGAACCGATAAATGGAACGAAAAATAAACTCTGTAACAGGAATACAAGCTCCTAAACAAGCTAGTATATCCACAGCATCAATGAAGGGATTCATGAAGGGATGATGAATCTTCTAAATGATAAAACCTCTCCAGCTCTACTTTTGAAAACATCACTTATTTCAAAATAAGATCAGATAACTGCTAAGGAAGGTGCTCAAGTAACATCAACAGCTTGCACTTCTAGAAGTCACTTTCTATAATAAGCATTAGAAAAGCCCGAAGACCTAGGTAGGTCCGCAAGGCTCTATCTCAAGCTCATTAGCATTAGAATCTAAAAAGGACATAATCTAACACCTTGCAGTCCTAATTGCAGGCAATGTTAATGACGCAAGGAAATTGCACTTTCAATGACGTGTTGCCAATCCAGATATTACTCCAAAAGAAGATTGATCTTTCATGGCCTGCTTAATGGCAAATAAGATTGATTTGCCATTACCTACATAATGGCAAATACAATCAGAGAACAACTAGGAGACAGAAGAATAATAAATCTCCAAATGCCTAAAGATATGAAGGAGAATCCACCACCACAGCCAACAATTTGAATGAAGTCTGTACTTGGAAATTAACATAGATTTCCAAAGACTCGTCACCTCATTGTCTAAATGCCAAAAATACTTTTTTTTGAGAGGTGACAGTGAGAATTATATTAATAGAAGAAAAGGACAAATACATCAAACAAGAAAAGGGTCTAGAAGGATTAGACCCAAAAAAAAAGATGCAAACAGAATAAAAACACGATTACAAAACATCCATAAATCAAATACAATCATCATGGCCTTGTCCCTGCTCAACCCTCCTTTCTCACAGAAAAAATACGCCTGAAGTTGATTTGTCGACTACAGATTTTGCAAAGAAATCCGCCACACCATTGGTTGTGAGGCCAACTTGGGCAAAGGAATCAGCATGTCTCGAAGCTAAGGCCCTAATCTCCATAACTGTGGTAATCATCTCCAGGGAGGTTGCTTCAGCCCCATAGCCCATTTGATTGCATTTGACGAGTACCCTTCTATCACTAACTTGCCATGCCCATACACTAACCAGATGGTCAAAGAACTCTTAATACTGAGGAGTTCCGCCTCATTTGAATACCTAATCCCCACCGACACTGAGAAAGCCAATGTTGTCAAACTCGAATCATATCGTAAATCGATCTAGGGGTGTGACTCGTGAATCGTAAATCGTAGAATCGTAAGAGTTATAACATTTTTGAATTTTTTTTTTTTTTTGCTATAATTATTATTTATACTACAATTACATATAAAATGACGTAGAATAATATGATCCTCAAAATATATAATTATTTATACTAGAATTGAATAGTATGTATTTTAGATAGATAATTTAGAAAAATTATTTGTTAAATGTAATTATAAAATTTAATTTCAATTGAAGAAATTGAATAAAATTGACAATAAGATGATATAATATGAGCTATAAAAGAAATTTCTACATATCTTTTAAGATTTATAATATTAAAGAATATAACTTGTTATATGTTGTTTTTTGTAGCCGTAGCTGTAGCGATAGAATATTATACAAATATTAAATTTTAATATATTTTGTAAAACTATTTACTATACAAATTATTTTTGTTGTTCAAAAATTGTATTTTTTATATTGTAATTAATAGAAAAAAAAGTAATTAAAAAATTATTTTATATTGTAATTAAAAAATTATATTTTATATTGTAATTAAAAAATTGTATTTTTATATTGTATTTTATAGAATGAAGAATATCACTAAAGAAAATAAATATTAAAAACAAGATTAAAGCCCCGTGAAAAACTAATAAGACATAAGAATAAAAAAAAAAATAGTATTAAACTAGAAAGATTTTTTAGTACAAGGTCTATATATATTAATACAAAATAATTATTTAAATACTTGTATCAATTCAATTTATATAAATAAAATGGACTAAATTTCTTTGGTTTCTTTGAAATTTATTTTATGTAATAATATTTTTATTTTTAAAATAGAAACAAAATATTGGAAAAAAAAAAAGGTTATTTAATAAGAATAGAAAAAAGAGGGTAAAAAATAAAAATAGAAAAAATAAACATGTGTAAAATAAAAGAAAAATATTTAATTTAAAAGAGATTATAAAAAAAAGAACATAACTAAAAAAGAAAGAAAGAAATAAAAAGTCATGAAATCATAATAATACCATGTGAAAGTCACATGGCCTTAAGTCAAGCTATCGCGAAACACGAACACGGAAAACCCTAACAATGCACTTAAACACGAAGAAAAGAGGAAGCAACGAAAACCCTTCAGTATACAGAGCTGCGGCGGCACCTAAACTCAAAGAAAAATAGTTGAAATCACAGGAAAAAGGATGTGGCGACGAAAAAGGTAGGTCTTCAACCTTCTTTCTTCTCTTTCTCGCCTTTTTTTTTCCTTCTTCTTTCACCTCTTACTCTCTTCCTTCTTGCTCCTCTTTCTCACCCTTTTCTTCTTCTGTTCTTTCTACTTTTTCTTGTTCCTCCTTTTTTTCATTCTTCTTCTGGATCGAACAATTAAACGATTGTCCGAGTTGGAATCATATGATCTGCAATTTAGCCAAAAATCAAAAAATTATTGGCCATTTTCGATTTAGCATGCGAGTTAACTCGTTGGACCATCAGAGTCGAGTTAACTCATAAGAGTTAATTCGTAACTCGGACATTTTAGCAACACTAGTGAAAACTAAGGATGTTAGGCCACTATGGTTCCTAAGAACACCTCATATCCCAACTGGACCCGGTTTTCCCGTAGAAGCTCCATCCACATTGAATTTCATGACATCTTGTTGAGAATGAGCCCAATTGACAAAGATTATTTGTTTTCTACAGTTTCCACTCATGCACCCTTCCCACAACGAGAGGAAATCAATGAGTTTGAGTCCCTTGAACTCATTATTGAAAAAAGCCAAACCCATCTCTATTTAGCCCTTTGAAAAAACTCATTAACCTCGGTTGATTTTCCTTCAAATATTCTGGAATTTCTCTCCTTCCAAAGGGTCCACGAGACAGTAGTTGGAATCGTATTCCATGCTGCCCTCAACCTAGGCTTAAGTTCTCAAGAGAAACCACGACCCCACTAGCCCATCACAGGTTCTATCAAAGATCCATGGAACATCCAAAAGGTTAGCAACATTTATCCATAAGCTCCAGGCAACAGGGAAATTAGCAAATAAAGGTGGTGAACCCCATGGAAAGGATATTAGTGAATTATATTATAATGGATTTAAAGAATGGAAAATCATAGATGAATGCTTATGATTTTAAAAGGTTTTTAAGGGATTTAAATGGATGTACGTATGAGAACCATCAAAGGACTTAAATCTTGGTTGTATGATTTTAAAAGAAATTAAGGAACCATAGGGTTCGGCCATGTAATGAAAGCATGTTAGTAATTGTTATGGGTTTTTGAAGGATGAAAACCATGGAAGTTTATTAATGTTTTAAAAGGTTTAAAATGGAAGTCATGTTGATGGACTTTGGGATCAAAAGGATAAACCAAAATGCATGATTGAATCATGGAAATAAAGGACCATGGGTTCGGCCAAGGTGTATGGCAGAACCCCATGAAGAGGGTTTTGGTGCATGAAATGTTAGTCATGGACCTATGTTGTGGAACTAAACATAAGGTGATGGAAACAGAAGCAAGAATGTAAATATGGATAAAAATGAAAGATCATGGGTTCGGCCATGATGTATGGCCGAACCCCATGAGGAATGATTTTTATGGACTTAAGTGGTTACCAATGTTAGAATGGATTTAATTATATGTATTTATGTGCATGAGTTATGTTATTGGTTTTAGATTTGTATAAATGGCAAAGATGTAAATAGGTGAAAATAATGGACCATGGGTTCGGCCATAGCGTATGGCCGAACCACATGGGGAATGTTTGGTGGACTTAAGTTGTTATCAATGATAAACAATTATGGTATAAGTGATTAGATGTATGAATCAAAAAGGGCATAATCTTGTATCTAACTTAAAAGATCAAAGAACCCAAAGAAGAGCACAAAACCAAGATGGTGAGGTTCGGCCATGTTGTATGGCCGAACCCCACTAAGGTATGTTGTGGTGGACTAAGTGTTTAAATAAATTAACTTAGGGGTGATGGGTTAATAAATCAAAGGAGGGGCTAAAACCTAGTGAGTGAGGTTCGGCCATGGTGTATGGCTGAACCCCACAAGGATGTGGTTATGGACTTAGAGCATGAATAGAAATCAAATAGAACATGGTTTGATTGATTGTTGTGTAATAAGGTAACGGGACCTCACAAGGGGTGTACGATCGTGAGCGGTTGCCGGATTAAAGCCCAAGGACACTTTAGTGGTCTTTGGTAGGATTCTACCTTTTTGAAACATGGTTTATGTATGATGGTTTTATCTTATTTTGATGAATTGATGTTGTAAAAAATATGTTCCAAATATGAGTTTTAATGCTATATTTATAATATAAAATAGCATGTGTTTCATTAGCATCTCATGCATGGCATGGGGTGAAGGATATGCAACAGGAGGGGCCACACTCCGTCGCGGCGTCCGAAAAACCTATGTGGGGTACCTTGATGTGCATTTCCCATCAAGAGGTAACCGGAGGGGCCACACTCTATCGAGGCGTCCGAAAAACCTATGTGGGGGTACCTTGATGATGACAATCTCATCAAGAGGATGTTTTGTGATGGGTGGGACTCATTGCATTTGACATCATGACATGGCATTGTTTTATGTGGTTTTGACATTACGTTATCATATATGTTTTGTACTAACCATGTGTAGACCCTAAATGGAATACCTACTGGGCGCGTTGTGCTAACGCCCTACTTCTACCCTAGTGGATGATACAGGAAAGGAAAGGGACGATGATCGTGATCGGAGCCAAGCATAGGAGCTTGGACATGTGATTGGATGATTAAGTTATATTTTGTTTAAGTTATTCACGAACTATGTATTTGAGTAGCTAGCATTTGGGATTGTAATAACGTAGTTATATTTGTTATGGTTTGGATGGTTAATAATGGATATTGAACTTGAGGTATTTAATATTAAGTGTTGGACTACTTTGCTATCTAAAATGGAATAGGATTGTTATCCTATTGTATTTTCGCATGTATGATTTATTCCGCATGTAACTTGAGTACGTGTGAACCATTTTAGTGGATTTGGTTCAAGCACACGTATAGTTGGCCAGTTAAAGGTCGGGCTTTGGAAGCTCGGATTTAGCTCGCGTCGTGACGTCCCGCTCTCGCTCACTCTTTGTTTATTTTATAAAAAAAAATAGACTCTGATTTTCGGAAAGTGAGTGAAAACGGGCGAGGCGTTACAGCTCTTGGAGTGTGTAGGCTTCGAATCAAGCCTCTTGGATTCACCCCTAGCCCGTGCTTTCATCGCACTTGACTTCCCCATCTTCCATCAACGGTGGGACCCACTTTGGAGCAATCTTCTTATTGTTACATGCATGAGACGTCTCTGTACCCTGCTTTGGGTCATTTTCTGCTCTATCTGTGAGGGAGTGGCCTGTTTGCAGCTCATTTTTCCTCCAACACTTTCGCCCCTGCCTCTGTATTATATCTACGGGGCTCCGCCTACGCCGTGTGCCTTTTGGGGTCCACTTCTACTGCTTCTGCAATCACTTGCGGCACCTTGGGGCTTTTGTTTGTGACTCAACACTGGTTTTCTAAGGAGCTCCATGTTGCATCCTTCCACATGTGTTTTTGACGGCCTTCACATCCGACGGTTGTTTTTGGCGTTATTTGGGCACTGCTCCGTTGGAAGTTTGTTTTTGCTTCTTTTGAGATCTCATTAGTGTGATCAATCCTAATGGCATCCTGTGGTCCTCCTCATGGAGATGATATTATTCACATGTCTCGAAAGGACTTTGATTCCTTACAGCAAGACAGGATGTATCTTTAGAGCCTTCAATCCTTTTGTTATGTCCAAACTTCTATTGCTCACTTAGGTACTATCTCCTCAGGCAGTCCCTGGATTATTGATTCTGGGACTACCGATCACATATCCGGTATGTCTCATCTTTTTTCCTCTCTTAATTCTTTTTCTCTTGGACATGTTAAACTTGCTGATGGAACCCTAACCTCCATCAATGGTAAAGGGATTATTGCTCTCCTCTACTTTTGATGTCTCTTCCGTTCTTCATGTTCCCCGGTTATCTAGTAACCTTTTATATGTTAGTTCTCTTACTAAAGCCTAAATTGTTCCGTGACCTTCTTCCCTTCTCATTGTGTTTTTCAAGATTTAGTCACCAAAAGGACGATTGGGGGTGATAGTGAAGAAAAGGGCTTGTACTTCTCTGATCCTCATATTGGCTCCGAACATGTTGCTTATTCCACTAGTCATCAAGATACTTGGCTTTAGCATTGTCAGCTTGGTCATCCGTCCAATACAGTATTAAAGCATTTGCAACCTTCTTTGAATATTAATAATTTTGTCTGTGAAAGTTGCTAGTATGGGAAGCAAACTCGGCCTACATTTTCTCCGTCTTCTAATCCTTCCTCTTCCACTTTTCTCTCCTTAATCCATTCTGATGTTTGGATGTCACCCGTTGTTTCTTCAAAGGGCTTTCACTATTTTGTTACATTCATAGATGATTACTCGTGCATGACTTGGGTTTATTTGATGAAAGATAAATTTGAGGTCTTTGATCACTTTCGTTTTTCATAAACAGGTCAGTACTCAATTTGATTGTCATCCTAAATTCTTGCGAAGTGAAAATGGTGGAGAATATATATCTCGCTCATTTTTGGATTATCTTCAGGAACATGGGATTGAATCCCAAGCTTCTTGCCCCCATACACCTCAGCAAAACAGTGTTGCTGAAATGAAGATCAGTCATCTTCTTGAGGTAGCCCAATGTTTGTAGTTTGCAATGAATGTCCCTCAGTCATATTGGCCTAAGTCTGTTGTTACTGCTTGTTATTTAATAAACCGCATGCCCACTAAAGTATTAAATAACAAAACACCTATTGATATTCTTTCTACCTATCAATATATTTCTATACTTCCGTTGCGTGTTTTTTGGATGTACCTGTTTTGTTCATGATTTTTCTGCTAATAAGCTTTCAAAAAAATCCGTGAAATGTGTTTTCTTAGGCTACTCTTCCACTCAAAGGGGCTATAAATGTTTTGAACCGACATCTGGCAAAAGATTTATTTCTATGGATGTTACATTCTTTGAAAATACTCCATTTTTTCAACCATCCAATCATAGGTCGCCTTCTTCTACTCATGTCCTTCCTATTCTTACAGATGTTCCTCCTATTTTTACAGATAGAGTCGACACTTCTATTTCTACATCTACCTCTAAGCCTCTCATCGTTTTTCATAGGAAGAAAGACAGGTCTCCTACTTCACCTTCTATTACCCAATCATCCTTAGACGGTCCAGATCCATCACCTGCAGCTTCTGATCTTACTATCGCTTTGAGGAAAGGTAAACGTGCATGTACTGAACATCCATTAAATAATTTTGTTTCCTATCATGTTGTTTCTCCTTCATATCGCCGCTTCCTCTCCAAACTAGATACCCCTTCCATTCCTAAAAGGATTGATTATGCTCTTCGAAATCCTTCTTGGAAGGCTGCTATGGAAGAAGAATTGGCCGCGCTTAAAAAAAAATCACACCTGGGAGATGGTATCTCTGCCACAGGGGAGGACTCTGGTACGATGTGAGTGGGTCTTTGCTATTAAATACAATTCAGATGGATCATTGCTCGATATAAAGCTCGTCTAGTGGCTAAAGGCTTCACTCAGACCTATGGAATTGACTATCAAGATACTTCTCTCTCATGTTGCAAAGATCACCTCAGTACGGGTGATTATCTCTATTGCAACTACTCAACAGTGGACTCTTCATCAGGTAGATGTCAAGAATGTATCTCTCCATGGTGACCTAAAAGAAGAAATTTACATACTACCACCACCCACCTTATTCGACAGGGGGAGCAAGGGAAGGTATGCAGACTCAAGAAGACTCTTTATGGCCTCAAATAATCTCCACGAGCCTGGTTTGAGAAGTTCAGTGGTGTTTTATTAGCTTATAGTTTCTCCCGGTCTCAGATGGATTCCTCCGTTTTTATCTATCTCGTCACGCTGTGGTAATGCTTCTAGTGGTGTATGTTGATGATATTGTCCTCACAGGTAATAATGATGCAGCCATTTGTAGATTCAATGAGTATCTACATCGCACATTTGATATTAAAGATCTGGGGCCACTTCATTACTTTCTTGGGATTGAGGTCGCTCGTTTTTCTAGAGGCCCCTCTCTCTCCCAGCGAAAGTATGCTATCGATCTCTTACAGGATGCCGGATATTCTGGATGCAAACCTGTTGATACTCCGCTAGATGCCAACACCAAATTATCTGCTTCCCATGGAACTCTCCTTGATACTCCTGCGTTCTATCAGAAATTGGTTGGGAAACTTATTTACATCACCATCACCCGGTCTGATTTATCATTATCATATATTGTTGGTGTGGTAAGCCAGTTCATGCATGCTCCACGGGATACCATCTTCATGCCGTCTTCCGCATCCTTCGGTATCTTAAGGCTCATCCTGACAGAGCGTTATTTTTTGAACGACAGTCTTCTCCATCTGTGGGTACTCTGACGCCGATTGGGCCGGCTCTCCTAATGACCGTCGTTCTACATCCGGTTATTGTGTATTCTTGGGCTCTCATTTAGTCTCCTGGCGCAATAAGAAATAATCTATGGTTGCTCGTTCTAGTGCTGAAGTGGAGTATCGTGCAATGGCCAATACTGCGGCAGATTTACTTTGGATCAAACAGTTTCTCACTGAGTTGGGTCTTGCTCCTACCGATCCACTCATCATGTTCTGTAACAATCAAAAAGCCATCAACATTACCTCCAATCCGGTCTTTCATGAGAGACCAAGCACATTGAGGTTGATTGTCACTTCTTTCGTCAGCATATTTCTGAAGGTCGATTGTTTACCCCTTACTTGCACACTAAATATCAACTTGCGGATGTGTTCACAAAGGTCATTCCTCGACACCAACTCACTTCAGTTATTGGCAAGCTGGGTTTAGTAGACATCTTCGAGCCAGCTTGAGGGAGTGTGTTGTGGGACCCATAATTGACCACATGGGACCCACACTCGCATAAGTGTTGACCAGAATCATCTTATTCTGGAAAGTCAACATTGTCTATATTGCTAACCGTTGAATTGATTGTAATTAATGTAATCCAATATTCTTTTATTTTCCTTCTATTTTAACCAGCTTGATTGGCTCCTTGTTTTCTATTTAGCTCATGTAACCTCTACATTTAAATATAAAAATACAATTCAAGAGAAGAATTATTCTCCATTTCATCTCTTCTCCTTCTTATTTTCTTATTTTCGCATTATTATTCCACAAAATCAGCACCAGAAAAGGTGAATCCACAAGGCCCATATCTGAAATGTAATTTGAGAAGAGTTACATGTTGTGAGCAATTAGGTTGTTATTTGATCTCTCAACGATAAAATGACCTTCATTGAAGTCACCCCCATACACACCAGGGAAAATTCTTCCTTCTTCAAATAGAAGAAAGCTCGTTCCAAAACTGCGGCCAGACCAAGTCAAGACTCCAGAACACACCGATAAACAGAAGTAAAATAGATATCTAATTGTTCAAAACAACCTCTAGAATCATGGAAACGAAACCAAGCAGTCACCAATGAAGTAGGTGTACAAAAAAGGAATTAAAGGGATTCCATAATCGAGATATACCACCTGAAGTACCAAAACAAAGCTCCAACCACCAATCAAAAGAAAAACAAGATAACAAATTTGCCTGAAATGGAGATTTGAGACCACAGACAATTTAGTCTGCTAAAAGAAAAGAATGACTTTCTTTGTTGCAGCTCCCATGGCACAAACATTCCAAGAGACTACCTTCATGGCAACTAGTTTCCAATCACTTGTTTCTTCGACAGCCTATCGTAATTATTTGAAAAAGATAAGTCATGTAACTCTTGTATACATTGAAGAACTTTCAGCGGCTAATCAAAAGAACCACCAAGAACAACATACCACCAGCTTCTTGATAGTCAAGTATAAATTGGAGGAAGTCGACTTATCTTACCCACTATAGAAAAACCCTAAATAGCAGCCATTAGCTTGCATTCGATCAATGATCCATTCCTAGCAAACTCTAGAATTATTATGAAGTGGGATCACTAGAGCCCATTCTATAAATCTAGAAAGCGAAGGAGGGAACACAAAGGTGCAGCTAATAGGTGGATTCAACCCACACTCACCTAGCCCCACTTAGAGAGGACTAAGCAAGATGCACGTGCATGGAATAGTCATGTAGCCAAAATGAAGAATCCAATGAAATAAGAGACGCAGGAAAATGGATAGGGTGACCCTAAATGCCTAAATGCAATTATAATGTAACAAGAAATCAATATGAATCAAATTTATGAAGCTGAAATTAAAACTCAAAATTAATAATTGCAATAAACAATATAAGTTTGTCGCCAAAATATTCAATTTAATGTGAACAATTATGTAACATTCCAAACCAAGTCACATCTCAAAATAGAAGGCCATAACTAAATCCACAAATAAGTAGATCAATCACAAAAAGAAACTAATTCGGACTGTTTAGAATCAAGGTAATGTCAAAAACAAAGTGGAGGCAGCAAGGTATGGGAGTATCAGGGATGGAAAAAAGGGATTTAATGATAAAAGAGGATAGGTAATTGTTGTATGGTAGTTTAGGACAGGTATAGGTGGTTGTATGGGGCTAAGGAAGGGTCCAAGATGACTTGTGGCTGCAATAAAATGGTTGTAAGGGACTTAGGAAGGGCGTGGGACGAGTCTGGATGGGATCTGGGACAGATCGAGACGAGTTTGAATGGAATCTAGGACAGGTTGGGACGGTAAATAAGGATTTTTCTGGGACAGATCTGGGACAGCAATAAGATGATTCTGGGACAGCAGTTCAGCTGGGTTTCAGAGGGCAACAAAGAGATAAGAAAGGGAAAAAGAGAGATGTAGAAGAAAGATAGATAAAAACCTGGATCTTGGAAGAGGATTCTCACATTTTCCCGTGGCTTCTCGCCTTCCCTAGTTTCTCACGAGGGTTCCTTGGCTTCTCACCATGCTTCCTACGATGGAGGCAAGTTTGCACAAAGCAAAAGTTGTTATTTTCATTGATTAAGTGTCAATCCCATATGGAGGGGTTACATCATATATATAATGGCTTAAAAACATAAAAAATACCAAAATACCCTCAAATAAACAAATATCAAACTATCCCCAACGATTAGAAAGCCCTGATTACATGTAAAATCACTAAATTTTCCCAAACAAAACCAACTATTGGACTAAACAAATAAATGAAAGAAAAAAATAAAATTATGAAAAGCTGGAAACCCTAAATCTAAATATAGAAACTTGCTAAATATGGAAACTCGTGTGGTGCTCCGCATCAATAAGGCCGTTAATAATTAGCCATAAAAGGGGCAAAACAAAAATGCTCACTGCAAAAAAAAAAAAGTATAAGAGCAGCAGAAGACCTCCATTTCACTGAGATCCACTGGGGATCACAGAGCTTGTGCCAATTGCCTAGGTGTTGACTTATTGATGCACCACAGACAAGTTCTAGGCCACTAGAAGGAGCTAAAAGATTGTAGAGGAAGAATGTGATAGTTGTTGAAAGAGACACCATATGGAGAGATTGAAATTCAAACCACATGGCAAGGAGTTTACCACGAAAGAGTAACTAGGGCTAGAATCCAAAACCAAGGAAGGTGTCTTTCCAGGAAGGCAGACTAGATTAAGTCACCAACCATTTTGTTACCGTAATTGCAGAGGATTCTAGCCTTAAATTGATGAAGACCATCACATGGATTGGAGTACAACAGCTAGTGAGAACCAGCATTACAGCAACGAAAGTTTCTAGAATAAAAAAAATCAAGGGATAGAAACCCACTAGAGGCCAAAAAACAGACACGATGGCCCTCTACATTTGCTAAATTTCGAGTCTAGGGTTGGAGCCAAAATAGATGGAAGGCTTCCAGTTGTTAAGGATAGAGGCATGGATGAACTTTAGACTAGAAGAAAGGAATAAAAAGTCTCTGGACAGCATCTCCTCATAGTCTCAACCCTCGAAGCCAAAAATCAACACCAAGGCAAATTTGCCATCCTCTGTTTTTATCTTTGCTCAGCAATAAAGGGAAAGATGTACCAGTTGGTACAATGGTAAGAGGAGGACGAGAAACAGCACCCTGGCTTAAAAACGCAAAAACACTTTATTACTGAAAAATGAGTAGCAAGTTGTCAAGTTCAAGCTTCAAGGTCAAAATTAACCAAGCAGGCAAACAAAGGGTGAGTCCTTAGACAGCATCCATCTAAAGGGGAAATTGTTGACAAGGCATTCTTGCAATCCTAGAAATGGATGAAAGTGAACCCCTTTCTAGAAAAGGATCCACGGCGTAGAGGAATCACAACCTCAACTACACGTCCACCCAATAGTCCAGTAGAAACCTGTAATATTCCATTCACTAAGGAAGAAATTAACGAAGATAGAAATAGTATCATTGAGAGACATCTTGAAGAAATGGAGAGGAGGGATTAGAACAAAGGAGAAAGCAGAATCAGTATCAAACAGGGTTGTAAGCCAGATTTCCAAAAGGATGCCTATAAGAGCACTACAACTAGATGAGCCAAAGGAAGAATGGAAACTTTCTAGCCAATGCATGACTTTAACATAAACTCTAGCTATAGATCAAGGAAACAAAAGAATTCTTTCACACAAAAACTCCCACACTTCTAAATGACTCCATTCCCCACCAAATAACAGTTCTTTTTTTTTCTTTTTCTTTTTTAAATGGTGACTTCACTAAAACAAAAAGGGCACCAGAAGTGCACCAACAAAGGGTACAAACAAGAAGGAAGAAAGAAACCTGACCACCCCGTAAACCCAAAAACTAGGAAAAAGGGAGGAAAACTCCAAAATACTGCATCAAGGAACTAAGGCAAGCCAATGCACTCTTTCCAAGCTCTAGAAATATCTGAAACGGAATAGTCCTGGAACTCCATGAGAGTTGAAGACCAAGAAACACATTCGTCCTTAATCTTACTACTGACATCAAGATGGTTTTTCACTTGGTTAATTGTTAATAATTCATTTTTAATTGTGCAATCTAATCACTTCCATTAAATCAACAATGTCCAAGACCTAACTTCAATGCAGCCATGGAATTATTGCATAATTACACTGTTGCACATGGACATATGCAAAATATTGAGCACTTCTATCCAAAAATTATTTTGACCTCCCACTTTAGAAAATGAATTTGGTGGGGGTTTTTTATCATGGGTATCCCCTCCCCACATTAGATGTGAGACTGATCCCAAGGATACACGAAACCACCCGCAAGCCTCATGTATCGGGTAATTCTAAAGAGAGTTGAGCCCAAGACCTCTAATATATTCCCAAAAGACAAAGCCAACTGAGCTACACCCATGCAAGCTAAAATGGGTCAGGGGATCTACTGTCTACAACAACCATTTCCCATCCATGTGGAGAACAACAAACAAAATGTAGAAGATTCATCAACAAGGTAATAAAAGGAATTTAGAGAACTCTTCCAAGTAAAGTTTGTCATCTATGGAGTCGATAAAAGTGGATCATGTTTGTTGGGTTTCATCTAAAGATCAAATAATAATAAACTAACAAAGGAATTACAATTAGGATTTATTCAGTGATGGGAACATTTATTGTAGTCTGATCTGTATTTTCTTAAAGCGTATCCTTTGTCTAAATCATTTTCTATTGTACTATCACTTTCTTTAATATTTTCATAATTAAAGATAAAAATAACATAATATATTAAAAATTCCAATTGACTAAATCTAAAATAAGACATTATTAAAGAGGCTTTCACCCTCATGATTTATCTGGAAATATAAATTAATCATTTTTCCATTTTCATAAGTTCTTATCATACATCACTGATATTTTTTCCCAAAAAAAAAAAAAATCAGTTATTGAACTTAAATATTGTCAACTGCCATATAAACTGATGAACAACTGGGCATCTATAGCCACACTAACAAGAATTCAAACTAGGACAAGAACTTTTTTTGTTGAATGATAAATGATCAGCATAGTAGAGGACAAGAATTTAATTAGACATGTGCAGCATGTTGCTTCAATAAATAAAATGTTCAAATACATAAAACCCTCTTAACTCTTAAGTATAAAAAATTATACCATCTGAAAAGATACCATCTGAAAAGATAAAACTACAAGTACAATTAGATTTCAAACTTCCTATTCACCTCCCAACACCAACTTACTTTCTATCTACTTTTATTTTTTGAACAATTAAAACATAATCACAAAAGAGAACTATACCATAAGAGGTATATACCAATCCTCAAAACAACAAAGAAAAAACAGTAGAGAACCCAAAAAATACATCAAAGAGAAGAACCGAGAAACCCAATCCATAGCTAAGGAATCTACAACTGGATTAGTCGAGCGCCTCACGTGTCTAAAAGAGTTGTCCTTGTGCCAGCTACCTGGATGATCTCTCTAGCTAAACACTGCAACCATCAAGGGGCTTTACTTTCTATTTACTTCTTATCACAAAATTACAAGTCTGAAGGGCAATTGTTATTGCTCATTTGGCTCTAGACATTTTGCCGTTATGTGAAGTCTTCTGCTGCCAGCCACTTTCTGACCTTTGTGGGAAGCAGAAGCAGAACAACAGGGTTTTCACAAAATGTGATCATCAGTTACATAGTCATTCATGCAGTTAAAAGGAGTCTTTGATTGATCAAATCTGAAGAGGCAGACCTTGAAGCTTGATTGGAGATGGAAAGGAAAACGTTAAAGCCTATTGGATATCCTATATGACAGAGAACGCTGGGAATGGGAACAGTTCTCAAAAAGTTGGTGTAATTGGTAGGCACAAAATGACCTACATAACCATTCCTCAATGACTTTTACTCTAGCTTTTACTATCCTCGAGTTCTACTGAAAAGCATTATTTATTTATTTTGAAATGGTTACTATATTAAAAGCAAACAAAATACAAGCAGCCTGGCACCCCAATACACCCTCAAAAATAGCCCAAAAACTGAAAACAACACTAATACAGATACTTAAGTAAAATCAGCGCATTCTTTCCAGGCTCGTAAGATGTCGGTCATAGAAATATTCTTGAATTCCTCAAGAGAAGAAGCCCATGAGGCACACTTGGAAAAAACACGTCTAGAAAGAGACTAATTCGGCTCGGCCAAATCCTTAAATACCTTATTATTACGTTCCCACCAGAGGCTCCAAACAGCGGCAAAATACACAATGCGCCACAAAGAGGAACACTTTGGAGAGACCAAAACAATGTCCCAAGCATAAGATAGTTGAGCCAGCGAAGAAGGCATAACCCACAGGACTCCAAATTGATCCAACACAAAATTCCAAACAGCAGAAGAGAAGGGTCAATGAATAAGTAGGTGATTCGTCTCTTCCAAAGCTTTAAGGCAAAAAGGGCAAGCGCTAATCATGATTCTTCCTCTTTTGGCGCAAGTTGTGTATGTTTTATTCCATCACTGAATGACTACTAAACAGGCCCTAGTTCTCTTATTCTGTTCTGCTTTAGGCTTCATCAGCATCATAGAGAAATGTGAGAGAGCTCGTGAAATTGGATGCCTCTACGCGTGTGCTTTTTGCTGCATGCTCAACAATGAGCTCATTAAGTGTTCATAAGGAATAAGGGCTATTCTAGTTTTTGTTGCCTTCTTTACTCTCAAGTTTTGATCAAAGTATTATTTAAATTCTAAATCATAAGAATGAAAACCAGTCCCATTCCATCAATGAATGGAATAATAAACAGGCCCTAGCTCTCTTACTCTGTTCTACTTTAGGTTTCATCAGCATCATAGAGAAATGTGAGGGCCTCAATTGTAGAGAGCTCGTGAAATTGGATGCCTCTACGTGTGTGCTTTTTGCTGCATGCTCAACAATGAGCTCATTAAGTGTTCACATTCCTTATAAGATAGATCAATGGATTGACAAAATTTTGCTTTTCTGAACGTTCTCCTCTTTCTACTGGGGCCAAGTTTAATTGCAATTGGTGCAAATATGTGAATTACTAAATTACAAGGTATCCAATGCATTAAATTCAAATTTTATCTCCTTCTATACCTCACAAGCAGCAGCTAGTTCAGGGCTCTACTGCTAAATTCATGAATAATTTCATTAACTTCAGCAAGATTACATCCTTCATTCAAAGGATGGTGGGCTGCTTTTGTTCTTGTTCATGTCTAATTATATTATTATTGCACCCTTTTTCTACTATTAAAAGAAAACATTATTATTTCGAAAGATAAAAATATATAGTTCACTATATAACTTTTTTCTTCTTTCTTTTTTGTGTGGAATGGTACCACAACTATAAACTACAACCTTCATGGTTGCCACAGTGAGCATAAGAGAGATACAATATTTGCCTTAAAACAAAAATCCCTATAGAGAAAACACGAGGAAAACATCAATAATCAGGGTAGATCCGTGATTCAAAGAAAGATCAAATGCACTCTTTATCAACCCCCCTTTCCAGCCAAGAAATCACCTAACCTATTTCCACTCTGCCTTGCATGAATAATGTGATCTCCAGTGATCTTGTTAGGTACTTGATTTCTTAAGAAGTTGAGACTATTCTCAATTCACTATAAACATAGTCAAAAACAGGGAAAATACATGCACAAGTCAGGCTGAGTTTACTCTACTCGATTTGACTTCAAGTCAACTGAAATGACGAAGTTGTACAAGTTTCTGAAAGGACTCAAACACAACTCAATTCAGTTTTGAATCAAGTTTAAGCTTCAAATTTTTAAATTATGCCATTAAACAATTAGCAAGGTGTAACATAACGAGTTTCGGTGTATCATGGAGACTACATTAGCCCAAAAAATAACTCAAAGTTAATATATATATATACCTCCCTCTTCAAGTTCTCTTCCCTTGCACTGTAAGCTCCACTCGTTTGGATATTCTCCGTGAATATTGCTTTCATAGTATCTTCCTTGACCACAATTCCTGCAATTGAATTCACAACCCCTGGCCCTGCAGGCCCCGAACCGACAGATGGAGCAGGCCCACGCTCCTCCTTCCCAATATCTGAAAGGCCAGAATTATCAATCTTGGCTGATGAGTTCTCCGACTTGGGTGGCTTCAAATTCCTTGAATTTGCGTTATTGTCCAAGCGGGCAGTGGTGAAGACACGCATAGAGTCATTGTCCTCGTCCTCATCCTCATCTTCTCCAACATCCTCAGAGGGGTCGTCTTCAGAATCGGAATCAGCTCCACGGGCGCTGATGCTGTCAAGATCGTCATTGGAGGTCAGGGCACCGTCACGAGTGGTGTCAGAGAAGGAGAAGGGAAAGGAAGAAGCAGGAGGAGGGTGGTGGTCGTCAGAGGAGGGAGGAAGCTTGCGTTTGTGGACAGAGCTGCAGACGGATGCAGAGGCGGAGTGAGAAGGGGAAGGGGACTGGGAGCTTCGTGACCGCACTGGAGCCGTTGAATGTGCAGAATGGCCTTCCATCTCTTCTTCTTCTTCTTATACTAGAATTTTGAAATCAGGTGATTTCCCTACTTCCTAGAGATTTCAATTTTTCCTCTCCCAGTTCATGTTTTCGTTTTTATTTTTCTAGGGTTTTGGATTTGGGTTTTCCTATCTAGGGTAGAAGAGCGTGGAACCTGAACGAGGGTAATATTTCAGCGGAAAATAGGATCGAATCGCAGAATTTCCATGGAAAAAACTCCAGCTTGTCCTGTACTTCGGGGTCTCTCACTTCCTCCTGCGTAAAAATTTAAATTTAAATTAAAAAAAAAAAAAGAGGATATCGAATTAGAGAAGGCGACGACAGTTCGGATCCAATGGTCAACCCGTTTAGGCCGGCAATCCAGGTTGAGCCCGGCCCGAATCCATCTCAAACAAATGGATTCAATTTTCAAAATTCAAACATAAAAATATTTATTGATGGGCCTTATTTCTATAAACGTTCTTGAGTTCTTAAAAAAGCCTTTGAAATCCACTTAGACATTTCAGTTCGCTGATTTCTTATATTTTTAGACTCTTAATTAAAACACTGAAATATTTTTTAAATTGAATATTATAATTTTCATATGATAGAAATGTCCTTGAGTTTTTCAATGGACACCGTTCACTCAAACTTGAAACAAACAACAATTCTTTCACATTTATTATATTCAAATCTTTTTTTTATGATTAAGATGTCTAAATTTCTTAAAACACCTAACTAATCCTCAAAATATATATATAAACTTCTTTGTCCATAGAGATCCAATAACTCTACGAGTAGCCAATCTTTAGAACAAAGTGAAAACTTCAATTCACTGTATTCCCTAACACATATCATTTTCCCATTTCCTCTACGTGTTTCATCCCCACCCATAAAATGGCCTCTATTTTTGTTTATCTTCGGGTCAAATCGAAGCCAACAAATAATGTATGAAGAAGGGAACTCCATGCATAACTATTGCGCAGTGAAGAATTTAGATTTTTTTTCTTTAGATGAAATTAAAATCATATATGTATTTCTTTTCTATTTTCATATACTTTTCAACTTCGATTTCTTTGCATTTTCTTTCTTTGGTTTTCGTAAACAACAGATTTGAAAAATTATTGTTCATATTTAATTGAGAGGAAGGTTATATTTATTTTTAAATAAAAATAAAATAAAAACCTGATGATATGGTCCTTTTGATCCATTGAGTATAACTTTGAGGGCAGGATGATTAGAAAACATTTTAAAAATGAAAAAGAGGATGGTTGTCAACACTGGAGAACATCGCATAAAATTAGGAGGGTAAAGAGAATAAAAGTAACTTTCTATCATTATAAGTTGTGAGTTGGTGGAGCCTTGAAAAAATGGCGATCATTGTTATTTACAAAAAAAACCAAACTCACCATCTCTTGAATGGATGTATCTTATAAATCACACAAGCTGGGAGGAACTACAACTGTTGAACAAAGGTACCATGATGACCAAAGTTTAAACCTAATTTAACCCTTTGGCAATTTTATATTTCTCTTGTCAATCTAACATTTTATTGTGAGATAATTTGCAACTCTACTACAATTCTAATTTAACAATTGCTCCAGGGCCGGCCTTAGTTTAAAGTTAAATAAGCGACTGCGTGTGATCTTTCAATTTGACCAATGTCCTACGACCTCCACCATGCACTTTTTATAGAGCCCCTACAAGTGTGTTAGGCCTAGGGCCTATGAAATTTCAGCACCTATCGTGAGCTGCAATTGTTTTCTTTTTTCGGTTTAGGGTTTTTACTTTCTCATATATGAGGGGTGAATGACAGAGAAACCGAGAGTTTGAGTAATGGGTTTTTACTTCCTATGTTGATCAAGGGTTTGGAGGGTGTAAGAGTGACAACGTCGTTTATGACTTGTAAGGATAGCCAAAAAGAGGAGATGTTAGGCAGCTCTAATCGGCCGATTAAACTGTTAAAATGATCACCCGCATAATTGAGTGCGGCCCGAGCATTTAAAAGGACAAGACACACTAAATAAAGTAATAAAGTGGTGATGGATGAATGGGAAATTTTATTTATTGAACATGTAGTTCATCAAAAATTATTATACTCATATTTTAAAAAATTATAAAGTTTTTTTTAAAAAAAATTGATTGATCAAATATTAGAGAGCTTAAAAATTGTGGTTTGATTGATCAATTAAAGAGATTTTTAGTCAGATACATATTCAATAAATGATTTTTGAGATAGTATTGAACTCTAGTTTGGTTAAAATGATCACCCGCACACTTGAGTGCGGCATATTACGCCGACACTTAGGTATAGGGCCGACTAAATAAAGTGTGATAGATACATCAAAAATGTCATTTGTTGAATATGTGGTGCATCAAAAATCATCTTGATTAAATCAATAAACTCATATTTTTAAAACCTATAAAGTTTAAAATTAAAAAATAATTTAAACTGATCAAATATTAGAAAGCTTAAAAAAATATTTGATTAATCACTTTAGATGATTTTTAGTAGGATACATATTAGAAAATGATTTTTTCCCAAAAACCACATCATTATTTCATTTAATAGGCTATATATTTATACACTCAGGCGCAATATGCCACACATCGGATGATCATCTCTTGCTCGGATAAATTTCATACATGGATGCATGGCTAAAAGCTCATTTCAAATTACCTCTGTTGAAAACTTTGAAGGTTTTTATTAAATTATTTCATAAAATCTTGGTCACTCAGAAATAATTTTAAAATATTATTTCAAAATCAAGAAATCCCATGAAAAGTTAAAAGTTTAAAATTTGATGGTAAACTTACATTCTTCATACTTTGGGAGATCTAATGGTGCAAATTCTAATTTTTTGTAATTTTTCAAAAAATAATAATACAAAATTACCAAAATACCCTCAAGGTCCCGAGCTTGGCACTAGGCAAACTTAGATTCGTCATTAAGCCCACATGCTATTCACTGCCACGAAACCCTCCAAACCATCTCGGAGATCCGTAGATCTCCGTAAAATCTTAAAATATCGAATCAGATCGTTACAAGACCTATTTAATAACTCAGGCATCTCATTGCTGATCCTTACATTTCTAACTAAAAAGACTTATTTTAGGACTTTCTGATCCTAATAGTCACAGTGTAAACTCACCCACTGATTCAATGAAACTACATAGGAAACATTTTTTTTTCCAATTAATAGATCTAAAGATATAAATATAATAGATGGGAATCAATATTACAACTGATAAAGACTCGTGATGGTTACAATTTGGAGATTGTGAATTCAAATCTTTATAGTATCTGTTCATAACATTGGCCTACGCAACCTAGCGAAATAGAAGGCCTTCTAGATCTCTCATGTAATGAAGTTTAGTCTTATATTAGTTTTATAGCAACTCAATCAAAATTCGTGAATTAGAATGTTGAAATTAATCTACTTATTTCTTCACCAACTATTTTTTTTGCACTTTTTACAGGGCTTCATTTGTCAAAATGTGATCGGTTCACTTAAAAGATTCATGAATATTGGGCCTCAAAAAATTTACCTAATGAAGTCATGTTTTTGATGCTAATGAAATTTTGATGATCTTAAAATATTCTTTAGTTTAGAAACTTTAGCACTATATTTGGAGCTCACTTTGCCCATTTTGATCGTGCTGTTAGAGTGGTTAATACATGAATACAATATTCTAAAACTTCAGTCTACTTATATAATGAAGTCACTTTTTTAAAAATTTTCAAATTTTGATGACTTTAAATTATTTTTAATTCTTAAATATTTTGCACTATAAAGTCTAATGGTTTCATCCAATTAATAATTCTATGCAGGAATATGTGTTTGGAACATACTTTGACTCATTTGATGGTGCTATTAAAAGTGGTTTATACATTAATACAATGTTCTAAAAAAACTGAGTCCACTTAGATAAACGAAGCCACTTTTTAAATGACTTTAATGTTTTAAGCAAGACCCAACATTTGATCTTAAACAGCCACCAAATGGACTTGAATATGATGAGGCATATGTCAAATTCATATTGAAATTCACATGAGTGTACTTCAACTGATTAACTATTTCTTCAGGAAGTGAGAGGTTGCGGGTTAGAGCCTTTATGGCCTAACCTTGGTGTGCCCTAAGGGTAATGGGCTTATCCATAAAGATTTTACGTTGGGTATTGTCCAATTTCTCACACGTAATTTTTTTTTAAAAAAAAATCACATTGGATTGACACATTTTGAACTGTAACTGTGACTACAGAAGACAATTATGAGTTTTCACACATTTTGAACTGTAACTGTGACTACAGAAGACAAATATGAGTTTTAAAATTGAAAATTTAGGGTTAACCTAATTTAAATCAAATTAATAAATATGTTGGTTTAAAATAATTGAGCTAGCCAACCTTATAAGATTTGTTCTCACTTATGGACACATAAGCAATAAGGTTACAATTCCACAACGTGTCACTAAACATATTTATCAAAATTCCAAAAATAATAGAATTCCCTAATTCTATTTTCTAAGTTCATAAGCAACTAAACATTAGCAACATGATTTCTATAATTCTAGGATTCTGAAGAATTTAAAATTCCAAAGAGAATTTCTACCAAATGCAACTTAATGGTACATTTGCATGTTTCTAACCTTGCATGGAGCACTTTTAAGAAAGAATGGAGTAGGAATCACCTTTCCATGTAGTTTTCTACGTTTGTGTTCGGGAATAGAATTATCAATTTCTTCTTATTTTCCTTGTCGATTTTTTTTTTTCATTATTTGATTGTGAGGAAAACTTGGTTGGAAAGGTTATTTTGGCAATGTTTGAGTTCGGATTGAATCTAGTCAATTTTTATTCATTCTTAATCTATTTTCCTATTGAGGCTTCAATTTGAGCAAACTGGGGTAGGTCTTGGATATGCTTGAATTCAAACTCGAATTGCAATTAAAGAGTCTAAGTCTGAGCCCGAGTTTGGGTTAATCCAAATTAGTTAAACTCGAGCATAAATTAAATTTTATTTGATGAAAGCTGATGGTTGATATTGCAAGATAATTCACTCTTCTACAAACTTCGGCGAAATAAAATCCAGATCTTAATTCTACAATTCAAATCAAAGAATTCAATAATAGAACCACTAAAGCTCCAATTTCACCAGGATCTGACTTATTGAAATCCCAAAGCTCCAATTGGAAAAAAAAAAAACCACTCTCAATTTCACACAAGATAAGAAAATGGTTCAAATTTCATTAAGATAATTCACACCTATGCAGATTCACTAATAAAACTTGAAATTCAATTGAATTAAAATTGAATCATAAAATCCAACTTTTATTAGGCAATGTGGAGCAATAAATTGACATTCAAATTGAAAAATGCAATCAAACAAACACATGTATGAATTAAAATTAAATCAACGTTAGCTCAAATTAAAAATAATTTTTTTAAAAAAAAAACTTAGACTCACCACAATAGGAGAGACCCAATCAATTGATTACTCGAATTCTTGTGCACAAAGAATGGTGCCCATGCCTCCTTGTATAGAGGTCCCAATGGAGAGAATTTTGAAGAAAAATAATAAAATAATAAACCCTAAATGACACTTGCGCCCAATTAATCCCATAAGGATACACATGCCAATTGCTTTCTAAATCCCTAATCTACTTAATTAAAGTCAGCTATGTGGATTTATTACATCACTAATGAAAATTAAAAATTAAAAATTACATCATAATTCCAATAATATGTTTGAGCGAACTTGCAAGGATTGAGTTGCTTAATATGGGCATTCAAATGTGCACCCTAGAAGTTCAAGACATGCTCAAACAGGCCCAAACCCATAACACACTGAAATGTGCTCAGAATTTAAGAGCAAATTCTTCAAATTTATGTTCTCCATCGTCTATTGGATTAATTGGGCCCATGATACAGTATCATTATTTGTAGGACGCAAGTTTGATTTCAAGCTCAAATTAGATAAATTATTCTTTTAAAACATAAATTCTACATTATATAAATATATTAATTAAAAATTATATTTTACAAAGTATTGCTCAAATTTGAAATTTTGAGCAAAACATGGCCTTTGTGTGCTAGACTTAGTCCAATCTGTATTTAATTCAAGCATTAGAAATTAAGGCTATAAAGTAGTCCAATCTGTATTTAATTCAACTATTAGAATTTAAGGCTATAAAGTTGTCCTCAGCCGAGTCCAAGTCAACCCTAATGCAATATTTTTCGAAGTGATTCCGACTCAATAAACCCGACTCAAACGTGTTTACAAATTTGTGAAGGCTGGAAATCCTTTTATAGTTTTATCACCAAAGCTTAAAAAGAGATTTTCCTTCGGGAAACAATAGGAAAATTAAGAAGGTTCAATTGCATTGAAAAGTGATCGAACAACCTGATTAGGCAAACATAAAAAAGAAACAGAAGACCAGAGGTATAAATATCAGCGGATACATATCATATTGGCAGATATATATCGATTTTTAAATGCTAATATATATCTGCCGGTCGATCGTACAAATAATATGCCGGTGATATATCTGCGATTGTATCGCCCAGGATATCTGTCGATATTTCATTTCGATTTAAAAAAAAAGCATTCAATATGCTTGATATTTCCAAAAAAAATAAAAAAAATTCAATGCAATTTTTTTATAATAATGTTGTTAATGCCCCGACTTGGCCGAGTGCCTCTTTGTCAATTCCATGACTCATGAATAAGCACTTGATAAGAAGCTTGAAAACTCAAGATAATCAAAGAAGAAGTACATGCTTCACCATGCTCAAAGCTCATCAGTATGACAATCACAAAAAGAGATATATGGTCATATATGACCTTAGGTGGAACCCACACCTAAGAGAGGACTATTCCTAGGCTTAGTTGAACAAATGATAAAATCATATAAAGCCTAGAGAGGATGCTGGACAGTGAATTAGAAAAGAACTTGGAAATATGAATTATGTTCACTGTCAGCTCGACCAGTCTATCTCACCGACCCCTCGATGAAGACAAGATCGACCCATCGTGGTAAAGGACTGGTCGGCCAGTTTGACATAAGTTCTAGAATTTAGAACTATCATTCTGAGAATGCCTCTGATCGAGAGTCTCGTATAAACTGACCCCTTGGTGATGAACTTAAACGACCCCTCGTGGTCGACAACTCGTCGGTAAAAGACTTGTGAGTTCTGGACTGTGAACTCAAGTAGGCTTTCGATAAAACATACATCTCAGTGATTCAAAACCAATCGAAAGTAACAGGACCGACACCTCGGTAAAGGACGACATGTCGATCTGGGTTTGACTAGTTTCTGTGTTAAAACTCTATCAGCATGGATTTGCCCTAGATCGAGCCTCTCGTATTGACCGACCTCTCAGTACCATGACTGTCGACCCATCGATGACACCAACCTATCGACCGAGAAATAATCACACCGTTGGGAGTGCATTTAACGCGCAACAGTTGGGTGGTTGAACAGTAATAAATATGAACACTGACTCATCGGTGCTACCGACTTGTCGGTACTGGATAGTATGAAAAACCGTTGTAATTCCTCTATAAATACGATATTCGTATGATCATTTGCTATCTTCCTTAAAATAAGAAAAATCATACACTCTGAGGAACGATCATCTTTCTTGTGCCTATACTAAAATCAAATACTCAATCTTTGGTTAAGATTGTGAGAGAGACATAAAGTGAAGAAGATACGACATCAACTAGGACCTGACCCAATCTTCCTAATCACCCTGACCTTGTGATTGTTATACGACTTCTACAAGAAAGAGCATCAACACATCTTGAGTGAATCTTTGAGAAGTAAACATCGTCACGAAAAAAATCTATAAGGCAAGTGTTTCTTGGTTTTAACTTTATTTTTAAAACCTTTAACCCGAAAATGGATTAAGGGGATTTGCTCCGGAACCACTATAAAAAACTCTAGAGCGTCGTTTCTGCCACAGTGGTGGGTGGAATTCTCAGCCGATTGAATGAGGTTCTATTTGTGAGGGTGTAAGTCCCCACATAATGAATTTGGGGATAGCTCAAGGTTGGGCGAGTTCTAACAGTGGATGTTGGTTGGTTAACCGAACCACTATATATCGTGTGTCCTCGAGATTGTGGTGTTAGAGCTAACTTCTTGTGTTACTTTTTTAATCCAGGGGTCCAAATACCGTTCATGCCAATATATCGGCCGATATATCTGTCGGTAAGTTTCTCTCTCATCCGGTTTTTTAATTTTTTTGCATTTTTGTCCGATTTTTTTTTGGTAATTTCAGAAAATTTGGGGCTTCTTGAAAATGTAATTTTTTCATTAAATACCGGTAGTATACATATTCAAATTATTTATTTAAGTTTCGAATACGATTAATATTAAAATTAACAATAGATGATGTTAACTTATAAAAACTGAAAATGTCCCATCAATCCTCTCAAGTCTCAATAAGAAGTAGATCCTATTATATAATTAATCAATCTTAGCATAATTTTTAATGAGATTAGTGTCACTTATTATAAAGCAATTATCACATTTACAAATAGGATTGCATTTCTTGATTTTCTTTTTCTTTCTTTTTCATATGATTAATATGGGCCTAAATGTTTTGAGTTTGGACTTTGCTGGATCGATGGAGAGGAACATGTACATGTAAATGAAAAAAAAAAGTTCACATTCATTGAATAGTATTTTAAAATTCAAATCATGTTTTTAAAATTTTTAAGAAGTGGTAATAAAAGGTAAAATAGTATTTTAAAAGTGAAGACCTCTGAATAATATGATATTATTTTTTTCTTTTTTTAAAGGAATTTCGATTATTTTAACTTAGACTAACAAAAATTGAGATCATAGACTATTAGTTATCTATCAAAATTTGAATTCATTTTAAGTAGATCTTAATGAAATTGAATTTCATATAAAGAGTTCGCTTTATCTTAGAGGTAGAAATTTTAATGGGTTTAAAGATAATATATAAATCTAATAATAATGATTAGTGCTAATACTTCAAAGTTGAAAACTTGAAATCACTTGAGTTTCACCAAATACATCAAAGCTTGACCAAATTTTCTCAAAACAAATGTAATATTACTATGGATCAAGCTCTTCATATGGATAACCCGAGACGTGGAAATAAAATCTTGCATATGTCTCTTCCGGAAGTCGCTCATCATTAGACGTGTAGTCGGATGTTGACTTCACTCATGTTGGGATAATACCCCAGTGGATTTGCAGGCTCAACATCCACAATAATATTTGGATGAGTAAAATCCAACCCATCATCTGACCCATTACCGTCATCTGTAGATGAATCAGAATCAGAATCAGATCTAGCCGACCCATAATCACGTCTGCTAGGTTGGCTGCTTGGAAGAACAGGTTCTTTTTCTTATATTGATCTCCTCCTCTGTGAAGAGCTAGATACCCCATATGTCCCAGTGGGTTGTTCACTAACAGAATGACGACGTGGTGCCATTCTTATACTTGTCTGACGTTCCAGACCCGCATTTGGAGGGGGGGACACACTGATTGAATGGCGGCGACCGTCATTTTCCGCCTCTTCGTCGGAATCTTGCAATTCTCCCAACTCTATACTTTGATCTAAAAATGATATATCTAGATCATGAAGTACAGGTTGTTCTTCCTTTTCGATCCATTCACTTAATGGATCATTATAGGTAAATAGAGACTCGAGGTCTATAGGGACGAAAAAATCATCATCATCTGCCCGTGTCAACTCGGGGTACCTCCTCAAATTCCTTGCCCTCACCCGTTGATTGTAGTGTAGGTACACTAAATCATTAAGTCTTTGAGATGACAAACTGTTTCGAGGCTTGCTGTGGACATATTTAAATTTCGACCAGTTACGCTCGCAGTTGGTTGCATTGCACGTCTAGCTCATCAGTTTGATGGCGTACTTCTTCAATACAGGTGAGCTGTTGCAAAAATATGCCCACCACTGTGTAGCACTCATCGTCGCCGTCTCTCTCAACTTAACATCGACAGCTTCATCCGCAAATGATTCCAAGAGGTTCTCATAATTGTATAACTTCAAAACAAAAAGAAACATAATTAGTATTATCAGATAATGAACAACTTTCAAATCATCAAAAATATTTGGGTCGTAATGAACAAAAGTAATACATCTCTAAAACATGCCGCCCTTTCACCAGGATGCATGACACCCATAATCTCCAACGTCCGTCTTACGCAGTTACGAATTGAGTCGATTGACACCTCTAAACCCAAATCATTAACTTTCTTTGAGAAATGATTCAAATAATATGCTGCCAAGTGAAATACAATGCGATTAGCCTAAATATAAGATATGCACAATAATAAGATATAAACACACTAGCGAATGAAAAACTAACCTACAACTAACTGTGGGTTCGAGATAAAAAATTGATAAATCCTGTCGTTGATGATTTCCATGAATTGAACCGGAGGATTAACTTTCGCAACTTCAGTTTTAACCTTTATGATGTATTCAAATACATAGGGGAGCATCGGCTTCTTATCTCCATCTCCAAATTGGAGTGTTGTGACTATGGGAGCAGAGATATTGATGGCCGATACGATACTGTCCCAGAATACTTTAGATACAAACAGGTGTGTAATGTTCTGGTAATAGCTTTGATGTTCAGCGTTCCTCATGTCGAAAGCATTCGCAAAGGACCTGTTTCTCGCCATTTTCATCAATTCTGTCTTACTTCTTAAGAAGCTCTGCATTGTAAGAAATACTGTGGCAAAACGTGTTATTGTAGGTCGCAGTAGTTCATGACGTTTCGTGTACTTCCTCATTACTTCTAAGATTCTAACATGATTGTATATATAAATGTAGTGACATCCTTACACCAGTCAATTAGATTCCCAAATTCCCTCACATTAGCAAAATCTTTGAGGATCAAGTCTATATAGTGGGCCGCACAGGAGGTCCATAAGATCCACGGGTATGTGTTCCCTACCTTCCTCCCTCCCGACTTATAGCCCGATCCATTGTCCGTTACAATTTGGGCAACATTCTCAGGTCCAATTTCTTCACAGACAGACACCATCAAGCTACAAAGAAAGTCATCATCATTTACAAGGCCTGATGTGTCGTACGATTTATGATACACTGTGCCACATTTATTATAAATGAGGAAATTAATGATACTACGGTTATCGTCACTCTTCTAGCCATCCGACATAAGGGTTACTCGCGTATCCTCCCAGAAAAACTTAAAATTATTTACCCATTCTCGAATCCGTCGTATTTTTCGGGATGAATGTGGTAAAAATCTCATACGGCGATTGAAAGTTGATATCAGGTCCAGCAGTTGCGGATGCAGAGCACACAGACTTAAAATATGGATTTAAGATTTCCATCGGTGGCCGATGGCTGTCGGAGAAATACTTAGTGACTGTCGTCCCAACTAATTGTTTTGCCGTCTCTCTGTCTACTTGATTTATTTTTCCTTGTTTCAAGGAACTTGGCCTGTCCCACATTGGATCACAAGCACCAATTGTATCCGGATTTACACCGTAACGTTCAGTAGTTGCTCGTTCTCCTCCTCTAAATGCATTTTTTATGGAATTCCATCGGCCCATAAGTCCAGATTTTTATCTGGATGATCCACGCGCAGTCCCTTATCCACTCGCACCGCCTGTGTAGAGAAGAATAATTCATTTTTTGGCATTTAATGTAATTTTGAAATAAATTGCTTTTGTTACATTAAACAATTAATTTAAAGAAATTAACCTGCACCACTCTGCCCTCTTATCTCATGTTTGCGGCGACTAATTAGCATTGTACGCCGCAAGTCTCTGTCCTCCTTAATCTCGTCCGGATCCTTTTCTGAAGATGACGGGACATTTTCCACGTATTGGCCCTCCCTTTCACTTTCTAAGCAGTCGGCTATTATGTGACCGATAGAATTCTCTTCCGCTTCAGTACTTTTTTTCTTTTTTTTGGCATTGACTTCCAGTAGTTGCCGGTGCATAATTTGCACTTGTGTTGGTGCGCATTTGCAAGCGGTTATGTAATAACTTGACCCTTTAAATTAGAAATAACAAATTTTTAAAATTATTAACTCGGCTTTGTGACAGGTTAATATGATAGGGTACAGAAAAAAGCTTCCTAAAAAGGGAGTATCTGACCCGATCAGAGGTCATTTGCTTAGTGATTTAGCCCGACGAAGTTCGGAGGGCATTTTAGACATTACTTAAATGTTTTTTGTTTTAGATATAAAATCATAAATAGTGTTTTATAGACCTCTTGAGTGTGAGAGACCACTCTTCTGATATATTTAAACCTTGAAATTCACACATATATTAAGCTTTTGAGTACGCTACTCAGTGGTATTTTCGAAATTTCACGAGTATTCCTCCAAACGTGTATTTTATATATGCTTTTATCTAAAAGCCCCGATTTTTAAGATATCCCGTATTCTGAAAATTAGCAAACTCATATCACATTCAATCTGTATTTCATCAAAGTCTTTGACATATTTAGAATGTCGAAAAGAGTATTTTAAACACTTGTTTCGAAGTATCAAAATTACAGTGATTATAAGCCGTCTACTTTATTAAAATATTGACTTTGTGAAAAATACCCTATTTTTGGTGTCAGAACAAAAAGTAAACGTTCCACCGTGGGTAAACCCTGTGTTCTTAACACACGTGCGGTGTCGGATTTTCACGAGTTAAGGTCTAATATAGACGAACAGAAAAATGGTCAGGTAACAGTAATTTTTACTGTTACGTGAGATAAGATTTTTTTCATCTTATCTTCTGCCGACAGTCTTAAGGTCTGAGATTTTGCCGACACTTTTAACGCTCAGGGTTGATCCAGCAGATATCCAAATAGTATTTTTAAACCCTTATAAATAGGCGCATTCGGTCTCAGTAAAAAATCACAAATTTACGAAGTTTTTCTTAGTTTTTTCATTTTTCCTCTGCTGCCAGACGTTTACTATTGTCCCAAGCGGTTATCTTAAATTTTTTTAGAAGATTTCTGTAAGTGTTTATTTTGAATTAATATTTTTAGTTTGTAGACCTCATTAAGAGGAAGTTAAATATTTAATTTCATCAAAAAATGACTTACGGTTTGCTCTATAAAAATCGGAAAAGAAAGTACGAAAAAATGGAAAAAATTTGTCCGTGAACAGTGATTTGCGGCGCACTGTGCAGGCCCTAATTTTGGTAATTTGGTAATTCGGATGATAGTGACCCGCCCGTGAACAGTAACTTGACGGCATTTCTGTAAATTCTGTGAACAGTACTGTGAATAGTGCCAGTGGCATTTTTGTAAATTCTGTGAATAGTGCCCCGTGAACAGTAATTTTGGGTGAACAGTGTCCGTGAACAGTATTTTCTGTGAATAGTGCCTAGGGCATTTTGGTAATTTTGGATATTTTCGGTGCGCAAAAACGTAATTTTTGGAAAAAAATTTAAAAAATGAATTTTATGCTATTTTTGCTTAAAAATATTTGTTTCAGACCACTTGGGAGTTTATTTTTAGCCCGTATTAAGCTTAGGGGCAAAGTCGTAATTTTTACAAAATTTGAAGAAAACTATCTAAATGTATTGTCATGATATTCCAAAAGCTTAAGAATATAAATTATGGCTATATAGTGTTATTATATGTTGTATTTACACTGTTTTCCATTTAAATAGATTACTGAAAAACACTTGCCGATCTAAGGTGAGGAGATTCAACCACAATATGTGTTTACTAAAATGCATATCATTTTGCATTCAATATAATGTTCTTTCACCATTTGCCCTACGGCAATAAGTGAATATCCGTGGTCATCTTTATTGACGAAAAGGATGTATTGGGATTAGAATGCGATATAGACACTGTTCATACGTAAAGAGGTGATTATGAGTTTATACATATGAAATGCGAACTTGAGAGTGTTTCGAGATGTCGAGATCTAACTATCCTAAAATGGAGTACGGAACTCACTTATTCCTAAAGACTACTTGGTATTGTGACATGGGTAATCTCATAATAGATCAGGTATCCGACAGTGATTCCGATAGGAATATATATTTTGTGTATAACTGATGTATTGCATGATAATTAATCTATATAATAAATGATAAGTATAGGGTAAATATACCCGATTGGAGAGAACGGTAACACTTTGTGTTATAATATAACCCGTTGGTGGGGTTTTAATATATGTTTAGTTTTTCAGCATATTATATACTGATTGCTGATATTTGTATTATGATTCCATGCGAGAGGGCTTAGGAATCTATGTAAGCTGAGTGAGGTTATTATGATCATATGTATGAGAGATATTATGTGGGTTGACAATTATGTTTAAATCCATGTATGGATGTGCATATTGATTGGTGTACTGTACATATCAAATTACCTCACACCAATGTATGAAGTACCTAGCTGTGAAGCACTGAGTATGAATTTGCTGAAGGTGTAGGAAACGTATTACTCGCGATTAGGGGAGAACCGTAGACGTCGTTTGGTTGGGGTATCTTTTTAAGAAATGAAGGACATTTCATGGTTCATAACTGTGTTGACATTATTTTACATGATTTCTGAGTGTATAAACTGTTGTTTGATAACATGTCTATTATGTTGATAATATGCCTTGTTGTCCAAAACTTGCTGTTATTTTCTCTTCATTGAATTTGTAAAACTCACACCCCTTACGAAATAGGAAACCCGGAGGACGAAGGACATGAGGATCTTCAGCTATAGTTTAGGGTGGAGACCTTTTAGCTATCTATCCAAATGTTGTGATTTTATATTTAACTTAGTAGACATTTTACGTATGAACATGTAATGTAATAAACCCTTTATTATGTTCATTTGAAACACTGTAGAATGTAATAAAGTCTACTTCGTTTCTAATATGCAATTCTGATTTTGATGAGATCGATTGATGATAAATGTTAAGTAAATCATGTGTGACATTTTCTATTTTAGACTTTCCTAAGAGGTTAAGTTATAGATTACATGTTGGTTAGTAGTGTATCCACATACTATGCGTCGAGGTGAAATCTGTCGAGGTTTTGGGTTTTAATCGGGCCCATGGTGGCGCCTCCATCTCCCTGCGATTTTAACCGGCTAGATATGGCTGGGTCCGACGCTGCTAAATGTTAGATCCAAACTTAGTCATAAGAGATGTTAAAGTCCATAAGATGATTTTCGCAAAGACTCAATATTGTGTTAGAAAAAAAAAAATCTCAAGTCAGTGAGCCCGAAGAGTCGAGCGTGATAGGCAACATCTCCCGTCTTTCCGGCTATATTTGCCTTTAAACGGGTTATTCCTCCTAGTACCATTTTGTCACAAAAGTTGCATTTGACTTTGTTATTACTATGTCGTTCACCGAACGACCATGCTAGATCTTCATTGTTCTTAGCCATTACTATTTAAGAAATGCACCAAAAAAGAAGAAGTCACATTTACATATTTTTGGGCAATTTATCACATGAAAATGTGGGTATTAAATGATAAAATGAAAAAAAAGCATCATCTACTGTCAAACTGAAACTTTTTACAGTACAAAAACACTACAAACTAAGAGGGTTGATTAAAAAAAAATTCTGATTTTTTTGATACATTTACATATTTTTGGGAAATTTATCACATGAAAATGGGGGTTTTAAATGATGAAATGAAAAAAAAGCCTCATCTATTGTCAAACTGAATTTTTTTACAGTACACAAATACTACACACTGAGAGGGATGGTTTATAAAACATTCATACTTTTTCGGTACATTTACATATTTTTTTGCAATTTACCACATGAAAATGGGGGTATTAAATGATAAAATAAAAAAAAGCCTCGTCTACTGTCAAACTGAAACTTTTTACAGTACAAAAACACTACAAACTAAGAGGGTTGATTAAAAAAACATTCATACTTTTTTCGGTACATTTACATATTTTTTCGCAATTTATCAAATGAAAATGCGGGATTAAATGATAAAATGAAAAAAAAAAGCCTCATCTAATGTCAAACTGAAATTTTTTATATTACACAAATACTAAACACTGAGAGGGATGGTTTAAAAAACATTCATACTTTTTTCGGTACATTTACATATTTTTTCGCAATTTATCACATGAAAATGGGAGATTAAATGATAAAATGAAAAAAAAAGCCTCATCTACTGTCAAACTGAAATTTTTTACGGTACACAAACACTACACACTGAGAGGGATGGTTTAAAAAACATTCATACTTTTTCAGTACATTCACATATTTTTTTGCAATTTATCACATAAAAATGAGGGTATTAAATGATAAAATGAAAAAAAGTCTCATTTACTGTCAAACTGAAATTTTTTATACTACACAAATACTACACACTGAGAGGGATGGTTTAAAAACATTCATACTTTTTTCGGTACATTTACATATTTTTTCGCAATTATCATATGAAAATGGGGGATTAAATGATAAAATGAAAAAAAAGCCTCATCTACTGTCAAACAGAAATTTTTTACATTACAAAAATAGTACACACTGAGAGGGATGGTTTAAAAAACATTCATACTTTTTTCGGTACATATACATATTTTTTCACAATTTATCACATAAAAATGGGGGATTAAATGATAAAATGAAAAAAAAAGCCTCATATACTGTCAAACTAAATTTTTTTACAGTACACAAATACTAAACACTGAGAGGGATGGTTTAAAAAACATTCATACTTTTTCGGTACATTTACCAATTTTTTTGCAATTTATCACATGAAAATGGGGGTATTAAATGATAAAATAAAAAAAAAGCCTCATCTGCTGTCAAACTGAAATTTTTTATTGTACAAAAATACTACACACTGAGAGGGATGGTTTAAAAAACATTCATACTTTTTCGGTACATTTACATATTTTTTCGGAATTTATCACATGAAAATGGGAGATTAAATGATAAAATGAAAAAAAAAGCCTCATCTACTGTCAAACTGAATTTTTTTACAGTAAAAAAATACTACACACTGAGAGGGATGGTTTAAAAAACATTCATACTTTTTCGGTACATTTACATATTTTTTCGCAATTTATCACATGAAAATGGGAGATTAAATGATAAAATGAAAAAAAAGCCTCATCTACTGTCAAACTGAATTTTTTTACACTAAAAAAATACTACACACTGAGAGGGATGGTTTAAAAAACATTCATACTTTTTCGGTACATTTTCATTTTTTTCACAATTTATCACATGAAAATGGGGGATTAAATGATAAAATGAAAAAAAAAAAAAAAAGCCTCATCTACTATCAAACTGAATTTTTTTACAGTACACAAACACTACACACTGAGAGAATTGGTTTAAAAAACATTCATACTTTTTCGGTACATTTACATATTTTTCCGCAATTTATCACATGAAATCGAGGTTTTTGTTTAAACATTTAAAATAAATAATCACATTGCATGAAATTTATATTTTTTCACAGAACCTTCTTTCTAAAATCAGAGGGGTGTTTTATAAAAAAAAACAGCAATTTCTTCCAATAATTACTATTTCTTATAATGTTTTGTACATATAAGGGCCATTTCACTTTAGAAAATAAAAAAAAATGCAAAAAAACATTAATCTGCCTGAAAAAAAATAGCATACATTCATAATAACTTCTATGCTAAATGTTTAAGCATAAATAAATCACTCAATCACTAACAATAATTAAAAATCCATATTTCTAAAACAACAACACATTACAATAAATGCATTGAACATTAAACTATACATTAAAACCATAAAATATTTAGATGAGGAGGCTTAAAAAAAAAAGGAATAAAAACTTACATGAAATGAAGATCAATCTATGAAATATACTTTGAACGGAATGGATCTTCTAATATAAGCCAATAATATACTCTTTTCCAATCAAGCCGGATGAAGGTATGTGAAATGGGGATAGGAGTTAGAAAATACCACTGCTGGATCGGTGAGTTTCTAAATGATTTAGTGACTGAATGAAGAGATGTATAGGGTATTCATATAATAGAGGAGTTCGGCTGGTTTAGATTCGCGGGTTTTTAAAATATTAATAAAAAATCCACGCATGGGAAACAACAAGAATCCCACAGCCTGTTGGACTTGATGTGTTGCAGGATTCCTAGGCGATATTTTGATCGATATATCGCGTGATATATCGGCCGTCATATATCGCAGGAATAATCACCATAATATCGCCGATATTATTATTTTATTCATATTTAAACACACCGCTACGGTCCGATAATCTGAAATATCGGCCGATATTTCAAACCGATAAAAGGTCCAAATATCGGCCGATATTAGTACATAATATCGCCGATATCTAATGGGGCCCATTACCGATACAGTTTTTTTTTAAACCACTCTTTCCAAGCCGATAATTACTTTACCGGGTGATATTTGATCCGATATACGGGCCGATATATCGTTCATAGTGGCCGATATCGGTCTTTTTAAAAAAAAAATAAAAAACAGAAATAAATGTAAAAAATCGATAATCTAAAATATTGCCCGATATTCGGACCGATATTTTAGCCCGTTTATCGGCCATATCGACCGATAATATTTATGTACGACGGATACGATATGTATCGGCCGATATCGTTCGGTATGATAAAACCGATACATATCGGCCGATACATATCGTATCGGCCGATATTCGGACCCTTGGTTTAATCACTTTTATTAACACACACTTACTTGATTGTAATATCAGCTACACTCAAACTAATGAATCAAATTAATTTTAAAAATGAACGACGATTTCAGATTTCCACATTTTCAATTAAATTTTTGATAAAAATATACATTAATATACGTCCATGCATAATCATTAATCAATGCCCATTTTCGATGAATTTTTTTATAAAAAAAAATTGCATTAATTAATTTCCATACGAAAAGAATTAATCTACGTACATTTTCAATGAAATTTTGATAAAAAATGTGCATTAATTAATGTCCATGCATAATGCACTAATCAATGCAAATTTTCCTTTTTTAATGAAAAATAGTCAAAGCTAGTTTTTTGTTCTTTAATGAAAAATAATTAATGTTACTTTTTTGTTTTTAATGAACAATATTTAATACTAGTTTTTCATTTTTTAATGCAAAATTATTAAAGCTAGTTTTTCGTTTCCCAAAATGGAAATTAATGGTGAATTTTCATTTTTTTATGGACAATTTATTCTCACTTTTTCAAAAACGATAAAAATTAATAGTGCAATTTAAAAAGCAATGGAAATTTATGGTGATTTTTCATTATTATGGAAAATTAATTGTGACTTTTCGTTTTTTGATGGAAAATTAATAATAATTATTGAAAAACAATAGAAAAGTAATGGTGCATTTTAAAAATCAATGGAAGTTTATGGTGATTTTTCATTTTTTTATAGAAAATTAATTGTGACTTTTCATTTTTTGATGAAAAATTAATGATAATTTTTTGAAAAACAATAGAAAAGCAGTGGTGCATTTTAAAAATCGATAGAAATTTATTGTAATTATTCATTTTTTGTAGAAAATTAATTGTGACTTTTTTATTTTTTGATGGAAAATTAATGATAATTTTTTGAAAAAGAATAGAAAGCAATGGTGCATTTTAAAAATCGAGGGAAATTTATGGTGATTTTTCATTTTTTTATAGAAAATTAATCGTGACTTTTGATTTTTTGAGGGAAAATTAATGATAATTTTTGAAAAACAATAGAATAAAAATGGTGCATTTTAAGAATAGGTGGAATTTTTTGGTATTTTTCATTTTTTTTATAGAAAATTAATTGTGACTTTTCGTGTTTTTATGGAAACTTAATTATTATTTTTTGAAAAAACAATAGAAAAGCAATGGTGCATTTTAAAAATCAATGAAAACTCATTTTTTTATGGAAATAATTAATTTTAACTTTTCATTTTTTAGAAATTCAAAAAAATCTAAAAGATATTCCTCATTATAATTTTTTACCATTTTTTAAAAATATATGAAATTCTCGAGTTATTAACTTAAAAACAATCTTTGATCATATAAGTGAACGATATTTAGTGAAAAAAATTAAATATTCATAAAGCCATAATTTTCTGATTTTTTTTTGAAAAATTAAAAAAAAATTCCGATGGAGAGATTTAAACCCCTGCTTGAGAGAGAAAATATCCATTTTTTAAATGAAAATGGTGCAAGTTGAAAAATGGGCAAACATAGCCTAAGAGTTGTGAAAGCGGGAAATGTGAAAAGGTTTTATTTTCTCATTTTGTTTTAGAAAATTTAATGGAAAATTTTAATTTATGTCAAATAAAGGTATTGTAAGTAATTTTTTTAGTCTATGGTAAGTAATTTAAGAAATGAGTTGACTCAAACTTAGTGCATTAAAAGTGATGAGTTGGATGAGTTGGTTTAGAATAAAAATATTCCGAGTTAGGTGAGTCAAGAGGAGATGGAAATGAGTTGTAATCTCACACAACAATTAATCTGAATTAATCTCAGCCGTTGGTATGAAAGGGTGCTTTGGCAAAGCCAAAAGACACCAAGGTTGGGCGGCACCTCTTCATGAAGGGTTGCATTGGTTCATTTCCCATGTGATACAATGTTTGGCACCAAGGGGTGCAATGTTTGGCACCAAGAAGTGTCTTGGTTAACACCCTTTGCCCCATTGTTTTTAACAACATTAATGAGGGAGGATGAATGGGAGTTGGGGGGCTGAAACTATAAAAGAAAACCTAACCATACATGGCCGTTTTTCACACCAAGGAATCCAATAATTCCCATCTCTCTCTCCCTCTCTCCAATTCGTTTTTCTTGGCTGAACAGCAGAGGTTTGGCATCAGTTAATCAAGCCTAAACCAGCAAGGAATTAAGGAAAGAAAGAAGAAATAAAAGGGAGAAATCAAGGATCAAAGACAAGAAGAAAACTTGAAAAATTTGGTAAGTATTTTATGTGTTATTTGGTTTAATAACATGGAATGAATGGGGGTGTATTGGGCCATGGTTATGGCCGAATTCATCAAGGTTTTAACCTTGATTAAGAGAGGCTTTAAAATGGTAAAGATGACCATTGGGTTCGGCCACCATGGAGGGCCGAACCCCATGTAAAAGTTAGGTTGGTTTTCATATTTTGAAACATGGAAACCATGGAGTTTTTGGTGGACTGTTTTTGAGTTTTATTGAGACTCAAATGCATGTTTTAAATAGGGTTAAAAACATGGATCTGAATGATATAAGGACTGAAGGTACCATGAGTCTAAATCAACGGTTTAAAATTGATGAATTGGACCATCAGGATCGGCCATCTTGGATGGCCGAATCCCACGAAGTTTGATGGTCATTTGGACAAATTGATGAACTTAGTTGGATGGTCTTGAGAGGTAATAAGGCAGCAAAGTTATACTGATATTATGGCACCTAAAAACATGTTTGAAAGAACAAAACATAGACATGAGGTTCGGCCACCTTGGATGGCCGAACCCCATGTTAGTATTTGATGATTTTGATGAGTTTAAAACCATATAAAATATGGTGTTTGATGTAATTTGGTGAAGTTTAACTTGTTGTTATTGGTTGGCCAATGTAGGGCTGAACCATGTCAATATTAGGGTTAAGATTACTGATTCAAATTATGGGTAATTGATGGATCAATTAGATCAAGAGAACCATTGGGTTCGGCCATGTGCATGGCCGAACCCCATGGGCTGTTTTTGGAATAAATGGACTAAGTTCATAGTTTGTGTTTGATATTATTCCCATGATTTTGTAAAGGGTTTAAAGTATTGTAATGGAGAACCATTTGATGATGGAAGAGTGGGAATACAAGATTCGGCCAAGTATAGGGCCGAATCCCATAAAATGACAAACTCTAAGTTAATGATGTTCGGCCATGGGCATGGCCGAACCCCACATGATGTGGATGGGTCGTAGATGTGATTGAATAAGTTATGACTTGCTGATTGATATATGGATAAGGTACCGGAAGTCGAACGACGCGCGAGTCGTGACCGGGTGACGCGAAAGAAAGATCAGTTACTGAAGTGATTCTTCAGTAGGTTTCCTACCTACTTGTAACCACGGTTTTTACCCAGTTTTCTTATGATACTCTTGTTTTAATATATGTGTTTCAAATGATATATTATGCATTAACAAATGGCATACAGGCATTGGCATCTCATGCATGGTCATGGGATGATGAATGAGGTTCTACAGTGTTACAATTATGGGTTACGTCCTCCTTAGGCGATGAGAGTTCCGCCAGGAAGAGTAACATGATGATCATAGTCACAGTGGTCTCCTTAGGCGAAGAGAGTCCCGCCAGGAGAACTAATACGTGATATGAATCAGTCAGTGATGAAGAGATGGAAGTTGTATTGTGATTTATCTTGTCGGTGCATGGCACGACAAATGATGGCTATGGATGTACATGATGGGGGAGGCTCATTGCATGTGCATACATCATAGCATTGTTTTACCTGTTTTGATGATTATATATTATGATATGTATATGCATGTTTTACATGCTAATATGTGGTAGCCCTGATTCGGGAACCTACTGGGCGCGTTGATCTAACGCCCTAATTCTATCCTCAGAGGAGATTGCAGGTACAAGCAAAGGGAAAGGAAAGATCGTTGACCGGGAGGGGAGCCAAGCCTAAGTGCTTGAATGAAGGACTGAACTACTTTATATTACTGTCTTTTGAATACTTTTGTGGGACATGTAATAATTCACTACTTGCTATGATTTGAGTAGGTTGATAACATTTGGATGTTTGATCTATGATAAGTAATGTTTAGGACTGTTACTTGCTATCTCGTCTTTCTATTCTGCAATTAATCTAGATTATTCCGCATGTTGATGTTAGTTCCATGTGTGATTCATTATCATGGTCTATTCCATGTACACATGGGTGGCCAGTTAAGGTTCAGACTTGGGTAGTCTGAACTTAACTCGCGTCGTGACGCCGCCCGCTCTCTTCCGATGTTTATTTAAAAAAAAAAAATTAGACTCTGAAATTCTCGGAGAGGGCGGGGCGTTACACCTTTGGAGGTTGGGTATTCACAAGAACCTACCCTTCAATACCCCTTACATTCCTCTTTCTATCAATTATATATTATAAAATTAAAATCTTTCAAAAAAAAAATATATTATATAATTAAAAAAATAATATATTTCAAGTAATTAGCAATTTAATTCTGCATGAAATTTATTTTAAAAGTTTGTCAACATTTTCAACATAATAAATTTGAATGAGGGTAAATTTTACGGCTGTTACCCTTGAGTAGAGGTAACTATAAGTAGGGGTAAACTGACATATTAACAATTTTTTAAGAATTAATATTTTTTATTAAGTTTATCTATTGTAAATAATAAAAATAAAATTTTATAAAACATAATTGTCAAAATATTCTATTTTTAAGGGATGATCCTATCGAAATTTCGATAAGGTCTCGAAACTCTAAAAGAGTTTGAGGTTTATCATAGTCTCTTTCGGAGTAATTAGCAATTTATTCTCTTAGAAGTTTATTTAAAAAATGTGTCAACATTTTCAACATTATGCATTTGGAAGAGGGATAAAATTTACGGGGGTTACCCTTGAGTAGGGGAAACTGTAAGTAATGGTAATCTAACATATTGACAATTTTATAATAATTAATATTTTTTATTAAATCTATATAATATAAAAAATAAAAATTAATTTTTTATGAAACATAATTGTCAAAATGTCATATTTTTAAGTGGTGATTCTATCGAAATTTCGATAGGGTCTCGAAACTCTAAGAGAGTTTGAAGTTCATGTTAATTTCTTTTGAGGTAATTAACAATTTATTTTGTTGGAAGTTTATTTTAAAAATATGTCAACATTTTCAACATGATGCATTTGGATGAGATATAAATTTTAAGGGGGTTACCCTTGAGTAGGGGTAACTGTAAACAGGGGTAATCTGATATATTAGCAATTTTACGAGAATTAATATTTTTTATTAAGTTTATTTAATATAAATAATAAAAATAAAATTTTATAAAACATAATTGTCAAAATATTCAATTTTTAAGGGGTGATCATGTTGAAATTTCGATAAGGTCTCGAAACTCTAAAAGAGTTTAAGGTTTATCATAATCTCTTTCGGAGTAATTAGCAATTTATTCTCTTAAAGGTTTATTTAAAAAAATTGTCAACAGTTTCAACATGGTGTATTTGGATGAGGGATAAAATTTTCGGGGGTTACCCTTAAGTAGGGGTAACTGTAAGTAGGGGTAATCTAACATATTGACAATTTTATAATAATTATTTTTTTATTAAATCTATAAAATAAAAAAATTAAAAATTAAATTTTTATGAAACATAGTTGTCAAAATGTTCTTATTTTAAGTGGTGATTCTGTCGATTCGATAGGGTCTCGAAACTCTGATAGAGTTTGAAGTTATGGTAATCTCTTTCGAGATAATTAACAATTTATTTTATTCGAAGTTTATTTTAAAAATGTGTTAATATTTTCAACATGATGCATTTGTATGAGGGGTAAATATTACGGGGGTTGCCCTAGAGTAGGGATTACTGTAAGCAGGGGTAATCTCACATATTAACAATTTTACGAGAATTAATATTTTTATTAAATGCATATAATATAAAAAATAAAAATAAAATTTTGTGAAAAAATAATTGTAAAATGTCTTACTTTTAAAGAGTGATTTTGTCCAAATTTGAAAGGGTCTTGAAACTCCGAAAGAGTTTGAGGTTCATGGTTATTCTCTTTTAGGGTAAATAATAATTTAATATGTTGGAAGTTTATTTTAAAAATGTTTCAATATTTTCAACGTGATGCATTTGGATGAGGAGTAAATTTTACGGGGGTTACCCTTGAGTAGTGGTAATTGTAAGTCGTGCTAATCTGACATATTAACAATTTTATGAGAATTAATATTTTTATTAAAATTCATATAATATAAAAAAATAAAAAATATATTTTTTTAGGAAGAGATATGTTGATATTTGTTATTCATTGATTGGAATTTAAATTAATAATATAAAAAAAAATCTTTATTTATTTTTTTAATGTTTAAATGCAAGTGTTCATTTCAAATTATAATTCTGAAAAATAATTTATAAAAAATGGATAATATTATTATAAGTTATTGTCACGCCCCGACTCGAGAAGCGGGTCCAGAATGAAACTAATTTTTTTTTTTTTAAAACAAATCTAATTATCAAAAATCCATGGGCCTCTCATGTGGTTCCCTAAGCCCATAGAAACGTTCGCACACGCTTGTGTGGACAATGCCCGCGACTTAAAACATCAATTCCCCAAATGGGCACATTGAAAAGATATCTCACATAAATTCTCCTGTATTAATCGACTGATGGTAATCTGCTCAAACTGTCGACAATTTCCACCTACCCGTCGACTGGCACTCTAAAAATCCAAAATACACACCATAATACTATCAATTATACAACATATTATCATATTACACATATATGACTTATATATAAAGTCTTTATGCCACAAGTGACATAATCACCTAAAATTTACATAATTTTTATATGAAACTAAAGAAGAATAAATCCTACCATCGAAGAACACTAGATTCCAACTCCTAAGCATCGCTGAGGGATTCTCCTTTCCCACATCCAGTACATGACCTGCATTGTAAGGGACGTGAGCTCCAGCCCAGTGAAGAGAACTCAAATTAACAAGTTTCTTCAAATTGTCAGAATATCAAATTTACAATATAACCTACGAGGAAAACACTTAGAATACCATGACATACCTTTACCATTTGTTTTTTTCCTTTCCACATACACTCCCATACATATACACGCATATACTCATAATATTAACAACACAATGCATGTTTAACATATGATAAGCAAATAAATCATATTTATTATTTAAAATGTTAGAACGAAACTTGTAATACACTGGGGCATCCCACTCAACCCCGTTGATGTATCCCACTCAACCCCAGCTGTACCGGTCCAGGATATCCCACTTAACCCTGTCGAGGAATCTCACTCATCCTCGAATGCATTAAGTCAAGGCAGACAGAATGCAGCATCTCGCAAGAGCTTGACCGAATGTACAAGTGTGTGCGTATACATTAACATGTATATTATCTATCAATTATCCATAAACACAGAAATAATATAAAATCATCATTCATATATGTTGTCTCCTTATACCCTTTCCATGAGAGTTTAACAATGAAGTTTCACTTACTATCCACTGGTTCCAATCTAGGTTTAATAACCTAAAATATTTTCATCTCATTACCTGCACAAACTTATTAGCACAAGTATAATCACATATATACAAAACTCTATGCATGATTAAGGCCACATATATCACCTATTCACGTAATCAATACATGAATCACATGCACACATCATAACATGATTTACATGTTCCTTTTCATAAATCACAACATCATTGGACTTTTCACTCTTTTATCCAAACCTTAAACCTATCACCCTCTAGACTTCCAATGGGTCCCACTTGGTCTTTCCCATCTTAAAAATACTATGGGTTCCATTTTCAATCTAAAATATAATAGGTTTTAACAATAACCATGATACATGTTAAGTTGAGTCTCCTCACCTTGTCCAGCTTGCAAATATCACCAAGTTCTGTAAAGCATAATAATTCCATAAATTTTGTTTCAAATTGAAATACTTAAAACAACTCAAAAACTAATTTAGGAGAGGTTTTTCAAGATTTAAAAGAAAACTCATTTTCCCTAAGATCTTGGAGACCAAATTTGAAACCCAAAACTACTCGATTTTACAAAAATAACAGCCCTAGAGTTCCTAAAATTTTAAGTAGATAAACTTTCATACCTTAATTATCAAAATCAATGGAGAAATGAGGGAGTTTGAAAAACTCGAGCCCTAGACGCGAAAACCTCGGTCACAGCTGAATCGCAGAAAGAAAGAAAGAAAGAAAGGGTAAGGGAAAGGGCAAAAGAAGAAAAGAAAAAAAAGAAGAAAAGTACTTTTAAGTTTTTTTTTTTTCATTTACTTCCTCCACTTCTCAATTCTTCTTAATTAACTAAGGGTGACCATTTAGACACCGATATTTTCTGCCACCAGACACTGACTTTCAGTTTTTTACTGGAAATTACGATTCTACCCCTTTCCATGTGGAATCGATCGATTGAAGAATTAGTTCATTTTCTTCGATCGATCGATCGTTCATTCCATACGCTAACTGGATCAGAAAACGAATCGATCGATTCCTTCTTAACGAATCGATCGATCGATTATTTAAGCTACAGTAATTTATAATATATTATTTAAATATTAAAATTTTAACCTTATTTTTTAAGCACTATGTATTTTCAAAATTTCTCAAATTGAATATCCGGACCAATTACGATAACTTGATAAAAATACTTTAAAACTTAAAAGTCTTTTGACACTCCCAAATGCTTAAAATAGAGTGTTTTACAAATAAGGGTATCCCTAAGCTATGCCGAAAATACATTTGGAAATATCAAAAGACATTAAAATCTTAAAGTATTTTTATCATATTATCGTAATTAGTCCGGATATTTAATTTAAGAAATTTTGAAAATACACAGTGCTTAAAAAATAACATTAAAATTTTAAAAAACTTTAATATTATTTTTTAAGCACTGTGTATTTTCAAAAAAATTCAAATTGAATATTTGGATTAATTACGATAACCTTATAAAAATAGTTTAAGACTTTAAAGTCTTTTAACACTCCCAAATATGTTTTCGGTGCATCAAATGGATACTTTTATTCGTAAAACACTCTGTTTTAAGTATTTGGGAGTGTCAAAAGACTTTAAAGTCTTAAAGTATTTTTATCAGGTTATCATAATTAGTCCGGATATTCAATTTGAGAAATTTTAAAAATACGATTTAAATATACTATATATTACTGTAGCTTAAACATAATCGATCGATCGATTATTTAAGCTACAGTAATATACAATATATTATTTAAATATTAGAATTTTAAACACTTTTTATTTTTAAAATTTCTCAAATTAAATATTCGGACTAATTACGATAACCTGATAGAAATACTTTAAAACTTTAAGGTCTTTTAACACTCTCAAATGCTTAAAATAGAGTGTTTTATAAATAAGGGTATCCCTCGGCTGCGCCGAAAACACATTTGAGATTCTTAAAAACACATTTGGGAGTGTCAAAAGACATTGAAGTCTTAAATTATTTTTATCAGGTTATCGTAATTAATCCAGATATTCAATTTGAAAATTTTTGAAAATTAGTCCAGATATCGTAATTTGGGAGTGTCAAGAGACATTGAAGTCTTAAAGTGCGTAATTTTTTATTAAGCACTGTGTATTTTCAAAAAATTTCAAATTGAATATCCGGACTAATTACGATAATATGATAAAAATACTTTAAGATTTCAAAGTCTTTTGACACTCCCAAATGTATTTTCGGCACAACTTAGGGATATTCTTATTTGTAAAACACTCTGTTTTGAGCATTTGGGAGTGTCAAAAGACCTTGAAGTCTTAAAGTCTTAAAGTATTTTTATCAGGTTATCGTAATTAGTCCGAATAATCAATTTGAGAAATTTTGAAAATACACAGTACTTTAAAAATAATGTTAAAATTTTAATATTTAAATAATATATTATATATTACTGTAGCTTAAATAATCTATCGATCGATTTGTTCAGAAGGAATCGATCGATTCATTTAGAAGGAATCGATCGATTCATTTAGAAGGAATCGATCGATTCGTTTTCTGATCCAGTTAGAGTATGGAATGAACGATCGATCGATAGAAGAAAATGAACTAATTCTTCAATCGATCGATTCCACACGGAAAGGGGTAGAATCGTAATTTTCAGTGAAAAATTGAAAATCGGTGTCTAGTGACAGAAAACATCGGTGTCTAAATGGGCTCCCTTAACTAAAATAAGTCGGTGGAAGCCTAAGGCTACCCACCACCCTAGGTGTGGTGAATAATCACCAAAGTTTTGATTTTTTAAAAAATTCCTAAAATCCAAATGTTTTTATCTATTTGACAAATAAAACTCAAAACCATGTAACTTATATAGTTTTAGAAAAAAATGAATTTAAAACCATATAATTTCTATGGTTTAGAAGATAATTTAAATCTTCTTTATTTTTTTATTTTTTTTATTTTTTTTTCAAATTAAAATCCCTGTTTAAAATACATCCAAACTAAATGATTTAATTTAAAACCACTTAAATACCAAATTTCAAAATTAAAATAACACTTAATAAATTTAGTCGGGTTAAATAAATTGACTCATAAAACACTTTTAAAATTTTCAGAATAATTTGACACTCTTAAAACATTTAAAACTTTCATTTTGTAAAAATAGAGATACACTTGATATCTCAAAAATCACACTTGTGTAAATCAAAATGATTGACAATAAAATTCTCTAAACTCAAAATTTTACACTAAATAAATTAGTAAGATTTGAGAATTGAAATATCTCAAATTATTTATTTTCTAAACACAGATTATTTTAAGGGTCTCAACTAGAGAAAGTACAGATAATTTCAACTCTGCCACTGCCCTTAACGAGTTGGATCCACTCACTTCCAAACTCGAATCTAGTCAAACTTTGAGTCTAAATAAGGCTCATTTGTTAATTACTCCGATTAACTGGCCATTAAGCACAATTAATTGTAAAAATGTACATAATTAAACACTAATTTGGGTTAGGGTATTACAGTTATAGTATTAGAATTTATTTTATGAATATTATTTAATAATTATGTTTTATAAAATTTCTTAAAAAATATCGATATATCACGTTACCCTTGCTTGTAGTTAGAAAACATGATTTTTTACCTATAGGATAAGATTTTATTTTACCACTATAATTACCAAATAAGATAAAGGTAATTCAAGTTCAAGGGTCACCTGTAACGACCTGACCCGTGAGCAAGGCTTAGAGTCCAATTCAGTGTGAAATTGTCCGCTCTGGGTACAAAAATATGACCCTCACGATTTTGCCTTTGGGCCTGGCCTAACTCGGTATGCCCAAAACGCGTCACACCAGAGTGAAGGGGGACACAACTTATAAATCTCATCATGAAGTTCCTCACTTCCTATGTGGGACTTTGCAAGCTCCCACACGCCCAACCACTGTTGGGTTGTCGGATCCGACCGACCGACACTGCTGGTTCGACCGACAGGGCCCAGTTTCACTTGGATCAGCCCTTCTAGGGCTGACCTCTCGCTCATGGGCCAGGATATCACAATTCACCCCCCTAAAGCCTAGAGCTGCCCTCGGTTCGACCCAACGAACCCAGTGGAAGGCAGTAAAGCCACACTATTCGAGTTAGAACCCGAAGCTCTTATACCATTTGTAACGATCCGACCCGTAAACAGGGCTTAGGGTCCAACTCAGTGTGAAATTGTCCGCTCTGAATCCAAAAACATGGCTCTCATGTTTTTGCCTTTGAGCCTTGCCCAACCCGATAGGCCCAAAACACGTTACCCCTGAGTGAAGGGGGATACCACTTATAAACCCTATCAGGAAGTTCCTCACTTCCAATGTGGGACTCTACAAAGCTCCCACACACCCAGCCACTGCTGGGCTGTTGGATCCGATCAGCCCACATTGTTGGTCCAACCTACAGAGCCTAGTTTCACTTAAAACAACCTTTCTAGAGTCTGGCCTCTGGCTCATGGGTCAGAATATTAAATAACCCCAAAACCTTCCACTTATTGGGTTCTTAACTATTAAGCCAACCCAACATTTTTTTTTTGAAAAACAAGGAGTTAACATTAATTTATTTTGACTTTTATTAAAAAGTGTTGTTTGAGTTTTTCATAGAAACATAGGAAGTTTTTTTAACATTTTAAAAAACACAATAAATTTTCTAAACATTTTAAAAAAGCTTTTAAAATTTCTCATATATTTATAACAATGATAATTTTTTCAATATTTTTTATGCTACACATATATTTGACTTTACATTTTTATATCCTCAAACTCATATGCTAAATTACAAGTGGTTAACTTTTCAATAGTTAATTAAGTTATCAATCAAATAACTTATCACATCAGTAAAAAAATATAAATTGAGATTAAGTTTAGCGGGTTTTTTTATTTAATTTTTTTTGAATTCAGGCGGATGTAAACTCTTGAACGGGCACCCGCGTTGTGAAGTGCGGTTATTCGTACCGGACATTACAACCATCGGTGGCAAAAGCTATATCTTCCAAAGTTGGGATTTGAATTTTGAGGATCGAATTTTCTCCAGCTGATTATTGATCTTCTTCACTCTTGAATTGGAATTTCCTTCCAATTTCTGGAAGCGAGTCTTCCAAATCTTCACATATTTCGACGGAGATTCCATCTTCCTCCATCATTTCGTGAGATTTTCTTCTTACAGTTCCTTAAGTTTCCTTTCGATTTAGCATACGAAAAACGTCTTACGGTTTTTGATGGATCTTTTGTCAATGTCGCTTTTTTAACCTAGTGGAGAAGCTCCGGTTTCATAACTCTGATATTTCTTCGAATTTGAAAGCAAATCTGCCGGATTTTGTGATTTTTCATCAGATTAGTCGCTATAATATGGAAGATCACCATTTAAATGCCTACATAGAGAATTTTAGGGTTCCATGACTGACTGATATCTTGTGGATGTGTCTTTTTTTTAATAAATAAACTCAACTACGATGCTTTGGTCTGGAAACCCCAAGATTTCATTTAGATTTGAAGGTGGATCAATTAGATCTTGTGAATTCTATCAAATCGTTGCTGTGTTATGGAAATCCATCAGTTTTTAAGCCCGATCAGATCACTTTAGGGCTTTTATTATGGATCTTTCATCAGTCTTGCTGTCTTTTTCGTCTAGACAGAATTTTCTGCTGTGAAAATCCTATGATTTCTTCTAATTCAAAGGAAGATCCTTCAGATCTTGCCATTTTAATTAAATAATTGCTTAATATGGAAGATCATCAATTTTATTTTTTTTCAATTCTCATATGGATTAAAGATCTGGTATACTTCCCTCTGATTTTCTTTTGATCCATCATCAGCTTACAATCTCTTCAATCCAGACTTGATGTCTTCATGCAATGTAATTTTTTCGTGATTTCATATCTTCCACAAAAGCTCTTGTGTCAATAAACACCAGTATTATTCAGTTTTCTGTCAGGGGTTTACTGAACTACTTTAGGCTATATTGGAGAATCTGCAGTATAAGCCTGAGGAAATTTTATAGATCAGCCATCATTTCGAGATCTATTGGAATTAAAGTCACTTTAGACCAAAGTATCACTAGTTTCTTTGATTTCTTTATTTTTGGATAGCCATTTTTCATTGAATTTAATTGAATTGGGTTTTATTCTGACTGATTTCTTTCATTTCATTGAATCTTGTAGCTTAACTACATTGTTTTGTTGGATTGCAGGAAATCCAATAGTTGAACTGAATTTCCTTTGCTAACTGAGAATTTTGATTTAAATGGAAAACCAAGCGATCGATATTGCAAAGAAGCGAAAGACAGTACCGGTATGTTTCATTTCCTTTTTTTTTCTTTCTTTCTGTAGCTTGTCTTTGATTCTCACTGGTTTTTGGATTCTTAAAATAGATGGATGCTATTGAAGGAGAGAAGACAGAGGCAGGCCATGAAGGGGTGATTGAAGAAGATACTCAAACAATTGTTGGTTCAGAAGAGATGGAGATGAATATCAGTCATATTCTGGAAAAGATTGAAAGGTTCACACAGCAGGTGAGTTTTTACGTATATGCATTATGACAATGATATAATGGCATGTTTTTCTTTGCATGCTCATGTTAGAACTGAGTTTCTAAATCCAAACATAGCTTGTTCTTTTAATGCAGTAGGACCTAAAGGACAGATTGTATCTCATCCTTCTGACATTTGTAATCCATCTTTTATATGGTGACAAGATTGTCCATCCTGCTGACCTGCCATGAATGGAAGATGGCCAAAAATCAAAACAATGGGGGAGCCCTATCCAATCAATTGAAGATGACCTGTTTAACGTGCAATGTGTTAAAATGAATATTACTACTATAACATATATTTTATTGCACAATATGCTATGAAGAGTTGTGTTCATTTACAATACAGTTTTATATCTAATTTGTTTTCTTTCAGTCAAATATGGTTTGTTGGCAAAAGAAAATCGTTATAAAGAATAAATGTTTTTTTTTTGTGCGTTCGTTCATTTTTTGAAAAGAGATTCAAGGAAGATAATTATAGTACATTAAATTATCCATTTTCTTATGGTATCTGATATGTAGTGTGGTAATGGCTTATACAGAACAGGAGTGCAAACAAGAGGCAAAAAGTGGCTAATATTCTGAATATCCTTGATAGATATGATCCTTATCAACCTTTTGATTAGCTTTTCCCTCCTTATTTGGGAGAATTGGACTACCTTTAGCATACACAACTTGTTTCATAAAGGAAAAAAGAAATGAGAAATGCTTCTTTGGAATGGAATGTAAAGATTATGAACACTATGCAAAACTGTAACCCTTATCTCAGTTCATTATTGCACAGAATTGGGTACACCTATTTCCTCACATCCATGAATGGTGTGGATGAATTATGCAATTCAATTCGGAAGGGATTTTAAATTTCATTCTAAATCCCATGTTGGGACGCCTGTCCACAATAGATGGTTGGATATTTAATGCGCTGATGATTGGTGTGGATGAATTCTGAAATTCAATTCAAAAGTGATTTTAAAATTTCATTATAAATGCCATGTTGGGATGCCTGTTCACAATAGATGGTTGACATGCACCGATGAGTGGATGGTCATAACCATTGTAGGTGTGAGCCTTGCCTGAAAATATTGTTTGTTTGATACCTTTCAAAAAAAATATATTTTTGTTTGATTAAAAACCAAATTACTCTATCAAATTTGTAGTCATTTAAAGGTCATTTTTACCTTCCATGGTTGCCCCATGACTTACCACTAGTCATGCACCTATGTTTTTATTACTGGATGAAAGGTGTCGGAGCTTCTAGAAGCAGGAAAGACTATGTTCAAAGATCTGAGTGCTGAATTTGAAGAGCGCATGATTGCGTAAGTCTCTGCATGATAAAAGAATCCCTTTTCCCTTCATTTTCTTAATGGAATTCAATTTTCTTTGACTCAAGTTTTGTGCAGTGAACCTTCTTTGGAAGGTAAGCATTGCAACTCAAATCCACAACCCCTTTCATTGGCCAAGCAAGCACTCAGTAATGTGCCATGAGCTCAAGTCATGTATCTTGCATGAGCCTCATGTTTTAAGTTTTTTCCTGAGGGGCCCATCATTTTGTGATCTAGATCATGGACCTGATGTGCCCCTGCACAAGTTGTAAAATCTCAGTCATACAGTTTTCTGAATAGCACGTGGACCATTTCTGTGTTCCTATTCTGGGTTGTGATACTTCAGTCAGTCAATTAAAGTTTTGGATTTTTAAAAGGTGGGATTTTTCCTTTATTTTTTTTTTGGGTTTCTTTCTCTGTTGAAAGCCCATCCAACTTATTTTCTGCCAAATCTATGGTTGTCAATTGTCTTGAACTCTTTATAACAAATTATTGGCCCCCACAAATTCAAGCCTCAAGTTGAGTGAAAAATCTCTAGTTGAGGATCATAAAATGATCTATATCTTTCTTTTCCCTCAGTTAAAAGCAGACATTTGACAATAATTATTTCTGGCAGAATACACCAAGAAAAGATTGAGAAATGGCAAGATGTGATTAAGGATCTTCGATCTCTTGATGCGTCAAATGAAGAAGCTGATGCACATTTGCATAATGCTCAATACCTATTTCAGAGCATTCATGTGGACTCTTGAAGTTTAAGGCAGCTGCAGGTGATTTTCTTGAGATTAGTTATGTAGAACTTGACTTTGCTACATAATCTTCACCCAAGTAAATTTTTCAATTTGCCCTGGACAGGTTGTCTTGGGAGTTTTCCACCATTGAACGATATCTGTCTGAAAAAGATCAGAAATTTCTTCTTGCATGAAAATGAAATGTGCAAAACGGTATTTCTAGTTCTAGTCCTCTCACTCTCTCTCTCTCTCTCTCTCTCTCTCTCTCTCTCTCTCTCTCTCTCTCTCTTTCAGCAGGTAAGTGAGAATATTAGTTCAGGATATCAGTGGCCTGTGATTTCTTGAGATCCTGTGTCTTCTTTAGATTGAAGAACTGTTTCAGTTTTCCTTTTAAGAAATCTGATTATGACTTTGATTGTTAAGACTGTTTGGTCACTGTGATTACTTGTAATAACTCTAAAAATCAGAATAGGAATAAAAGGAATAGCAGTCGTTTTATTCAGTAGGATATGCCATTTCTTATATTGATCTTGTAATATAATTCCATTTTAACATCTATCACTCCATAAGAATTGTTTCGTGGACACTAGAACAATGATGGATCCTAGAAAAAGTTATTTTTTATTAGAGATTTGCTCTAAAAACATTTGTTACTAGAGGGTCTGTTATACTATATTTTTTTGTAGAAAGAGTTGGTTGGTTTCTTTGACTGTTAAATTTGAAATGTTACTCTATTCTTGTTTTAGCCCCATGTTTGAAGCTGGCATTGCACATTGTGTGTTCAAATCACATAAAAAATGGGAATATACGACCTGTTATGACACTGATATGATTGTGACACATAATCATATTTCCTTTACTACAGAACTAATCCTTGAGAGAAGGGAGCAGCTCAAACAAAAATAAAAATCTATACCGCTTTCAAGTTGGGGGCTTGCAGAACTTCTTTCGATCAAAAGGAACAATTTTTCAAACATCTTTATTACTGATTTCATGCTCTGTAAATTCTTAATTTTTTTTTTCAAGAAAGTGCAGAAAAATGATGAATCTTGAATGGTAAATTGAACCTGAGAAAGCAAGATAGTTTAGAAAGGGTTTAACTAGAGATGTTTAGCTATTACTTTGTTGAGGCAAATTACGCTGGGCATCAGATAATGCAGTCGCTCCATGAGAAGAATTTGTCAAATCTAAATATGAAAGCTTACTCCAAATTAATGGGATAAATCGCTAGACGATAATGATGAATAATAAATATTGTTGCTCAGTTGAGAGGTGTGACATGCAATTTTTGTCCTCTCTCACTAAACAACTGTGACCTTAAAATTTCAAATAATACATTATTATAACTTCAATGGAGAACCATTGCCACATGATTAATCAACTAGAAATGTTGAATGTCTTAGTTATTAGATTTTTTGTGGACTATTTTCATGATGGCACGCTTAATTAAAAGTCCCAGTTTATGTACCTTTGAGTCTTTACTATTTTTTAACTCCTAAAAGTATCTATTTTTATGTAGATGAAAGGGGTTAAAGCTTAAAGCCATTGATGGCTCTATAATTCCATTTATTGGGTCCTCACCTTAGCCCACCTACTTGGATTAGGTTTTTAGGCCTATGGGCTAGGCCCATTCTAGACTATTTTTTGCTTTGACGGTTTAACAAATTGGCTGGTCTTTGTGTCTTAGGACTCGTTTTTATAAAAACTTTCCATGGTAGATTTCATTTTCTACCATTTTGGACACAAACATTTTCCAGTGTTTGCATTTTTTGCTAATTTTCCGTTCGCTTTTTACTCATTTTCCATGTTGATCTAATTCATGTTTGTTTCACGATATATAAAAATAGTTCCATAAGGTCAAATTCAACTATATTAGTCTTAATATCAATACTTAGAAAAGTGTTTAACAAAAGAAAAAAAAAATGCAAGGATTCAAATAGATGAATTTGCTAAACAAAAAAGAACGATGTAAGCAGGGGCCACGATTACAAATATAAAATTGCGAGATTTTGCAAATGCAGTTTGTTTCATTAGAAAAGAAGAAGAAAAGGGAATAAATAAAATGAATGGGCCAAAAAAATTACATTGTTAAATTTAGCATATTTGCCAAAGTTAACCCAAAACTAAGTCAAAATTGATCCCCACCCAAATTTGTATACGTAGGGTCCAAGCCTGATTTCAGTGGGCTTTACAGGCTCTGGTTTCTTTAAGCATGAAAGAAAATTTCTTTAACTTTAAAAAAAATAAAAACTGTGTATTATCTAAATGTGGCTTAAATTCAAACTTTCTAGCCAAACTTAGGCTTTTATATACGACGTGGATTATAATTTGGGCTTGATATTTAAACAGAAAAAATAACTCTGACCCTTTTCGAGTTTTTTTCTTGCAAAAGTTGAGTTAGACTTTGTCATGTGACCCTTCTACTCAGGCAAGGGCATCTTGCCGCTGAAGTGGGGATAGATGAGGATAAGCATTAGCTGGTTAATTAGCTTGCAGAGACGTGTAGTCTTTTTTCTTCAATGTAATTTCTTTCTAGATAATCTCCTCCTAAATATGGAGAGCCCTTTTTATTCTGTTTAGAAAGCAATGAATAAGCAAACAGAATTTATCTTTCCAGAGCTCACGAGTAGGAGGCCTCGGGATGTCCTCGAAATCGTCCCACCCTCTTTTTCTACTCTCTTTTTCCCTTTTTTTAATTCACATCATAGTTTCAGACGTAGCAATATGTCCAAAACAGTGCAGGCACACTGCAAGATATCAGAGCCAGGTTTCATTTCATGGCCGAAGCTACGCGCAACACCAGGATTGAAAAAATGATGAATCTGTTGTGGGAGTCCATGGAGACTCAAGGGCGTAGGATGGATGACTTGGTCGCCACCCAAGGTTGTAGAATGGATGATCTGGTGTCTCGGCTATCTGAAGTTAACACACACCTCGACACCATTTCACAGCTTTGTACTCCAGATGAAGGAGACGCTTCATGCTCACGCTTGTTTATCCGTGTGTCATACTCAGACGGGTTCTCAAGAGGCGACAAGGATCAGACCCTTATGACTCGAACGACACGCCTGGAATTCCCGCGTTTCGATGGAACCGACACGTCGGGATTTATAGAGCTGAGCAATTTTTCCTTCATCAGTAGATGCCAGTAACTCAGCGATTGATGATGGCCTCTTTCCATTTGGAAGGAAGAGCTCTTCAGTGGTTCCGTTGGATGGAAAGGTCTAACGCTATTCGTAGCTGGGAGGACTTCATTCATGGTCTTCTCACTCGATTTGGGCCTTCTCCATATGAAGATGCCACTGCCACCCTTACCAAACTACGTCAAATGACCACGGTGGAAGACTATCAAACCCGCTTCGAGGAACTGGCTAACCAAACCGAGGGGCTCAATGAGTCCTTCATTGTGAGTTATTTCTTAGGAGGCTTGGAGGATGATATCCAATTAAGTGTCCAGATGTTGGGGCCGCACAACCTCCCTGATGCAATCGGGTTGGCTCACATGCAAGAGGAGAAAGTCAAACTGCAGCAAAGACAACCATGTTTTGAGGCAGAAAAATTAAGCACATTCCTTGACGACGCCCAACCTAAACCTTCAACTCCTATTGTAAAGAAGTTAACACCGATGGAGATGAATGAGAGAAGGGTTAAAGGTCTATGTTATAATTGTGATGAAAAGTTCACAGCGGGCCATAAATGTCATGTGCAAAAATTATTCCTCATGGAGGGAAGTTATCTAGTGGAGACAGATAAACCAGAAGACGCCACTTGGAAACTTTACCATAAGGCGTGAACTAAGTCTTCAGACTTCCTCCGCGAGGACAACGTAGGTCCTAAGGGGGAAGGATTGTCACGTGACCCTTCCAGCCAGGCAAGGGAATCTCGCCGCTGAAGTGGGGATAGATGAGGATAAGCATTAACTGACTGCTTAGCTTGCAGAGACGTGTAATCTCTTTTCTTCAATGTAATCTTTTCTTAGATAATCTCCTCTTAAATAGGGAGAGCCCTTTTTTATTTACTGTTTAGAAAGCAATGAATAAGCAAACAAAATTTTTTCTTTCCAGAGCTCATGGAGTAAGAGACCTCGGGATGTCCTTGAAATCGTCTCACCCTCTCTTTTTTCTCTCTTTTTCCCTTTTTTTATTTCACACACAGCAATATGCCCAAAACAACACAGGCACGCTGCATACTTTTCAGGTAAGACCAACACCAAACCAAAGAAATCAGGAGGTTGGTTTACTTGAACCTCAATGAAAATGGTTTTAAATAAATCTATTGAGACTACTGCAAATTTGGATATTGCAATATATCTTAATGGTAAGAGAATGAATGTCATTGAGGAGCCTTATTAATTGATCTAAGATGTTACTGGATACATTTATAAGGGAAATGGTATACTGGATACATTTATAAGGGAAATGGTATTAACACTGTGTTTTAATCATGCGTACACTGAGAGAGATTTATTTTTCAAAGTTCATTTTTTACCCTCTCATATCTTTCCGTCAGTCTCAAGAGTTCTCTCTCTCTCTCTCTCTCTCTCTCTCTCTCCCTTGCTTGCTTGCCCTCTCTGTCGTTCTCTCTCGCTCTCATCTTCAGCGTCGGTGGGTTTTGAAGTTTCTGCATACTCATTAGCTGTAAGAAATTGGGGTTCTCCATTTAGTTTCTCCCTCGTGAGAGAAATACCAGATAGTTTGAGCCAGAGACCATGAGAAACAACTGTAGGAACTCCCTCTCATAAATTGAAAGGATACTCAAGGACAAGGTCTGCACTATCACGGTAAGGGTCGTACAGTGTGTCAAAGAAAAAGGAGGTAGCTGGACTAAGAATGTTCTTTATGTGTTGAGCATTGATCTCTTTCCCTGATGGATCTTTTGCAACCTGTGGGAACATGATATTCCTAGTTTAGACCCAAAACAAATTAAACCACCTGTGGGAACATGATGTTCCTAGTTTAGACCCAAAACAAACTAAACCACAATACAACCAAAGCATGTTAATCTGAATGAAAACAGTGTTAAAAAACAAGCATTACATTGTTGTGGATTCGTATAATGCTCTTCAAAACATAATTGCATAACAACAAGCACATAAATCAGAAGTCACATGGATTGCATATGAAAGACTTATCTATAGTTACAAAAAAGAATTACCAGTTGTTGAAAAAGAAAATAAGGAATAACACAGGTTTTTTATATCATCTCTATGCTCATTTCCACATGAAAAAATGCCCAGATGAGGAACAATTGTTCCAGAACTAAGGTATACATTGTGCAGAACAATAGTGTAAGACTAAACATGACTTATATTAAATTTGGACTCCACGTAGAGGATCTTAAATCAGGGAAACTGTGTTTAAATAAGGAAGGTTTATTTTAGGAGAGTTTTAAAGGAGGTTAGTTTTCTATTTTGATGGAAAGTACGAAAGAAAATTTTTAATTATCTTAGGGGTCCTCCCTCTACCTATAAAAGGATCTCTCTCCATTATTATCCATCAACTTAATACAACTCAGTGTTCCCAAAATACTATTCACTAAATTGAGCAGAGGGCATTAAGGAGGAAAGAGATAGAAACTCCAAGGTGTGTGTTTTCTCTTGTTTTTGGACTTTAGGAAGCATCAACATATTAAAAAGAAGATCAAAGCTCATTTTCTTCATCAATGGAAGTATGTATATATCTTATTTATATGATGTTTATGATTTCCGCATTAAGATTAATCCGTGTTTTAAGCATTAATTAATCCAATTCCTGTGGTTATGTTGTTCGGGTATGTCGAACATTAAGTTTAATGATGAATCAATGTATGATTGATTCTCAATCAATAAACTCTGATATTATGATAAAGTATTACATGTGGCATTAAGAGCCTGGTTTATAGGTTCAATTATTACTTGAAATAAAGAAGAATTAAAAGAGTAATGATGGCTTGGATGACTTATAGACCTTATGATTTTATGCATTATGAATTTTTCTCTTATGTTTTTGGCAAATGTTAATGATTTATGGAATTTAAAATTTTATGGACCTTAAGATTATGATTTATGGACTAAGAAATTATGGGGTTTTTCCTATTATGTTTTTGGAAAACCAATCTATACTAATAAGCAAGACCATTATTCTTAACCTAATGCTATATTATGATACGATTTGGTTAGTCACCAAAGTGCCCAAATCAGAATGTGTTTGGACATTAAGTCACATAATTATATTCCAATACTCTTCTCAAGTGTTGGATAATAATAACTTTGCAACTTGCAATCCCTAATCACAGAGATATTTTGTTGGCCCAAAGGTGTACCGTTCCGAATGGTTAACAGTTTGGGATAGGATAATTGGCAGGTACCTATGGTTGGTATTTGTCTGGATATCCAAAGGTAACGGCGGTATTTGATCATTTGTACTTTGTTGGTCAGTTTTATCGGTGACTGGGAATCATCATAATGAAATAGGATGCTATAAGATTACCCAAAAGTAGATTCGGTAATATTGTTTGCTAATGCTGATTGTTTGTGTGTTTTAATTAAGGTTATGTCATATTATTATGTAAGTGAGCATGAAATTATGAAATTATGTAATTTTTGCAGCATCTCTCCCTATTAGACTGCTGCGTGAGCAAGCTTCTGCTGTCGCAATGTTGATTGGACTTAATTTCTCTAAATGGAAAGAACAAGTCGAGTTTTATGTCGGTGCGCTCGATCTTGATGAAACATTATATTCTGATAAGCCTGTTATTACTTGTACAAGTATAAAGTTTGAGAAAAAGTTCTATAAGCGTGGATTAGGTCAAATAGACTCAGCCTTATATTCATACGCATGACGGTGGTAAATAATATTAAGGCCCAAAATGTTGAAAATAAATTTAAAACAGCGAACAACTCCTTAGCAAGGACATTTATGGCCAAGCTAACCACATTAAATTCGACGGAAGCCGTGGCATGTATGAGCATGTATGAGCACGTAAGAGAGATGACAGATATTGCTGCTCAGCTGAAGAATATAGGAATGAGTGTTGATGATAGTTTTCTTCTCCAATTCATTCTGAATTATATGTCTCCTCAGTATAGGCCATTTCAAATAAATTACAATAATATGAAAGATAAATGACAAGTAAATGAACTGTCAAGTATGTTGACTTAAGAGGAGAGCATGATTAAACAGATTGGACATCACTCACTCCATCTAATAAATCAAGGACCCAATAAGAAAAACAGATGGAAGCCCAAGAAATTTAAGGAAACCGGAAATAAACAATTTGAGTCCAATATGTCTTCCGAAACTCAAAATCAGGGGATAGGTAGTGCGATGTGCCACTTCTGTAAGAAACAAGGGCACTTCTAGAAAGACTACCATAAAAGGAGAGCATGATTCGAAAAGAAAGGTAACCATTCAATTTTTGTATGTTTCGAATTTGGTCTCACCGAAGTTTCCTCTAATACTTGGTGGCTTGATTTTAGAGTTATAACTCATGTTTCTAATACGATGCAGGGATATTTTACGACCTAAACTATCGACCTAACTAAAGCCTACATTTACATGGGAAATTAACAAAAGGTGCAAGTTGAAGCCATCGGGATTTACCACCACTTAGATTTATTTGATTATCTTTATGTTCCTTGTAGAAACCTTATTTCAATTTCCAAACTTGATGTTAATGGTTACTATTGTAAATTTAGAAATAATGCCTTCAATTTATTCAAGGGTTTTTTTTTTATTAGGTTTAGATTATTGATTGATAGCCTTTACCGTTTAACCTGCATCATAATGTTGGTATTAAATGTCGGTTGATTAATGAAAATTCCTTTATCTTGTGGTTTAAATGTTTGAGACATTACTGATTTAGTTATGTGCGCGGAATGCATTAAGGGTAAGCAGACCAAACACACCAAGAAAGGAGCTAAAAGATTTAAAGGGCTACTTGAGTTGATCTATACAGATACTTGTGGCCCATTTGATGTTCCATCTTTTGGTGGAGAGTCCTATTTTATCACCTTATTGATGATTTTTCGCGTTATGGTTATATTTACATGTTACATGATAATTTTAAGCAGTTAACACCGTAGAGGTATTTATCACTGAAGTTAAAAGACAAATAGATATAAAGGTGAAAGTCATAAAGTCAGATAGAGGTGGTGAATATTATAGTAGGTGTGATGAAACGGGTGAACACCCCGAGCATTTTACTAGACTACTAGAAAGTCACGGTATAATTGCACAATACATGATGCCTGGTATGCCTCATCAAAATAGTATTGTTGAAAGACGTAACCATATACTTATGGACATGTTTAGGAGTATATTATGTAATAGCACTGTACCCATTATGTTGTGAATGTATGCATTAAGAACTGCAATGTACTTGCTTAATAGGGTTCCTAATAAGTCAGTTCCTAAGACTCCTTTTGAACTGTAGACGGGAAAGAAATCCCGTTTGAGACACCTGCATGTATGGGGTTGTCCTGTAGAAGCAAGAATTTATAATCCATATGAAAGAAAACTTGATGAACGTACAATCAGTGATTACTTCATAGGTTACCCTGAGAAGTCCAAAGGGTACATGTTCTATTTTCTGAACTATAGTATGAGAATCATAGAGACCAGTAATGCAAAGTTTATTAAGAGTGGTGAGGTTAGTAGGAGTGACATAATGAGAAACGTCGGTGTACAAGAAGTGATGGTATAAGTCCCTATACCCGTGGCTTCAGAAATAGTTGTTCATAATGTCATTGAACAAACTGATGAACAACACTAAATGATTAATCACTCCATGATGAAACCATCACCAATAACAAACCGATTGTGGAACAAACATAAGAAACTGTATTAAAAATATTTGAAAAACGAAGAAGACCTGCTATTTCTGTTGACTACGTGGTATATCTATAAGAATAGGATTATGATTAGGGGCTATTAAAGATTCAGTCACTTATAAAAAAGTCATAGAATGTGACGATTTTAATCAGTGGTTAGACGCCATTAAAGGCAATCTAAAGTCCATGGCCCAAGATGAAGTTTGGATTTAGTAGAATTGCTTTGAGGATATAAGAAAGTTGGATGTAATTAAGTCTTTAAGACCAAATGAGACTCAAAGGGCAATATCAAACGGTATAAAGCAAGACTTGTGAACAAAGGGTTTACTCAGAAAGATAACATTGATTATAAAGCGACATTTTCTTCTATAATCAGAAATGACTCTTTTAAAATCATTATGGCTTTGGTGGCTCATTATGATTTTGAGTTTCACCAAATGGATGCTAAAACCACATTTTAAATGGTAGTATAGATGGGGTTGTGTATATGGAACAACTTAAAGGATTTTCTATAGAGGGTAAGGAACATATGTCATGCAAATTAAAGAAATCAATTTATAGCCTTAAGCAAGCCTCCAAGAAATGGTACATTAACTTCAATGATACCATTACCTCCTTCGGTTTTAAGAAAAACATCATTGATCGGTGTATATACATGAAGGTCACTGGGAGTAAGTTTATCCTTCTGATATTATATATTGATGATATTTTGCTTGCCACTAATGATCTTGGTATGATGTTCGAAACCAATAAGTTTCTCTCCAATAACTTTGAAATGAAAGATATGCGAGACAACTTACGTGATTGGAATAAAAATATTCCTCGACAGAACACGTGACATATTAAGACTGTCTCATAGAAATTTTTTTGGAGAGATTCGGTGTGCAAAATTGTTCCTATCAAGATGCCCCTATTTAGAAGAGAGATAAATTTAGCTTAAATCAATATCCACATAATGAGTTTGAAAGGAAACAAATGGAGGGAATCCCTTATGCCTCAGCTGTAGGTAGCCTAATGTATGCTCAGACCTGTATGAGACCCGACATTAGTTTTGCTTTCAGTATGCTGGGGAGATTCCAAAGCAACCCTAAAATAGATCACTGGAAAGCTGCAAAGAAAGTAATGAGATATCTACAGGGTATTAAGACTTTATGCTCACGTTTAAGAGATTCGATAATCTTGAGGTTATTGGCTACTTAGATTCGGATTTTGGTGGTTGCGTTGATAGCAGAAAGTCAACGTTTGGTTATTTGTTCCTTATGACTGGTGGACCAATATCATGAAAAAACACAAAACAGACTATCACTGCAACATCAACTATGGAAGCCGAATTTGTGGCATGCTATGAGGCCATTGTTCAAGGAATGTGGCTATGGAACTTCATCTCAAGATTTGGAATTGTCGGCAGCATTGCCAAGCCGCTGAGAAATTAATGTGATAATTCTATAACAATATTATTCTCTAAAAACGACAAGTAGACACATGTAATTGAAGTACTTTGTTATGAAAGAAGAAGTTCAGAAACAGACGGCGTTTATTGAGCAATTAATACTTTATTTATGGTGACAGATCTGTTGATGAAGGAATTTTCTATAAAGACATTTAATTCACATGCCAATTGAATGTGTCTTGAACGTAATCTATTATGATATAATTATGTATTTTTGGACTGCATTATGAATAATGACATTATGATGCAATGACATTTGAGTACTCTTTTATGTGTTTCTGATTATTGTTTATGTTTATTATTGTTATGTATATACATGATGTGTGTTTATTTTGACACTAAGAAGAATAGTCATTATATTATGACATTTATATGAACCATTATGAAAAAAACTCTCATTTAAGGGCTATGTTGGGTAGGTCACTTGTGTTGTAGTGATGGAAGAGACCATGTCGGGATAATATGCTGTGCAACTGCTATTGCTCACACTTGTGGTTTATTTAGTATTAACATTATGACCGCATTATGTTGTTAAATACATTTTATGTGTACATCTTATGATATATCTGTTTTAAATCCCATGAAGTGTAAATGTGGACCAAGTGGGAGGATGTATGACTAAACATGACCCACATTAAATTTGAGGCTCCACATAGAGGATCTTAAATTAGGGAAATTGTGTTTAAATAAGAAATGTCTATTTTAAGAGAGTTCTAAAGGAAGTTAGTTTTCTATTTTGATGAGAAATAAGAAATGAAAGTTCTAATTTTCTTAAGGGTCCTCTCTCTACCTATAAGATGGTCTCTCTTCATTATTATCCATCAACTTAAAGATCACTTTCTTCATCAATGGATCCGGGTATGTCTTATTATTATGATATTTATGATTTCTGCATTAAGATTAATGTGTTTTAAGTATTAATCAATCCAGATCTTGTGGCTATGTTGTTCGGGTATGTCGAACATTAAGTTTAATGATAAATCAATGTATGATTGATTCTCAATAAATAAACTCTGATATTATGATAAAGTATTACAAATAACAGATCTCGAACTCAGTCGAACATTTACCATTCCAATCAAGACCATTGTGGTATAGAGCTCCTGAAATGTTCTTGGGGGAACTCATTACTCAACGCTGGTAGATATTGTTAGGATTGTGGCTCAATTCAAACTGGTGTTGGTAGGGAAGACTCTTCATGCAATTAGGAGAATGGCTGGTTAGAGGAGTCCTTATTAAATATGGGACACGACAACTTATCAGAGATTAGTTTGTTGAAGGTGGTATTGTTTCATTGGCATACAATACATATTAGAGTTTGGGATTAAAAGTTCTAATCCAAGTGGAGCTCTACAGCTAATTCACACGGCAACATGAATGGATTCTTGTATACTGTAAGAGTCCTTGTAGATATAAAACAAGGACAACATAGTGGGGCATGAGTTGAGAGACCAAGTTGAACTGTACTTAAACAGTTATACACGGCATACATAGAAAAAGATTATGATAGAGCCTGACATACATAGACGTGCATAGTAGATAAAAGAAATGACCGAGACGGTGGAGGTTTTCTATATACATGAACAATCCATAAGAGAGGAAGCGAGGAATACGAAGGGGCATCGAGAGAGAGACAACCAAGACGGCCTTGTGGCCGTTGGCCTCTATGGCTGTGTGCATGGAGGTACACCCATGTTAGAGGTGTGCATGGGTGTGTGTTTGCATGGTGTCTCACAGGAAGCCTTCAAGTAGTGAGAGAGAGATGGCATGGGACTCGGGTGTTGAATTTGAGAGTTAAACTCATGGAGTCGTGTTATTGTACTGTTTATTGTTCTTTTTTCTCTCATATAGTGAAGTTATTTGACGATCCATGGACGTAGGTTGGCCCAACCACGTAAAATATCGGTGTCCCGTAGTGTTTGGTTATTGTGTGTTGTCTTGTTCTTCCGTTCGATTTTGATTTTATTTATTTCCGCATCGGGAATTAAATCCCAACAAGTGGTATAGTAGCTGAGGTTGAGATCAGAGAATAATGGGTGAACGGAATACAGCACAACGATCTGATCGAGTGTTTCTCGGTTCAGAAGCAGAGCACCAATAACGAGAGAGCACCGGTTGCAGAGGCGTTGCAAAGGGGATCGGACTATTGCAAAACTTGAGCATGTCACGTCTGCAAATTGGAGCAGAGGCCAGCGTTCAAATCTGGTCTTTACAAAGAGGTGAGGAAGGCTGGTTTACTGTTATCTTGGTGTCTATTGCATAGCAGAAGGGAGAGAAGCGCTGCAATAGAGGAGAGGTATCCTACAACGTGCAGACATAGTGGAAGGGGCTGACTAAACAGAGGAGTTGTTCAGGCAGCAGATTCACACATAACTGCAGTAGATTGATGCTCAGATGGCTTATAAAGGGACATTTTTTTGGTGACAGAAAAAGGACTCATAGTGGGAGAAAGAGTGTTGTTTTAACGTTGGTTTTTACGGCCTACAAGAAATAGATGTGTGTTAGATCACACCACTCAACGTGATGAGGCGTGGGTACTGCTGTTGGCGTCCATCGTAGAGGAGGAAGAACTGGGAGAGGCGATCAGTTCTTGCAGATCCACATATGTTGACAGTGGACGTGTGTTGTTGCCAAGGTTGTCCACCTGTGTGTGAGACAGGATTCTCAGAGAGCTGAGTGCAGAGAGGAAGTGGAACAAACATGTGTTTGATTTGTTCCGGGCAGCAGCGATGTTGTCTGTTAGATGCAGAGAGGTCAGAGAAAGTACTTGGCAGTGTGTTGGTGGCAAACACACAACGTACAGTGTTATTGAGAGGAGCAGGAAGAGAAAGGCTTCGACGTGGGTACAAAGAGAGCAACCAATTGATACAGCGTGAAGGGTGATTTTTCCCTTGGAAAAATCAGCAAAAAATTGCTGCTAGTGCATGTAACTAGAGAGGTTTCTCTGGTTTTCAGAGGAGGGCATACAACTGCCACGAGAACAATGTGCAGTTGACACCTATAAAGAGAAGTGTTGCTCAGAAGTTGCTACTGTCAGGAGAGAAGGACAGAGCAGAGAACAGTAGAGTGAGATAGCACAGAGGCAGCCAACGTTGTGTGTGTGTGCAAGGGTTGCATTCATACAGATGTGCGCACAAAGAGAGCATACAACGTGTTATTGGAGAGGGCTGCCAGCGTAGCTATGGAAGCAATGCAGAACTGGGTGCAGATCTATCAAAAGCAGCCAATGTAAAGCACAGAGGTGTATACGGACATGTTCTGAGGACTGCAATCAACTAGTTTGTGAGTAGGCTTCTGTGGTTCAGAGGATAAAGTGAGCATACAACTCAGGTGGAGGTGGTGTGTGTACAAAACGTGTGCTTGCTGATAGATGGGGAGGTATCGTGTGAAAGAGAGATGCACGAACATAGAGGAGTCTCATATGCATATTGGCATCCAGTCTTGAAGCAACAATCATTGGGTACTGTAGCAATTGAGAATAGAGGGTAGTCTGTTGTACACAACAGCTAGCAAAATACAGGGGAGAGTTTTGCAAACAGCAAAACTGAGACCAACAACCTCAAGCAAGGGCTGCATGTGAGAGAGCATTTTATGAATGTGTATATGTGCTGAAACTTTGTATGAGAAAAAAGTGCAAATACAGAGATAGAAGCGGCAGTGTGGGCAACAGTCTCCAATAGCACCAAGAAAACAAAAGCAGCGATTGGAGACGAAGATTACAGAGCGTCTGCAGCAAAGTGAGCGGTGTTCAAGCAATGAACATGGAGTTACAGCGGACTAGAACTGCAGCTGCAGGTGGAGCAAGGCCAAGAGCAGATAGTGTGCACAAAGGTGCAAAGCTGTCAGATACAGTGTTGGACGTCGTCACAGATCCTCTCCAGGGTTGGTTTAATTTTCGTCAAGGTGGAGATTGTTAAGATTGTGATTTAATTCAAATTGGTGTTGGCATGGAAAACTCCTGGCTCTACAGCTAATTCATACGACAACATGAATGGATTCTTGTATACTGTATTCATTTAAGAAGAGTCTTATGCACTTGAGAGTCCTTGTAGATATAAAACAAGGACAACAGAGTCGGACATGAGTTGAGAGACCAAGTTGAACTGTACTTAAAACAGTTATACACGGCATACATGGGGTAGGACTCTGATAGAGCCTGACATACATAGACGTGCATAGTAGATAGAAGATAGGACTGAGACGGTGGAGGTTTGCTATATATAGGAACAGTCACCACAAGAGAGGAAGCGAGGAATACGAAGGGCATCGAAGAGAGAGAGACAGCCAAGACGACCTTGTGGCCGTTGGCCTCTATGGTCGTGTGCATGGAGGCACACCCATACTAGAGATGTGCATGGGTGTGTGTTTGCATGGTGTCTCAGAGGAGCCTTCGAGTGGTGAGAGAGAGAGATGGGTGTACATGGGACTCGGGTGTTGGATTTGAGAGTTAAACTCATGGAGTCGTGTTATTGTACTGTTTATTGTTCTTTTTTCTCTCATATAGTGAAGTTATTCATCGCTCTGTGGACGTGGGCCAGAGGTTGACCGAACCACGTAAAATTTCGGTGTCCCGTGGTGCTTGATTATTTTTATTTCCGCACCGGGGATTAAATCCCAACAGATATGTGGTCAGTTGCTTGTGTATTTGCCGAATTGGTTACCAATCAACCACTCTTTCATTGGGGACTTTGAATTGTAGCAACTAATACATATCTTCAGGTTATTGGGTACTCCAAATGAGGAAGTGTGACCAAAGTCAACTGCCTAATTGGCATGAATACCCTTAGTGGAGTCCTCAGAATATTTCATCTGTCGTTCCTGGTCTAGAAGCTGATGGAATTGATTTACTTTTAAGATGTTGCAATACCAACCTCCTAAGAGATCATTTACTTTTAAGATGTTGCAATACCAACCTGCTAAGAGGATCTCTGCGAAGAGGCTATGGAGCATCCATACTTCGATGATTTGGACAAAGTGAATCTTTAAAGGCTTGGATTTTGATAACAATGCTTATGGAGCTAATACATTTTTCTGTAACTGTGCTAGATTTTGCTTTCCTCAAGCATAGCAGGTTGTTGGCGAAAGGTGTTTGTTCGACAATTTAGTCATAGCTGGTAGTTTGTTTAGGGAACAAAAATGAAGTTTGTTGCAATGTTAATATTTTCTTTTTGACGTGGTAAAGTTTAATGGAGTGTAAAAACTTACTGAGTCATCGTCCAGTCGAGGATGCTTGAGCTTCGACGTTCTGTTCGACTGGAACCTGATGGCCAAGGAAGATAAAATGTTGTCTAAGAAGATGGGAATTGTTGGAAAAACGATGGAGAAACTGTAATACCTCATGGTGGAGAAAAAAAAAGTCATTAGTTGCATTGGAAAAGTTTCTAATATATAAGCTGTAGCTTTCCTACTTCTAGCACGTGATCTTTTGAATATAACCATTAGTTGAGTAATTGGAGTTGTTTGATTTTGTGTCAATTGTCTTTACTGGTTAATTGAGAACTTTATAATGTTTGCAAAAACTTTAAGTAAAGTCTCCTAAATCGGGGGGTTTTTATTAAAATTTAAGTGGGTTATACATCTTTGGTTCAAATATATAGAAAATAGCAAAAAAGACAATATTAAGTAAAATTTGATCCCCATTTAAATGTTAAATGATGAGAGTTATTAAACATGAGATGACTCTTGAAAATAATGAGTTTCAAAACAACTTCTTGGCCAACAGACTGGATGTTGTGGACTTGTCCCAGTATTTCAATCATGAGGGTTACCGTTTTTGGGCATGAATGTAAATTTTGATTTTTTAAAAATATAAAATTGGTTGTTAATGTGAATATGAATGTTAGTTCAAATTACAGGTTAAATGATGCATGGTTTATAGTTCGAACTTAATAGTAGAATTATGCTACTTGAGTGCAATAATGAATGTGAAAACAAAATATATTTTTACAAAGGATAATGATCCACCACCTTTAAAACAAAAACATCATTTTGTTATTATTTTTTTTTCTCTTTCCTCTTTCAAAAAAAGAGGGCAAAATGATCTTTTCTTTTAAGAGTGATGTACCATAGATCATTATCAACAAATTGATTGATAATGTATTTAAAAAAAATATTGATTGATAATATGAATTTAATTATGAAAGCTACTAATTGAACGCCCATGTTAATGACACTCTTTCTGTGTTATATTTGTACCTTGATGTGATTTTTTTTTTCCAAATGGTAACTAATACTTTTTTAAAAATAGCATGAAAAGCGTACAACAGAGCTAAGGTCCAAATATCGGTCGATACATATCGTATCGGCCGATATATATCGGTTTTTTTCGGCCGTACATACCGAATATCGGCCGATATTCATAAATATCGGTATTTAAAAAAAAATAAAAAAATTAAAACACCGATACGGTTTTTCGCAGTTTTTATACGGTTTTTCGCGTTTTTTCGCAGTTTTCCACGGTTTTCCAGGGTTTACGGTTCTCAGAGGTATTCACGGTTTTTTGCGGTTTTCGCGGTTTTCAGCGGTTTTCCACTGTTTTCCGCAGTTCAGGGTTTACGGTTCTCAAGGGTGTTCACGGTTTTTTACGATTTTTTGCGGTTTTGTCACGGTTCATCACTGTTCATTACGGTTTTTTGCGGTTTTTTCACGGTTCCGATATCGGAGGAGAGAGAAAATACCGATATCGGTATGAGAGATAAAATTATTGGCCGAAATATCGTCCGTATCGCATATCGGCCGATATTTACTCGCATGTAAATCAGAAAATTTTACTTTCTTTTTAACATTATATATAAGGTGTTTAAATAGGTCCCCGTTTACACACCCGGATTTTCTGCCTCTACACACCCGTTTCCAGATACGAGTGACTAATTACCATTTTGCCCCTGCTTTCCATTCTTTCGAACGAATTCGCAGTTCATTTCGCTATTCGTTGAACGAATGGACGCAACCCCATCCAATTTTGATTCGTTCAAACGAATCTCCTTTCTAAATCGATTCGTTCGAATGAATGAAGTGGGTGAACAGTAACAATTAAATATCCAGATTAATTACGATAATCTGATAAAAATACTTTAATACTTTAAGGTCTTTTGACACTCCTAAATATTTAAAACACAGTATTTTACAAATAAAGGTATCCCTAGAGTGTGCCGAAAATACATTTAGAAGTATCAAAAGACCTTAAAGTCTTAAAATATATTTATCAGGTTATCGTAATTAGTTCGGATATTCAATTTGAGAAATTTTGAAAATACATTATGCTTAAAAAATAACTTTAAAATTTTAATGTTCACATGCGAAGGATGTACGACTGAATGAATCGATTTTTTTTTAAATTTCAAAGTTATTTTTTAAGCACTGTGTATTTTTAAAATTTCTCAAATTAAATATCCAGATTAATTACGATAATCTGATAAAAATACTTTAAGGTCTTTTGACACTCCTAAATATTTAAAACACAGTATTTTACAAATAAAGGTATCCCTAGAGTGTGCCGAAAATACATTTAGAAGTGTCAAAAGACCTTAAAGTCTTAAAGTATATTTATCAGGTTATCGTAATTAGTTTGAATATTAAATTTAAAAAATTTTGAAAATAAATATTGCTTAAGAAATAACTTTAAAATTTTAAAGAAAATTTAATATACTGTAGACATTATTTTTTAAATCTAACCTTTGGAATCGAGTAAGTGGAACAAGTTCTAGAGTCTAGAGTCTAGACAACCATTATGGGACCTAGCAAATAAGCCTTCTTAGCTATTCTCAATTTCTCATTATCTAGCGAGTTTTTTCCGTCCCAAATATCTTTATCGATACGAGATGGTACACTGTTTTCTGGACCCCTGAATCGTCTAAGCTACCAAATGGGCTCTTAAATTTCAGGTTTCCTTCTTTGCTACGGGGTTAGGGTTTTCCTTTTTAATTGTTTTTATCTCTGGATTTTTTGGGATCCAGGGTGGACAGGATTTCTCATAGCAAATGTCTTCTTTGGGAACATCGAAAGGGATTCTCGAGATCGCAAAGTTCGCTCTCTATGTCTCAATTCCAATAGCTATGATGTACACTTTTGCCAACAACTCTGAGAATCTCCAAAAAGTCATGGGAAATGTAAGACTCCCTTATCTCTCTCTCTCTCTCTCGTTATGGAATTTCATTTTCTTCATTTGTTTTCATGGGTTTAATTTCAAGGAAATTAACAGAAACATGCTAATGAAATGAGCTGTTGAGAACTCTGTTAAGTGAGTTTTTTTTGGTGGGACTTCGTTGGACCATGGAGATAGGTTCGTTGGAAAGGTCTATGCTTCGATAGTAGGCTATGCCGGAACTCAACTTGAATGAATTACTCTAGGTATAGTTTTGAAGAGCGCAAAGTTTTTTTTTTGGCACTGGTGAACTTGGGTAATTCAACTCTTAAGCATAACTTGAAATGAGGTCAAATCGGGTTGGGATCCAATCTACATGGGTGTAAAGTGGCATGGATTTTATTTTATTTTTATTTTTATTATTTTTTAATCTGGGCATAAAAAAATAGCACTCATTCTGGATGGATATTGTTTTCATAAAAGCTCATATGGAATGTATACACTTTTTCAGAAAATGACCACATTTGATCTATGGATTAATTTTCCCTGATAAACAAAGAAGCTCTATTCTTGGTTGGCTATTCTGAGACTTTAGTTCAAATCAATCGTTGGTTCCAAGATGTCAACAATTAAAAGCCAGGAAAGCTAACTTTCATGACTGATCTGCATAATTGAGGAAAATGCACATCGCCAAATCATATTTATCCATTTCAGATCCATCCAAATGCCTTTGAGTAACTTGATTTGGTTTGCATTTAGTTGTCTCCCTAATTGCAATTTATTGATTATTATTGTCAGTAATTATTATCATTTTTTTGAATATTTGGCAAAGTGGGTGGATATTGAATCAGTTTGGAGTAGTTGGTTTTGCTGATGTTGGGGCCCTACTTTGGTGGGTATTTTTTTCTGCCTGAAATTGTTGTTTGTTTGTTCACTGATAATGATTTGGATGAGGAATATGGGAGAAAAAGGAACACTCTGACCTGATGTGTTCCGAATGTGTCATGAAATGGTTAGCCATCATTTCTTGGTATTGGAACTGGTCATGGTTTTGATGCAGAAAAGATTTCATATTTAATGAGATAATTTATTGGTGGATAATGTAGTTTCTGAAGTTCTTGGCAGAGATGGGTTATTGATGATTGTCAGTTATTGACACATTAGTGTGTGTAAACATGAGCACTTTCGATTTCATGATGTATTAAGGTGTCAAATTAAGTTGTACATGTTGCACATGGTCTTTTTTCCCAGTTAGAGGAGAAATGGCATTGATGTTGATGAGGATGATGATGGGCTCTTTTTGGTCTAGATGGTGAGAGACCCTCACTGCGTTTAGAAGCATAGGCTGAACTAGTTATGTTCGTTATGAATAATTTTATGAACAAATTCTTATCAACGGATTCATGGAAGGAAGAAGTGTCAAAATGCAGTTTGCCGCCACCACCTCATCATCGTCATTTTTTACTTGGACATGTGTTTAAAATATGGGCTTAAGTGCCAAATAAGATCATGATTTATGGGATCCACAGGAAAGAGCTCCAATTAATGTGATGGGTAGATTACGTAAGGATCCTTGTGATGATTTAGGATTGAAAACTCACCCTCAATGGGTGACTCAATCCTTAAATATCATGCTATCTAATTTTGCTGCCTAATTTTAAAGTACTCTTTTCCTTTCTTTTGTTTTTTAGAGGTTATAATGAAAGTACTTGTGTTAGTTAATTATTAATATTGCAATTCTAGATTGTGTTACTGCTTCAAATTGGCACAGAATTTCACATATGGCTGATCTATAAATCTCCCTTTCTCTTGAATGGAGTAGCATACATGAAAATACACCAATTGTTGAGCCAAATACTACTAAAAGACAGATACACAAAGCTGACCCAAATCTGACCCAACTCACCAACATTTGCAGTCTTCTTTTGTTTTTAGCAACTCCGTGCAGATTGAGTTATTCTAAGTAGTCTCTGGCCATCTAACATGAATTTGCCCCTACATTGGTGGTGAAATGTTAAAGAAGCTACATAGACATGAGAATGTTGGGAAAACTTCCTCCATTCAATCATCTTATCGTTTATGAGATGGGCCACAAAAACTGAATGGCCTATAGGACTCGAGTATTTACTGTCCAAACTCTTAAGATGGTAAGATTGTGGTGAAACTTCACCCACCACCGTTCCATGCCATTTTCTACACCTCACCCAAACATATGTGGCTGGTCAAAACATTGTTTGGATGCGTTTTAGGTGGAGAACTTAAGTTTTTAAGAGAAGCTAAAGTGTTCCTATGGACTGTTAATCTTTTGTAGCCTGCAAAACGATACTTAAGTGATCCATTCAAGAGCTTATTTTCGCTAAAGTCCCTTATCTAAACATAAACCTGATTGCTAATCCATTTGCAAGGTTTAAAGTAAGCCCTACAAAGACATGTATTAATGTATCTTATTATAAAAATCTCAACCAGTATCTTACTTAGATCTACATTTTTCTCCACTCAAAGGTGGCCTTAAAAAATTGTGAAAATAGCAAGAAATATAGAATTTTTTGTCTTGTTATTTTTTATGCATTTAGTTCATCAAGAGGATGCTTTTTTGGCTATTTCTATATGAAAATATTTAAAAATATGAGATGCTACTCTATTCAAGTAAGAGGGTATCCCTATATATTAGTCATATACAAAATGTCATACCAATTTGAGAGTTGGATGAGATTTTTTTTTAAAAAATTAGGCTGCAAATTCGAGACCATCATATTTATACATAGAGTCATCAGATTAGGGTGACTCTTGGTTCTTAACATTATTACAAGGTTTCCATCAAATCCTGTTTATGCCATGATTTGTGTCTCTTTCTGGTGGGCCCATAAATAATTTTTTGTTTGTTTTTTCTAAACATGAGACAGCTGTTATTTTCTAAATTGCATCTTCACATCATAGGCACATCCATGATAAAGATAGCTGACTGTTTCATGATGGAATGAACCTTAGGTTTCACTTTGTACACACTAATTAATTAATCCAATTTGAAGAAATCACAATTGTTTTCTTTACTATTTTGGAATTTTCAATGGATATAGTGCCTCCAAATGAAATCAGACATCATTCCAGCTTTAGTAATTTCAGTTTAGGTTGAACCCTTTCTTGAAAGCTGAAGTCTAAAAGGTTTTCATCATTTTCATTCAACTAGAAGCATCCAATCTTGAATCTTCTAGCCAGTGTGATCTTAGTGAAAGTCTCTCTCTCTCTCTCTCTCTCTCTCTCTCTCTCGCATGCTCATACGTGGTCATGTGCATGCAGCTTAATTTTATTTCCACTCAACATTTTAATTTTTTATTTATCTTTATTGTAGATGAAAATACCTTTCTTACGTTTACTTATGAAATGCTATGAAGTTACAATGGCTATATTTATTATATTTTTGTTATTTGGTCTGCATGAAGCTAGTGTATTTATGCCTTCATAATCCCAGATAAACTTTTTCGTTTGGTGTTTGTCTGATTCATGGGAGGCCTACATTAAACATATGGAAGTTTCGCTGATAGCACCTTTTGATTCCTTGCAAGGTGTTTCAATAGTAGCTTGCCACACATTGTGATTTTGCACAATTTTAGTGTCCACTAGAACAAAAGTATCTATACTCTTTTTGATTTTTTTTTTCAAAAAAAAATTTAATGAAAAAAATCTTTAATGCATGGTTGAGTGCCTTGTGTTACACCCAAAGACTTAACCTCATCTAACCTCACAATTTTGTAGACTATGTACATAGAGGTTTTGTACATGAACATTGTAGAGTTCTCTAGAGTTTTCCAAAGAGGGAAGGATCTAGAAAGCTTTTGGATGATTTTAGGAGTGTAAGATTTGTAGAAAGGTGGAGTTTCTAGAGTTTTTCATGACCTATTGGATGTTTGCCAAGTAGCACAATCCACTCATTTCCAAGGCTTGTACTATAAATAGAGGTGAGGTCCTCATCAACCCACTCCTCAAGTGTTGTACATTCTCAAGTGCAATACAAGTTCTCCATTCCAAACAAGTGTGCTTGTGTCCTGTGTTTGCTTTGAGTGAATTGGTTTTGAGTGTGGTGAGCAAGGTTGATTTGTTCAACAATTTGGGTGTTCTTCAAGTGCCGCACGGGCAAACCTTGAGTGCAACTCTAAGTCTGTGACAACTGATCTTCAGAGCCTAGTTCGATTAGATGTCATCATCACAATTTACCCAACAGGCCGGAGCTTCGAAAAAGAAGAATAGGTTGCTCTCGGAGGAGCTCAATGCGATGGAGTCTCACCTTCAACATCTCGAGTTACTCATAGCCGATGGGGAGAAGAGGTTGGATCCAACAAACTTGTTTGATGGCAATCGAAGAGGTTGAAGGTGGATCGTGTGAGGTGATCAACATCCTCAAGGCCAAGCTATCCATGTGGAGGAGTTACACACCAAAGAGGTACATGATTTGAGGATTGCCAATTAGGAGCTTAGAACTAAGGTAGTGATCCTAGAGAGGGTCGTTGCCAATGGTGTCGAGATGTCTGCACCTTGTGAAGTTTCTAGGCTCAAGATCCCAGAGTCAAATCCTTTCAATGGAGTCAGGGAAGCCAAGGTGTTGGAGAACTTCCTTTGGCAAATGGAGCACTATTGCAAGGTTACCAAGATGGAAGATGAGTCTGACAAGCTCAACACGGGCGTCATGTTCCTCACAGACGTTGCTATGCTATGGTGTCGTCGATGCTACAGAGACATGGAGAAAGGACTCTACGAGATAGAGACATGGCAAGAACTTAAGAAGGAATTGAAGCTACAGTTCCTACTTGAGAATGTGGAGTTACTTACACGAAAGAGCTTGAAGCATTTGAAACACACAAGTTCGATTCATGACTATGTGAAGTAGTTCATTACCCTTATGCTAGATATCACCGACATATTGGAGAAAGATACTCTTCTTCTTCATTGACAGACTCCAAAGTTGGGCAAAACAAGAGCTCACTAGGTAGGGGGTCAAGGACTTCGCTTCAGCACTCGTAGCAGCCAAGAGCCTTGTGGAGTTTAATGATAAGGCCGTTGGTGACTCTTCAAAGAACAAACAAGTGAAGGAACATAATATGCGCAACGGTGTGGGAGAGAAGAGGGATGCCCCCAAGGGAGAGAAAGAAGCCTAGCTGCACAAAAGGCTGCGTGGGTAAGAAGGTAAGTTACTTCCTTTGTGATGGAGATCACAGAGTTAGGGACTACCCACCAAAGAAGGCCCTCAATGTATTCCAAGTTGAAAGAAGGGAGGAGTCCGGAGTCGGCACACTAAGGTTGCTAAATGCTTTCAAAGGGAATGACAAGGGAGAGCCTAAGTCACAAAGGTGAGAGCTAATATTCATCAACATTGAGCTCAATGGACAACCTACATGGGCATTGGTGGATACAGGTGCAATGCACATTTTCATCTTAGAGGAGGCGGCCAAAAGGTTTGGTCTCAAACTTGAGAAAGATTATAGTAGGATGAAGGCGGTGAATTTCGAAGCTCAACCTATCTTCGGAGTAGCTAAAGGCGTTGAGCTATGCTTGGGGATGTGGAAATGCCGAGTGAACTTCTCTGTTGTTCTGTTGGTCGACTTCAAGGTAATCCTTGAAATAGACTTCCTTGGAGTAGTGAATGGTCATCTTGCACCCTCCCCAGGAGTAATGTGCATCTTCGACAATGAGTTGCCATATGTGGTCCTGGTAGAGCATCAAGCAAAGAAGTTGGTAGTGGAAGTTGTCTTAGCCCTACAACTAATCAGGAGCTATAAGAAAGGGGAGACAACTTATATTGCAACCTTAGTAGAGGAAGAAAAGGGACGATAAGAGGAAGGTCTTCCGAAGGAGATCACTGGAATATTGGAAGAGTTCAAAGATGTCATGCCCAATGAGCTTCCAAAACAGTTGCCTCCAAGGAGGGAGGTAGATCACCACATCGAGTTGGTGTCAGGAGCTAAACCACTGGCCATGGCACCTTACAAAATGTCCCCTCTAGAACTAGAGCTAAGGAAACAACTCAAGGAGATGTTGGATGGAGGCTACATCCAACCATCTAGAGCGCTTTATGGTGCCCCAATGTTGTTCCAGAGAAAGCATGATGGGAGCCTAAGATTGTGCACGACTACCGAGCATTGAATAAGGTGTCCGTAAAAAATAAGTATCCAATACTACTTATGGTGGACCTATTCAACCAACTTGGAGCAGCCAAGTTCTTCACGAATCTAGACTTGAGGTCGGGGTACCACCAAATGCGCATTGCAAAGGGAGATGAACCTAAGAGAACGTGTGTGACAAGGTATGGTTCATTTGAGTTTTTGGTTATGCCGTTTGGGTTGACAAACACACTAACCACTTTGTATACCTTGATGAACAAAAATCTTCCACCCATACTTGGATAAGTTTGTTATGGTGTACCTGGATAATATCGTGGTCTATAGTAATATGCTAGAAGATCACGTTGATCATTTAAGAAAGGTGTTTCAAGGTCTAAGGGAGAACACCTTATACGCGAAGAAAAAAAATGCAGCTTTGCTAAACCAGAGGTGTGTTTCCTTGGACATTGTATTGGGGGTGGAAAGCTGAGGATGGATCAAGAGAAGGTGTGTGCCATTATGAAGTGGGAGGTGCCCACTAAGGTGGCGGAGCTGCGATTCCTAAGCCTTGTGAACTACCATTGATGGTTCATTGAAGGATTTTCAAGGCGAGCCGCACCACTCAAAGATTTGCTGACGAAAAATTATGAGTGGAAGTGGAGGGGAAATGGCAGAGGGCATTCAAAGACTTCAAATGAGTTGTTATGGAAGACCCAATACTAGCCTTGCCAGATCATGCAAAGCTCTTCAAAGTACGAACTTATGCATTTGACTTTGCGATCGGTGGGGTGCTCATGCATGAAGATCATCCAATAGCTTACAAGAGTTGTAAGTTAAATGAGACAAAGCGGCGCTACAATGTCTATGAGAAGGAAATGACTACAGTGGTTCATTGCGTGAGCACGTGGCGTCACTACTTGTTGGGTTCGAGGTTCACGGTAAAGACAAACAATGTTACTACCAGCTATTTTCATAAGCAGAAGAAATTGAGCCCAAAACAAGCACGTTGGCAAGAGTCCTTGATAGAATTTGATATGATCGTGGAGTAGCAACCTGACTGCACCAACTAGGTGGCCAAAGCACTTCGTAGGAAAGCAGAGTTGGTTGCACTGAAGCTTGAGGAGGCAGCTACGGTGAGCCAAACGAACTCAATGGTACCCTATCGCATTCGTGTAGGATTGGTCTTTCCCATGGACCAAAAGTTGATGGACCTAGCGGAGGAGGGGAAGACTCGTGATTCTGGATCGACGATGGACTTTTGATCGCTAAAGGTGGTCGATTATATGTGCCAAAATGGGATAACCTACGAAGGGAGTTAATGAGAGAGTGTCATGACACTTGATCGGCAAGTCAGCTTGGCCAGCAGAGGACATTGGCCTTGCTTGAAGTTGCTTACTATTGGCCAAGCATGAAAGAAGATGTGGATGAATATGTGAAGACTTGTCTTCTGTGTCAGCAAGACAAGGTTGAGTGGAAGAAGTCCGGAGGTTTGCTAGAACCCTTTCCCGTCCAAGAGTGACCTTGGGAGAGTGTTTCCATGGATTACATCACTTGTCTCCCAAAGGTTGGTGAATTTGGATCAATAATTGTGGTAGTGGACAGGTTCTCCAAGTACACAACAATCATTGTTGCACCTACGGATTGAACGGAGGAGATTGCCAAGCTGTTTGCCAAGAACGTCGTTAAGTATTGGACGATTTTGGACGGAGGCATTCAACTTGGGTCGGAGTTTCATTTCTCCACAAGTTTTCATCCACACACCGACGACCAAACCAAGCGTGTAAATGCCTTGTTGGAGGAATACCTAAGGCATTTCGTTACTGCCAATCAAAAGGATTGAGTGTAACTTCTTGATGGGGCACAGTTTTGCTTCAACTCGAGACGAAGTGGGGTGTCAAGATATAGTCCATTCGAGCTTACAACGGGGCAATAACCTTTGGCACCTCACTTGGTCCTAGGGGCTACACGGATAGTAGTCCGATTGCCTACAAGTTCGCTAAGGAATGGCAGGAGCGGACCAACTTTGCCAAAGTTTATTTCAAGAAAGCCACGAAAAGAATGAAGAAATGGGTGGATGAGAACCAAAGGCACATGAAGTTCAAGCTAGGGAACAAGGTGATGGTTCAAGTATTTCCTCACTAGTTCAAAGTGTTTTGGAAGGTAAGCAATGGATTGGTTCGAAGATATGAAGGAACCTTTACTGTGGAGAAGAAGGTGGGCAAGGTGGTCTACACGCTTACAACTTCCTGCCTAGTTGAAGATTGACCTCGTCTTCCATGTGGGAATGCTCAAGCCATACCATGAAGACATGGAAGATCCGACATGAGGTGTTTCACAATGAGCTCCTGCGATGATGCTCACATCGTTTGCCAAGAAGGTGAAATGCATATTAGCTGAAAGAATGACGAGCAAGTGTGGAGTCTCTTTGTATAAAGAGTACTTAGTGCATTGGGAGGGACAACTTGAACAAGAAGCCTTGTGGCAATAGGCGGATGAACTGTGGCAGTTCAAGGAGCAAAGTCGACACTTCAATGGAAAAAGAGTCGTGATTCGACGAGGACGTCAAAGGGTTAGGTGCGGGAGAATATTTCACCCAAAGGCTTAACCTCATCTAACCTCACAATTTTGTAGATTATGTACATAGAGGTTTTGTACATGAACATTGTAGAGTTCTAGATGATTCTAGGAGTGCAGAGATTTTTAGAAAGGTATGCAAACCCTTTTGGGGGACTTCCCTTTGTCCATTGAGGAGGAAGACAAATTAATTTGGACAAGGGAATCTTCTTTTAGTATTTTTGGTCGGATCAGTTGTGGGTAGGGTTAGTAACTTAAGCGATGAGGCTCCCCCTACCTTGCTTAGCATGGAGGAACCTAGCCCCTGCCCCCCCCACCTCCCCACCCCCACAAGAGTATATGCCTTTTTGTGGAGTGTGCTACAAAGGAAGACACTTACTAGAGTAGCTTTAAGAAAGAGGGGTTTACTCAACTCGGAAGATGACTTCTAGTGCCCCATATGTAGCCAAATGGAGGAAGAGGCAGATCATCTCTTTGTAAAGTGCCCTGTTGCGGCTCAATTGTGGAAAAACTTCCTTAATCTCATGGGAATATTGTGGGTACTCAACAATACCTGTAATGGGGTCATGCGTTCCTCATGGTCCATTTCACGCCTTGACCGTATGAGAAAGATGGCTTGGAATACAATTCCTACAGCAATCCTCTGGACTATTTGAATGGAGAGGAATGCAAGAATTTTCAATCGAAGGAGTCGGAGGCTGCAGAATTATTCTAGAAGGCCAAATGGAGATTGTGCACTTGTCTTTTATAAGCAATGTAACAAATATCGCCGATATTTTCGATTTTATCACAAAAATAACGGCAAAATATCGTTTTCCCATAAAAAAACACGATATTTTCCCCTCTGCCGTTAAAAAATGAGAAATTACCGTGAAAAATGCATTTTTAACACGAGAAACGGTAAACTCGCATTAAAAACACGTTTTTACCGGTTAAGTTCTTTTCTCCGTATGTACGCTCGTGCGTGAGTCTCTTAGTCGTGTGTAAGTGTGAAAATAAAACTTCAAACTTAATTTAGGATTTTGTGTCGGCCGCTCCTAGCCTCATATCTGCCTCTCGCCTCTCTTTTGTCGCTGCTCCTTTCTTTCAATGCGTTTTGTCTATAATTTTTTTTTCAACTTCTTTTACTTCTAAAATGCAATTAGCATGTGATGCGGAATATTTCTAATATTTGAAAATCCTACAGTTTTTTTTAATTAACACAAATTAATAAACTAATTATTTGAAAGTAATAACCTAAGCAAATGTTCCATATTAGATATGAGCGATTACAAGTTTACAACATAATTATTTTTAATGAAAAATATATATCTCTTATAATAAATTAAATATACAGTTAAAAAGAACTAATATAGAATGAATTAGTAGGCAGCCATTACAACTAAATTAACTTTTAAAGAAAATAAATATTTCTAATAACAAATTGAATATCAAAATATAATTATTTTTTCCTAAAACTTAGATATACTATTTATTAAACTATTCATAATAATTCAAAATATCATTTTAACTTTGAGATACTAAAAACCAATAGAATTTTAGTATATTTCTTGGTGGATGATTGTGTTTTTTAATATTATTTTGATATTGGATGACTTTTGATATGATATTTTTTACTTAAGAAATGTTAGATGAAAGTTATATACATATATATATATATATTTTTTATTTTATTTTTTTTTCCGTGAGATTTTTCCGTTAAATTTCTAATAAAAAACCCTAGAATTTGAAAATATCCTGTTATTAACAATTGCCGTTAATATCCCAAGAACGAGATTTGTGACAATGCTTATGAGGGAAAGACTTCATAAGATCCAAGATAACAGACTTCTATATGTCATGGGAGGGTTCTCTGTCGGGAGTCCCTAAAAAGACTAAGAAGTTGACCACCTGGGCTCCCTCACAACAAGGGTTCTTCAAGTTCAATGTGGACAGAGCAGCTAGGGGAAAATCGGACCCTGCAAGAATTGATATGCGATCACACTAGGAAGCCTTTGATCGTATTCCCAGAGTCGATAGGTAGGAGAGAATCAAATGAAGCGGAACTTTTAAGCATTAGAAAAGCCTTGAATAATTGGAACTCCTTAGGGTTGGGCAAATTGATTATTGAAAGCGATTCGACAAATGCAGTCAAATGGGTATTGAGAGTGAAAAGACCCCTGTGGAAGCTAATAACAGTGGTTAGGGAGGTTAAGGCTCTACTTATTGGCCAAGAAATTTCGGTTACTCATGTTAGTAGATCAGCGAATGAAGTTGTAGACTTCTTTGCAAAACATGCAGTATTCAACAATTCAAGGTGTCTACCATCTATGATTTACTGGGATAGTGTTTTTGGGATGGGATGTATTTCTCTTGTAACTATGGCTTTTGCTTTTCTTGATGCATGTGATATTGTGGGGTGGGTGACTCTGTACTTCATTGTTCTTTCTTTTCCTCTGGTAGGAGATTTTAGAGTTTTTCATGACCATTGGATGTATGCCAAGTGGCACAATCCTAGCCACTCATTTCCAAGTCTTGCACATTCACTATTATACATTCTCAAGTGCAATACAAGTTCTCCATCCAAGCAAGTGTGTGTGTGTCTTGTGTTTTCTTTGAGTGAATTGGTCTTGAGTGTAGTGAGCAAGGCTGATTTATTTAACAATTTGGGTGTTGTTCAAGTGCCGCACGGTCAAAGCTTGAATACAACTCTAAATCCTTGACATTTGGCAATAAAGGAGTAGATCATCTGACTGTTTCAAGGGGATTGCCTACCTTTATCCACATGGAATTCTTTCATTGTGTTTTTTTAGACACTACTAACTTTGAAGTGTGGGATTTTGGTTCAGAATTGTGTTCTGGAGGGTATTTATTTATTTATTTTTATAAAGCTCTAGTTGAGTGGTGGGTGTGAAATTGCTTCACCTTAAGTGCTCTCTAGTTGAAGATGGTTAGAGACTGGGAAGAATTACCCGTTTGTTACCTAATTCTCACTCTATAATAGTCAGGCTGCAAAATCAATTTAAGAATGTTTTAGCAGGTTTTTATTCACTCTGTCTTGTCTTTTCTATGAAAATAAGGAGTCGCTTGAATGTATCATGTAAAATGGAAAGATGACAGATTTTTTCTATGGGCCAACTTTATATCTATCATGTAAGACTTGAAACCACAATCTCGTGGTTGCAACTATGAGCACTTGGAACTGTGCTTCAGGCTCTTGTATGAAATAAAGTGCTTAATAACGAGTTAGTTTTTGCCTTTATTATGAGCTAAAAGGGATTCAAATTGCCCTTGATGTTAGCCTGATGTTAGCCTGTCATTCCAGTGGTATGTCTTTTATTTTGATGAATACTATCTCATGCCATTTTAGGAAGTTGGTCCCACCCATCAATCACCATTTACCTACAGCATCCTTGATTAACTTTGAATGCTATAGATATGAGGCCATGTTACAATTACAAGTGCGCACTGTCCATCCATTTAACATTGTGGTTACAAGTCATATTTCCATTTTTAAAAAGAGGAAAAAAGAACTTTTCAAAAATGCTGCAAAACAATCCTTACTCATGATTCTTTCCTGTGCAGCGTTCATACGTTGTCTATCCACCTGAGGGTCCTCGACCTCCATCACCAGAGGAACTCAGAGAGATGGCTCGAGAGATGCGCAAGAACAATATCCGTTGAAGGTGACATGCAGTGTAACCAATGTCTTAATATATCTTACAGAGATGCTGGTTCTGATCAAATGCTTGTTTTTTTTTGAATAGTGATCAAATGCTTGTACTGGCTTAAGGGTCCCAATAATGTTAGACTGGCACAATGATCAATGGGATGATGCATTGGCCTATAATAATCCAAGTAGGTATTGTATATAGCAAGCTATGAAATAGCATTGAATTGTGATATTGTTTGTTTTTTTTTTTTAAATATGCCTTGCTGCTTTGATTCAAAAGTGATTCCTACAAAGCCAGTGGTTCCTACGAATCCAATATGGTCGGGGGACTAGTACTTTGGAGAGTGTTTTTAGAAGCAGAGAAACAAATCTCAGACGACATCCGATATATATCGCCGATATCGGCCGATAGAGGTGGTTTTTAAAAAAAAAAAAAATTAGGAGAGAAATTTCTCGGCCGATACCGAGATTTAAACCCCTGGTTAGAAGCTTATTCAGGAAATCTGTACATATTGAAAATGTTCTTCAGTTGCTTCTTTGAAAAATCAAATTTGCAGGACATGCAATGCTTGGCCATGCCATTAAGTGGTACATGACCGATGACTGTCATTGTTGCATGGGAAATTCCATCTAACCAAAAATTTTGCTTGAGACTTGTATCCCTGTCGTGGTCTGAATGTCAGGGTCGCATGTACTTTCAATGGTAGTAGATGGACGCATTGGAGGTAAATCTACATGAGAACCCAAAATTATTTCTTAAACTAAACACAAAAATATATAACAGTTTCATTTACTGGTAGACGTGAAATGCTGCAGATTAACCCATTAAGTATTGCAGATAGAGATTGTGTTGAAAATCAAGCTGTATCAACCAAGTATAGGGATGATACTGTTGTTAAGCTTTCACATCCTTGTTGAATATTTTGCTGTAGGAAGCTTATTTGGTGGCACCTGTGAAGATGGTTGATGCCCTTTGAATAAAATTTAAAGGAGGTGGAGAGGAAATAAATAAGAAGAATCTCTACTAAATTGATTGTATGGTGCTCCCTAGAAGGGTGGAAAAGTTGATCAATATGTATTGTATTGGTCGGTATGTATCATATGACGATTAATATGTATTGTTCGTATCATTATCGGCTGGGTGATACAGTTGAATTATTGGCTGATACAACATTATTGGCCATTTTCATTTTTTTTTTTTTAATTCTTAAGGAATCTGTTTTGATTGTTTTTCGGGTTGAATTTGCACTGGATATGATTTAAAGATGGGTATGATTTAAAGAAGGCTCAGAAGAAAGTTTTTCAAGTGTGAAAGGTTTTTGTTGTCAAATTTCTTCTCTTAAAATTTTTTCATTTAAAGTTATTTTCATCATTTTTCAAATTTTACACTAAGATGATCTCGATTTTAGAGTTTTTTATGAAATAAAATTGAGTGTTTACGGAATTGAGTAGTGATGCCTATGATTGATATAGTTTACCAGGTGTCTTTGTATTTTTCTTTTCATTAATAAAAGTCAGATTTTTAAAAATAATGTTCAGTTCGGAGTTTCTTGTGAAAAAAATAATGAAATGATAAATAAATGTTTATAGAATTAAATAAAGATCTTTTAATGGGATTAAGATGATTTTTGGAGTGTTTGTGAGATTTTTTTTTTTATTATTTCAACATTTTTTATGAAATTCAGATTGCTTTGCTACAAAAAAATTATGAATTCTAATCGATGATACATGTTACTATTGGATTATAAAGAAACATGGACTTGATATTCAATTTTTCTTCATTAGTTTTCTATTTTCAATTTTTTTTTAGATTTATTTCAAATTTTTATTTGTTTATATCAATTTTTTGACTTTTAAGGATCTAATATTCTTTAAAAATGATATTTTTTTAAAAATATACTCATACTTGGTTTTTTATTTTTCTCTATTCTTTTCATATTTTTATGTATTTTTTTTAAATGTCAAAAAATAGAAATGAAGTTGATCAAACAAGATGAGATAACAGTAAATGGTATAAAGGAGGAAATTCTTCCTTCTCTGCTTCTTGGGACCTTCCTTCCTGCCAATCTCTTCCAACAAAACCTCACCTTCCTCGTCATCCTGCTAGAGGTAACTTTCCTCTTGTCATTCTGTTTTTCAAGTCTTCTTTTGATTCTTGGATCGGGCCAATGTGTGTAAGTTTTGCTAAGGTCCCTATTGGTGTTATTGCTCGGCGGATTTGCAACTATCAGATAGAGCATCTTCCTTCTCTGCTCTTCATCGCCGAATGCTTTCATTTTCTGGTGGAAACCTCTTTCCACCCGGACAGTCTCCTTATCAACAACCAAAGCTTGGTCCTCCTGCTCAAGAACTGCAAATCTGGTTGGCGTCTCTTGATCCATACTCAATCTATTCAATCCTTACTCAAGCTGATGCATCATGGTCCTGGTTTGGTGGCAGCAATCTTCCATGATTTGATTCAGTTAACTAAGAACATCCTTCTTGCCCATGTGCTAAACTCCCCTGCTCTGGCAAAGGGTATTTTTGTTGGCTCTCAAATCTAATTTCGTTTGGGTTGTTTGTTGCCCAGTTTTTTTTTGGTTGGTTTTTTATCTGGGTTCTAGCTGAATCGAGTTCTTTTATTTATTTTTTTGGTCTCTGGGCTCATTTTTGTCCCAAATTTTGGCTTTGTCTTATTTTGACAAATTCTTTTGTGCCTTGCTCAGGCTGTGGGCCATACTGTAATTTTTTTAGATTTTCCCCTTTTTGAATGAAATCACTAACCATCATTCAAAAAAAAAATTTATATATAAGATTATGTTGGTCATTGTTTCAATTTACCATTTGCATGTCATCAAATGGGTGTTAAAACAACCTTTTTAAATAATGATATAAAGTAGGAAATTTGTATTGATCAATCTGAATGTTATACTAAAGAAGACTTAGAACATAAATTTTTAAAAATGAACAAGATTTTGTATGGCACATAGTAGTCAAAAGCGTGTCTTTGCTTAAACTCCATACCCATTTTGTGCCTCGTCTAACACCTTTAGGGCCTCGACTTTTACTTCGTTCTTTTAGAATTTTTCTATAATAAGTTTATTTTTTAAAAATTTAATAGCTAGTAAATATTATAATTAAGATGAACCAAATGTTAGTAATACTTGGCAGAGAATTCTAATTTTTTGACAATGTGCATGTATATTATATAGGCTTACATAATCTGATTGAAAGCTTAGTTACCAACATATTTAGGTTTTTTGAATGATTACTGCTGCACTTTGTTAATGTTGATGCAATAAGGGTATAAATTCATACATCGATGCAAAATTTGAAGTGCATATAGCAAAATTAGGCTTGTGGGTAAATATGTGCTTTGCACTTTGCACTCTCACTACTAAGGTATAGCCTTAAGCCATCTCCTACACGATGATATAATAAATTTAAGCAAGAAACTAAAAGGTTTAGTTTTCAAAATGCCAAAGTTGAAATTTCCCTTCCTTCACTTTTAAGGAGTTCTAAGTTAGCTTCAATGTTATAGCTGAAAGCTTTGAAGCATTACACTACTCAACTACTCACTCCATATTATGTAAAAGTTGTTTTACTCATCGTTTCCACTTATTGATAGAAAGATTTTTCTAAAATAACTAATTAAGACTTTACTTGCCCTACAATATCTTGGTCCTCCACTTGCATTATCAGCATAGCTCTTTTTTTTTTCTTTTGTCTGGTCCATTTTGCTGATCACTCTTTTAATTCATTATTGTTCATTATCGATATAAATAACCATTATGCATTAATAATTTCTTTAAAAACAGAAAGACAACAAATGTTATCAAAGTGATGGAAATGATAGTATAATAATCACTCTTTATATTGATGATTTACTTATCTTTGGTTCCAAACTTCCTATATTGACGAGGACGTCATGCATGAACCCGAGGTTGATGAAATTGCTTCCTTAGCCATGCAATTATCCGAGATTTTTTACCATTGCAAAATGGGGCCGAAACTTGTTAATTGGGGCTCCAAAAAATGTTGAATTTAGTACATGTGGACCCTACCACATTAAGAGCATAATAGACTCCACAAGAGGTGTTGCAAAGCCTACAACCAAGGCTTGTTGGCTTGTGGACTCTCACTCTTCTTCTCCAAACACAACTTAAACTCTTAATTGGAGAAGGAATGAGGCTTATTGGCACATTAGATATGACTGATTTTGATTAATTTGGACAATACACTAATCCAACATGGCATAATGTAATTGGTTGTTACTTTATAATTGGTAGAAAATGTGTAGTAATTTTGCATGCATAATTGAAACATCACAAAATTGGATTTATTGAAATCTTATTTAATAACCTTTTCAATAAGAGAATGTTTGCACAATTCTGATTTACGTAAATAGAGTTACGACCATTTTTCTAAATAGGACTCAAGATATTGATCGAAAATTCCATTATTATTTATAATTAGGAAAATCTAAGTTAACCAAATCCTACCTATACCTCCTTAGTAATTTTTTTCTGATTATTCCACTCCCTCTATAATACTATAAATAGATGAAGGTGGCAGGATTTAAAAATATAGCATGACATTTGAAAAGTAATATGAAGAAAATGACCTGATCACTTAGGCCGAGCTTTGCATGAATGCAGTCAAAAGTGAAGCGGCGGAGACCTTAGTATCCAACAATACAATGCATGTGTTCGACGATTAGAGTTGGCTTCCTTACTTTTTCTTTCTTTTAGAAAAAGGGTACATTTCCAGTGAAAGTACGGCCCACTTGAAATGCCAAGCGTGTACCACGTCTTCAACATATCGTCCACCGCAAATGATTGGAATTTGTTCGAACATTTTTTTTCTTCAATAGGTTGCTATAAAATCACTTTCATCAGATTTATTAAACTATATTTTTAAAATTATAGATTTAAATATTAATTTTTTTTTGAGAAATTTAAAATATAACTCAATAACCAAATGAAGGTGATTTAATAGATAACACATTAAAGAAAAAAAAATCATTTCAATGAATTCATTTGCAAGTGTTGTACGGAAAAAGTTGTTAGAGAAGTTTAGATAGAAACACAACTTTATTAAAATTTAAACCTAAAAGTATATAGCGATATTCATTCAAAAATTTATGAGGCTTAGACTAATGAAACGACACTAAGTTAGAATAATAAAGAGTAATTATCACAAACATTAGATGGAGGTAAAATTTTTAAACAATGGTATTCATATAATTCTCTTTACATCACATCTATGTGAAACTTAGGATCTATTTGAAAGGAAGCATCCTAATCTCGGTAGAAAACTCTATGCACCATAGTCATTATATCCGCTCTAGAACATGATTTTGCCTTCAGAGCATAACATTTAAAAGTCTTGGCCATTTTGGTATTCCATTCAGAAAAGAGTGTATAAAAAATTTAAAAAGCAAAACAAGTAATAAAATATAAAGAAAATATTATGAATCAACAAATATGTTGCAATTAATTATTTTCATCATTTCAAAGTAATATATACAAATTTATATTATTAAATACCTATTTTGATTGTAATCTTAAGTCATATATGGGTAATTATCAAATGCTAATTTAGGAGGGTTTGAATATTATATTAATAGGAATAAAATAAAATCCAATTAGAAAAACTTTCCAAAAAATTATTCAAGAAATAACTTAATTTCTTATTGTTGATCAAGCTGGATTGTCTTAGAGGGGAGATGAATAGGACAATTGCGGAATTTTAAATTTCTTAAAAGCTTTGGTCAATTAAAATTGGGTCTTTACTAATTAATCCAATTGATCTTCCAAAATATTGAGATTTATAATAATTAATGAATGTGTAGTGAAATCTCAACAAACACAACTTCACCAAACAAGTGTGTTAGAAATATAAGAAATAAACACAAATACATAAAGTAAGGTGAGGAGGTGAGAAGATATGGAAAATCCTGACACAATGATTTTTACGTGGTTCGGCAACCTTACCTATATCCACGCCTCAAGTTCACCACTTGAGGATTTCACTAAATTCTCCTTCGAGAGTGGAGAAGAAACCTATTACAACCTTGATCTCGTTCACGGGTAGAGATCGAACCTATATACAACACTTGATCTTTTTCACGAGTGAAGATCGGACCGATAACGCTCAAGAGATAAGCACTCTTCTCTCCTTACAAGGGTTACACCAACCCTATATAAATTACATAATGATAGAAAGAATTTGATTTTTAGAAAATGTAATGACCCGACCGGGGTAATGGGTCCGTAGTGGTGAGTAAAACTAATTTAGAAAATTATCATAGTTTAAATTGATTTGTTAGTTTAATTTGATAAATTTATTTGGGGAAAACACAATTGAATTTAGAGATTAAACATTAGACTTCGATTTCACACACTTTTCCTCAATGAGAATTTACAAATTTATCATCTTCAAACTAAATTAAGTGAAGAGAAAATAAAATTGAACACTAATAATTTTAGGTAGACCCCGATCGCGCACAATCCCTCTTAAAGTAGTGATGTATTGAAGGTAAAATTTAATGAAAATTTATAAGTAAACCTCCTAAAATTAGGAGAGGAATTAAGATACAAGAATAAAAGTTTAATAATTTTTTTTCTAAAATTAGTGAGTTTAATAAAATTTCTCTTTTATTAAAATTTATTTATTTGGTTTCTTTAAAATAAATAAATAATTAATTAAAAATTAAGTGAATAAATAAACTTAATTATCGAGTTAAATATTAATTCTCTAAAGTTAGAAATTTCAATTAGGGTTGTTCATTTAAAAATCCAAAATTTTTATATTTAGAGTGGATCCATGGGATCCACACTTCCTTCGAGCCATTTACCCTTATTTTTTTACTTAAGTCTCGATGGAAAGGAAACACAATCCCCTTTTCTAGCTAGTTTCCCCAATTGAGATTCAATCCCTATCTCAAAATCCCTAAATTCTTAGTGAGAGAACCGCAAGACCCATTTTGCTTCCTCTTCCGTTCCTTTCTCGAGTGGGACTCGATCCTTTCTTTCCATTCCCTTTCCCCCTTTCAATCTCCCCTTCCTTTAAAAAACCTGCGAAAGCTTCCCTTCCTTTTACCCTTTTCGAAACAACAATCAAATCTCAACGGAAACCTCAGCGGAAGAAGGGAAAGAAAAACCTAAATTTTTTCTCAAGTTCTTGCTCCTCTCCTCTTCAAAGACCATTCCGGTTTGAATAGCAGAGCCCAGGACCACCGTGTGACTGGCTCTCTGTCATCCTTGGTTCCAGTTGCAGCTAGTAACAGGTATGTCTTCCAATTTTCGTTAAGTTCTTCTTCTCTCTTTGGTTTCTTCTTCATTTTCTCCCTTTTGTAATTATTTGAGCCTGCCAATCAGCCCAAAACTAGCAAAATCGGGACTGATCTTAGTCCCCTTACTGCCAGCCACCTTACTGAATTTATTTATCTCAGTTAATTGGATGTATTTAGTAATTCAGATAAGTCCCCAATACTTGATCCGTGAACAGTACCTGCCTAGTTTTCTTTCCCAAATAACTGCTTGTGGAGTATAAAATTTTACTTGATGATGCCCAAAACAGTTTATGAATTCCAAATTTATTTCGAAAGACTTTTATTTTATTTTACAGTAATAAATCTGATCTTTCCTTAAAGGTTTGCCTAGGTTATGTCAGTATATAATCTAAACCAGTATGGATTTTCGTTTACTAGTTTTGGTCTATGTTACTACACTATTTTATAATAAAGGATTCCGAAATTTACAGTAGATACCTAAGCATTGTCTTGTTTTATTTTCATACCTATTAGAAAAGATATTCCTACAAGACCCCCTTAAAGTAGTTAACTCATGTCTAGGTTTTTATCCCATCTTCTTTCGTCTCACCTACTTTTCCTTTCTATTCTTAATGCCTATAGCATATTATTAATGATAGTTAAACCTTATATAAGTATACAAACTCTTTGGTTTATGATTTTGAATCCTCGTTACAGTTGTTACTGTACAACCTTTTCTTATGTGGTTTTCTTTATTATATTTTGAGCGAAGTTATCAGAAAATTTAAAGAGAAGGTTTTTATCTTATTTTAGTACCAAGTTAGATTAAGCTTGACTCGGTTGTACATTGTATGAACTCCACCTTCACTCTTAACCTTGAACCTTAGTGTGACCTATAGACTAGAATTGGGACAGCAACACATCTTACTTATAATTAATGTACTTTTCCAAAGAGACCTAATAATCCTCATATTAATAATACTTGGAACCTTTAAATCGTATTCGCAGCAAAACTTGGTATTCAAGATTAATTATTACTTGGAAGTTCGTGGACTTTTCATTTGCATTACGAAAGCTTTTAGGTAAGGAAAACAATTTACTATATACCATGTATTCATTTAATCCTTTATTTTGATTGTGCCATGAAAATATTGCATTGTATTGCATGTTATGAATATAGTTGTTGGATCTAAAATAGACTGGGTGTATATTAATAATGGTAGGAATCCGGTATTCACTCACACTAATGTAAGGGAGATTTTGGCTAAATATTTTATTGGTCGTGAAGAGATTCAGTCTACTCGGATTGTGGAATTTTACCATTAATGTTATTGAAAGATCCAACTAATTTATATTCATAGATTGATGATTATTTGTATGATATTATGAATTTCAATATTGATTGTACATGTTTGAATGTTGATTTATGTAATTCAAATCATTATGATGCTTAGACTATTGCTATGTTTTATGTATGCTATGGCAAATTGATATTCGTTATGATGTTATAAATTGTTTAGATTGAGATTTATGATTCTGTAAGCATAATATGATAATTGAGCATGTTTATTAGCATTGAGCATGATATTCTCATATTTATAGCATTGGGTATGAGGGTGCGATTCATGATTGTCACGAATACCACGACGGTGATAGTATTGTTAATCTCACTTTAAGTGGGAAGACCATTATTATAGAAGAGATATGATAACCGTGACAAGTCATGAAGGCTGTTATTTGGTGGTAGGTTGTGTTATCCTCACTTTATGTGGGAAGCCATTAAGGCGATGTGATAACCCTCCCCACCAATGTGGGAAAAGTCCCACATCGATGGTGGAGGGGAAGGAAGTAGGGGATTTAAGTGTGGCCACCCCTTTGACCATGTGTGAGGCCTTTTAGGCCGGGCCACGTGGGCCCGGGCCCAAAAACAAAACCGTGCGGGTTTGAGTTGTGTGCGAGGCTCAAAGCGAACAATATCACACTGAGTCAAGCCCTAAGCCCTGTATTCGGGCCGGGTCGTTACAAATATGGTATCAGAACCGAGTTCAACAGTCGGACTGTGTGGGCCTATCATCCTTTCCTAGAGTTGTTGAGCTACACCGGAGCCGAGCAGGGGACGGCTCGAGGCTTTAGGGAGGGTGATTGTGATACCCCTCCCCACCAATGTGGGAAAAGTCCCACATCGGTGGTGGAGGGGAAGGAGGTAGGGGATTTAAGTGTGGCCACCCCTTTGACCATGTGTGAGGCCTTTTGGGTTGGGCCACGTGGGCCCGAGCCCAAAAACAAAATCGTGCGGGTTTGAGCTGTGTGCGAGGCCCAAAGCGGACAATATCACACTGAGTCAAGCCCTAAGTCTTGTATTCGGGTCGGGTCGTTACATGCGATGTCGTGTTATCCTCCATTCGTCAGGAATGCCACCAAATATCAGTAGATATAATAATGGGTTGGAATATGACATTTGGCATTGAGCATTACATTTTTTGCAAAGGCATGAGCATGAAATAAATTGTTATTCTTGCTTATTTGAAACATCATTGAGGAAGTAGGGATATCATATGCTATGTTTGTGTTATTGTTTTATTCGCTGGGCATGGAGCTCATTCCTTACATTGCAGGCAATCCCTTGGACTTGGATCTGAACGATAATCACAAATGATGTTAAAAGGAGAGGAGTCGATGAAGAATTCTTAGAAACGCTTAGTTTATTGTAGAATTTAATATTTAGATTATACGTTAGTTGTTTATTTGATTTGAGATTTTGAGAAAGTTGTTTATTCGTTTATTTTTAATTTGTGGAAACCTTGATAATAAATTCAAATATGGATTATATTTGAGAACTCTTTAATTTGATTGTTAGGGGAATGTGAGTAAGTGATGCGTTTAGAAATCCTTATGTGAGTGATATTTATCCCTTTAAGTTATTTGGAAGCTTAAATGAGATGTTATGACTTCAAGCAGGTTGTGGAGTTGAGGAATTTTTGTGGCTTGTGAATGTAATTATGTTTGTTTGAATTTAGCCATAGATTTTGGATGTAAGACCCATTTAGGGCAGTAAGTGATTAAAGTTGTACAGTCAGATCACGCCCGTTTAGGTGTTGAAAGGCGGGGCGTGACAGAAAAATACCAAAAACGTTTGCCTCTTTATGCTCGAAGTGGTTTTGGCACGTTCTTGAAGATCTTCTCATTTTCTTGGCTTCTTTGATGAAGTATAAATGCTCCAATGATGCCCAACCAAGATGTAGGAGAAGAGAGTTAGGGATGCTAGAATGTTCACCTATAAATACAATATATTTCTAAAGGTTCTTTCAAATACACACCCAATAGTGAGCCTAAGATGCTCAAGATTCGCCTATGAGAGCTTTGAGTATGAGTGAATTGAGTTCAAGAACTTTGGTAATCTAATTATGGAGTTTTAGTGCTCTTGAAATAATTGAGAGTCTTAGAGAATGTTAGAGAGGGTTTTTTTCATCAAGAATCAATCTTTGAATGCCCTACGGTCATACATTTAAAGCCCTCTTGAAGATATGGCCGTTGGAAGTCGAAATCAAAAGAATAGAGCTGTTAAAAAACTTCTCGTTGCGATTTCAGTCGACTGAACAGAAGATTCAGTCGACTCAAATGTCCAGAAATGACCGTTGAAACAACTGGGCACAATTTAGCAGACTGAAATAAAGATTCAGTCAATTGAAACATTTTCAATCGACTGAAACATAAATTCAACCGACTGAATCTCGACAGTTTTGCATACTTACACTAAAATGACCATAACTTGAGTTTTCAAATCGGTTTTGAGAGTTATTGGACTCGTTGGAAAGGTTACTGAGAGATCTATCTACTCACCAAATTTGGTTCTATTTGAGATCCATTTGATACCTCAAATAATATCTCAAAGTGAGGATATATGACAAAACTGTTTTGATCTGTTTTCCACCCTTTAATTGAAATGCTCATAACTTGAGTTATACACTTCCAAATTGGATGTTATTAGGCTCGTTGGAAAGCTTATTGAGAGATATATATTATTACAAAATCTAGTCAAAGTTAAAGTCCATTTGATACCTCAAATAGTTTCTCAAAGTGAAGGTATATGACAAAACAGTTTTGTTCTATTTTACACCCTTGTATTATAATGCTAATAACTTGAGTTATACATTTTCGAATTGGGTGTTATTGGACTTTTTGAAAAGCTCTTTTAGTGATTTATCAAATCATTAAAATTTTACTAATACTTGGAAATATTTGATAGAAGAAAAAGCTTGCTCAAAATAGAGCAAAATTCACCTAACCTAAGAAATCCATATTAGTCAAACCAAATTTTAAGTTATGGATTCTAAGGTTTGTCCCAATGGTAATTCTAGGTCTTGTAAGTCATTCCTAAGGTTCAAATACCTTTGTTGGTTGACATTCATTAAGTTCTTCTGATTTCGGTGCAATACCTTCCAAATGACATGTCTTCTGGAGGTTCAAACTTGATTTGACTATATAAGTCTTCCAGAGGCATGGTTTTGACCCCCGAATAAGGTCAAGTCACACAAATTGACAACTCATAAATCAGTCGGATACAATCACGAAATTGACAACTCAGTTTGACTAAGGGGAGGCAGATTTAACTTTTAGGCCAACACTTATTTTATTCAAAATCAAAAGTCAAAACTAAAAACACATGGATGCACTGAGTACATTTTTTTTCTCCAATTTTCATCATATCCATAAAACATTAATAGTAAAATGTTAAAATATACTTGAAAGGATATGTGTAGACTATTGTTCAACCTAAAATACAACGTTTAACCACCTAATCTCAATGGTCAAAATTTGTAGACATTCTCTAGTTAAGAAAGGTTGGTCAATTTGACTATTAAAATCAAGTAGTTATAAATTGAATCTTTTGTAGAAATTTAATACACATGTAGATAAATAAGCTTTTTACTCTATACTGTTTGTTTCTATATAAATAGATAAACATTGAAAAAATGAAAAAAAATTCAAGCACAATAGCTAGAGAAAAATGGGCCATTGGATTAATTTCGTCCCAACTAGAACAACGTGTTAGTGCCCTGGCTTGTTGAATCACCTATTTGTCAATTTCATGATTTAGGTGAAGCATTGCCTTGGAAGATTGAAGAAAGAATACAAGACTCAAGTGATGGTGAAGACTGAAGATCAAGTTGGAGAATCAAACATCACCATGTGTATGACAATCACAAAAGTAAATTGACCATAGATGACTTTAGGTGGAACCTACACCCTTAGTGGACCTTGCCTAGATTTAGAGATCATATTTGTAAAAATTAATCAAAATCTAAGTGGTGCCTGGATAGTCATAGAACCAAATATGATAAACATTGGAAATCTGGTATCTGTTAAGTCGACCCGTCGAGTCCATTGACCCATCGATGAAAGCAGGATAGACCCATCGAGGTCATTGACACGTCGACCGGATTGACATGGGTTCTGGACTGGAAGGACTGTCACTCAGGGCTACTCTAAGTTCGAGCATATCAAGTGCACTGACCCTTCGGTGACACATGACCGACCCATCGTTGTCATCGATATGTCGACTGGATTTGGCCAGTCTCTGGAAATAACAAATTGTAAATTCATTATGCTCTCTGATATTCGGGTTCGACCTGACGGGGAACACGACAGGTCGACGTGGGTCAAGTTGAGTTCTGGACTTAAAACTCTGGGGTATTCTTAGACAGACACATTGAGGTCATCAACCCATCAAGAGTACTAGGACCGACCTATCGATGGACAAACATGTCGGTCAGTATTTTCAAGGCTTTAGATGAGCAGGCTCTGTACTTTTATGTTGCTCTCTGATAATCTGGACCAACCCATCAACAAGATCGACATGTCGAATATAAGTCATGTCGTCTCATCAGTTGTGACCATTCTCTATCCGTTTGAATTGTAATTAATGCTCAACAATCACTTTGCCTGCACCAACCCATCGACCACACCGACCCATCGGTGATCCATAGTTGGGTTTTTTATGTTTGCTTATATATTCTCCAATCCTTTGAGGTATTTGGTTGGAGACTTTGGACACCTTGAACCTTTGTATAAGAAAATCTTAGAGGCATTCCTACACATCCCAACTCCTCTAGCTATGCTCTAGACTTAGGTGAACCATTTGAAATCCAATCTTTATAGATTGAGATTGAGAGAGAGAAAAAAAAATAAGCCTAAGATCAACTTGGAAATCCATATCCTAGTAACCTCGCATAGATTGTGATTGCACATACTCGGAGCATTTTCGTCATCGAACAACATCACAATGGGAGACTCTTAAGAAGCACATATCTACATCAAGAGATCTCAATAAGGCAAGTCCTTCTAGTCTGATTTTAATTTTCTAAATCATCTTATAAAGTGGATTAAAGCTAAGGTCCAAATATGGGCCGATATATATCGTATCGGTCGTACATACCGAATATCGGCCATATCGGCCGATATTCGGTCCGAAATATCGGTCGATATTCATAAATATTGGTATTTAATTATTATTTTTTTTAAAACACCGATACGGTTTTTCGTGGTTTTTACACGGTTTTTCGCGGTTTTTCACGGTTTTCCACGGTTTACGATTCCCAGGGGTGTTCACGATTTTTTGCGGTTTTTCACGGTTTCCACGGTTTTCCGCGGTTCAGGGTTTACGGTTCTCAGGGGTGTTCACGGTTTTTTGCGGTTTTGTCACGGTTCATCACTGTTCATCACGGTTTTTTGCGGTTTTTTCACGGTTCCGGTACCGGAGGAGAGAGAAAATGCTGATATCGGTATGAGAGATAAAATTATCGGCCGAAATATCGTCCGTATCGCATATCGGCCGAGCCGATTTTTAACGCCTGGATTAAAGCATGGTGCTTGAACCACTATAAAAAATAGAGGGATAAAGACGTATTCCGGGGTAGGTCGAACCTTTCAAAATCTTAGGGATTTGGTGAAATTCTCAATCAATTGAGTTAGGTAGAATTTCTACTTTATTTGTGAGGGTGTAATTCCCCACATAGTGAATTGGAATAACCCAAGGTTGAGTGAGTCCATCAGTATGTAGGAGGGTTCATTCCGAACCACTATACATCTAGTGTTGTGGGTGTTGGTCTTTATTTGTGTGATTGCCCTATTTATCCCCCTCTAGGGTCAATCTTGGACCGTGTTCTAACACCTCCGAGAACTTTCACAGTGCAAAAGGGATAGAATAAATCCTGGTATCAAATTAGATGGCATTTGTTTCCATTTTTTTCACCAAATTCAAAATGTTTCAACTAAACTAAAACAAGACAAACTGTCTCATAAAACGAGTCTTAAATTCGATTTTTACTTTACCCCTAAAATACCACTTCTTGTAGATTTACAAAGTCCAGGACACCTTGGTGAAAGAAAAACCTAAAACAAAAGGAAATTGTGTAGTAAGTCGATTGAGTTTTTTCTTGAGGATCTCACCCTGTGAGTATGTGACTTTGAGAGAGACAAGTCGAAAGCGACACCATCCTGCTTTTTTTATATTTTTAATTTTTTAATGGCTCAGTTCTAAGCTATTTCCAAGAGCTGTTATTTAATAAAAAAATATTTTCCAAATTTTAAATAAAAAATTAAGATTCATCAGATGGTCATCAATTGTTTAGTAAGAATAAAATATAATTTAATATACAAATTGATGGTTAAACTCCGTCCACTGTCGATCAACAGTGATAAATAGATTTTTATATTTTCTTTCAGAAAACTGTTGAGTTTTTTATTAGTAATGAAAACTTGGAAACCTTTTAAATAGACTTAAATTACATTCATTTAAAAAATACCGAGCGGGCTTCATTTATTTAAGATACAAGCACTCGTCTCAATTTTGAATTTCAACTGAGCCAATGTTCAATAAACCCATCAAACTGCAGCAGTAATTATGAATGTATCGAATAAAATATTGATCTTTATTAAACAAAATTCTGAGATTTTTTTTTTACTTTCATTCACAGGGAGAGAGTCTTTACGATGCAATGAAAATTGTAAGAATTAGAAATATATGAAATAATATTTTAAAATTAAATCATAATGCAAACTTATTTTATTTTAAAATTATATATTGTGAATTATGAATCTCAAAATTGGAACTGTCTATTCAAGAAAATATATAAGTATATGAAATAATATAAGTTATATTTAAAACTTAAAAGTATTAACACGAGTAATTCTCTCGTTTCTGTTTTCAACACTAAACGAATATTCATATAGATTATCAAATGAAGTAAAATAATACATATTTCAAAATTTCAAAACTTTCAAATGTATAATACTAGGATATTTTTTAACTAATGTTGTGAAAAATATTTGTAAATTAAAAATATCTTCAAAAATTCTGATGGGAAATCTAATAACTTATGCCTTTAGAATAATCAAAATCAAAAGTTTCATATTTTTAATTTTAAATAAGTACTATGATTCTTTCATTTGTAGAAACTGTAAAAGTTCAAATAAGTTGGTCTCCAGTGCTTGGTGCACTTGCACCCTTGCTGCTGCGACTCAGGTTATTTTGAAGGTGCGCGATCCTCTCACGGGCAATTTGTGTATACAGACATGAATTTTACCGTGATGTCCATTTTGCCCTTCACCTGTCGTACCGAAAATATAAAACAATAGGAATGTCAGAAATCGGCTCGCCAAGAGTAAAATCGCCTCACCGGATAACTAGTGAATAGTAAAATCAGCTTTCCGAATCATCTGTGAAGAGTAAAATCGGCTCTCTGAATAATCCGTGAACAGTAAATCGACTTGCCAAAAACTAGTAAGGGATTTGATTGTTGAGCCAATTTCTAATATTCCAAATTTTTTCGGTACGACAGGTGAAGGGTGAAATGAGCATCACAGTAAAATCTGTGTTTGTATAGACAAAATGTCCGTGCGAAGATCGCTGGTCCATTTTGAATCATCTATCCTGTTCTATCTCGTGTACTACCCCTATGCAAGCCATGTATATCAGTTCCTTTTCCAGTTTCCTGGATTGTCTTCATGAATTACCTATTGGGGGAGGTGTCTAAATTCCATTTAGGTTTGTTCGGTTTTTTTTGTTGCGGGGGGCGTTCGTTTTCTCCTGTTGGCTGCTGTGCTTGCGCCTCCAGGTGGATGTTTTCATTACTTTGTATTGTGTAATTTTGCCTAGGCCGGGCATGCTCTTCTTACGTATTTTTTGGGTCCCTGTATTTTCTTTTTTCCTTTTGAATGAATAATATTCTTACTCTTTATTAAAAATAATTATATTTTTTTAAATGAATACAAATCATTTTTTTTTATCATATTATATAAATCATCAAATATAAGATTTTAACAATAATAATAAGGGTGCCCATCCTAACACAGGCATACTAGTAGATACGGGTTTTTCAGATTTTCCACTTTGCCTCCATCCACAGAAATCGGCTCCTTTTTCAGTGAATTGGTTCACTCATCGGTACATTGTCTGGTGCACCGATAAGTGAACCGATTTATGTGTAAAATGATCCGGTCGGTGCACCGATTTGAATTCTCAAGAAATCGATGCATTGATTTCCAAATGATCCGATCGGTGCACCTTCCGATGTATCGATAAGTGAACCGATTTTTGTTGATAGATGATGAGCAAAATGGGAAGTTTAGTAAAACCCGTGTCTTCTAAAAGATAACGCTTGTGTTAGGATGGTCACCCTAATAATAGTAATAATAATAATATGCAGCCACCTTTATTTGATTACTTTATTTCAATAAATCAATCGCCTATTAATTATAGGCTAGACTAAAATTACATGATCATGACTGTTCATGAGATTGCATATGCATGATATCCAACTATTAACTTTAACTTCAAATTAAGAGATTAATCTATTTAATTAATATAATATTTATATTTCTCAAATTTATCACTTTTTTTTCTTTAATGGAGTCAACCTGCATACTAATTCTACGTTACATAGTAAAAAATGAAACTGAAAAGCATAGCCGGGGTGATTTTATCTTTTACCTTGGAAATTTTCCTCGAAATTCGAAAATACCTTTTTTTTGGAACGGTGGTATTTCCTGCAACTCCAAAGACATTATTTACTGGTTAATCCATTGCCCAGTGACGCTCTACATACCATTTTCTCATGCAACCTTTCTCGATCAGATTGCTTTCAGAGAAATTTCTTCGGTCGATCCTCGTTTGGCAGAAGAACTGAGGAAGGGTGTTTCTGCGTTTCCACTTATTTTCATCTCTCACGAATCTATTGGCTATTTGACTTTTGAGGACTATTTTCTCAACGACTGTGAACTTTCCTTGGAGTACTTTGACAATTCAACCGTTAAGTGATGAAATACGTTAAAAAAAAGGGGAAAAAGAGGAGAAGAAGAAAAGACGTGGAAAGTGCAGAGGCGACCTGCCGTTTCTTTCTTTTGTCGGTGAGGCTCTCTGCTCTTTTCCATTTCTTAGATGTATTTCCGTCACTGGGTTCTTTTCCTTTTCTCGTTTCTATTCTTGGAAAATCTTCTTATTATGTATGGAGCATTAAGAATAAAGTCATGGAAAAGAAAATTGAGCGTATGGTATGAGTTTTAAGTTTCGGCTTTCTGCCTCTCTCACTTATTGGAGGAAGATTCTGATTTTCCTCGTGCTGTATTTGGAGCTCTGGTGCATGTTTCCATTTCTTAGAGGTATTTCCTTATTGGGTTCTCTTCCTTTCCTCGTCTTTCTTCTTACAAACTCTACTTATTACGTATGGAGCATTGTGAATGAAGTGATGAAAAGGACAAATGCTGTATCGTATGAGCTTAGAATTTGAATTTTGGCTTTGTGAATGGATTGAAGTTTTTGGGTTGTTTTCGTTTTGGGTGGGTTTGTTTTGGTTGATGTTCTTCGTTATTTTGGGAACTTTGAGCGAGAGTTTCTTCTTTTCTATTTATATTTTCCGTTCTTTTGGATTTTTGAGGAAATGTGTTATTCTTGCTTGTCTTAAGAATTGTATTCAAGTGGAAGATTTTTTTTTTTTTTTCTGGTTTTCTATATTATGATTTTTTTTATCTTTTGAATTACTAAACGTTTTGTCTGTGCGCATATTTAATTGATTATGTGAAGTCAGGAAGAAATTGTAATTCCATCGTTGAACTAGGACTTTGTTGTGGGGATGGAGACGGGAAAATGATGTGGGAAATGGAATTAGACTTGAAAGCATGGAATGCTCCATATTGTAAATTTTTTAAAAGTATTTACATGAAGCATTGAATGAATTTGAAGTATGGGAAATCAGAAACATAGGCATTTGAGACGGGAGAAATGTTTCCTAGAAGTGAGTTCTTGGGAGATCGACCTTCTAATTTGTGGATTTTGTGTTTTTTTAGTGTCATGGAATAAAAGTTTACTGGCTTTATTTATTTACGAGGGGTTGTTTCCCATTTTTTTTTTTTTTTTGACATGTTGTTGTTGTTTCCCATTTTGCAATGGGAATATTGCACATTTGTCGAGGGCTGGACTGGATATGGTCGGATGTGATGGATAGAGGATTTTATGAATGATATAAGTTAAGGGAAATTCCTCTATTCAATTATTATAAATCAACGGTTTGTCAATAAAAAATTTCAAAGTCCAAATTCACAAAGCTATAATGATGTGACGAGGTTCAAATTTCCCCTATCTATTGTCTTTGTCATTTTCTACATATCCTATCCAAATATTTGTGGCGGCTCTAAGGAGACTGGGGTATCCATTTTCAATACATTTATAATGGCGTAGGCCTCACAAGTTGGGCAGGATGGATAGAGGATTTTATGGATGATATAACTCAAGGGAAACTCCTTAATTTGATTATCATAATTTTGTGAGAGACCATGAAAAATCAGTGGCTTTTTAGCTATCAAATTTTCGAAATCTAAAATTATAAAACCAATATAGTCGGATGAGGCTCAAATTTTACGTAGCCAATGTCCTTGTCATTCAATACATATTCCATCAGTGTGGCCCATTTCAACATTTAAAGAGCAGTCTCCCTGTAGTTTTTGAAAATACATGGCCCACTTTAAATTTTGAAAAACAATCTCTGTAAAAGGGGACACTTGAGCAATCTCCCTAGACTTCTCATTCGAGAAATTATCTATTGTGAACTGGTTTACAAAATTGGTATGAACTTTGAATTAAAGCTCTTAGATGAAAAAGAAGTTATCATGTTTCACTTTTTAAATTCAACTAATAATTCAAACCAAACTCTGTCCTTAAAAGTTCACAAAAAAAATGTTGTGAACCGATTCACAATGGATAATTTCTTGGGGTTGTTTTGCATGAGGACTTCTAGGTCTTTTTTTTTTTCCCACTTTCTTTTTAATTAATTTAGAAACTTTATTTTGAAGTTTTTTTTTTCTTTAGAATTTGTAGTCTTTGATGAATTAGTATGGAGAATTTTATTTCTATCTTAGTGGATGGGACCCTTTTCAAGTGTGATTTTTGTTAGACTTTTCACTAGTTATATTATGGTTTTTATTTTCAAAGCATGCATTTGAATTGTCAGGAATGAGAAGTTGTGCTTTGCATGAGATGCATTACATAGGAAGAAGAAATTAGTGGAATTACTTGAAGGATGGAATAAATGATATGGTCTGGAAGTTGATTTCTAGGTCATGTATTTCCAATCTTGTTATTTTAGAGAATTTTCCTACATGGCATGATGAAACACGCAAATGGTTTCTTGTTTGCAAATTCTTGTGGGCAGAGAGATGAAGATGTGGGTTCTCAAGTGGTGTCATTTATATGATATCCAGTAGAAATTTGTACTTGAAGGTACAAAATGGCACTGGTGGAACTTATACCGATTGGGACATTTTTGTCGTTGCTGACAAAAGAGGTCCTAGAGACAGCTTTGGCTGCTAAAGATGTTTTGATAGAGAAGGAGAGCTTCAGGGTTCTATCAAAATATCTTGATGACATTGAACCTGTCTTGAGAGAGTTGCAACTCCGTGGGCTGAAAGACTCTCCAGCAGCGAGGCAAGCTCTGGAGTACCTTAAGGAGGATATTGAGAAGGCAAAGAACTTAGTGGAGAAGTATAAAAACCGGGCACGGTTCTACTTATTGGTAAAGTGCAGACACATAGTCAAAGAGGTTCAAGATGTTACGAGGGATATTGGAAGATCTATGTCCGGGTTGTCCCTTGCTAGTGCTGAAATTCTTTCTGACATATCTGAGAAAGTGAATAGATTGCATGGTGAGATGCAAAGAGCAGAGTTTGAAGCTTCTCAATCGCAACTTAGAATTGTTGAAAAGCTGGATCAGGGACTTCTGGAGCAAAAGAGTGACCAGAACTTTGCAAATGACATGTTAGAAGAAATAGCAAGAGCTGTTGGTGTACCTGTTGAGCCATCTGAAATAAACAAAGAGCTTGAGAACTTCAGAAGGGAAAAAGAAGAAGCTGCTGAACGTAAAGAACAGATGGAAGTGCTGTTTTTGGAGCAGGTTATTAAACTGTTATCTCGAGCAGATGCTGCAAGTGATCTACAAGAGCTCAGGGCACAGTATAATCGTAGGGTCCAGACTATTGAGAAATATAAGAAGGATGAATACATTCCACCCCTTAAAACTTTTCTTTGTCCCATTGAGAGAACAGTGATGGTGGATCCTGTCAGTCTTTTCACAGGAACGGCATGTGAAAGAGTGGCTATTGAAAATTGGTTCAACAGTGGACAGAGAACTGACCCCGAGACAGGCCAGTTCATTGATGATTTGACACTGAGATCAAATGTTGGTTTGAGACAGTCAATTGAAGAGTGGAGAGAACTCAATTATTGCCTTAAAATTAGATCAGCCAAGGAAAAGTTACTGTCAGGTGTTGACTCAGCAGCTGAGGATGCACTCAACCAAATACTGGGGCTTATCAGTGAGAATCCCATTAACAAGGACTGGATTGCAATAGAAGGCATTGTTGAGGTCATTGTGTCTCTTCTTGGAAGCTCGCACAACAAAGATGTGAAAAAAGGCATATTGATTACGTTGAAGGCCATCATTGATGGACGTGCTAGAATCAAGGTGTGCAACTAAATATTGAATGCTTCTTCTGATTCATTTTGTATCTGATCTTTCTTCTCTGCTGAGCTGATTATTTTCAAGGAAAATAGCTTAACTCTGACCATTACTTGCATACAGTTCTATGAAGCTGAAGTCATAGGGTTGAACATTGTGATTCCATTAGGAAGAAGTCCTTTTCTTGTATTGGTTAAAATGCAGTCATCATTCATGCAGTTTCCATTATGACAGATCAAGATATGAAAATCATGCCTGCAGTTTTGGAGTTGCAAACAGTAAACTGACATAAATAAGCTGAGTGAAAAATAAACAAATTGCATTGAGAAATGATTGGATGAGTTCAACCTCGTTGTTTATGTGGTTGAGTCAATTTTGCACATGCAACCACTTTTTATCAAAGATAACCATTGTATCTATACATCCCTTCATGTTGCATGAACTGCAAAATCAGCTATCCATGAGGCGGATTGAGATATACTATTGGGTCTCTTAAATCAACCATGCATCATGTTGTATCTCAATCCAATGGAGAATAGATATCATGGCTGGTTGATCGTGGAACCATAAACAGTTATGGAGAGATTGAGATCCAAGAGTTTTCTTTACCTAAAATGTAAAACTAACTTAATCTTACCATAACATGCCATGTGGTCAACCTCATTTATTGTTTCTCAATTGCATTACGTACCAGAGACTACAATCTTTATCAAGCTTTTGAAGGAGGAAAATAAAAAAGACTGCAATCTTTATCCCTTTAATTTTTTCTACTTTAAGCTGAGTCTAATAGCCTAGTGGAGGCTATAATTGTCACAAAAATTAAAAATAATATTTTGATAACCAAAAGATGACATGAATTCTAGAACCATCTTCCTTTACATGAAAAGACAACCTCACCATCTTGTTTCCCAAGTGTTTAGGATTTTTCTATATTCCCTTTGTTCTTTTTCTTTCTATAAATGGTGACTGTGACTCCAAACGTTTGCATTTGTTATCATTTTGAGAATTGTCTTTATCTAGTATCAGCTGTCTGCCTGCTTCCTCTCCTTTGTGCTTACTTTACAAGCAGCTTCCTCCCCGATACCACCAGGTAATTGGGTCCTTCAAAAGTCTTTTTTAAGTACCTGACCCTGATGATCTGCTAAGAGCTTCCTTTCCCAAGATTTCAATGCTTTCGTTTTCCAGGTCTTTGAATCTAGATCTACAAGTTTGAATAATCATATGACATTCCTTATTTGTCGCTAAAACACTAGAGTTTTTTTGAGAGAAATTTTAAGTGTTTCCCCCACAAATAGGGTTTAGGGCTATAAGTTATAGCATACCATATAAGAGAAAACAACACTCCTGTACTATGAGGGGAAATTTAACTTTTAGTGGGATCTAGCATACACTATCCTTTCTGTCAATGATAATGTGTGATTTGGGGATTCAAATTTCATGAACATTTGCACAACCTAACCAACCTCTACAAAAGGACTATGTCTTGGTGGACCCCATGGGAACCTCTAAAAAATCTCTACAAGTGGAACAAATCTTGAAGATTCCACTGAAGGACAAATTTACAATCCTCCAAGTAGACCTAGCAATGGGTCGAGTCGGGTCGGGTTCGTGTTCGGGTTTGGTCTTATTTTGTTTAGGTCTATTCATGTTCGGGTCAATTTCGGGTTTTGTTGAATGGGTTAAGAATAGGTTTGGGTTTGTTTCGAGTTCGAGTCTGTTTCGGGTCGTGCGAGTTTGGGTTTACTCATTTACACGACTAAGGAGACCTTTCTAGCTAGAGACATACCAAGATTACCCCTTAAATTAGTCTTGACCTCATTAAGTTGCATTTGCGTGGCAATAATCGAGTCATTCAGGTCTATCTATTTATTTTCGGGTTCGGGTTGGGTCTTCTCATTTATAAACGGGTTTAGGTTAGGTTGGGTCATCTATTGAACAGGCCAGGTTAGGTCGGGTCATTATGCAAATGGGTTTGTTAATTGGATTGGATTAGATTTTGTCAAGACTACCTCCAACATATGGACTAAGGCCGGATTCCACTGAAGGAGTCAATCATATACAAATGAAATTTCTACAATATGGAACAAGTCTATAGACTCCACTCGAAGATATCAACACGCTAAGGCCACCATCATGAACATGAGATGTTTGATTTGTAACACTATGTAATTTGTGCTAAAAGTTTGACTTGTATAGAGGTTCTAGGCTGGTTTCTCAAATGAGGAACCGTTGACTTAGTGCTTAGAATCATTGTACCCATTTTTTGTGTTCAAATTCAATATAAATCAATGATTGGACCTTTCAAAATTTCAAATTCTAAAATTTCACACTTTTGAAAAGCCTATAACTGATAAAGTTCGTGTAAGAATAAAAAGGAAAAGAAAAAGGAAGAGAAATGTAGAATTTTGTGAAATATTGCTTTCTATTGAATTGAGTTTACAAGAGACCAAAGACCCTCTTTTATAGAGGATTTTTACAAAAAAATAGGAAAGATATAATAAGGAAAATCAACTTTGTATATACAGTAGGCCATATGAGTACAAAAAAAGGTACACTCTCATACTCTTCAATAGTCCCCCTCAAGTTGGAGAGAACATATCTCAAGCCCAGCTTGATCATAGATTCTTGAAGTTGTGTTTTGGAAACAACTTTGGTCAACATATCACCTAATTGATCTTTGGACTCAACACAAGGGGTGGAGATTGTCTTCGAAGTAACATGCTCCTGGAGAGTGACAATCGACCTCAATATGTTATGTTCAAGGAAGACAGGGTTAAGAGCAATGTGGATGCAGTTTGGTTGTCACGAAACATGACCGTGTGATCAGGATGTGCAAACTCAATCTCAAGAATAAGTTACTTAAGCCATAACAATTCACAAGTAATGTTATCTATGCCTTATTCAACTTCAGCAATGGAAAGGGCAATAACATTTTGTTTCTTGCTCCGCCATGAGATAAAATTGCCACCCAAAAGGATACAGTAATTGGATGCAGAGCGACAATCATTTGGAGATCCAGCCAATTAGCGTTTGAATAGCCATGCAAGTCTAGATGAGTACAAAATACCATGGCCGGAACTACCTTTCAGTAGGGCTGAAATCGGGTAAAAAACCCAACCCGACCCGAGTTGCTAATATATGGAACCCGACCCGAACTTTTGACTCGGACTTCTTGACCCGACCTGACCCGAATTTTAAGCCGACTCAACCTAAAACCTGACCCGATCCGCATTTTGAACCTACTTTAGCCTACTTTTACCGGGTCGGGTCGGATTTGATCGGGTCGGGTCGGGTTAACTTAAAACTCTTTCAATCCAACTCGACCCGAATTCAATGCTGGTTTCTTACGTCTCAACCTGACCCGACCCGACCTGTTGACCCGACTTTCATAACCCGTTGTGCATGATTTTTGGGTCGGGTCATACGGGTTCGGGCCAAAACCCGACCCGAGTTTCACCCCTACCTTTCAGATATCGAAGAATACGGAAAACAACCTAAAGATGGGTATTCCTTGGTGCATGCATATGGAGTATTGTAAGTGGCAGAGTGGCCTTACTTCCACGATCTACTGAGATTTAGCCTTAAGTGGGATCGATTCGTCCCTCCCCCCTCTTGCCTTCGGAAAAGAGGCTCCACACATATTCTGTAGTCTGTAGTCTATCACATTACATTAGAGCATGTCGACTCCGTGTCAAATGTGATGATTGTTTCGGTAAATTAGGTAGAGACCTAAATGCGGAATATGAGACAGACGGGTAGTAGGCAAGTCATACACAATTCATGGATGGAAAAAGATCATCCAAAGGGTTGATGCAGTATGGTTGTAGAGAAAGAAGACAGTTCACGGATGCATTAGTGCAATCATCCAACACGTGAGCAAGAGGATGATCTCCTTCGAGGGGATAGGTCGGGATGTAATGTGATGCGGAGCATTTTGGAGTATATGATTCTATCATTTTTATTTTTATTACCTATTTGGTTTAATGTATTTTATTTATTTATTTGAGGATATTTTGTTTTATTTTACATTTAGGGGTATTTTCGTCATTTTGTTGGTGTGCTTATTATAAATACATTGTAAGCCTCTTTAGGGTAATCAGTTGATAAATGAAATTGAAGTTTTCTTCCACTTGTTTGACGAAAATACTTGGGAGCAATTCTTTTGGCGCGAGGCCCTTTTCCCGTGAAGCCTAGCGTGAGGTTACCATCCTTACATCTTCCTATAGGTACGATTCTTCCTTTTCTTTTCTTTTCTTTTCTTCTCGTTTCTTCTCCTTCCCCATCTTCTTTGTTTTCTTTTTATTTCCCAAACCAAAAATCTGTCCCCTTCTTGACAGCCCACAAAACCTCCCTTCTCAGTTGCCGTGACCTTCTATTTCCCCTTCCTTGAGTGTCGCCCCTACTTGTTGTCCGTCTTGTCCTTGCTGCCACCTCCAAATACTCTTCCAATACACCTTCTAACTGCTGCCGCTGCCTGTTCCTGTCCCTATGTTGTTTCGTACCTCTAATACAACCTTCTATTGCTGCTCCAAGGCCTTTGAATCCTTTCCTAAGCCCTTCCAAAGTCCTAGTTCTACTACCGCAGCCTATCCTAAGCCATACAGTGCTTTCGGCGACACCTAGTTCTTCCCTCTTTGCTTCCGTAAGCTTTAAACCCCTCCCACACTTTCGTTTACTCCTTTTTTTTTCATGAGTCCCATATTTGAAACCTTATGTTGAGTCAAAACCATATGTTTCATCTAAAACCATGTGCCATTTCAAGTCACATATGCCTATTTCCTTTAAAGGACAATACACCCTTCCATTAAATCTTTCTACGTATTTGTTTACATCATATTTCGGAAATGTTTGCATGATTATTTTTGGTAAATTTTTATATTAATTAGTTGCATTTATTAATTGAAATTTAATTTCAGCCCATTTTAGTTTTAGGTGCATTATTTTCATCCTCTTTAATCTCTAGGGAACCACATTTAGGCATTTAGGGTTACCCTATTAACTGTCCTGCATCATAATGTTTTACAACTTTGACAACATGAGAGAGATCTGGTCGAGTGAGAGTGAGGTGGATTTGTCAGAGAGCTTATAGTAGTGGAAGAGAGTTATGCACAAAGCAAACACATCCAAAGATGGTCAATGGAATGTGGGAAATAAAATGATGTACAAAATGAGATCAATGGTGGATTTATTTTGCAATATTTTAGATGGCAAACAATTAATCAAATAACATGCAGTAAGCACAACTAAGACCAAAAATGTGTAGGGACATTCATAATATGCAAGGGAGTGGGAGTTACTCTGTGAAGTGACGTTTTTTGCGCTCAGCAACTCCATTTTGTGGAGTATAAGGACAAAATGTCTGTGATTCAATGTGAGGTTTCTGGAGATGTTGAAATGCAAATGAGAAATATTCACCACCATTATCACTATCTACAATTTTAAAGGGTTTTTGGAACTGAGTTTGAACCCATAAATGAAAACTACGGAAATGAGTGAGAAATTCATCCATTTGTTTCATTAGATAAATCTAGGTCATGAGAGAATAATCATCAATGAAAGAGAAAGTATTTAAAACCTCCAAAAGTTGTTATGGAGACCAAACATTTGAATGAACTAATGCCATAAAATCATAAGTGAAATTATTATTGAAGGTTTAAAAGAAGTTCAACATTGTTTACCAATTTGACAACTGTTACACACAAAACCATCTAATTGTAAATAAGGGACTAAAATCTTCAATACTTTATTGGACGGATGACCCAATCGACAATGCCATAACCAAGCAGTGGAACCAGGAGGATAGGAAGATGCAGTTGCAGCTGAAGCAACACCCAAATCAAGAAGATAGAGACCCATATCTTTAGGACCACCACTAATCGTCTTCCTCGTAGTCATCTTGAAAAATATAGTTAGATGGAAAAAATGTCATGGAACAATTTAAGGATTTAGTGAGCAAGCTAATAGATAAACAAATTTGTAGATAAATGGGAACATGTAAAGTGGAAGACAAATGATGAGATGAGGATAAGGGAGTGGTACCCTTGCCACTGATAGTAGTAAGAGTTCCATCAGCAAGTCTACCATGATAAAATCTGTGGAAGAATTAAATGGAAAAGAAAAAGAAAGATTAATGTAGAATTTTGTGAAATATTTCTTTCTATTGAATTAGAGTATACAAGAGACCAAAGAACCTCTTTTATAGGGATTTTACATCAAAAAGAAAAATATACATAGGAAAGTGAACTCTTTATATATAGGCCGCATGAGTACAGAAAAAGTACACTCTCATACATTCCAATAATAACAACATGGGTGGCGCTTCTGGGAATTGAACCAGAGAAATTCTTGACCCTCAAGTCATCCCCTAGGACATCAAAGCTGGAAGTCAGATATGGTAGAGTGAACTAATTTTTGGTTGTGATGCGTGAATGATAATTTCTTACGAGTTTGATAAACCAGATTCCTACCTATAATAGGTGATGATGTCATGTCATCCAAACAGATATATGTGTCAAAAATTTTCAACAATTTATTGCTTTACTGTGAATCACAGTATTTATGATGCCTGGGTTTCTCCTGGGACTGAAAATAACTTTCTGCATTCCCTTGAGCAAGTTTTTTATAGGTTTGAATGTGTCAAAAGTTCTATGAAAATATTGATAGAAACAGTTTTGGTGGCCTCAATTTCTGTGAGCATGTCTACTTCATATGTCAAATTCCAAGCTATCTCATACTCTTATTAGTATAATAAACTTTTGAGGCTTCTTGTGGATGTATGCAGTAGTCCCAATTAGTTTGCAAATTAGGCAGACCAATATGTGTCCACTTTCCTATGAGACAATGCATAAATTGGAAACCATGTTTGTTAGGATACTTTTTTCCGCTTTTTCCATCCAAAATCAATATTATTTAGCTCCTGTTTTATATTGGTTGAAAAAGGTACGTGAATCATGTCCTGCCCGTGTGATTTTCCATTCCCATGCTGCCCAAATGGTTTATGCAGAAGTAATTGGTTTGCTTCCAAAACCACCTTATACCATAAAAAGCTTCAACAATATGAATTTTGTAACAAACATTGCAAATCAATGTACAGGATAGAGTGATCAAGTCTGGAGGAATTGATCATGTGGTTCATTGCCTAGGACGTGATCCTAACACATCAAAGGCCGCAGTTGAGTTGCTTTTCGAACTGTTGCAAGATTGTTCAGGGTGGAATTTTTCTGTTTTGAAGAAATTGACACAACAGAACAGTGCCATTCTTTTCCTTGTGACACTTCTGAAAAGTACAATAAAAGAATCAGCAGAGAAAGCAGAAGAAATCTTAGTGACACTTTGTCATGATGATGATGACAACATTTCCCGTGTGGCTGCTGCCAATTGGTACAAACCACTGATAAATCGGCTCTGTCAAGGTTAGGCTGCTTTATAATTGGGATTTCGATCATGATTCTGTATGTGGGTTCCTTATTTTTAGAATAATTTTCTATTCTTCATTTGTGGGGTTTGATTTAAAGATAATAATGCCGTTCAAATGTTATTATGAACTTTTCCATAATAGTTTATTGTGTTCATGATCAATGTCTCTTATTTTTATATTTATGTGTCACATTTTTTTAAGTAACAATATTAATATGTTATTAAGATAAAAAACAATTACATAAGATTGAGAAAAGGGTCTAGAAGTGCTAGACTAGCAAAAGCAAAAACAACAGTACATGGAACAAGGCTAAAAGTACAACGAAAACAAATATAACCCCCAACATCTATACAAAAACCTTGCTCGACCCTCCATCTGAAATGAGAAAATCTCCTGAGATTGAATTGTCAATTCCATTGTTAGCAAAGAAGTCTGCCACGCTGTTTGCAGTTTGACTGACTTGGGCAAAAGAGACATCGAGATCCGAAGCAAGGCCCTTGATTTCCCTCAGTGTGGTTATCAATCTCCAAGGGGGTTTAATCCCTTATCACTAGAGTACCGTGCCCGTGGACTTTCCAAAGGGCCAATGCTCTCCTAATACTAAGGAGTTCTGCCTTATTTGATTCCTTAATCTTCACTGACTCTGCGAAAACTAAAAATGTGATGCTGCTATGATTCCTAAGACTCCACAAATCCTTGCGGGACCCATTTTTCCCCTAGATGCTCCCTCTACATTAAATTTCATCACATCGTGTGTGTGTGTGTGTTGGGTTGGGGTGGGTGGGGGGGGGGGGGGGGGGGGGGGGGCTCCAAATGGCAAAAGACTTAAGTTTCAAATGGCAAAAGACTTAAGTTTCCTACCCGTTTCACTCAAACAACCTTCCATGATGATATGAAATCATTGGGTTTTAGCCCTTTGAAATTATTACCAGAAAGGAGCCGCACACACAGTCTCCATTTTGCCTTTTGGAAAAGTTCACTAACCTCAGTAGATTTTCCTTCAAAGATTTTGGCATTTCTTTCTTTCCATAGGGTCCACATTACTGCTGCTGGGACTGTGTTTCATGCTGCTTTCATTCTAGGTTTAAGTCTTGACAAGAACCAGGACCCTACTACACCTCCACATTGTGATATCCTGACCCATGAGCCATAGGCCAGGCCCTAGAGGGGCTGATCCAAGTGAAACTGGGCCTTGTCGGTCGGACCAGTTGAGTGGGCTGGCCAGATCCGACAACCTAGCAGTGGTTGGGCGTGTGGGATCTTTGCAGAGTCCCACATTGGAATTGAGGAACTTCCTGATGGGGTTTATAGGTGGTATCCCCCTTCACTCAGGTGGGATGCGTTTTGGGCCTACCAGGTTGGGCCAAGCCCAAAGGCAAAACCGTGAGGGCCATGTTTTTGGATCCAGAGCGGACAATTTCACACTGAGTTGGACCTAAGCCATATTCACGGGTTGGGTCATTAGAAATTTGGTAAAAGAGCTCTAGGTTCTACACTCGGACTGTGTGGGCTTACTGCCTTCCACTGGGTTCGTTGGGTCGAGTCGTGGACGGCTCTGGGCTTTTAGGGGGAGGGGCTCCAAATGGCAAGAGACTTAAGTTTCCTACCCGGTTCACTCAAACAATCTTCCATCATGATATGAAATCATTGGGTTTTAGCCCTTTGAAATTGTTACCAGAAAGGAGCCGCACACACAGTCTCCATTTGGCCTTTTGGAAAAGTTCACTAACCTCAGTAGATTTTCCTTCAAAGATTTTGGCATTTCTTTCTTTCCATAGGGTCCACATTACTGCCACTGGGACTGTGTTTCATGCTGCCTTCATTCTAGGTTTAAGTCTTGACAAGAACCAGGACTCTACTACACCTCCACATTGTGATATCCTGACCCATAAGCCAGAGGCCAGGCCCTAGAGGGGCTGATCCAAGTGAAACTGGGCCCTGTCGGTCGGACCAGCTGCGTGGGCTGGTCGGATCCGACAACCCAGCAGTGGTTGGGCATGTGGGAGCTTTGCAGAGTCCCACATCAGAATTGAGGAACTTCCTGATGGGGTTTATAAGTGGTATCCCCCTTCACTCAGGTGTGACGCGTTTTGGGCCTACCAGGTTGGGCCAAACCCAAAGGCAAAATCGTGAGGGCCATGTTTTTGGACCCAGAGCGGACAATTTCACACTGAGTTGGACCCTAAGCCCTGTTCACTGGTCGGGTCGTTACAAATTTGGTATAAGATCTCCGGATTCTACATTCGGACTGTGTGGGCTTACTACCTTTCACTGGGTTCGTTGGGTCGAGCCGTGGACGGCTTTGGTCTTTTAGGGGGGGTGGATTGTGATATCCTGACCCATGACCCAGAGGCCAGGCCCTAGAGGGGCTGATCTAAGTGAAACTGGGCCCTGTCGGTCGGACCAACAGTGTGGGCCAGTTGGATTCGACAACCCAGCAGTGGTTGGGCGTGTGGGAGCTTTGTAGAGTCTTACATCGGAAGTGAGGAACTTCTTGATGGTGTTTATAAGTGGTATCTCCCTTCACTCAGGTGTGATGCATTTTGGGCCTACCGGGTTGGGCTAGGCCCAAAGGCAAAACTACGAGGGCCATGTTTTTGGATCCAGAGCAGACAATTTCACACTAAGTCCCTGTTCACGGGTCGAGTCGTTACACACATGATCTCTCAAAAACCATGGAACATCTAAGAGGTTAGCAAAACTTGTCCATAAATTCCCAGCCACAGGATACCTTATGAAGACTTAATCTACATCCTCCTCTAGGTGGCCACAGTGGGAGCTACTCAAGTCGTCTTCCAATCTCATCAATCCTTTCCTCTTACGCTCCAACCGAGTGAGAATCTTTCCTTTAAGGGCATACCACACAAAAGTCTGAACCCTTGGGGGATCTAGACCTTTCCAGGCTAAGCACGAGGTAGAGTCCAAATTAAGTTGTTGCAAAGTCATCTCTACCATCAACTTAGCCGAGTAGGTAGTCCCCAGTCCACACTAGTTCATCCTCTTCTTCAAAGCGTTTTTTTATTCATACGAGTTAATAAATGATCTTTGATTAGAGGATATCCATAACATTACCTTTCTACATGTTAGCCCATGGTTTGCTGATCCAGACAACTTATTGATGGCCTATTGTGGAATGTGGATAGACCTTACCCCTGAAATAAGCCAGATTGGAAGATCCCAGCTGTCATAGTTCTTTTTTGTTTGCATTGGATGCAGATTGTAGCTCATGATTGAATAGGGTTAGATTTTCAGTTTTCCTATGATTTAGTTTCTCTATTGGTAACTGTAACAGTTTTCCATCTGCTGAAACATGAAATCTTCTGTCATTTTCAGGCAAAGTATTACCATTCCTCAATACCTTTGTGGTTGGTGTATCATTCAATCTACAGAGGTCTTGAGTTCAAAGAATGGTGTGAGCACTGCTGATGAATACTAGAAAAAAAGTGTTGTATTTGCAGCAACTTTTTTTTTAGGGGTAACCAAGAGAAAAATTTATATTAATGAGAAGTATAGGTACATAAGACAACAACGGTGGATCTAAAAGATTTAAACCCTAAGGTTGCCGGGGGAGAAAGAGAAAATTATATCTATCCAGATATCAAAGCACTATGTAATATGATTGGCGGATCTCCCCCGCTTAAGGAGCTCTCAAAGGTCAAACATGCCAATATTCATGGAATCCACCCCGTTCTTTGCAAAGAAGTCATCTACTCCATTTGCTAATCTCCGAACTAATGCAGAAGAAATCTCTTGACCCGATTAAAGTGCTCTAATTTCATTCACTATTGTGATCATTTTCCAAGGAGGCTTTTTAGCGCCTTTGCCTACTTGATCGTGTCTGTCGAGTTCGCTTCAATGATTAGTTTCCCCTCCGAATGAAGACCATATAGACAAGGCTTTCCTAATACTGATAAGTTCTGCTTCATTTGAATCCTTTCATCCTACTAGCTTGGAAAAAAACCTATGCATGTCTTGCCATTGCAATCGTGAAGCACTCCATCTATACCTTCCGGACCTTGCTTTCCCTTTGCTGCCCCATCAATGTTAAATTTATGGATACCGATGCCGGGGGGTGGGTGGGTGGGAGTGGGGGTGGGGGTGGGGGTTGGCGGGGGGGGGGGGGGGGGGGGGGGGGGGGGTGGTTTGGGGGGGTTGGGGTTGGGATGGGAGATCAAGAGGCTTGAACTTTGTTCTTCCTCGGCTCTGTATCTAGGCAACCCTTCCAGGAGGTGTAAAAGTCTACCATTCTGAAATCACTGAACTCTTTCCCGGATATGAGCTACATGCAAAGCCTCCATTTTACTTTTTGAATAAAGTCACTCTCCTCTGACTCCTTGTTCTCAAAGATCTTAGAATTTCATTCCTTCCACATGGACTATAGCTGGAATGGTGGTCCAAACTGCTTTCATCTTTGGGCTGAGATGCTGAATGAACTAAGATTGGACAATTCTGTCACTAGTCCTCTCGAATACCCATGATACTCCCCACAAGTTTGCAAAACTTATCCACAATTTTTTGGTCATTGGGCATTCGATAAACAAATGATTGATGTCTTCCTTCATGTGGCCACATAGTGTGCAATGTAGATTGTTCTCTGAGCTGAGCAATCCTCTTCTGTTGAGGGCCATTTTGGATAGCACCTTCTCTTCCAGGGCACACCACATGAAAGTTTGTGCCCATTGGGGGCAAGACCCTTCTAAGCTAGGCAGAATATAGGATCCCTCTCGTTCTGCTGGTTAAGAGCCAAATCAGTCATCGACCTGACTGAAAAGGCTCCTGAAGAGTCCCCAACCCATAAAAATCCATCCTCTTCCTCCGCTAACAGAGTGAATTCTCCTAACAAAGATTTTAGCTCATCGAGGCTATCTTGTTAAAAAACCTTCGAATTTCTACGAAGTCCTATTGCCAAGAGAGAATACCATTTCTCACTCTATAGAAGTCCTTGACTAGGGCTTGTTTATTTCTAGCAGTCCTATATAGCCTATGGTAGACGTCTTTCAAGCATCTTTCTCGAGCCATAAGTCTGTCCAGAATAGGGATTTATCTTCTTTTCCAACTACTATTCTTAGTTTGTCTCTAAAGATGCAACCCACCCGACTTCCTCCCCTACCTAATCTCTACCATGCCTTTACTACTTGGGAGTCGTGCTTTTTCACATTTTCCCCCAAAGCCCACCCTCCAATATGTTGATGGCCGTATCTAGCAGTCAACACCATTTACTAGAGAGCGTTCTTCTGTCTTCCAAACCTCCATCTCCATTTACATAATAGAGCTTGGTTCCTGATTTCTAGGGGTACAATCCCTAGGCCACCCTTAGATTTAGGTTTGGTGACTTCGGACCCGCTTATCAAGTGCACCCTCTTCCTATCCGTCTTATCACCTCATAGGAAATTCCTAAATAACTGCTCTATATGCCTCGCCACTTCTTTGAGAATTTGAAAAGTAGATATCTAGTAGATTGGAAGATTGATGAAGATGGATTTGATAAGGGTTAGCCTACCCCCGATAGATAGGTATTTCTTATCTGATCCATTCAGTATTTGCAGCAACTTTATTGTAGTGTGCTGCTAAAACTGCTGATATTGCAATCTTTCAAGAAATAAGTTACAAAATGAAATATAAATACAACTCCAACATGAGTTTGGGAATTTGGGTATGATTTCACAAATTTGAAATGCTATAATAGAAGAGGACTCAGTGAAGCACTTGAAAGAATTGTAAATGATTTTAATATTGAAGGCATAACCTGTACATATTTTATCTTTTTTTTTTTATGGTCACAAAATAATCAACATCAGCCATGGAAGTAGTGCATATGAACCTTGATAAAAAATGATTCAAACTTACAAGTAACATTTTCTAGCTCAGAAAAAAAATAAGGTACTTCATTTTTCCTTGGTATAGTGTTACTTTGTATTTAATTTATTCCAGAGGGTTAATGTGGTTGCTTATGTTATTATGTAGTTCCATCTACCATGTTTTTCACATTCAAACGAGCACCATGGGGACAATATACAATGCATAGCCAAGAGTTGTTCAGGTCAAAAAGTTTCATTTAGTGGGACCTATCTTTCAAGATGCAGATTATTCTTGTGGTGGGACACAAATGGAGAACTGTAGGCGTCTTAAGTTCTGATAACTGTCTTGCAAATGGACAGTTAAGATGATACCGTAACCATGTGTTTGTGGGTCATGCAACTGATGGATGATATAGAACTTTTACGTGGGTCTGGCCAGTATGAATACTTGGCCAAACTGTTGATTTTCCAGGGTTGTGTTGTAGAATACTTATATACTGTCTCATTTACAGGTGTATGGTAACCACAATATTTGTTCTCTTCAATTTAGTCAATATGGAGGTAAATTAATTCCTTAGGAGCCACCCTGGAGAGAAACACTGGCTTTCATGTGCATTCTCATGCACATATGGTGGATGTACATCTACTTCCATGCTTGCACAGATTCTAGTTGGTATTTTTGGTTTTGACTCATGATGTCCTGCTAATGTTATTTGTTTGTGTTCTAAATGCAGTTAATTAATGCTTCAATCTTATATCGCTCATGAATGTTTTTAGGACCAGAGGCATCAAGGATATCAATGGCAGAAGTCCTTGTGAAAATGGAATTGGTTGAACAGGATATAAAGCTGCTTGGTGAAGAAGGTGCAATTCCACCATTGGTGGAGATGGCATCGGGAGCTCTTGAATCCAAGAAATGTGCCTTTGCCGCTTTAGCTAAGATAGCCAGTTGCCCTGAAAACAAAAAGCTAATAGCGGCAACAGGTGCAGTTCCTCTCATTTTAGAACAGATGTTCTCTTCCCATATGCCTACGCTTGTTAGAGCAAGCTGCTCTGAAATCCTTGAGGGACTCTCTTTAGGTGATGGAATCAAATTTCTAGTTGATGCAAGTGGTACCTGTCTTGAGTTAGAGTCAATCATCACCAACTTGTTAGCCATTCAGCAAAACCCAACATCTTCTAATAGCATTCGCAAGCCCATTTTACGTGCATTGCTCAACATTTATCAGTCTGGAGCAAAGCCTGTAGAGAAGGCAGTTGCTGGTGCTAATGGAGTTTCCATTATCCTTCCATTGCTGGAGGATCCTGACCATGAAATCCGTGACGTTGTAGTTAATCTTCTCTTCCTCTTCTCCCAACATGAGTCACAAGGAATCACAGATTTTCTTCTTGTTCAGAGGAGATTGGAGGCCTTTGTGGCCTTGCTCGAGGATCAAAACAATGTCAGCTTACAGATGGCAGCTGTTGGGTTATTATCTAATCTTCCAAAATCAGAAATTGAGCTGACTAACAGATTGGTTGAATTAGATGGACTACAGGCGATCTTGAATATCCTAAGGTCAGGGAATGTGGAGGCACAGGAAAATTCTCTCAGTGCCCTCTTCAGATTCATGGATCCAGCAAATGTTGAGTTGCAACGTATGGTGGTTGAATTGGGGGTGTACCCTTTGCTTATAACCTTTCTCAGGTCAGGAACAGTAACAGCCAAGGCAAGAGCAGCAGCGCTGATTGGTAACTTGTCTTTAAGCACTCCTAATCTTGTTGTTGCACCTAAAAGGACTGGCTGTTGGTGCTTTGGGTCTTCCCATGTGCCTGTTTGTCAGGTGCACGGGGGTATATGTAATGTAGCAACTACCTTTTGTCTGCTTAAGGCAAATGCTTTGAATGAGCTTGTAAAACTCTTACAAGAGCATGTTTATGAAACTGCTTATGAAGCACTTCAAACATTGGCTACATTGGTTCGAGAAGGACCACCTTATTATAAAGGGGCCAATGTCTTACATGAAGCCAATGCCATCAATTCTATGTTGGATATTTTGACTTGGGGAACTTCTCCTCTGAAGGAAGAGGTTCTGGGGCTCTTAGAGAAGGTGTTCACTGTCAAGGATTTGGCAGATGTGTATTGCCCAGTGGCTCGAATCCCTCTTGTAAGTCTGACCACTCAGAGCCAGGAGGGTGGACAGTTAGCAAGGAAGGCTGCTGGAGTCTTGGCACAGCTTGAACGCTATTCAAGATCAATGCCTCTTGTTTAAAGGTAAGAGAACAAGTTCTATTACATGCAGCGTAAGAACAATAATTGCTGAAATTTTTTTATTTTTTGAACTGGTTATAGTAATCATCATATCCAAACTCATCCTAATCATATGATACTAGTGCAATTTGAAATTTGTTCTATTTCTGGAAGGATGTTGCAACCATAGCTTGCTGACTTGACGAGTCAGCTAGGGACTTGGCTCGGTCTGTTATTGTGTGACTGGGTTGAGTCAAACTCGTTGTGGATGAGTCTGTCCAAGTTTTGCTTGAGCATCCTAGTCAACTCCCTTCACTTGGTTGACCTGCTGAGTCACATGGTTGACCGCTGGGTCAACGTTTGACTTTTACATATTTTATGCTATTAGTATTATGAAAAAAGACATACTTGTAATTGGAAATTTAAAAAATCATTAATTGAACTACCTTTTCAATCCATAGAGTCATCTTACTGACTTGACCCATTCACAAGGAGATTTCTTTATCTAGTCTACATGATCCAGGTGTTATCCAGCCTTCTACCTTAATTCATATTGAACCTATTGATGTACATTATATCCTGGGGGGTTTCTTGCCTAGAACTAGTAGGCACCTAGATTAGGAGGTTCTACCTCCAATCTTAGTGTTAGGTCTGAACCATCCCTGAGAACCCCATAGATAGGGCTGAAACTCGATTGATAAATCCAACCCTAACCCATGTCAAAAATGGATGAACCCGACCCGACCCAAATTGGTAACCCGAACTGTAGAACCCAACCCGACCTGGCGTCGCCCAATTTGTTTTAGAGAGAGAGAGAGAGAGAGAGAGAGAGAACTTGCTCAGGTCCCTAGTAATTGCCCAAATATGAGAAATCCGATGTTGATTTTCCGACCATTCCACCTAGATCTTGTTGTTGTCTTAAAGCCTAAAAATCATCCATAATCTGATGAAAATCTGGGCTTAAAATCCAACCACAGATCAACCCCCTTGCCTTGCAATACACGGCCAAAAATCAGGCCCACATGGTGTCTCACGTCCCTGCAAATTTGCAGATGATTATGGAAGTGGGATCAGAGAGAATAGAGAGAGAGGGAGAGAGAGACAAGAGAATACATAGAGGAGAGACGAAAGATGAGAGGAAAGAGAGAGAATACATAGAGGAGAGACGAAAAACGAGAGAAGAGAGCGAGTTCGGATGGTGAAACGGCGCAGGAAGTGGGAAGGAAAGGAAACAACTAGGGTTAGGGAATGAAATGAGGGAAAAATCTATTATATATTCATGAGATTCGGGTTGGGTCGGGTTCATCTTAAATTTCTCAACCCAACCAGAACTGAATTTCATTCGGGTTTTTTCCCTTAACCCGACCTGACTCGAATTTCAAAATTTTATAACCCAGCCCACAAAATTTTCGGGTTGGGTCATGTGGGTCAAGTCAAAACCCGACCCAAGTTTCACCGTTACCCATAGACAACTTGTTGCTTAGGTCCTTAGGTGCAGAGGAGGAAAGTAGACCGTTACTGGATGGGATTAGATTCAGAACTATCCCAAGAGAGAAGGTCTCGTGGTTAGAGAGAGAATTTGATGAAGAGTTTTGGTGGCACTACATAGTGTTGATGGGGATAAAGCCCTTGGGCCTGACGGATTCAACTTAAATTCTTAAAAAGTTGCTGGGAGTACTCCAGGGCGATTTCCTTAACTTCTTCAAGGAATTCCATTGGAGTGGGATTTTGAATCTGAAGAATTGTCTAATCTCTCTAATTCCAAAAAAGGAAGGGGCTTAGGAATTTTCTCATTATAGACCTATAAGTCTAGTTGGTTGTGTGTGTAAGCTCCTAGCCAAGGTCATAGCTGTGAGACTTAGCTCTCTCATTGGGGAGGCAATTGGTGAAACTCAGGGGGCATTCATAGAGGGGTAACAAATTCTTGATGGAGTGTTGATAGCCAATGAGTTAATTCATGCTAGACATAAGGATGGCTTGAGTGGGGTATTGTTGAAGCTTGACATGGAGAAGGCTTATGATCACTGTTAGTGCCCCGGCTTTGCCCAGTCCTTGTTTGTCAATTCCATGACTCGAGAAAAAACACTTGCTAAGAAGCTTGAATACCTAAGATGATCAAGAATGAAGATCATGCTCCACCAAGTTCAAAGCTCATCGGTATAGCAATCACAAAAACAGGTAATTGACCATAGATGACCTTAGGTGGTAACCCACACCTTAGAGAGGACTATTCCTACGCTTAGTTGAACAAATGGTAAAATCATAAAGAAGCCTAGAGAGGAAGCTGGACAGTGAACTTGGAAATATGAATTATGTTCACTGTCAGCTCGACCAGTCGATCTCACCGACCCCTCGGTGGAGATATGATAGACCCATCGTGGTCAAGGACTGGTCTGCCAGTTTGACAGAAGATCCTGATCATTGGACTGTCATTCTGGATATGCCTATGACCGAGAGTCTCGTATGTACCGACCCGTCGGTGATGAACTTAAATGACTCCTCGTGGTCGACGACTCGCTGGTAGAAGACTTATGCGTTATGGACTGTGAACTCAAATGGGCTTTCGATAAAATAGACATCTCGGTATTTCAAGACCGATTGAGAGTAACAGGACCGACCCCTCGGCAAAGGGCAATAGGTTATTCTTGGTAACAAGTTTCTAGACTAGAAACTATTGTCAGCATGTCTTTGTCCTAGACCGAGTCTCTTGTATGGACCGACCTATCGGTGCCATAACTGTCGACCCATCGGCGACACCAACATGTTGATCGGGAAGTAATTATGCCGTTGGGAGTGCATTAAATGCACAACGGTCTGGTTGTTGAACGGTAATAATTATGAACACCGACCCATCCGTGCCACCGACCTGTCGGTCCTGGACAGTCAGAAAAACCGTTAAGACTCTTCTATAAACATGAGTGTTAGGTGATCGTTTTACTATCTTCCTTGAGCTAAAAAGAGTTATACACTCTAAAGGAACGATCAACACTCTTTTGAGAAGAATCATAAACAACCAATCTTTTGATTGTGTTTGAAAGTGAGAAAGAGAGGAGGAAAGAAAGATCATAAACAACCAATCTACTGATTGAGTTTGTAAGTGAGAAAGACATAATCTAGGAAACCTGAAATCAGTTTCCTTGTCACCCTGAGATTGTGATTGCTCTACGATGGGTACAAAGAGGAGCATCGGCACTTAGTGGGTGGGATCTTCAAGAAGCACACATCAGCGAGAGAGAGCTTTAAGACAAGTGTTTCTTGGTTTTAATTTGTTTTTAAAACCTTTTACCCGAAAGTGGATTAAGGGAGATTTGCTCCAGAACCACTATAAAAAACTCTAGAGCGTTGTCTCTGGCACAGTGGTGGATGGAATTCCCAACCGATTGAGTGAGGTGGAATTCCTACTCTAATTGTGAGGGTATAAGTCCCCACATAGTGAATTTAGGGATAGCTCAAGGTTGAGCGAGTCCTAACAGTGGATGTAGGTTGGCGAATCGAACCACTTTATATCTTGTGTCCTTTTGTTTGTGCTGTTAGAGCTATTTTCTTATGTTGATTGTTTAATCACATTTGCTAACATACACTCACTTGATTGGTATATCTGCTGCACTTAATTAATCAATTAAGATAATTTTAAAAAGGACCAACGATATTAGATTGACCTATTCAGCCCCCTCTATGGTCAGTCGTGTTGTTCTAGCTCCCAAGGGAACATTCAATCACGTTAGGTGGGAATTTGTGGATTACCTATTTTTGAGAATGGGTTTCAGCCCCAAGAGGAGGGGTTGGTTAAAGGCATGTGTCCAAGGCTCCTCCTACTCCATTCTGGTTAATGGTTCTCCAACGGACCCAATTAGAGCTACTAGGAGTTTAAGGCAGGGAGGCCCACCATCCCCATTCCTCTTTACTATGGTAGCTGAGGCCCTTAATGGCCTAATGTTGAGGGCCTAGGAGTTTAGAATTTATTAAAGGCCTTGAAGTCTCCCCAACAACTTTTCAATTAACCACCTTCAGTCTGCAGATGATACTTTGCTATTTTGGGAAGCTTCTAGGGAGGAGCTATTTGGGGTGAAAGCTGTTTTGAGGTGTTTTGAGTTAGTATCGGGACTTAGGATAAACTTAGGCTAAAACAACACAATCAGTTTGAGCTTGAAAACTGATGAGGTGGACTTGTTAGCAAAGGAAGTGCGGTGTGGAGTGGGTAAAATCCCATGTACTTATCTGGGCTTGCCAGTTGGTAGAAATCCTAGATCCAAATCCTTTTGGAATCCCATCATAGAAAGGGTAACCAAGATGCTGAATGCCTGGAGCAAATCTTACATCTCTATTGGAGGTAGGTTGACTTTAATCAAATTAGTCTTGGTGTATCTCCCCACATATTTCCTATCCTTATTTGAAATTCCCAAGGGTGTAGCGAAGAAGATCGAAAAACTACAAAGAAACTTTTTGTGGGAGGGTAAGGGAGAGCCTAGGAGAATCCATTTGGTGAAGTGGGAAGAGTTCAGGGATATTAAGGAAAAAGATGGCTTGGGGATATATAGTGTAAATGGCTATGGAGATTCTCATCGGAAAAGGAAGTTTTGTGGAGAAAGGTGTTGGTAGCTATGTATGGCGAGGAAGATCTGGGTGGATGGAGATTAGGCCATAGGGCAGCTAGGGAGGGCTCCTCGGTGGAAGATCTGATGAAAGCCTTAGTTAGGTTAGGGATCGGTGAGGGATGGATAGGAGAGGCCTTTCAAAATGGAATTCAGATAATGGTGGGTAAGGGAGATAGAGTTTCCTTTTGGAAAGGCATCTGGGCAGGAGAGAGACCCCTTATTGAAGTATTTCCTAGACTATAGAGCAGCTCTAAATGGGGAGGCTCTAGTTAATGAATTCTATAATGAGACCAATGGTGTGCCGCAATGATCCATCTCCTTCAGAAGGACCTTAAGAGATTTTGAAGAGGACCTCCACTGAACTTTGGTAAGACTCCTAGGGGATATTCAGATGTGGCTTGAGGAAGAGGAAAGTGGATTTGGTCCAAAAATGAAAGATCCGTCAGGGTCCTTTTCGGTAAAATCTATTCTTAAAACATCATATTCTTCAGACTCAATTTCTCCACTTGCATGTAATCTCACCTGGAACAATAAAATCCCCCTGAGGATTCAGGTCTTTGTGTGGGCAGCTTTGAAAGGAAAGATTTCGGTGAGACATGACATTAGGAGGACATGCGTTCTTCGGGAAGGATCTTCAGAAGTGTGTTTACTGTGTGGGGAGGAAGATGAGACCGTAGACCACTTGTTATGTAGATATTAGTTCACGGCGACGTTTGATGTCTTTTCTTGAACTTATTTCTTTGTTCATGGGCCCTAGGGAGTTGCGTGGGGGATGTCGTTTCAGAGTGGTTTGGAGGTCCCTTTAGAGGTATGCATAGGGTGGTGTGGAGATTGGTTCCAATTGTTGTCCTTTGGGCAGTTTGGCAAGAGAGATACCTATAGGAGAAGTATTTGATAAGGCTAAGTGGGATTTGATATGTTGGCTATCCATTTGCAATGAGTTTGCTGGTTTTTCACTTGATGACTTCTACCTGTCATGGGATGGAGGCATGAGGGGAAGAGTAGGAAACCCAAGGTGCAGTGGTTAGCACCACCACAAGGTTCTTGTAAATTCAATGTGGATGGGACAGTGAAAGGAAAACCTGGTCCGGTAGGCATATGGGCAGTGATTCATGATGATAGGGATGTGATGATATTAGCGTTCTCTGAGCCATTAAGGATTATGGAATTAAATGAGCTGGAGCTAAGAGCAATCAAGAGATCCCTTCAAATCTGGTCTAGATTCGGGAATGGTAACCTCATTTTCCAAGGTGACACTACTAATGCCATCTCCTTGGCTAGTAATAGGAAGGTCCCCCTGTGGAAATTGGTAAACATTGTTAGGACATTAGGAGGTTGAGTAGGCAGGGAGGAATCAGCTTCACACACATTGCTCGGTTTGCGAACAATGTTGCAATTTTTCTAGCTAAGGTTGGAGTGCAGAAGAAGAGACCGACACTGGCGCCTTTTTTATCTCGGGCTATTTTTTGGGTGTATGGGGTTATTTATACTTTCTTTTTACTTTTATTTTGAAGCGTTGTATATATAGGCTCTATTTGCTTAATCTCTTTGTATTCTTCTGTGCCCTTGTGTAACTCTCTTATACTAGGCAAATTCCTCTTTTGTACCTTCTTACTTTAATTAATGAAATTATCTGTCAACATTTCAAAAAAAAAAAAAAAATATTTGCAAGGTCAATCTCCAATGTCATCATTTTGTGCGGTTGATCACCTGTCGCTGAGCCCAAATCTGATTGATGCTAGCTCGATTTGCCAGATCAACCCATCCATTGCATCCCCTCTCAATCACCGCAAATCTGTTGAAGAAAATGAAGAAGAAAAAGGCAAAGCAACTGCGACTAGCTGCTCCTCACTAACCGCCACCACTATTGCTTTTCGCCGTTGTAGTACCGCCGTAGTGTTGTCCCACTGTCGCTGCAATCACCAGTCACCATGATTGGCCCAGCAATTGCTACTTCATTCGTTTAACTGGCCATTGCAACCTTTTGTTGCGTCTTAAGACTTGAGAGATTGGGAGAGAAGAAACAAAAGAAAAAGGAGAGAGCAAAGAAAAATAACAATAGCAGTAGCAGGTGCCGCCATCGTTGGTTCCTTACACAGCCACCACCGCACCCTTTTCTTAGGCTTCTTCCTCAACCCATGTCTTTTCTTTCTGAACAGTAGCTTAGGCCTGAACCTAACCTTTCTCACAACTTTTCATTTTACATTTTAAACCCTTTAAATTTTTGTTAAACCCTTGCACCCTTACTTTTCTTAAAAAAAACTCCATTTTTTTTTTCATTATAGTCTATTAAAAAAATTTCACCCCATTTTCATTTTCAATCACAAATAAAAAAAAATTCAAAGAAGAAAGTATTCCAAATTTTCTTTTATCATTTTAAAGAAAGAATCCCATTTTAACCCATTTCAAAAAAAAAAAAAAAAAATCCTACTTTTTGCTTATTTCTCCTATTCTTCATTTTCTTGATCCACACTTTTTTCCCCAAAAAAAAAATAAAAAAAAATGGTTTGGTTCCATACTTCCATCTTTTCATGCCATGGGCCTTATGGAAAACATATTACTAGACTCCAAGGGGTGGTTAGAGAAATATCCAACCACATGGCGGGCATAAAAAAATTAATGTTCACTCTCAAGTACAAAATAGATCTCCTAAAAGCTAAGGTTCTTCTCAAAGAAGCCCATAAACCATCAATAGGTAGTGGGGTGGCCACTATTAGTGAGGTTATCATTCCATCCCCAATTGTTAGTGATGGAAATATTGTCGATAATGATGCACTACCACCTAGGGATACTTCGGAGAAAGCTTCTGAGTCTAAAATTACAAATGATGGTAACCGTACTAATGAGGGTGAGATATAGAACCATTCGACTGAGATTGACTCCACTCACTTCATTGACCTGAAGGGGGAAATCCAGCCTTGCCGCCAAGTCAACTGCTTTTATTGACTTTGCATTCAAAAGATGCAATGTTTCTTTTAGTCCACATTGACTGCGTCACTTTGACAGCCAAGGAAAAAGGTTCCATGCCTATTCAATCGCAGGTGTCGATTTTCCATCATACTGCCCATGACACGACATCAACCTCTTCAAAATTATCTGATCTGCGTTGCAGTCGATGCAGGTCTCCATTTTTTCTTGATATTTTGCTGCATTTGACAAATTTAATTCGAGAAGCCGCCGCTCAAGGATATTTTCTGAATTATAAGATTCAAGATAATAAAGTATTTTAAGGATATTTTAGGGATGTTTGGTATTTATTCGTAATTTTATATATTATATTTCATTTTGAGTTGTATCCCTAAGCTATTTTATAGACTTAGTAATGAAACAATCAGAGAAAAGTTTTTCCCAAACAACCATTTGGCTAGGAGGCCAGTTTTTCCTGGAAGTGAATCAAAACAGGTTGATTACCCCTCAAAATGAAATCCTCATCCCTCATTTTCCCTATTTTTCTCATTTTCTTTCATTTCCATTATTTTCTGATTAAAGTTTCTCTAGGTGCATACTTTTCCCCTCACATTTTACCCATTCCAATCTATTTACATCAGAACTGGTTGGTTTGAAGCCTTCAACTTTCAAAGCTTGATGTCCTTGGTCTTTCACTTGGAGCCTTGTTAGCATCTGTGGCATGAAGCTATTCAGCATGGTGACCTGCAGTCTTGGATTGTATTCCAGATACAACCAGGCTTGTTTTGCCGCTGACTGAGCCTTCTCATCTTTTGGACTTCAAAAAAAAATAAAAAATACAAGGTTTTGTTTTTTGAGCAATAACAGTGGTGAATTATACTAAAGGAAAAAGAAAGTACAAAAGGGGTTATAAGAGGCTTAAACCCCATAATAAGTTACAAATGTCGAAAAAAGAGAATGAAAACAAAATCAATCGAAATATAATTAGAGCCCATGCTCTATAAATACAATGTAGAATCCCCATGGATGTCTCAACCCCTAAGATCTCAAAGAGTCTTGCCAACATCTCTGTCTACTCCCCATTTGGCTAAAAAGTCTTCGACTCCATTAGCCAGCCTCCTAACAAGTGAGAAAGAGACCTCTCTGCCAATGCACAAAGCACTAATATCCCTGGCTACTGTAACTAATTTGCAAGGTGGTCATTTCAATCCCCTTGCCCACGTAATTGCGTTCGCCGAATCCTCCTCAAGTATTAGCTTACCATAACAACAGTCCACCCATTAAGGTCAGGGCTCTCCTAATAGCTAACAACTCTCGGTGGAGCCACATCAGAGCAAGTTGAGAGACTCGTGCAACTACTATTGGTAGATTCTTTTTGTGCCAGCTCCACCCTGCTCTTTACTGAATAAAACCTGATGTGTCACTTGTCCATATTTGTTTATTTTCTAACCTCCAAAAGATAGGTACATCTCCTAGCAAAGCTTTCAATTCCGTTAAACTCTTTGAGATTCCGTTAAAATTTGTTTATATTCCTAATCCATACCTGCCCTTATTAACGTGATTTTTCCTATGTTAATTCTAAGCCCCGAGACTAATTCAAAACACCTCAAAATGGCTTTGTAACCCATTACTTCATCTCTAGATGCGTTACAAAAGAACAAGGTGTCATCGGCAAATTGAAGATAGGATACTGCTGGCCCCTCCTCTGTCACCTGAAAGCCTCTAATTATGCTTAACTCCTTGACCCTTTTGCACCAATCCATTCGACCTTCTCCTACAAGGGTAAAAATTAAAGGTGATAAAGGATTACCTTGCCTAAGTCCTCTATTGGCCACAATAGGATCAATTGGAGAACAGTTCACTAGGATTGCATAGGAAGCGTTCTCGACACAACTTTTCATCCACGTCCTCCTCTGTTTGCTGCCAAAACCTATTTTTCCAAACAGGAATTCGACGAAACCCCAGTCCGCAAGATCTTAAGCCTTTTCCATTTCTATTTTAAAAAGCAAACCGGGTTTCATATATTTTTTCCTAATGTGGATTAGTTAGTTACCACCATAACCCCATCATGAATTTGTATGTTTTCCACAAAAGCCCCCCTGCAATTCGCTTATGATCTTCCCTAGTACCTCTTTTAATATATCTGCTAAGACCTTAGAGAAAAGCTTATTGATGCCACCTATCAAGCTAATTGGTCTGAAGTGTGATAATTCTGAAGGGCCTTCCTTTTTTGGAATGAGGGAAGTGAAGGAATTCTTTAAACATTTGTTGATCCTCCCCTTCTGATGGTATTCATTGAAGACCCTAATGAAGTCCAGGCCAACTATCCCAACAAGTGTTGATAAATCTGAAGTTAAAGCCATTCGGACGAGGGGCTTTGTCTCCCTCTAAGTTGTCTAGGGCTCGTCTAATTTCCTCTTGGCTAAGTTCCCTTTCTAACCAACCCACCTTGTCATCATTTAACTAATTAAAACATCGAAGATCGGTCTGTGGGATGTTCTTTCTATGAAAGAGGCTCTCTTGAGCGAGGTAAAGGGTGATTCTAGAGGATACCTGCTGGGTTCCCCTGAGGTCAATGGGGGTGTAAAGGGAAGGGATTCGGCGAGACAAACCTAAGGTTAGAGGGAATCAAAACAACACTCTCAGACCTAGAACAATAGGTCATGGAAGAGTAGTGAAGGAAGAATAGTACCTAGAGTGGAGAGCACTAAGGAGGGAGTTCAGCAAAGGTCTTCCAGTAAGGGTCGCTGGGATCGATGTCTGCCAAACCACCAGTTGTTGTCGTTAAAAGAAGGTCTGATTGAAAGAGCCTCAGATCGAATAACGGTGCGTAGGAAGAAGGTGATACTGAAGAGGGATGTGTGAGAGATGCAACATGGTTTCCTGAGAAGAACGATTAAGATTGGGGAATGTGGGCTTTGAGTCTACCAACAATGATCTCTGAACCTTGTGGAGATCCTGACCACTAGCAGAAAGGAAGAAACAGCAAGAACTAGAAGAAATAATCTCAATGAAAGTAGAAGAAGATAAAATGGAAGGAGTGCCTGACAGCGAAGTCGACAAAGGCAGGCGGGGGAAGCTAGCAAGACTGGCGACTGGGCAGTTGGCACAAACCATTGAGCCGAAGAAGTTGGAGGCTGAATTATGCAAAAGAAGTAATCCCTAATTGCATTCCTAATTCCTTCCTTGTCCACCACTCTCCTACTATCTACTACAATCCATTTGATGCTATTACTGGCTCTTCTGATAGATGTCATGCGGTGAAAAAAATTAGTCTTCCTATCCCCCTCTTTGAGCCAAAGATCTCTAGATTTCTGCCTCCACTCCACTTCCTCCAACCTTAAACAATCCCAAAGATGAGCTTTGCAAGTTTTCTTCAAACTTAGCTCATCCAACTCAAGGTCCCTCTCCTCCTCCAACTTTCCAATTCGTTCATAGCAGCCTCCTTTCTCTCTGCCATGGATCCACCGTTTGATTTGGCCCATTCTTTAATACAAGATTTTAGCAACAACAACTTTCTCTATAGAACAAGACATGCCCACCGCTAAACCGAGAAACCATCCCACCATACCTTCACCATCTCCATGAATTTTGGGTCGTCCAACCATGCATTGTTAAACCGAAATGGTTTGGGCCCAATCTACCTCTTCGGTGTCTAGCAGGACGGGATAGTGGTCTGAGATTGGATTGAAAAGTTTCAACTGACTTGCATTGGTGAAGTAGTTATCCCAATCAGGATATATCGAGTTCTCTCATGGCTAGGCGCAAATGACAATTCGACCAAGTGAATTTACCATTGACCAAGTGAATTTACCACCAATGAGAGAATGATCAACAAGATTGTTCCTTTCTATGAATTGGGCGAAATTCTCCATTCCTCTTGAGATAGAACCTCTTCCCTTCCTCTTCGAAAGATATCTATTCACATTGAAGTCACCTCCGATGCACCAACAGTCACAACCCCAAACCTTAATATCGTCCAATTCAGCCCACAATCTTTCCCTTTCCCCCTCTGAATGTGGCCTGTGAACATTAGCGAGGCAAAAATCCACCTTGCCTTCTTTAAACTGCCCTTGATTGAGATTGAGCAAGCACCCAATCTTCTGTTTGAGACATCTAACAAATTTGGGTTCCAAAGTATTATTAATCCGCCTGATTGCCCTTCAGCTGGTTTATAAAAGCAGCCGACCTCATTTCTGTCCCAAATTTCCTTTTTAAGGCCTTGAGTCACCTCTTCGTTCTTAGATTCCTGGATGAGAAGAACATTGATTTTATGTTTTTTTGATGAATCTCCTGATCTCACCCATTTTTTCTTAGAGTCCCAGACCCCTTACATTCCATGGAAATATCTTCATGGGAAATCAATTCTACTCCCGTTACCTTTATCCAACCTTCTTCTTCTGCTGTAGTGAATTTAAAAAAATCTATTTCTCCCCATGAACAAAGCTGGGGCCAAACGTCTCCTGGAAGATCGAGACGAGGAAGACAAAGCCTTGTCTCTTTCCTCCACCCACTATAGTGCTCCTTCTGTGTAATCCTCATTAGAAAATGAACTCCCAAAGCTTTCATGATATGCAATATCTCTTCACTATCGTCCTTTGAGTACCCTCAGTTTTGTAGGCTCTGAATCCCTGGACTGATATCAGAATTGTCATCGTCTGACTCTTCGGAAGATTGAATCTCCACTAGACCGATAACTTCTTCCGGAGGATGAAGGAGTACCCCAGAGACTGTTCCTTGCTCCGTCTGTCTAAGCATCAGAGGTTCTCGACTGATGGACATCTTAGAAGTTGCAGTTGTCTGCATTCCGGTAGAAGAGGCAATGCCCTTGTCAGCTGAGACATTACGAACTGCCCCCTCATTTTTCCGAAGATCTTCTGCCTCATCACCGTCACCTCTGTCCTTGTGAGATCACCATTAATGGAGGAAGACTGAGAGGAAAGAGCTTTTGTCTTAGACAGAGTTCTGGGTGGTTGACCATAGGGAGAGAAGACCTTAAGACCTTTTTGTTGGAATATGGGCCTGACTTCGTAGGGTTGGAGGTGCCTTGTCCTATCCGCGATTTGGCAGGTTTGAAACATAGACCTTTAGGCCCGAGCCCAAAAATTCCAGACCCATTGAGACTGGGCCCAGATAAGTCTGGTCCAGACCCGTTATGACAAATCCCTGAAGAAAGTGGATTCGGCCCTAGTCCATACCCAGCTCCGGGTGAGTCACCAATGAGCCAGCTCCTTATGTTGGCTCTTATAAGTTTCTTGACTCGAGCAGAAAGATATCCCGAGTTCCTTGTTGTTCCATTTTGAAATTATAAATCCCCAACTCCATTCGTTTTTTCGCCTTCCACAACAGCAGTCGTTGCAGCACCTTTCCTGGGTTTGGCAGGCTTTTCAGTTTCGCCACTTGGCTCGACCACCAATGGCTCTTCTCTGGCAGCCAGAGGTAGATTTTCCAGTAGAAATTCCCGCAGATTTGAGATCTCTTTGATCAAAACCTAGAAAAAATTCCATTCCAAGTCCAGTTGCAGTTCCATTGGGATTGATTTGGTGATCTGAACTTCCACTAAGATTCTTAGGGAAGAACGATCCTCCTTTATCAGATTTATGTCATCGATTTTAATGACAATCCCAAGCTTGCTTCCAAAGTAACAAAAAATCCTTTCCGACCATCTTTGGAGCGGAAAGCCGAAGCATTGCAACCATGTTCTCCTCGAGTGCAGAAAGAGGTTAGGTCGCCATCTTCCGAGGACTTGGAGTTCGCCAATCACCGATAGGTTCTTCTTTGCCCTCGCGCTCTTCCTCTGTTTGAAAGGAAGCCAAGAAACACTTTTCACTGATGAGGCTTAATTGGGGAGAAAAGCCTTCCTCTTCTAGAGTCTTGAAGACAATCCCGGTCGAGGAATCCCCCATCGTTCTAACCACTAGAGATCAAGACAACATTTTGAAATGTCATCCCTTTCGTCCATTTCCAGCATCAGTTCAACGATGTTTCCGATTTGAGGCTCCTTATCAGTTTCTTTCACCCAAGACCTGAAGGATTCCCCAACCATAGAAATCCAATTTCGCTCAGGTAGTACTTTCGTCATCCTGCTTGGGTTGGTCCTCTGGTTTTTTCTTCTTAACATCTTCTACGCTCTTTTCTGGATAAGCAAAGAGACTTATGGTCGAACCTCTTGTTCCTCCCGAAGTGAGCTGGGTGCACTTGCAGACAGTTGCCATCAAGGGGAAGACCATTGGCTATGGATTTTGTTTTTTCTGCTTGGGTACCCGATGCCATCCGAATAAAACCAAACACTCTCGCCTTTGCATCCTTCTTCCTCAGTATGAGGACAGCCCTGACAGTGCCCCACTGCTTGAAGAAGCCTGTGAATTGGTGGTGAATCCAGAAGATTAGCCACGAACAAAGTGACTGATTCTCTATGCTCTGAAGATCGATTCCTCCGTCCAGTAACCTTGTGCCTCACGCCATCCCTAGCTGAGCTCCGACCCTCGTGCCGGTTTTGCCTGCCATCGCCATCGCTATTCAGGTGATCTTTTTATTTCTCCTTCCCTAATCCTTCATCCATCTCTATCCCAATATCACAAGGCTTCTAAGTTAACCTAATGAATGAAGTCATTAGAACACAGTCATATTTCATGGGACTAGTGGAGCAATTTTGCTCATTACAAGCCTTTTCATCTGTTGCATGTGGCTGGAGGCTGTTTGGGTAGAGCATAGGAGGCTATTATTGAGTAATGTGTGATCTGGGTCGCATGGGCGCATCAAGACATGTGATGCACCTGTGCCAGACATTTTCACCCATTCTGTTTTAGTACTTTTAATGTTGTTTTCCAAGACAATTAAAATATTAAAGCACTTTTCTTAAAATATAATTGTTTGTCTGTTAATTTTTTGGAGTGCCACTGGTACTTTGTTTCCTATTAGTGCTATTATTGCTCCGTATTTTCATTTCAAATAAATTCAGATTTAAATTTATTTAAATATAGTGTTGTGTCCCTATGTCATTTATTTTTTTTCAGTTTGCCAAGTCTCACACCTCACGCCCATACCCAAGCAACTGTGTGTGATCTCCAGATTTCGATGTATGCGAGACAGCTCTTGTATTGATCAGATGCCTATCCATTGTGCACAACATATTATAAACAGTGGATGTGGTTTGTTACATAAAGAAAAAATTGGAGACATGCATGGATGTGGTTCGTTGAATGCCATGGACATATTTGCATGCAAGTTTAGGTCAAGTCTAACTGAATAATTTCTGCACATAACTGTAATAATTACTCATATTTTCATTATTTGGAGAAATTGTCGACGACTTGTTGGATTTTCTGCATAATTTGCACACTTTTGCAGGCATTACTTCCATTTAGCAATTGAGGGTTTCCTCAACACATCAGATGAGCCATGTATGTACCTAAGCATTAGAGCTATTATCCATTGAAATAGTGTCTCTATATGGCCCACCTGATGAGTGGACCAGCTTGACTTTTGCCAGAAGGTCATGTCCATGTCATGGTCCAGATAAGGCACTAAAGTGTGACTCCATGGAAAAGGAATCTGAAGCCAAAAAGGAGTGGTATGAAGTTAGCAAGCTTTTAGCTAGTAAACTGGACTGAGAGAGAGAGCGAGCTCCCCAAGATAAAGAATGTGTATGACCATGTAACAATGTAGGTTAAGACTGGCCGCTCCACCAAGATTTAAGATCACACATACATGAGAAAGAATCCAGATTGATTGAGATATTGAACTTGTGTGCATAAACCTATTTATGCAGTTAGAAGCCTTAATTGATACAAGATATAATGGATGTTTTACTTACTAGTCTTCTCTTGGTTACAGATCACAATTCCATGTGCTTTGGTTTGACAATGCTGGGTTTCTTTTCTTTTTAGTCAATATTGACAATGCTGGATACTTTGTTTGTAGATTACTTGAAAAACCTTAATTAGTTTGATGATTGTTTTTAGAAAATAATAGATTATGTTCACTTGTTAAATCAAAAGTAGAATTTCCTGATGAAAAATTCTTCTGTTTTTGGTACTGCAGGAGCTTGAACACACTGGTTGGCTCTTTCAGGTTAGATGTACTATAACTCAAGGGGTGAGTTTCCCTGTTGCAGCTGTCTTCCCTGTTAATGTGGATATCATTGCTAGAGGAATGGAGGAATATTCTATTGACTTCAAAATTTTGGGGTATGTATGATTCATAGGTTCTTTGTTACAAATATGAAAAATTATGTCTGTTACATTGATCTTTAGCTTGTGTATAGAAACTAGGGATGATACAAGAATCACCCTAGTTGAGATGGATTCTTTGCGAACTGATTTAATCTAACAGATCAATAATTTCAAGTTTGTTTGCTTCTCTCTAGTCTGGTTGAAATTTCGCCGCATGACATTGCATAGGTGAGGGCCTTATTGAAGGATTTGGATTCATGAAAAGCATGTATCCAAATGAAATTGAATGAGGCTTAGATTTTGTGCTCTAAGTAGGTATGTAAATGGATCTTATTCAGATTGGATCTAGGTAATATCTACATCCACCAACTTTAGAATGTAAAACTCGGATTTGAATTCAACTTATCACTTTAAACTGTCAAATTCGGATTCAAATTCATATTATGTCAGATTTTTAGATGTAGTGTCCATATTTATATTCATTTTATATTTGCTGGATTTGGAAATAGTTTGAATATTTCCATAAAACCAAAAATTTGACATTCTTCTCCACAAAAGAAAAATCAAATCAATCAAATAATCAAGCTTCAACACCAAATCTCATAAAGTATATAATTTGTGAAAATTAAAAGAAAAAACTTGGAAAAATAATTCCAAAAGGTTACTCTACTAACCATGTGAGAATGAAAAAATAAGTGCAAAAGAAAAACAATCAAGAATCTGAAAATGGACAATTAGAAACATATTGTTCAAATGGTGGAATCCAACTATATAGCACTTGATACTAATATCTATATCCTTAATCCCAAATTTAGTAGGTATTATGGTAAGGGCATATAAGTGTAAATGTTAATGTTTTTCCTTCTAGAGCCTTATTATTTTACGTATCCATTGAACATTATATATTATTAATTATTTTGATTAATGAATAATCGGATTTGGATATGGCTAGCTCTACATCTGCATCCAAAACTTAAGATTCAAATCTGGATTTGGATCCAAAAATTAAATAAATAAAAAATTTACATCCCTGGCTGTATGCTTTTCTGGTCTCGTTTAATCCCTTGGATAGTAAACACTTACAACAAGAAGTAAAATGGACAAATGCCTTTTGGATTTAAAGTATGATTACCCGCAGAACTAGACATAGGATCCAGGAAATGGGGGTGATATTTTCAATTGATCTATCATCACTCTACTTAGTGAACCTTATACCCCAAGTAATATATATGAGCGGTATTTTCAAATTTATCACATTTTTATCAGTACTGTATTAATAACGTGTATTTGCCAGCAAGACGGTAAATTTCTGATAAATTCTTGATAAAAATGTGATAAATGGTAATATCTCGATAAATTCTCATTTTTTTATTTTATTAATATTCATTTATTATATTTTTTATTGGTTTTTAAATATTATAGTTTTTGCGAGATTTTCCCGTTAATATCCTTGTAAAAACCTGTGAATTTGAAAATATTCTGATATTACCAATATTCGGAGAACGGTATTTGTGACTTTGCTTATACCTAGATATACAAGATAATACCATACACACTAGTTTGTGGGTGATCATTTCACTTCAAATTTTAACTGAACTGATAAAAAAAAAAAAAATACTGAGAGAGTACCTAACTCAGCCGAGTCACCATTTCATCAGTTTTCATAGAAAAAGTCAAACTTTCGCAACGTATCCCTCTCCCCCCTTGGCACTATTGCTCACTAACAGTTTGAGCACTCCTATGTGCGTTTCGCCTGGGTCAATATTGAAACGGGAGTTAAATAGTTTTTCTCTAAATAAAATGATTATAAAAAAGGATGATGTTCACCTACACATTGATGTGCATGGTATTACATAAATTTAAGAATAGGTACCAGATAAGGTGGTGATGAGTTCATTTGAAAGGTCTTTATTCTAATATAAGTTTCATATTACTTTGATTAGATCAACTAAACTATTTTTAAAAAAAATTCAAAGTTCAATAATATAAGATAATTTAAACTAATTAAATTTTAGGAGCTTAAAAATTTAAACTGTTGATGTTGCATCCTCTAATTTAAAATGTTCCTTATTGTATCTAATCTCACTCTCGTCAAATATACTGACTGCTTTGCCTTATCTTTCATCACTAGATTTGTTGCTGCTGCGGCGCTTTCTAATCTCTCATCTCACATTGTACTACCAAATTTGTTGTTGCTGCATTTTCTTTCGAGTCACTCTTTAAGCAAAGCTCCTTACCAAATCTAATATTAATGTGTTTAGTAATAGCCCGGATTTTTAAATCAATAATTATATTGGCTATTATTTATTTTAATTAGAAAAATTAAGAATTTTGATGGAATGGATGGTTGATAGATCAAAATTGGGGCAATGGCCCAAGTATGGTCCAATGGACCATGGATTGGATTATTTCCAATTAATTGGGTCAAGGATGGTTAATTGGGTCAAGTATAGTCAATTGGGTCAAATACCCATTTGGGACCCAATGGGTCAAGCTGGTTTGAGTATTAGGGTAAATGGGTAGGAAGTGGATTTAATTGGGACATGGACCCAATGGTGATCAAAGGAATGGGGTCCATCTCATTGGCAAATGAAGGAGTGGAATTATCCAAGTGGCATTACCAAGTTGGGTCCAACCCCACCTCATCAAGTGAGGTGGCGTGTGGGCCAAGGCACTTGTGGGGCCGACCCCCATGGTTGACTTGGTCAATCATGGGTAAGGTAATGATGAATTAAGGAGGATCAAGTGAATTGAGTTGAATTATTTGATTTAGATCACCTAAGTTAATTTTGAATAAATCAAGGTGACATTGTCAAGTGGGACCCAACTCCACATAATCAAGTGAGGTGGCGTGTGGGCGAAGGCATTGGTGGGGCCGGCCACCATGGTTGACTTGGTCAACCATGGGTGAATTCATGGGTGAATTAAAGATAAATAAGTAGAATTAAATTATTTAATTGAATGACCTAAGTTAGATATCAATTTAAATGAATGAGTTGCATTACATGGAGTGAGTTAAATGGGGGTGAGTCACCTAGAAAATGAGTGAGTCAAGTGGGTGGTTTCATCTCATGGAAACCACCAAACCACCAAGATAAAACCCATCCAAAACCGTTGGGATAGTGTGGAGTGGCATGTGGAAGGCATGCTCCTCCCTTGGCTAGACCAAAAGCTTAGGTGGAGAGCATGCATTGGCCCATTGTGAGGTGGTGGTTCCACCTCATCCAAACCACCAAACCATCTATGGTAAAGGAGCCAAAACCGTTGGCCATGGGAGGGGTTGGGTGTGCCATGTGGAGGGCATGCACCCTCCATGGCTAGACAAGATTCTTAGAAGGTGGACATGTTAGGGCATGCATTGGCCCATTGTGAGGTGGTGGTTCCACCTCACCCAAACCACCAAACCATCAAGGAAACCCAAACCCAAGACCGTGTACATCGGGTGGTATGCTAGACAAGAGGCCTAAGATTAAGGGCATGCATGAACCATAATTGGGCAAAAGAAAGGTGGTGGAGTCTAGCTCAAGCAAGCCCAAGTCAAGATGGAAAGATGGATTTTCCATCTCATTCCTCACACCTCACTCTCTCCCTCTCTCCCTCCCTCTCTTGGCCGACACTCACACAAGGAGAAAGACAATAAAAAGACTTAGAGAAAAGGAGGAGATCCCAAGCTTGGCCGACCACCATCTCAAGACCCAAGACTTAGGATATTTTCCCATTCTCTCCTCCTCTCCCTCTCTCAAACCTACCTCCATCTTGGCCGAACCAACTCTTGGAGATTCTATCTTGATCAAGCTCACACATTGGCCGAAGATCAAGGAGAAAAGGAAGAAGAAGCAAAGGAAACCGGAGGAGCCGCGGGATCGGTAAGTTGCACTCAACAAGATTTTATTTTGAAGGAGTTAAAGGAAATCATGAAAGTCCATTTTCTTGGATTAAAGAGTGGCCAAAATATTATGGGCCATCGATTTAAAATCCATCCAAGAGATGAGATGGGAAATGGACAAATCCTAATGGGTAAAATAGGTTAAGTAAAATAATGGAATACTAATGACACTATGTATATATGGGTTATGTATGCATGCATGGCAAAAATGGATTAAGGGCAATGGCCGAACCCTAATTGTTATGGATACATGGAAAGGACCTCATGCATGTCAAGAATAAGGTATATGATCTAAGATCATGGTTTGGCCTTTGCATGGCCAAAACCTAGGGTTTCTTGTATGAGAACCATCAAGGTGACAAATCATGGAAATATGTTATTTTTAGAGGAAATCATGAACCATAGGGTTCGGCCATGTTGTATGGCCGAACCCCATGGAAGGGTATTAAGTGATTCTTAATGGGTTTAAAGGATGAAAACCATGGAATGTTGGTCAATGATTTTAAGGTTTTGAATGGTTGAATGTTAGTAATTTTTAAAGGGGTTAAATGAGGGAAATCATGGAGAAATGTTGATGATTTCTTTATGGTCTCAAAGGTGGTAAATAATGATGAACCATGGGCCATGGGTTTGGCCATGTTGTATGGCCGAACCCCATGGAGAGATATTGGTGACTTAGATGTTTTTGGGACCATGAAGATGATGAGGAATGTTGGTAATCTTAATAGGTTTTAATGTGGTAAATGATGATCTAAATGTATGATTAAACCCCCCCATGGAGGGACTTGGGTTGTGGATCTAAAATGTTGTAAAAGATCTAAGAAAGAGGAGGAAAATGACATCATGGGTTCGGCCATGGTGTATGGCCGAACCCCATGACCCATTTTATGAGTCATTTTATGGGCTAAGTATGGATCTATGCATGTTTAAAATAAAAGGAATGATTAAGCTAAGAAATGGATGATTTATAATGGTTTTTAGGACATGGTTAATGAGTCATTGATGGATCCATGTTTATGGATCAGTTATGGACATAGATGTGCATGAATGAAATGAGTGTTTGACCATGAGAGGAATAGTGGCAAAAATGTAAATATGGCAAAAAATGAAAGACCATGGGTTCGGCCATGGTGTATGGCCGAACCCCATGGAGGATGTTCGTGGACTTAGGAACTTTTAAATGATGAACTTATGTGTATTTAGGTTAATGAATCAAAGGGTGGTTGATCTTAGACCCACATGATTAAAAGACCTATGGATTAAAAAGGGACCCAAAAACCAAGTGGGTGTGGTTCAGCCATGGTGTATGGCCGAACCCCACCAAGGCATTTGTGTGGACTTAAGCATAATTGGGAAATCAAATGGAACCTTGGGTTTTGATTTATTGACATATGTTATAAGGTAACGGGATCTCGCAAGTGATGCGCGATCGGTGATCGATTCTTGGACAAAACACAAGGACCTGGTATTTCGACATTGGTAGGATTCCTACCTCATTGCAAACCATGGACTATGTATATGATGTTTTTACTTGATTTATTTTGGTAATCAAATGATATGTTTTAAGATGGGATTTAATGCTATGGTTTGTAATATTACATAGCATGTTGCACTTGCATCTCATGCATGGCATTCGGATTTCCAATAAAGCAATCGTGGGGTGGAATCCACACTGATTCCAAGGGATGTATGTTTGAAATGAAACCGGAGTCCACGCTCCGTCGGGGCGACCGATAAACAAACGTGGGGATACCTTGATGAGGCTTTTCCATCAAGAGGGATACTATGTGTTTGTGATACCTTGATGAGGCTTTTCCATCAAGAGGGATACTATGTGTTTGTGATACCTTGATGAGGTTTTTCCCTCAAGAGGGATACTATGTGTTTGTGATACCTTGATGAGGCTTTTCCATCAAGATGGATACTTTGTGATTGTGATACCTTGATGAGGATTTTCCATTAAGAGGGGTTGTGATGGTGATATGGATGATGGGTGAGACTTATGGCATATGACACCCATTGCATGGCATTGCATTTACTTGCATGGTTTTGATATTAAATTATATCTATGTGTTTTGTTTATACTAATCCATGTGTTGACCCTACTCAGAGTACCTACTGGGCGCGTTGTCTAACGCCCTACTTTCACCTTAGATGATGACGCAGGAAATGGAGGAAGTGAAGGACGTGATCGGAGCCTAGCGTAGAATCTTGGAGGAGCTAGATTGATTTATTTAAGTTTTATTCATGGTTATGTAATTTGAGTAACTTAGCTCGTTGGACTGTAATAACTTAGACTATTGCTATGGTTTGGACTTTTATTTTGGACATTTTAAGTGGAGATATTTATTATTTGAGTGATGTAATTCCTTGCTATCTAAAATTGGTAGGATAGTCTCTATTATAATTCCGCATTAAGTTTACATTCCGCAAGCTTACTTTCTACGTGTGAACCGTTCTCGTGGACTTAGTTCCACGCACACGTAGGGTTGGCCAGTTAAGTGTCGGGCTTTGGAAGCTCGGACTTAGCTTCCTTCGTGACGTCCTGCGCTCTTTGTCACTCTTTATTTCAAAAAAAAAATATATACTCTGATTTTTCGGCTAAGCGAGTGAAAAGGGGCGGGCGTTATAGTTTCCTTTCTCGATAGATCTTTCTTTCCCGTGGGATGTCTCATATGACCTGGCAATGGGTTGGGTTGGATGGGTTAGGTCGGCTTTTATGAGTTCCGGTCTATTTTGGATTTGGGTCTATTTTAATATTTGTCAAGCAAATTAAGTCGGTCCCGGTCTATTTTGGATAAGAGTTGGGTTTACTCATCTATTTAAAGAGATTTTTCTAGCGTGAGACAAACCAAGACTATTCTTTAAATATGTGTAAATCTCTTAAATGTGTCGCATATAGATGTGGCAATAATCGAGCCAGCCAGTCTACTCATTTATTTTCAAGTTTGGATTGATTTAAGTCATCGATTGAACAGGTTCCAATCATTTATTAAAATGGGTCAATTCGAGTAATCAAACATAGTTTGATTTTACTATTTCTGTATCTTATGTCTTAGCCTTTCCTCTCTCTCTACGAAGATCAGCTCTCCTCCCATTTAAATTTTATCTACACTAGTGAGGCCCCTATCAATGGATGAGTTCTTGATTAGTGGGCTAGTGTTTCTACATCTTACTAAATGAGAGATCAATTCTAGGATTACAATACATTTCATGATTTTGGTTACACGGCTACTCATAATGGTGGTGTATAAGTGACTTCTTCGAGCAACTCAAATCTCCACAATTAATCTCTTGTACAATTGTTTTAAAAATCGACAAAATTTTGAAAGTTTTTTTTTTTTTATTCTCCTTCACAAGGTCATTTCTTTATTAATTAAATGCATTTATTTTATATCTACCTTGAAGGGTGAGTGGGCTTTTTTTCTTTCCTGCTAAATTTTAGCCAAAAGCATGTTTGGCAAGGATGAGCTGCTTAAATTGATCATCAATAAACAATGTAATGTATTCGATAACTGAACTTTTCACATTTTGAGAGTATCTTATGCGTCACAGAGAAAAGTTCTTACCAGATAAACATATAAAGTGAATTTCATAAATGCTCAATCTGGTTCATAACTTCATACTAGGATTAATATTCTTTAAGACTAACTTATGAGCTCTATAATATCCATAACTCTAAAAATTTCAAACTTTTCCACTTTAAAATTTCACAATTTTGAGTTATTTTCATTGATTTTCTTTTTGAATTTTTGCTCTAAGATAATCTTAATTTTGGATTTTTTTGTGAAAATAGTATAATGAAATTATATTGGTTGTTTATCGAATTGTATGGGGATGTTTTAATGTGATTATATAGCTTTTAAGATGTCTCTACGATTTTCCAAGATTTTTTCAAAATTTAATGAATGCCAGGTTTTTTATGATACTTCCCATTTTAGAGTTTCTTATGGAAAAAGTTAATGAAATGATTTACAAAAATGTTTCTGGAATTAAATAAAGAGTCTTTAATGTGATTGATATAGTTTTTAAGACATTTGTGTGATTTTTCTAATATTCCAACATTCTTATGAAATACAAATTTTTTTACAAAAAAAAAATTATGAATTGTAATACAAGATACAAGTCACTATAGGACACTAAACAACATGAATTTCATATTAGGTGCTTTCTCATATCGATCTTCTATTTTCTAAAAAATTTAAACATTTTTTCAAAATTTTAAGACATACTTTATTCGTATTGATATTTTGACTCTCGAGGGTCTTAATACTCTATAAAAATGACATTTTTAAACATAAATATGCTCACAATGGGTGTTTAAGTTTTTTCCTATTTTTCTCTTCTTTTTTTTTTGTATTTTTCTTAAAATTTTTTTAAAAAAAAAACAGAGAGAGAGGATATAGGGATTATAACTTCCATACGCTGCATATCGTTGATTTGTCACTATCAGTGATATGTATTAACCTACTGTTTTTATAACCCCTGCACCCACCTACCTCTCATGAATTGCAACAGTATCTAATTTGACAATAATTTGACTTCAAAACTTGTTAATTAAATCATACAAAATAATATCAGCAATTGGTTACGACCTCGGGCCTATATAAAATTTAATAAATCTCTCTAATTTAATACACAATACATTCAGAATAAAAAATGTGTTACCCCAACCATTTTACAAAGTAATATTTCATATATTTAGAATACAAAATTACTGCAAAAGTGACTAAGGACCTCATAAACTGATAAGGTGTAAAAGTCTCGAGAAGATTTGAGATGAAAAAAGAGGAGCAGGGATGTGGGTAGCTGGAGATTATTTATTATTTTATAAATATAATATAATATATAAAGAAGATAAATGGGCTAAAAACTTTGTTCTCTGCTGAAGAATAGAGATACGTAAACTGCTTACTGTCTAAGTTGCACGATGACAAGAAGAAGAACCTTTGGGCTGGATGGTCCGCCTACTTCTGCAAGAGTCTGCCAGCCGAAAGGAGTGATTTGTTTCCACAAAGAGGAGCCAAAAAGACTTTCTACTGATAGGTGAGAGTTTTTGAGATTTTTAGAAAAGAATATTACTAAACCCTCTAATTTAATAACCTCTATAATATAATATATGCACTATCGTCCTAACCATATTTCATTATAGAGATTTTATATATATATATATATATATCAAGTAAGCATTTGTGCTGAAGATTTAATTTGAGTACTCCTACGTAGGCCCTACCTGGCCCACTTGGATGAGTACATTTGAAAATTCTTGGATTATATATGGCGTCTTCAAAAAATAATTATAATTGGATAATTAAAGCAATACTTTTAATGGCCCATAAATCAAACTTTATGTGATGATGGAAATTATTTATGTTAGATCAATAAGCTATAAAATTAAAAGTGATGTATGTACAATTCACGATAGATACGTAGGTGTGACGGGGATAGAGTCTGTTGAGTACACTGTGGTACACTAGTGCAACAGAGGTAACATGGCAATTTTATTCAATAAAAAAGTGTAGGTCCTTCAAAATCATAATCCAACATGACAACCCACTTTCCTAATTTTCAGCTATTTCTGAAAAAAAAAATCCTATTTCCTAAATGCCGACCTTAGCCATTTCTATCACTAGTGAGAAGCATTTGCTTCATGTAAATGATTTAATTAAAAATGGGTAGCAGATGAATCTCTCCACTTTAAATTGGCACAAAATTTGTTATTCCATTTTGTCATAATGGAAATGGTGGTAATGTCGTTTTATGAAAATATGATAGATTAAATAATGCACTGATTGGAGAGTTAATGACTAAAAAATCGTCAATTAATAGGTCTCGATCCATAATTCTGGAGGCCATAAAATCTTTGCAACATGGAGTGACAAAATTGAGACTTTGTCTTTGACTTTGTAAGTGGCATAAGGTTCTCTCTCTTCAATAAAGCAACAAGATTGGACACCCATAGCTGATGGGTTTTTAGTGTTTTCTCAATTATGTTTACCTATTTTGATTATATGTATTACTTTGATTGGTGGAAGAAATTTCAAAATGTCCAACACTTAGGATTGGAGAATAAGGTGTAACTATGATCAATGACATGTCATATGCCAACTAGATGACCAATATGAGGCTTAGACAACGAAGGCATGCTTGTGTCTTATTTTTTTTCTTCTCATGCCTGGTACCAGGGGTAAAAAAAACGTCTCGGCCGATATTTCGGCCGATATGCAAATATCGGCCGATAAATTTCTTTCCCCTCCGATATTTATATTTCTCTCTCCTTCGATATTAAAAAAATCGCAAAAAACCGTGGAAAAACTGCATTGGTTTTTGTTTTTGTTTTTTAAATAAAATTTAAAATAAAATTTAAATACCGATATTTATGCATATGGTGACTGATATTCGGGAGCGAATATCGGCCATATCGGCCGATAATATTTTTGTACGGCCGATACATATCGTATGGGCCGATATCGTTCGGTCTTCAAAAATCGATACATATCGGCCGATACGATATGTATCGGCCGATATTTCAATCCCTGCCTTGTACAAGTATTGATGGGTGTTTTTTTCTACCTTTGAAGTAAGTTATTTTCTTAGAGCTCTTCATGAATTTCTAATTAAATTCCAAGTCTTCTTATTTCATTGGGTGTGTGAGATTCCCATTGTATGAATTTACCATTTAAATTGTCCTCAATGAGAGTGTTCTTTTGTCTGTGAGAGCCTACTCGATTCCTCTTTTGGATTTGGGTGTTTGTTGATTTCTTTAGCACATTTTCCTTAGCAAATTCCTTGGGTCCAATGGCTTTATTATTGTAATAGATTTTCACTTGCACGACGTCGTGCATGCACGGCATTGTGTAGGTGGTGGCTCAATTGGGTGGGGTCCAAGAGGTGAGATGGGGTTGATTAGAAAGATATTTTCTAGATGATGTTACTCATTAAAAAAAAAAAATAGATCCATTGGATTTCAAAATCCTTGTTTTTCAAAGATCTCAAAATAAACGGTAGAAATGGGAGGAGTTTTGCATGAATTTCAATTCAATTGGGGATTTATTCACAATCAAAATCAAAAGAAAAAAATGGAAACGAAAATAAAAAATAGAAAAAAAAAGGAAAACGGAAATGAAAATCAGAAAAAAAAAAAAAAAACAACAGGGAACCTGGATCTGGGTGGTTTCCTTCTTTACCTGTTTGTTTCTCTTTTTTTTTTTTTACTCTTCATACGTCCTACATCATAACCCCAAACAAAACATTGGATAGGTCCAATCTTGTGACTTAAAATGAGAACATAAGGTTCCAACATGAGAGAACCATGGTATTAGGTGATTTTCATGCCAGGCCTTGTAATGTTAAACTCTACTCAGTCGCAACATAGTTATTGAGAATCAAGAGCAACAAAAAATGTCATAATCTCTGCCAAAGAACTAAAAAGATAATTCTTCTTAAAAGAAAGGGATGACAACTTAATTGTTAGATTTTTTTTTTGAAAGGTTGCTTTATTGTTAGAAATAGATAACTGATACAGGCAAAATTGAGAAATGGCCTATTAGAAGAAAACAGACCAATAATACAGCTTACAGAATTTCTTTTTTGTACAGAAGAAACATGTAAAATGTTAATAAAAATGTAGAAGGTAAGGACTCACTTGCAACTTCTTTAATCAGTGAAAGAATATCCAATTTACAAAGTATAATTGCTCTTCTGAAATCCCTCAGGATCAAAGATCTACACATGCCTCCCCAGTAATTGGAGCAATTGATCAATTGTTCTAGTGCTGAACTGACTGGCTTTCATTGTTGATTGCATGAGCAGGAGGATACAAAGAGACAAAAACACCTCCATTTTAGCTTCATCTTAAAGAAGGGAATATTTTGTTTTAGCCAAGTAGGATGACATCACTGAGGAAGCATGGCAGCAAAATGATAGCCACTCATGATCATTTCACAGCCTGTTACTTTCACTATCAAGTTCTTTCACCAACAAATCATATGTTTGAGGACTGGGTTGACAACCTTTTTCCTCCATGATATTTAGCAATTCAGAGAACCCATCTCCATGACCTTTCTTAAGTAAGCCATCAACGAAAATCGCCCATGCTACTTCATCATAGTTATAACCACATCTAAGCAAACTACAGAAAACTGTTTTTGCCTTTTCAACATTCCTTTCATCAAAAAGCCCACAAATGAGTTGCTTGTATGATTCCAGATGTAGCAGATGACTGCATTCAACCATCGTATCTACCATCAACAATGCTTCCTTGTACATTCCCAACTTACAGCAACAATTGACGAGAGAGATATGGACATCCTCATTTGGAGATATCCCTCTTTCACGCATGTGGCAAACCAAAAATTGTGCTTCTTCCAACCTCCCCTCTTTGCAAAATCCTGCTATGAGGGCATCATATGTGTTGATGTTAGGAGTACACCCATGTTCGATCATCCTTTCCAAGAGCTTAATTGTAGTATCTATCTTCAATACCTTCCACACATCAACAGCATCAGCACAACTAGCATCAGCAAGAGAAACAGCATCCATATCACAGCCAGTTTTAATCGATGCATTCTCATGAAATAGATGCTTAATTAAAATATAGTATGTCTTGTGATTAGGTTTACACTGAGCATCGATCATACGTTTGAAAGCAGCAAAAGCATGATCTATCAATCCTAGATTTCCACACCCATCTATAAAGGTGTTATAAGCCTCCACATCAAGTTGAACACCTTCTATGTCCATTTTAGCCATCAAATGCTCTGCTTTTTCTAATTTTCTTTCACTCAAATATGCACGAATAAGTGCAGTGTAAATACAAACATCAGGCTGACAACCTGAACTAACCATCTTCTCAAAAATTTGATCAGCATGTTCAGAGCCCCCTGCTTTCAACATCTCATCTATGAGAATCGTGTAGGTGACAACTGTAGGTTCTACTCCATTCTCAACCATCTTCTCTAGTAATATTGTTGCTTCTTTGATTTTGTTTTCTTTGCATAAACCATCCATCAATGCGTTGTAAGTACAGGAGTTTGGTGAGCAGCCCTCACAAGCCATTTTCTCCAGTAACAAATAAGCCCTATCTACATTTCCCACTTTGCAGTTACCATCAATCAATGCAGTATAAATGACTTCATTTGCCTTCACTTTTTTCTCCACAAGAGAATAAAAAAGAACATGAGCATCTTCAATCCTCCCTTTTTTGCAAAGAGCATCAATCAACATAGAGTAAGTCCACTGGTCAGCAACCAGACCACTTCCAGCCATCAAATTAAGCAACCTAAAAGCATTATCTACATGACCCACTTTGCACTGTCCAAGAATTAGAGTGTTATATGTAATTATACTCGGAGATAAACTAGATTCAAGCATTTTGCTGAACAGCATCATTGCCTGATGCACCTTTTTCTCCTTACAATACCCACATATTAACTCGTTGTAAGTGCGGGCATTGGGCTGACATCCACTCCCCTCCATTGCTTCTAAAACAGCAAATGCTGACTCAATTTTTCTATCTTTACAATACCCATCAATCAAAGCATTGTAAGTGACCACATTTGCAACCAGTCCCTTCCCTGACATCTCATTCAGCATTTTATGTGCATCTTCTAGCTTGTTATCCTTACATAAACTGTCAATGAGTACAGTATATGTATGAACATTTGGCTCACAACCCTTCTCTGCCATCTCCCCAAACAAACCAAATGCCTCACATCTCCTCCCAAGGCCACAAAGCCCTGCAATGAGAACTGTATATGTACGAACTGTTGGCTGACATCCATCCTCTGCCATCTTAGAAAACAATGCAAGTGCTTCATCTATTCGTCCATGCTCACAAAACCCATGAATCAACACAGTATATGTGACCACGTTAGGGCGGCAACCCTTTTGTGGCATTGTTAGAAATACATGGTATGCACGATCTATATCATTACTTCTACAATGTCCTAAGATGAAAGATGTATACGTATGTGTGTCTGGATCCAAACCATCTCGTGACATGTAACTCATGTATACTCCTGCCTCAGCAATATTCCCTTCTTTGCAGTATCCATTAATCATGCTATTGTACGTATATATATTGGGCGCAATCCCATCATTCAAAATGTCCAAAAAAACACCTTTCATCAAATCAATAAGCACAAATTTTGACAATGACATTAACAATGTATTGTAGGATCTGAGACTGAGTTTGAATTTACCATCTGAATTTGTGTTCCGAAGAAAACCCAGAACAAATATCACATCGTCAACAGAACTGCTTGACTTGATCATCGAGATTCTAATCTTCTCTGCAACCCTGAGGAATTGGGCAGGAATGAGGAGATTCAAAAGTGAGGCATGGGAACGGACATCATGGCGGTAGCCAGGTCGGCGGCTGATCCAATTAAAGAAATCAAGGGCAGTTTTTGGGTCAAGAGGGGGATTTAGGAGCTCTGAAATGTGTGACGGGATTATATAGGGAGCAATATCCTTCAGAGACGGGTCGCGCTGCCAGCCGGGGCGAACCAGGATTGAGAGTAGTCGGGGAAGTAAATCTGACGGCTGGGATTCGACGGAATCTAGAGTGATGGCCTTAGGAAAAGAGGCAATGGTGAAGGAGGTTTTTGGGAAGGGAGAGAAGGAAGTAAGAGAGAGGATGAAGGGGGGTTGACCTGGCTTGATCGACGCAGTCGATCTTATCATCTTGCGGGATCGGAGGGTGTGAATGTGAAAGAAGATGGGGCAGGAGGGGTCGTGCAAACGCGCAGAAGAGATTAAGGAGGGGAGTGCAAATGATGGCAGGGATTTTTCAGACTGCAACGAGAACATATTTGGAGGCATGGAATCTCATTTTCCACAGATTTCTCTCCCATTTCCAGGAATTCCCCTTCGAAGTTCGAACAATGCCCTTTTTCGCTGCAGTTGGGCATACAGGAGGAACTGAGGACTGAGGAACCGTGACACAGGTGAGTCGTTACTCTTAGCAACTCGTTGCTGAATCTTCAATGGGGAGCAATCTACCGAACTCAGAGAAAAAAAAAACAGGGGCGGGCTAGGAAGGCACCCTCTCTTTTATTTATCTGAAAGAAACTCTTAATTGGAATTTGGCCGCACGTCTTAATACGGATTTTTTTTGGTTAAGAAATATAAGATAAAGTGCATTTTACCTTTGTCCTTCCTTGCGTAAATGTTAAATATAATTTTAGCATGTATAACTCGTCCATAGCTGTGCACGTATAATTATGAACAGTATACCTATAATTTTGAACGGTGCACCTATAATTTTGAAAATACTATAACTTTGACATGTATAACTCATTTATAGTAGTGCACCTATAATTATGCACAGTATACCTATAATTCTAAGCGGTACATCTATAATTTCAAAATTAATTATAATTTTGGCTTGCAGAACTTATCCATAGCGGTGTACTTATAATTATAAGCGGTGTACTTATGAGCAGTGTACCTATAATTATGAGTGGTGTACCTATAATTTCATTTTTTTTAAAGGTTAGGAAGGGTGAAGGGTAAAATGGAATTTTTATATAATTTTTTTAAAACCCGTGTCTCCTAAAAAATACCCATGTTAGAATGAGTGGCCTTGGAATTTATTTATTTTTAACAAAAAGGTAAGTATCATTTAAAATAAGAAAAAAGTGCGGAAAGGTCCCCAAACAATTATAATGAAGAGCCCGCACCAAAGTAAGCTCAAAAAATAAAAAGTATAAGCCCACAACACAGGCCGGATAGTTAAAAAAAAGAAACAAAAATGCCGTCACTTCAAGTCATTATAAAGTATATCTCTAGACCAGTTGGTGAGCAGCACCCGATTATGGGGCGAGGCTTTAGAGATAGTGCAATGGATCAAGGACAAAAGGTGCCTGATAGCCGAGATGTGGGTAGGAATGGCTCCACAATTGGATTTTGGATTGGAAAGATGGAGCAGAGTATCGTAATTAGAGCACTCCAGACAAGGAACAAACAGCCCCTTATCCAGGCAGAAGAGAAGAAGTTTTTGACAGAAAATGAGGTTGTTGAAGCTTGAGTTGTTGAGGATGGGGGAGATGTGGTGACCAAGAGTAGCATTGGAGGGACCGAAGTAGGCAGCAGCATCAAACAAGGAGTTGTTGAGGGGCAGTTTCCCAAACAAGAGAGTAGCAGAATTAGAATGGGAGGTTGCTGTAGAGGAGGTGGTTGCAGAGGGCTGTATAGGATGAAAAGAGGAGGCAGGTTCCAGCAGGCAACAAAAAAGTTGCTCACATCCTGAAGATCAGCATTTGAAGCAATGAAGAAAACCTTGTTCCTGATGTCAGAGAGGATGCAATTTCTCAACACAATAGGCAAACTGAGGAGCTAGTGAAGGAGCACTTATTTCTCTCCATCCAAGAGTGCCAGATGAGGGTCGGAAGAAGGAGATTGACAGCCAACAACTCAATCTTGCTAGATTTAGACTGAGTAAAGGAGGCAAGGTCATCAATAAGAATACTGTTGGATCTATGATAAGTGAACTTCGAGAAAAAGAGATCCCAAATGGAATGGACGAGGTTGCAGTGGAGAAGATGTCGGGCATTTTGAGGGCTACAATTGCAAAGGGTGCAGCAAGAGTTAACATTGACTCCAATCCTTTGAAGTAGGTCCTCAGTTTTCAAACTGGAGTTAAAGAGGAACCGCAAGTAACTCGAGTGTTAAAGGATACATCCAGGGAACCACACCAGCTGGATCCAAGAAGGTTTAGGTAGGCTGGAGAAGTGGTGAGATAGAATAGACGCAATGGAAAGGATGCCCCGATTGTCGCCAGTCCAAAGGAGCTCATCTTTGGTACCATACATAGGCAAGATCACATCTCTGATCATATTCCAGATCTTATCGAGGATGGGAGAGGCAAGGGGGAGGTTCCAAACACCATCGCAAATAAAATGGCTGACCAAAATATTTCTGCCAAGACCCAAATCATAGATGGGATGGTGCCCAAAGTGCTCCATAAGAATAAGGCTAGGCCGAAGCCAAGGATTTCTCCAAAACTTGTAGTTGCACCGTTACCAATAGCATGATGAGGGAGCCATTTGACCTTATCGAGAGCAGAGAGAAGGGATCGCCAAGACCAAAAAGGATTACTACCAAGACCAACCTCCCAGATGTTCCTACCTCTCAAATACTTGCATGAATCCATTTGATCCATAGGTCATCTTTAGCAATAGCAATGTTCCAGACTTGCTTCATCAAGAAAGCTTGATTGATAAGATTAATTGGCCTAAGGCCCAGGCCACCTTTGTTTTTTGGGCAGCAGATCTTCTCCCAGTAGACAGTATGAATCTTAAGCAGATGAGTACTTCCCAGAGGAAATCCCTCATTAATCTCTCAATCTTCTCCATGCAAGACGAAAGAAGCAAGAAAGCGTTGGACCAGTAGATATGGAAGTTATTGATGGTTGATCTAAGTAATTTAGTCCGACCAACGAAAGAGAGAGAGCTACCATTCCAACCAGACAACTTGGCTTTGATTTTGGGCAGCAAGGGGGACACAGTTGGTAGCATGGAATCTAGAAGAAAATAGAGGAAGGCCAAGATACTGGATGGGGAGCTTAACATCGCTCATGCCAAGGATAGCCATGATATTGTGTTTGTTGACACTGGAGCCTGAGAAAATCACTTGACTTTTGGAGGCATTGACGGCTAAACTAGAGAACAAGCAAAAGTCATCAAGAAGATTTTTTAGAGAGAGCAGATTTAGCATCAACCAAACAGAAAATCATGAGATCGTCTGCAAAAAGGAGGTGTGAAATAAACACGCCGCGCTTGGAGAAGGGGCAACATATGTCACCATTGTTGACAACACGATTGAGGGCACAAGAAAGAGATTCCATCACCAGACCAAAGAGAGCAGGGGATAAGGGGTCTCCCTGTCTAAGACCTCCAGAACTGTTGAACCTATGGGGGGATTCGTTAATCAGGACAGAGAAGGATGGCGACTTGATGCAACATTTGATCCACTTGAGCCAGTTGTCATGGAAGTTCATTTGAAGCAGAACATGATAGAGGTAATTCCAGTCAACACTGTCAAATGCTTTCTTGAGATCAATTTTCAGACACATCTTGGGGGGGCCCTTATCCAAGTGAATCCCATGGACAAGGTTGTGACAAAGCATGATGTTGGAAGTGATTTATCTACCAGGTATGAACGAGCTTTGGTTACTACTCACAAGCTTAGGCAAGTGCGGGCTTAATCTTTTAAATCTGGGAGATCATCTTATAAATTTCATTAGAGAGGGCTATTGGATGATAATGACTCGAGCAGATTGCGCCATCGTGCTTAGGGATAAGGGCAATGAATGAAGCTTTAACTTGCTTAAGGAGATGAGAATTAATCAAGAATAGCGCTGGTGATATCGTCTCCCAAGATTTCCTAAAAGAATTGAAAGAACTTGTAAAACCCTGACCTAAAATTAGACCTAATTGTGTGATTTTGTGCAAATAATTATGTTTTGTTATTCGTTAATCATGAAGATTACAAATTAAGATTTTTTGAAAAGTCCTAGTTTGGCCCAATTCGAGCTCGATAGTTCTTGGATCCGACTCGTTGAAGTTGGATGGGCAAAACTGTAAATATCTAAACCTTATTTGTTTTCAAGAATTATGTTTTGGATAAACATCAATGATAATGTTTTAGATAAACATCAAAATAATATTTTGGATAAATATCATCTAAAACTTTAGATAATGCTTATCCAAAACTTTGGATAATGTTTATTCTTTCATTCTTTTCTTTATAAAAATGGATAAGCCCCTTCCTTCGTGTAAACAATTTTTCTCTTTCTTCTTCTTTCTTTCGTTCAAAACTTCCTGTTACTGGTTTTTAGTGGAAATTTTTCAAGAGTTGAAACTCAACCCGATTCTCAAAGTGAATGTATGCATTGAATTTTGATAAGTACAAAATTATTACATATTTTACTCCTAAAATTATATTTGTTAATATCTCATATTATTTAAATTTATCTAATTAGTGTGTTTTTATGTTGATTTGTTGTTATGCATTGATATGGGCATTAAGTCCTCAAAATGAAGATGATCCGACCGTGTTTTCAAATGTCAATCCGATGGTCGCCCACCTCCACCAATTTAGGCCGTTTGCATTGAATCATTAACTTCCAAGGCTTCTATTGTTTCATCGAAGATTGAGTAGCCTTTACAAAAGGGTCTTGGGACTGATCTGTTAGCAATTGGATTGCCAAATGTTGGAAAGTCTATTCTTATCAACACATCTACAAAATTTTTAATCCCTATGGAAAACTTTCATTTCTGCACCATAAAACCCAAGGACGGCAGCAAAACAGTGAGGAACAATGAGAGCAGTCGGCCGCGGTGCAGCTTAGAGAAGAATGAAAAGGAGAGAGAAGGGAAATAAAATTAGAAAAGAGAAAAGAATAGAAGCTAGAGAAAAGAGACAAAATTCAGCAGCAGCCAGTTTGTACAAAGATGTCAAAAGGCAGCTATTAAGCATTGAAATACAGGAAAATACAGAGCAGCCAAGTATTGAAGAAAGGGGCTGATATGTTGATGTCGTGTTTGCCATGAAAACAATTGAGAAAGACCAGTTGCAGACGCGTGTTTAAACTGCAAGGATAAGTTGTGGTGAATCCAAAAACGCTAACAACTTCTTAGTAGACAATTGCAAGACTATATACTTTGCAGAGCATGAGATTTCTGCAGCTGCTGTAACATGGAGCTTGATGCTGCTGGTTTTGAATCCTAATTGGAATGGGGTTGGCATAAGATCATGTAAATAATTAAGAAAGTGGAATATCCAATCAGATGAAGGTTCTGGCTGGTTTGTAGGAGACAACGGGAACAGTGAAGGAGCAGCCACCTGTGTGTATGAAGATAGTAGGAGGTGCTGCTGTGTGGAGTAGTTGGCTGCAAAAGAAAGGCCGAATGAAGAAGTCAGAAAAAATCGGTGTGTAAAAATTAGAAGCGATGCTGGCCGATTCAACAAAGAAAAGAAAGAGACTAAAATGAAGAGTTCCTGGCCAATTCAGTAAAATAAAAAAAGAAATGAACTGCAAATAGAAGATATCAGAGAGAGGAAGGTCGGCGAAAATAGAATAAGAAGAGATGGGACCAGGGCCAGCCCTTAGATTTCAGGGGCCTTAGGCGAGCTCTTAAGATGGGGCCTTCTGCCCTTATATATACTCACAAAAAAAAAATCATACATTTTTTTTTACAATGTGAAATATTCAAATAAAATATCATAATAAAATTTATAACAAAGTATTATTTAAAATTTATTCTTCTCGGATTTTGAGATGCAAAATTACTAATTAAAATATTATATTCAAGTTTTTTTAATATATTTTTTTCAACAGATAAAATAGCTAATCCATTCAATCTTTCTTATAACATTGCAGATCGAAGATAAAATTTTATCAGTTTTAACTTTGAAAAACTTTTTTCTGCAGAGGCAACTATAATTGGTATAGTCAACATTATTCTATAAGCAATCCAAGCATTTGGAAAACAACAATGCATTCTTTTTATATAATTTATCACTTCAATTGTTTCTTTTGGCATTTCATTTTTCAAACTTTTCAATTCTGAAAATAATTCACTTCCATCAATATCTGAAATCGTGTCATGTCTTAGAAAATCTTCAAACTTATTAGAAGAACTCTTTAAACTATCATCATCTAAAGAATTTAACTTTTTCAAATCAAACAAAAATCCAAAAGTATCTTCATATCTTTGAAATTGTTCAAATCTAGTATTAAGTGACATAAGAGCTTGATCAATTATATGTAAGAAGTAATTAACTCTAAAAGATTCTTCAGGTGATTGTGTTATCTCATCAATAGCATTTTCATCAAAATATTTTTTCCTAAAAATAATATGTTTTTCATGAAATATAGGTTTAATTTCCATTTCTCTAGCAATCTCTTTAGCATCAATCATGGCATATTCAAATCCACTTTCTCTTTGAGTTTCAAAAAAAGAAATGAGTCTTTTTAAAGAATTTAAAGCAATGTCAATATTCATGTCTTTTGCTTGTCTTATTAACTGCAAACAATATATTATACCAAATAACTATGCTAAATAAGAATTCAAAATTTTCAATTTTTAATATTGCTAAGTCTTCAGCACCACTCTTTGTCTTAGGATCTTCATAAGTGTTCGCTAAGTCAATTAAAGCATCTCTAATTTGTGGAGCTTGAAATATAATTGCTTTTACACTTTCAATGTGACTTTTCCAACATGTTTGTGATAATGGCTTAAGTGTGATACCTTTAACATAATTTTTAAAAACTGCCCACTGCTTTATAGAAGATGAAAATACATTATATATACGTTGTATAACTCTAAAAAATGTTTTACCTTGAGAACAAGAATTTACCATATCACAAAGTGCCAAGTTAAGACTATGACAACCATAAGGCGTATAAAATGCTCTAAGATTTATTTGTATTACCCTATTTTGTACACCTTTATTTTTCCCTTTCATATTAGAACCATTATCATATCCTTGTCCCCTCATATCATCAATATTAAGTTCAAGAGCTTTTAGAACATCTATAAGTTCATTAAAAAGTCCTTGTCCCGATGTATCGTCCAACTTTAAAAATCCTAAGAAAAACTCTTGTACTTTTATTGGATTTGTTGAAATATCTACACAACGTACCATAATAGACATTTGTTCTTCATGACTTATATCTGTAGTACAATCAAGTATAATCGAAAAGTATTATGATTCTTTGATCTTTTTAATTATTGTATTCTGTATCTCACCCGCTAATAAAAATATTAATTCATTTTGAATTTTATGACCAAGATAGTGGTAGTGAATTTCTTTATCTTGAATACATTGAGCATGTTCTTATATTATAGGGTCAAATTCGACAATCATTTCAATAAAAGTTAAAAAATTTCCATTACTTTCTTCATAAATCTTTTCATTATCTCCATGAAATGCCAAATTGTTTTTAGCAAGAGCTTTCACAACACCAATTATTCTAAATAGTACTTGTCTCCAATGTTCCCTATCTTTATTAATGTATTATTGTACAGTTTTATCAATTGTTTTATTTTTTTGTAATCTTATTTCCAATTCTATCCACCTTCTCAGGTTAGTAATATGGTCATTATTAGTTTCATGAAGCTTAAGTCTATAACCAACATTTTTCCAGTTGTTAATTCCTTCATTTGACAATTGAGTTTTGTTTCCATCTTGATTAAACAACTTACAGGAAAAACAAAATATTTTATCCAAAGCAATTTAGAAATTTTAAGCTTATGGGACCTCTATTATAGAAAAATGTCTATTATTTAAATCTTTAGGAAAGTCAATATTAGTATCTCTTATGGGACCTCTTTTTACTAACGTTTGTCTCAAATTTTGGTCAATATTTTTCCAATTACCGGGATCATAAATGTTTAAAGGAGCATGTTCATTGAAATTTTAATTTTCTTCATTCTCATTCTTATTTTCATTATCACTCTTATCCATATGTTCTTCATTCACCAAATTAATATCATCATGTTCATTCATAGTTTCTTCATTATTATTATGTTCATCATTAGCCAAATCTTCAATTGATCTTTTTATTTGTTTACTTTTGTTAAAATATTTATTAAGAGATCATGCTTGAGATTGAATAAATTCTTCAACTTGTTTTTTCTTTTTTCTTTTTTCATATTCAGAAAGATATTTTCTAGTAGACATAATGATAGTGATAATCAATATAAAATTAACAGCTAAATAATCAAAATTAAAGAACAATAAAACTTGATTTGCTTTGCGAATAAACCAGAACAAGTTGGAAATGATCCCACGCCCGTCGCCCTGTCCGCATAAGATTAATCCTAGCCACTGAATATTTCACTGCAAAATATGAACATAGCAAAGATTACAAGTAAATATTTAACAAAGTAAATAAAGATTCATTAAGTAAATTGACACTACTTTTTTTTTTGGAGTTGGATTAAGGGTCTAGAGATTCATTAAGGAAGAAAAAAAAAACTCAGATTTCAGTCAGCTACTCTTGTTTGCCTTCAGTACGAGTTTCCCATTAGAATAGAATTTCTCAATTTCACATCATCTTCCATTTATAGAATTATAGTCTATGAAACATTAGAGTTTAGAATATTCAATACATTACATACAACCCACAAATAACAGATTATTTGAAAAAGAAGGGGCCCAAGTAGAGTTGAACACTAAAGTGGAATTAAAAAAAAAAAAAATCAAGCCAATCCAGACACTTGGTAAATTTGTCTTACAATGTGTCCATGTTCTATTTCTTACAAGCAATCACATCACCAACATACACAACATTCATATGGCTTTTTTTTTTTGAAAGGTAGCATACATATGGCAATTGAAAACTGGTATCTTCATTTTACGGAGTTTTAAAGTAATTTAGAACAGACCTTAAATGAAATTCCTTCTACATATCACAATAGAAAACAGGATTTTCACTATCTGTAGAAACTCCTTAGAAGCTCTTTAAGGTAAAAATAAAAACAAAACATAAAAATAAAACTAGTTGTGTTAGATGCTATTACAATGAATTTTATTAAGATGAACCTAAGTAAAAGCCTAAATCTCTGAAACATTTGATTCATTCTCCAAACCTTTTTATAATCCTTTCAAACTCTCTTAGAATGAACTAAAAGCGGGGGGAATCAAAATCATTGGTTCAAAAGTCTCTGTTTTCTGAAAAATCTATATTAAACCATTCTCCCATTTGATACTTCCCCTCTTCTTCTTTTTGGAAAGAGTCACAGTCCCCGCCCACTAAATTGTTTAAATGACTTCTATAAATCATGTGTGTAGTTTAACAAAGGAACAATCAAAACAAACTAGTCAATAGCACAGATTTAACACTCAGTTTTTAGAAAAAAAAAAGTGCAAGTGTATTTCGAGGAAAACATGAAATCCTTACTTTTCACTCTCTTTTATGTATATATAACTAGATGCTTCCACGGAAGAAATCACTCTCCAATCTTTAACTTTCATGCCTTCCGCAGCACTGTCATTGTAACTGCATATGCTACAGCCTACAGTGTTGGATTTGTGGATTTTCGCCCTTTCTGTCCTCCCGGCTGACTTCAGGTATATGTTTTCTCCCTCTCCTTCAGTTCTTCTCCTTGACCTTCTTTCCTTCCTCTCTCCTTTCTGGTTTTTTTCTTCGATTTTTCCCTCATTTCCCTAATTTAAATTAATGAAAAAAATAAAAATAAAAAGAGAGGAGAAATTGATTAGTAATTACCAGAGAGAATCCGTTGGGCAGAGGCAGCCAGGCAGGGATCTCCACTCTCCAGAAGAGAGAGTTTTGCAAATCTAAGAGGAACCGAAATATGATAGAGAGAGCAGTGAGATTCTGAGAGAAAGCAGTGAGATTCTGAGAGACAGAGAGAGTTGCGCCAGTGGCAAAAGAAGAGAGAGTCAGTGAGAGCGAGAGTCTTAGAGAATAAAGAATAGAGAATAGAGAGCAGCGGTGAAAAGAAAGGGTTCTCACGGAAGAGAGGAGCAATTTTATAGCCACTCCCATTTCCATGTGTTTACCATTACTTAAAAAAAATGATTTTTTTGGGCCCGGGCCTCTCTGAACGAACATATACTTGGGGGGCGGCCGGGCCTGGATGGGACCCATACGATCTTCTCTTAATTAGAAGGAAGCAACCACCCAAGTTCTTATAAATAGAGGACACAACACACGACACAACACAATGAAGGATAGAGGCGTGAAGAGGGTGAGCACAGAGAGGGATGGTAGCTAAGGCTCGGGAGCTTCGACGATCGCTCAGTTCAATTTTTCTTTTCTTTTTTTAATTTTAATTCTTTCATGATATCTAGCTAATTTCTTGTACTGAGGTTGAGGATGAAACCCCATTAATGAAATAGTTTTCATTTACTTATTTAATTCCAAATGCTATGTGTTTGATTATTTATGATTTAGGCTTCATGAAATTAATAGATATTGAATATTTTTACCATCAATGCCATGTATTTTTTGCTATTAATATTAATATATAATTAATTAATGCTTGGTTTTAATTGAATAAAAGTAGAACCCTTTGATTCATTATTTTCTTTTATTTTAATTTAAATACATTGGATACTTCGATTGATAATTTGATCCATTGTCTTTTAAATTAAAATAGGATACATTGAATTCTTCGAATTTACATTTTTTGAGTGAAGAAAAATTAACTTTTGAACACCAAATTAATGCGCTTGAATGTTTAAATCTTTAAAATTAGGAATTAATAAATAATTAATTAGAATATTATGGATTTAATGTGGGTGGAATCCGATACCTTAGTAATTTTCTCTCACTTGATTCAATCTCTATTTTTAGTTGTTTTAATTAATTTTGCATGTTTAATTCAACCATCTTACATAAAAAGTATTAACTAGGTTAAGGTTAAATTGTTAGGCTTTTTAATTTGTTTTCCTGTTCATTCATAAATTAAGTCCCTATCGGTTCGACCTCACACTTGCATATCTCTATACTCCAAATTGATTCGTGCGCTTGCGAGTAAATATAAATATAAGATTTTCACAAAAAATTCCTTTTGAAATTTTAGTATCTTTAGGATCAAACAGAAGTGAATTTGGTTTAGAAATGAGCTTCAAAATGAGTTTTCAAATTTAATGGAAACTATGATTTTTCTTGTGTTCTAGTGATTTCATCTTTAAAAATCAAAGGTTTTTCTTATCTGTTTATTGTCCAATTTATTTCAAAATTAAAATAGATTGATTTTAGAACATATCTAACTGATTTCAAGTAGGTTGTCTTGTCACAGAAGTCTGCAACTAACTGGTTGAAGAAAACGACTCTCGGAAGTTCCGAGAATCAGTCTCCGGAAGTTCCGAAGGCTCACCTTAAGAAGTTCTGAAGTCCTGTTCGGGGTTTCGAAACGAGCAGAGGCCAACCGTTTGCTTTGCCTCTGTTGGACAAGACACGAACGTTCTGAGGACATCTTCGGACGATCTGAACCTCTCGAAAAATCTAAGCATACCACGACATGTTCCGAGGCAGACCGAGACCAATGTTCTCCTCTTTTTTTTTTATGTTTTTTGTTTGATATAGGCTCGGAAGTTACGAGACTTGAACTCAATACGTCTCTATGGCCAAAACCAGAAGACAATATATGTAGTGGCCTGAACACTTTATCTGTATCCTCTGGGCAAAATCTCAATACTATACCCTGGCCAGGAAGAAATATGAGACTGGGCACTGAGTACTTAATTTGGATATCTTGATTATTATAATTTAAAAATGAGTAGTAACCCTATGAGGACTCACAATCATTTCCCTTGATGTTTTTTCGGAAAATGAGAAAAAAAATACTACGAATGTATTATGTATTGTCTATGAATGTGTATTATGTTTGATTTTGAATATATATTCATGGTATTTGTTAGTGCCTCGGCTTAACCAAGTCCCTATGTTTGTCAATTCCATGACTCGAAAAGAAGCACTTGATGGAAGCTTGAAGACCCAAACTGATCAAGAGTAAAGATCATTGCCCCAGAGGGTTGAAGCTCATCGTTATGACAATCACAAAACATGTATTATGGCCATAGATGACTTTAGGTGGTACCCACACCTTAGAGAGGACTATCCCTAGGCTTAGAGAAACAAATGGTTAAATCATAAAAAACCTAGAGAGGAAGCTTGACAGTGAGAACTCAACTTAAAAATATGTATTTGGTTTCACTATTAGCTCGATCAGTCGTTCTCATCAACCCCTCGGTAAAGACAGGATTGACTCATCGTAGTCAAGAACTGGTCGGCCAGATTGACATAGGTTTTGGATTATAGAACTGTCATTTTGGACAAGCCTCTGATCAAGAGTCTCGTATGCACGGACCCCTCGGTGAAAGGCTGAAATGATCCCTTATGGTCAACGACTCTTCGATCAAGATTTGTGAGTTCTGGACTGTGAATACAAGTGGGCTATCGAAGAAACAGACATATCGGTAGTTCAAGACCGATCGAGAGTACTGAGACCGACCCCTCGGTAAAGGGCCACAAGTTGTTCTGGGTGACATGTTTTTAGACTTGAAACTACTGTCAGCATGGTGTTACCCCACATCGAGCCTCTCGTATGGACCTACCTCTCGGTGATATAACTGTCGACCCATCTGCGACATCGACATGTTGACCAGGAAAAAATATTACCATTGGGAGTGCACTTAATGTACAACAGACGGTTTTGTAACGGTAACATTTCTAGTCACCGACCCCTCAGTTCGACCGACCTGTCGGTACATTACCGATACTACAACTAGTTGCCTTCTCTATCAAACCGATCTTTATACAACCAGTTGGCATCCTTTAGCAAATCGGTTAGACCCTCATCATCATCAGTGAGCTTAAACAAGGGCTAACAAAAGAATCACTCTCTTTTGTGCTTAAACATAGGGAATCTAATACAACCAATCATATGGATTAAGTTTGTAAAAAGAGAGAGAGGAGGAAAGGAAACTCATAAGCAACCAATCTATGGATTGAGTTCGAAAGTGAGAAAAGAAAAAGAAAGAAAGGATCATAAACTAGGAAAGATGTAGTCTAACAAGTTTCCTTGACACCCTGGATTGTGAATGCTAAACGATGGATAGAAGGAGAAGCGTCGACACACATTGGGTGGGATCTTGAAGAAGCACACATTAAGAGAAAGAGCTTCAAAGGCAAGTGTTTCTTGGTTTTTTTTTTTTTTTTTGAAACCTTTGTTCCGAAAGTGGATTAAGGAAGTTTGGTTCTGGAAGCACTAGAAAAACTCTAGAGCGTCGTCTTTGGCACAATGGTGGATGGAATTCCCAGCCAAATGAATAGGTGGAATTCCTATTCGACAGTGATGGGTTAAATTCCCAGCTGATTGAGTGAGGTGAAATTCTTACTCTAATTGTGAGGGTGAAAGTCCCCACTTAGTGTATTTGGGGATAACTCAAGGTTGAGTGAGTGCTAACAGTGGATGTAAGTTGGCTAACCGAACCACTTTAAATTGGTCTTAGGGTGTTTGATCTTTATGAGTTTGTATTTAGAATTTAAGTACTCTCCTTAACACACATCATTTTACATGTTGATTATCTTATATTACTCATTGTGCACAAGCATCGATAATCAAACAATATGTAAAGGGTCATAATCTTAGTGTGAATGTTTAAAAAATTAAATAAACAATTCATCACACTAAATAAATCTCTTGATTAATGATCTGCTGCACTTAAAATAATTAAGAAATTTGTAAACACCATGAAAAATGGGATTGACCTATTCAGCGCCCCCCCTCTCTCTCTCTCATCTCGGTCAATCATGTTGTTCTAGCACTCGTGTAAAGGGACTTTCAGTATTCCTATTTGTATGTAATAGATACCTGCGATACCTTACGTTATTCGGTGAGGAGACATAATAATAGAAAATCGATAAATCAGGTTTTGTAAACCTAGATCTAGTGTAATGAGTGGTTTCATGGAATTTACATGATATGAAAAATACCGAATATGCCATAATACGTGACTTGACACTCCTTCCATGTGAGAGATGAAATAAGTTCTAACTATTTGAAAGGAAGCATAATACGGTGTCAAGGAGTCGAGGTCAACTAGTCTATAAATGAATAATGAACCCACTTATATGCATAAAGTTGATATATTTCTTTGAGATGATACTAATGATGTTTATCATTTATAGTATTGTGATATTGATGATGAAATGCTTCGATATGAGAACCTGAGCATCATATTATGGTAAAAGATGAATTTATGAAGTTGATACTGCCTTCACATACACTTAGCTACTCGGTTATGGTAAACCAGTGAGGTCATATATTATTGGCAATAGGTCGGACCATATAAGTTATAATATATTATTGGCAATAGGTCGAGCATTGGCCGGACCATTGGGGTCGTTTATACTCTTACAAGATGCTACATTTTGACCGTGTCAATGCATTTATAACTAGTGTAGTGCTTTGGTGTGACAGTGGTATGGCAGTGGTGTGGCAATGACGGTGACTTAATAAATTGGTATAGTAGATCAATTATAATTCAAGTATGATAAATGGTATAGGAGACCATTTGTGGTAAATTAGTAAAATGGTATATGAGACCATTTGTGGTAAATTGGTAAAATGGTATATGAGATCATTTGTGGTAAGTTGGTAAAATGGTATATCAGACCATTTGTGGTAAGTTGGTAAAATTGTATATGAAACCATTTGTGGTAAGTTGGTAAGAATGGTAAAGTAGACCATTCATGAGTAAGATAACTGTGATTTTAAATAGTAAGAGTAGACCATTATTGGTATTATGACTAGACTGCATTGTTCAACTTGTACATGTTGATGAATGTGTTATTTTAAGATCTCTTCACAGGGCTTTGATCTCACATCCTTTACATTGTAGGGTTAGCACCTGAGGAGGAGGAACCTCCACCGCTGACTTAGGATGAGGGAGCCTTTGCAGTCAATTGCATTTCCCGGTGATAGGAAATATGCTTATTATATCCTTTTTCCTGCAAATGATGTCTTGTTAATTTTAATACCGCCTGTGGTACTGTAAATTTAAGCATGTGTAAACCACTATGCTTTCGTTCGTAACTCTGATAAGATGAATGAAAATGTTTGTTTGTGTAATATGTGTTTGTATATGGTGACATATGATACATTTTTGAGTCCATGTGTGAAGAGCACGTGTGACATTTTCTATGATGAGCTTTTTAGGTGAACTTGAAGACCCAGCCCAGTTATGATGTTAGATGCTTGGAGAATAGAATATAAAAAAAAATAATTTAGTAGCGTTCCGGACCCACCATCGGGTCAGGGCATTATAACTTGGTATCAGAGGTTTCGTTCAAGCTCTCGGACTGTGAAGGGTAGTACATGCTTAGAAACCCACACTCAGATTGGAAACATCTAGATTTTGGTAGGATCCTATGATGTTGTTCTGACAGTTCCACTCTCGGACTGTGCGTATGGGAGGAAGTAGATTGATTGATTAACTTGGAATTCATTCCCTTGATTTTGGAAGTGGGAAGGTAGAACATTGGTCATGGTTGAACCTATTTGTTTGGCTGAGATGTGTGATTTTAGTATCAAGGTGATACTTAGGATTGAGTGTTTAGAAGTAGTAATTTCTTATAATTAAGGAGAGAAGATGAGTTGAATTGACAACAAAATCCTCTCATCTTGGGCAAGTGGTGTAATTTCAATATCAAGTAGATATGTGAAACCAAGTTTTTGAAAATGATGACCTCTTATGGAATATGAGTCAAGGGCTTGAGATTGATAAAGCGTAAAAAGGGTTAGTGAAACAAGATGTATTTCCTAGAGTAAAAGACTTCCAATATTACTGGGTTAGTAATATGAACCTTGCTTGTAATATACTTGTGATGTTTGAATATTTGACTGCTTCTATAGACAGGTCAAGATACCTAAGTAACAAGTCACATGTTCAGGATGAAAATGAGTAGGAAGGTATGAATTAGGTGAGATCAAAAGCATGTGGAATCCTAGGAAGCACCTTGGATTTACTGAAGATGATTGGTTTGAGTAGAAGAGGTAATAATTATATGTATGTGTACATATACAATGGTGTGACTGTGTGTATATGTCTGATTACGTGTGTATAATTGTTTGAAACTTGGATGTAGAGGATTATAAGCCTCTAATGATGTGTTGATTGATAAGTATATGTGCTTATCTTATTGCGTGACTTTTATTGTTTGGTTTGATAAACTCTTATGTGATTAGTGTATGATAATTCAAAGTATGATTAATAGGAAATATCAGAATATGAGGTAATTAATCAAGTTTCAGTAGTGGGAGCTGTGGATGTCACTAACAGGAAATTAGAAAAGCCTCTAGAACAAAATGCTCAAAAACCACCCTAGCCTGATAAAAAGAGAAAACTTAGGAAAGATTCATTTTCCAAGAAAGGATAGTGTCCAATTGGACAGACAAGTAATGCGAGATCTAAACAGTGGAAATGTTACTCGTGTCACCAACCGGGTCACATGGTAAAACAATGTCCGCAATCCAAAATCCCAAAGCCAGGCAAAAGGGTGTGTTACAACTGTCGGCAGAGGGGACATTTCATCGCAGACTGTCCTAACAAGAGGAGCAATAGTGTAGTACCCCTACCTGACACAAGGCAGGCACAATCATGTGTGCAGTCTACCTTTGGCAAAAAAATTCAACCATCCTCCAGGGATACAGTGACTCCTGGAAGTGTGCCACAAAGGACTAAACAAGTTGTAGAACAAGGACGTCCTCAGACCACACAAGGGAGAGTCTATGCGATTGAGACTCAGATGGAAGAACTAATAGACAATCTAGTAATGGAAGGTACATTACCTCTCTTTAGTTATGTGGCTCAAGCATCTTTTGATACAAGTCTTATTCATCTCTAAGTCATGCAATGACAAGTTAGAAATGAAATCAATAGTGACAAGTAGACCTCTAACGGTAGTCTCACTCTTAAAAAAAAAGAGTAGTGGTGAGTTAGAAACGCAAATCGTGCATTCTGCGAACTGATTTTGATATATGATTTTCTAGTGCTAGAAATTATATACTGATGGATAAATCCCTAACTGACAAGAAGGGAAAGTCATATTTCTAATATCTCTCCTAATTAGGATGAAAGTTATAGTTGTTGAAATTATTCTCAGGAAAGGTTGAGTGTTTACCCAATATACGATTCCAGATTGATAGTATATGGAAGTGATAAGCTATTGAGAAGATTAAGTAATAACAAAGCCTTAAAACTTTGACCTAGTTACAGGTCAACATAGTACGGAGACTGATATTAGGTAAGGTGACTTAGGAGGTGTAAATGTGATGTGGTGATCGCCTCTATGCCAAGAAAAGCTTAGTGTAATCACCTATTACTTGGGAAGTTATTCATCTATACAATATTCTATGAGATGATACCAGTAGGATTTGACCTAAGGAGATAATTCTCCTTGATTACGTGTTGGAGGTAAGGATATCTCAAAGGAGAAATGTGTGTTGTTTTACACTGCTTTGGCATTTTAGACCATGTGGATAATTTTGGAAATGAAGTTAGCCCTTTGTAAAAGATAGATCTGTTTATAAGATGCCAATTGTTGTGTTCCATGGAATAAGCCGCGATGTGAACGCCAGATGTGATAGGCCACATTAGGTTATCTATGTGCAATTTTTGTGATTTGCAGATGGCATCGTCTAACAGACTACCAATGAAGGTATCAATGTCTTGCGAAAAATCTCACATGAGAAATTTGACCAAGAGGACTGAAACTCAGAAACCTAATTATCCAGAGGAACAAGTGTAGGGGGGCGGGTGATAATAAGTGCCAGATGGACTACACCCTGGCAAGCTAATACACCATTCCAAGGAAAAGAGGTTAAGTATTCACAAATATCTAGAATTAGATAAGTAAATGCCTTGTTTGCAATATATGTTAAGAATATGGCGATATCAAGTGAGATAAGCATTACAAAACATAGTAGTGTGATAAATCACATGTTGTGATAATCTTCACAAGTTGTGATATACATGAATGTTATAGATCATGTGAGTGATCTTGAAATTTGTGATAATGTAAATCTAGTCATGAGATGTCAATTGATATATTTAGTGAGATATAATCCACAAGATAAGCTGTGATGTGAGTGCTAAATGTAATAGGCTGCACCATATTATCTGTGTGTTGTTTTATAAATGACATCGTCTGATAGATTACTAATGAAAATAATTAGTGACTTGTGAGAGAAAGAGCTCACATAAAAAGTTTGATTCATGTAAGTGAGCTTGTTTTTGATAAAATAGGAGTGAGACCTAGACCCAAGAGTCCAAAAAGTTGAGTATAGGATTGTGGTGAGTGCTTGATGAGTGGACTACACACTAATGAGCTAGTACACAAATCCAAGGTAAAGGGTAAGGTGCTCATAAGTCTCACACCAGAATTAGATGTGCAAACATACTTTGGATCAAAATTATCATTATATTAGGTAAGGCGATTCTTGACGAACTATGATGGCATCATAAGTTGTACTCTTTAGTTGGTTAAGATCATGACCGAGTACTTAAGAACTGTGATATATCAGTGGTGGTAGACAACATAGGGACAATATCAAGATAAACACATGGGTAGCAGTGTGATCTTAATAACTCTGATGGTGTTGTTTGATGATTGTTTGGGTCCATATGTTTGTAATAATGGACTTATTATGATTTGCGAGTAGAGTTTTAAACATGTAAAGAAGCTGAGATCTCCAAAGGTCTAACTTTCGAGGAAGTATTGTGAAAATATAAGATTTTTGGAATAAAGTACTTTAAGAAAAGATACACAGTTGATTCAAGTGTTGTGACAACATCGTGACGTACAAAATAGCACGTGGAAGTCAGAATCAACGATACAAAAGACGTCCTAATCTTCTCACTGGTGTAAGGTACGAGGTTTATTTTAAATTTAGGGATAAAATTTCTTTAAGAGGGTGGAATGTAAAACACTGACCCAAAATTAGACCTAATTGTGTGATTTTGTGCAAATAATCATGTTTTGTTAATCATTAATCATGAAGATTACAGATTAGGTTTTTTTGAAAAGTCCTAGTTTGACCAAACCGACCTCAATAGCTCTTGGATCCGACTCGTCGAAGTTGGATGGGAAAAATTGTAAATATCCAAACCTTCTTTGTTTTGGATAATATTTTAGATAAACAGCATGAATAATGTTTTGGATAAACGTCAAGCATAATGTTTTAGATAAACATCAAAGATAAAATTTTGGATAAATATCATCTAAAATTTTAGATAATGCTTATCCAAAACTTTGGATAATGCTTATCATTTCATTCTTTTCCTTATAAAAAAGGGATAAGCCCCTTCCTTCATGTAAACAATTTTTCTCTTTCTTCTTCTTTCTTTCGTTCAAAACTTCTTCTGGTTGGTTTTTTGTGGAAAATTTTCAAGAGTTGAAATTCAACCCGATTCTCAAAGTGAAGGTATGCATTGAATTCCTTTTGAAATTTTAATAGGTTTAGAATCAAATAGAAATGAATTTGGTTTAGAAATGAGCTTCAAAATGAGTTTTCAAATTTAGTGGAAACTATGATTTTTCTTGTGTTTTGGTGATTTCATCTTTAAAAATCAAATGTTTCTCTTATCCATTTATTGTCCAATTTATTTCGAAATTAAGGTAGACTGATTTTAGAACATATCTAACTTGATAGATGTGAAAAATGAATTCAGAAAACCCATTATTTTTTAATTCGTATTTCAAATAGGTTGTCCCGTCACAGCAGTCTGCAACTGACTAACTAAAGAAGATGATCTCGGAAGTTTCGAAGGCTCACCTTCGAAGTTCCAAACTCCTGTTCGGAGTTCCGAAACGAGAAGAGGCCAACCATTTTCTCTACTTTTCCTGGACAAGACACGGATGTTCCGAAGACATCTTCAGACGACCCGAACCTCTTGAAAGATCCGAGCATACCTCGACAAGTTCCGGTGCAGACTGAGACCAATGTTTTGTTATTTTTTTCTATTTTTTGTTCGAACAGGCTTGGAAGTTCCGAGACCTAAACTCTACAAGTTCCCCGAAGGGTGAACCCATGATTCAAAGGACCTAATAAAACACAGTATTAGGATAGTGGTTTGAAAGTTCCGAAGCCACAATACCTGGTTCCGAGGCATGTTCTGAGGAATGCAGAACTGGTGTTTGAAAGTTTCATTTAAATTGATTAAATTAGATTTGTGTTGGTTATTATCTTATTCTTTAATGATAATTTGAAAAAGCCTAAAATTCTAAGTTAAAAGTGAAAATAACCCTTGTATGTCTTATTGCATTGTGTGTTCACTTTCAGGACGAAACCCTCTACATGTGGCGCCACAGAAACACCACTCGGTAGCTATCTGTAGTGTAGCAATTAATTTCGTTGCTCGGTAGAAAAGAAGGGATCGGGCACTGAGTGATTTTATTTCTCTCTGTGCCTAACGCAATTTATCCCCATGGTCTAATCCGGAAGATAATACGATAATACGAGTAGTGACCTGAGCATATATCTCTCTAGGCCTAACTCAATACGTCTCCATGGTCAAATTCAGAATATAATATGTGTAGTGCCCTGGGCATTTTATCTGTATCCTCTAGACAAAGTCTCAATACTCTACCCCTGTCTAGGAAGAAATACAAGACTAAACACTGAATACTTAATTTGGATGTCTTGATTATTATAACTTAAAAATGAGTAGTAACCCTATGAGGACTCACAACCATTTTCCTTGATGTTTTTCTGGAAAATGAGAAAAAAGTACTACGAATGTATTCTGTATTGTATATGAATGTGTATTATGTTTGATTTTGAATATATATTCATGGTATTCTTATTTGTTTGTAACAGATACCCGCGATACCCTACGTTATTCGGTGAGGAGACTTAATAATACAAAATTGGTAAATTAGGTTTTGCTGGATCTAGTGCAATGAGTGGTTTCATGGAATTTACATGATATGGAAAAGACCGAATATGCCAGAATACGAGACTTGACACTCCTTCCATATGAGGGATGAAAATAAGTTCTAACTATTAGAAGGGAAGCATAACACGGTGTCACGAAGTTGAGGTATAAACGAAGAATGAACCCACTTATATGCCTAGACTTGATATATTGCTTTGAGATGATACTAATGATATTTATCATGTATAGTATTGTGATATTGATGATGAAATGCTCCAATGTGAGAACTTGAGCATCATATTATGGTGAAAGATGAATCTATGAAGTTCATACTGCCTTCACATACACTTAGCTGCTGGGCTATGGTAGACCAGTGACGTCATATATTATTGGCAATAGGCCGGGCATTGGCCAGACCATTGCGATCGTTTATGCTCTTGCAAGATGCTGCATTTTGACCGTGTCGGGACTTAATGCATTTATAACCAATGTAATGCTTTGGTGTGACAGTGGTATGATAGTGGTGTGGCAATGATGGTGACTTGATAAATTGGTATAGTATTGAGTTTATTACTTTATTTATTTGATTTGAGTTGGTGATGTTTTTTATACCATTTTATTCATTGTGGATTTAGTTTTAATAAATTTTAGAATGTTTGATAACATATATGGTAGAGAATTTATATCTCCTTTGAGATATTAATGGTATTTGAGTTCATTTATGATCTTGATGATTGAGTTGTGAGTACACGTGTGTTTCCCACGTGTGATATTCGAAAAGTAAAATTATTCAGCGTCACGTACCTATGTTTTGGATCAGGGCGTGACACCGAGAGCCACACTCAACTATCGATCTTGGAAGTGAATTTTGCACTGATGCCTTTTAGGGGCTCTGAAGGTGTTGGTATATGCTCATTAACTACACTCACTAGCACTTGTACCATCTCTCCTTCCTAAAGGTACCCAATAAGCCTCTCGTTTGCAAATTACAATTAACCGCATATCATCTATATGTTAAAGAAAGACCTCAAATACTATCATAATTTTTTTTTTAAAAAGATTCAATGTTCCACTAAATAAAAAAAAAAAAGTTACAGAACAATTAAAAAATGATATAGAGATGGAGAGTCACTCACTAAAAACACAACGCCTCTTGCTGCCATAGTTAGAATATTAGCATAGGAGACTGTTGATGGGCACAGTTTCTCGAAGCTGGCCTTTATATTGTTAATAACTTCAAAACCTCTGGCTGAGTTTCAGTTAGCCAAACTCCAATGGATTCACTCATTTTTATCCTCGCGATTATTCCATTTAGTGATCATCCCTTTTGCTGTCAAGATAAAGGGTATTATGTCCCTAAGAATTGCAGACAAAGTGGGGGTTGCTTGGAAGAAGGCAAGCGGGGAGTCGGGCTGGAGAGGGATAGACCGGAAAAGGGAAATGGGTGGAGGACAAGGGGTGGCTGGGTTGAAGACGGTAGCACACGGACTTACGGTTAGCGAAGGCAGCGATGGGAGACTTGGTTGGCTTTGGTGAAGAACTCGGCTAAAAGAGGTATGCAGCAACAGGGAGACCATCCAAGCTGAGACGATCGTGTGTTCTTCGCTCTCTCATTGTTTCTCCTTTAACAAAGAAAATGAGAGAGAAGAAGAGTAATAACTAGGGGTAAAATAGGAATTCAAACTAAGATAAAATAATTGGGTGCAGACAAAGAGGAAACCACAGTCTCTATAACATCACCCTTACTTTATAATCATACATACTAAAAATCATTCAAAACTCATTATTAAAAACCAATGAGAACACAATTTCGTATAGATTATCTTTTTGTAAATGTTGTAAAAATAAATTGAAGACATTCTAAGAGATTCAAATTAAACTTCATGTAAATGAAAGATTTTCTCAAATATAAATATTTTATAATCATATTTTATAATTACCAAATAAATACTAAAAAATATATATTTGTAATCCTATGACATAGTCCTATTATTTTGAAAAATTAAGGTATTCCTTTTGCAACTGGACCACATGTAAAATACTATGGATTCGAAATTATCTTTTCAGAGTGAAAGTTCCCGGTGTACTAGAACATGGTTGTCAATATTGTCCCTAGAGGGGACTGAATAGGGCAATTACCAATTTTAATGGTCTTTCAAAAATTTCTTGATTAATCAAATGATTTGTAGCGGACTAATTAGATTAATCAAGTGTGTGATAAGAGTGTGCCAATAAAAGAACAATCACACAATAGGTTCTGACACCACAAGACCAATTTGAAGTGGTTCAGTTAACTAACCTACATCCACTGTTGGACTCACCCAACTTTGGGCTATCCCAATTCACTAAGTGGGGAATTACACTCTCACTAATAGATTAGGAGTTCCACCTAATCAATTGGTTGGGAATTTCACCAACTCCTATCCCTCTATTTTTTATAATGGTTCGAGCCCCTTGCTTTAATCCACTACACAATGAAAATGAATTAAAATAAATCAAACACTAAGAAGCACTTGCCTTGTTTGAGCTCTCTGGTAGATGATGTGCTTCTTGACGATGTCCTTCCCAATGTGAGGTTGACGGTGTTGAAGATATACCTTGTGTATGCTCAATCACAATCCTTGGGAGGGTTCTAGGATTTAAGATATGCCTCTTGTTATCCTAGATCTATTATTCTCTGTCTCTAATCATAATCAAGATGATTGGATTTCAAATGATTCTACTAAGTAAGGTGCATAGAGAGGAGGTGGGATCTCTGGAAATGCCTTGGAATTTCCTCACAAGAGTGTCCAACCAAAACACAATAAGGTTTGGTGTTTAAATAGGCAAACAAGACAATCCCAGACTTTACAACGGACTATCGGTTGTGAGGTGGCCATCGGTCGTGTGGAAAATATAGTTGTTGTAATATGACCTTTGGGCTCTAATGGTAACATCCTGGACTTGGATGATTGATCCTCCCTACACAATTGGTTGTGCGAGTGCATAGGCGATTGATCGTGGGGTGGTGATCCAATCGGCCTGAGGCTATCCTATTTTGAGAGTGTTGTCAAATAGACCTCAACTAAACCCAGGGCGATGGGTCATGTGCTCGATGTGTTTTTGCCCTATCTTGGCGATGGGTAGTGCGCCCGATTGATCATGATGGTTCCTCACGATGGGTCGCTGCCAGAGGACTGTATCGTCTTGAACCTGACTGTATTTTACAGTGTGTGTTCAACCCAGGCTTCAAGCGATTGATCTCATGACCGATGGGTCAGCCCCTGTCTCAATGATTGATCGTATTGTACGATTTATCGTGTCCTAAGACGACTAGTGTTTCATAGTCCATTCCAACCAAATCCTTCTTTTTCCAGACGATTGATTGCAATACCACGATTGGTCACCTACTGTCAATGGTGATTGATAGCCGACCCGTTGTGTCGTCCTGGCAGAACTATCAATGGTTTGAAACTTTATGTCCATATTCTGATTTGGTGTCAAACATCCACTAGAATTACTTATGATTTATTAAGATGTTCTTTTAGCCTAGGCAATGACATCCTAAGGTGTTGGGTTCCACCTAGAGTCATCTATGACCAACTTACCTTTGTGATTGCCATACACATGGTGATGGTTGATTCTCCAACTTGATCGTCAGTCTTCACCACCACTTGAGTCTTGTATTCTTGTTTCAATCTTTCGAGGCAATGCTTTACCTAAGTCAGGGAATTAACAAATAGGTGACACAACAAGCTGGGGCACTAACACAAAGAATCAAGTGAGTAGGGTTTCACTTAGAGGCTGGGGTATAAGTTTTATTCTTATTACTAAACCCTCAATGGACATGAGAGAAACAAAGGTGCTTTGTTTGTTTCTTCTTCGTTTTCTTTGGTCTTAGATTAAGCGATTAACCATGTAATTAGTTACATGGCCCGTGTTTCAAGCAGGGATATAAAAATTAACGTTTAATTAAGAGTAATGATACTTGCATAGGTGTTTTTACTACTAGGTACATTGTTGAATTTTTTTTTAAAGAAATTCCCATTCTATCCCTCTCAAACATCCTTCTTTCTTCTTTAGCGGGCTTCACTTCAACAACTCGTACCACGACCTCCTACGCAACACTGAAAATACGAATTCTCTGCCATCCCATCTCTTCCTGCACTTCATCTCTCCATCATTTCTCTATTTCTCTATTTTGCAGTGCTCATCGCTGTTAGAGTAGTCTCCAAAAATGTTTCCTGGACACAACAATGTCGGCTACTATAACTGATCTCCGCCTGTGTTCCCTGTCATTGCTGCATGGACTTCCCTACATCACAGCCGAAGACCAATAGTCGTACAGTTGTGCCAAGAGCCTCTGTTGTTTGAGCAACCAATTGTTGCCTAATCCGGAAACCATCGCCCATCCTACCTTGTAGCTTTCAGCCTCCATAATCCTCACCATCACCGTCCAACCACTTCAACCTAAGCCAAACCGTCCCAAGTCAGTCCAATTCAAGCAAAACCTTCATCCTCTTCCAACCCCATCGCCTCTGCTTCACCAAACACCCATCCTCCCTTCCTGACCCAAAACTACCTACCTTTCATTACTTCCATTCACTCCTTGAGACCAACACTCTTCTACCACAACACCATCTCATGTTTCATTCATCCACCTGAGCACTGACCCAATGCAACTCACATGCCATGTCCCATTTCCCATTAGCAAGCATTGTCCCTCAAGCCTCATCCTAGACTTAACACTCATTCTTCCAACTTCCACCCATGGGGAACATATTGACCCTAGTTAACCAATTCCACTAGCCATGTCTACAACCCATTAAACCCAATCCATTTAATCATCTTCACAGTTTTCCCTCATCCGGCCTCACCCGTGTACCCATCTTAGGTCCGCTCGAGATTTTCAACGAAGATTGACCTGGCTGATTTGATCGATCCTATACTAGTTGTAAGGGTACTTCAACGGCAATATAAGGAGAACAAATGACTTCTCCGACTTCATTAGAAAACCCTCACTTTCGTTGTTTCCCAGACCAGAACCATTCATCCAATACTGTTAGACCCACTACTACCCAAGGGCAGAACTCGATTGTAGCCTAGTGTTGGTCCAAAATGAGTTTGAAAAGGGAAAAAAATAGATGGATAACAATAGAGAGGATTGCACATGGAAGCAGAAACAGAGAGGACAAAAGAAAGTGCAATACCCTGACCTTTGTTTAAGCCTAATATGTGTAATTAGGACCGCTAAATTTTGCTTGTGAAAGGTTGATTGTGTAGATTACTTTATGAGTTTTCTGAGAAGCTCAAGTTTAACCCGATCTGAGGTTAGTAGGTCAATGATCTGACTCGTTGAGTTGGAAGGGCAAAATAGTCAATTGTTATATATCATTTATTGCATTTGAAAAAGGGTAAATAGTAACCTCAAAACTATTTTGGTGTGTAAAACCACCCATTTGAGGTATCAGACTTCGAAACTCTCACACACGCATTGGCTTTGAGTATTGAACTCAGTGAATTTCAAAGATTTTCCAAATTAATTATTTTTAATTTCAAGAAAAGACCCTTTTTGCAAACCCTCCATTTTTAAATACCTCCGCAAACCGAAAAATTGCAAAAGACTATCGTGCATTTAATCTGTATTATATCCAAACCTTTCGTGCTTCCAAAAGGTTATTTCGAGGTTTTAGACGCCCAACTTCTCAAAATGTGAACAGTCGATTTCGTTAAAAACTTCGTTTGCTTTGGATCGACGGGTTTTTTACATCAAACAAACTCCGTGAGTTTATAAACTGGGGGATATCACGTATCCTGGATTCATCTGCGGTGTTGGATTTTATTAACTAAATTTCTTAAATACCTAAGTAATAGCTATTGAAAATATGTAGTTTTTAAAAATTAAAAGGAAAATAAGAGAAAAAATGAGAGAAGCCAACAGATCGAGCTGTCCACCTGGTTCCACCATCTAATGGATGAGGAAGCCAAGGTGACCCTATAAAAGGGCGTTGTGGTTTTTTTTTTTTTTTTAATCTGTCACACTCTCTCTCTTTCTATTATTTCCTTTTTCTTCTTCATCTGCTACTTTCTTCATTTTTTGTTTTCTGCAATGGATGAAGGCCAGTTTTGTGTCGATTTTTAGCTTGGATTTTGTTGAAGAAAATGTGTGTTTCTCTCCCATTTTTTCTTTCTAAACTATAGATTTTGTTAAATTAGAATTCCTTGAGAAATCTCAGAAGAAAACACTCAGGAGAAAAATCTGAGAAAAATCCCTGAAAAAAATAGAGGAAAAATAAACAGGGTGTTCAGTGGTCACTCTACTCGACCGGTCGAACCAGAGGTGGCTTGTTTTCCTTTGGGATTTGTTGGGTAGTTCTAAAAAGATGGGGACAAAATTAGAATTTCCAAAATTGTTTTTCAAAAGTAGGAAAATTGGATTTTCGAGTTGAAAATTCATGTTTTGACCACTTGATGTGTTTCTCTTAAGTAATGTGTGTTTACTGTTTTCTTCAATATAGGGTTCTTATTTGCCGTTTGCCAAAATTCTATCTCTCTAAGGAAACTTGTAGCACTTTCATTTTCATATGTATTTCGTTCAAAAGGTCCATTCTCGAATTCTTTTATGAGGGAAAAGTTGTGGAATCTTGAACACCTTTTCGGAATGTCCTAGAGGCCTAGCACCTACTGTTGTGTTTTAAATTTATATTCGCAAGTGCATAAGGCACTTATAATATAGTAATTAGAGTGCGAGGTCGACCCCATTCGAACTTAGGAAAATATATCCATGAAAAATATACCATTGAATTATATATTTTAAGAGATTTAGAAAATCATAAAAAATAAATCTTAAACATGGAATTATTTTCTAATCTAGGGAATTTAATTTTAATTAAAAATATTTTATAAATAGAAACCAAGTCCAAAAAGAGAAACCACATCTAAACATGGAAATTTAACATTTAAGACATCTAATTTTCATGGAAAATCAAAATTTACCTAAATTCAATTAAGATGGCGGATTTAATCTAAAAATTATAAACAACCTCAATCTAACTTAGAACACAAAATTAAGTTGCAATTAATTAATCAACAAACCTAGTTCCACAATTTTCGAGAATTTGAATTTATAAACAAAATAAAAATAACACCTAAAATTATCTCTATACATATTTACAGTGGAACTGAATCAAAGAATTTCGGAGGCTTTATTTTCCATATTTTGAAAAATAATATCAAAGTCTAGAATACGGAGCTCGCATTTATTTTCTATCATGCACTCAAAATTTTTATCCATTAAAATTCTCAATATGAAATTTATGAAATTTATTAAACTACGAAAATTCAAATCCGGCCTTAGGATAAATAGAATTTCCACTTACAATTTCAAATCTAAAAGTTTTTCCGCTCTTAAAAAGAGCCTTAGACTGAAAATATCAAGTCCTATTTATCCTAAAGATTTTTTCTTCTTTTATTGACTATTTTAGTATAATCTCTCACATAAATCCATAAAAAAATTAAATAAAATCAAATTTTCATCATACAAAAATAAATAAGTGGATAAACACAATTCTAAGTATTTTTCTGCCTTTCAATTATTAATAAAAATTAGAATTAAGAATTACAAGGCATTGGAACTTTGATTTTAAGAAAAATCAAAACAAGAAGACTCATGGAGTATTTGAATTTATTATTGAAATTAATCACACATAGCAATGAATTTAAGAAAAATAAAAAGAAAATTACATCATGAAATTATACTCCCATTAATTGGACTAAATTACAAGACAATAAATTAAACTTGAAGAACTAATTACAAAAGAATAAAAAAATAAAAACACTAACCAGTAAAAAAAACCTCCAAAATTCTTCGATGATCCAAAATCTCAAGCTCCCAAAACTCCAAATTCTCAAGCCAGATTCGAATTTTCCCATGATGAATAGCTTGTATTTATAGATGAAAGAGGTGTGAACAAATGGGCTAGGATCGAATTTCATATCAAAAGGAAAGTACGAATGAATGGTCTAGATTGCATATCTTATTGTGGGAAGGAGGTGAACCAAAAGGTGTGGATCGAATGAATCAATGTGGGAAGGGCCAGGTGTATGGTAGATATTGCATTAGCTAATATGGAATGGAGAGAAAAAAAAGGAAAAGAAGCAAGCAAAGGAGGTGGCGCACATGGGTAGGTCGGCCATGTGTCATGAACGTGTATGCATAGATCTGTTAGCTTAATTTCATGATTTGGATTGAAACTTGGGCATGAAGCTACGTTTGAACATCGATATTTGTTGTTCTTGATGTGCCCGATTGAAACATGATTCAATCCATTATTCGTCAATCCTCAAGATCGTGAATCATCAATGCGTACAATAAACAAAAAATTCATGATGCAGAAATCATAATTAATAAAATAAGTGCGTACCCGAATCCATCAGATCTACAGTCGTGCGGTCGATCGCTTGTCCGTGCACTGTCTCCTTCTTGTTCTTCCTGTGAAAATCGAGTGCACTAGAGTTTCTCTGTCTTTCGCTTCTTAATTTCTCTCCTGGTGCCGTACAGTGATGAGTTTATTGTGGAGAGAATCGATTATGGGTAGTCAGGAGGACTCTAGGGTTGTGTTTTCTATTTATAAGTTACTTTCCATCAAAATAGCAAGTCTAGTCTTAAGGAAACTCCTAAAACCTTGTGGTGTATTATCATGTTGGCCCCACTTGATTCCAAAATCGTGTGACTTATGTGTGTTGGGTTACATGTCGTTTAACATTCTCCCACTTAACCCACACTACACCGATATTGGATTCAAACAGGGATAGCATAAGGCACGCACATAATCAACACTAGAATAATCATAATACAGTCATCATCATAATGCTAATACTAAATGACCTACAAATGCAAGCAATGGCGGTTGAACATCATCTTATCCGACATGTTCCCTTCCATCAGCCACGACATAAGTGACCTACTTAATACAACTCTTACGAGAGATCCTTTCATAATGGTCTAGCATAAATGTCTTAATACAAAGACTATTTTTGTTAGTAATAAAACAAATATAAAGTGTACACATAAAACATTATAAATAGAAATATAAATCTAGAAACTCATACATGAGTACTATGCAGTCCAAAATACATCAAACCATAAAATAAAATACATCAATCTGAGTTACGACCAAGACCCATTCTATTGGCATGTTCTTTAAAGGTCTTGACAGGTAACCCCTTTGTCAACGGATCTGCTATCATAAGCTGAATGCTTATGTGCTCAATTGACACTATCTGTTTCTAAACTTCTTCTTTTACGACAAAATATTTCAACTCTATGTGTTTCGATCTATTCGAATACTTGTCGTTCTTAGAGAAGAATACTGCTGCGGCATTATCACAATGAATTCTCAGCGGCTTGGCAATACTGTCAACAATCTCAAGTCCTGAGATAAAGTTCTGCAACCACATTTCTTGAACAATGGCTTCATAGCATGCCACAAATTCTACCCTCATGGTAGACATCGCAGTGATAGTCTGTGTGGCACTCTTCCAAGATATTGCTCCATTAGCCATAAGGAATAAATAGCCAAACGTAGACTTCCTGCTGTCAATGCATCCACCAAAGTCTGAATCCAAGTAGCCAATCACCTCAAGATTCTTAGATCTCCTATATGTGAGCATGAAGTCTTTGGTACCCTGAAGATACCTCATAACATTCTTTGCAACTTTTCAGTGGTCTAACCCTAGATTACTTTAATATCTCCCCAACATACCGACGGCGAAGCTGATGTTTGGTCTGGTACAAGTTTGTGCATACATCAGACTACCCACCACAAAAGCATATGGTAAATCCTCCATATGTTTCTTTTCTAGCTCATTATGTGGAAATTGAATTAGATTGAACGTATCACCCTTCTGTATAAGGGCATCTTGAGAGGAACAATTTTGCATCCCAAATTTCTCCAAAACTCTCTCTATATAGGCTTTCTGAGACAATCCTAAAATCTCATGTGTTGTGTCACAAGATATCTCTATTCCAATTACGTAGGTTGTCTCTCCCATATATTTCATTTCAAAGTGAGTGGAGAGAAATTTCTTGGTTTCAAACAACATACCAAGATTATTGGTTGCAAGCAAGATATCATCAACATACAATATCAGAAAGATATACTTGCTCCCACTGACCTTCAGATATATACACCTATCAAAGGTGTTTTCCTTAAATCCGAAGGAGGTAATGTATTGTTGAACTTAAGGTACCATTGCCGAGAGACTTGCTTAAACCATAAATTAAACTTGCATGCCATATATTCCTTGCCCTCTATTGAGAAACCCTTAGGTTGATCCATATAAACATCTTCATCTAGATTACCATTCAGAAATGTTGTTTTAAATCCATCTGGTGTAGCTCTAAATCATAATGAGCCACCAAAGCCATAATAATTCCTAAAGAGTCCTTCCTGGATATAGGAGAGAATGTCTCTCTATAATCAATGCCATATCTTTGAGTAAAACCCTTGGGCATAAGTCTGGCTTTATACCATTCGATATTACCCTTTGAGTCACATTTAGTCGTAAAGACCCATTTACAACAAACTTTCTTGCATCCATGGGGCAATTCTATTAAGTCCCAAACTTCATTCTGGCTCATGGATTCTAACTCATCTTTCATAGCTTCTATCCATTTATTAGAATTTTTACATCCTATGGCTTCTTCATAAGTGACCGGATCTTTAACTGTCCCTATATCATAATCCGATTCTTGTAGGTAAAACACGTAATCATTCGAATTTGCATGTCTTCTTTGTCTTTGAGACCTTCTTAATGCAATTTCTTGTGATTGTTCTACAAAAATCTCATCAATGGTGACGACATCTCATGAAGCGATTGATCATTCAAGTGTTGTTCAGTTTCATTATGTTGTTCAATAGCTTCAGGAATGACAACGCTGTTCGAAGTTGAGGGTATAGGGACTTGCACCCTCACTCTTGTATAGTAACACTTCTCATCATATCACTCCCACTGATGTCAGCATTCTCAATAAAACTTACATTTTCAGTCTCAACAATTCTCGTACTATGGTTCGGACAATAGAACCTGTACCCTTTGAACTTCTCAGGGTAACTTATGAAGTAACCAATGATTGTCCGCTCATTAAGTTTTCTTTCATGTGGATTATAAATTCTAGCTTCCCCAGGACAGCACCACACATGTAGGTGTCTCAGACTGGGTTTCCTTCATGTCCACAGATCATAAGGAGTCTTAGGAACTGACTTACTAGAAACCTGGTTAATTATGTACGCTGCGGTTCTGAATGCATACATCCACAACATAATAGGTATGGTACTATTGCATAACATACTCCTAACCATCTCTATAAATGTACGCTTTTGCCTTTCAGCAACACCATTCTGCTGAGGTGTACCTGGCATTGTATATTGTGACACTATGCCACGACTTTCTAGTAATCTAGCAACGGTCCCGGGCGTTGACCCGTTTCATTATACCTACCATAGAATTCACCACCTCTATCAGATCTAATGAGTTTTACCTTTCTATCTAACTGCCTTTCTACGTTAGTGATAAGTATCTCTACGGAATTCACCGCTTGAGATTTTTCATGCAATAGATAATTATAGCCATAACGTGAATAGTCATCTATAAAGGTGATAAAATAGGTTTCTCCACCAAACGATGGGACATCAAATGGACAGCATATGTCTGTATGAATCAATTCAAGTAAACCTTTACTTCTTATAACGCCTTTCTTGGTGTGTTTAGTTTGCTTACCCTTAATACATTCTATACACATACCTAAGTCAGTAAAGTCGGGACTCGGGAGTATCGCTTCCTTTACCAACCTCTCTATTCTTTCACAGAATATGTGTCCCAATTTTTTGTGACACAAAATTGAGAAACTCTCATTCATTAACCCACGTTTAATTCCAATGTTATAATTCAGAGTTATGACAGAATTAACAAAATCATCATCCATGTTTAATTCCAATGTTATGATTCAGAGTTAGGACAGAATTAACAAAATCTTCATCCACGTTTAATTCCAATGCTATGATTCAGAGTTAGGAAAGAATTAACAAAATCATCAAGTCTCAATTGATAAGGGCCATCAACAAGACATCCAGAACCAATAAAAGAAGTAGATTTGAATAAACTGAAAAAATTATGTCCAAATTTACAACAATACCCATTAATGTCTAACTTAGAAACTGAAAGAAGGTTGCTAGTAACTAAAGGAACAAATAAACAATTCAACAAATCTAAATGACAACCGGTATCTAGAAAAAGACGATAGCTTCCAATGGCTTCAACAAGTACTTTTTGCCGGTTGCCTTAATAAAGGGAGACTTCAGTTGGATCGGTGTTCTGGATTTTAAGGTATCCCTACATCGTATTAGAAACGTGAGTTGTTGCCCCAGAATCAAGCTACCAAGTATTAAAAGAAACTTCAGTTAAATTAGATTCGAAACATACAGAAATGCAATGTGTACCTTTTTTTCTCGAAGCAGGCCTTTCTTTTATGGTAGTCTTTTTGGAAGTGCCCTTGCTTCTAACAGAAGTGACACCTCACACTACCAACCTTCCCCTTGTCATTAGCTTGGGTACTTGAACCTGTCTGATAAGGTTTTGATTTGGCTTTCTTAAACTTCTTGGGCTTGAATCCCTTCTTCTTTATGGGTTATTGACTCGTGTAATAGATAGTGTGGAGACCCATCTGCTTAAGTCTGGTTTCTTCTTGAATCAACATACTACTCAGTTCACTGACTTGCCATTTTTCTCTCATAGTGTTATAATTAATTTGAAATGGGCCGTATTGTTGTGGTAAAGAATTCAGAATGAATTGAACCAGAAAAGTGTCCTCTATTGTCATTCCCAGATTTTTCAGTTGAGCAGTGATATTTGTCATCTCAGTCACATGATCATGCAAACCACGACTCTCATCAAACTTCATGGTGGTGAGTCTGGCCATAAGTATTCCAGCAAGAGCCTTATCTGCAGATTGGAACTTATCTTCAATGCTCTTAAGAAATTCCTTTGCATTTTCATATGAGGGTAGGGAGGATCTAATATTGTTGGTCATTGACATGCGCATAAACTTAAGGCTTAACTTGTTGGATCTAACCCATGCTTCATGGTTTACCTTTTCTGCTTGAGTACTTTCATTGGTTGTGACAGGTTTGTTTTCTGTCAATGCCTTATCAAATTGACAACCCCTAAGTGATATTCAACTTGTTTTTGTAATTAGAGAAGTTTAGGCCATTAAGCATGGGAATGGAAGAGGGTTGCACATGCAATGGAATAGATAAGGAAGCTGCAAAATAATACAAAATTTCATGTTCACCACATAATGCTATGAATTTAAAACAAAATATGAAACACACAAATAATTTATTTGACCTTAGTGAACAGTGTTATATGATCTACCTTTGGGTAATCTAATGATACACCATTTTAAACGTTGTGGTGATTCCCAGTCACCAATAGGACTAACTAACTTAGCACAAGTGACTAAATACCGTAGTCACCTTTGGGTGTCCGCACTAATACTAACCACAAGTACCCATCAATTATCCCATCCCAATCCGTTAACTACTCAGAACGGTGCACCTTTGGACCAACCTAATATCTCTGTGAGTTGGGGATTGCGATTTGCAAAACCATTATTAATTAACACTTGTGAATAGTATTAAAACAAGGTTATTTGATTTGATGTTCAACACATTCCGGTCAGGCCACTTTGGTGACTAACAAACCATATCATAATTTGAATTCGAGTCAAAGATAATGGTCTCACATCTTAATAGAGTCTTACAAGATCTAGAAATGACTTAGTGAATATAAGGATGTCATCAGGTGTTCTAACAGTTTGGTTAAATTATCATAATTAGTAGTTGCACATAAGGACCCACGACATATTGACACAATCGATGTATCTGTATTCCAACATATCGACATAGTCGATATGTCGACCAGAGACAGAATAATAGTCTTTACTTTCCTTAGATCTTAAGCCTTTAGCGATCAATCTGTGATCGACCGATCGACATCATCGATATGTCGAAGTTTCAACATGTGGACAAAGTCTATGTATCTACTGGAGTACATGGTTGATTAATTTAGAACACAGTATAATTAACATTATGGCCGACAGGTCGCTACTGCCGATCGGTCAACTAAGTCGATATGTCGGTTTAGGTCAAAAGGGTCGACGTGTCGGCATACCGACAGAAACAGAATAATAGTCTCACCTAAAACCAAGATTAGAATTTTCAAAACATCATGAAAACCATCCTTTCATTGAAAATATCAATGATTCATCAAAAACCATATGCTCTTGATACCAATTGTTAGATTAATTTCGTGATTTGGATTGAATCTTGGGCATGAAGCTATGTTTGAATATCGATATTCGTTGTTCTTGATGTGCCCGATTGAAGCGTGATTCAATCCATTATTCGTCAATCCTCACGATCGTGAATCATCAATGCTTACAATAAATAAACCATTCATGATGCTGAAATCATAATTAATAAAATAATTGTGTACCCGAATCCATTAGATCTACAGTCATGCGGTCGATCACTTGTCCTTACGCTGTCTCCTTCTTGTTCTTCCTGTGAAAATCGTCACTAGAGTTTCTCTGTCTTTCCCTTCTTAATTTCTCTCATTGTGCCGTACGGTGATGGGTTTATTGTGGAGAGAATCGATGAGGGTAGTCAAGAGGACTCTAGGACTGTGTTTTCTATTTATAAGCTACTTTCCATAAAAATAGCAAGTTTAGTCCTAAGTAAACTCCCAAAACCGTGTGTTGTATTACCGTGTGGGCCCCACTTGATTCCAAAATCGAGTGTGACTTATGTGTGTTGGGTTACATGTCGATTAACAGGATCGGCCTCCTCCTGTATACGATTCTTCTCTCTTCAATTTCTTGGTTTATTCCCAACACTGTTGTTTCATTCTCTTGAAACTGTTGCTGCATTTTTCTAAGAAGAAGCTATTAGACTTGCTTCGATTCTTGTTGCTACTTACAACACCTTTTTTTTTTCTCTAATCACTTGTTACTGGTATGGTTCTTCAAATCAACACCACCTACCAAATTCGGTCCACCCTCTGTTCTTTCTCTTTTATATTTGTTGTACACGAACTGGTTGCTAGTTGGTTTTTCTGCTAACTTTCTTCTCCATGCTCAATATGTTGCTGTAGTTTTCTGCTCTGTCCAATCCTCATCTTGTTGCTCTCTACTTGAGACGCCAGCTGCCACTTTATTGACAGCGCCATTCAGCCATGCTGCTTTGTTTTTTTCTTCTTCTTAATTCATTAGCAAGTTGTTGTCTCAAATAATTGCTAGCACCACCCAAATTGTTGGCGGCTGCAATACATCATCAAGTACTTGCTCTGGCTTGGAACGGTGCAGTCTCTGCCTGGGTTCCCTTGCAAGTTCCCTCTCTTGTTCTCCATTCCATGTCAACGTTGTGATACGACAGAATCCCTCTTTGTAAAACACGGTATAAGTACATTATCCCTGCATGGGATTTTGTTTTTGCTCTGTTTTCTAAGAACATTCATCTCGACCTCTTTTTTGGTTGCTGAACTGCAAGAAAGAATTCTCGAGATTTCTCTCTGTTGTCTTGCAAATTTTCTGGCTGATTCGATTCTCAGTTTCATGATCCACCGATGTTGGATTGGTAGAGGTATTGCTACCTTGTTTTGCAATAAAGATCAGTCTCAGATAAAAAGAAATTGAAGATAGGTTCAATACTCTCTCATGCTAGTATCTGCAGTCCCATGTCGGTCCTACTGCTGTCCTCTCATCCTTTGTTTGCTAATCTGGCCTTCATGTGTTCACTGTATGAAGAACCCAGCCCATGTTAATTCGGTTACTCTGCATAGGCTCTGTTTTGGTCATGGCAGCTTACAGTCTTTCTTGCATTGAAATAAACTTTCTCGGAGGGAATTACTCATGCCATGTAAGTAAAAACTATGTAGTCATCAATAGCACTTATCAGCAATAGGTATCCAACTTTGAGGGCATTGCATCCTCAGAATTTCAAAGTCCCCAATCACCAAGACCTTCACATGCAATTTTCTACAATTTTAATCCATTTTCCTCTATTTCCTTATTTTATCTGCAAAACACAAAAATACCATAAAAATATCAAACATACACTAAACAAGGGCTAACTAGCCTAATATCTAGAGATAAAATGTTCAATTTCTTGTCTTCATCAAATACCCCCAAAATAAGATTTTACTAGTCCTCGAGCAAAACAAAAACTAAAAATAAAAATAAAAATAAAAATCCTAAACTACACCACTTTCTCTGGTACACTCGATTGCATTTACGTATGCAACATGCCTTTAAACCCCTAGCTTACCACTAGTGAACGAGTTATAGTCTCGTGAGGGCTTATAGTGATGATACACACAAAAATCAAATTTTCAAATTTTAGCAAAAATATCTAAATAAAAATTTAAGCAACATACAACTCCAAATTTATTTTATAAAACTTATACTTGGAGTATAGTGTGTGATAGCCGAAGATTAACATAGCTTTGTTTTTCAAAATATGCACAAGTTTAGCAATCACCAGCCCAACATGCGCTTCAACTCCAAATCTTACAAAGGTATATCTCTCAGAAAGACTTTCGCTCAGATATTGGGTTAAATTCTCTCAAAAGTATATGTGAGCGGAGTTTATGCTCACAAATCAAATAACTCACATATTTATCATCAAAGAACGGAATATATCAAAGAAATCATAGATCTCATGAACGGATGCCATTTTCTTGAGAACGTTGAAATAAACACCATTATTCTTCCTCATCTATTCTCCACTTAAACACCATATTACACTTATAATCAATAGAACTTCCTATGGGACGAAACGTGGCTTAGGACCGGGTCATATTACATAAGTCTAAAAGATTTTAAAATAATACTTTGTAAAGAAAAAGTTAGAGGTCTTCAAAATTTTCACTGGGATATTCTTCCTCTATTTTTCTCTTAGCACTCAGAATTTTTTTTTTCTATCTCTTTTTTCAAAATTTCTTTCTTCTTCCATTTTTTTTTTTTTCGCATCCTTCTTTTCATGTACGGATGTTCCCTCTCCTCTTTTTTTTCATCATTCATCATTTTTTTTCAAGTGCCATATTTTTTTTTTTTTATAGTACCATCCCAATAACAATCATCTCTAACCTTTTCTGGGCCTTAGAATAGGTCACAGATATTTCAATAAAGGCTCAAACTCCACAATCAGAGTTGGGTATGGCTAACATGGATAATCAATAAAACAAGTTAAATTTTCATTCAAGGCTCAAAACTGGGAACTAACAAGATAATACGACCAAAATATGTAGGCTTCAAAAGCTCAAACGATCCAAAATAATGACCTATATCACTTCCTAAGCTTCATATGAATATTTTCTTCCTTCAAATAAATTCAGAAAAATTCTGGCGTAATAATCCAATTTTGAATTCCATTCTCAGTATTTTAACCAATATCAAAGAATAATGAGAATTTACTTATAACCCTCTGAAAAAAAAATTGAATGGCTCAAAAGCTCATTGGGTCACAAATCTCCACTAATATTCTTCTAGTGATTACTTAACTCATGCATATTTTTTTTTTCAAGCTAACATTAACATGGAAAGTGTAAATGTTTCGAACCATAAATTTCATAAAATTCAATTGGAAAAGTATGATATAAATTTTTTTTATCCACATATTAATGCTGAAAAACATTTTTTTTTTTTTAATTTTCAATTTTTTTTTTTTTTTGGGACTCAAAACAACAAAAACAAAAATGTAGCCCCCCTAATACCCCCAAACTTAAATTGGACATTGTCCTCAATGTTCCCTAATGTAGCATGATCAATTATAAATTAAAGGAAAATATCATCATAGAATAACTTGAGTTCAGAAATACTTGAGATAGCTTTATTATTTCAAACCTGCAAAACAAACTAACACACAAAAACACAACAAGGACTTTAGATTAACACAAAAACACAAAAACTGACTCAACAAAAATGAAAACCTAAACTATTCATTGACAAACATCGAAATACACACTCAGACAAACTCAGCACAGACTCAGAGTGACGGGTGGACATGGATGAATGGGTGAATGTGGAAGGATGGAAATAAACCGCTCCTACCAATCCTAGATGGACATTGTATTCTTCAGATGGATTCATCTCTAAGAATGGTTTCAAATGTTGACCATTAACTTTCATAATGCGACCAGTCTTATAATTTTTAATTGTTACCACTCCATGAGGAAACACAGTTTCAACAATGAATGGACCTATCCATTTTGACCTCAGTTTTCCTAAAAATAAATGCAATCGAGAATTGTACAGTAAGACCTTCTGACCAACTGTGAAAGTTTTTCTCAAAATATTTTTATCATGAACCAACTTCATCCGGTCTTTGTACTTTTTCGCAGTGTCATAGGCATCTCTCCTAATTTCATCATGTTTAGACAACTAGAGCTTCCTGTGTTGTCCAACCTTGTCTAGAACAAAATTCATATTCTTGACAGCCCAATATGCACGATGCTCTAACTCAACTGGCAAATGACAGTCTTTCCCATGCACTATCCTATAGTGTAACGACCCGCCCCGCGACGAGTACGTCAAACTGGTACAAAGTCCCAAAACTGACCTGACACTATTTCAGGGGTATATTTTTTTTTTTTCAAAATAAAGGGAAGTACCACTCCCGTAACCCACACTCAAATCAATAACCTATAGTACCGATAAAATATTAATCATAATTGGAAACAAATACATCATTCCATTATTACAGTCATCCAACTTAATGAAAAGTACACATATCTCAAGTGCATTAGCAAGTCCTCAATTACTAAATGAAACCATGGCAAAGTACAAAACTGTAACTCTACGCCCAACGTCCGATTGAGGGTCCCGCCGACCCTTTCTCTATGAAGTACCTGTGAGGCAAGGGGTGAGCTCTACATACCCATTAAGGGTAACACATGCATCATATATCACCAAGCATACATTGTATATGATCATATGAACACATCAATGTCTATGATGTTTACATGCATGACTATGCAAGCAGGTGCCCTACCCCTAATACACAGGCCCACAACTGTCGGGCCTCCATTACATCCTCTGACCAACTCAATACAACTCTATGACAACTCCCTCATGTGCCCATCCACTGCGGTCCACTCACCCTCGAGTATATAGACTGATCTCAAACCGGATCAGGATCCATACTCCTCAACAAGACCTATGACTCCCTCATGACAACCCGCACACATACCACGACCAACCCAAGAGTCAGGCTCACTAGAGTCCCAAACCGACTACCCTCACCAGTCCTCAACAGACTGCTAACCAGACTCATCTATGGTCTCCTCAACCAAGTAACAAAGTTCAAACCTACAACCTCGGACCCCATTGTTGGTCTCCACATGACTGGCGTATCCACTTCTCACAGAATTCTATAGGTCTCCTACCGAGTGAGCCTGCCAAACTCACTCGTTAAGCGCCCAAATTCCTAGTGAGTCAACACCCACAACACAAATCTCAACATTGAACCCCAGAGTCATAACTGCGAGTAAATACACTACCACGTCACACCATAGGCTGTCCCCACCATACAGGTGTCCTACCCTGGAATATCATACCTCAGACTGTACCCACCCTGCATGTGTATAGCCTGGAATACCATACATCAAACTGTACCCATCCTGCATGTGTCATAGCCTGGAATACCATACATCAGACTGCACCCACCCTGTAGGTGTCATAACCCGGAGCATCTCATCACACCACACCACAGGCTGTCCTCAACCTACAGATGTTATAGCCTAGAACATCTCATCACACCACATCACAGACTGTCCCCACCCTACAGGTGTCATAGCCTAGAAAATCACACCGCACCATCCCTCAACCAATGAGCGGGCTAGCGCACATCCTTAGCCTACTCGGTCATCCGGGGAATCATAAACCATACCAGCGGGAGTTATCCCTCAACGCATCATCCCTTGACCAATAAGCGGGCGAGTACATCCTCAACCTACTCGATCATCTGGGGAATCACAAACCATACCAGCGGAAGCTGTCCCTCACCGCATCATCCCTTGACCAATGAGCTGGCGAGCACATCCTCAACCTACTCGGTCATCCGGGGAATCACAGACCATACCAGCGGGAGTTGTCCCTCACCGCATCATCCCTCGACCAATGAGCTGGCGAACACATCGTCAGCCTACTCAGTCATCTAGGGAATCACAAACCATACCAGCGGGAGCTGTTTCTCACCGCATCATCCTTCGACCAATGAGCGGGTGAGCACATCTTCAGCCTACTAGGTCATCCGGGGATTACAAGTTACCATCCCACCCTCTCGTCTCCACGCAAGCGAACTACTCAACCCATTAGACCACTGGGGACGCCTCATCCGCCACACACTCGGATAACGTGTCTTTGATGACCTCTAAGTCGGCTTTGGGCCAGCTAACACTCAACCCCAGAATTCCCGGAGGTTTCCATGACTACCCCACAGCATGTCCCTCTTAGGACTCTTAGGCACCCCACCCTCCAAACTGGAACACACATCCCTCATAGGAGTGTTCGAAGGTCACACCTAACAATCTAACCCATGCCAGGAAAAACTTCAACCCATGTCCAACCACCGGGTAGCCCATAGTCCAACCACACGTCCATTGTGCTGTTCCACACAACATCCCCAGCCTAACTACCCGACAAGCCAGGGGAGTCTCTAGATCCTGATGTGGCCTAGTACTCATGCCCCACCGGCATTCCACATATGCTAGCTATATGCATGAGCAATTACCGATGCACATACTATTAACATAGCTCATCATATAATAATCAGGTGTATATATATCACTATCTATCACGGGCTGGCATGTTAACATCCAAACATGTTACAATATCTAGCAATCCAAAGTAATCATCACATAGTCATATGGCATATTATCAACAGAATACATCACAATATAATCAAGCATATACCACCACATATCACATATTCGCATGTTGGCATCTTAACATATTATCAACAAAAATGAACTCCAGACATGTCACCACACAATCAATCAATCATGACATTAGATAAGCAACTCGTATATGCCTCTGCGGGCATCAGATACGAATACACCCGGACGGGGGCCCACCACATAATGGTTTCAACAGTTCCCTTGCTGAGTGACTCATAATACCGAGGACCCCCATTCGCCGCATTCAGTACCGCACGTCTGATAGAGTAGTAATATGCATAGATGCATGCTAAAAATGGTGATAAGTTCCATCACCTGTGTGTGTCCTTGAAATCCAATGCGAGAAAACGAGTCTGGGGGGTTGAAGGGGCTCAATTTGCTGAAACAAGAATAGGAGGGTAAGAAATTGGGATGAAACTGGTCAAACTAGGCCTAGAATGCAAATGGGCCTGAGAACTAGTCGGGTTCGAATCGGGTCGAATTGGGTCGGGCTCGAAACTGAGCCAAAAACTGGAAACTGGGTTTGAAATTGGGTCGGGCTCAAAACTGGGTCAAACGGACCAGGCCTGAAATCGGGTCGGGCCGAAGGTGGGCTGGACCTAAGTTGCCAAAAACTGAACTCAGTCAAGTCAACTTGGTGACTCGATTGAGTTGTCTTAGCAACCTAGTTGGGAAACTGGAAAACTGAGGGAAAAAGAGGGAAAGAGAGGGAAAAGAAGGGAAAACAGGGAAAATGGAGAAAAGGGAAGGAGAAGTAGGGGAATGAAGAGATTACCAGGGTTCGGTCGAAGGGAGGGGCGGCGAATCGTAACTCCGACGACGGCGGCAAGGATGGAATCTGATGGATCTGGTGTTGAAGCCATCTGAACGAGATGGGGCAGGAGGAGGAGGGCAGAGCCAGAAATGGGAGAGGCCAGGAGAATGAGAGAGGGAGAAAGAGAGAGAGAAAGAGCGGCGGCGGCTTGAGGGAGGGGAAAGAGAGAGCTTAAGGTTAGGGTTAGGAAGAGAGGAGGGTGAGAGGAGGGAGAGAGAGAGAGATGAGAGAGAGAGAGAGAGAGAGAGAGAGAAGCAGAGGCAGCATGTAGCCACGTGCTACAATGCTGTGCGGAAGAACAGAGTGTTTAAAGGGTTAGGGTTTAGGGAGGTTTTAGGTTTTATTTTATTTATTCTTTTTTTTTTTTTTGCTTTTAAAAAAAATCATAATTAAATAAAAATTTAAAGTCTTAAATTTTCAAGAATAAGTTAAAACCCTTTAAAATCAAGTGCAGAACGTTGACAGGGGAAAATCGTGTAATTTTCAAACATTTTAAATGACAAAATATTTAATAATTCAAAATTACTGATACGTCCTCCAAGTGTCTGAACTCGAAACCAGGTAAACTAGGGCCCACAACGGGGCCCACACTCCACTGCTACGAAAATCCTAAAACTCCAAAAAATCGGGTCGGGTTGTTACATATAGGGTGACATATCAATGGGCGTTTTGAATACAGTACGATATGCCCAAAGTGCATCAGTAAGTCTCCAAGACCAATCTTTTCTGGATGGATTAACTGTCTTTTCTAGACTATGTTTTTTCCCTCGGTTTGAAATTTCAACTTGCCCACTTGTTTGTGGATGGTAAAGAGTAGCAACCTTATGTATCACCCCATATAATTTCATTAATTTTTCAAATGGGTGATTACAGAAGTGTTTTCCCCCATCACCGATGATGGTACGTGGTATTCCAAATCTAGAGAAAACATTCTCATTCAAGAAATAGAGGACAATCTTATGCTCGTTGGTTTTGCAAGCCACCGCTTCTACCAACTTACTAACATAGTCGACCCCTACTAGAATGTAAAGACTACCAAAGGAATTAGTAAATGGTCCCATGAAATCAATGCCCCAAAAATCGAAAAGCTCAAAAGGTAAAATTGGATTTAACAGCATCATATTCCGACGAGACAGACTACCTAACATCTGACATATTTCACATGACACACAATAGGTATGGGTATCTTTGAACATTGAAGGCTAGTAAAAACCACACTGCAAAATCTTCACAGTGGTCTTTTTCGGACTGAAATGACCTCCACAAGCCTGATCATGACAGAACTTAGTGACACTGATTTGATCGCTATCCGAGACACAATGACGAATGATTTGGTCAGAACAATATTTGAACAGGTATGGATCATCCCAGATAAAGTATTTGACTTTTGTCAGAAACTTTGAGTTATCTTGTTTAGTCCAATGTTCAGGCATCAGAACAGTGAGAAAATAGTTCACTATATCTGCAAACCAAGATACTTGGGAAACTGACATGAGTTGTTTATCAGGGAAGGACTCAGAAATAGCCATCGGGTCATTAGAAAATTCAGTTAGCAATCTAGACAAATGGTCTGCTACCACATTCTCGGAATCTTTCTTGTCCCAGATTTCAATATCAAATTCTTATAGCAAAAGAATCCACGAGATCAAGCTGGACTTAGCATCTTTCTTAGACAAAATATATTTGAGAGCATCATGATCAGAGTAGTAAATGACCTTCAAACCCACAAGGTAAGATCGAAATTTATCTAGCACAAAACGACTGCCAACAATTATTTTTCTGTGGTGGAGTAGTGCAGTTGAACATCGTTCAACGTTTTGCTCGTATAATGGATAACATGAGGTAACTTATTGACCATTTGACCTAAAACGGCTCCTATTACGTAGTGAGAAGCATCACACATTATCTCAAAAGGAACAGACCAATCAAAAGGTTGAATGATCGGCGCAGATGTCAATGCAGTTTTCAATTTTTCAAAAGCCTGGACGCATTCATCATCAAATCGAAACTAGCATCCTTAGTCAGGAGACTACAGAGAGGTTTGGAAATTTTAGTGGAATCTTTGATAAATCCCTTGTAGAAACCAGTATGACCAAGGAATGATCTGATCTCTTTAACAGTTTGGAGTCATGGAAGACGAGAGATCAAATTGACCTTAGCTTTATCAACTTTTATTCCTTTGTCTGATATAATCTGACCTAAGACTATGCCCTATTTCACCATGAAGTGATATTTTTTCCCAATTAAGTACTAGGTTTTTTCTTTACATCAGACTAACATAAGGGTTTGGTGATGTTGGCATTGGTCAAACGATGAACCAAAAACTGAGAAATCATCCATAAAAACTTCCAAAATCGCTCTACCATGTCCGAGAATATGTTGATCATACATCGCTGACAAATAGTAGGTACATTGCACAGCCCAAAACGCATGAGACGGTAGGCAAACGTACCAAATGGACAAGTCAAGGTGGTCTTCTTCTGGTCCTCGGGAGCAACATAAATTTGGTTATAACTAGAATAACAATCGAGAAATCAGTAGAATGCATGACCGGCTAAACGCTCAAGCATCTAATCAATGAACGGAAGAGGGAAGTAGTCCTTATGAGTAGCAGTATTCAGCTTTCGGTAGTCAATACAAACTCTCCATCCCGTTTGGACAGAGTTGGTACTTGCTGATAGTTCCCTTACACGGTGCTAGAATATCATGATTGACCCTAGAGGGGGGATGAATTGGCCAATCCCATTTTTCATGGTGTTTACAAATTTCTTGATTGTTTTAAGTGCAGCGGAATGTTTAATCAAGAGATTTATTTAGTGTGGTGGATTGTTTATTTAACTCTTTAAACATTCACACTAAGATTATGGTCCCTTTACATAAAGCTTGATTATCGATGCTTGTGTTTAATGTATAAGATATGATAATCAATATGCAAAGTTGAGTTGAGAAAAGTACTTAAATACTAGATACAAACACACAAAGATCAAACACCATAAGACAAATTTAAAGTGGTTCAGTTAGCCAACCTACATCCACTGTTAGGACTCGCTCAACTTTGAGTTGTCTCCAAAATCCACTAAGTGGGGAGTTACACCCTCACAATTAAAGTAGGAATTTCACCTCACTCAATCGGCTGGGAATTTCACCCACTATTGTCGAACATGAATTCCACCTATTCAGGACCAAATCCCTCTTAATCCACTTTCGGAACAAAGGTTTTAAAAGTAAATTTAAAACCAATAAGGACTTGCCTTTGAAGCTCTTTCTCTTGATGTGTGCTTCTTCAAGATCCCACCCATGTATACCGATGCTCCGCCTCGTACCCGTCGTTTAGCAATCACAGTGCCGGATGTCAATGAAACTGATTTTACCAAAGGTTTCTTAGTATATGGTTCTCTCGTTCTCACTTTCGAACTCAATCCTCATATTGGTTGTTTATGAGTTTTCATCCTTCCTCTCTCTCACACAACTCAATTCATCTGATTGGTTGTATTTGATTTTCCTAGTGTAAGCACGAGAGAGAGAGAGAGATAATTATGTTGGCCCTTGTTAAGCTCATTGATAAAGATGAGGGTCCAACTAATCCTACCAAATGATACCAACTAGTTGCATAAAGATTGGTTTATATAGCAAATGCAACCAGTTGTAGTAAAGGTAATATACCGACAGGTCGGTTGCATCGAGGGGTCGATGACTAGAAATGTTACCGTTACAATCCCGACCGTTGTGCATTAAGTGCACTCCCAACGATAATATTCTTTCCCGGTAGACATGTCGTTGTCGCCGATGGGTCGACACTTATGGTACTGAGAGGTTGGTTCATACGAGAGGCTCGTTCTGGTGCAAAACGTGCTTGACAATAGTTTCATCTCTAGAATCCTATTATCCACAACGACTTGTCGCCCTTTATCGATGGGTCGGTCCTGATATTCTCGATCGGTCTTTGAATGCCGATATGTCTGTTTATTCAAGAGTCCACATGAGTTCAAGGTTTCAGAACTCAAGATCTTGATCGAGGAGTTGTTGACCACGAGGGTCGTTTCAGCCTTTCACCGAGGGCTCAGTGCATACAAGACTCTCGATCAGAGGCATACCTAGAATGACAGTTCAATGTTCCAGAACCTATGTCATTCTGGCCGACTAGTTTTTGACCACGATGAGTCGATCCTGACTGTAACACCCCGGATTTTCCTTATGAATATAGTTGAATATTCCATTTGAATTGCGAATTAAATGAATGTGAAATTAAATTGTTGAGATGGACATTATGTGGGCAAGGTAAATGGTCAATTACCCAATTAAGACCCAATGGATTATGGATGAGCTTGACTTTAAAGTAATTAGGTAAGTCTAAATAAATGGGTTAATTACCAATTGAGGCCTAATGGGTCATAGATGAGTTGATTTTAAAGTAATTGGGTAAGATTAAAGTAAATGGGTAAAAGGTAAATAGGTCAACTACCCAATTAGAATCCAATGCATAAAATCCACCTCATCAAGTGAGGTTGCATGTGAGTGATGTGGCAATGCCATGTGGCATGCATGTCATCACATGGAAGCCTAGTAGGCAAGGTGTCACATCATCAAGTGACATGGCCAAGTTGGGACCCAAGTACCATGTGGTGCATGGCCGGCCATGTCATGGTTGACTTGTCAACCACCTAGTGAGTTCAAGTCTTGAGTTTAAGAGAATTAAATTGCTTGAGTTAAGTTGGGAAGATGGAGAGTTTCTATCTCAAGGGCACATAAGCAAGCAACACTAGAAAATCATTAGAATGATCAGTCCCAAAACATAAATATTCATTCATGGACTAAACAAGATTTTTATTCAAGCTCCCCCATATTCCCTGATTTCCTAGTGACCAACACTACCCATAGCTTAACCAAGCTATCAGTGTTGAGAAGATTTCTCCCCCGATCTTCTTGAGTTTGATCTCGCAAACTTCAAGCATAGACATTCTACCTATGGCTATTATCTTTGATGTCTTTTAGCTTTTACTAATTTCTTCCTCATTTTGTCATCCAATTAACAAAGATTAGTAGACCGAAATCGAGTTTTAAGCACTCCCCATGCTTCTTTCATTTAGTGCTTAACTAGGTTCAGTCCTAACTCTTGGTTCTCCCCTATGGTTCAATACACACTTCTCGTATCTCAAGGTTAGTTTGTCCCTGCACAAATTAAAACTCAACTTCGTTGATTTCTTCCATGAGTAGAGCTAATGTCCTTGCATCCCTAAAGTTTTTTCCCCCATTCTCCAAGCTGTCTCCCTTAGCTTTCTCGACCCAACTTCCCATAAACTTAGCTGCCTCTAACTTTATTTTTCTCCAAGCTTTCTTGCAAGCTTGCATCAACCTTCCTTCTCACACTGTCATGACCAATGACAGGTGCTAATCAGCACATATTTTGTGCTCCCCCATTCTCCAAAGTTTGTGCAATTTCTTAGTGTGATCCTTATCTCCCTAACAACCTGCATGTTAGTCTATTTTACAAAATTCATGTAAGCAATAGACAAGGGATAGAAGACATTTCATCATATTTGCACATATAAATTGAACCATATCATTTCATTGATGGAAATCAGTACATATAGTTAAGAGGGGGGCATCAAAATATCAAAAGTATAGTTTTTCAAGATACACAAACACAGGACATGAAAAATTATCCTAAGTAGATCCATCAGAGGAAGATGCTTGTGTGGAAGATGATCGACATTAAGATCTAGGAACAATATCACCTCCGTGGAGTTCTTGGACAACCACCTTGATCTTGTATACCAATTCTTCAAGATCATCCATCCTTCTTTCAAGCGAGGAGACTCTTTCATCAAGAGTGATATTACTTTGTCGAGGAATTTGAAATTCTCTCAAAAATACCTCAGACATACGTGTTTTTTCTTCTTTGGGATCCTCGATTAAGATCATTTCTTTTTTAACTCCAAGGTCTTGTACAGTTTGAGACCTTAGATGATGCCGATGACTGGATTCAGTATTTGAGGTAAGGGTTTTTTTTGTGAGGGGTACTCTTCTGAGCAGAGCCGACAACCCTAGATTCGGGAACATCTTGTGCGAACCTAGGAGATCTCCTGAGGAAATGGGGGCTTGACTCAGGGAGTTTTACGGTGGTCGAAGACCGAGATTTAGCTGTCTCCTTGTTCGACATGGTTGCCAAGGAAGAGCTGACCAAGGCTTTTCCGAACACTAAATCTCAAAAACACCGTGAAACCTTTGCTTTTGGAAGTGAGAGAAACAAAAACCCTATGGTTCTCCGGTGAGATTTCGCTCCAGGGGTCCTAACGACTAAGCTAGGACACGGGAGGAAATGAGAGAATTGCTAGAGCACAACGGGAGATAAAATGATGATTTTGAAATGATCAATCGTTTTCACAGAAAGAGACCTTTTTAACTTACTCTTTCTGATTCACCGACCGGTCGTGACCAACGACCTGTTTGTGTCTACATGTCGATATGTATCGACATGTCTCCCTTTACGATTTTCCCCCCTTTCAGATAGTGTTCTGAATTCTAGTAGTACCGACCTGTCTATACCTCCAACTAGTTTATCCTTCGACCTGAGTTTTAAAATGAAGGAAGACTGGATATGAGTGTATGTGTGTGTGTGTGTGTGCTTGCAATGTTCATAGTTCATCGAGCTTTGCTTATACACTTTTTAATGCCAGTGATGATACATACATTCACACTGCATTTGTGCCATTTGAAGATTCAATTCATCCTTCTGAAGATTGGCACAAACCATGGATTTCAGATCTCTTTTCCTAGATCCAAATCAATCCAAGATTCTTGCACACATTTAATTCACCAATTTAAGTATATTGCCCAAGTGTGTGATGTCATGAGATGCGGCATTTCCAGGTTTTAGCAAAGCAAGGCATATATGAACATAATTCATTCCACATAATGTATAAATTAATGTATATTGGAATGGAACTCAAAGCACTCTAGTCATTCATTCATGTCCTGATTTGAGTACATTGATCAAGCATACATAAATGAAGTATGACCCTATACACACAACTCTTATGCCTATTATCATGTTATTACCCAAAACATGATAAATTCCTTTACCATACTTTCAAGAGAGCTCTAATTCCTTGGAAAGTGCTGGTACTTAAATGGATTCAGATGCGCACATTTGATCATTTTGATCAATACTTTTGGTAGGTCACACCAACGATAATCCATTTAAGGGCATAGAGTATGTTTCATTCCATATGGGACTCACAAGTTTTAAGAGTTTGGAATAAAACGACATTGTGTATGTGTACCATAACAGGTTTAATTACATACACTCCCGATACATGAGGTAATGCACATACTAAATTCGTTTCCTAAATATGCGCGAATCACATGGCATATGAAATGAAATGAGATAAGTATATTCCAATACAAGAGTGCATACCAACATATACAATACATATCTTACAATACAACAATCAAACAAGAACATGGATTGAATGTAAGATGTTGATTCCAAAACAAGTTTCAGATGTGGTACCAACAGTGGTATCCCTTCACACATTTGAACAGAACATTGTGAGACTTGGAATCTAAGTCCACAATCTAGTGATGGCCTTTTATCAAATCTGTTTTTAATCTTGGGTGCCTTCACATTTGATTTTATGGTTCAATATTCTAAATTTTGTACCATGATGTTGGTCTTTAATCATCCTGGTACTTGGCCTTGTAGGACATTTAGAGGTTACTACCTTTATCAAGTTCCTTTACTCCATCATCTTCTAGAGGATATAGCTTGGACTTTTTTAATGGATAAAATTAATCAATCACCTAAATTTTCAACATACAAATTGATTGACAGGTGATGTTATCCATTGGGCTAGAAGAGGTGATTTTTCAGTGGATTCTTTCAGCCTCTTTTGCTGTTTCATGTCTTTTAAAGATTTTGACAGCATATCATGAAACAACACTGATGAATGCTCTACATATGTTTGTTTTAAGTGCATAGTCAATTCATCACAAGCCCAAACAGTTTTGTTCTTTGGACTGAGTGGTCACGGAAGTTAAAGGTTTATCCAATACCTTTTCCAAAGGCACATGCCACTTTCTATTCAACTATTTCCAACCATGTTTAATGATGAAAACATTTTATAGTTCTTCATTCTATTTTTCATCACAAAGAAGGTTTGGAAATATCATGGCTTTCTCTCATAGTCAATCTTCCAACATGGATTAACTCGAATGGTTAAATCCCTTCTCAAGAGAACAAGGCTCTGATACCAATTGAAAGTTCCCTTACACGGTGCTAGAACATCATGATTGACCCTAGAGGGGGGTGAATAGGTCAATCCCATTTTTCATGGTATTTACAAATTTCTTGATTGTTATAAGTGCAGCGGAATATTTAATCAAGAGATTTGTTTAGTATGATGGATTGTTTATTTAACTCTTTAAACATTCACACTAAGATTATGGTCCATTTACTTAGCTTGATTATCGATGCTTGTGTTCAATATATAAGATATGATAATCAATATGCAAAGTGATGTATTTTCAGAAGAATACTTAAATATTAGATACAAACACACAAAGATCAAACACCATAAGACCAATTTAAAGTGGTTCGGTTAGTCCACGTACATCCACTGTTAGGACTCGCTCAACCTTGAACTGTCCCAAAAACCCACTAAGTGGAGACTTACACCCTCACAATTAGAGTAGGAATTCCACCTCACACAATCGGCTGGGAATTTCACCCACCACTGTCGAATATGAATTCCCCTTATCCATTTGGCCGGGAATTCCACCCACCACTGTGCCTGAGACGACGCTCTAGAATTTTTTTATAGTGGTTCCAAAGTAAATCCCCCTTAATCCATTTTCGGAACAAAGGTTGTACAAGTAAATTTAAAACCAAGAAGCACTTGCCTTTGAAGCTTTTTCGCTTGATGTGTGCTTCTTCAAGATGCCACCCATGTATGCCGACGCTTCGCCTCGTAACCATCGTTTAGCAATCACAATCCAGGATGTCAAGGAAATTGATTTTACCAAAGATTTCCTAGTTTATGGTTCTCTCATTCTCACTTTCTAACTCAATCCTCATATTGGTTGTTTATGAGTTTTCATCCTTCCTCTCTCTTTCACAACTCAATTCATCTGATTGGTTGTATTTGATTCCCCTAATATAAGCACGAGAGAGAGAGTGATCCTTCTGTTGGCCCTTGTTAAGCTCACTAATAAAGATGAGAGTCCAACTAATCCTACCGAATGATACCAACTGATTGTATAAAGATTGGTTTATATAGTGAAAGCAACCAGTTGTAGTAACGGTAATGTACTGATAGGTCGGTAGCACCGAGGGCTTGGTGACTAGAAATGTTACCGTTACAATCCTGACCATTGTGCATTAAGTGCACTCCCAATGGTAATATTTTTTTCCCGGTCGACATGTCGTTCTCGCCGATGGGTTGACACTTATGGTACCGAGAGGTCGGTCCATACAAGAGGCTCGTTCTGGTTCAAAACATGCTTGACGGTAGTTTCATCTCTAGAAACCTGTTATCCAGAGCGACCTGTCAACCTTTACCGAGGGGTCGGTCCTGGTACTCTCGATCGGTCTTTGAATGCCGATATCTGTTTTTTCGAGAGTCAACATGAGTTCAAGATTTCAGAACTCAAGACCTTGATCGAGGAGTTGTTGACCACGAGGTGTCATTGACGCCTTTCACTAAGGGGTCAGCACATACGAGACTCTTAATCCGACGCATACCTAGAATGACAGTTCAATGTTCCAGAACCTATGTCATTCTGGCCGACCAGTTCTTGAACATGATGGGTCGATCCTGACTTCACCGAGGGGTCGGTGAGATACTACTGGTCGAGCTGACAGTGAACGTAATTCATATTTTCAAGTTCGCTTCCAAATTCACTGTCAAGCTTCCTCACTAGGTTTTATATGATTTAACCATTTGTTTCTCTAAGCCTAGGGATAGTCCTCTCAAAGTGTGGGTACCATCTAAAGTCATCTATGGCCATAATACATATTTTGTGATTGCCATAATGATAAGCTTCAATCCGGTGGAGTATGATCTTTATTTTGGATTTTCAAGCTTCCAGCAAGTGCTTCTTTCCGAGTCATGGAATTGACAAACATATGGACTTCGCCAAGTCGAGGCACTAACACTAGCTCGTTATCCTCATTCTTGACTACCGTCACACCAGACTTCTTTGGGACAACCTATACTGGACTCACCCATGCATTATCAGAGATCGGGTAGATGATATCCGCCTCGAGAAGTGTTAAATTTCGCCTCTTACCACTTTTTGCATCATTGGGTTCAGGCGTCTTTGTGGTTTTCTAGACGTCTTGGAGTTCTCCTCCAATGACCGGCAATGTTTCTGATGGTCCAAGATACGTATATTTCAAAGTCTCAGGGAGTGGTTTGAGCTCTAATTTTGGCGAGTTCTCAACAGAGGGGACTGGTACAGATTGACTCACAGGGAGGTTCGAATTTCTTTGCCCTAACATCAACATATGTAATTTCGTTCAGTAGTACGTTCACCTCTTGCCCACCATTTTCATTGAAGTCTATGTCAAAGGTGGACAGAGACTTCTCTAATGGATCGTTACAAATAAAGTGAATAAAATATTCTTCAACAGAACTATGAACCATATTAACCTCCTATAGATCATCTGTACAAGGAGGTTGTTTACACAAGTTAAATACATAAGTTCTGTCATCAAATTTCCGAACGACAACCTAAGCATATCATCTTGGCAATTGATAACAACTTTTACAGTTGCCAAGAATGGTCATCCAAGAATAACCGGAATATGCCCATTTTCATTCTGAACAAGCTATGAATCCAGCACTACAAAATCGACCGGAAAGTAGAATTTGTTGACTTTCACCAGAACGACTTCTACCAAACCTCTTGGGATTTTCACAAATTGATTGGCTAACTGTAGTGTGATAGGAGTGGGTTTAAACTCACCCAACCCTAACTGCTCATAAACTGAGTATGCCAGTAGGGTGACACTACCTCCAAAATCTAATAAGGCCTATCAATTTCAAATGTACCAATGGTACAAGCAATGGTTGGCACCCAAGATCCTTGTGTTTTGTTGGAAACCCCTGTTGGATGAGTGAACTCGCATTTTCTGCTAGAAATGCCTTTTTGAGAACGTTAGTTCTCCAACCGTACAGAGATCTTTCAAAAATTTAGCATTAGAGGGTACCTGGTTTAAAGCTTCAAGTAGAGGTATATTGATGCTGATGTGTCTAAATACCTCTAGTATGTCACTATAGGGTACTCCTTTCTTAGGATTGGCTAACCTCTGAGAGTACAGAGCTTTTTGCACAAAAGTATTTTTAGCAGGTGTTTCCGGTGTATTTTGGACGGAAGTTGGATAAGGCAGGTCCTCTTGATGCCTTGGTTGACCATCAGTCTGGTCTTCCAATTTATTATCTACTTGTCTCCATGATCTTAAGGTAGTAATTGATTTGGCATCATTCGGATTGGACGATGAAACCTCATACTAGCCCTTTGGATTTGGGATAAGCTGACTCGGGAACTTGCTTTTCTCCCTTTCACCTATCGCGGTGGCTAATTGCCCAAGCTGTGTTTCAAGCTTGTACATATCCTGCTGGGTGTACTGCATGAGCTGCTGCAACGTATCCTTGAGAGAGGGCTTACGTTGTTGAGAACGACCGGACTGATGGGACAGACCCTATGGTGGCGACTGGTATGGATGCTTCTGAGGTGGGTGAAATGGCTGATTGGGCGCTTGGAACTGAGGAGATCTCTGATTCATTGGCTGGTTCTGCCTCCACAAGAAATTAGAGTGATTCCGCCAATTAGGATTGTATGTGACAGAGAATGGGGTTCCCTACTATCCTCCAAAATTATTGAGTGCATTGGTTTACTCGATTTGACACTCAATATTCGATCCTAAGAAAAACAGTTTTGGACAGTGTGTCCTAAGTTAGAACACAATGCGCAAACTTCAGCATGCATTCCTAATGATGGGTTCATCTCCTGAGTTATTGCTAAAGCATCTACTTTTTTCGTCAGGTTTGTAAATGCAAGCTTAACGTCAAAATCATTGTTAACTTCGTACAATCCTCCCCTTTTGGATTTTTGCTCTGAAATCTCCCTATTGGAAAAGTCCCATCACTGAGAATTCTCTGCCAAGTTTTCTAAGAAATTCCATCCTTCATCTTTACTTTGCTCCAAAAATGCCCCATTTTTCATAGAATCGACCAAAGTACGGCTAGATGTGGTCAAACCATCATATAAAAATTGAACGAGTCTCCAAATTTCAAAACCATGATGGAGGCATTTACTCATTACATCCTTAAATTTTTCCAATGATTCGAAGAATTGTTCACCCTCTTTCTGAGTAAAATTTTAAATTTCTGTTTCGATGGCATTCGTTTTAGATATCGGGAAAAAATTATTCAAGAATTTATTTACCAATTGATCCAATGTTCTGATGGAATTTGTAGGAAGGGAGTTCAGCCATGATTTCGTTTTTTTTTTTAGAGAAAAATGAAAGAGGCGATTCTTCAATGATATTTTGAATTTTGATGGTGGCGCAAATCTCCAAAAATTCATTCACGTGTAAGTAAGGATCCTCACGATCAAAGACATGGAAAGTAGGAAGGAGATGTAAGAGGGCTAGTTTCACCTCATAGGTGGCATTGGTGACTGGGATGACTATGTTGGAAGGTGTGTTAGCTACGACAGATGAAAAGTAATCTCGAAGGCTTTTCTCCTGTTCTCCGGCCATTTTGGGTGATGGCAGTAGACTAACTTTGGTTGAGTCTGACTGAGCTCTGAACGCAACGAACGATGAACCAACAAACAGTTCAACTCGAACCAAACAGTTGGTAGACCCAACTACTCATACACAAACACGAACAAACACGGTCAAATAAATCTGTAATGACTTGTGCCGCTACGAGTACGTCAAACTGATACAAAGTCCTAAAACCAATCTGATACTATTTCAGAGGTATATTTTTTTTTTTCAAAATAAAGGGAAGTACCGCTCCCACAACCCACACTCAATTCAATAACCGATGGTACCAATAAAGTATTAATCATAATTGGAAACAATAACATCATTCCATTATTACATTCATCTAACTCAATGAAACGTATACATATCTTAAATACATTGGCAAGTCCTCAATTACCAATGGAACCATGACAAAGTACAAAGCTGCAACTTACGCCCAACGTCCGATTGAGGGTCTCGCCGACCCCTCCTTTATGAAATACCTGTGAGGCAAGGGGTGAACTCTACATGTCCAATGAGGGTAACATAGGCATCATATGTCATTAAGCATGCACAACATATAATCAAATGGACACATCAATGTCTAGGATGTCTACATGCACGACCATACAAACGTGTGCCCTACTCATAGCACACGGGCCCACGTCAACTGGGCCTCCAGCACATCCTCTAACCAACTCAATACAACTCTGTGACAGCTCCCTCATGTGCCCATCCGCTGCAGTCCACCCACCCTTGGGTATACAGAGTGATCTCCAACCGGATCAGGATCTATACTCCTCAACCAGACCTATGACTCTCTCATGATAACCCGCACACATACCACGACCAACCCAAGAGTCGGGCTCACTAGAGTCCCAAACCGACTACCACACGGGAGTAATTACCTCACCAGTCCTCAACGGAATGCCAACCAAACTCATCTATGCTCTCCTCAACGAAGCACCAGAGTCTCGATAGTCAAACCTATAACCTTGGACCCCATCTGTTGGTCTCTACATGACTGGCGTATCCATCCCTCACAGAATTCTATAACTTTTCTACTGAGTGAGCCGGCCGAACTTACTCGTTAGGAGCCCATAAATTCCTGGTGAGTCAACACCCACAATACAAGTCTCAACAATGAACCCTAAAGTCATAACCACGGGCAAACACACTTCCACATCACACCACAGGTTATCCCCACCATACAGGTGTCCTAGCCTGGAATACCATACCTCAGACGGTACCCACCTTACAGGTGTCATAGCCTAGAATATCATCTCACACCACACCATATGTTGTCCCCACCCTACAGGTGTCCTATCTTGGAATACCTCATCACATCACGTTGCAGGTTGTCCCCACCGTACAGGTGTCCTAGCCTGGAACATCTCATCACATCACATCACAGGTTGTCCCCACCCTACAGGTGTCCTAACCTGGAATATCACACTGCACCATCCCTTGACCAATGAGAGGGCGAGCACATCCTCAGCCTACTCGGTCATCTTGGGAATCACAAACCATACCAGTGGGAGTTGTCCCTCACCACATCATCCCTCGACCAATGAGCGGGCCAGCACGTCCTCAGCCTACTCAGTCATCTGGAGAATCACAAACCATACCAGCGGGAGCTGTCCCTCACCGCATCATCCCTCAACTAATGAGCAGGCGAGCACCTGCTCAGCCTACTCGGTCATCCAGGGGCTCATAAACCATACCATCAGGAGCTGTCCCTCACCGTATCATCCCTTGACCAATGAGCGGGCGAGCACCTCCTCAGCCTACTTGGTCGTCCGGAGGATCACAAAACATACCAGCGGGAGCTGTCCCTCGCTGCATCATCCCTTAACGAATGAGCGGGCAAGCACATCTTCAGCCTATTCGGTCATCCGGCGGATCACAAACCAATGGCCAAATACCTATTTTATTATTGCTATAACGATGAGCTTAATCCAGTGGAGCATGATCTTCACTCTTGATCACCTTTAGCCTTTAAGCTTCTAGCAAGTGTTTTTTTCAAAGTCATGAAATTGACAAATATAGGGACTCGGCATAGCCAGGGCACTAACAGCCTAGAATACAAAGCTCACATTTATTATCTATCATGCACTCAAAGTTTTCATCAATTAAAGTTCTCAGAAATTGGATGAATGAAAGCCTTATGGTTTTCCGACGGAAAGTCACTCTGGGAAGTCCTATCGACTGGTCTAGGGTACGGGAGGAGAAGGAGGGATCACCAGACCTTCGCAGGAGGAAAGACAACAATTTCAAATGGATTGTCGCTTTCACAGAAAGGGTCCCTTTCAATTTAAACTTTGTGTCTTACCGAGATGTCGGTTTCATCGACAGGTCGACCTTCTCGACATTTCTCCCTCTTTCGACAGTGCTCGATTTAGTACAGTACCGACATGTCTGTCACACCGACCAGTCTATTCACCAACATGTCGACTATCCCAAGAGGTTTAGATTTCAAGTAATTATCCTTGATTTGTGCAACTTGATGAAATCCTATTCTAAGCACAGCATACACAGATTTATTCCAATGCATAGATATGCCAGGCACAATTCATCAAATCATAAAATATGCACACAATCAAACTTCACATTCCAAGACACATACAATTCACAATACTTTGAATGGAATGTATGGCTTTCCAAGTAGATATGTACTATAGCCAGGAATAGTACATTCTAGACTTGTAGTTAGCCATTTTTTCTCTCCTCATATCACAACACTTTTTGTTATGTGAACTCACTTTTTAATGACCCGACCCGATTTTTCGGAGTTTTAGGGCCTTGGTAGCAGTAGGGTGAGTGTGGGCCCTGTGGTGGGTCCTGGTTTGCTCGATTTTGAGTTTGAAGACTCAGAGGACAATTTCGTAATTTTGAATTATTGAATATTCTGTCATAATTAAAAGTTTGAAATCACACGTTTTCCCCCGACGTTTGTCATTCAATTTCTTCAGGCTTTTAAAATATTTTTGAAATTTGAGATTTTTAATTTGAAAAAAAAAAAAAAAAAACCAACCCTAAAACCCTAGAACTCCTAAACCCTAACCCTTTAAACAACCCCCCCCCCCCCTTCCGCGCAGCACTGTAGCACGCGGCTACAGTGCTGCCGCTGCTTCTCTCGCTCTCCTGTCTCTCTCTCTCTCTCCCTCATTTCACCCTCCTCTCTTCCTAACCCTAACCCTAATCTCTTTCCTCTCTTTCCCCTCCCCCAAGCCGCCGCCGCGGCTCTCTCTCTCCCCCCTTCCATTGGCCCCTCCCCTCTTCCGTTTCTGCCGATGCTCTGCCCTCCTCCCCCATCTCACTCGGACGGCCTCAACAACACTTGATTCGTCGGATTCCATCCATCCCGCCTTCGTCGGAACTCGGATCCGCCAGCCTTCCCTTCGACCGAACCCTGGTAACCTCGTCCCTCCTCTTCTTCTCCTTCCCTTTTCTCCATTTTCCCTAATTTCCCTTCTCTTTCCCTCAGCTTTTCCAAACTGGGTTGCTGAGTCGACTCGGTCGGGTCACCTAGTTTACTTAGCTGAGTTCAGTTCTGGGCAACCCAGGCGCAGTCCGCTGTGTAGCCCAGTGGGCCTAGGGGCCCGACCCAGCTCACCAGACTTGGTTTGGCCCAGCCCACCTTCCGCCCGGCCCGTTTTGACCCAGTTTCGAGCCCGACGCAATTTCAAACCCAGTTTCCAGTTTTGGGCTCAGTTTCGAGCCCAGCCCAATTTTGGACCCAGTTTTAGTTTCAGGCCCACTTCAGTTCGGTTTGGACCCGACTCGCTTTCAGGCCCGTTTGTAGTCCAGACTTAGTTTGACCCATTTTGCCCGGTTACTTATCCTTGTGCTCTTCTTTCAACAGATTAAGCTCCTTCAACCGCTGGACCCGTTTTCTCGCATTGGATTTCAAGAACACACACAAGTGAGGGAACTCATCACTTCTTTTAGCATGCATCTATGCATCTTACTCTTCTATCAAATGTGTGGGTACAAAATGCGGGGAATGGGGTCCCCCGATATTATGAGCCACTCGGCAAGGGAACTATTGATACCATTATGTGGCGTGGGTCTCATCCGGGTGTATTTGTACCCATTGCTCACGGAGGACCTATGAATAGTTTATCGGATGTCGTGACTTGTTGATGGTATGATAACATGATTGGTTGACGTGTGATAACGTGCCATGTATGTGATTAGTAGTTTAATCAACATGCTTTAGAATTGCGTACAGTAGATAGTATATGATACCACTTTCTATGCTCGTATGGAGTATGCCATTATTGATACCATATCTGAATGTTAATGTGCAGCATGTAATAGATAATGATGTATATACTTAATGATGTTGCGATTTGGATCCTGATCCGGTTGGAGGTCAGTCTGTGTACCCGAGGGTGAGTGAACTGCAGCGGATGCATAGAGTTGTATTGAGTTGGTTAAAGGATGTACTGGAGGCCCGACAGTTGTGGGCCCATGTGTTAGGGGTAGGGCACTCGCCTGCATAGTCATGCATGTAGACATCATAGATATCGATGTGTTCATATGATCATATACAGTATATGCTTGGTGATACATGATGCGTGTGTTACCCTCACTGGGCATATAGAGCTCACCCCTTGCCTCACAGGTACTTCATAGAGAAAAGGTCGGCGGGACCCTCAATCAGACATTGGGTGTAGAGTCGCAGCTTTGTACCTGTCATGATTTCATTTTGTATTTGAGGACCTGTTAATGTATTTGAGATATGTGTACATTTCATTAAGTTGGATAAATGTAACAATGGAATGATGTTATTGTTTCCAATTATGATTAATATTTTATTGGTACTATCGGCTATTGATTTGTGTGTGGGTTGTGGGAGTGGTACTTCCCTTTATTTTGAAAAAAAAATTATACCCCAGAATTAGTATCAGATCGGTTTTGGGACTTCATACTAGTTTGATGTACTTGTAGCGGGACGGGTTGTTACAGTTTGTATCAGAGCACGGTTCAACTCTCGACTGTGCATGGGTCAGAGATGTGTGAGATAGTGACTAGAGATTAGGTTCATCCCCTGTGTGATAGGGTAGAGGGAACCTAGCTCCTTGGTGGTGCTTGGACTTCCCTAAGTTGTTGTGGTAAGCCTGACGGAGTTGCCCTTGAGCTTGGTCAGACTTTCGTTTGGTGGATTGGCTCGTGGTGAGAATGAATACTTGTTAGAGTAGGGGAAACCATACCGAGGATGGTAACCCGGAGACCTTAGAGATTCCCCGACCCATGATAGAGACTTTGGAAACCAAGTGTTGGTGAGCAGATTGTTTATCTCCGCTGTCAATGTGTGTATGCTGAAGACTCGAAGTATCTTGCTAGTGGGAAGTCAGAGTATTTGACCAAAGTATGACTTTAGTGCAAGTAATCTGAGTGTGGCAACCACACCCCATGTGGGTTGATATATCCTACTGATGCGAGTGATGTGATGGTGCCCCTTGGTTTTTAGTTCTGAGACTTGACTTGATTTGGATGCGTGACTCGCTCGATGACTTTGAGCTTCGTCGTGGTTTGAGTTTGGGAGTATATGTGGTGGAGACACCTTGTTTGTCATGTCTCCGTTGGAGTGATTGGCGGATATTGTACAGGATTACATGTAGCGTATTACAGCTAGAGACGGATCTCTTAACTGTCATTGGTGTTCTACTTAGAGGCAGTGATTTACCTTCAGCAAGGGTGTTGAGGGATCTGATCATCGTATGGCTTGTCAGTCAGTTTGAGTTGAGAGGGCACTGGGATGCTAGGCGTTGGGATGATACCGACAGAGGTGTTGGACATAGAGACTAGACTTGTGGGCTAAAGTCGATGAGACCTTTTTGCCTAGGTATTTCACCAGGGGACACACCAGCTTTGTTAGCCTAGAAGAAGGATGACTCGATGAGATTTTGTACCAGTGGTCGACGACTGAACAAAATTAAAGAGTAGGATGAGGTTCTTCTACTGGAGATTGACGACTTGTTAAGACAGCTGAGAGAATCTCAGTTGCTTCTTGAGGATGTGTTTTGTCGGATGCGAGTTTTGATCCCATAAATGTAGTTGCCTGGCAATGTGGTTTCGACAGGTAGTGCGACAGGTTTGTCAGAATGAAGCAGAGACCGCGTCTGGCAATTTATTCAGATTACTCCAGGTGGCCCTGCTTACAGTTAGATTGGTCAGAGAGAACGATCAGTTCTTGGTATAATGGCAGTAATGCAGTTTTCTTGAGTGGAGGCAGACGACCACTGTAGTGATAGTCGTACCAGAGGCAGAGAAAGGCCGCATGTGTACAGTTTATTATGATGTTTCCGGGGATGATAATGGTTGTGTGCTGATACAGGATGGTTAATTGGTAGCTCTGATTCGAGACGACTTGATGTTGACGAGTATAACTTTTCACTAATAGCTCGGGATGGATGTTGATGGTGTTGTACTCGGGTTGGAGATAACCATGTTGAGAGAGATTCTGAGTATCCCCTATCACTGTGGTTTTGAGTACTTGTTTATTCAGGAAGGGTCGAGCACGAAACAGACATATCATGTGAGGTTTCATGGAGCAATTGTTGATCAAGTGCAAAGACTAGAGCAACCAGACTGTGCGAAGTGGTGGTTCTGCCAATGTTGAGTGGCAGAGCCCCGGAGGATCAGCGTCCAGGTACATGGACAGTTAGACTATGGGATTCTATGATGTGTGGTGGTGGGCCAGATGACTAGATAATGAGACTAATGGTGACTTGACTCTCCCGGGCAGATTGTTGGCGCCTCCGCATAAGTGGTGCCGTGTGGAGATGCTTCAACTCCTTCTTCATCATGGATTAGTGGTACAGGTGGTAGTGGATAGATTGACAGAACTCACATATCTCCTTGGGATGAGGATGCCCGACTTCTTAGAACTTTTTGGACCGGTTTGGGTTGAGCAGGGAGTTAGTCTATGCAAGATGACGAGTCAACAATGTCAGATCGAGGTTTAGGTCTTGCCAATCATATCAGACATTGTTATAGAGAGAGTTGCATGCTCCACCGTATTTTAGCTGGGCGAACTATCTGTGGACAGACAACCGGTCTGGACAGACCATGCGAGTTTCAGAGGACATGTCTTATGTTTTGCGCCATGAGTTATGAGGCGAGTTAGGAGGATTGCTGGTTGTTCATAGAGCTTGAGTACGGCAGCATCGACAGATTGGCGTTTTGGTAGTTCTGTGCGAGGCACTTTGTGACTGACTGAATAGAACTCCCCCGTGTTGGGTGAAGACCTTGATGCAGTTCTGTGGGAACCAGGTATGGTTAGAAGGACAATTGAGTAGTTGAGATTGGTTAGGTGGAAGTCGTTGGCTTTGATGGTGGTGCAGACAATTATCCAGGTTGTTCAACTGTTCATGGTGACCAGTGGTAGGGTTGTTTTAGTGGATCACATGTTGTGGCATCATCTTGTGGTAGAAAGATTTGTTTGGCAGTGAGTTTCAGCTGTACAGAAGTTGTTTTTACCTGGATTTTTCTTACAACATAGGAACCTAAGGTGAATTTCGAGGCGAAATTCCTTAAAGCGGGGTAGTATTGTAATGACCCGACCCTATTTTTCGGAGTTTTAGGGCCTTGGTAGCAGTGGGGTGAGTGTGGGCCCTGTGGTGGATCCTGGTTTGCTCGATTTCGACTTCGGAGACTCAGAGGACAATTTCGTAATTTTGAATTATTAAATATTCTGTCAAAATTAAAAGTTTGAAATCACATGTTTCCCCCAACGTTTGTCATTTGATTTCTTCGGGCTTTTAAAATATTTTTGAAATTTGTGATTTTTAATTTTTTTAAAAAAAAAAAACCCAATCTAAAACCCTAGAACTCCTAAACCCCAACCCTTTAAACAACCCCCCTCTTCCACGCAACATTGTAGTACGCGGCTACAGTGCTGCCGCTGCTTCTCTCTCTCTCTCTCTCTCCCGTCTCTCTTTCTCTCCCTCTTTTCACCCTCCTCTCTTCCTAACCCTAACACTAATCTCTCTCCTCTCTATCCCCTCCCTCAAGCCGCCACCGCCGCTCTCTCTCTCTCCCCTTCCCTCGGCCTCTCCCCTCTCCCGTTTCTGCCGATGCTCTGCCCTCCTCCCCCATCTTGCTCGGACGACTTCAACAACACCAGACGTCGGATTCCATCCTTCCCGCCGTCGTCGGAGCTCAGATCCGTCGGCCCTCCCTTCGACCGAACCCTGGTAACCACGTCCCTCCTCTTCTTCTCCTTCCCTTTTCTCCATTTTCCCTGATTTCCCTTCTCTTTCCCTCAGTTTTTCCAAACTGGGTTGTTGAGTCGACTCTGTCGGGTCACCGAGTTTACTTGGCTGAGTTCAGTTCTGGGCAACCCAGGCGCAGTCCGTTGTGTAGCCCAGTGGGCCTAGGGGCCGGACCCAGCTCGCCAGACTTGGTTCGACCCAGCCCACCTTCTGTCCGGCCCGATTCAGGTCCAGCCCGTTTTGACCCAGTTTCGGGCCCAACCCAATTTGAAACCCAGTTTCCAGTTTTGGGCTCAGTTTCGAGTCCAGCCAAATTTTGGACCCAGTTTTTAGTTTCAGGCCCAATTCAATTCGGTTTGGACCCGACTCGCTTTCAGGCCCGTATGTAGTCCAGACTTAGTTTGACCCATTTTGCCCGGTTACTTATCCTTGTGCTCTTTTTTCAACAGATTAAGCTCCTTCAACCCTTGGACCCGTTTTCTCGCATTGGATTTCAAGAACACACACAAGTGAGGGAACTCATCACTTCTTTTAGCATGCATCTATGCATCTTACTCCTCTATCAAATGTGTGGGTACAAAATGCGGCGAATGGGGTCCCCCGATATTATGAGCCACTCGGCAAGGGAACTGTTGATACCATTATGTGGCGTGGGTCTCATCCGGGTGTATTTGTACCCATTGCTCACAGAGGACCTATGAATAGTTTATCGGATGTCGTGACTTGTTGATGGTATGATAACATGATTGGTTGACGTGTGATAACGTGCCATGTATGTGATTAGTAGTTTAATCAACATGCTTTAGAATTGCGTACAGTAGATAGTATATGATACCACTTTCTATGCTCGTATGGAGTATGCCATTATTGATACCATATCTGAATGTTAATGTGCAGCATGTAATAGATAATGATGTATATACTTAATGATGTTGCGATTTGGATCCTGATCCGGTTGGAGGTCAGTCTGTATACCCGAGGGTGAGTGAACTGCAGCGGATGCATAGAGTTGTATTGAGTTGGTTAAAGGATGTACTGGAGGCCCGACAGTTGTGGGCCCGTGTGTTAGGGGTAGGGCACTCGCCTGCATAGTCATGCATGTAGACATCATAGATATCGATGTGTTCATATGATCATATACAGTATATGCTTGGTGATACATGATGTGTGTGTTACCCTCACTGGGCATATAGAGCTCACCCCTTGCCTCACAGGTACTTCATAGAGAAAAGGTCGGCGAGACCCTCAATCAGACATTGGGTGTAGAGTCGCAGCTTTGTACCTGTCATGATTTCATTTTGTATTTGAGGACCTATTAATGTATTTGAGATATGTGTACATTTCATTAAGTTGGATGAATGTAACAATGGAATGATGTTATTGTTTCCAATTATGATTAATATTTTATTGGTACTATTGGCTATTGATTTGAGTGTGGGTTATGGGAGTGGTACTTCCCTTTATTTTGAAAAAAAAATTATACCCTAGAATTAGTATCAGATCGGTTTTGGGACTTCATACCAGTTTGATGTACTCGTAGCGGGATAAGTCGTTACACACTTGGTCTCTTGTGAGTCCATTTGTTATGGTCTAAGATATTTAAGTGAATCTTAAACCAAAACAAAACATGATTAATGGTCTATCTCTTAGGTACAAAGATTTTTACATTTGGTGTTACATACACACCCCTATGATCGTACCTTTGATGACCAAACTTGTGATCCATCAACTCTTTTAAGACATTATTCATCTTTCTTAACAAACAGTCTTGCCTCGTATTCACCTTCCTTGAATTTCATTTAAGGTTAAGTGTTGGTGGATGTCTTTTAGGCATATGCTTTACTTGATTGTGCCTTTGTGCTTTCCTTTCCAAGTATCTCTTCAGATGATAGCAATTTGTTTTGAAATGCCCATCCTTTTAGCAGAAATTGCACTTACCCGTTAAAGGGCGAGAGATACTTGTCTTTCTAAACACCCCATGGTTTATAGGTTCTTTGGTGGATGAGGCACCAAGAACAGACCTATCACCAAACCATTTACCCAAACCTATGAGTCTTTTAAGTTTTTCATCTCCTTAGGTAAACTTATCTTGGAATTTTTCTTTATAAGTTTTTAATTGTTTAACTTCCAAAGATAGTTTTTTAACATCATCTAAAAGAAGTTTCTTTTGATGCCATAAATTTTCGACATCCTTACAGTGGATAATTATGTCTTCTTGAAGCCTTTTATTTTCCCCGTTAAACTCAGTGATTTCAACATCTAAGAATTCAAGTTTAGAGATTAAAAGAGATTTTTCAATTTTTAATTCTTCCATTTGATTAGAGAGGTTCAGGTTTTCATTCTTAACCTTGTTTAGTTTCTTGGCCAACTCTCAGTCTCAACGAACATGGCACTGTAGGAAGTTTGAGGATTTTCATCATCTTCACTCTCACCTTCCTCTGTTACAACTGTGGGATTATCTTGATCACCAATGATCGAGGCTATGAGACATTTTGACACAACAGTTTTTGTTGGGTCTCTTCATTAGAATCCCTCTCTGATTTAGAAGTTTCCAAATGGGTCACACCCACATTCATAGCCTTCTTTATTTTATCTGAGGGACATTCATTCATGAAGTGTCCTCTTCCCCCACAATTGAAACAGGTCTGCTCCTTGCTTACTTCTCTCCCCATTCCTTTTCTTCTGATTTCTTCTTGCCTCCTTGGGTATTTTTACTTGTTTCACCCTTACCCATTCTTCTCAAGTTATTTCTTTTAACAAAGTTTTTATAAAACCGTTTTGGCAAACATTGCCATTTCATCACTTGAGAGTTCATCTTCTGAAAAAAATTCTTTTTCTTTTGTCTTATTTTGTTTTAGGGAAGATTTCAAGGCAATGGATTTATCCTTTGGTTGTTCAAAGTGTAGTTCATAGGTTTGTAATGAACTAACCAAATCATCAATATTCATTAAGGACACATCCATGTTGTCCTCCGTAGCTACCACTTTGGTCTTGAATCTTTCTGTAAGATTCCGGACAATTTTGGTACATACCTTGTCCTCGGGTATCCCTTCACCTAGAGCATACATTTGATTTACAATGTCACTTATCTTGGAATAGAAATCCGTGAAGACTTCATCCTCCCTCATCTTAAGAGTATCAAACTAATTTTGGAGAATCTGAAGTTGGACCTCTTAACTATTGAGGTGCCTTCATGAGTTCTTTCAAGAGCTTCTCATGCCTCCTTTACAGTTTTACAAGTCATAATTCGCCTGTATTCACAGTTAGACACTGCACAATTAAGTGAATTCATGGCTTTGCCATCAGTTATATGAGCAGCTTTATTAGCAGGAGGCCAAGAGGCAAAAGGTTTGGGTGTCATTAACATGGTTGTGGTGGAAGCTACCATTTTCTCTTCCATGGGTTCCTGCCATCCAGTCTTTACAATATCCCATACTGATGAGTCAATGGAAACAAAGAAACTTCTCATTTTGCCCTTCCATGACTAATAGTTTGTTCCATCAAAGTATGGGGGTTTGGTTCATGCATGACTGTCTCCCATGGTGTTCAAGCTTGGATCTACTCGGATGGTTAAATCCTTACAACAAGCATTAGGCTCTGATACCAATTGAAAGTCTCTTTCTCACGGTGCTAGAACAACATGATTGACCCTAGAGGGGGGTGAATAGGTCAATCCCATTTTTCATGATGTTTACAAATTTCTTGATTGTTTAAAGTTTAAGTGCAACGGAATATCAATCAAGAGACTCGTCTAGTGTGATAGGTCATTTTTCATTGCATAACGATCACACTATGTTCTTTGCATATTACTTTGATTATCGATGCTTGTGCACAATGTATAGATAGAGACAATCGAATGCAAAGTGATGTGTGCTGAGAAGAGTGCTTAAAACGAAACACAAACACATGTAAATACCAAACACCATAAGACCAATTTAAAGTGATTTGATTAGCAAACCTGTGATGACCCGACACGGAGCAGCGGGTCAATCGAATCGGGTAAAACTAAAATAGTAAATACGCCTCTTGATTGTGTTTGTGTGAAATTATGTGTTATTTTCTCTTATTTTTATTGTTTAAAAATAAAATAAATAAACACACAAAAACCTAGAATTTAATTAATATATGTTCCCCGATGCACACACCTTCTCCTTAATTAGAAATTTATGAATTTATCCCCTTCGAGTTGAGATTGAGTTAATGGAAAATTTAATTGTCAAATTAGATTTTTATTTGCAAAGTTAAGGATTCCAATTGGAATTGTATAATTAAAAATCCAAAAGTAACAAACTAATAAGATTTATTTAGCTGAGATTTTAATTAAATTTAAATGATAAATTAAAATTTGATTTTTGTAAATATATAATTAAACTACTGGGTCAATAATTAAATTCAAATTTTAATCAACTTGAATATAATCAATAATCAGTGAATTAATCAAATATAAGCATAAAAAGGAAACAAATAGATAATGAAACCCGGGTGTGGGTCCCTTTGGAGACCCACACCCCTTCACCGTTTCTAAATCCCTCTCCCTCGAATATGTAGTATCTAACTCCTAATTTCACTCATGGTGGAAACCCCAAAATCCCCCTCCATCGCCGGACAGAGGGAAACCTTCCCCAAAATTCGATTCCCTTTCCTACTTCTCTTCTCCAAAACGAAAAGGAAACCTATCTCTTCTCCACCAATCCTTCCCCTACTTGGATTCTTCCTTTCGACAATCCCTCTCAAGTCGGTAACAAACCCCTTTGACCATGGATTCTATAAATCCACGCGATACTAGTCCAATCCCCCTCTTCATCTCTCCTCTGTGTTCTCCAACCTCCTTTGACGGCAGCAACCACTTAATCCGCCGGTGTTGCAACAGTTCCCTAATCCCTATGCTCTCCTTCATCACCAGGATCACCTTCGATTAACCAGCAAGCACCGTTGATCCTTATTGTCTTCTGCAAGAGGTAGGCCCTCTTTCTATTAATCTATGTAAATCAAAAGGAAAATATTTATTAGTTTCAGATCCTCAAGTTTTCCTTCATTCCCTTCCGATGCCTCTTCTAACAACTAGATTTAAATCTTACAATCGAAATTGGTTTTCAATGGATAGTTTTCCGTAGAGGTCTCAAACCCTTTTTTTTCTGGAGACTGTGTTGCATTGTGCATATTGTAGCATGGGAAATTATCTATGGAAAATTGAATTATGTTGGACCTTGTTTCTCAATCTCTCCTGGATTTCAAGTTTAATAATAAGCATAAAAAAATAAAATATGTATTTGCATATTGAAAAATAATATGAAAAAAATAGTCCCAAAACTATTAGTATTGGAGATTGATTTTTAGCCTCCAAAAAGTGAAAATTGGACACTGATTAGTACAGATTGAAATTAGATTTGGTCTACTGGAACCGTTCAAGAGAGAAGACTGATCGTAGTCCCCTTGCTGCCAACACCTTACCCATATGTTTCTTGAAACACCAAACCCAACGTCAAACCTGTAACTAGTTCCCATCTGGTTCACTATCTTATGTAGTTAGAGTTATTTGATCAAAACACTCAATGATTTAAATTCTTACAAATCTTTACTAATTGTTATTTCTTGAACCAAACCTCAATTCCATGTTATTAATCTATGAGTCAGTATGTTTAACCAACCTGGATACCTTCTAACCATAGACTGCAAAATGTCTAGTGTATCACCATAGGCTCAACTTGTCCTAAGTGGGTTGGAATCCATGATCAGATCTTTAGACCTTGGCCAACTAATGTTATATAAATCTTCTTATTGATTTATTCGGTACCACTTTTATTTGATTGACGTAGATTTCCTTCAAATTGTTTTCTCCACTACATCTTTTCAACCACGTTATTTCCCCGATTGAAGGTTACAAACTCATCTTCTATTGTGTTAGCCCCTTCATTTTGGGCGCAAAGTTGGCAATTAAATAAATTAATTAATATTAAATCTAGGTTGTTCAAATTATTTGATAAGCATGATATTAATAACAATACTTAAAACCTTTAAATAAATTTATATGCAGCACTTCCCCTACGTCCTATTGACTGATTTCAAGTTGGAATGCATGTGAATTCATCACCTACACTTTGTGAACTTTTTAGGTGAAGGAAAATAATACTTTGTACCTTTACCAAGCATGAAAATTCTCTATGTTATTTGTATGATTGAGCAATAGAAAAGAATATTGTATGGCATGTATTTACAATGTAATATTGGATCTAGCAAATAGACTGAGTTATATTTTAGAATAGTGGTTGTAGTCTGGTGCTCACTCACAGTAATGTAAGGGATTTGGCTAAGTGTTCTAATGGCCGTGAGGGGACTCAGTTTGCCCAGATAAATGGAAATCAACTACTAGCCTTATTGAAAGATCCAATAATTATGTTCGAATTGGTTGAATGTTATGTTAATTATTATGGTGTGATAAGTAATGTTCTTGAGGTTGATTTATAATATTGTTACCATAATGATAATTCTGTAATATAATTTATTCCTTTGTACATGTGATATTATTGGAGTTAGTTTTGATGCTTAAAATATGTACATGATGTTTATGTTAAATTGAGATTATAATCATGTTTGGAGTATGATGGCAATGATTTTACTTATGGCATGTTAATATGGTTCATAATATATGGCATAATGGTAGAGATAAAGCATGGTAAGTATAGTCTCTTCATATTCATGGGATGGGTATAGAGGTGTAGGCCATGATCTTTCATGATGACCACGATGATGTAGTTTGATGCCTCGCTTTTAGTGAGAAGTACCATGCATGTGGTAGGTTTGGTTTGTTAGGTCATGAAAGATCACGAAGACTGACCAATGGTGGTAGTTGTGTTGTGTAGGCCCCATTTGATATGGGAAGTATCACACTGTGGTAAGGAACTGATTTTACTTCAGGTTTCCTAGTTTAACATCATTTCCTTCCTCTCTCTCTCACATACTCAATCCATATGATTGGTTGTATTAGATTCTCTAAGTTCAAGCACAAAAGAGAGAGTGATCCTTTTGTTGCCCCTTGTTTAAGCTCACTGATAAAGATGAGGGTCCAAGGGATTTGCCAAAGGATACCAACTGGTTGCCTAAAGATCGATTTTTATAGAGAAGGCAACCAGTTGTAGCAACGGTAATGTACCGACAAGTCGGTCGCACTGAGGGGTCTGTGACTAGAAATGTTACTGTTACAAACCCGACCGTTGTGCATTAAGTGCACTCCCAACAGTAATATTATTTCCCGATCGACATGTCGATGTCGCCGACGGGTCGACAGTTTTGGCACCGAGAGGTCGGTCCATACGACAGGCTTGATCTGGGGCAACACTATGCTGACAGTAGTTTCAAGTCTAAAAACCTGTCATACCCAGAACAACATGTCACCCTTTGCCGAGGGGTCGGTCCTGGTACTCTCGATCGGTCTTGATATATTGAGATGTATGTTTCTTCGAGAGACCTATTGAGTTCAAAGTTCCAGAACTCATAAATATTTATCGAAGAGTCGTTGACCACGAATGGTCGTTTCAACCTTTCACCGAGGGGTCGGTGCATACGAAACTCTCGATCAGAGGCGTACCCAGAATGACAGTTCAATGATCCAGAACCTTTGATAATCTGGCCGACCAGTCCTTGACCACGGTGGGTCGATCATGTCTCCACCAAGGGGTCAGTGAGATAGACTGGTCGAGCTGACAATGAACATAATTCATATTTCCAAGTTCACTTCCAATTCACTGTACAGCTTCCTCTTTAGGTTTTTTATGATTTAATTATTTGTTCAACTAAGCCTAGGGATAGTCCTCTCTACGGTGTGGGTACCACCTAAAGTCATCTATGCCCATAATACCTATTTTGTGATTACCATAATGATGAACTTTAATCCAGTGGAGCATGATCTTTTACTCTTGATCACCTTGGGTTTTCAAGTTTCTACCAAGTGTCTCTTTTCGAGTCACGGAATTGACAAACTTAGGGACTTAGCCAAGCCGAGTCACTAAAAGGATCAATATGGGAAGGGCCAAGTGTATGGTAGAAATTGCATTATCTAATATGGAATGGAGAGAAAAAATGAAAGGAAGCAATCAAAGGAGGTGGCGCACATGGGTAGGTCGGCCATGTGTCATGAACGTGTATGCATAGATCGGCCACCTGTTGTTTACTATTCTTCTCTCTTCAATTTCTTTGTTTATTCCCATCTCTGTTGTTTCATGCTAATGAAATTGTTGCTGTCTTTTTCTAAGAAGAAGCTATTAAACTTGATTCGATTCTTGTTGCTGCTGACAACACCTTTTATTTTTTTCCTCTAATCACTTGCTACTATATGGTTCTTCAAATCAACACCACCTACCAAATTCGGTCCACTCTATGTTCTTTCCCTTTTCTATCTGTTGTACACGAACTGGTTGCTGGCTGTTTTTTCTGCTAACTTTCTTCTCCATGCTCAATACGTTGCTGCAGTTTTCTGCTCTGTCTGATCCTCATTTTGTTTCTCTCTACTTGGGAAGCCAGCTGCCACTTTATTGACAGCGCCATTCAGCCATGCTGCTTTGTTCTTCTTCTTAATTCATTGGCAAGTTGTTTCAAATAATTGCTGGCACCACCCAATTTTTTGTTGACTGCAATACATCATCAAGTTCTTGCTCTGGCTTGGAACGGTGCAGTCTCTGCCTGGGTTCCCTTGCAAGTTCTTGCTCTTGTTCTCCATTCCATCTCACCGCTGTGATATGACAAAATCCTTCTTTGTAAAACACGGTATAAGTACATTATCCCTACATGGGATTTTGTTTTAGCTCAGTTTTCTTAGAACATTCCTCTCGACCTCCTTTTTGGTTGCTGTACTCTGAGAAAGAATTCTCGAAATTTCTCTCAGTCGTCTTGCAATTTTTCTGGCTGATTCGATTCTCAGTTTCATTACCCACCGATGTTGGATTGGTAGAGGTATTGCTACCTTGTTTTGCAATAAAGATCAGTCTCAGATAAAAAAAAAAAAATTGAAGATAGGTTCAATACTCTCTCATGCTAGTATCTGCAGTCCCATGTCGATCCTACTGTTGTCCTTTCATCCTTTGTTTGCTAATCTGGCCTTCATGTGTTCACTGTATGAAAAACCCAGCCCATGTTAAATCGGCTACTCTGCACAGGCTATGTTTTGGTCATTGCAGCTTACAGTCTTTCTTGCATTGAAATAAACTTTCTCGAAGGGAATTACTCCTGCCATGAAAGCAAAAACTACGTAGTCATCAATAACACTTGTCAGCAATAGGTATCCAACTTTGAGGGCATTGCATCCTCTAAATTTCATCAAAGTCCTCAATCACCAAGACCTTCACTTGCAATTTTCTGCAATTTTAATCTATTTTACTCTATTTCCTTATTTTATCTGCCAAACACAAAAATACCATAAAAATATCAAACATACACTAAACAAGGGCTAACTAGTCTAATATTTAAAGATAAAATGTTCAATTTCCTGTGGTCATCAGCTACTACTTACAGCATCTTCATCTTCAAACTTCTTAGTCTATGTGTCATCTCAGTGAAGAGCAGATTCTAGTGCCTAACGTTCTGTTTGGAACTGGTCCAAGGCTACAAATAGTATTTATCGCCCATTTCTACAAGTTTTCGTGCTACATTCAGTCTACTAAAGGCTTAGCCTATGCCGAAACCTAAGAACTGCACCAAACACTTATCGAATGTTGGGGTGTTTATCGCTTTATGTCTTTTTCTCTTTCTTTGTCCTCTCGGTCCAGACATGACTAACTCTAACTTACTAACATCTGTTCGGACCGGTCCACGGGTTTTACTGCTTCCTTTACCCTCTAGGCTTAACTCTCAGGTATATGATTCAGGACCAAACACTGAATAATTTATTTACTTTATGTTTTAAAACACCATGCATTGGGTGTTATTTTATTCTTTGATGTGTTTTGATTGTCAAATCTTTTTAAAACACCCCGCTTTAGGTGTTATTTTACCTTTATGCATTTTGATTCATTTTCACTTTCACTTGAAAGCTTTTATTATGCATTTATTTATGAGTGTGTTAGTACACGCCTTGTTTTCTGAGATATTTCTCTTTTTAACATGTACTTGCACATTTTTTATCGATTTATTTACGCGTGTGTTGATGCACACCAAATTTTTGTATTACTTTATTTATACAGTTTTAACTTTTTATAGTCTTTTTCAAAGACTCGTCAATTTACGGTGAGGAGATTCAATCACACTGTTTCTTTTTTAAATGCATTGCATAATTACATTAAACTCTGAAAATTATAAATCATTGGTCCTATGGCAATAATGAGGGCACATGGTTAATATATTGATGGAAAAGATGTGAACGGGATCAGAATGCGATACCTGACATCGCTCACAAGTAAAGGGATAAATTTGATGTTCTTGAATGTGAAAGATGAGCATATGATAGTGTCTGGGAGCCGAGGCCTAGTCATAAAAAACGGAGTATGGGACCCAGTTATGTGCCTAGAGTCTAACTGGTTAAAGTTAGGTGATCGTTTAAAGGATCAATCTCCAACTCATTATTCCACTGGGAGTGCACGCTATTTTGTATTTGTGTATATTTGTATATTGAAGGGCTTTGTGTGAAATGTTAAAACACCCAGTCTTGAAATTGACTCACAAAATTGTACATGCGTACATCCGTTCCCATACTTGAATCTGAAAATGTGTTAAGTTATGGTTACTTGATCAAATGGGTAAACATACCCCGATCGTAAAAAGGGTAAAGGAGTATTGTTACCACTCATTTATGTGTTTTAAATTGCAATTGTTTATTTACAGCAATTTTATAACTCCAAAATGTGGGCGAATTCACTGAGTGTATAAATTTACTTTTAGCATGTAGTATATTGTGAAATATCTGTTGAATTATGCATGTCTTGGTTTTGAATGCAATTCTGTGCAGGTGGGCTATATAAATGCATGTTAGTGGAGTGAGAAAATATTGTGTATATGTGAGATATCTTGTTGGATTAAACGAGAATTTAATCCATGTATTGATATCCTTGATTGGTGTAATGTGCATATCAAGATAATTTACCCTCAAGCATTGGGTGAAGCATTGTGTTGTTGATAGCTTCGAGTGTAGAGTATATATATGTCTTGAGATAAAGCATTAGACCATAACAAGTCGCAATGTATAATGTATCGCGGCTTGTGTGAAGCACTAATTCAAAGTTAACCAGGTGTAGACCACTACTTCGATTGATAGGGGTATTATTTTGAAATAAAATTTCAAATCACATAATATCACACGTGACCATCCAGGTTTCTATGTGGATTCAAACACATATCATACACAAAATCATAACACATCATCAGAGAGCTCAACAAAAGCATAATGCTTTTATTACATGAGAAGTAATGATCCAAACTGATGAAGAATTATTATCATTCTCAATAATGTTTCTCTTATATACATAATAAGTTCCCTTATAATGGGGAATTGCATATTGTTCCATATCCTTATTTCAGCTGTGGGGATTCGTCTATACCCTCCTCAAGCGGTGCCCTTTGAAATCGTAAAGAGAGAGCTAAACAACTCAGTGAAAAAAAACAATAAATATATATAGCACCTTATCAACCAAGCATATTAATTAACCTACTCATATTATCTTAAAATACGCATCTTATGGTTATAATAAATCACAGAGTCAACACCCAAACTCATCATCATAGTTAGCACGCTGCCCAAGACATGCCAACTTTCGCAACACTATTATTGTGAGTTACTGCCCAATGCTTAACACAACATATGGTCTACACTACGGTCATTCATGACCCAATGCTACACAATCCGTAATACGGTCTGCATGGCGACATCTGGCGGTCTCGTGTTTCACACAGTACGTAATTCCATTTACAGCGCATATTTCATAGTCATGCAGCACATGCATTGATCACACATTACATGTGCATTTTACCCAGCATAAGCCTTTAACACTTAGCATATGTTTTACTCACACCACATATGTTTCACTCACTCGTCATATGTTATCAATACATTAGAGCATGCATTTTCATTAACATCTTAATTCCAAGTAATATGCATTCCACACGTATTATCAGAATAGACATACAAAGTCTAATAATACCATTGTAACATGTATTTTTCACATCTCAGCATATTACCATCAATATAGACATATCCAATCTAATCACATCATTTAAACATGCACACTGTAATCTCACAACATAAATTAACGCATAATTACACGGTTAACAATTAGACAATAACAGACTATTGGTGCTAGTATGTACCCATAAATAAACATTGTAAATATCACAAACTAAAGCCAAGTAATGCAAATAGTCTACAAAGTTGTAAATTGTTGAAAGTAACAAAAGCTGAAAATAGCCAAAAGTAATAAAAGTTGTAAAATTCTCATTTTTACACTTTTATCTTTATTTAACTACATCATTTATGTTCAAGTGTCCAAGTTGGAGACTCGTGAATACAACACACACAATCCAACATCCAATAGTCCAAAGTTCACAATTCAAGTCCACAATTCACAATAAACAGTCCAAGTTGGAAACTGGTGTTCACAACACACTCATCCAACGATAAAAAAATATTAATCTCTCATGCACACAACTAGGACCTATTTGGCGTTTCGACGTCCAAACTTCAACTCCCAGGTACCTTTTCATGCTTACTTCGGTGTCCAGAACCGATTAAATACACACTCCGTTATGTGTAAGCAGTATCCAATCTCGTTATTTGGTCACATTCAAGTCTTTTTCAATTTTAATCAAGATTCCATAGGTCTTATCATTACACTTAGATTAATTGCATTCCTTTTTCTTTTTTTTTTTAATGCAATATGCGATGTCCTTTAGAAAATAAATGTAAAGACCCGACCCAAAAAATCTGAGCTTCGAGCTTGGCTCAGCAAGAAACTATCCATTTTGGACCCGCACACGCGAGCCCGCACGGGTTTGGATTGGGGCCTAAAAAACTTGTAGGCCCAAAACGCGTCTTGCTGAGTGAGGAGGGGCTGCCACTTAAAAACCGCATACAGAAGTTGGAAACTTCCGATGTGGGACTCTCTTCTTCCCACTCTACCACACTCCCACTCCCTTTTTCATCACTTCGGCCGACCCTTATTGGACTCGGCCGTCTGGACTGGATCAGGGTCTCACAATCCACCCCCCTAAGCCCAGAGCCATCCCCGACTCGACCCAATGAATCCAATGGAAGGCAGTAGGCCCACACAATCCGAGTGCTGAACTCGGCTCTGATACCATTTGAAAAGACCCGACCCCAAAAATCTAGGCGTAGGGCTTGGCTCAGCAAGAATATGTCCGCTTTGGGCCCGCACACGAGAGTCTGCATGGGTTTGGATTGGGGCCTGGCTCAACTGGTAGGCTCCAAAAAATGTCTTGCTAAGTGAGGAGGGGCAGCCACTTATAAACCCCATGCGGAAGTTGGAAACTTCCGATGTGGGACTCTCTTCTTCCCACTCTACCGCACTCCCACTCCCTCTTTCATCACTTGGGCTAGCTCTTATTAGACTCGGCCGTCTAGGCCGGGTCAGGGTCTCACAATAAATGTGACGACCCAACCCCCAACTGTAATGGCCCAACCCTAAAAAAAATTAAAATATTAAGTCCGTACCAAAAACTCCGTGTTTGGACGACATTAGGTTTATTTCACCTCCATCCTCTTCCAAACATTCAACCCTTCTTCACTAACAACAAACCCTTGCTTCCTTTACCTTCCCTGTATTGATTTTCACCCACTAAAGGCTTTGGATTCCGATTTCCTACACTTGGAGTGCCCCTTTGCACGGTTCCTTCTTCTCAAAACATAAGATCTATGATCCTTCTCTTTCCCTTTCTTATTATTTGATGAGATCTTTACGGGATGTGTTGAAAATGGAATATGTGATGACTTTTAGGCCTTATTTGGAGAGGAATTCATGGAAATGATTGGGGATTTTTGTTATGGAACCTTGTTTGGGTGTAGATCTGAATTGAAATTGAATTTTGAACCCATGAGAAGGGAAGTAAATTAGGGAAAATGGTATATACTAATTTTTGGAGATGATTCATGGGAGGAGATTTGGGGATTACCCTTAGATTGAAGGGATTAATATGGATTAGGGGTAAATTTTGGATCTACATTTGGGGATTTTGCTTCTAAACTTTGATTTGGCCTAATCGATAATCTAATAGGAATGCATTATGTTCTTTTTTATTAATTAGAGCCTTTGAATCCTAAACCCGTTGAGGTACGATCCGAAAATCAACCCGAGACATCGTGATTTTGAGGTGAGGATTGCTACGCACATATTATATAAATGCATGTATGTTATTTCCTTGATTTAGGAAATGTACTGTGTTATCGATGTGTTTAATGCATGATAAATAGGATTGATGTGCCCTATCCTATGCATGAGATGTTATTAATTCCCTATTATGTGATTTGCAGCATGTCTATTATCTTGTTATGATGATAAAAAATGTGATATTTATTGGAGACCCTTGTGAAGGGCTAAGATGAGTTATTGATGAATTTAATTGGGTTTATGCTATAAAAAGGGAGTTATTGGACTTAAGATATTAAACCACCATGAGACAGGTTGAACAAACTAAAAGGACTAAGAATATGTGTAAATAAATTCGATGTGTGTATCTCAAGGTTGATGTGTAGTCCATGTCCTTAAAATAACCCAATGTGATAATTATGTTGAATGTATGAAACGTAATGGAATGTGTTATGTTGCTATCACTATGAAATTATGGTTATTATGTGACAATGACATATATGTTGCCTATGTAATTGTGAATATGATCATTTTTATATTACTCACTTATGTGTGCCTAGGAGGTTATATAGGACATGATTATGGGATATTGTGTTAATAGGCATGATGATATTGAGAATTACTAGTGTTGGGATGAGACTCAAAGAGTTTATAGGACTTGATGATGTACATTTCTCTTATTTGGGCCCCACAAGTATGAGTCCACACTCCCTAGAGGAGGTTGGTGTGATAGAATAATAGTTTTGTTTAAGGAACCCTATTGAAACGGTGGTGTCGGCTAAGGGACTTGGTCCTGTAGGGTTGCCGTCGAGGAATATAGCTCCTATCATGCTTCGCATTTTAAGTCACTCTAACGATTATTTGTGGTTATCGTTGAGGAGTATAGCCCCTCACATGCTTCACGTTGTAGGTCGCTCTCACGACTATTTTGTACACTTGGTGTACAATTCGCATAGGGTCAGATAGTCATGAGCCTAAGTGTAACAACCCGACCCGAATACAGGGCTTAGGGCGTGACTCAGTGTGATATTGTCCTCTCTGGACCTCGCACACAAGCGAGCCCGCACGGTTTTGCATTTGGGCCCGGGCCCACCTGGCCCGACCCAAAACACGTCACATGAGTACAAGGGAGGTCACCCACTTAAATTCCCCAAATTTTCCTCCTCTACCACCTATGTGGGACTTTTTCCCACATCGGTGGGTAGGGGTTTCACAATCATCCCCCCTAAAGCCTCGAGCCGTCCCCGGCTCGACTCTGGTCCAACTCAACAACTCCAGGGAAGGAGGAAGGCCCACACAGTCCGAGTGTAGAACCTCGGCTCTGATACCATTTGTAACAACCCGACCCGAATACAGGGCTTAGGGCTTGACTAAGTGTGATATTGTCCGCTCTGAGCCTCGCACACAAGCAAGCCCGCACGGTTTTGCATTTGGGCCCGGGCCCACCTATCCCGACCCAAAACGCGTCACATGAGTACAAGGGAGGTCACCCACTTAAATTCCCCAAATTTTTCTCCTCTACTACCGATGTGGGACTTTTTCCCACATCGGTGGGTAGGGGTTTCACACTAAGTGGGCGGTACTAACTTAGTAAGACGCATTGCGCAGGGTTAGATACTCGTAAGCCTATGCAAGCGGTACTGACTTAGTAAGAAGGATTACGCAGGGTCAGATACTCATGTGCCTAAGCGGGCTGTACTAACTTAGTAAGATGGATTGTGCAGGGTTAGATACTCATGAACCTATGTAGGCGATACTAACTTAGTAAGGATTACGCAGGGTCAGATAATCATGAGCCTAAGTGGGCGGTACTAACTTACTAAGATGCATTGCGCAGGGTTAAATACTTGTGAACCTAGTACAATGGATTACGCAGGGTCAGATACTCGTGAGCCTAAGCGGGCGGTACTAACTTAGTAAGACGCATTGCGCAGGGTTAAATACTCGTGAGTTTATGCGGGTAGTACTGACTTAGTAAGACGGATTGCACATGTTTATATACTTGTGAGCCCTACTTGGGTGGTACTAATTTGGTAAGTCCTATATTGATCACCTTAGAGCTGACTTAATCACCAGAGTGGTGAAGGGATGCAGAATGAGGTAGATTATCGATGTTGTATAGAGATCTCCCACTTGTAAGTCGTGGCCTATGTCTCTCAAGGGATCATGATGTTTGACAGCCCGTTCCATATTGGTATCCTAGAGTGGACATTGTGTTCACGTTGATGAGATCATTGTCCTTGGGTGGACATTATGTTTATATTGATGAGATTGATAGATGACATGATAGCATAACCTTATGTATATTCAATTTCATACATTATTATTATGTAGGTGCGAGAGTGTGTAGCATACATATTTACTAACTGAGTATTGTTTATACTCACGTCCTTACAATTTCAAATAATGTTGTACCGGCTGGGTATAAGGGACCCCGAGGAAGAGCTTAGTTCATCATATTGCTTTATACGCCCTACATATTGAGTTAATTTCTTTATTTATTTGATTTGAGTTGGTAATGTTGTTTATACCATTTTATTCATTCTGGATTTTATTGTAGCAAATTCTAGAATGTTTAATAACATTTATGGTAGAGAATTTATATCCCCTTTTAGATATTAATGGTATTTGAGCTCACTTATGATCTCGATGATTGAGTTGTGAGTACAAGTGTATCTCCCACGTGTGAGATTCGAAAAAGTAAAATTACTCTACGTCATGTGCCTATATTTTGGGTCGGGCGTGACACCAACACTATATTCTCCGCTTTGGGCCCCACTTGGACCCGTACAGTGTTGTTTTGGGCCCGGCCCACCAAGCTAGGCCCAAAATGCCTCGTGTTAATTTAAGGGTTGTCCCCTCTTACAATCACCCCCACCACCCACCTCATGTGCGATGTGGGACTTTTCCCACACCCCATGTCGGCGGGTGTTGCAATCTACCCCCTTTAAGACCAGAGCTATCCCCGGCTCTCTCACGTCACACCAACAGAGTGTCCACACAGGAAGGCAACGTCCCATAAGTAGAGAGCCTACACAGTCCGAATGTTGAACCGTGTTCTGATACTCGTGACGACCCGACCCCAACACGATATTGTCCATTTTGGACCCCACCTGAGCCTGCACAGTTTTGCTTTAGGGTCGGCCAAAAAGGCCTCGTGTTGGTTTGAGGGGTTGTCCCCTCTTATAATCACCCCCTCCACCTACCTCATGGGCGATGTGGGACTTTTCCCACACCCCCATGTGGGTGGGGTGTTACAAAAAAGGTGTGGTTGAAACTCCTCAATGAGTAAACGAATTCTGAAAAAAAAAAAAAGGAACTGAAAGTAGTAAATAAAGCATGCAAACAAAGTGCGTAAATAAATGTATTAAATAAAGCAAAATAAAACACTTTTGCTCACTGTCAGATCTTCCAAGCAAGGTCTCGGATCATCCGACAGAGAGCTTGGATCCACCGAGCAAAGACTCAGATCTTCTAAGAAGAACTTTTTGATCTTCCAAGTAGAGAGATTCGTATCATCTGAGCAGAGCGCTCGGATATTCTGAACAAGGTTTTGTAAACCAGCAAGCTAAAAAAAGTTAGTTTTAAACTGAAAACTTAAAGAGAGGACCGTCCCAAGTTCTACCTTTGTTATGTATCTTGGTCTGAGGTTTCGAACTATCCAAATAGTAGGTTCAGACCATCCAAAACCTTAGATCTTCCAATGCAAACCATCTGTCTATCTGATTGTTCGAACCATCCGAGCATCGTCTTCCTGCAGAAAAAGTCACAGATGACGGAAAAATCGATAATAAAACCCATTTTTGGGTTGGCTTTTCTACAAGAAATCAAAATCTAACTTTACAGAAAATAAATACAAACAAATTAAAGTAACTTAAAAAATTCATAGTTAATTTTTGCTTAAAATCAACTTAGATTTAAATCCTCCAAACAAAAGTGGAAAAACTTCTATTTTCCAGATATATACAGAACTACATTTTTCATCATTTTAAAGTCCAATTTTAGTTTAACAACTTTATTTAGGTTATTAAAACTCCTTAATTAAAAAATTAAAGAAAGAAAGATCACCTTTCTCTAAGTTCCAAGGTCCAAATGGAGGAGAGTGAGTGCTCTCGGCCTCTCTAAGTGGTTCACAATAAAGGAAGAGGAGAGAAGAAGAAAAGAGGAGTGATAGCATGTGAGAGGAAGAGAGAGCGAAATGGTGGGCTTTAAGTAGATGAAATCCATAGGGTGGTAGCCTCAATGGAGGGAACAGAGGAAGGCCACGAAGCTTATGCTTCGAAAATTGCATAAGAGAAACGGGTTGGTCCGACGAGATTTGTTTGAGGTTTACTAGGCGTTCTTCTAGAAAGGGCATCTGGGGGGGTGGGGGACGTCCTGTAGAATCTGACCCCACAGAAAGGCCCAGAACACTGCAGATAGGCTAAGAAATAATTTTGGTTGAAAAGAGGTATAAAAGCCACAAGACTTAAGCCAAAAACAATATTTCAAAACTTAAAGTTGTAAACGGGTTTTAATTCTTAAGTTGAACACGAAAATGACATCTAGAACTCCGACTTCAAAACATCGAAATGTCGTTTTGAAAGTTGTGGTAGTTTCTAAAAATTAAGCAAAGTCTTCAAAAGTAATCTTTTTTAAAAAAAGAAATCTGGAGGTATTTTAAAAGAAGCGGCTCTACAAAATGTCCTGCAAAACACTATTTTTAACGAAAATCGAAATAAATCGAAGCGAGTTTCAAATTTCCATATGTTTAGTAAATTAGGGTAATAAGTGTGTTCAATTTTCAAAGTCTCACAACTCAAATAAGTAATTTTATTTGAAGATCTGCGTTTTTAGTCACTATTCACATTTTTCAAAATAAATAAATGAACATTGTTAGTGCCCCGGCTTTGTTGAGTCCCTCGTTTGTCAATTCCATGACTCAGGAAAAAGCACTTGCTAGAAGCTTGAAGAACTCACGGTGATCAAGAGTGAAGATCATGCTCCATCGGATTAAATCTCATCGTTATGGCAATCACAAAACAGGTAATTCGCCATAGATGACTTTAAGTGGTACCCTCACCTTAGGAGAACCATTCCTAAGCTTAGTAGAACAAATTGTAAAATCAGAAAAAGTCTAGAGAGGAAGCTTGACAGTGAATTGGAAGCGAACGTGGAAATATGAACTAAGTTCACTGTCATCTCGACCAGTCGTTCTCACCGACCCCTCGGTAGAGACAGAATCGACCCATCTTGGTCAAAGATTGGTCGGCCAGATTGACAAAGGTTCTGGAACATTGAACTGTTATTCTGGGTATGCCTCTGATCGAGAGTCTCATATGCACTGGCCCCTCATTGATGAACCTGATGACCCCTCGTGGTCAACTACTCGTCGATAAAAACTTTTAACTTGAGTGGGTTCTCAAGAAAACAGACATCTCGATATTTCAAAGGTCGATTGAGAGTACCAGGACCGACTCCTCGGTAAAGGGTGACAAGTCGTTCTAGGCATGACAAGTTTTGGGACATGAAACTTTGTCTGCATCGTGTTCCCCAGATCAAGACCCTCGTATGGACCGACCTCTCGGTGCCATGACTGTTAACCCATTGGCCACACCAACCTGTAGACAGGGAAAAAAATTATACCGTTGAGAGTGCATTTAATGCACAACGGTCGGGTGGTTGAACGGTAATATTCTTAGTCACCGACCCCTCGATCTGCCCGACCTGTTGGTACATGACAAATTCTGCAACTGGTTGCCTTTTCTATAAATATCAATCTTTGTGCAACCATTTGACATCCTTTGGCAAATCCGTTCGACCCTCATCATTATCAGTGAGCTTAAATAAGGCCAACAAAAGGATTACTCTCTCTTTCTCTTGTGCCTACACTTGAGAAATCTTAATACAACCAATCACATGGATTGAATTTGTGAGAGAGAGAGGGGAAATGATAACCAACTAGGAAAGATGTTGGTAGAACCAATTTCTTAGTCACCCGGAGATTGTGATTTCTCAACGACGGCTAGAAGGCAGAACGTCGGGATTAACTCGGGCACACATTGGGGGGATCTTGAAGAAGCACACATCAATGAGATAGAGCTACAAAGGCAAGTGTTTCTTGATTTTAATTTAGTTTTAAAACATTTATCCTATGAAAGTAGATTAAGGAGGCTTGGCTACGAAACCACTATAAAAAATCTAAAGCATCGTCTTCGGCACACGTGGTGAATGGAATTCCTAGCCAATTCAAATAGGTGGAATTCCTATTTTACATGTGGTGGGTGAAACTCCCAGCCAATTGAGTGAGGTGTAATTCCTACTCTAATTATGATGATGTAAGTCCCCACGTAGTGAGTTTCGGGATGGCTCAAAGTTGAGTTAGTCCTAACAGTGAATGTGATTTGTTAACAGAATCACTATAAATTTGGTCTTATGGTGATTGATCATTGTGTGTTTTAGTTTTAGTATTTAAGTACTCTTCTCAACACACATCACTTTGCATTTGATTATCTTTATTTATACATTATGCACAAGCATTGATAATTAAGCAATATGCAAAGGGTTCTAAACTTAGTATAATCATTTAAGTAATTAAAAATAATTTATCATACTAAACAAATCTCTTCATTAATATTGACATTCTACTGCACTTAAACTTTAAACAATCAAGAAATTTGTAAACACCATGGAAACTGGGATTGACCTATTCACCCTCCCCCCCTTCTCTCTATGGTCAATCATGTTCTAGCATCAAAGGGAGAACTTTCATTTGTTATCAGAGCTTCGTGTTCTACATAAAGGATTTAACCATCCGAGTTTATCTGTGCTAGAACAATGGCTATGAGAGAAAGATCATGATATTTTCAAACCTCAATTTGTGATGAAAAATGCAAAACAATCATGAAAAACTTTAATTGTTTTCATCAATAAATATGTTTGGAAATAAGTGAAAATAAAGTGGTTTAAGCCTATGAAAGAAGTATTTGATAAACTTTCAACTTCCATAACCACTTAGCCCAAAAACCAAATAGATTGGACTAATTATGAAATGACTATGCACTTTAATCAAACACTAGTAGCTTCATCAGTGTTGTTTCATAATATTTTTTTTTAAGATATTTAAAGAGATATGAAACAACAAAAGAGGCTGAAATAATCTATGAAAAAAATGCCTCTTCTAGCCCAATGGATGACATCACCATCATGACCAATTTGTGTACTAAGAGAATAGGTGACTGACTATAGTTCATCCATTGAAAAAGCCCAAGCTAAATCCTTTAGAGAAGAAGATAATGGAGTAAAGGAACTTGATGAAGATACTAACCTCCAAGTATCCTATGAGGCCATGTACCAAAATGTTTACCTCTCATGTTAGGTCAACATCATGGTACAAAATCTGGAGTCTTGATTCAAAGTCAAATGGGAAGGCAGCCAAGATTAAAACCAAATTTGATAAAAGGGCATAATTGGATTGTGGACTTAGATTCCAAGTCTCACAATGATATGTTCAAATATGTGAAGGGATACCACTGTGAGTATCACATTTGAAACATGTTTTTGGAATCGCATGTATATCTTACCTTCAATCCATGTTCTTGTTTAATTGTTGGATTGATCTAGTGTAAGATATTCATATGTACATGTAGGTATGCACTCTAGTATTGTAATATACTTATTTCATTTCATTTCATATGCCATGTGATTTGTGCATCTTTAGAAAATGAACGTAGTTTGTGCATTACCTCACGTATAAGGTGTGTATGGTACACGTACACAGTGTCATTTCATTACAAGTTCTTAAACTTGTGAATCCCTTGTGGAATGAAACATGCTCTATGTCCTTAAATGGATTTTTGGTTTGCTATGAATTACCAAAAATGTTGATTAAAATGATCAAATATGCTTATCTGTATCCATTTATGTACCAGCTCCTTCCAAGGAATGAACCTCATTGAGTATGCTTGAAAGAATGGTAAAAGTGTTTATCATGTGTTTTGAGTAATAACATGATAACATGCATGAGAGTTGTGTGGGTAGCGTCATACTTCATTTCCATATGCATGATTAATGTATTCGAAATGTGAAATGAATGTATGGGTCGTGTGCTTAGTGTCTCATTCCAATATCCGATATTTTACACACTACGTGGAATGAGTTATGTTCATAGACAGCTTGTCTTTGTTAAAACCTAGAGATGCCGCATCTCATGACATCAAACACTTGAGCAATATGTTTGAATTGGTAAGTTAAATGTGCCCAAGGTACTTGGATTAGATTGGATTCAGGAAAAAAGATCCGTAATCCATGTTTTATGCCTATCTTTAGAATGATGAGTTGAATCTTCTAATGTCACAAAACCTATGTGAATGTATGTATATATACTGGCCTTGAAAGGTATATAAGCAAAGCTTGATGAACTATTAACATCGCAAGCACACACACACATCCAGTCATCTTTCAATTTTGAAACCCACGTCTAAGGATAGACTAGTTGGAGGAACAGACATGTCGATAATTGTTGAGCACTGAAAATTACATTTTACCCTTTAATTTTGGATTAGTTAGCCTTTGATTTGTAAATATTAAATGCGTTTAATGGAGTTTTCAAGTTTTGCAATGTATTTGTGAGAATATAAGAAAAATGAATTAAAATGCAGAAAAGTGGACCATAGTTCTATTTTTGGAAAGTTTATAATTTTTACCACTAAATTTGATTTGGAATTATTGTAAATTATTATAATTCAGATCCGGATATGAGAGTTTGAATTATAATAATATTTTTTTAGACTGTGTTAAATTGTAAAGGTGGTAAACACACAAATGGACCCATTATTCGAATCTGAAGCGTGAAGACAAAGTCTGCAATTGGAAGCCAATGAGCCAAAGTCCACCAGTATTTCGGACTAGATAAAAGTCCAAGTATGGGATTCAAGTCCAAAAGACCAAGTGGGACCAGTGAATTTCGTTTGAGGGATTGCTCAAAGGCTTCAAACAACTGGATCTACATTCAGAGATAGAAGAAGATAAGGATAAGGAAGAAAAGAAAAGAGTTTGAATGAGATAAGGAAGAAGAAGTTGGGTTGCCGATCGAGATGACCGGAAGAGATAAGAGAGAGGAAGGTTGAGCAACCCAGCTTACTATCCAGTTACCTTGGTTTTTGAAACTCAGCAACAGTAGAAGAAGATAGAGAAGATAAGGATAAAAGAGTTTGAACCGAAGGAGAGATAAGAAAGAAAGAAAAGGAAGGAGACTCATCGGCTGAATTTGAATGGGTCCCATATCTCATCTATTCTCCCTCCTATAAATTGATGGCTTCAGGTCCATTGAAGGTCGAACGGAGCAGGGCATTGAAAGGACTGAAGTTGGACGACTAAAGACAGAGAAAAATATTTAATTTTTTGTAAGTTATTTATTTTAATTTTATGTAATGATGTCCAAATGATTGTATTTCATTATTTTTCAATTTTTAAATGAAATTCATGGCGGTTTCTTTAGATTTATGGTGTTCCCAATTATTAAATATTTTATAGTGATGGTTTTTAATTTTATTTTAATTCTTTTTATGAACGTTATAAAACAAATTAATTTTAAAATTTTTCAAGGAAAAGTGGAACCCCTTTTAGGATTAGTGGCACCTGACCTTTTTTCCAGTCTAAGGTTCTTTTCAGCAACGGTTTATTTTAGATTTGTGAAATGCAAGTTTAAATCCTGCTCAAGCCTAAGGCTTGAATTGAAAAATCCTGATTTAATGAATGACGTAATTATTGCAATTAGAATTTTAATAAATGATGAACTTCAATTATATTTTCTAATTCTAGAATATTTCATATTATAGGCCATGATTTTATTTTTAAATGGGATAACATGCCGCCTTCGACACTTGTCTCGATTCCATTGTAAATTATGTAAATAATTTATTATTATTGTTTTATTTTATTCTTTCATAAAAATCCTTAAAATGATTTAACTAGGTTAGAAATATTTTATTTGTTTCTTAAATTTACATTTTAAATTAGATTGAGGTCTTTTAAATTTACTCCACCATTTTAATCAAAATTTATAATTAATGATAAAAGTTATGTTAACTACTAAAGTTAGATAATTAAATAAATATTGATTATCTAAATCTAGAATTTTGCTAAATTAAGATTATAACTCCATGTTTTATAAAAATATTTTCTTAGATCACATTATTTTAATGGTACCATTTTTATTTCATACATATATTTTGTTGATTTCCCTTGGGTACGACCTCGCACTCATACACAACACTATTAACTGGTTCGTGTGCTTGCGAGTTAATTTAAAATCACATCAAGTTTTTGGCGCCGTTGCCGAGGAAATGTCGAAATAAATTGTGTGCCATTAGATTATGTGATTTTTGAAAAATTGTTATTAGGGAATTAATTTAAAATTAGAATTTTGTTAAATCTAAAAACTATATAATTAAGATTTTCTATTTCTTAGAAATTTCCTAATTTAATAGTTTCTCTTTTTAGCAACTTCTCTAATACTAGAGATATGTCTTAATTTAAAATTTCATCTAACTTTGGAAAGTTTCTAAATATGATTTCAAAAAAAAAAAAAAAATTGAAACAAAGATTTAATGGGGTGGAGTCCAATTTTCATAGCCTTGATTTGATTTAAAATTTTAATTAGGATACAAATATTATACTTCTTTCACTAGTTGTAAGTTTAGGAATTTGCATTTAAATAATTCATGCATTCTTGAGTTAGAATTTTCACTTGTGTCCATGTGTTGTGCTTTTTAGGAATTTTTAAAAAACGCAAATTAAGATTGTTGGAAAATACGTGCATAGGCTAAGGTGAGTGTTTAACTACTTTCTTTTGATTTTATCTTTTTCATGCATTCATATAGATTTTATATAGGGTACTTGCATTTATTTTGCATTTAAAATAAAAATAAAAATATATTACATATTTATTTTGATCATGCATTTAGGTTGCTATTCTCATGCATTAGTGTAGATTGTTTGCTTAATTATTTGCATATTTGCTTATGTATCTTGCATTGCTAGATTTAGGTTTGCTTTCACAATAGAAAATTAAAAAAAGATTAGTAAATAAAAATGGTTCATGCACTTTAAAGTAAAATCAAAGTAGCAACCATTAGTTTGTTTTTAGGGTCTTTCATGCTCATTAGGACAATCTTCAATTCAATTAATTTTTTATCACCAATATTCGTTTTTCTTCAATCATGATGTCTAGGATTAGTTCTGTCACCAACGTGTAAACAGTCTAAGGATAAGTGGAATTTAAGCAGATGCCAAGTGCTCCTCCACTTACCTGGGAACTTAAGACTCTTATTTTACTATCATTTTCTTCAATAGTTCTTTGAATAGGCACATTCTTTGAGTTATCATGTTTTTCGTTGATATTTAATGTCATATTAACAATATGTTCATCTAAACCTTTCCTAATACACATTAAGAATCATATTACATGTATATGAGAGAGTGTACCAACTTCTTTGATCATTTTAAGGCCTTCTTTACATAGATAAAAAAAGAAGTTACTCACACATATACAAGCAATTCTTACTCCCAAAATAACTTGATTGGTGGCAATTTATTTAAAGACAATGTACATCATGATTCATGTGTCCTTTCTTTAAAAAATCTTCTCAATTGGACTTAGATGGCAATAAGCTACAAAGCAACTTATGTTGAAATGATGAAAACTTACCCCTATTGAGAATTCACTAAGTATTAGTGGTCAAGAGATGGGAGGGCATTTGAAATCACAAAGGGGAGAGATTGATGAGAATGGAGCATATAGACTAAAGTTTTGATGGAATCTTATGAACAATAATTAATCTCAATTTAAAATGAACAACTGCTACAAATATTTAATCTCAACAATGAAGCAAAAGGATGCAAAACAAGAACAAGAAAGTTATCAATTTGTTGTAAATTTAAAATGAACAACTACTACAAATGCTTAATGTTAGCAATGAAGCAAAAGGATGAAAAACATTAACTAAGGATGAGAGAGTTATCAAATTTTTATTATAATTTAGACTAGATTTGAGAGGTTGAACTTGAAAATATTCTATAATCTCGAGATTTTGGATTTTCACTGTATTAAATTTCTATCGGGTTATTTCTCAATTTTCAATTTGTGAAAAGAAAGACTATAAAAAATAAGAGTATTCTCTCTTTCTTTTATCGAACAAGCTTCCTTTGCTAAGAACATAGAATATGAGATATTTTTCTCTGCTTCTAAAAAATTCATTTCTAATTGGTGGAAATACTAAAATTCAATGAGGAAAATAGAGAGATTTTCATCACTTAACGAGATAACATCTCATTCGTTACCACTATTGGCATTTTTGATACACCACCACATGACTATTGGAGTTATGCATTTTTGATGCATCACCACATGATTCTCTAGCAAAATTGTATGGGCTCATTGTTTTGGATAAACAAATTGTTAATCCAAATATTAAGTTTAACTCCAAATTGATAGCATAAATGACTTAGATGATGATAACGATGACGATGAAAATGATTTTATTTTTATGTTAAAAGTCATTGGTTAAAATGATTTATTAAATTTTAATTTATAAATTTTGACAAACCACAAAATTATTTATTCAATCATCTAATTATATTTATTGTAAGATGAACCACTCTCTCTCTCTCTTGTGATGCATTGGAACACTAAAGCTTTCAACTTGGGGACTTTGAATTTTGAAAGATGATGTCAAAGGTCGTAAGTCATAACCATTGTCACAAATACCGGATATTAACGGCGATTGGTAATATTGAGATATTTTCAAATTCTTGAGTTTTTATCAAGAATTTTAAGGGAAAATCTCGCCGAAATTATAATATTTGAAAATAATAAAAATAGAATAAATAAAATTATTAATAAAATAAAAATGTTAATAAGGAATTTATTAGGAAATTACCAGCAATTTACCGAAATATTATCACGATATTACCATTTATAGCGTTTTTAATGCGGTTTTATCGGGGATTTATCGCATCGCCGATAAAAACGCATTTTTAACGCAGTTATGGTACTTTACCGATAAAAACGTGGTAAATTCGAAAATACCGCCAATATTTATGACAATGGTCATAGCCATCCAATGATAAAATTTAGATTGTTGGATAGATAATCATAGAGTTTGTCAAGCTGTCTAAAATAACATATTCAACAATTCCAAATCTTAAGTTTTTACATCAAAATAAAATTACTGATAAGTATCTTTATTTACGAGATTCAATTCAACAATGAAGATGCATCAAATAAATATAAATTTAATAAATATTACTATTTTAAGTGTTTCAATTTTATTATAAAATGAGCCCTAAATAGAATCTGAATATCTTCCCACTTACACATTTTTTAAATTTTCCCTTTTGAAAATAATAGAATATTATTGTTATTATTGTTAAAATTTAAGAATATAAAAAATTGGATTTGACCTCGTCTTATTGTGAACCAACCATAAAAAAATATTGAGAGAATATCAAAATATATGGTAGAAATGAAAGAAATAACAAACATAATCCACTATCCGTTTTAATCAAATTTCTATTGAAAAAACTCCAGCAAAAACCTTTTTTTAGTGAGATACAGTAATGAGAAATCCAACTAAATAAATCTGAGGAGGTCTAATATAAAAAAATCATATGAATAATTATTATACAAAATTTACTTTTGTCTGATGATTTTAAATTTGTAAGCTTCAATCGCTTATACTCACTAAAATATAAAAAAATTAATATTATATATTTTTGATAATTAATTAATAATATTTTTTTATATTTTATATCTTTATAATTACGTATAAAAAAAAAACAAAATTTGTAGCTCTACCGTCGGACGTTCCGCCGCACTCCGCCGCAAAAGAATCGGCATTCGCGCTAGGGGAGAAGCCGACCACGAGAGCCACGTCACTCGACACGTAGCTACAATACGGATGGGCCCGTATCTAACGGCTTAGATTCTTAATCCCAAATGCCCACACCGTAGAGAGAAGAAGAACACCTAACACCTCTTCCCTCAGCCGTTCTTTCATTTCCAGAATCTTCCTTCTGTCTCTCTCCACTCTCTTCCGAAACCAATTTCCAAGAAAAAATCGTCCTGCATCAGAGAACCAATTGATAGGTTTTCTATATCCAAGGTATTCATCCAATTTTCCTCTATCCAAGATTTATTTGATTGTTAATTCTCTATGTACAAATTTTTATAGGAAAATGTTATCTAAGTTGGCGATGTTTCTATGGAAGTGGGTTTTTTTTATTAGAGATTTAGAATTTTTGGAGAAAAGATTAGGAGCCAGTCTAGAGACCTAGGTTAGTTTAGGTTTTTATTTTTAGTTTTAGATAATTTATTTTGTCTGAATTTGTTTTGGTCTTCTTTTATCCTTGTTGGTAAAAATGAGTGTTTGGAGATGCGATTCGACCAAGCCATTGGTTAAAATTGAGTCCCCAAATTGTGATCATCCCGTTAGTCATCAATCCATTATTGACAACAGTAAGGTCTGTGGGGTCATGGCAACTTCAACGTTAGAACCTACATTAGAACCCAATCGTTATAACCATGGTGAGGAGAGTCTGATCAATGGGGGCAAGAACCTAATTCTTGAAGGGAATGATGAGGTAAATCCTAGCTTTGAGGAGAATTTTATCTAGGACTTTCCTCCGTATGTAGAACCGGGAGCGTACTTAAGAGCAAGAAATTTTACAAGCTCTCAATTTCTAAATGATCTACGTTCCATTATACCATTTCTTCCCTACATAGAGCCACCCAAGTCACCTAAATCACCATAATCACCATCTTAGGTCAATTGTTGTGTCCGTCAGTCTAGTTTAGGATTTTTGTTTTAAGTCCATTATGAGTGAGCCCTTTTAAATACACTTAAACCTTAATTAAAACTGTTCCAAAAAAATTCTGATTTGCACCTAATCACTGTGGATTAAGCAACATTGAGGAAAATGTCAAATTTAAGTTTGGGAGTATCAAAATAGGATACACTAATTGAGTCCAATAAAAAAAAAATTGAGTCTTAAGTCCACTAAAAGTTTTTGTGACCCGATCCCAAGTTATGTTTAATCCTATTAAAAGTCCTATTCATCTTAAGTTAAAATATTGTATTTCATGTGGAGAATAAAAGAAGAAAAATGATAATGTATAACTCAATGTTCTCAGGAAAGTGGCGTCTATTAATGAGATTCAACAATTATTTTCTTTGTTATATACCGTTTTTCTAATACATATGTGAGAAATTTTGAATTTGAATACACAAACTCCACTCATATATACCTTTGAGAGAAAATAAGCCAACCTTTGAGCGTTAATCTTTCTGAGAGATCTCTAGTGAGGTTTGAAGTCAAAATACATCTTCCGATGTTGGGTATGAAACTTGTGTCTATTTGGAAAAGAAAACTAATTTTAATATTGGTTAAGCACACACTACACTCCGAATATAAGTCTTATAGAATAAATTTTGGAATTGTATGATGTCTAGATCTTTATGAACTTGTTTTTGCCGAATCTGAAACTAAGACTATACAAAATTAATGTTTGTGGGTATCATCACTGAAAGCCCTCACGAGACTATAACTCATCCACTATGGGTAACCTAGAAGTTTAAAGGCTTCTTACATACGCTAAATGCAATCGAGAGTGCCAGCGAAAGTGGTGTAGATTAGGATTTGAATATCTAGTTTTTAGTTTTTGTTTTGCTCAACGACAAGCAAAATCTAAGTTTGGGGGTATTTGTTAACACTGAAAATTACCATTTTACCCTTTAATTTTGGATTAGTTAACCTTTGATTTGTGAATATTAGATGCGTTTAATGGAGTTTTCAAGTTTTACAATGTATTTGCGAGAATATAAGAAAATTGAATTAAAATGCAGAAAAGTGGGCCATAGTTCTATTTTTGGAAAGTTTATAATTTTTATCACTTAATTTGATTTGGAATTATTGTAAATTATTATAATTCAGATTCGGATACGAGAGTTTGAATTATAATAATATTTTTTTAGACTATGTTAAATTGTAAAGGTGATTGAAATTTATAAACACACAAATGGACCCACTGCTCGAATCTGAAGCCTGAAGACCAAGTCTGCAATTGGAAGGCAATGAGCCAAAGTCCACTAGTATTCCAGGCCAGATAAAAGTCCAAGTATGGGATTCAAGTCCAAAAGACCAAGTGGGACCAGTGAATTTCAGTGGAGGGATTGCTCGAAGGTTTCAAACAACTGGATCTACATTCAGAGATAGAAGAAAATAAGGATAAGGTAGAAAAAAAAAGAGTTTGAATGAGATAAGGAAGAATAAGTTGGGTTGCCGATCGAGATGACCGGAAGAGATAAAAGAGAGGAAGGCCGAGCAACCTAGCTTACTATCCAGTTCCCATGGTTTTTGAAACTCAGCAACAGTAGAAGAAGATAGAGAAGATAAGGATAAAAGAGTTTGAACCGAAAGACAGACAAGAAAAAAAGATAAGAAGGAGACTCATTGGCTGAATTTGAATGGGTCCATTATCTCATCTATTCTCCCTTCTATAAATTGATGGCTTTGGATCCATTGAAGGTCGAACGGAACAAGGCATTGAAACGACTGAAGTTGGACGACTAAGGACAGAGAAAAATATTTAATTTCTTATAAGTTATTTATTTTATTCTTATGTAATGATGTCCAAAGGATTGTATTTCATTATTTTTCAATTTTCAAATGAAATTCATAGCGGTTTCTTTAGATTTATGGTGTTTCCAATTATTAAATATTTTATAGTAATGGTTTTTAATTTTATTTCAATTCTTTTTATGAACGTTATAAAACAAATTAAATTTAGAATTTTTCAAGGAAAAGTGGAACCCCTTTTAGGATCAGTGGGACTTGACCGTTTTTCCAGTCTAAGGTTCTTTTCAAGAACGGTTTATTTTAGATTTTGGAAATACAAGTTTAAATCCCGCTCAAACCTAAGGCTTAAATTGAAAAATCCCATAGTCTAGGCCATGATTTTATTTTTAAATGGGATAACATGCCGTCTTCGATACTTGTCTCGATTCCATTGTAAACTATGTAAATAATTTATTATTATTGTTTTATTTTATTCTTTCATAAAAATCCTTAAAATGATTTAATTAGGTTAGAAATATTTTATTTATTTCTTAAATTTACATTTTAAATTAGATTGAGGTCATTTAAATTTACTTCACCATTTTAATTAAAATTTATAAATTAATGATAAAAGTTATGTTAACTATTAAAGTTAGATAATTAATTAAATATTGATTATCTAAATCTAGAATGTTGCTAAATTAAGATTATAACTCCATGTTTTATAAAAATATTTTCTTAGATCACATTATTTTAATGGTACCATTTTTATTTCATACATATATTTTATTGATTTCCCTTGGGTACGACCTCGCACTCATACAATACACTATTAACTGGTTCGTGCGCTTGTGAGTTAATTTAAAATCACATCAGTAATTTTGGAAATCAGAACACTGTCTAAAAGGGGGGAAATCGAAAAAAGAGATATGTCGATACTTATCGACATAGACCAGCCGTTGGTCACGGCCTATCGGTGAGTCAGAAAGATTAAGTTAAAAGGTCTCTTTCGACGAAAACAACACATTGTTTCAAAATTGTCGTTCCTTCTCCCGCTTAGCTCTAGCAATTTCTCTTTTGCCTCAAGTTCCCTAGACCAGTTGATAGGATATCTCGGAGTGAAATCTCGTCAGAAAATCATAGCGTTTTTGTTTCTCTCGCTCCTGGAAGCAAGGGTATCATGAAGTTTGTCATTTTTGGTGGTCGGGTAAGCCTCGCGTTTTCTCCCTCCGATCACTGTTTGAGGAGCTCTTTCCAAGCAATCATGCCCAGAAAGATGACTGCTAAGTCTTGGCCTTCGACCTCTGGTGATAAACCTGAGTCCAATTCTCATCCCCTCAGACGATCCCCTAGGTTCGTGCAGGATGCTCCCGAATCAAGCTCTGCTGACCCTACTCCTAAGGGTACCCCTCAGAGAAAAATCATGCTCCTAGACCTGTATCGAGTCATCGTTACCGTCTATGGTCCCTGTCAAACCTCGCAGAAACTTCTGAAGTAGAAAAAGAAGTAATCTCAATTAAGGATAGTTTTGATGAAGAAGGAAGAGTGAATGTCGAAACTGCTGACACCTCTGTGTCTAACGACACCAATAACCTGGGTGATCCACCTAAAGGTCAAGGGAGTGGTGAACCTGAACGACCTGTGTCATAACCCCTGATTCGATTTATCTACAAAATCGAAGCTCGAGTCTCTCAAATCAAGGCTCATCTGGATGAGCTAGATGACTTTGTGCAAAGATTCGCTCAGGGTGTTCACGAAGATCTCTCTGCATTACGACGATCAACCGTTAATCTTTGTCGACATCGATCCCCTTCTCCTCCAGCATCACATTCTCTGGATGGCTATGTTTAGGATAGTTTTTCATGCTTTATGTTTTGTATTTTGGAAAAACTATAGTTTTAGTATTGATCTAAGCATCCATGATGCCCCCTCCAAAACCATATGTACTACACATTTTGATTATCAATGATATGATATGGTTTGCTATGGTTTGATGTGTGTATTATTGTATTTGAATGCCTTTTGTCTCCTGTCTATGGTTAACATAGCTTTTGTTAAATAGACTAATACGCAGGTTTGAATGAATTGGTTTTGTATTGGCATGTTAGGGAGATAGGGATCAAGCTGTGATGTTGCACACATCTTTGGAGTTTGGGGAGCACAAAATATGTGTTGTTTAGCATCTATCACTGGTCATGACATTGTGAGAAGGAAGGATGATATAAGCTTGAAAGAAAGCTTGGAGAAAAATAAACTTAGAGGCAGCTAAGTTTTTTAGGGAGTTAAGTGAAAGAAGCTAGAAAACATAGCTTGGAGAATGGGGGAGAAGACTCCAAAAAGGGAAGCTAAGTAAGTTAACTTGATCCCATTGGGAGAACACCTTTAAGACAACACAATGCTTAAAGGGGAAGAAGAAGAAAAACAGTAATGCAATGGTGATTTGCATTGTACTGTGGGGGAGATCAATGCTTGAATGCATGAGAAGCATGCATTGATCAATGAAAAGATTAAATGAGTTGGAAGTGAACTCATGGAAGCACTAGATAGAAGAAGCATGGGGGAGTGCTTGAAATCCAATTCATCCAATATGAAAGGGAACTCGATGTCTGTCTACTAAACCTTTGTCAATTGTATGACAAAATGGGGGAGACCTTAGTAAAAGCTATAAGACATCAAAACCAATTATAGAGAATAATTGGTGAAGCCAAGTGCTTGAGCCTCTAGAAAGAGAGAGCCATAAAGGGGAGGAATATGAAATGTCGATAGACGTAGGGGAATGTCTATACTTGGAGTTTGGGAGATCAAACTCAAAGAATATTGGGGGAAAAAATCTTCTCAACACTGATAGATTCGATATGCTATAAGTAGTGTTGGTTTCTAGGAAGTCATGGTGTATAGGGGACCATGAATACAAATCTAGTTTAGTCCATGGATGCATATTTATATTTTGGACTAACCTCTCTAATGATTTTCTAGTGTTACTTGTTTATGTGCTTGAACAAGAAAACATGAAATGAAACAAGCTGAAAAAGAATATGCGAAAATTATAGTCTTGTTTTTCCATTTGAATATGTAAATGTAATTGATGTAATTTTTGTATCCAAATGTGATGTAATAAGGATTGGCTTGTAATTGGGTTAACTTCTAGGTTTTGTCATGAAATTGACAATTGGGGAGATTGTTAGTGCCCCAGCTTTGCAGAGTCCCAATGTTTATCAATTCCATGACTCAAGAAGAAGCACTTGCTAGAAGTTTGAAGAACTCAAGATGATCAAAAGTGAAGATCATACTTCACCGGATTAAAGCTCATCGTTATGGCAATCACAAAACAGGTATTTGGTCATAGATGACTTTAGATTGCATACACACCTTAAGAGGACTATTCCTACGCTCAGTAGAGCAAATGGTAAAATCATAAAAAGCCTAGAGAGGAAGCTTGATAGTGAATTGGAAGTGAACTTGAAAATATGAATTAAGTTCACTGTCAGCTTGACCAGTGGTTCTCACCGACCCCTCAGTGGAGACAGGATCGACCCATCATGGTCAAAGACTAGTCAGTCAGATTGACAAAGGTTCTGAAACATTGAACTGTCATTCTGTGTATACCTCTGATCGAGAGTCTCGTATACACCGACCCCTCGGTGATGAACCTAACGACCCCTCGTGGTCAACGACTCGTCAATAAAAATCTTATGAGTTCTGGACTTTGAACTCAAGTGAGCTCTCGAGAAAACAGACATCTCGATATTTCAAAGACCAATCAAGAGTACCAGGACCGACCCCTCGGTAAAGGGCAATAGGTCGTTCTGAACAGGACAAGTTTCGTGACATAAAACTCTGTCTGCATGATGTTCCCCAGATCGAGACCTCGTATGGACAAACCTCTTGGTGCCATGACTGTCGACCCATCGGCGACACCAACTTGTAGACCGAGAAAAGATTATACCGTTGAGAGTGCATTTAATGCGCAACGGTCAGGTGGTTAAACGATAATATTCTTAGTCACCAACCCCTCGGTCCGCCTGACTTGTCGGTACATGACATATTCTGCAACTGGTTGCCTTTTCTATAAATATCAATCTTTGTGCAACAATTTGACAACCTTTGGCAAATCCGTTGGACCCTCATCATTATTAGTGAGCTTAAACAAAGGCCAACAAAAGAATCACTCTCTTTTTTGTGCCTACTCTTGAGAAATATTAATACAACCAATCATATGGATTGAGTTTGTGAGAGAGAGAGGGGAAATGATAATCAACTAGGAAAGATGTTGGTAGAACCAATTTCCTAGTCACCCGGAGATTGTGATTACTCAACGACGGTTGCAAGTCGAAACATCGGGATTAACTCAGGCACACATTGAGTGGATCTTGAAGAAACACACATTAACGAGATTGAACTACAAAGGCAAGTGCTTTTTTATTTTAATTTTGTTTTAAAACTTTATCCTATAAAAGTGGATTAAGGAGGCTTGGCTCCAGAACCACTATAAAAAATCTAAAGCGTCGTCTTTGGCACACGTGGTAGGTGGAATTCCTATTTTACATGTGATGGATGAAATTCCCAGCCAATTGAGTGAGGTGTAATTCATATTCTAATTGTGAAGTATAAGTCTCGACTTAAAGAGTTTGGGGATAGCTCAAGGTTGAGTTAGCCCTAGCAGTGGATGTAGGTTGGTTAACTGAATCTCTATAAATTTGGTCTTATGGTGATTGATCATTGTGTGTTTGTGTTTTAGTATTTAAGTACTCTTCTCAAAACACATCATTTTGTATTTGATTATCTTTATTTATACATTGTGCACAAGCATTGATAATCAAGCAATACGCAAAGGGTTCTAAACTTAGTGTGATCATTTAAGTAATTAAAACAATTTATCAACTAGACAAATCTCCTGATTAATATTGACATTCCGCTACACTTAAATTTTAAACAATCAAGAAATTTGTGAACACAATGGAAACTAGGATTGACCTATTCCCCTCTCCCCCCCCCCCCCTAGATGGTCAATCATGTTCTAGCACTAAAGGGAGAACTTTAAAAAATTATCCATAATAGTACAAATTACAATTTTGCGCTCTTACTTCAAACAGTCTTATCTTGAGCTCTCGAGCTCAGATTGGGCCGAACCTAAGCTCGTTGGAAATCCTATGAAGCGATCAATACATCTAATCGGTCTTCAATCAAGATCGGAATTCTTAAAACTTCTTGAAATGTGTGATCAATGGTCTGATCAATTACAAATTGTCACCCTAAATGTGTCCATGATAACAACATTATTATATAATTATTTAAATAAAAATCAAAGAAAATCAACAAGAGGAGGTGGTGGCCAAATATGATCCCAAATTTGGTTAGAAAGCTTCTATGCATGGACGAGTTGCTCCTAAATTCAAGGGATTTAGAATCTTGAATGTTGGTAGAAAGATATCCAATCCCACAGCAAATTCTTCTCTCTTTTGGACGACCTAAATTATGGACCTGACCCGTATCTATACCCAATTGACCACTGATTTGCCCAATTGGACACTTTAATAGGGCTCTCTTGGAGCCTTCAAATTTTTTCATGCTCCTTCAATGTTATTTTGACAGCATCTTCAAATTGATGTTCAATTAAAGCTTTCATAATGTTCTCATTATTCTCCCCAAGCTATAAATAACTTGTCCTCAAATTCAAGGTTGTAAATCCTTCTACTTCATGATATAGAGAGGATATCTTTCTTTATTAAATCTTTGTTAAAGACCGTAGCTTTGCATCGTGGAAATCAGAAGCGTGGACGTGGAAATCAGAAGTGTGGACTTAGATCTGTTGTATAATTAGAGTAGCTAATGACAAAGCTTCCCCATAGTGGATTAGAAATTTTATTCACATAGATAGATGATACAAGACTTTTGATACACATCATTTAACATGATCTTGCTTATTTGAATTTGACACATCATTTATGTGGCAGCCATAAGGACGAATTTGATACATCATCGACCAACTTGCAGCCTACATGGCAGCCACATTGCATACGACAATAGCAAGGAATTCAAATGGGAAAATAAGTGGCCATATAGAGCTTGTAGACCACACATTCCGTTATGGAAACTTTAAATTTGAAAAGGAAGTCATTGGTAAAAAACATGGTTTGAATTTGCAGATAGATTTGAAGTACCAAATGATATCAATTTTTTGTGAAATTGGATTTCTCAAATAACTCAAATTTGTACAATTCCGATATACAGACAAAGTTAGGACTATTTTATAACTAAGTGTTAGAGAATAATGGTAAACAATATTTTTTTGTAATCTTTCTATTTTTTGTAAATATGAACGTCTATAAATTGGAGGCGTTTTCGACTATTGTTATACACACACAATCAGAAGTTCAATTAATTGAAGCTTAAAGCTTTGGGCCTCTTATTTGTTATGGGTGTTTTCCTTTATTTTTTAGTTTGCTTCTAGTTAATTTTCTTATTCAATTTCTTAAATTCTAATTTGATTTGGTCTGTTACTAACTAAAACTTTTCTTCTAGTTCTTAAATTTATCTCAACCAAATTAATTCTAAGTTGCTAGAATTCTTATTTTCTTGTGTGAGATTTGTATCTTGTTAAATTTTACATAATTATTGACCGTTTGCCATTACAACGGGAGTAAGCGATCGAGTGGTGTTGCTTTGCCAAATTGAATCCAAGATTTTCTTAGACTTGAAATTTTTTGATTTCAGGATTTCTTAAATTTGTATTGAATCCGAGCCAAATCTTATGGAACTCTACTTTCTTTTTTTAGTATAGAAGCATAGGAAGTCATTAAACTCGATGATACCTTTCATCAATAGTAAAAAATTGACCACATTGATTATATAAAAAAACTTACCTTCATTTTTTTTCACTATCTCTAGTATGAAAAATAGTTTATCTTTATCAATAGCTTAAGAAAATGTAACACCCTCATCCCCCACCTTTTCTAGACGTTAACTAAAAAATCTAATATCATTTTTCTACACATAAAAATAATGTTTTTTTTTGGTCTGGTGGTGTCTAAGTATCGCACTCGACTAGTCCTCCGGAGTGTGTGAAACCCCCCTATCCGCACACACCGGGTAAGTGGATGGGACCTTACTATATATATATATTCTCATGCAAAGTGACCCTTCATTGAGGCTCCCATGGTTTGAACCCAAGATCTCTCTCTAAAGATACTGCTCCAAAACCAATTGAGATAACCCATTAAGGTTAACATAAAAATATTTATGATCGAAATGTAGGACATATGTCTTGTATATGGTAGCCAATTTTAAAAAATACCAAACTTTAAATTAGTTGAAAATTCTAAACATTTAATGCAAGATAGCATTTAAAAATCGAGTCGAACTATATCTAGTCTCTAAGATGATTTGATTTCTACAATGGTTTGGTTTGTAGAAATATTGTAATTTCATTTGTTTTATTTTTCTCATCTTTTTTCTTTGAAAACGATAATATCTATCATCAGACGTCGATTGCAATAGATTTTCCATATTTAATAATTTTTTGATAGTTTTTTAAAATAAACAGTTCAGATGTTATATTGATATTACAGTTTAAAATTGTCTAAAATAACAATTGAAGCACAATGAAAATGATTTGATTAATTATTTAATTTTAATAAGATATAATATTTTGATATGGATATTTTTTTATTGGCAATCCAAAGTTTTAACAGTCAATGCTAAAATCAATATCTATTATTTTCTCCTATTTAATATTTAATATTCAATTTAATACTCAAGTTTTCGTTAAAAGTTTAAGTTAAATGTTGAAATTTGAAAACTAATTCGTTTTGAACCGTGTAGCCAACTTTTATGTGGAGTTTATATTTGTAACTTTTTTACTTGATACCCACATATAAGTAATGAATTAGATATACTAACATTAAGTTTAAAGACTGTCATATAAATCATTGAATATTTGTGGCTTTTGATATTATATATAAAATGATTTGCTTAAGTTAGGTTGTGGGACACTAACGTACAAATACATACCTTTCCCATAAATTCATATTAAGTCATATAAATAATTAAATATTTGTGGCTTTTAATATTATATATAAAATGATGGCAGCGATACTCTCATGAGTATTTTGTATAATTCGACACGACTTTTAGTATATTGTCAATTTGACCCTTCGTATTAATGGTAAAATCGGACCCTTTACGTGAACAATAAAATTTCGATGAATCGATTTACTGTTTATGTGAATTTCGGCGAGCAAATTTTACTATTTATGTGAATTTCGACAAACTGATTTTATTGTTCTTACAAAGGGTTGGTGAACCAATTTTACTTTTCAAACAAAAGGTAAAATTGATAATAAACTAAAAATCATATCTTATGACACAGACCTTCCGTGAGAGGATTTCTGCCCAGCATAAGTTAGGTTTTGGGACACCACCGTACAGATACATATCTTTCCCATAAATTCATAATTAAATCTTTTTATTCCATGCAGATAATTTCTCTACAATTCTGCACAAATGGCACGTGTCATATATAATTTTTTATTCTTCCACAAGGTGTTGAAACTCAAATCTCAAGGTCAAAGGTAATAAGAAGGAAATATAAGTAGAAACTGGTAATTTCAAGTTTAAATCACGGACCTCAGACCAAGGGACTCTCTCTTCGTTTTTCCCCTTCAATCCCTGCTTTCTTCTCCTGTCGTAAAGGGAAACCAAAAGTCTTCTCTCTCCTTCCTCTTTCCTCGCATCGAATCCCGCTTCCCTCCTGCAAAAAGTGGTTTTCTGCGTTTCTCCTCAAAGCCAAGAAAACCGACCTCGAAGGGTGCGCAGGACACTTAACCTTCACCCATTCCTTCCCGTCCCGAGAGAGATCCCATGCCTTCAAAACCAAATGCTTTTCTCACCATCTCATTGCCTGTGCATACACCCAAACTTCCGTCCATTTGCTTTTTCTTCCAGAGATAACGGCATTGATGAATGCGAGCGCCAATGGGGTTATCCGCATCTTCTTCTTCAGCTCTTCTTCGTTCTGCGTCGATCTTGGCCTTTTGTTGCTTCTTCTTCACATCTGCGGCTTCTTCTGCAGAGAATTTTCGCCAAGCGTAAGTATTTTCTCTCGATCTGGAGTTCAAGCAGTTTTTCTTCCTTTTAATCCTCATTGATACTGATGAGAAATTTGTGCAACTGAAACCAGTTTTTCTTTTGTAATGGTTATTTTCGAATGCTGTTTGGATTTTCGAATTGCCCAACAAGCATTGTGTTTGGATGTGTTGAAAGGAAAGTGTTTTTTCGGATAATAACTATTTTTAACCAAAAATGGAATTGTATTTGACCATTCTGGTTAAAATTTATTATTTTTCACGGAAGTTCCTTCCTTCCTATGCATCCAAGCGAAGGGTGACACTCGGTCTGGATGCATTGAAAGGATAGTACTTTCTTGGTCTTTTAACTGGAAATTGAATTGGTTTTTACCATTTTCGGCAAACATAGTTTTTTTTCTTTCGGGAAAGTAAATTCTCTTTCTATGCAAGAGGTTGTGTTTTGTATAGATTTACGTTGATGGTTATGATTGCAAGTGATTGAGATGGGAATAACTGAATGAGCTGTGACTTGGTTCCGTAAAGCAGAAGGATAGGATTTTCAATGGAAACTGTAGATCTTTATAATTACCTGATACATGAGGCTTGCAGGTGGTTTCATGTATTCATGGGAGTTTCATGTATCATGGGATTAGTCTCACCTCCAATGGTGGGGATATCCGTGTTATTAAAAAAATGTAGATCTGTGTGATGGCAGTTTCAACATGACATGTTATGTTATTTTACTAAATAACTGGCATTACACGGCATTCAAAATAATTATACTGGCCAGCATGGATGAATATGTTAACAAGTAGATAGCTTGCACAGATGATCTTTTCGTACAGTATTTATTGGTGTTTCAAACATATATTCATATCTTATGATGTTTATGTTTATAATTGGTATGACACTATATGTCAACCAGGCTATATGGATGGTTGGTAGTGTGTGTTATGTAAACATAATTATACTTTTTGTCTTGAATTGCAAATCATGAATTATAAACAGTAGAATCATGGAGATTCATAAGAGTTGATGTTAATATATGAAATAGCAAATAGATATAAAAAAAATAATGATATGAGTAATACTCCAATTTTCTTTTATTATTAAGTGATTATTTATATAGATAGCAAATGAAGTAAACAATATATAACTATTTCATTGGACCTCAAGTTTCGAAGTTTCAACTTTCAAAAGTATAAGAACAATATATACTCGAACTATAGTTGTAAAAAGCCAACAATAAGGTATAGAAAAATAACCGCTCCTTTCACAGCAATGGAGGAAAATGTAGAACTTTGATTGGCATCTGATGACAGGGAGGTTCTGCCTTACAAGCCAACTATGGTTTAGTGGTGGAAAGAAAGCTATTCCGTTTTTGTGGGAAATATCCCAGATTGGGGGGCCGGAGATCTCGTTCGAGTATTTGGGGTTGCAGGGGCTGTTTTTGATAGTTTTGTGCCTTTTGATAAGAAAACTGGAAAACGAAGAAATTTTGCTTTCGTGCGCTTTAAATGGAGAAGGAAATGATTAGTGCCATTAATATTTTAGATGGCAAGGAGTTTGATGGCCAGAGGATACAGGTGAATAAGGCCCATTTTGGTTTGGAGTTTAGAACGTATGGGCATCAAGATGATGGAAAGGTCGAGCAATCTAAACAAAACATTTTACAAGAAACCGATTCTGAAATAGGAGTCAAGCCACAAGCGATTTATCATACAATGTCTCATCCTGGTGAAAATCTTTTGCAAGTTAATAAGGCATTTGTAGAAAGTAGAAAAGAAAGTCTCTCTCATACCCGGATTGGGGTGGCTCGACATTTAAATCTATCTGCACAGGATATCAAAGAATGGATTTTGGCAAAGTGGGGATCTGATTTGATCTTCCTGGTTCGCAGGCTATCTCCTTACTTTTTCTGGATTGTTCTTGCATTTGAGGAAGACAAACAACGCTTCAAATTTGGTGATTCTTTTTCGCAGATGGTCCCCTCAAACGTATTGATAAATGGACTGAGTTTCTGGGCCTTGGATTAGTGGTGAAGTGGATTCTGATTTTTGGAGTCCCTCTTCATATATGGAGGAAGGAGGTGATGTATCAATTACGATCGTACTTTGGTGGTAGCAGAAACCTTAGATGTGCTGGATGACGGCTAACGATGATCATGTCTTAGATCGATAGGTGTTTCCGACTGAGTTTGTTTGTGGTGATAATTACCACATTTAGTTTGTAGGATTACTTCTCGCTAGCCTGTTTGTAATCTTCTTTATTTTTATATTATAATAAAGTTAACTTTCAAAAAAAAGAAGCAGCCAACAATAAGCTAAGAAACCTCTAAAACATCCAAAGGTCCTAGTTTCCCCATAACTCAAGTCTTAATAACCAACAAAGCCCAAATTTTTATGCTTTTGAATTTCAAATAGCCCCATAGTCTATCATCCATAGGAACTGCAGGATTTTTAAATTTTATATGAATAATTCCTATTTTCATACTGATGAAGGTTAGGGTCACTTTTAAGGCCTATCTAGGTTTTCAACATATAAAACAGAAAACTAAGATCCGGCTCAAGTTACGGTGCGCTTGAGAGAACTCGAATTGTATAGTTGCTCTGATCTTTTTCCTTTTCCAATACCAATTAATGTTTCAGTCTTATTCTGGGCAAATGGAAACTTAATTGGAAAAATAAACTTGATCTCAGTTTCTCGCTGGAAAAAACAAGAAAAGGCTCAAATCTCACTGGTAAATCGTCACCTTGCGAAATTTGCAAATGAAATAAATTTCTGTGAAAATTAAGTTTGGTATCTGCTGAATTAATTTGTTTTAGAAAATTGAAATAATGTATTTCAGATCTGAACTATATCAATTAGTTTCAACCAACAATAAAGAGAAGAAAAAAAGTTTTTAATTTCTACGTGTTTTGATCGGCCCGACTCGAATTGATCTAATCGGGTAACTAAAAAATTTACCAAATTGAATCGATTAATTTTCTGTAATTCAGACCTTCAATCTGAATTTGAATATACTTCAAATCAATCTTTCTGTAATTCGGCCAAAAAAAATTCAGTAAGAAATTGTTTCTGAAACTCGGATTCGTCGGAGACGAAAAACTGAGATCGTGTGATTAAAATTTAGCAAATTAAGTACCGTTTTTGCAGAATTTTAATTACTGATTTCAGAATAAAAAAATACAGATCTGAATTTTGATTTAAGCAATAAATTTGAATATGTTGAAAAAAAAACTTAATTCAATCTAAAAAATTGAACTGAAATTCTCAGGAACTTAGTTGCACAAAGCGACAGTTGTCTTCACTTTGGACTCAATCCAAACACATTAAATTCACCAAATTTTCACTGCTTTATATGGACGCTCCTGACTCTTCTTAAATAGAGTTTTTGGTGCTTAAAAAACTAGAAAAAATCAATGAAGAAGCTGGGACGCCCAGACCTTTCTAAACACTAAAACTGCTATATTTTTCCAACCAATCACGGACTGCCATGTGGCTTTACATCAGGAAATTATTCTAAAAAAATAGAAATAATAATCGTGGTGATGCTTGGATGTGTGCACAGCTTGAAGATGCTATTTCCATGAAAAATTCAGCCTTAATATAGCTTGTATAATTCTGGAAAAAATTCTGCAACTGCTTTGGGTGAACAAGCTTCTATGTTTTTTTGAAAGGTGAACAAGCTTCTATGTTACTTTTCAAAAAAAATGAGCTTCTATGTTAAGGGATTGAGTTTGCAAATTCTTCTCATTCAGGCCTTGAACATGTAGGAGCTTGAACAACAACTTCCTTTATTGTGTTCTCTTTCCAATTGAGAAAAGGAGGTGGATTATGTTGGTTGAGAGAAAGGAGGTGGAAGTCCATTCCCCCATCTTTTCTCTCTCCTCAACATATGGGCTATGAAATTAGGTATTTGGGTCATATGTTAGGTCCATGGGCATCTAATGGGCACAATTTGAGGCCTAATTATCTCCTTTTGGTCGGGTCTTTTGCCTATCAAAGTTGTCTTGAATTTGAGAGCCAATTCAACAACCTCATCCAATTCATCTTCATTTTCTCCTTGTTCTAGGGTGTCCTCATCATTTCTTTTGAATTTATTGGGCCACTGATGCCCTCATCATTTCTCTATGATTGAGAGAAACTCGTCTCTAAGAGTTAATATAGTCTTCACGGGCAAGAATGTACCCGAACTTCAGCCTCCGCCGTTTTTCGTTTCTTTAGTTGATTGGCGAGTGTAGGAATGAGAATATGATCATCGTCTTTAGATAAGGTGTGAATTCATTTCCTGTATGGTTGGTGAATTCTGTCATACAAAAAGTTGGTCAAATAATTTGGCTATGACATTTTCCTCGAATTCTGTCCAAAAAGGATCTTCATATGGTTCAAACAGCCGGCCAATATTCTTGAGTGTTTGAATTGATGAAATTAGTGTTTCCATCTTCTCTGTTTGTTGTACAACCGCCACTATCTGCATCTGGTAGATCCCCGACTGCAAGTAAGATTTGTTGCTCTTCTTTGACTGTCTCCTCAACTGTAGATGTAGAGGTGACTAGGCAGTTCGCTGCATCACTCATCCCCACTTGAATAAACTCGACCTCGAGTTTGGATTCTCTGGATGTCGAATATCTTCCAAGTCATCCTCCTGAGTCAAAGCATGGCCCACTGACTGAATTAAAGAGTTTGTCTATTCATTCTCTAGCAAAGTTTCAGCCATAACAATTGCCTCCTCTTGCACAATCTCCAACTGCCCTACAACTGAATCCTAATTCACCTGTTCAACTAATGAAAATACATCATGTAATCGTTGGTATCTCCCTAGTCATCATATTTAGGTGTCTTAAGGTTCCATTGTTCCTCATCTGCTGGAGATGTCAACCGGTCATCAACAAAGAGTGGCTCTTCATCAAACTTAGGCAAATCCAAACCATTTTTTTTATGACCAGACAAATCCAAACGATGAACAGTATTTACATGCTTTTCAAAGAAACAGAACAAGTAAGATGTCGAAGTTCCCAAATTGCTGTTTGTTCTGCTTTCCTCCGACGTACTTTCACTTTCTTCCTTTGTCCTTGAAAAATGGGTTCTAGGTTTTTGTTGTGCCCTAGAATGTCTTGAAGCCCTCAGTACATTCAGTTCTTTCTGAAGCTCATCTAATTCATGAGCTACTTTGCTGAGCTGTATCTCCTTTCTTTAATTTCTCGATCTTGTCAGGTCTTTCTACGTCTGTCTTCTGTTCTCTCGATTAGCTCCATCTCGATGGTTGTATCTAGCGTTTCCTCCCGCCATTGATGTACGAGGAATACAACACATTGCTCTTCCAAAGGTATATATGCTTGCTATAAAAAAGGGCAAACACACTCTCTCTTCCAAACAAAATAAACAATGCACTCCGAAAGCAATGGTGTCTGCCCACAAATTTATGTAGGATAGCTTTGATCACCAACTGATGAAGATGGTAATGTTTTTTGGCTCTATTATGGCTCTGATGACCAACTGATGAAGGCTAAGATCGGTTTTAAGGCCTACCTAGGTCTTCAACATATAAAACAGAAAACTAGGATCCGGCTCAAGTTACGATGCACTTGGGAGAACCTGAATCGTGTATTCCCTGTAAAGTTCTTGAAGTTTCTCAAATCTTCTTCCCTTTCCAATGCCAATTAATATTTCACCCTAATTCTGGGCAAACGGAAACTTAATTGGAAAAATAAATCTGATCTTGATTTCTCTCTGAAAAAACAAGAAAAGGCTCAAATCTCATTGGTAAATAGTCACCTTGAGAAATTCACTAATGAAATCAATTTTTGTGAAAATTAAGTTCGATTTCTGCCGAATTAATTTCGTTCTAGCAAATAGAAATATTGTATTTCAGATCTGAACAATATCAGTTAGTTTCAGCCAACAGTGAAGAGAAGAAAAACAATTTTTCTTTGTATTGATTGTATTGATTTAGCATAGATCCTTTTTGTTTCTCTTTCTTTGTGTTTGTCCTCAATTGCTGCGGGTTGGTTAGTTCTTTTGTTGTTTCCTCTTTTCTTCTTGTATTTGCACCTCTGGTGATCTCTTTTCATTAATATATTAACCATTCAAAAAAAAAAAAAAGAAAAACAATTTTTAATTTCTATGCATTTTGATTGGCCATACTCGAATTGATCTAATCGGATAACTTGAAAAATTACCATTAGGGCTGAAACTCGGGCAAGTTGAACCGGGTTTTAATAAACCCAACCCAATCCATATAAAAAATTATTGAACCCGACTCGAATTGCTCAACCAACCCGATCTGAATTGCTGACCTGACTCAACCCAAGTGCTATAAAATTATTTAAGTGGGTCAAGTCGGGTCAATTCAATTTTGTTTCTCTTCAACCCAACCCGACCTTAATTTAAAAAATGTAAAACCCAACCCACTTGATTTCTCGGGTTGGGTTAGAGCCAGACCCAAGTTTCACCCCTAAATTGAATCAATTAATTTTCTATACTTCAGACCTTCGATCTAAATTTATATATACTTCAAATCAGTCTCTGTTATGCTGTAATTTGGCCAAAACAAATCAGTAAGATACTCTCTCTGAAACTTGGATTTGTCAGACTTGAAAAACTGAGATCGGGTGATTAAAATTCGACAAAGTAAGCTCTATTTTTGCAGGATTTTAATAACTGATTTCAGTATCAATAAATACATATCTCAATTGTGATTTAAGCTGTAAATTTCAATATGTTTGCTGAAACAAAAACTAACTTAATTCAATCTAAAAAACTGAACTAAAATTCACAGAAACCTAGTTGCATAAAGAGACACTTCTCTTCACTTTGAACTCAATCCAAACACACAAATTAAATTCACCAAATTTTTACTGCTGTATATGGACGTCGCTGACTATTCTTAAATAGAGTTTTTGGTGCTAAAAATAATAGAAAAAAAATCAATATAGAGGCTGCTTGCCCAGACCTTTCTAAACACTAAAGCGGCTTTGTTTTTTCCAACCTATGATGGACTGCCATGTGACTTTACATCAGGAAATTAATCAAAAAAAATAAAAATAAAAATCCTGGAGGTGCTTGGACGTGTGCATAGCTTAAAGATGCTATTTCCATAAAAAAATCAGCCGCAAAATTGCTTGTATAAATCGTGGAAGAATTCTTCAAATTGTCTTGGGTGAACAAGCTTCTATGTTGAGAGATTGCTTTTGCAAATTCTTCTCCTTTAGCCTTGAACGTGTGGGAGCTTGAACAAGAACTTCTTTTATTGTGTTTCTTTCTAATTGAGGAACGGAGGTGGAAAGAGTAGGTGGATTTAAGTATGTGGAAGACCATTGCCGCATATTTTCTCTCCCCTCAACACATGGGCCATGAAATTTGGTATTTGGGTATGCAAACACCATAGTTGGGTCCTAGGGTCCATATGCTAGATCCATGGGCGGTATCTAACAAGTACAATTGGAGGCCTAGTTGATTCCTTTTGGCCGGCTCTTCCGCCTCTCAAAATTGACATGAAATTGGAGAGCCAATTCAACCACTTCATCCAATTCATCTTCATTTTCTCCTTCCTCTAGGATGTCCTCATCAATTCCTTTTGAATTTATTGGACCACTGATGCCCGCATCACAAATGAGAGAAGTTTTGAAGGTGTGGTGGAGGATAGGTTTGGGCAAAGACAAGCTAGGTGCTCTTTTCAAGGAAAAGTTGAGAATTTTTGTAGGAAAAGGAGACATGGCCTTCTTTTGGAGTGACCTATGGATAGGAAAAGGAGACATGACCTTGTAAGAAAAATTTACTCTAGACTATTTCGGATAGCCAGGAACAAGCAAGCTAAGGTACTGGATTGTTATAATATCGATGAGGGCCTCACTAGGTGGGAAATTGACTTTAGAAGAGAACTTAGGGTCTTTGAGCAAGAGAGTTTATCAGTATTGAGGGTTTTGCTAGGAGATGTACCCATCTTTTGGAGGATAGAAGATGAACAAATTTAGACAAGTGACTCTTACGAATTTTATTCAGTAAAGAGCGGGGTAGATTGGCACAAAAGGAGACTATCAATAGGAGTTGCCCAAGTCTTTCAGCGTGGTTTGTAGTGGCTCCGCCAAGAGTTCAGGCTTTCACTTGGTCCGCCCTTAAAAAACACATCTTGTCCAAAGCAAAACCTAATAGGAGAGGATCCAGTGTGTGTAGCAACGACCTTTCCTGCCTTCTTTCCTAAGAGCATGAGGAAGATGCAGACCATTTGCTAGGAGGTTGTTTTATAGTGAGAAATCTTTGGAATAAATTTGCTTCCTTGATGGGAGTCATGGGTTCTCCATAGATCCTTTACGGCAATTGTGGAAAGTTGGGTCATATCCAAACAGGACCTAAACTTAAGCTGGCATGGAACACCATTCCGTCAGTTATCCTTTGGTCAATTTGGAAGGAAAAGAACCAGAGAATTTTTTAGAACAAAAGATCAGAGGAAGAGGGCATATTCCAGACAACGAAATGGAGGTTATGTACTTGGTTGGCTACAATTTAAAAGCCTTAGGTTAACGGATTTCTATACTTCTTGGGAAGGGTGCTTAATGGGAAAGAATAGGAAAAAGATTAGAACTGGAAGCTTGGTCTCCCCCGCACAATGGAGCGTTTAAGTTTAACGTTGATGGGGCCTCTAGGGGCAAACCAGGGTCCACAGGGTTTGGCGGGGTTCTGAGGGACTCTGGTAGATCGTCTTTGCTAGTTTTTTTCCAGAGCCTATAGGGGTTAGACTTACGAAGTTGAGTTGTTAGTCATTAGGAGAGACCTGACTTTGTGGGTGGACTGTGGTCATATGGTAAGTTAATAATTGAAGGGGATTCAACGAATGCAATCAAGTGGGCAAGGGGATCGAAATGGTTACCGTGGAAATTGGTAACAATGGCTAGGGAGATTAGTATTATGTGTGTTAGGAGAGAGGTCTCCTTCTCACTTGTTTGGAGATTGGCAAATGGTGTCACTAACTTTCTAGCCAAATGGGGAGTAGACAGAGATGATGACGAGACTTTTTCTTGGGATCTTAGGGATTAAGACATCTATGGGGTTTTCACACTGTATTCATAGAGCAGGGGCTCTAGTTGTATTTTGATTTATCTTGCTTTCTTCTTGTATTTTGACACTTATATTTTCTTCTGGGGTTTAAGCCTCTTAGACCCTCTCTTGTACCTCCTCTTTCTTTTAATATATTCACTTTTGTTATTGCAAAATTATTTTTTATAACAAGCTAAGTTTATATAATTTCGACATACATAGAGGAAGTTATTGCCCATTTTGTAACAAGGTATCCTAGAGTGATGAGGAGCATGAGGGTTTATTTTTGTCAATTTTCGTAATTCTTCGACTATAAATAAAGAGGCATGGTTGACCATAGGCTATGCTCTAGTTTGAGTCGCAAGTTATTTCTCCCATGCACTTGGATCATTAATATTACCATTCAAAAAGAAAAAGATCTTAATATTACCTCCTCGAACAGTTGTGTTTTGTTAGATAATTATTGGATTCAACTAAATGCCACTAACAGTTTACATATTATTAGTACCGTAGTTTATTCACTTGACTCGCTCTTGTGTCATACTCATCTGATCCCTCATCATTAAGTCAGCTCATGTTTGTAGACTTGCTTGTTGTACTGCCATGGTGCATGTTAAGGCATGCATACACCTGCCAATTTTGCATGGATCCTTTGGGCTTGAATGTCGTGCTGTATTTTGTGTGAGAATTGTCATTACAGCTTGAAGTATTCTTCGTGATTCTGAGATTACTTTTTGATTTTATTTTTAATTTAAAAACACAGAATGATCAAACATCAAGCTGAATTCAGGAATCTTATATTGGGATTGCCAAAGTTAAACACCTTATATTGGTGCAGCATTCTGATAAGTATGACTGTACTCGAGCAACTTAGATAAATGCGTGCATGTGATTGTGCACATGCACAAACATTCACTATGAAGAAAAAAATCAAGTATGTCAACAGAGAGATCTGGTGTTGCAGTAAGAAATATAGAGAAGACTCGTCCACCTTCAATATGAGGGATTTACCTCTATTTATAGTACAATGCTCAGAAATGAATGGTATCTGTACCTCCATCGCTAGTTTAGTGATCTAGAAGATTTTGGAACTAACTCTGCTACTGAATACCAAGCCAGATATGAAAGTTAAGAAGAGAGACTAGAAAGATCTAGAGTCTCTTGCATTCTTGTGGTGGCATCTTTCTCCCTTTTTTCTAGACTATTCTAGCCTAGATCCTATTAGGATTCTTTACAGTGGTATGGAATAGTCTTGCCACTGGGGAGACTTCGCTAAAAGTCTATAGATCTTAGAAACCTTTACCCTCTAAATGTTTGCTATTCTCTTCTAATATACAAGTTTAAAAGCGCTCAGCCTTGCAACCACAAGGTCTACCCTCTAAATATGGATTTTTTCTCTCTTCTAACTAGTGTGCAAGTTTGAAGGTGCTCAGTGTTGCAACCACAAGGTTGTATGTCCAAGTCGGCTTACCTTTTGGAAAAAAAATGTAGTAGTAAGATAATATGATAATTTGTGTTACTTTTCTATATTTATAATTTTGTGAAGTCTTTCCACTTAACATTCTGTTCATTCTGTAGAACTAGGAGAGTACTGCTTTAGATTTCTTTGTGATTGTCATTGCAAATTAGTAAATACCAAATCCTCTTGTTATGCATCTATGTTCCTTGTTATGTGCAACCTTTTCTTCTATAGTCTACACTTGATTTCAAAGATGCATTTGATTGATTAGTTTAGTAGGAGAATTGTGAATTCATTTGAACTTTTTGGCAGTTTTTGTTGTATCTTGCAAAACTTTATTTCCTTTGTATTTATTTACAGGTTTCCTATTGTGGAGCCTGATTTGGGCCATACTAAACTTCGCCTTTCAAGAGAGGGCCTCGACGCAATAGAAAGAATAACAAATCCTATTGCGGCTGTTGCTGTAAGCTGACATCACTTATTATTGATTCTATGTATCTTTTTTTTTTTTGGGGGGGGGCTTCCTTTTTAAGGCAATGTTGTTACTTTACCATTTAAAATACACTTAATACTACTTATGTTCATGGTTTAAAAACTTGAAGTTGAGTCGGCTGGGTTGGTTGAGTCAACTCAACTAACCAAAAAAATTGAGTAACTTACTGGAAACTTGATTGTATCAAGTTTTTTGTCTGATTTGGCTGACTCTTCTGAATCAGACGAGAAATCGGATTAGTCAAAAGTAATCAATTCAAGTGGGTTGAGTAGGAAAGGACATGGATGCCATTCATAATGTTTTTGAGGGTAGAAAGGAAAACAAAAGCTGAACATAGCCCAGGCATCTTGCATTCCTTTTTTTTGGAAAAAAACAATATTTCTCTCTATCCTTTTCCCCAGTCTTCTTCAACTTTATCTCATGGTCATTTTTTTTTTTTTCATTTTTTTTTCTTCTTCTCCATTTTCTTGGTTTTTTCTACTTTTTTTTTTTTTTCATTTCTTGTCTTGTTTTTCTTCTTATTTTCTCCTCCATTTCTTCAATTTTTTTTGTCAATTTTCGAATTTTGTCTTCCATTGTTTTTCTTCCTTGTTTAAAAATTCTATCCATTTCCTCTTTTTCTACACCCTTTTTCTCATTTTTTATCTTTTATTTATTTATTCTTTTGTGCCTTCTATTTTTTTATCATTCAGTTTTTCTTTTTCATCTTTGATTACATTTTAACGTGGCACTTTTCAATTATAGGCTTGATATGACATCACAATTGTTGATTAGACCAGTTTGATAATTTTTCTAATATGAATAGAATTTATTTAATAGATTTTTTAAAATTATTTTTGCCACTTCAATAAGGGATTTTTCGTTATCTTCTATATCTATAAAAATAGTTTTGACCTAGTTTTGAAGTTTTGACTTGGCCACAACTCTCCAAAGTCTTTGAGTTGACTTGACTCATTGGAAAGTTGATTTTGGACCTTGTTTCATTTTGTATAACTAGTGGCTTAGATCACGATGACGACAGCGACGATAATGATGATGAAACTAGCAAGTAGCATCAACATGGTATGCATGTGGTAGATATTGCCCAATTAAGAAGGAAAGAGACTAAAAATGGTGTTGAAAGAGAACATGCAAGAAAAAAGAGAAATTCTGAATGAAAGTATTGTAATAAAAATGGTATACCAGAAGAAAATATATAGACGATGATTAAGTGCAAAAGGGGAAAGTCAACTTTACACTTATGTTGATATGTAGGACATCATAATTTGATACACGCCCTTTACAAATATATAAAAATGCATACTATGACCCTCCTCAAGTTAATGCATAGATGTCTAGTAAGCCTTGCTTGCTAAGCACACCATCAAGTTTTGACCCGACGACTTATCCTTGGATTTTTAAAAGAGAGTGACAATATTGCCAGAAGAAACATGGTGCACAAGAAAATGGAAATAAACTTCAATGTTCTTTATATGCTTATGGAAAATCACGTTAGAGGCAATATTGATGTCTGTTTGATTATCACAAAATATAATGAGCACTTTTGAAGCGAGAAACATAAATTCACTAAGAAACTGTTTGAACCACAAAAGTTCACAAACAATATTCACCGTAGCCCTATGTTCTGCCTTAGCACTGGAATAAGTAAATGACATTTCGTTTCTTACTCTGCCAAGAGACCAAGTGAGGCCCCAAAAAGATACAATAGCTAGTAGTTCTTGAATCATGAAATCAAATTGAGCCTATAGAGAAGTCCACAGCCAGGATGAGCCTTAAGTAAGTGAAGGATATGAAATATTGTTTATAGATGCATATCTCGAGGTGCATGCATAAATTAACTTATGACACCAACAACATAGGATCAATCAGGTTGGCTGATCCTTAGATAAGGTTGCTGACCAACTGCTAATAAAAACTAGGATCTTCAAGAGTAGTTCCGTCATGAGCAAAAAGCTTGACATGTATATCAAAAGGAACATTTTGTGATTTTCAGTAAGAATGGTTGGCATCATGAAGAAGGTTGGTGTAGCCTAGCTTCAAAAAGAGGTTAGAAGGCTTGCATCCACTTGAATGGGTTTCGATTGGCTTGGAAAATTCGACAAAGGTTCTAAGGTTACGAGAAACTTAGAGGAAATCCAAGGTAAAATTCATCAAAAATTGTGTTTGCCTTCTAAAATCTAATTAGAACCGAGGGAAATCAAAATAAACTTTCACCCAAAATTCCAAAGAAAATTTGGCCCAATTTGATATGGGAGACATCAAATTTCTATAGTGAAGCCAAGGTTAATTCACTCTTCAAGGATTTGAACAAAGGTCCAAAAATCTGATAGAGGACCTTAGTTGTCCTCTCTGTGGGTCATTGGAGGAAGCCGTTGACCATCTCTTTGTTACATACGCTGTTGCCTGGAACCATTGGACCAATTTCGTCAACCTTATGGACGTATCATGGGTCTTTGCAAAGTCTTGCGATGGACTAGTGGGATCATGGTCCCTTCCTGGCTTCAACACTAGGAGGAGAATGGCCTGGGGTACGATCCCAATCGTCGTCTCTTGGACTATTTGGAAGAACAAAAATTCAAGAATCTTTGAAGGAAAGTCCATTGTGGTCAGCGAACTTTTTCAAAAAGCCAAATGGAGCCATTTCATTTTGCTCCTTTCTAACAAAGAATTCAAGGACCTTAAAGCCAACCATCTTTTGTCTTCATGGGAAGGTTGCATGAGAGGACACCCTAAGAAACTAAGAATCTCGGTCTATTGGTCACCTCCTCCAAGAGGTGTTTTGAAATTCAATGTGGACGGGGCTTCTAGGGGAAAACAGAGACTGACGGGGATAGGTAGTGTACTTAGGGATCATAACGGCCAAACATCATTGGTTTCCACAGAATCAATGGGGAATAAAGATTCAAATGAGGAGGAACTGTTCAATATTTAGGAGAACTCTGACCATTTCGACATATTATGGGGATAGAAAACTAGTAATTGAAGGGGACTCAATCAAATGGCCAAAAGGTTTGAAGTGACCTCTCTAGAGATTGATTGTCATGGTTAGGGAGATTAGGCCCCTTGTTTCAGGACTTGACATATCTTTCGTCTAGGTCAGTCGCACAACCAATGGGTTGGCCGACTTTTTTGCTGAGAATGGAGTCGACAGTTTTGTCTTTGGTGTTTTTCAACTTTAAGGAAGACAGAATTAGAGACTGCTTGAAGCTCATCGGCTTGCACTTTTGTTTATTTGGCTTCGGTTTTATTTGATTTTTTTTTCTTAGATGTTTTTTATTACATGTATTTGCTAGGTCTACCCCTTTAGACCCTATTCTTTCTTGGCTTTGTACTCAATTTTTCTATTAATATAATTCATATTTGTTGCCATTCAAAATAAAATCTCACCTAGATAGGAATTTACTTTATGGAAATTCACATATACACGATTTTAACAATGAATTCTTGAACTTTAAATTGTAATAAAATAAAATAATGCAAAGTTCAATTACAAGAAATTCACCTAAACTATAAACTGAACTCACCTTGGAGGAGAACCAAACTTGAAATACAATCCAATGCAATGCCACCGGCGACCAATGCCCTTTATTATAGTGATCGAGAGCCAAAAAAAATCCCCAAGGGGTGTGCATACCGAAGGGTATATTAGGTATAACCATAATAATATTAGGTATATTCATAAAAAACCTGTTCACTACATGTCCTATGACATCATAAACTAAAATAAAAAACCTCAAAGGAGAAAGGATATGGCGCCCAAGCATCTTTCCAATCGATGCCTGCTTGCCAAGAAAATGTGTGAAAGGAATCTACTTTGGTAGTGATTGAGGAGGTGGAGAGCAACCCTGCCACTTTTCCTTGTTCTTAGCAAATGGACCTTAAAATTGGACTTTTTCCAAACCCAAACACTTAGAATAGGATCCTAACCCACATATGCACCCTATAGGCCACTTGAGCATTTTTGGGCCCAATTGACTTCTTGATGGCCCTTTTATTATAATGCGTGTATGTTGGCTTTAGAATTGTCTTCTATGATTTTCTCATCAAGGGTCCAAGGCATATTTCCATTGGGATAAAAAATAGGCCATTTGAAGATTGAGCAACTTCGATACCAAGGAAGTAGTGAAGTCATCCATGATCCTAAGATCAAAAGGCTAGTGTAGATACTCTTTTGGAGAAGTGATAGATGTTGTATCATTGCTAGTTAAGTTTATTTCATCAACATAGAAGATCAATGGCATGAAAATAGCCCCAAATCAATATACAAGGAAAGAGTGATTTAACAACCTCTAGAGAACCCATAAAACAACAAGGCATTGTTGAGTTTATCAACCATGCCATAGGGGATTACTTGAGAACATAGATAGCCTTTCAACGGACTAACATTTGTTCTCCCTGTTTGATGATTCGCACTGGAGGTAGCATATTAACCAATAAGGTATTGTCGAGTTTATGTGTGATTTGGCAACTAGAGAAAATGTCTCCTAGCAATTGATTTCATGTCCATGTAAAGCTTTTGGCCACATGAGCTTTATGCCGAGCAATATGGCTGTTATGGTTGTGCTTGAGAGTAAAAACTCATCTACACCCAAGTGGAGTCTTGCCCTTCAGTATAAGCACCATCTCCCATGTTTGTCGCTTGTGTGCCTCTAATTCTTTTTTTCACTTTGCTTTCCAAGATGGATCTCAAGGAGTCGGGTTAATCCTCTTCGGAATGGTAGGGTATCTAAGGAAAATGCAGACTGCAATAAGGAGAAATGGAAAATACAACTTTCCAATGGGACATTTAGTGCAGGCATTCATTCTTATCTTTTTTTAGAGCAATAGGTTGCTCAGAAGTTGTAGGAGATCGAGGGTGATTTTGGTGGTAGTCGATGGAGTTGTAACGTCCTTTCCCGCTAGCACAATATTATCTGCTTTGGGCCCACAGGGGCCCGCACGGCTTTGCATTGACTAGCCAACCCAAGGTTTGCTCCCAAAAGGCTTTGTGCTTGGAGGGAAGTCATCCACATATATCCTAGAGGCACTCTCTCCTCATAGGCGATGTGGGACAAGTAGCGCTTACCTTGCTATTTTTTCTCCCATCAACGCCCTCCCCTTTACGAAACATGCCCCCTTTAAAGCCAGAGCCGCCTTTGGCTCTGCGCACAACACATGGGCCCACACTCACGGCAGAGAGTTGAACCATTCTCTGATACCATTTGTAATGCCCCGTCCTGCTAGCAGAATATTGTCCGCTTTGCCTACAGGAGCTCACACGGCTTTGCATTGGTTAGCGAACCCAAAGTTTGCTCCCAAAAAGCTTTGTGCTAGAAGGAGGGAAGGTATCCACATATATGTCAGAGGCACTCTCTCCTCATTGGCGATGTGGGACAAGTAGCACCTACCTGACTATTTTTTCTCCCATCAACGTCCTCCCCTTTACGAAACAGGCGTATTACATGGGCATAGGTATGTCTGGTCTTTGATGATACACAATGAGTGGCTTGGAAGAATATGCATCAGAAGAAGAACCAATAGTCTCTACTAGAACAAGAAGAACAAGAAAAGAAGCAGAGGTCGAAGTTGTAGAGAGAGAAATATGGAATATGTTCAAAGAATGCAACATCCATTGAAACATAACATCGACCAATCATTGTATCTAAATAGCGAGATCCCTTTTGATGAAGAGTAACCTAGAAACATGCATTTCATAGACGACCTTGAAAGTTTATTGGTAGAAAAGTCATGTGGAAAACAAATGCAACTAAATACATGCAAAGGAAGCATAGCCACATGTTATGAAGCACGGATACTCCGAAACTATTCGAGTATCCGTGTCGGATACGTATTCAATTAAATAAAACATTTTTTAAATACGGATACGGCAGTGGACACAGTGGGACACGGGAGGCGAGACACGGCACGGGAGAAAAAGGGAAAAAAAATTTATCAACCAATAGCTTTAGTCTCTTGAAAGACAAAGTTTAAGTAAAATATCAAATTATCGACCAATAGCTTTTAGTCTCTTGAAAGACAGTTTCCTTATCATTTGATATTTTAATTTTAGACTATTTTATCAAGAGGGGTGGTTGAAAAACATAGTTACCACATAAAAAAATTTAGACTTACTTATGTTATGTATGTGCTTAATCGGTGGTAATTTTTATGCCTAAGAATAAAAAAATAGAAAATGGAAATAGAAGTTAAAATTAATAAAAATGTATAAATAGTGACTAGTCCCTATTTCTTGTTGATATATATATATATATAATATAATTTTTTAATTCGGCATATCCCACCGCACCCATATCCTAGTTTTTCAAAATTTGCCGCGTACCCGTATCGGATACATGTCGTATTCGATACGCGTACCCGTATCGGTGTTTCTTAGGCCACATGTTTATAAGTAGACAAAACATCAAATAGAGTTTTGTTTTTTAGTATTTGTGTAGGCATGCAATTAATTAAATAACAAGTAGTAGGAATGAAATCTGGCTAGTATAACTTAGGAACATTCATAGCAAATAGCAAGGCTCAAACTACCTCAAGAAGATGTTAGTTCGTCCTTTTAGTGACTCTGTTTTGTTGGGACATGTGGGTAGGACATTTAAGATTCAATCTCGTGTTCCTAAAGATATTGTAAAAATGGGTGAGACAAATATTCTTCACCATTATCACTTTGCAAAATTTTTAGATTACAACTAAATTGATTAAACTCATTGATGAAAAATGAGAAGGTGATCAAACACTTGTTGTTTATGTTTCATTAGATAAACCCAAGTCAAACAAGAATAATCATCAATAAAACTAACAAAATAACGAAAACCTATAGCAGAAAGCCAGAAACAATCGATGACTTCATACATCAAAATGAACTAATGAAAGAAAAGTAGAAGAATTATTATTTGAAGATGACTTAAAATTGGGTTTTTGTTGTTTCCCATATTGGCAATTTTCACACAATTATTTTTTTGAAATCTCAAATATAAAACCATTAAAAGTCTGCGTTCAGCATGGCTGTAAAAAAATGTTAATATTTAATACTCAGAATTTTTTTTATAAGGTAACAAATTTATTCAAAAAGAAGAAGAAGAGAAGCTTTACAAACAGAATGACTTGAACACCAGGCCATCCCAATGCTGTCAACCCCCCAAGAAAGAAATTAAACAAATCTGTTACAATTTCAGAATTAGAAATCAACCCGTCTGGTCAAATTATCCGCTACTGAGTTAGTTGTTGTAGGAACCCAAGACACCAAGAAGCCATTTGCATAAATAGTGTGCCGAATCCTTCCCACTTTATCCAAAACTTTCCAAGGACAACTACCAACCGAAGCCCAACCCAGAATGACCTTGGAATTGCCTTCCAAAATTCCCTTAGAGGCACCTAATTCCTCCATCTCCATAATCCCTTTCCAGAGAGCATGCAACTTTGCATCAATGGCCAAGCAAAGGGAAAGAGGGCCCGCAAAGGAGATCCGAGAATCTCTACAATGGTGCCTAATTACACCACCAAATCCAGCCATCCCACGATCTTGTACACAGCATTCATCGAAGTTTAACTTGAGAAGCCCTGGCTCAAAAGGATGCCAAAAGATGGAGAAAGAGGACGAAGATGATGGAGCCTACCTCCGCATATCAAAGGAGGCCCAATCCCTGCATATATCAGCAATATGAACCCCATGAAGAGGGTTGTCCCCCAGCATCCACCAAGCAACTGTAAATTTAATAACCTCAATGACCTAACGGTAGTAGACTTCCCCTGAAGGATCCTCTTTTTCTATCAAGCCATATTGACCAGCTTAACATGGTGACCTTCCAAAGCTTCCTTAGGAAAGAGCTAGCTTCCTTGGTAATCATTTTATACCAAAGCTTGAACCAAGCAGTAGGCAAACAAAAGGAGATACCCAACAATTGGAGGAAATGGGCCCAAATGACGCAAGCAAAATGACAGTGAAGGAGATGGTGATTTTACTGATTTTCTTCTTCCGATAGGTAGAGAGGGCAGGCATTTACAATTGCCATCCTTCGGTTTCTCAAGTGATCTATCGTCAGAATCTTCTCTAAACGAGCAAGACAACCAAAAACCTTAATTCTAAGAGGCGCTGCACTCATCCAAATATTCAGATGAACATGTGGAGACTTACCCGAAGACATTAATTTTTTGCAAAATGATCCGACACTAAATTTCCCATGGATATCCGATTCCCAAATTCTGCCATCATTTCCAGACCCTATGGCATACACCTCCTTGAGCATATCCATCATCACCATCCAGTCACCCACCATCCAATCTTCTAGCTATCTCTTGAATTAGGGACACCAAACCGCGTTATCATGTTGATTCTTGAAACAATCCTTGATCACTGCATCTCTATTTGAAGCAAAGGAGTAAAGACGAGGGAATCTAGTGGCCAGAGGAGATTCATGACCCACTTATCATGCTAGAATGATACCTGGTCCCAGGTAAACTCTATCTAATATTCTCCATGAAAGCTGTGCAGACGGAGCAGTTACCTCTCCAAAAACCAGAAACCTGTCTAGCGGCCAAAGGAATCCTCCACCCATTGCTTGGCAACTCATACTTCCTGATAATAATATCTTACCACAGACCCTTGAATCATCCCCCAGTCACACACAGTTATTAACATTCAAAGATGGCGAAAATGTCTTGAACATTATGCCATGGATGACCAAGCCTATAGTGCCGAAGAGAACTCTTTGAGTACTGGTAGAACAGGCAACTGGATAGGAACCAGTGTACAGATTGAAGAAGTACAAGCCCCTTTTTCACAACCACCACCAAGTGTCTTCTTTTTATCTAGTTCTTGAAAGATACAGTGAGAAGGAAAAAAAGTCACATAACAGTTGAGGGATTTAGTAAGTGCATTGATTAGACAAGAGATTAGTAGATAAATATGGTACTTGAAGAATAGAGAATAAAGCAAGGCTAGAAGACAATGGAACAGTCTTTTTGCCTTTGATTTGAGTAAAGGTTCCATCAGCAAGTTTAATATGATCAAGAGGAATTGGATTGAGGGAAGAAAACAAAGGGGACCATACCTTGTGCGTAAGACAGGGGGAAGGGTACTTTTTTGGGCAACAAAGGCTTGAGAATTGCTAGAAGATTGATGGCTCTTCAGCCACTGCAAGGTTTCGTACTCCTTGCGAGACTCTGGAATAATATCATTACTAGGCAAGTAGTATACTGATATAGGAGTCGTCTCTGAACGATTCACTTGTTTTGGTTGGGGATTTTCCATGTAGCTTATGGCATGAGTCCACAAAATGATTCTTCATCTTGTTGTAATTTGTAAATGCAGAACTGATTTCCATTTATCCTTTTGTGAATCTTTACCAATGCCCTCCCGTTCAAGTATCAGAAGTAGAATCCAACCCTTTAAAAGAGGAGAGCTTTTTAGAAACCACTGCATACTGTTAACATTTAAAGTATGGGGCATAACTTGATGATGCCTTTCATCTCGTAATAGTGTAGAAATGTTGATGGATGGAAATGGCTTTGAAGTATCTGGACTCCGATTGGTTCCAAGTCTGCATTTAAACGAGCTAATAAGTCAAATACTCGTTATTTCTCAACATATTGCTTGTGGGTCAAGACATCATCTGAGCACTTAAAAATTAGGTTTTCTAAATGCTCGAACTCAAGCCAATAGCTCCTCATGTTGGATGATGGAGGACTCCCCTTGATATAGATGGGCTATATCTTGGCATATTTAGTAAATACAGGTAAGCTATCCTCATTAAATAAAGGTCCTCTACAGTATTCCATAGTTATAGGCATCATTTTTTTTTTTTTTTTTGAGCGGTAACGAAGAAAAATATATTAAAAGAAGAGAGATATAAAAACAAAAAAAAAGAGGTCTAACGAATGTGTTCCTCCGTGGAATGAATTAACCAAGATTGGACCAAATAATTGTTGACCGTCCTTTCTTTGTGGCGAAGATTTGTAGGAGGTGGTCCAACTGCAATTCCATCAATAAAATTTAATTTTTGTTTGGCTCAAATAAACATTTTAGCAGGTGGGACCACTGGAGATAGTTGGATTCATTCAGTAATTCAGTGTGATCTTGATCTTGCCCATCTGAATATCATTAGATGGTGGTATTGTTGAAACTGCCATTGTATGCTAGCGAATAGAGAATAAGAACTGCCAAACAACCAAGCAATCCACAAGAAATAGGTTCAAAACCTTGTCCGTAGGCGTCCCTGACCAGCAGTCAAATATTTCCCAAAATGGGCCTATTGTTGACTGAAACCCTAGGTCAACAGACACATAAACACTAGGGTAGGGGTGACAGAGGGTCAGAGATTTCAGGGACAATCACTTGCTAGGGTCAGAGATTTCAGGGACAATCGCTTGCTAGAACTCCAGATCTAAAAGAAATAGTTCCAAAAACGGGGTTATGGACGTCCTTGAGTCAGCTCCCAAAACAAGGCCAAATGGGCCCCACTAGCAAGCAAACCCTAGATTGCACTGGATGGATGGATCTAGGGCAAAAAACAATAAGGATTTGGTGAGGTTGCAGGTCCAAATCTACAGCTAGGGACAAAATTATATACTGTCTGATGAACCCAGTGATGGATTCATTGAGAATAGAAGAGGGTGACTGTGTTTGCTGGAGAAAAAACCACAATGGAATACCAGAGAAGAGGATCCTTGCAAGATAAAACTGCCACCACAAGGAAGGAGATGATCAATGAAGAGCAATGTCGTAGTAGAGAGGTCAGAAAATATGATTTCCAGTTGTTACGGTGTTGAAGTAGAAAATGGGAAGAAAAAGAGAGAGTTCTGAATGAAAGTATTCTATCATGTTTTCTTGTAATTGAAAGGGTACAAAAGACGAAAGTATACGGACAAGGATTACATGCAAAATGCGAAACTCAACTCTGCACTTACGGTGAGCTGCAGGACAGTATAATTTGATACACACCTTTTCCAAGTATACCAAAATGCCTAAATCTATAACTAATACTGCAACATATGGAACTGCTCTAGCTGCTGAAATATTTGGTGAGACTACTGTCCTTGTAGCATGCTGTGTACCTTAAGTTATTACTTTATGTCTCCAAGTTTACAGGAAATGGGAACCATGTTGTGAGACTTTTGTAGGGCTTACTCATATTATTAAAACAGGAAGATTCAGAAACAACTAAGAACTGTACACATTAAACAGATGCTATTGAAATAGAACACCAAAAACAAACAGACGCTACCCTAAAACCCAGAAAAAAAAGGACAACCTAGAACCAACTAGTAAGAGCTACTTGGTGAGGAGAAATTGTCAATGATTTTCTCCATCTCCTTCTGGCTGAATAATAAGAATCCCTCCCTTGTCTAGAAGTCCCTCCCAGAAGCCTGGTTCTCTGCCTTTTCTTCAACCCTGTCAGCAGCAACAGCATCCCTTTCCCTGTGCATCAAGGAAGGTGTAATCATCATTCCCTTCTCTTCTCCCATTTTCCACAATAATGATATTTTCATTGTCCTACAATCCTACTTCTTGGATATATGTTGCTGCCAGCAGAACCAACTCCCCAGGAATGTCCTGCCTTTTCTCTGTTGCCTCCATTTTTCCATTTTGTTATATCGTCTGTTAAGATGTTGCCCTTCCCCTGGCAGTACATCAGGGTCATTTCAAGAAATCATCTAGTTATTCAGAAATCTCGTCATAGATTCCCTGAAGTTCCATCTCTCAGGCCAACACTATAGATGACATAAGATGCTGGTGACTCCAAAAATCTAAAAATGCTGGTGCTGTTTGTAATCAGCTCCAAGCACACCAAAAATCTAAAAGGGAATGTGATCATCAGCAATTAATTGGCTATGCAGGCCCAAGAAGGTATAGATAGAGTCAGAATGCTTCACCAGAAAAGTACTTCTCTTGGGTTCTTTTGGCTGCAGAATTTTACATTTGGTTGACTTTTTTTTTTTTTTGAGCAGTAACAGAAAAGCTTATATTAATAAAGAAAACAGATAAAATAAAAAGTTGCATAGGCCCAAGAAAATTGGGCCGAAGAAAGAAAAAACAATAAAAAGCTCCATAAAACAAAATAACTATCCTCTTGATAAGTGAAAAGTGCCACACATCGACCCTCAGACAACATATTTTGCAAAGAAATTAGCCACCCCATTGTCTGTGTGACTCATGTGCACGAAGAACACTTCCTGGCCTGAGGCCAATTCCTTAATCTCCCTCGCCAGAGTGATCAACCTCCATGGAGGACGCTTCACACCCCTGGCCATTTGACAGCATTGGAAGAATTACTTTCAATCACTAATTTTCCCCCCCCCAAATCCACTCCTATGATCAAGGTTCTCTGAATAATAAGAAGTTCTGCCTCATTAGAATCCTTAGTCCTAACCGGATCCGTAAAAACGGCATGTGTAGAATTTTACATTTGGTTGACTGAAGAGCTATGTGTTCTTTTTTAGATTTTTGTAGTCCGAGGAAGTCCCTTTTTATTTGGAGTTTGGTGTTCATGAATTTTCTGATGTCTGAAGAAAGTTAAAAGACAAAATTACATTTTGCAACCAAGATCCCTATTTTTTTAATTATAAAAGTTTAGAAATTCTCTCATGGCTTATTTCCTTGCCTTAAGCCTCAAGATTTTGTTCTTTAGCGTTTTTCCTTACAGCTTGTTTATGTTGAATATTCCCTATGATTATGTATATTTGACTATTTCTGGCAGTTGTGCATAGATACAGGTGAAACACTTGTACAATCTTGTGTATACAATTGCATACCACATGTGCATTATGCACAAACTGCATATGTTTGTATTATAAAGTGTAGTTTGTTAACTGGACTGACTTCCAAAGTCAACCCGACCAGGTCATAGACTGGGTCAATGGGTCAGATTTTACTTGGTAAAACCAGGTTTTTAATATAAGCCAAGTTTCGTGGCAGATTTGATAACATACTTGTCAGGCGATGATAAATCTCTTGATTCAATCAATCTTATGTAGCACAAATCTTGTTAATTCTGTGAGTCCCTGCCACACCCTTCCCAACCCCCCCTCTTCCCCCTTTGCAAACTCAAAACACGCACAATCACACCCAAATGAAATGCTCAGTTGCCTTCTAGATTTTTTTTTAACCCTAGCTTCTCATACTTGCATGTTAGAATGTGGGTTCCACTCTCTCTCATGGCTGACATGGAAGTAGGGTCCATCAAATCATCCTTATCCTTGATTTTTGAGCTTACAAAAAAAATCAGTGGATAATTGTATTAGTGAAAAATCATCGGATATATGAATATACATCATACTTGATCCAGTGGTAAGAATGAACCCCTAAATGAGCATATGCCTAGGCTAGATTTAAATTCAAAGGTTAAAGAGGCCCAGAAAACCGTTTGGATTGTTAATTATGTTGGCCCCATTATAAGCTGTGCCAATGAAATTTTTGCCAGTGAATTTTGGGACCCTTAAAAAGTTTTTGTTTATAGGTGATCTACATATGACTGTCATTTGTTAGAAATTAAAATTTGGGCTACCGGGTGTTAAAACTGTATGGTTATATTTCATAAATGACTTTATTAAATTTTTTTTTTTTGTTACTTTAGTTAGTTAGATTTCTCTATGCATGATGGCTTGAGGTTGGTTTAATATTTAAAATATTAAAAATACTAAAAAATAAATCTGAGATGTCCACAATTCTATCTTCATGTCGGTTTCTTTGATTTTCCATTCAGGTAATTGGTCCATATCGATCGGGCAAATCCTTTCTCCTCAATCAACTTCTTTCCCTTTCATGTGATGAAGGTGTTATTTTATTGCTCTAGTTTTTTGCTCATCCAAATTACTGCATGATAGTTATTGCAGTTTGCCCTGAAGTTTGGAAGTTGTTTTATTATACAGGATTTGGTGTTGGTCATATGCGTGATACTAAAACAAAAGGTATTAATAGATATATCTCAAGTTTTGAAAGATTTATTGTTGTCATTAGCAGAAACTGGTTACAATTACTGTTGCAGAGGTCATTATCAGCCATTTCTTGTGATCAGACATCTGGAAACTTTGGATGTTTTGTTTCCAGAGGGGTATAACTGTGTAGCATTTTGAGAATTGAGTTATTAAAAAAAATTGAGTTGACTTTCAATTTTTGTGATGCATCTGAATAATTTTTTTTAAAGTGGGCCCCGTTGTACATTGAAGGTGCAAATTGGATTAATTGTCACACCCCGAGATAAGGTTTTTCCCCCTGCTTATAGCTTCAATCTAATGCTATTTAATATCATATAGATCGTTAAAAATAGACAATCAATCTGCCAGAGATTTTTATTCCAATGTAGCACACATTTAGATCTTGATCTCAGCATCTGAATTAGTCCAAACTGAAATCAAGTCAACTCGAATGAGTCATTGTGCATCTACTACTGCAACTTGAAAAAGTTATATTTACTTGGTAAGTACCAGTTCAAGTTGTTGTTTTAGTTTTAAACACGGTTTTTCTTCCCTGATCTAAAATGATTTAGGCACACGAGTCGTGACCATTCATAGGGGTGGGGATTTTATCTGTGTGCCTTCATGAACAGTTGGTTTATATTATTGATTATACATGAGGATGCGTCACAAAGGCTGTATAGGATCAGTCCTTGTGTAATTAATTACTACAAGTGAGTTCCTTGAAAGAAGAAGTAGTTTAAAAGAACCAGTGTTTAGGTCTAATGGTAAAATTAGATTCTTAGAAAATATCGTGCATGTCTTAAATCTTGCGGATTATTTGGAATATCTCATTATTATCGTGATCAGCTCATTTTATGTCATCTTTTCTAATTGAAAGGTCATGATATATTCAAAATGCTACCCTTAGTGACATCAATCCTGCAGTAGTCATTACTCTTGCCTGGGTTGTTTGGATGGAGAAAGTGTTCACTAGTTAAAGGACCATTACACCTGTCCCGTAGCATCTCCATGAAAAGGAGACTCAAATTCCCTTTCCTCTGCATAATAGAGAAACTCAGTATCACATCTCCAAATGCACGAGTATACAGACAATTTTCAGTAGTGAAACCGGTCTTCATTTTAAAATTTAAAAGTAGGATTAAAGGCTTTCTAGTAACAAAACTTCGCCTGTAAATGCCAAATAGGAGTAAAGTTGAAGGTAGGCAATCTCTTAGTAAGGATTCTCCACTATTATGTTCAAATGACCTCCAGGGTTGAATTCTGTGTTTTCATTACTTACCTATTTTGCTCACTGACGTGTAAATATTTGTGACGTTCATTTTCTTTTGTGTAAGGGATTTGGGTTTGGGGTGCTCCTATAGAATTGCATATTGATGGAGTAAAAACATCTGTGCTTTACCTTGATACTGAAGGATTTGAAAGTGTTGGGAAGTCCAATGTATATGATGACAGGTGAGCTTTTGAGGTTTAATCATCTTTGACCCATCTTTGGTTCTTTCAACCCACGCTTAATCCATTATCTTTTGGTTTTGACAGAATTTTTGCTCTGGCAACAGTTTTAAGTTCTGTGCTTATCTATAATCTGCCTGAGACGGTCTGTACTTTACTGAAACTCTTGAGGTGTTTTTGAGTGCATATCATTTTGAAAGCAGCTTGAATACTTTAGCAGAAATACATGGCTATCCATTCTGTTTTACTTCTAGGGAAGTATGGGTGGAAACTGCACTAATGAGATATGACTTCTTCCCAATAACAAAAACCACTGGATGACAATTTTGATTTGTTGGGAGAATTTTGGGTAAAAGAAATTTATTCCACTTAATATGGATTTTATCTTAAGGTCACGTGGTATGTGGTGCAATATATGGCTGTTCCTTCTCCTAAAATGTTAGAACCAATTGTGACATAGGGGAAAGTTTTGTGTGATTACTCATCGATGGAAACCTTACGATTACTGCTACTTCTGCTGCTACTATTGTTACCTTAGAATTTGAATTGAAGCCTTGTCCTTTCGAATTGACACATTTTTGTTGCTTTGTGTTTAGATCCGTGAAGCTGATATATCACGGTTGTCATTTGCTGTGGAGCTTGCAGAAGAATTCTATGGAAGGTTCACAAAATCTTCTACATTTCTTTTTACGCTTTTCACTTCTGGGAGATTTGGGTCCATTTGGATGTGTTTCCAGTTTCAGCTGGATTGGCCAGTTAATTATCTGCTCCACTGTTTTTGTGGTGCCATATAAATTAGGAACCATTTCATGTGGGATTGCTTATTCTTCCTTATATATTTTTTTTGCATTTTCCTTTCCCAATTATTATGCTATTGGCTGTGGGTATTACATTTTTAGCTTGGAAGGGTAGGAGAAAACTGCATCCCACTTATTTTCATATGCAATTTCCATTTTCTCAATTGAGCATATAATCACATACTTTGAATAAACTTTTTATGTTTACTACTGTTTTATGTTTATGCATTCTAACTTGTTTTATTGTTTTCTTCTTCCATTGTCCGTGGATGATAGAGTTAAGGTATTTTACCATGTTTCTTTCAATTTTCTTCCGTCTGTATTTTGTTTACAAAAACCATTTCTATGCTTAATGAATGGGTGGGTATTATTGCAGGGTCGAGATGTTGCATTTGAGCCTGCTAAGCTTTTATGGCTCATCCAGCGTGATTTTCTCCGTAAGTTTATGATTGCCTTTTTAGAATATGGTTGCTTTTGAGAAAGGATGCTTATTGTTTCTTTATGTGAAAACTAAAAATGGATCAAAGTTGAGTATTACTCTATTATTAATTTACTTAAGTTGCCATGTGACTTGAAATGTGGTTTCCAGAATTTCTTTTGGTACTTACAGAAATAGAAAAAATAATGCTGTTTTGAATTCCAGACAGTGGAAAATTTTCTTGTATCAACCGCCAACTTGTTGGTTTTTGTTGATTTGTTTTTAACTTGGATCATGATGTGTGGCATCTCACTTTTGTTTTCTGATTTTATCTTGATGACATACACCTGGTCTTTAGCCATATTTAGGTCTTTAGGTCAGGTTTAGGCTTATTTTTGAACTTAATCTAAGCCCTGATGTAGCACATCTCTTAGTGTAACAGGCAACAGGCTGATCCTGAGCCCAAACTTTAGGTCATAGAAATATACAACCCAGGCTTGGTCTAGAAATTTTGGCATAAAAAGTATAAAGCTTCAGTTGTCTAAAGCATGAACCATTTACCATCCCATATGTTGTGCTTTGCTATCAGTTTTTTTCTGATCCATATTAGATATTCTTTATTAACATTATTGTTTTTTGAGCATGCATATACAGATTTGGGTTTTCTATCTATTTAATTTATTATCAGATGCTATTTTTCACCTTTTCTTAGTAATTAATCTCCAAGTTCACATTGCTTTTGTCATTCTGTAGAAGGAAAGTCAGTGCAAGAAATGGTGAATGACGCTCTGCAAAGGGTCCCAAACAGTGATGGTTTGTTTTAGCAATCTTTTGGCTTTGTACACTTTTATTTATGATGTCTACTGATCCATATTAAATTACGTGTTGATCATCAATGCCCCTTCTGACTGCAGGTAACAAAAATATTGATCAGGTATTCTATTTCCTCAAATCTTTTTCTTTCGTTTTGGAAAGAGCAATTATCTTGAAGTTGTAGTTCCTTCTTTTATTGTATATATCAGGTAAATCAGATTCGGGAATCCTTGGCAATTATGGGTGATAACAGCACAGCATTTAGCTTACCACAGGTCAGTCTTTCCTGGTTTTCTTAGTGACAGCCTTTCTTGTTATATTTTGTACTTCTTGGTTCCATTATGTTTATTGTTGGCTATCAGAAGTATGTCTTGGTCCTGGTTTCTCCATTACAGCCTCGTATATCTTGGAGCTGGTTTCTCCATTACAGGCTCTTGTTTTTGGCCTCAAACTCATACTTAAGTTCTCTTTTATTCATTTGAAAAAGTTGAGGACGCATCTGTAAATAAAAAAAAAAAAAGAGAAAAAAAGTTGAGGGGTTACTGCAATACATTTTTGTACTGTTTTCTTTTTTTGTTAAATAGAATATCACTAGGTCAAACCTTAAGCATTATTTGCTAAATCTGTTTGACATATGGGATACCACTTCCTTTTGTTGGATAACTTGACACTTAAGCTCCTTAAGTTGATTTCCAAAGAAAAGTTAGATTGCCATCTTTTATCTAATCTGTTACTGAATTAGTTTTTTTTTTTTTTAAATAAATAAGCCAAATTAGGTTCTTAAAAAATGAAATGACACGTGGTAAGATAAATAAATGTAGACATTTTCAGGGTGATTTGACAGCTATTGAATGACAGTTTCTTCTCCTAGTTGTACATGTAAAACAAAATTTTGAAGTCTTGAGATACTTAGCTATCCTTTCAACGACTGGGTTCCAAGGAGCAATAGGATTTGTGTGACAAATTAATGGATAGAGTGATGTTCCTTCTGACAGGTAAGAGTTATGGCCACATTTTCTGTTCCAAGTTGTACATGTGAAACAAAATTTTGAAGTCTCGAGGTCCTTATCTATCCTTTCAAAGACTGGGTTCCAAGGAGCAATGGGATACGTGTGACAAATTAATGAGTAGGGTAATATTGCCATTCCTGATTATAATCATCAAAAGAAACCACTATAAAGCATCTCTATATTTCTTCTAAGCTGTGAACTTTCTCTTCTTAGTTTCATAGAAAAGAAGATTGCCCTCTTATTCCTTCTAATGGCTAAGAACTTTCTCTTCTTAGCTTCACAGGAAAGAAGATTGCCCTCTTATTCTAAATTAATTGTCATAATACCAGATCTCCTGTAGTGATAATCACAACAATTTGTTCAATCTATCTGGGGTCATCTTTTTGGGTTCTCTAGAAGTGTTTTGAAAAGATTCCTGTCCATTGTTTAAGTAGTTTTCTCCTAACTTTAACAAATAGGGAAGCCCATTAGATTTATTCGCATTTTGCCACGGGTGCACATGGGCTGTGAAAGCCTCAAGACCAACTGCAGACTACGTTTAAGATGTTATATCTCATCATCATCATCAATCATCATCATCATCATCATCATCATCAAAGCCATAGTACCATCTATATAGGGATGACTTTTTGAGTTCTACTTTTCCATTTTTTTTAATGATAGTTCTACTTCTCCATTTGATCCTATAATAAATCATCTGGGTTGTCACTTCACTATCTATCATGTTTTTCTTTATCCCCATGTTTTTATTGGTTTGCCTCTCCTATCAATACATGCATTTATAACCTCTCAACTTTGTGTATTTGGGCTGTCTCCAATTTTCTACCAACATGTCCAAACCACTTCAAATGAGCTTCCCTTAATTTGTCATCTATTGGGGCTGTTGAAGATCTTATATCTGTTTAGAAATTATATCATATTTCTAAGTTCCTTGATTGGTGTCTCTTCAAAAACCAACCATATGGGGTTGGCCAATGGTATAAAATTGCTGTGATTTTCCCTTTCCTTTCATTTCTCCTATTAATTATTCCTGGATAGACAAGTCTATGCTAACGTGAATGGATGATGGATCTAATGTGAATCTATTTGTTTAATGTCCTTTTAGGCAAAATAATTAATTCCTTGTGTAGCATATTAATTTGGCAGTCAAGATCCATGCTGCAGTGCACCTAATTAGGTCTTTTTCATTTACTAAATGCTATATGATGCAAAGCAGGGCGTAAATCAGTTCATTTGGTTATTTTGTTTATTTGTATCTTCTATGATACTTTGTAGACTGCAATATAAATTTCTGACATTCATCTTCTACCACTGAGATAAAAACTCATCTCTTTGTTTGAGATTCATAACTTCAAATTGTCATGCCATTTTTTCTTGGCTCTTGTAAGGCATTCTATGCTGCATTTTATGCGTTGGAAAGTACAATGTTTATAACTTTGAATTGTGCAACAGCCTCACCTCCAACGAACGAAGCTCTGTGAACTGAAGGATGGGGATCTTGCCCCAACTTATGTGCAAAGGAGGGAACAATTGAAAGAGCTTGTTGCTTCCATCATTCGCCCAAAAATCGTGCGGGGTAAATCATTAAATGGAAAGGAGTTTGTTTCTTTTCTGGAACAGGTACATATTGGTGAACTCCCACCTTTTACATAATGTACCTATCATTTAATGCCACAGCATGCTTCAGTTCTTAATTCTATTAAAATTTAGAAGTTTCTTAGCAGCTTCCCCCTTCATCATTTCTCACATGTTACATAGGTTTTTCAGACCTAGCAATGAATGGCTTGTTACCATGATTTGATCAGATTCATGTGGTGTGGACATATTTTGTTATTGCAACTTCTGTACATCATTTCTGGGGAAATGATGCATTCACCCATGGCTCTTATAGATACAGTTTCATCTTCTATTTTTGGTATTAGGCCAGTACAATTTGTACTATTATGTGCCTAAGTAAAATACTCTTCTCTATGCTTTTGTGGTTCGTGTATGATTAACCCCATGAGTAGTTAAGGCTTTGAGGGATGCTGGACACCAATCTCAACAAAGTAGAACTAGTGGGTTCATCCACAAAAACAGTTGGCATATGTATCAATAGTCATTTTTATCAATTTTCTATATGTCCATATTAATTGGTGTCATTTTTACGTATTGAATGTGTATTCTATAGTTCATTTAAATCATCTCCATGATTGAATCCTTTATACCGTCAAGAGCCCATAGCACAGAAGGAAGGTGCTCTCGGTCCAAACCGTTTCAAATATGTCATATTTTTTTTTGAAACATTGACAAATGAATTCATTAATTTACGTAAAATATATACATGGGATGGAACCAAGTATAGAAGGTCTATACTAGGATCCCAGATAAAGAAAAAGTTAGAAAAGGAAAGATACTATATGTACAATACTCCAAACACAACAAAAGATACAATAAGGAGTCCCAATTCCCCGTACTCCCAGGGTAGACATGATCAAAACAACTCCATACCAGGTCTTTGTTTGTGTACACCCACTTTCGTAAGGAAGTCCGCCACGTTGTTCGCCAATCGAAGTATGTATACGAGAGTGATATCACCCGACCTGCACAACCTTCTAATGTCCTTAAAAATGCTTACCAGCCTTTACGGGGGGCGGGGATGGCATTAGTTGAATCACCTTCAACAATAAGGTTGTCGTTCCCAAACCTTGACCAATGTGCTCTGCAGTTCCGCGTCGTTTGACTCCATAATCCCTAATGGTCGGAGAATGCTAATAGCATCCTACCCATATCATCATGAATACCCCTTCTATTCCTGTCGGCCCAGGTTTATCCTTTGCTACCCCATCCACATTAAATTTATACTAGTCTTGAGGTGGTGCTACCCATTCAGCCTTAGGTTACCTAACTTTCCCAACTCCCTTTACGCAACCTTCCCAAGACAAGTAGATGGTTTAAAAGCCTTACCCTTAGGGGTGTTCTTCGGTCATGCATAGGCTGGGCTTCACTAAAAAACGCCCGAGCCGACCGAAGCTCGAGCCCATCCAATTAAGCCTTATTATTTTGTATCTGGTACCCTTTTTTTTTTAAATTATTATATAAATTGAAAATATAACCGTTTAGATGTATACTAAAATATCTACTATTAGTTAAAATTTTAGTTCAAAATTCAATTTCTAGCCACTTGATTATGATAGTCAAAGTTTGCAAACGTCTTTGAAAAAATGATGTCTGGTGCCTTTGATCGTTAAGATCAAGTGGCTAGAAAATGATTTTTGAAATGAAATTTTAAGATATTTTCAGTTTTTAAGTTTTCTTTCAATCTGTACGGTTAGATTTTCAATTTATAAAACAAAATAAAAATAAAAAAAATATGTAAAAAGTAAATGGGCCTAAAAGCCTGCTATGCTTTAAATTAAAGCCCGAGCCCATTCCGTTGGACCAAAATCTTTGTCTGAGTCCATTTATTTAGATCGGGTTTGGGCCGGGCTCGGCCGAGTTCGAACAAATGAGCACCTCTGTGTATCCTATCTATTTGAAAATTTTATTTTATTCTATTGCACTTAATGTTGAGTGTATTTTAAAGGTTGGCATATAATATGTTCTAAATGAATGGCCCCTTTTTGGATCTATCAAAACAGCTGCCTGTGGGGTTTTGTCTTATGTCATACTGACCTAATGCAACTTGTGTTATCTCTTAGACCCAGCTCTTGTAGTTTTAGCTGCACTCCTACTCTCATCCTATTTATTATTTCTTCAGTTTATGACTTTTTGCATGGTGTTTCAGATTCTTGAAGCCTTGAACAAAGGAGAGATTCCATCTACTGGTTCGCTTGTGGAGATTTTCAATAAAGGAATTCTTGAGCGCTGCTTGAAATTATATAGTGAAAGGATGGATGGAATGAGGTTACCCCTCTCAGAGCCCATGTTGCAGCAAACACATAAGGAATCAAGTAAAGAAGCGATGAAAGTCTTTGATGAGCATCATTTTGGTCGTAATCATGCGCAGCTTTCCATTGCCAAATTGGATGAAGAAATTCTGAAAGTATGATTTGTGATCATTGACTTAGCCACTGATGCATCTTACAGTCGGCGTAAATCAAATTAGTTTACATGTAGTTTAATGGCTGAATTTGGAATTTGTCTGCATTCTTGTGAATATTTTGATGCTTTTAGTATTCTGGGGAAGCACTTTTCTTTCTTTTTCTTTTGGGTGGCCAACAATATGCTAACTATGGTAATTTCACAATATTTTGTTGCAAAGTTGTGCTCATGAAGGCTGAATAATGTCATAAAAACTATCCTTTCATCTGGCTGAATATTTCAGACATTTGTGAGGCTGCCTGAAATGAAAATGAGAGAGAAAAATTTGGTTCTTAGATAGGATTAGGATCTTAATTTCAAATGTGGAGCATATTCGTGATGTACTTGTTGAAAATTGCTTTGGGTGGGGCATATTCGTGATGTAGTTGAAAATTGCTTTGTAGGTGTACAAAAATTACCTTCTGGCTAATGAATATCAGTCTTCAAAGCTCTGTGAGGCTCTCTACACCGAGTGCGAGGATAAAATGGACCAACTCCAAGTCTTGAGACTTCCTTCCATGGCTAAATTTAGTGCCGGTTTTCTTCAATGCAATCAAAGCTTTGAAAAAGAGTGTGTTGGGCCTTCAAAAGCTAACTACGAGCTCCGGATGATGAAGGTTAGATTTACTTGTGTTTTTTTTTTCAGGAATTTTGATTTTAAATTAGTCACTTTCTAGCATACCTTGCAAGCAAGATGTGATGCTATAGATGGCTGCTTCCAGATTTCTATTTCCACTTTAAACAACTACACATGACAGTTGGTCATAGTCCAAAGAATGTGCCAAGCTGTATCTTGTTCCAGTGGTAGGGTGCAGTTGTAAACCTCTCTTTTGGTGTGTGTGAAGGTAAAATAGTAGTACTTTAATTAGGTATAAGATTTTCTTTGTCATGTGGGATAGTACCAGAGCCCTTATCTTTCAAAATAATAATTTATTGTGTTTCTCAACTGTTTCCATGCAGTTCCTTTGGATGGATGCTTATGCAAAACGTTGATATTTAAATGCATTTAATGCACTTGCAAAAGAGCCCACAATGTTGCTTTCACTAAATTTGATGGGCTTGGGGCCAAAAAATTGGCTTAGAATGACCAAACATGCTGTTTCTATGAGGATTGTTAACTAAACCAAAAATTGAAAAAAAATGAAGAAGAAATCAAGGAATCATCTTATGGGATGATATGCTATCTTTTGTCGTAAAAAGCCAAGTGAGTCGATCTATATTTGTTATTCCTATTTTTGTTTTGTCAGCACCTCTAGTTGTGGGAGATTTGATTCAAGTGACCAAACTAGTTCTGAGTCTTGTTATCTTTTTTGGGGGAAAAGGAATTACTACTAAGAATCTGGTCCTATTTAGATTTCCAGATCTACGTCGCTGACAGTCATATCTTTGTCCAAGCCAATATACTATTAATGTGTAATTGATCTCTCCCTTCTATTAGTTCCTTGTAACCCTTCAATTCTTTATACTGTGGCTGTTTTTGTTCTCGTGTGTTTGCTCAAACCATCTTTAGGACTTGGACATATTCCTTGATCTTCTCGTGTGTATGTTGACAACATAAACCCTTATTGATCTTCTCTTATATATATTTGAGCGGTAACAAAGGTTTAATATATTAAAGATAAGGAACAAGTACAAGTAGATAATACAAGAGAGGGTCTATAAGGTTTAAACTTTGAAAAAACAGAAGAAAAAAATACAAGAAAATAAATACATCCATGGAACGAAGGCTCCAAGCATCCAAACAGAAGTAGAAGACCCTCAATCATTGTCTTAAAGGTGGAAAACGCCTGTAACTGTGTGGTCTACTCCATTCTTGGTGAAGAAGTCCACTACTCTGTTAGTTATGTCTGATTTGGGTGAAGGATATCTCGTGACCCGAAGTGAGAGCCCTTATCTCTCTCACCACAATAATCAATCTTCAAGGAGGTCGCTTCAACCCCTTAACCCACTTAAGAGCATTTACCGAATCCCCTTCTATAACTAGTTTATTGTATCTGACTGATTTCCATATAGTCAAAGCTCTCTTAATACTGAGGAGAGGAGTTCAACGTCGTCTGAATCTCTTAGCCCTACAGGCTCTGAGAAGGCTATGGAAGTTTTGCCGTTATGATATTTAAGAACACCCCCTATCCCTTCCAGTCCCAGTTCTCCTTTCGATGCCCCGTCAGTGTTGAACTTATAGACGCCTTGGTGAGGAGGAGACCAATTGACTACTAGCTTTTCTGACCCACAGCCTAATCCACAGCATGACCCGCTCCATGACCCATGCCACACACCAATAAGGTTCCCTTAGCCTTTACATGTGCCACCATCTAGCTCACCCTCACACTCTAGAACTCCCTTCAATCTAAATCATCACCTTGACCCTCAAACTGTCCTGTCGTCCCCACCATCTAGCCAACTCTCACAACCTGAAACTCCCCTCAATCCAGACCATCACCTTGACTGCGTTTGGATGAGGGGTAAACTTTAAAGGGGTTACCCCTGAGTAGGGGTCACCCTTGAGTAAGGGTCACCTTTGAACAGGGTTACCCTTATATTGTTTGGTAACCATAAGCAGGATTAACCTGATATATTAACAATTTTGTTAGAATTAATAATTTTTATTAAATTCAATATAATAATTTTTTTTTTATAAAACATAATTATTAAATAATATTTATCAATTAAAAATGTTTTCAATATTTTTTCTCCATAGGTGCAAAGAGGGGGTAAAGAGGGGTAATATATTAACAATTTTATTAAATTCATATAATATGAAAAATAAAACATGATTATTAAATAAAATTCATCAGTTAAACAATATTTTAAAATATTTTTGCTCCATGGGTGCAAAGAGGGGGGTAAAGAGGGGTAATATATTACAACTTTATTAGAATAGATAATTATTAAATTCATATAATATAAAAAATAATAAAACATAATTATTAAATAATATTCATCAATTACAAAATATTTTAAAATATTTTTGCTCCATAAGTGCAAAGAGAGGTAAAGAAAGGTAAAGAAGGGTAAAGAGGGTTTAGAGGGGTAAAGAAGGGTAATAGGTGCAAAGAGGGGTAAACAGGGGTAAAGAAGGGTAAAGAGGGTTTAGAGGGGTAATAGGTGCAAAGAGGGGTAAACAGGGGTAAAGAAGGGTAAAGAGGGTTTAGAGGGGTAAAGAGGGTTAAAAAAGGGTAATAGGTGAAAAGAGGGGTAAAGGGGGGTAAAGAGGAATAAAGGGGGGGTAAAGAAGGGTAAAGAGGGGTAAGGGTTTCATGAAAACCCCCATGCTCCAAGGGGTTTTCAAAAAAGGAGGGGGAGGGGTAAAATTTTGAATTTTTACCCTTACTCGTCCATTACCAAACAAGGGTAAACGGGGGTAACCCCCCTTTACCCCCATCCAAACGCAGCCCTTGTCCCACTCCATAACCCACAACCTACACCTATACATCCTTCACTGATCGGTTCTTCTTTGCCTTCCTTGTTTCCCAAAAGAGAGGATAGATTTCATCCTGGACGAGGAAGAGTTTTCTACATTTTCAAGAGGTTTCCTGTGGTATCTCGTTAAGTGGAAACACTAGCCATGGACAAACACCACAGGATTGATAGAGGATGAGTCACATCGACTTGATCCGGACTTATTGGACCGGCTTCGGAGTTTCCACTCTTCACCGGAGTTGCCTTCTTGTCACCCGGGGAGATATGCTAGTGGTGATAGATCATGTTTCTACATATATTATTGACAACGGGATAAAGTTGATCCAGTGGTCTCCCGGTGGTTCGATGATAGTTCAGTTGGATGTCGACTGAAGGCCTCATGCGCACATATATCATTTGAAGACCCCACTCGAGGAAGATGCGCATGTGGGTTGATTTGTCTCATGTGCGCAAGCTACACATTGAAGACCTCACACTGGGGAGGCGCACATGAGATTTGGTTTGCTTTCTTCTCATTCGTTGGAACTCGAGGTTTCCACACATTCCGAAGGTTACATGAAATAACTTGTGACGAGGAAGCTCAGGCCCATGATAGATGTCACATGGTTGCCTGAGTGTGAGCTACAACAACCTGATCCAAATCTCCTAGAGCGACATCAAAGTTTTGTCTCGTCGAAGGTGTATTTTACTCACACTTTACTGTTGCCGCCATCGAGAGTTAGTCGTGATGACACTTTTGGATTCAGAGTATACCATCGATGGCGGAGGAGAGTCGCTTCAGCATTCTCATTGTGGCTCGATGACAGCCCGACTAGATAGCGTCTGACGGCCTCATGTGTGCACAGATATCATTTGAAGACCCTACATTGGGAAGGCACACGTGGTTCGATTTGTCTCACGTGCATGTAGTTACATTTTGAAGACCCCACATTGGGAAGGCCCACGTGTGATTTGATTTTCTTTCTTCTCATCTGAGAACTCAAGGTCGAGTTTTTCTTAGATGGGGGGATTGATGCAGAGCAGCCCAGCTGGGCCTAGGCCCAGTTTCGAGCCAGGCCCAGCCAAGCCAGGCCTAGCCACCACTTAATGTTGTAGGGTTTTATAACCCTACTCCAGTAGCAGAGAAATGGGATGATGAAAATGAAATGAAAGAAAGCTTGAAGCCTTAACCTCCATGATGTGCATGGTGATGATTTCCCCTTGAGGGTTTGGTGTGAAGCCAACATCTTCTCCTTCTCCTTTCCACATCTTCATCAGGTATTCTTCTTCTCTCTTTCTTCTTCTTCTCTTCCTCTCTCTCTTCTTCTATCCTCTTTTCTCTCCTTCTTTCTTCTTCTCTCTTATTTTCCTTTTCTCTTTTCCTGTTGCCGTCAACCCCATATACATCTCCTCTAGCTGCCGTTTTTTCCTTTTACACCCCCAGTTGTTGTTGCTGCCTATTCCTAACCCTTTCTGAACTTTCGCCCCTTCCATATAGCCTTCCAACTGCGACCTTCCGTGATTTTTTTTTAGCCCTTAAATCCACCCCTGCAGTCGTCATCACTCCTATTTCCCCTCTCTTGTAGCCGCAACCATCGCCTCTTGCATATTCGATCGCTAGCCCGCCCTTCATTTTCGCTGCAAGCCTTCCGCCCAAACAAAGCATTCACATTTGGCTTCCACCCCATTTGTGTCCCTCCTTTTCTTTCCTCTTTAGAACCATATGCTATTTAAAATCATATGTCCATTTCATTTAAAATCATATGGCCCTTTTACTTAAAACCATTCCATACCTTTTTTATTTAATTTTCATATAATTGTTTAATTCTGATTCCAAGATTTGTGTGGTCATTTGTGGTGGTTTATATTAATTAATTGTTGGTATTAACTTATTATATAATTTCAGCTCATTTTAGCTTTAGGATGCATTATTTTCATCGCTTTTAATCTTTAGGGTACCAAATTAGGCATTTAGGGTCACCCTATCCTTTTTTTCCTGCATCAATAGATCTATAGTGTGACAACTCGGATGGGCCCTCCCTTTTTGGGATGAGAGTTATGAAGGAAATCTTCAAACCTTTGTTTATTATACCGTTTTGGTAAAACTCCCTAAAGACCTTAAGAAAATCCAGTCCTATTGTCTCCCAATAGGTTTTAACGAAAGTGAAGTTGAAACCGTTCGGACCCGAGGCTTTATCTCCTTCTAGACTATCTAGGGCTTCCTATTCTATTCTAAGGTGAATTATCTCTCCAACCAAACCACCCTCCCTTCACTGATCTTGTTGGCCGGGTAAACCTTCTCTCGGATAAGGATGCAAAAATAAGTTCAGTAAAAGGAGAGCTAGGACCCCTAGATGTCGAGGCAAAGGATAACCAAAGGAAGGGATGTGGCAAATGCAATGCAACAAGAGAAGGGGGAAGGGGGAGCCCACAGTAGGAACTATAGTAGTAAGGAAGAAAGGAAGGGTTCGGGAACAAGTGTACGAGGGCTGAGGAGTGGTGAGAAGGAGAACAGTTTGTTGAGGCTAGAAAGAGCGGAGGGCTGCAAATTCAGGTGCTACACCAAGCGAGGGGAAGTTGGAAGACGACGAAAAGAAATCACTTGAGGTCCTAAAGTCAAAGATCGAAAGAGGCTGGAGGTCCACTGAAGCAGAGGGGGAACAACTAACAATGGCTTGAGGATCACGACAAAAAGCAGGAGGAGCAACTGAACGAACAACATCTATGACCTGGATAACAGAGCACAAGAACAAACTACAAGAAGGAAACTCAGTGGGAAAATAGAATGAGAGGGGAAAAAGAGTACACAGAGTAGGTGACGATGGCGTGAAACCACTGTGTGAAGGGGGGATGGATGGGTGGAGTATGGCAAAGGCAACCTTGAAGGTGACTGAAAGATGGCTGAGAAGTGTCTCCTCGCTGCTTCCCTAATTCTTTCCTTGTCCACCACTCTCCTACCTTCCACTACAATTGATTTGATACTATTGGATGCTCTTTGGACATTAGCTACTGTGTGGAAAAAAACTTTGTATTCTTGTTACCCTCCTTCAACCACAAAGCTCTAGATTTTTGTCGCCACTCCACCTCTTCCAAACGTTTAGGGATAAAAGTTGAAGTGGTCAAAAATTGAGGAGCTTGAAAACATGGTTTCATTGATCCAAAAGACAATTTTTAGTGGCCCCACATCACGCATAAACTTTTCAATATACCCATCACATGGGGCTAAAGTGGCCCCCAGGAGTATGCTGAGTTTGCAGGGTAAGCCTATGCATGTGAACATTTGTTTTTAATATTTAATAATTTATTTAGGGAAGATAGGACTGTTTCATAAATGCTCACCCATAACCCAATAAAGTTTAAAGTCAGTGACTTCAAAATGACAGTTTGGCACGAATATTTCCAGAATGAATGTTGCGTGTATAGGTTAATTACTGTGGTTTACATCTTTGCATATTTATTTCCCATCAATAAATGCCATTGTTATATCACTCTTAATAGGGAAAAAAATTGGTCCAGTGAATTACTTGTTAAACGTTTATTTCCATCCTGCTTTAGCCTTTATATAGAACAAGTGCACTAAATATGTCATTTGAAAAATAAGTGCACTAAATATTTTGGAAGGGGGTGGCAATGCGAGACTTGACTGTGCACCATCCTTGAGTTTCAGGCCTCATGGCCTTGGTGATACAGGCAGGGCTTGGAGATTCCTCATCCCTGCCTGGCCCATGTACTGTGTAACTGAAAGTAGTAGTACCTTTTTTTATCATTGTTCATTCAACTCTTAATACTTTCATTGCTGGCTTGTGCTATTGGTTTGAAGGCATATGATTCTTGACACAAGGATATGTTGTATCCTCAACTCAAGCCATACAAATGACATTTAATGCTTCAGTTATTCGCGGATAGATGTAGCAGGATGTGCTTCACATGTGTCACTCTTTAATAACCAGATTGGAAACTCTCATATCTGTACTTCCAATTGGATAACAACAAATAGACTGTCGGGAAATTACATAAATGGCCCATATTCACATATAAATGGTTGAATTCAGATACTTGATATCTTCCTATCCAGATTGTTTTAGACCAATGGCCTTTTCACTGTCCTACATGTAAAAATGACAAACATAAGGCCTAAGAGTAATTTACTTGTCCTCCTTTGTGGATCATGTGATTTTCCAGGTTTTACCTATGTTGTATGAATGATTACCTAACTGTTATTTTTTGTTATTTCTAATTGTTTGCTACTTGTATTAATTATATCGTCTGCAGATGCTGGGAAAGTCCCGATCTTTGTTCATCAAGGAGTACAATCACAGGCTGTTCAATTGGTTAGTAGCATTCTCCCTTGTCATGGTTGTGGTGGGACGTTTCATTATTAAATTTATTTTGCTTGAGATTGGGGCATGGATAATGTTTATCTTCTTGGAGACATATACAAGGATGTTTTGGTCAGCAGAGTCACTTTACTACAATCCTGCATGGCATTTCATTGTAGCAGCTTGGGAAGCTATAGTTTATAGCCCCATCCTTGACTTGGACAGGTAATAGGATATTCCTCTCTCATTGTAATTCTTTGTAATGTTCATTTTCCACACACACAATGGTCAGCGGAACGTTGTAGGTTTTACATTTTATCTCGTTCAATCTGTGAGTTCTATTCCAATCAAATACTATGGTCAGCTGAACTGTGGACAGGTTTGACATTTTATATTAAAGGCGCACACATATCATGCTCATATGCATTAGATGCATTTCATATGTGCTAGCAACCTTTTGTGGACCATTTAATGTTTACTGATGGACCTTTTTGTGGACTTTTTGCCCCAAAATTGGTGGTTTGATGAAGTGGGCCTTGTATATTTCGCCGTTGTGGTAGAAGGCTGTGGTGATGAGTTTGTTGGAAATGTCTATGAATACCTCAAATATGGGACACTTCAAATCTTTTTAATCCTTAAACTTTGGTAACTTTTAAAATCATGGTTCAATCGATCCATCAAGGTGTGTTTTTGACTGGATGCATATACAAACATAGGCCTTTCCAATGGATGGCCACCATTATTGGTGGGCTCTATCCCTAAATATGCATGGAGTGCGCCCTATAAGGGGGTGCACTGGGGATTATTTCACCTGTTCCTTTCTTGTATGTGAACTGAAGGAGTAAAAGGTAAACTGTAGTTGTTAAAAAATGCACCTTAGTTCCACCCAGGCCCTCATCTAGGCTCCAAACCTAATTTTTGCCCTATCTAGCCCTAAGTCAAGCTCACTTTACTTGAGCTTTTTTTTTTTTAACTCGAAACGTTTTTATCTAATAGGCCTTTTTTTATAAGTTCTATGTCATAACTAGTAAATATTATAGTTAACAAGCAGTAATTGTCAGTAATACTTAATTAGAAACTTTAATTATTAGTTAACCTACTCATGCTTGTATATAATATACCTTTTTTTAGTGGTAGCAAACTTTAACTTGTATTATTAGAAAAAAAATTGAGTCCAAGAGTAGAGGGTGTAAAAGGGTTAGACACAACTAATACAAGCGCTCGAAACATAAAAAAGAACATCAAATAAAACCAAAGCCAAGTAAAATAAAACTAACCGGTGAACAACAAGCTGTCCCTAAATCTGTCTTCCTTAAAGATGAAAGGTCTTGGAGACTGGGCTCTCTAACTCCATTCTTAGCGAAAAACTCTGCCCTATAGGTGTTTTGTATATAATTTACTTAATGTGCTTTGAAACTTAATTACCAATATATTTTGGTGTTTTGGATTAGTAGTATTATATTTTGTTGACATTCATACAGCAAGGACAAATCCATGAATCTACACATATATTTGAAGTATCTAATCCTACCTATCAAAATTAGGCTTGTGCCTTAGGCTCCAGACTCCCTTGGTGCCTGAACTGCATCTTGTGCTTTGACTATGAGGAAAACAAGTCATAGCTCAGAGAGATATAACTGACTTGCATTGCTAAGAACAAGTTTCTGCAGCAATGGTATCACTGTAGAAAGGACCAATTGGTACTACCAAATAGCCATCTTGGACCATAACGTTGATCTACTTTGTATACACTCAATTTCTGTTAATATTGTTCACATCTTTGAATTCAGGGGCATTTTGCTTGCTGCCACATCAAAGAAATCTTAATAGGATGTTCATTGTTCTTTGTTGAGACAGATGGGCCATTCCAATTGGTGTATTGTTACTGATATTCCTTCTCTATTGGCGCTGTTATGGGAGGAGGAAACATGGACCTCGTTCAATGTTGCCTCTTTATCACACCCACAGAGGCAGCAATCGACATAGGTCAGACTGAAGGCAAATCCTCTCCTGATTTTTACAGTAATCCATTACCAAATATACATCTCTATTCAGCATCCGTCTTCATGGGCTAGTCTACTTTTTATGGCACCTGTGGATGGAAGGATACATTATCGCCCCACAGATGGAAATAGTTAGCAGGCAGTAAAGGATTGTAGCTTTGGGATGCCCATACCTTCAGTTGTAATTTCAAGCAATGCTTGGAGATTCAACTCGCAATTCATTTTTTGTGTTTGGGCCTTGTCTGTATGTTATTCCTGTAACTGAATTCGGAGGAAATTGTTTACATGTATGATGTCCATAGTAGGCCAGGAAAATGAGCCCGTATGTGCAATTGTGCCATTCAGAATGGAATTCGGGGTGTTTGACATATTGGCATTTGTTTCAATTTTGTATTTTGAATGTGATGAAATCACATTAGTTGCATTTAAGTAAAAACTCTAAAAAGGAACCCACTTAAGATGTAACAAATGAAGTCAATTTATTCAGTTTGTTCGTAATCTCCTTCTGTGTCTTTCATTCATATGAGGTGGTTTTTCACTAAATTAGAAATAGGAGCTCAATTTATCACATATGGTCTAGGTTCACCCTCATTTGGATGACATATATACTCAAGTAGGAGCTTTGCACTCATTTAAATGACACATGGAATCTCACTCTTTCTAATTAACTCGAGACTCGGACTTAACTCAAAATTTAATCAAATTGAGTAACTGAATTAACATAAACTTAGTAAACTTGCAAACTCGTTCGACATGGAATACATTCAAGTCAATGCAGATTTTTTTTTTGAATGGTTCATATAATATATTAATAAAAAACCTTCATCAGAGATGCAATTACATCACGGAACAGAAAAGGCCAATTACCCAGCACCAAACTGGATCATGATTAAAAAAACAGGAAATTGGCATGCATGTAACAGGGAAAAAAACACATTGAGAAATTCAAAAATATCGAAGCAAAACACGAGACCTGCGCACCAAGAACAAGTTGAATGCACACGAAGCATGGTCGCCAAACCGATGATAGGAGGGAGCACGCTGCAAAGCATATCCCTAACGAATGTTGATGACTGCAGTAGGTAAGAAGGCCACTGGAGGAAGAGATGGTGAGCGGCCAAAAGGTCAGATTCCACAACATGACAACAACCAAATCCGTTGGGAGAGTGCATAAACTGGTTACTTTAACCGGCGATGGGAATCTGAGGGAAATCAAATGAGGATCGAACTCAGGTCGGATGACGGAATAGAGAGAGCAACAGGAAGGCTGCACGGTTGATTGACACAGGAACGATAGGCTATATCATCAGGAGGGTGCCTCAGTTGGAGAAGAGAGGACAGGGAGATATCAGAGGAAGCTCACAGGACAGAGCTTGAGATCTAGGAACAACACTGGAGAGGGACGTAGGCAAGCACGGGACAACAACGTCGATCGAGCATGCCAGAGGTACGATGAAGGTGCCCCACAAAGATTCAACATCAGATTTGAGGTTTGCCCACAGGAGAGAGATTGGAAGGCCAACAGAGATAGGGTCGACAGCGGTGGAGGAGCGAACATCGTCAGAAAGATGGAAGCGAGAACATCAAAACTGCGGATCGACAACAATCGGAATGAGAAGATCTGTAGAGCAGCATATCTGACCGACGAGGAAGCTCGAGAGCAGTGACGCCATCCTCACTCGAGGTCAAACGTAGAAAAATTGAAGAAAAAGAGAATCTAAGGGGAGGATTGAGAGAAGATGCATCAAAGGTTCTCCCTCTACTGGTTGAGAAAAACTTCTTGAAAACTGTTGGAATATATTTAGATTATTCTAATAATAATGTAATTAGAATTCTAGTTTGATTTTATCTCTATTAAGAGATCTATTTAGATTAGAAGTGTAGTAGCCATAGGGTCGGCTAAGGATATATATATAGTTGTGTAATACTCTTTAATGAATACAATTTTCTCTTTTCTAACATGGTATCAGAGCAGGTTACGACTATGATTTGAGAGTCGATTTCACGTAGGTTATTTCTCTCACCCTGCTCGGAAAGATTCATTGGCAGAGGGAGGGAGGGGTGAGTTCACCACTGCTCAACCTGGGTTCTGCTTCTGGCTGTCCCTCCTGCCTCAGCCGAAGCACTGTTCTCTGTTTGCAAAAAGAGATTAAACAAACAAACCAACCAGATCTCAACACCCTCTTCTCAGATCTCACAGACCAGAAGAATGCCCAAAATTCTTGTGAGCATGATAATCAAAGAATTCAGATCTTCCATCGCTGGTCACCCAATTTCGACATAGGCCTTCAGATCTGATTGCAGATCTATTGAAAAAAAAAAAGAAGGGACGAAGATCCAGAGTGGTTCGCCATCTTCACTCTCAGGGTGCTGCTTTCTCCTCTTTGTCTCAGATTTGAGACAATATACAGTGACCAGCCCATCCAATCTACATCTCTTTGCAAATCGGCCATACACGAGCAGCCCCTTCTGCATCCATGATCTGTTGTTGCATCCGACCTGCTGTTCTCTGAGAACCTGAGACGGTACTCTACTGTTCTCGTCACAACTGGGCTCTGGCTGTCCCCTTTTCTCGGTTCCCTTTTATTAGAGTAAACCGCAAGATTCGTCGAGTGCTCCCCCTTGCTTACCGAACTTTCAGAGGGAGGGAGATACATCGGACATTGTCGTGGAGCGTCCGTTCGACTACCCGTTTCTGCTCAGCCTATATCTCACTTAGGCTGCCCTGTTTGGTCGCTGCCACCATCATGCATTTGTGTGCAAACCTGCTGCCCTCTTAAATCTCTTATTCGTGATGAGTGGCAGGGGGCAGGAATTAGATCTGAAAAACTAGATCAGATGAGAGAGTCGACGCTTGCAGCAGGAATTAGATTTGGTGGGTTCTCTGTTATAGTGGGTTTCCCCAAACTTCCGACTGTGCTCATCGCCATTGTTTCACCCATTGCTTCCAAGGCTCCTCTTATCTCTGACGGCGTCGCGGTTGCCGCCGACATCTCTGTTGTCTGCCTCTTCCAAGCGCAGATATCTGTTTTTTCTGTTTTGTCTTACGCCATCCGCTGCAAGTCAAGCTTTTCCATGGTCAAAAGCCCCTTCAAACTCACTGCAACCACTGCCTCGCCCACCTTCAACGCCAAACGCTGCCTACACGGATGTTGTTTCTATAAGCAGTGTCCGTCTCTGCTCTCTTGCCGTCGCTGCCTTGCAATCTAAGCGCATGGAGAGATTGATTGAGGTCGAGAGTTTTTTTTTTGAAGAAGTGCCGATTCAATGGGAAGAAAGGAGAAAAGGGGAAATCTGAGAAGAGCTGTCTCCACCGTTTGTTGTTTGCACCCAAGCTGCTTCTGCTACTGCTACGACTGTTCTTTCTCGAGAAGAACCAGACCTAAGTTGTCCTTTCAAGGCCACTTCGATTCAATCCCACATCGTCGGGTCCTTGCTTATTGCTACTTGCAGAGAACAACTATCTAAGTTTGGAAGAGCACTTATCTCACTGGACATGTTTTAAGATCTGATTTCCAGATTTCTGTCAGCTCTGCAGCTTTTCAGATCTCATGGCCTATCCCTCTGCATCACGTTATCATGCAACTTGGATATAGAGCTTCTCAGCCTCATGTCAGATGTGAATCGTCTGTTTAGTTTTGATATTTCTTCTTGCCACAATCTACGAGATGTGTGCCAAGAAGAAAGGGGGGAGCACTGAAGAAAGGGACACAAATTGCCCTTCTCCTTCTATTTTGCCGCTGAAGAAAGGGACACAACTTGCCCTTCGTTCTAGTTCGTCTTGTTTTGTCGTTACTTGAAAATGAGACGGCATGTTTGGACACATATCCATTTGTTGTGGAATTCATCCACTTCTTTTATCTGGAGGACTGATTCATCCCCACTCATTTGCTGGCCTTTCCATGGTTACAGCCTCATTGCTAACCTTTCATGGTTACAGCCTCATTTGTTGGCCTTTTATGGCTACAACCCTATTTGCTGGTCTTTATGACTTCAGCCCCTATTTGCTGGTCTTTATGACTTCAGCCTCTATTTGCTGGCCTTTATGGCTACAACTATTGTTCGCTGGCCTTTAAGATCTAATTGATCGATGTGATGGCTTTAGCCCCTTATTTTGCTGGTCACTCATTGCCTGCATTTATCGCATATTGCGATCAATGTTTGCCGGACAATTGCCTTACGACCGCTGCCTTCGTCCGAGCTTCTTTCTCTATTTCAAGCTACCATTTGTGTTCGCCACCTGTCGTTTTGCAGCCATTCAACGCTGCTACATAAACACATATTTGCAGCCAGTCAACGCTGCCACTTCAACAAGTTTTGCAGCCAATCAGTGTGCTGCTTTATCAAATCTTCGTGGCTAGTCGATGTGCCACTTTTGCAGTTTACCTGCCGTTTCTTCACGTTCCAAGTTTCGAGTTCATCCACGCTTCAGCTTGCGGGGGCGTGTTGGAATATATTTAGATTATTCTAATAATAATGTAATTAGGATTCTAGTTTGATTTTATCTCTATTAAGAGATCTATTTAGATTAGAAGTGTAATAGCCCTAGGGTTGGCTAAGGCTATATATAGTTGTGTAATACATCGATCAATCAGATCGTAAAGGCCATCGAACAATAGTTGTAGCCATAAAAGCCAGCAAATAGAGGCTGATGTCATAAAGACAAGCAAATAGGGGCTGAAGTCATAAAGACCAGCAAATAGGGCTGTAGCCATAAAAGGCCAGCAAATGAGGCTGTAACCATGAAAGGCCAGCAAATGTCGCTGTAACCATGAAAGGCCAGCAAATGACGCTGTAGCCATTAAAGGCCAGCAAATGAGGCTGTAACCATGAAAGATTAGCAAATGAGCTTGTAACCATGGAAAGGCCAGCAAATGAGTGGGGACGAATCAGTCCTCCAGATAAAAGAAGTTGATGAATTCCACAACAAATGGACATGTGTCCAAACATGCCGTTTCATTTTCAAGAAACTACAAAACAAGACGAGCTTGAACGTAGGGCAAGTGTGTCCCTTTTTTTCAGCGGCAAAATAGAAGGAGAAGGGCAATTTGTGTCCCTTTCTTCAGCGCTCCCCCTTTCTTCTTGGCACACATCTCGTAAATTGTGGCAAGAAGAAATATCAAAACTAAACAGACGATTCACATCTGACATGAGGCTGAGAAGCTCCACATCCAAGTTGCATGATAACGTGATGCAGAGGGATAGGCCATGAGATCTGAAGAGCTGCAGAGCTGGTAGAGATCTGGAAATTAGATCTTAAAACATGTCCAGTGAGATAAGTGCTTTTCCAAACTTAGATAGTTGTTCTCTGCAAGCAGCAATAAGCAAGGGCCCAACGATGTGGGATTGAATCGAAGTGGCCTTGAAAGGACAACTTAGGTCTGGTTGTTCTCGAGAAAGAACAGTCGTAGCATTAGCAGAAGCAGCTTGGGTGCATACAACAAACGGTGGAGACAGCTCTTCTCAGATTTCCCCTTTTCTTCTTTCTTCCCATTGAATCGGCACTTCTTCAAAAAAAAAACTTTCGACCTCAATCAATCTGTCCATGCGCTTAGATTGCAAGGCAGCGACGGCAAGAGAGCAGAGACGGACACTGCTTATAGAAACAACATCCGTGTAGGCAGCGTTTGGCGTTGAAGGTGGGCGAGGCGGTGGTTGCAACGAGTTTGAAGGAGCTTTTGACCATGGAAAAGCTTGACTTGCAGCGGATGGCGTAAGAGAAAGCAGAAAAAATAGATATTTGCGCTTGGAAGAGGCAGACAACAGAGATGTCGGCGGCAACCGCGACGCCGTTGGAGATCAGAGGAGCCTTGGAAGCAATGGGTGAAACAATGGCGATGAGCACAGTCGGAAGTTTGGGGAAACCCACTGTAACAGAGAACCCACCAAATCTAATTCCTGCTGCAAGCGTCGACTCTCTCATCTTATCTGGTTTTTTAGATCTGATTCCTGCCCCCTGCCACTCGTCACCAATAAGAGATTTAAGAGGGCAGCAGGTTTGCACACAGATGCATGATGGTGGCAGCTACCAAACAGGGCAGCCTAACTGAGATCTGGGTTGAGCAGAAAAGGGTAATCGGATTGACGCTCCACGACAATGTCCGATGTATCTCCCTCCCTCTGAAAGTTCGGTAAACAAGGGGGAGCACTCGACGAATCTTGCGGTTTACTGTAATAAAAGGGAACCGACAAAAGGGGACAGCCAGAGCCTAGTTGTGACGAGAACAGTAGAGTACCGTCTCAAGTTCTCAGAGAACAGCAGGTCGGATGCAACAACAGATCATGGATGCAGAAGGGGCTGCTCGTGTATGGCCGATTTGCAAACTGATGTAGATTGGATGGGCTAGTCACTGTATATTGTCTCAGATCTGAGACAAAGAGGAGAAAGCAGCACCCTGAGAGTGAAGATGACGAATCACTGTGGATCTTCGTCACTTTTCTTTTTAATAGATCTGCAATCAGATCTGAAGGCCTATGTCGAAATTGGGTGACCAGCGATGGAAGATGTGAATTCTTTGATTATCATGCTCACAAGAATTTTGGGCATTCTTCTGGTCTGTGAGATCTGAGAAGAGGGTGCTGAGATCTGGTTGGTTTGTTTGTTTAATCTCCTTTTGCAAACAGAGAACAGTGCTTCGGCTGAGGCAGGAGGAACAGCCAGAAGCAGAACCTAGGTTGAGTAGAGGTGAACTCACCCCTCCCTCCCTCTGCCAATGAATCTCTCCGGGCAGAGGGAGAGAAATAACCTATGTGAAATCGACTCTCAAATCATAGTCGTAACCTGCTTTGATACCATGTTAGACAAGAGAAAATTGTATTCATTAAAGAGTATTACACAACTATATATAGCCTTAGCCGACCCTAGGGCTATTACACTTCTAATCTAAATAGATCTCTTAATAGAGATAAAATCAAACTAGAATCCTAATTACATTATTATTAGAATAATCTAAATATATTCCAACATTTTTTTTTTAATCTTTTCTAACATGGTATCAGAGCAGGTTATGATTCTGATTTGAGAGTCAATTTCACATTTTTTTCTTCTCTCCCTCTGCCTGAGATTGGCAGAGGGAGGGGATATCTATAGCCACAGTTGGCGAGTGCTTTACAATCTCGATCTGTTGTTCTTCTCACAAGCACCTCTCAGCATATAGAGGTTTTTTTTTGGCGTCCACGTTTCTGGCGGAGATAATCTTCTCTGCAAAGCGTGTGAACAACAAACCCATCTCCTTTTCTACTGCACCGCTTCTGCATTTTTGAGATCTGTTTTCATCAGCACCGAACAAACAACAAAAGAAAAAAAAAGGGTCCTACTCCTTTGCTCATCCGACTTCCGCCAGATCTGTTTGCACATCCTCTGTGTGTGTTTGGAGTACACAGATCTCTGCATCATCTTCTCTGTTCTCAGGTGCAACCCACTGCACATAGGCAGTGGTTCATTTGGCAGACGCCCGCTGTTTTAGCCATCGCTTCCGCTGGAAGAGGCGTTGTTGTTTCAGATTTGAAACTGGACTCAATCCGATCAATCTGGTTGGCAACAAAGGGGTTTCTCGATGAGAGATCACCAATAGTACAATTCTGAAAGACAGATCCAGACCATTTTCGTGTTGTGCAACATGTATTGCAACAATTTACTCTGAAATTCTCTTATTTTGTTAAACAGATTGAAAACATGGATGCATTGACATCATAGAAGTACTCGCCATTCTTCAATGACCTTGTGTCGCTCATTCCCTGTGACTTGTTCACTGATTGGGTGTTCTCGGCGTTGACAATGGAGTCCTTCCTCTTGTAGATAATATCCCCATTGTCATTGAACTCCTCATCTGACTAAGTTGAAGAGAAATCATTGGCAGATTTGGAGTCCACGTTGAAGTTTGTGAGGTGGTGGGTGTGCCTTGGTTTTGGCTGTAGCCTTCGCCATAGCCATTTTAATTGTTTTCTCTCACAGCCTGGTTGAAGAAAGTGTTCTCCCTCACTTCTCTAGCATTAACTTTGAAGGAGCAAAAAAGGAAGAGAATGAAAAAGAAGGAGAAGGTTGTCTAGGAAGCCATTGAGAGAGAGGAACAATGAGAAAGAGAAACAGAGGCAGTTGTGCAGAATCTTCAAGAACAGTTGACCCAATGTAGAGAATGCCCCAAGTGCATCTTCATTTTGCAGCTCTAGCCAGGAAATAAGACATGATATTCATCAAGTTCCTGCCTGAGACCACTTGCATTGGTTTTATTTTATCTCTGTGCACTTTAGTTGTTCATGTTCTTGTTGAGCAACCTGAAGGTTTTGGTGATTGCTGTTTTACTGAAGATAATCATGAGACGATGGTTTTCCATCATTCAGTGGGAGGCTCTTGCTTTGTTGCTTATTGGGATAACTGTTAATCAACTTCGTTTTGTCTAAAGGTGCTAATGTTGTGGATCTCCCAATTGCAACAGTTGAATCGAGCCATAGGCGCCTTCTCCACCTGTGCTACATGCACTGTTCACATGCAATAGAATGTTGTTTGACTCGTGTGCAAGGACTAGGACTGGTGAGGAAGTTGCAGTGCCACCCAAATTGTCCATTGTTGTTCCGTCAATTCATCACCACCGTTGGAGTAACCAGCCTGTTACGATCTCTGTTTGTCTGATGTTTATTTTTGCCACGAACTGCGAGATCTGTGTCAAGAAGAAAGGGAGAGAACTGAAGTAAGGAGCGCTGAAGAAAGGGACACAAATTACCCTTCTCCTTCTATTTTGCCGCTGAAGAAAGGGACACAACTTGCCCTTCGTTCGAGCTTGTCTTGTTTTGTCATTTCTTGAAAATGACACGGCATGTTTGGACACATGTCCATTTGTTGTGGAATTCATCCACTTCTTTTATCTTGAGGACCGATTCGTCCCCACTCATTTGCTGAATTTTCCATGGTTACAACCTCATTTGCTAACCTTTCAGCCTCATTTGCTAGCCTTTCATGGCTACAGCCTCATTTGCTGGCCTTTCATGGCTACAACGTCATTTGCTGGCCTTTCATGGTTACAACCTCATTTGCTGGCCTTTTAATGCTTCAGCCCTATTTGCTGGTCTTTATGACTTCAGCCCCTATTTGCTGGTCTTTATGACTTCAACCTCTATTTGTTGGCCTTTATGGCTACAACTATTGTTCATTTACGATCTGATTGATCGATGTGATGGCTTCAACCCCTTATTTTGCAGGCCACTCATTGCCTGCATTTATCGCATATTGCGATCATTGTTTGTCGGACAATTGTCTTACGGCCACTGCTGTCGTCCGAGCCTCTTTCTCTATTTCAGGCCGCCATCAGTGTTCGCGGCCTGACATTTTGCAGCCAGTCAACACTGCCTCTTCAACAACGTTTGCAGCCAGTCAACGATGCCACATAAACACATTTGCAGCCAGTCAACGCTGCCACTTCAACAAGTTTTGTAGCCAATCAGTGTGCTGCTTCATCAAATCTTCATGGCTAGTCAGTGTGCCACTTTTGCAGTTCACCTGCCGTTTCTTCACGTTCCAAGTTTCGCTTTCATCCACGCTTCAGCTTGCGGGGGCGTGTTGGAATATATTTAGATTATTCTAATAATAATGTAATTGGGATTCTAGTTTGATTTTATCTCTATTAAGAGATCTATTTAGATTAGAAGTGTAATAGCCCTAGGGTCGGCTAAGGCTATATATAGTTGTGTAATACTCTTTAATGAATACAATTTTCTTTTTTCTAACAAACGACGGCGGAGAGTGGAGGGTTTAGGGTTTTTCCTGAGCATAACCTTATTATTACTCATGCTGCGGTAACTTATAATTATTAACACATTGAAGTTTTGCAGGGGTTCAATGCAGCCTTATTTGTTTGTGCTCCTCCTTTCTTCCATCTCTTTCTCTCTCTCTCTCTCTCTCTCTCTCTCTCTCTCTCTCTCTCATTTTTAGCTTCTATATCTGCCATGCATTTTCTTCTTTTCTGTCCCCTATTTTTGCTACAGCCTATTGCTTGACTCTTTTCTTCCCATTTTATAGTAGACATTTATTTCAGAAACAAGTGCAACAGTCTAATAAAGTCGTCATTTAATGTTTCTAAAATTGCACTTTATTCTAGGGTTTGGAGGGTTTGGAAGGATCAAAAGGTGAAACAAATTGTATCAATGATGGCCCAAAATAAATTTGAACATTTATTGAGTGGTATCAGAATTGGTTCAAAACTAGGAATCCTATTGAAATTCAACCAAAGTTGAGTTACTTATACAAGTTCTCTCAAACTTGGAAATTTGACTGACTTGACATGGAATTGAGTCCACTTAGGTGAGTGACTCTTGATGATTATATCTTTAAGGGGAATATCTTTTACTAGTTTCAATTTGTAGCTCATGTTTGATGGATTGTGATTTGTTCGATATTCCCACCTCATATTAGAGGTGAGACTATTCCAAAAGATACACGAAATCACCCGCAAGTTTTGTGTATCAGGTAAGTTTGGAAGGAGTCAAATCTAACACCTCTTATCTAATGTTAAAAGTTTAGACTAACTGAACCACTTGCAAACTTATTCGATCATCTTACTCATACATTTTATTTCTTGAAATGTTAATCATTAATTTTTTTCCCTCTCTAGAACAATTATGAGTTCTCTGGAAGACACAAGATGTTACTTCATTGGCTATATAATGTTGGATAGTGATTCTATTTATGAGGTCAAATCATATATTTTAAGAAGAAACGTCCGAATATCAATCTCATCATTTTTATAAATATTACATTCAACCCCCATCACTTGAACCAATTTTTCATAAAATATGAGATCTCTAAACAGTTAGTTAAGAGATCTCTTGCATATCCATTTAGTCCTATAGTTGAAGGCCTAGGCTGCATTTGGATGAGGGGTAAATTTTAGAGGGGTTACCCTGAGTAAGGGTCACCTTTGAGTCGGGGTGACCCTTGAACTGAGATTACCTTTATCTTATTTGGTAATTGCAATGATAAAGTTAAAGCTTACCCTAAGGGTAAAAAATTTTATTTGGTAACTAGAAGGGTAACATGATATATTAATATTTTTTGTGAAATTTTATAAAATGTAATTATTAAATAATATTCTTGAAGTAAATCCTAATAATATAACTTATAATATATCCATTTTTTATAAATTATTTTTCATAATTATCATTTTAAATAAACATTTGCATTCTAACATTAAAAAAATAAATAAAGATTTTTTTAATAATAGTATTTTAAATCCCAATAAATGAATAAAAATATCAACATACCTCTTCATAAAAATTTATAATTTTTATTTTTAATATTATATGAATTTAATAAAAACATTAATTCTCATAAAATTGTTAATATGTCAGGTTACCCCTACTTACAGTTACCCTACTCAAGGGTAACTCTAGGTAACCCCTGTAAAATTTACCCCTCATCGAAATGCATCACGTTGAAAATATTAACACATTTTTAAAATAAATTTCCAACAGAATAAATTGTTGATTACCCCAAAAGAGATTAGCATGAACCTCAAACTCTTTCGATGTTTCGAAACCCCATAAAATTTTATTTTTAATTTTTATATTATATGAATTTAATAAAATTATTAATTGTTAATATGTCAAATTACTCATACTTACAGTTACCCCTACTTAAGGGTAACCCCCGTAAAATTTACCCCTCATCCAAATGTATTACGTTGAAAATGTTGACACATTTTTACAATAAACATCCAAGATAATAAATTGTTAATTACTCCGAAAGAGATTATGATGAACTCTTTCGGAGTTTCGAGACCTTATCGAAATTTCTACAAAATCACCCCTTAAAAATAAGATATTTTGACAATTATGTTTCATAAAATTTTATTTTATTATTTATATTAGATAAATTTAATAAAAAATATTAATTCTCATAAAATTGTTAATATATCAGTTTACCCCTACTTAAGGATAACCCCTGTAAAATTTACCCCTCATCCAAATGCATTATGTTGAAAATATTGACACATTTTTACTATAAATTTCAAACAAAATTAAATTTCTAATTATTTGAAATATATTATTTTCTTAATTATATGATAGATATATATAATTGATAAAGAGAGGAAGTTAAGGGATATTGAGGGGTAGAGTATTGTGAATACCCCAACCTCCAAAGGGGTATTAAAAAAATGAGATGAGAGGGGTAAATTTTAAAAAATTTACCTTCACCCCTTGTTACCAAACGAGGACAAGGGGGTAACGGGGGTTATCCTCCTCTTACCCCATCCAAACGCAGCCCTAGACTTTGGAGAAGTGGTAGATCATCATTAGAGGAACATATGAAATAGTTACTTTGTATTCCACTCGGCACTAGAAGAGTGAAAAATATAGGGAATGTATGAATTTTACATGCTTTGTTTTAACTTCAGATCTGCACTAATTCTGCTGAGGCGAATACCCTAACTCTTTTATCACTTCAGCAGTTAGCTACTAACTACATCAGTAGTTTTTTTTTTTACAAAAATATATAGGAATTGATTTTTACTCAGACTTTTTATCAAAGTACATGGATTCCATTTTCTTATTTGAAATTCCAGTTTTACCCCTGGCTGCATCCTTTTCCCCGTTTCTCGTATTGCGGTGTTCCTCATTCCAAAGCAGCAGCTTTTACCTTTCTCTCTCGCTTCCTTGATCTCTCCCTCTCTTCCCTCTCATCCTTCATCTTTCCCTCTCTTCCTTCGTCTCTCAGCTTTCTCTCTCTCTCGCTTCCTTGATCTCTCCCTCTCTTCTCTTTCATCCTCATATTTCCCTCTCTTCCTTCATCTCTCAGCTTTCTCTCTCTCGCTTCCTTGATCTCTCCCTCTCTTCTCTCTCATCCTTCATCTTTCCCTCTCTTCCTTCGTCTTCAGCTCTCTCTCGCTTCCTTGATCTCTCCCTCTCTTCTCTCTCATCCTTCATCTTTCCCTCTCTTCCTTCGTCTCTCAGCTCTCTCTGTCTTCCCCGTCCTGTGTCTCAGCTCTCTCTTGAATTTCTTGTTGTATTTGCTCGTAATGAGAGGGAAAGTTTTTTTTTCTCTTTATATCTTTATCTTGTATATTTTATTTAATCTTCCCCTTATTGCAAATATTTTAAATTTTATAAAATCTTTTGTTAGCCCCAAGGTTTCAACCCATGAATATTTGAGTGGTTTGATGATAATGATGTAAAACTAAACATGACCCACATTAAATTTGGGGCTCCACATAAAGGAGGCAAGAGGCAGAAACTCCAAGGTGGGTGTTTTCTCATATTTTTGGACTTCAAGAAGTATTGACATATTAAATGGAAGATCAGATCTCACTTTTCTTCATCAATGGATCCAGATATGTCTTATGATTATTATGTTAATGATTTCCGCATTAAGATTAATCAATGTTTCAAGCATTAATCGATTCAGATCTTGTGGTTATGTTGTTCGGGTATGTCGAAAATTAAGTTTAATGATGAATGAATGTACGATTGATTTTCAATCAATAAACTCTGATATTATGATGAAGTATTACATGTGGTATCAAGAGCCTGGTTCATAGGATCAATTATTGCTTGAAATAAAGAATAATTAAAGAAATAAAATTTTCGAATCTCAAGGAAGAAGACGACCCTTTATAGATTTTAAAATTTTGAATTTAAAATTGTATAGATTATGGTTTTTAAAATTATGAAGCTTAAAATTTTATGAATTTTAAGATTATGATCTTATGGACTTAAAATTCAGGGGTTTTTCCTCTTATGTTTTTGGGAAACCAATAATGAGCAAAGCCATTATTCTTGACTTAATACCATATTATGATACGATTTGGTTAGTCACCAAAGTAACCCAATTGGAATGTATTTGGACATCAGGTCATATAATTGTGGTTCAATACTCTTCCCAAATGTCAGACAATAATGACTTTGTTAATCGCGATCCCTAATGACAGAGATATTAGGTTGGTCCAAAGGTGCACTGTTCCTGGTGGTTAACGGATTGGGATAGGATGATTGGCGGGTACTTGTGGTTGGTATTTGTCTGGACACCCAAACGTGGCGACGGTATTTAATCACTTGTATTTTGTTGGTCAGTTCTATTGGTGACTGGGAATCATCATAATGAAATAGTATGCCATAAGATTACCCAAAGGTAGATCCGGTAATATTGTTTACTAATGTTGACTGTTTGTGTTTCAATTAAGTTTAACTCATAGTGTAATGTAAGTAAGCATGAAATTATGTAATTTTTGCAGCATCTCTTCCTATTAGACTGCATTTGCAAACTTTTGTTGTTCCAATGTTGACTGGACTTAATTTCTCTGAATGGAAAGAACAAGTTGAGTTTTACCTTGGTGTGCTTGATCTTGACGAAGCATTAATTTCTGATAAGCCTACTATTACGGGCACAAGTACGACTTCTGAGAAAAAGTCCTATGAAGCATGGATCAGGTCAAATAAACTCAGCCTTATGTTCATATGCATGACGGTGGCAAATAATATCAAGACTTCGCTACCAAAAACTGAAAGTGCTAAGGAATACCTCCAAAATATTGAAAATAAATTCAAAATAGCGGACAAGTACTTAGCAGGGACACTTATGGCTAGGCTGACCAACATTAAGTTCGATAGAACCCGTGGCATGTATGAGCACATAACGGAGATGACAAATATTGCTGCTCAGCTGAAGAATATAGGGAAGAGCTTGATGATACTTTTCTTGTCTAATTCATTCTGAATTCTCTGCCTCCTCAGTATGGGTCATTTCAAATAAATTATAATACTATGAAAGATAAATGGCAAGTAAATGAACTGTAAACGTATGCTGATTCAAAAGGAGGGCAGACTTAAGCAGATGAGACATCACTTACTTCATCTAACACATCAAGAACCCAGTAAGAAAAGAAGATGGAATCCCAAGAAATTTAAGATAGCCGGAAAGAAACCATTTGAGCCCAGTACGTCTTTAGGGACTCAAAGTTAGGGGACAGATAGTATGAGGTGCCACTTCTGTAAGAAACAAGGGCACTTCCAGAAAGACTGCCATAAAAGAAGATCGTGATTCAAAACGAAAGGAAACAATTCCATTTCTGTATGTTTCGAATCTAACATCACTGAAATTTTCTCTAACACTTGGTGGCTTGATTCTGGGGCTACAACTCATGTTTCTAATATGATGCATGGATATCTTACGACCTGGACCATCGATCCAAATAAATCTTTCATTTACATGGGAAACCGACAAAAGGTGTCAGTTGAAGCCATATGAACTTACCGTCTTTTCCTCGACACTGGGCATCACTTAGATTTATTTGATTGTCTTTATGTTCCTTCTATTACTAGAAACCTTATTTCAATTTTCAAACTTGATGTTAATGGTTATTATTGCAAATTTGGATATAATGCCTTCAGTTTGTTTAAAGGTCTTTCTTTTATTGGGTCTGGATTATTGATTGATAGCCTTTACTGTTTAAAGTTTGATGATTCCTTTGTTAATTATGTCCTAACCTTACACATAATGTTGGTATTAAACTTGCGTTGATTAATGAAAATTCCTACATATATGCCGCGAAAGAATTCAAAGATTGGTAAAAGATAGGATTCTCTCGAATCTTGATTTTACTGATTTAGGTGTATGTGTGGAATGCATTAAGGGAAAGCAGACCAAACACACTAAGAAAGGAGCCGCAAGATCTAAAGGGCTACTTGAGTTGATTTATACTGATATTTGTGTCCCATTTGATGTTCTATCTTTTGGTGGAATGACCTATTTTATCACCTTTATTAATGATTTTTCGCGTTATGGTTATATTTATATGTTGCATGATGCAGTTAACACCATAGAGATATTTATCACTGAAGTTGAAAGACAATTAGATAAAAATGTGAAAGTTATAAGGTCAGATAGAGGCGGTGAATATTATGGTAGGTATGATGAAACGGTTCAACACCTGGGCCTTTTGCTAGACTAATTGAAAGTCGCGGTATAATTGCACAATACACGATGCCCAGTACGCTTCAGCAGAATGGTGTTGTTGAAAGGCATAACCGCACTTATGGATATGGTTAGGAGTATGTTATATAATAGAACTGTACCCATTATGTTGTAGATGTATGCATTAAGAACCGCAATGTACTTGCTTAATCGAGTTCTTAGTAAGTCAGTTCTTAAGACTCCTTTTGAACTATGGACGGGAAGGAAACCTAGTTTGAGACACTTGCATGTATGGGGTTGTCTTACAGAAGCAAGAATTTATAATCCACATGAAAGAAAACTTGATGAATGGACAATCAATGATTACTTAATAGGTTACCCTGAGAAGTTCAAAGGGTACAGGTTCTATTGTCTGAACAATAGTATGAGAATTGTGAAGATCGATAATGCTAGATTTATTGAAAATGGTGAGGTTAGTGGGAGTGATATAATGAGAAACGTCGGTATGCAAGAAATAAGGGTACAAATCCTTATACTCCTAACTTTAGAAATTGTGGTCCCTAATATTACAGAACAACCTGGTGAACAACACCTGAATGATGAATCACTCAATGATGAAACCATTACCAATAATGAACCGATTGTGGAACGACCATAAGAAATAACATTAAGAAGGTCTGAAAGACAAAGAAGACCTGCTATTTCGGATGACTATTTGGTATATCTAAAAGAATCAGAATATGATTTAGGGGGCTATTAAGGATCTGGTCACTTATGAAGAAGCCATAAAATGTGATGATTCTAGTAAGTGGTTAGACGTCATGAAAGATGAGCTAAAGTCCATGGCCCAGAATGAAGTCTGGGATCTAGTAGAATTGCCTCAGGGATAAAAGAAAGTTGGATATAAGTGGGTCTTTAAGACCAAATAAGACTCTAAGGGCAATATCGAATGATACAAAGCAAGATTTGTGGCCAAAGGGTTTACTCAGAAAAATGACATTGATTATAAAGAGACCTTCTCTCCTATATCCAGAAAGGACTCTTTCAGAGTCATTATGGCTTTGGTGGCTTATTATGATTTGGAGCTTCACCAAATGGATGTTAAAACCGCATTTTTGAATGGTAATTTAGATGAAAAAGTGTATATGGAACAACCTAAAGGATTCTCCATAGTGGGTAAGAAATATATGGCATGCAAATTAAAGAAATCAATTTATGGCCTTAAGCAAGCCTCTAGGCAATGGTACATTAAGTTCAATGATACAATTACCTCCTTCGATTTTATAAAAAAAATCGTTGATCGGTGTATATACATGAAGGTCAGTGGGAGTAAGTTTATCCTTCTGATATTATATGTTGATGATATTTTGCTTGCCACTAATGATCTTGGTATGATGTTTAAAACCAAGAAGTATCTCTCCAATAATTTTGAAATAAAAGATATGGGAGAGGCAACATACGTGATTGGAATAGAGATATTCCGTGATAGAACATGTGGTGTGTTAGGGCTGTCTCAGAAAAGCCACATAGAAAGAAAATTAGAAAGATTCGGTATGCAAAATTGTTCCTATCAAGATGCCCCTATTCAGAAGGGAGATAAATTTAGCTTAAATCAATGTCCGCATAATGAACTTGAAAAGAAACAAATGGAGGGAATTCCTTATGCCTCAGCTGTAGGTAGCCTGATGTATGCCCAGACCTGCATCAGACCTGATATTAGTTTTGCTGTTAGTATGCTGGGGAGATACCAAAGCAACCTTGGAATGGATCACTGGAAAACTTAAAAGAAAATAATGAGGTATTTACAAGGTACTAAAGACTTCATGCTTACGTTTAAGAGATCTGATAATCTCGAGATTATTGGCTACTCAGATTCGGATTTTATGGTTGCATTGATAACAGAAAGTCAACGTTTGGTTATTTGTTTCTTATGGCTGGCGGAGCAATATCATGGAAAGTTCCAAATAATCTATCACTGCAACATCAACCATGGAAGCAGAATTTGACGCGTGCTATGAGGCCATTGTTCAAGGAATGTGGCTGCGGAACTTTATCTCAGGACTTCGAATTGTCGACAGCATTGCCAAGCCGCTGAGAATTTACTATGATAATTCTGCAGCAGTATTCTTCTCTAAGAACGACAAGTATTCGAATTGATCGAAATACATGGAATTGAAGTACTTTGTCGTGAAAGAAGAAGTTCAGAAACAGACGGTATCTATTGAGCACATTAGTACTTTACTTATGTTGGCAGATCCATTGACGAATGAATTACCTATAAAGACCTTTAAGGAACATGCCAATAGAATGGGTCTTGAATGTAATCTATTATGATGCAATTATGTATTTTAGACTGTATTATGAATAAATGTGTACTATTTGACATTTGAGTACTCATATATGCGTTTCTGATTATTTGTTCATGTTTATTATTGTTATGTATATACATTATGTGTGTTTATTTTCACACTAACATAAATAGTCATTATGTTATGACACATATGTGGACCATTATGAATAATCTCTCATTTAAGGGCTATGATAGGTAGGTCACTTGTGTTGTAGTAATGGAAGGGATCATGTCGGGATAAGATGATGTGCAACCGTCATTGCTCGTACTTGTGGTTTGTTTAGTATTACCATTATGATGTTGACCACACTGTTGTTAAATACAATTTACGTGTACATCTTATGATATACATGTTTTAAATCCCATGAAGTATAAATGTGGGCCAAGTGAGAGAATGTAAAACTAAACATGACCTACATTAAATTTGGGGCTCCACATAGAGGATATTAAATCATGGAACTGTGTTTAAATAAGGAAGATCTATTTTAGGAGAGTTCTAAAGGGGATTAGTTTTCTATTTTGATGGAAAGTAGGAATGGAAAGTTTTAATTGCCTTAGGGGTCCTCCATCTACTTATAAAAGGGTCTCTCTCCATAATTATCTATCAACTTAAGCCAATCCTAGTATCTAAAAATACTATTCACGAAATTGGGAGAGGGCATTAAGGAGGCAAGAGGCATAAACTTCAAGATGGGTGTTTTATCATGTTTTTGGACTTCAGAAAGTATTGACATATTAAAGGGAAGATCAGATCTCACTCTTCTTCATCAATGGATCCAGTTATGTTTTATGATTATTACGTTAATGATTTCCACATTAAGATTGATTAGTGTTTCAAGTATTAATCGATTCAAATCTTCTGGTTATGTTGTTCGGGTATGTCAAACATTAAGTTTAATGATGAATGAATGTACAATTGATTCTCAGTCAATAAACTCTGATATTATGATGAAGTATTACAAATGATGCCATTGTCGAACTATACTGATATTTTTGTATAAGCATAATGATTATAAGTGTAGGCTCAAAGAAGATTTATAGGGTTTTGAAGGAGATATGTATTGGATATCAAGAAATCCTACACAAGCCAATGTTTGAGATTGACGAATAACAAACCAAAGCATTGAAGATCAAGTTTGTTTGTCTAGTGTTAGATCATGAGTATTTATGAATTTACTTGTAAAGTTAGTCAATGATTGAACACCATGGATCAACCTGACTAACAGAAAAATCTTTGTGAACTTAAAAAGAGACTTATGTTTGCAGAGACTGAAATTCAACCGAAACTTGGTCTGGTCAACTGAATCTATACAGGAAAAATTTCTGCAAGTCTCAGAAAATATCGGATGACCATTATGATTGTCTAATCGACCAAATTGCTACAGAATGTTTAGAGTTCAATCTCGGACAAAAGCGGTCGACCGATATACAGAGTAGGCGATCGATATGCTCGATCACAATGTTCAAATTAGAACATTTGGTCTATCAAAAGTTAGAATGGTTGATCGAATTCAAAGAAATGGCTCTTTTGCAAAGCATTTAATATTGTTCCCAACAACCATATTTCCATTTAACGCAATCCTCTCCAACTACTAATGTTGATTGAAATGGAAAATTTCAAATCTTATAAATGCTCAAAAGCCCCAAATCACCTTCGCATTCTTCTTGAGCCATTATTTTTTGTTGATTGAGTAACTCCTAGACTTTTATTATTTTCATACTCTTGTGAGTTATTCAAGTGTGCTTCAAGTGTATTTATTATTCTTCTCTTGAGATCATATTAGTAAAGGGTTAGTAATACCCTATTGAAGAAGAAGAGTGACTTCTACTTCAGACATTGAGAAGTGGGTCAATCGTTCACTTGTAAGAGAGAGCTTTGTAACGATTTCCTATTCTCCTGTAAAAAGAGAGTTTAGTGGATTTCAAACCTCAAGCAGACCTTTTGAGGTGAGGACGTAGATGGGAGTGTTGGACCTCGTTAAAATCGTTGGGATCAATTTCTCCATTTCTTCTGATCTCCTCTTTTTGTTTGTTTTCATTCATTGCAATTTCCTTTTTGCTTTCAATTTATATAATTAATAAAAAAAGGTAGAAAAATATGCTATAAGACACAATTCACCACCCTCTTGGTCATTCTTTGGGCAACATCTTTAATTCTTAATAAATATCAAATCGACAACTATAGATTGAAATCTTAATGAGTCACATGCATTTTCTCACTTTTAATTTCTATTTTCATTTCCTTTTTTTTTTCCTTTTTTTTTTTTTTTAAGATTTTGATTTTTTTATAAAATATTTAATTCCTCGCAAACATCAAATCAGCAACTATGGATTGAAATCTTGCATGAGTTTTAATTTTTATATTATTGTTGTTGTTGTTGTTATTATTGTATGCCTTGAATTTAAAGTTTGATTATTTTGATTTTTTGTGTCGTCTTTTCTAGAACAGAAAGTTGGAACATTCTGATTAAAAGTGAAAAATGGAATTGATACCGGAATGAATTTGACAACTATAGTTTGCATATGTTGTCGATTATGGTTCAAGCCGTTGAAAACATCCAAGTTTGTCAATATCACATGCCAGAATTCCGATCTTTGTCTCCTACTACTTCTTCGCCTTTGGATCAACTGTGGCACGTTGATTTTGTCGTGTACTCTGCTCCATCTACCGTTAATTTTGTTCTACTCCATTAGATGAAATCATCCAACCATTTGATCATTAAGTTTAATAAATTCAAACTCGAGTGGTGGACCTACTAAAGTTTGAGGAGGTCATAAGATATATTATTTAAATTATAATGAGATAATTTAGATTATGACGAGATTATGCATAGATAGTGACGGGATTGTGCATATCTCTCAATTTCGTTGTTAAAATCATGAGTTATCTTTAAAATAGTATAGTATCTATAAAGATGTATCAATGTACTCTATAAATTTGGCTCTAATTCAATAGAATAATATGAGAAATAATAAAATAATTTTGTTGTTTCTCTCATTTTCTAACAATTAGATACCTCTAGAACCTATACAACTAAGTTAAAAGCTAGCAAAAATAGAATTTTTAATTCTTTCGATTGTTGGGATTCATTTTATTCCCAGAGAGGCCGAACAAGTTGCTCAGAGTCTCGCAACTGTTGTGATTTTAATTTAACTCGCAAGCGCATGAACCAGTTAATAGTATAGAGTATGAGTGCAAAGTCGTACCCAAGGGAAATCAACAAAATATATGTACGAAATAAAAAAATGGCACTATTAAAATAATGTGATTTAATAAAATATTTTTCTAATACATATAGTCATAATCTTAACTTAGCACAATAATTAATTGATTATCTAGTTTTAGTAGCTAACATAAATTTTGATTAAAATATTGGAGTAAATTTAAATGACCTCAATCTAATTTAAAATGTAAATTTAAGAAACAAAGAAAATATTTCTAACTTAGTTAAATCGTTTTGAGGATTTCTTAGAAAGAATAAAATAAAACAATAATTATAAATTATTTACATATTTTACAATGGAATCGGGACAAATATCGAAGGCAGCATGTTATCCTATTTAAAAATAAAATCATGGCTTAGACTATGAAATATTCTAGAATTATTAAATATAATTCAAGTTCCTCATTTATTAAAATTCTAATTAAATTAATTACGTTGTCCATTAAATCGAAAATTTTCAAATCAAGCCTTAGGTTTGAGCGAGATTTAAACTTGCATTTTCCAGATCTAAAATAAACCATTCTTGAAAAGAACCTTAGACTGAAAGATTGGTCAAGTCTCACTGATCCTAAGAGGGGTTCCACTTTTCCTTGAAAAGTTCTAAAATTAATTTGTTTCAAAAAATTCATAAAAAGAATTGAAATAGAATTTAAAACCATCACTATCAAATATTCTATAATTGGGAATAACATAAATCTAAGCAGACCGCCATGAATTTCATTTAAAATTTTTGGAAATGAAATACAATCCTTTGGACTTTACATAAAAATAAAAATAAATAACTTACATGAAATTAAATATTTTTCTTTGTCTTTAGTCGTCCAACTTCAGTTCCTTCGACATCTTGCCCGGTTCAACCTTCACTGGATCTAGAGCCATCAATTTATAGGAGTCAGAAGAGATGAGATAAGGAACCCTTCAAATTCAGCTAAGATAAGGGATCCATTCAAATTCAACCTATTTTATCCCTTTTTCTCTCTGTTGAGATCGGCTAACACCATCTTATCTCTGATCTTCCTTTATCCTTATATTCTCTATCTTCTTCTACTGTTGCTGAGTTTCAAAAATTGGATAGTAAGATGGGTTGCTCGGCCTTCCTCTCTCTTATCTCTTCCAGTCATCTCGATCGGCAAAACCAATTTTACCTTATCTCTTCTTCAAACGAAATTCATTGGTCCCACTTGGTCTTTTGGACTTGGATCCCATACTTGGACTTTTATCTGGCCCGGAATATTAGTGGACTTTGGCTCATTAGCTTCCAATTGCAGACTTTGTCTTCAGGCTTTAGATTCGAACAGTGGGTCCATTTGTGTTTATAAATTTCTACCACCTTTACAATTTAATACAGTCTAAAAATATTATTATAATTCAAATTCTCATATCCGGATCTGAATTATAATAATTTACAATAATTCCAAATCAAATTTGGTGGTAAAAATTATAAACTTTCAAAAAATAGGACTATGGCCGACTTTTTTGCATCTTAATTCATTTTTCTTGTATTCTCGCAAATACACTGCAAAACTTGGAAACTCCATTAAACACATCTAATATTCACAAATCGAAGGCTAACTAATCTAAAATTAAAGGGTAAAATGATAATATTCAGTGCTCAACAAATACCCTAAACTTAGATTTTGCCAGTCCTCGAGCAAAAAAAAATAATTAAAAACTAGACATTCAAATCCTAATCTACATCACTTTCGCTGGCACTCTCGATTGCATTTAACGTATGCAATAAGCTTTTAAACCCCTAGGTTACTCCTAGTGGATGAGTTATAGTCTCGTGAGGGCTTTCAGTGATGATACCCACAAACATCAATTTTGTATAATCTTAGTTTCAGATTCGGTAGAAACAAGTTCATAAAGATCTAGATATCATACGATTCCAAAATTTATTTTATAAGACTTATATTCGGAGTGTAGTGTGTGTTTAGCCAATATTAAAATTAGTTTTCTTTTCCAAATAGACACAAGTTTCGTATCCAACATCGAAAAATGTGCTTTGACTTCAAACCTTACTAGATATCTCTCAGAAAGATTAACGCTCAGAGGTTGGGTTATTTTCTCTCAAATGTATATGTGAGTGGAGTCTGTGTATTCAAATTCAAAATTTCTCACATATGTATTAGAAAAATGGTACATAACAAAGAAAATAATTGTTGGATCTCATTAATAGATGCCACTTTCTTGAGAACGTTGAGTTATACATTATCGTTTTTCTTCCTTTATTCTCCACATAAAATACCATATTTCAACTTAAGATCAATAGGACTTTAAATAGGGCAAAACATAGCTTGGAATCGGGTCGAATTAAAGAAAGATAATAAGACTCTAAGAATAAATATTTTGATAAAAAGTTAGAGGTCTTTAAGATATATGACGGGATATTTCTTCCTCTATTTTTTTCTTTTCAGTACTTTTCAAAATATTCATCTTTTTTTTTTTTCATATCCTTCTTTTGATATCAGGATGTTCCCTTTTTTTTTTTGCTATTTCCTTCTTTTTCTTTCTTGTGCCCTTGTTTTTTTTTTTTCTTGTACCATCCCAATATTTGTCATCGCTAACATTTTCTATGAATAGGCCAAGATATATTTTTAATGAGGCTAAGACTCCAAAATCAGAGTTGGGTTTGGTAAACATGGATGATCAAGAAAACAGGCTAACTTCAAGGCTCAACTGGGAACTATCAGAATAAATTTTGACTAAAGATAGGTAGGCATGATGGCTCAAACGATCCAAAAATGGCCTAAATCATATCTTAAATTTTATACAGTGATTTCTTATTTTAAATAAAGTCTAAAAAATTTCAAATGTACTAACTCAAATTTGATAGCATTCTCAGTAATATGACCAAAATTGAAGAATGATGAAATCCACAACGACTTGATGCGCTTCAGAAAGAAAAATGGATTGACTTAAATCCCTCAGAAAAATTGAAAGGCTCTAAAGCTTACTGGGTTAAGTCTCCACTAGTATTCCTTTGTAGACTACTAGACTCAGGAAAATTTTTCTTCTCTAACTCAATTTAACATGGCTTTGTAAATTTATTCCGAATATAAATCCTATAAAAATATTATCGAAAAAATATGATATGAAAAATTTTATTTACCTATTAATGCTGAAAAATCACTTAGACTTAACAATTTTTTTTTCCACAAGGGGTAGTCTCAATGTTCACTTACTCTTCCCTTTATTTATATATATATATATATTTATATATATATATATATATATATTTTATTGACTCACAAAAACATAAATTTTTATTGACTCAACTAGTGTATCCCATTTTGATACCCCCAAACTTAAATTTGACATTGTCCTTAATATTCATTAATTCACAGTGATCAGGTGCAAATTAAATTTTTTTGGAATAGTGTTAATTAAGATTCAAGTGTATTTAAAAGGGTTCACTCATAATGGACCTAAAACAAAAATCCTATACAAGACTGACTCTAGACTGACGGACACAACAATTGACCTAAGATGGTGATTATGATGATTTAGGTGACTTGGGTGGCTCTACGTATGGAAGAAATGGTATAATGGAATGTAGATCATTTAGAAATTGAGGGCTTGCAAAATATCTTTCTCTTAAGTACGCTCCCGGTTCTACATATCTGGATTAGAGGAAAGTCCTCGATAGGATTCTCCTTAAAGTTAGGATTTACCTCATCATTCCCCTCATGAATTAGGTTCTTGCCCCCATTGGTCAGACTCTGCTCACCATAGTTACAACGATTGGGTTCTAATGTAGGTTCTAAAGTAGGTTCTAATGTTGAAATTGCCATGACCCCACAGACCCTACTGTCGTCAATAATGGATTGTTGACTGACGGGATGTTCACAATTTAGGGACTCAATTCTAACCAATCGCTTGGTCGAATCTCGTCTCCAAACACTCATTTTCACGAACAAGGACAAAGCAAGACCAAAACAAATTCAAACAAAATAAATGACCTAAAACTAAAAATAAAACCTAAACTAATTAGGTATCTGAACTGGCTCCTAATCTTTTCTCCAAAAATTCTAAATCGCCAATTAAGAGTTTAACCACAATCATGGCCAGGTAAGTTCCCAAGTAAATGGAGGAGCACAAGGCATCTGTCTAAGATTCCACTTTACCTTAGGCTCTTTACACCTTGGTGACAGAACTAATCCTAGACATCATGATTGAAGAAAAATTAATATTGGTGATTAAAAAATTAATTGAATTGAAGATTGTCCTAATTAGCATGAAAGACCCTAAAAACTAATGGTTGCTACTTTGATTTTAATTTAAAGTGCATGAACCATTTTTATTTACTAATTTTATTTTTTATTGTGAATGCAAACCTAAATCTAGCAATGCAAGAACACAAGCAAATATGCAAACAATTAAGCAAACAATCTACATTGATGCATGAGACTAGCAACCTAAATGCATGATCAAAATAAATATGTAATATATTTTTATTTTTATTTTAAATGCAAAATAAATGTAAGCACCTTAATAAAATCTATATGAATACATGAAAAAGATAAAATCAAAAGAAAGTAGTTAGACACTTACCTTAGCTTATGCACGTATTTTCCAGCAATCTTAATTCGTGATTTTTAAAAAATCCTGAAAAGCACAACACATGAACACAAGTGAAGATTCTAACTCAAGAATGCATGAACTATTTAAATGCTAATTCCTAAAGTTACAACTAATGGAAGAAATATAATATTTGTAACCTAAAAAAAATTTTAAATTAAGTCAAGGTTATGAAAATTGGACCCCACCCCATTAAATCAAAATTTTGTTTCAAATTTTTTTTTTCTAATTTAGAAATTTTCCTAAGTTACATGAAATTATAAATTAAGACATATCTCCACTGTTAGATTTATTTTCAAAAATCACATAATCTAATGGCACAATTTATTTCGAGATTTCCCTGGCAACGGCGCCAAAAACTTGTTGAGACTTTAATTTAACTCGCAAGCGCACGAACTAGTTAATAGTATAGAATATGAGTGCGAGGTCGTACCTAAGGGAAATCAACAAAATATATGTACGAAATTAAAAAAAAAGCACTATTAAAATAATGTGATTTAATAAAATAATGTTCTAATACATATAGTTATAATCTTAATTTAGCATAACAATTAATTGATTGTCTAGTTTTAGTAGTTAACATAAATTTTGATTAAAATAGTAGAGTAACTTTAAATGACTTCAATCTAATTTAAAATGTAAATTTAAGAAACAAATAAAATATTTCTAACCTAGTTAAATCATTTTGAGGATTTCTTATGAAGAATAAAATAAAACAATAATTATAAATTATTTACATATTTTACAATGGAATCGGGACAAATATCGAAGGCGGCATGTTATCCTATTTAAAAATAAAATCATGGCCTAGACTATGAAATATTCTGGAATTATTAAATATAATTCAAGTTCCTCATTTATTAAAATTCTAATTAGAATAATTACGTTGTCCATTAAATCAGAATTTTTCAAATTAAGCATTAGGCTTAAGTGAGATTTAAACTTGCATTTTTCAGATCTAAAATAAACCGCTCTTGAAAAGATCCTTAGACTGGAAAATTGGTCAAGTTCCACTGATCCTAAGAGGGGTTCCATTTTTCCTTGAAAAATTCTAAAATTAATTTGTTTCATAAAATTCATAAAAAGAATTGAAATAAAATTTAAAACCATCATTATCAAATATTCAATAATTGGGAATAACATAAATCTAAACAAACCGCCATGAATTTAATTTAAAATTTTTGGAAATGAAATACAATCCTTTGGACTTTCATAAAAATAAAAATAAATAACTTAAAAGAAATTAAATATTTTTCTCTGTCTTTGGTCGTCCAACTTCAATCCCTTAGACGTCTTGCCCGGTTCAACCTTCAATGGACCAAGAACCATCAATTTATAGGAGTCAGAAGAGATGAGATAAGGGACCCTTCAAATTCAGCTAAGATAAGGGATCCATTCAAATTCAACCGATTTTATCCCTTTTTCTCTCTGTTGAGATCGGCTAACACCATCTTATCTCTGATCTTCCTTTATCCTTATCTTCTCTATCTTCTTCTACTGTTGCTGAGTTTCAAAAACTGGATAGTAAGATGGGTTGCTCGGCCTTCCTCTCTCTTATCTCTTCCAGTCATCTCAATCAGCAAAACCAATTTTACCTTATCTCTTCTTCAAATGAAATTCACAGGTCCCACTTGGTCTTTTGGACTTGGATACCATACTTAGACTTTTATCTAGCCCAGAATGCTAGTGGACTTTGGCTCATTGGCTTCCAATTGCAGACTTTGTCTTCAGGCTTCAGATTCAAACAGTGGGTCCATTTGTGTGTTTATAAATTTCTACCACCTTTACAATTTAATACAGTCTAAAAAACATTATTATAATTCAAATTCTCATATCCGGATCTGAATTATAATAATTTACAATAATTCCAAATCAAATTAGGTGGTAAAAATTATAAACTTTTAAAAAATAGGACTATGGCCCACTTTTTTGCATTTTCATTCCTTTTTCTTGTATTCTCGCAAATATACTGCAAAACTTGAAAACTCCATTAAATACATCTAATATTCAAAAATCAAAGGCTAACTAATCCAAAATTAAAGGGTAAAATGGTAATTTTCAGTGCTTAACAAAAACCTTCACCTATTAACACTTCATATCTTAGTCCTCCCACGTAACATTATGATGTGGGCAAAAAAAGCTCAACCATGCTAAATGAAATTCATGACGACCCTTTAGAGGATGGTGGGCCTAATAGGAATTTATTTGTTGGCATTTTACTTCAAATGCACCGAAGAATGGATGGTGGAAAGAGAGAACTTGATGAAGACATTCATGCTGAAATTGTATTAGATTATTTGGACCTAGGTAGCCTTCTCTACCCATGACCCGTACCCAAGTCAATATACCCTCCACCTTTGACCATGTATAAAGCCATTCATGCAACGTAAAACCCTTGCAAAAACACCCATTTAAAAATGCAATGCACAATACAAATCATGCAAAACCAAAAAGGAATTAACGTGTGAAAATCTTGCATAAAGATCTTGCAAGTTGCATGGAAATTGTGAACGCATGGTGGAAAAGATATGCAAGATCATGCAAGATATAGTGGAAAAATACTTGGAAGGAAGATTATCATATACACCACAAACAAAAAAGTCCCTTGGGAAAAGATCTTTATTCCTAGTATTGTTTGAGTGGAAACCATCCATGAAAGTTCTCGAGTGATAGAGCCCGATTGTCTAGAGGGGGGTGAATAGGACAATCTCCAATTTTTTGGTCCTTTTAGAATTTCTTGGTTAATAAAAATTTAATAAAGCGGAATAGCAAATTTAATCAAGATAAAAAGTGTTGTGTGAGCAAGAGATGTGCAAAATAATTTTAACACTTACACAAGCATTTCACAAATATAAGACACTCAATATATAGTGGTTCGGTTTAAAAGAACCTACATCCACTATTGGACTCACCCAATCTAGGGATATCCCAAACATACTATGTGGGGAATTACACCATCACTAATACAGTAGGAATTTCACCTACACAATCCCTTCTAGTTTTGAAAGGTTCGACCTTCACTGGTCTAATTCCTTATCCCTCTATTTTTTTATAGTGGTTCAAGCTTCTTTGCCTTAATCCACTTCACAAGATGTTTGAAATAAGAACACAAAGAGACACTTGCCTTTGAAGCACAAGCTTGATGTAGATGTGTTCCTTAAATAGCTCTCCCAATGTGATCTAGTTGATGATGAAGATGTACCTTTGTATGAGCAATCACAAGTTTGGGAAATGGTTTCTAGGATAGAAGATAAGAAAATTGAATCCTAGATCAAGATTTCTTTTATCTCTTAATCATAATCAAATATGAGATTGGATTTCAAAATGATTTACCACATAAGATGTTTAGAGAGAGAGAGTGAAGGAGAGTATGAATCTCAGATGTTTGCCTCTGATTTTCCAATTTCTAAAAGCTTTAACCCTCAAGAAAATCTGGAGTTTAAATAAGCAAACCCGAAATTTTCAAAACACAAAAGCGGACGATCGATCATGCTCATGATGGATCGTGGTGCATTGAATTTGTTCTCCAACAATATAACCGTTGCACATTAAATGCAACCCAACGTTTCAAAAATGGTCACCTAACGATCGATCATGTGCCATGATGTATCGTGCAATTTAGTGACGATGGATCGTCCACTAACGATTGGGTCGTCCTGAGACCAGCTAAGTTTGACATTGTTTGTCCAAAGCAAAACTTTAAAAACCTAGGCCGAGGATCGTGAACCAGATGGATTGGCCCTGTCCCAGACGATGGATCGTGTGCTCGATGGACGTGTCATATTCCACATGATGGGTCGCAGACATATGATTGTATCGTTTTGAGACAAACCTTGTTTGACAGTCCATTCCAAACCAGAACATTTGTTTTTCTAGACCACAGATCACAATACCACGTTGGATTGTCCTCTGTCATTGGCGATGGATCTCCAGACACGATACGTCGGCATGATAGTAAAATTAATGGCTTAAACATTAAGTCCATGTTCTGATTTTGGTGTAAAACACTCACTAGGCTTTATTAATTTACCATATGTGATATCTAAGCCTAGGCAATGTCAACCTAGAGGTGTGGAGTCCACCCTAGAGTCATTTATGGCCAATTACCTTCTATGATTGTCATACACTTGTTGATCCGTTGAATCTTCAATGATCTTTCATTCTTGGACTAGATTCAACCAACACTTGAGTCTTGATTCAACCAACACTTGAGTCTTGATTCAACCAACACTTGAGTCTTAATTCTTGAGCTTCATTGTGAGACCCTGACCGGTCCAGACGGCAGAGTCCAAAGAGGGCTGATCCAAGTGAAGGAGTGCGAGTGGGAGTGGGAAAAAGGATCTCACATTAAAAATGAGGGATTTTTGCATGCGGTTTATAAGTGGTTTTATCCCCTTCAACCAGTGTGACGCGTTTTGGGCCTATCCCTGGTGAGCCAGGCCCAATCCAAACACGTGTGGACTCCCGCGTGTACGTGCACACGTGTGGGCCCCGAGGGGACAATTTCACACTGAGTTGAGCCCTAAGCCCTATTTTTCGGGTCGAGTTGTTACATTCATCTTCAAGGAAATGCTTCACCAAAGTCACAAAATTGACAAATAGATGACTCGGTAAGGCGAGGCACTAACAATCCATTTAATCCTTGATAGCTATCTTTTTATTTATTGCTTTATGTAAATCAGGCCCACATGAAGATGTGAATAGTTTTTTATTTTCTTTCCTTTTTTTTAATTATTTTGGTCAATTAGAAAGATTGAACGTGTAATGTTGAAGGGATTTTCATCAGCCTATTTAAAGGCTTCATTGTAAGCATTTTACACATTGAATAATATTGAATTATTTGGAATTTTCTCTTGACTCCATGGGAGTTGTGTTTTGGGAGATTTCTCAAGCTAAGGCTAGACTTTGTTCAAATTTGTGCAAGTATCAATAATTTATAATTCAATTGCGTTTATGGGTTTTAGATTAAGAGTACTATTTTCGAAATTGATCTATCTCTTTTAATTTTTGCTTCCTCAATTCTAATCATGTTAAATTAAGAGAGACCTTAATTTGAATTCCATATGTGTAATTGAATTCCTAGGAACCTTGTTGATGTGATCACGCAGAATCCTTTCATTAATAGTGATTGTCCGCGCAGGTCCTCAGAGACCATGCTCTGAAAATTGCACTTCTGGGTTGGATTTCATTAAATTCGACCCAGGTTTGCATTATCTGGTAATCAGAGATTTAGATTGCCTTCAATTAACAATAAAATAAAGATTATTAGGAATTTGGTGTTCGCCTTGCGAAGATTTTGCATTTATGTTCAGCTGCGCAATTTCAACTTCAAGTCCTTTGCTACATTTTTGTTTTAAATTTTGGACTCTGATTTGTTAATACAAACAATATTGCTATGAACTGGTGTATTTGAGAAAATCTGCACTTTCATGACTTCTACTTGCTTTTATCAATCTGTACTCAAACCAGGTTGTTGAGCAGTAGTGTTTGAAGAATGGAGACTATTAGTGGGTGATTTGAAGCAGCGTAATCTGTGTAATTGAAAATCCAGTACAATCCTTACAGCAAACGTTGTATTACAGAATTTTCTAGCATCTGTAGGAAAACTCAAAAATTCTAATTTTTTTATAGCAGATAGGTATTTTTGTGAGCATTCTAAAAATTTCTTATTTTCCTCAATCTGAGTCTCCTAGGCCATGATATTGATGTTTTATCGAACTATTATAGAACTACCATTCAGACAGTAGACTGGGATTAACTGTTTTTTATCAATCAGATCAAATCCAAAAATTTTGAATTTTTTACAGGGGATAGATCTTTCTTTTAGATCTTTCACTCCGAGGTTCCTAGCTTGAGATATTGCATTATTAGTGGATTAATACCAAACTACATATCATATTACAGTTTGGAAATTGATCTCCTGTTACAATCAGTTTTTAGACTATTAAACCTGTTCCAAAAATTCTATAATTTTGGACGTAGCTAGATCTCTTTATATAATTTCTGGAAATATAAAGGATGCTTAAATCCGAGTTCTGTAGCTCCGATTATGAGTTATTTCATAACGATATGCAGAAGTAGACTAGGCAAAATTTGAGATTGCCGTCCCTGATTTTTCACTGTGTTGTAGCGTTGATTTGACATAATATTTGGATCTAATTTGTATTTTACAATTGGTAGATCTCTCATTTATCTTTTCAGCAGTATATAGTTTGTGATTTTTGGACTTCTGTAGCTCCAATTGTGGAATTTTTTCGTAATAGTGCGCAGAGTTTCTAGGTAGCAAACTAGTTGTCAGTAGAATAAACAACCAGGAAGGTAGTATATTGGAATTTTTTTCCAACAGTTTCGGCTGTGCTTTGAAGTGAATTTCTCTTCCTTTACATGTCTTTGATACCGAGGATTCTCGAGATTTAATTGTGTGGTTTGACGGGACTTCTTTCTTGTGTAAATTTTGTTGTTAGCAGTACAAAACTTTTCCAACTTCAGTGCTAACTTGCTCTTGTGCAATAGTTCCCGCCATGACTCACAGGTATAACACCTGGCACAACATGGGCAAGAACGAAGATGTCGGTCCTGAAAAAAATACTCAGTTGGGCTAGCACTAAACTAGCAACATGCATCAGGATGGCATGCAGTCAAAGATGGTTGACCTACGGGAGACAGATATCGCAATGGCACATCAAATAGCCACCTTGCAAATTTTTATGTAGCAACTTGCCCATGATCATTGGCCGGCAACTTCATCTGTCATACGGTCGCATGTTTCTTATCATGCATCATCTTTTTCAGAATCTGATGGTAGTAATGATGAAAACATGCACTCAAGTCGTGAGCAACGTCCTCATCGTACGAGAGAGGATGAACCCCATCATTTCTGAGTTGATATTCCAGAGTTTTTGGGAAGGTTAGCTGGTGATGTATTTTTAGACTAGCTAGAGACAATAGAGAACATGTTTGAATTTGGAGATGTACCTGAACATCAATGCCCAATAAAATTGAAAGGGAGGTGTAATACTCTGACCGAATTTAGGCGTGATCAATTTGATAAGTCTTATTTTTTTAACTCGTTAATTATAGAGATTATGGTTAGGGCTTTATAAAAGCCCAGGTTTGGCCCAATCAGAGCTTGAAAGCTCGATGACCCAACTCATCAAGTTGGAAGGGCAAAATGGTAATTTACCATTTATCGATGTTATTTTTACTATTTATGTAATTATTTGATTATTGTTGAGTAATATTGATTTCCTTAATCAAGGATTTTAATTTATAAATACAGTATTATATTATTTTCAGAAAATGTTATTTAAAACTACCCGAAAAGATCCCGAAAGTGAAGAAATAAATATTTTTAAACGATTTTAGAAATGAGAAAATTTTAAGAAAAATGTGTGATGTTAGAATTTACTATAACTCACTGTTTTATGTTTTCAAATTCTGAAAATAAAGGCTTGAAACCCTTTTAATAAATACAAGTTAAATTAAGTAAATAGTGTCAAAATGTAAATTTTGTTTACATCTTTGGATTTTGATAAAATATAAATCTCCAAAAATTTTATGATGAGTAGAGTTTATAAAACCCAACATTTTTGTTAAATTGGATTAAATTAATTAAGTAAACTAAACCATGTTTTTAGTTAAAGTTTAGTTAAGATAAAAATGGACTTATTTGCAAAATCTGCTAAACGGACTTATTCACAAAATTTCTTAATAATTACCCTCTACGTGGCCGAAAACTAGCTCATGCAGAAGCCCGTGGCATCCCGGTGAGATGTCTTTCACCTGGCCATGCTGGAGAGTCTTTAAATCTCTACCCTTCTCCCAGTTGGATTCACCCCAGTTAGAAATTAAACCATTAGAAAAGAAACAACTCTCCCTCTCTGTTTTTCAAATTTTTGTTACTGTAGCCTGAAATTGATTTCTACCTAAGAACGAAAGCGAAGGTAACCATTGTGGTCCTTTCAAATTCTAGTCGGTTTAGAATCAAATAGAAGTGAATTTGGTAAAGATTTGAGTGTTAAAAATGAATTTGAAGTTTAATGGAAAGCTCAAAATTTCTTGTGTTACACTGGTTTTCTTGTTAAAATCCGATGTTTTAAATCAATGTTAATGTTTTAATTATTTTCCTTTGTCAAGAGAACTCACTAAGGAGTCCATCTGACTTGCTAGGTATGAAAAACGAACCCAGAAAACCCACTGTTTCTGGATTCGTATTTCACACTGTCGTTTCCCGTCTCTGCTCTGTTACTGATGACAAAGGAAGAAGACCACTCTCGGAAAGTCCGAGAGTTGAACTTCCGAAGATCCGAAGGCAACACTTCCGAAGTTCTGAACTTCTGTTTGGGGTTCCGAAGTGACCAGAGGCCAAATGTCCTTTTTGCCTCTACGGTTCAGTCCTGGATGTTCCGAGACTAATAAGAAGATCCGACCCGTTCGAAAGTTTCGAACATTCCTCGGCAAGTTCCGAGACACACAGACCCACTGGTTTTCTGTTTTTGCTGATTTTCTGTTCGGAAGCAATCTTGGAATTCCGAAGGACAGAACCCATGTTCCGAAGGTTCTGTAAACCCAGTTTTAGGCAGTGGCTCGGAAGGTCTGAAGCCACAGTACCTGGTTCGGAGGCATGTTCCGAGGAGCCTAGTTCTGATTTATGAAGCTTGGTTTAACTTAGGATTTCATGATTAGATCTTAGGTTTTAATGTGATGTTTATACCCCTTTCAATAATTAAAAGTGATACTAACCCCTTTTCCTTGGTATTATAGTGATATATATATATATATTATGTATTCACTTCTAGGCCGATACTCTCTATGTGTGGCTGACTCAGCCCGATAGCTATCTGTAGCTGAGCGATTATCTTCGTCGCTCGGTAGAAAAGAAGAGTTCGGGCACTGAGTGACCTCTAGGCTTAATTCGCTATAAGATGAGTGGTCTGAACATCTTATATCTCTAGGCCTAACTCAATACGTCTACATGGTCATTTCCAGAAGACAATATTAGAAGTGGCCTGAGTATTTTATTATATATTGATGATTATTTTAACTTAAAATGGTTAGTAACCAAATAGGAGACTCAGATCCATTTCCCCTAGAGATTTCCGGAAAATAGGATAGAAATATTTGAAATACTATGAGTATGTACTACATTGTATCTTGGTATATTGACTGATTATTGATTGTATGTCTGTTTGCATGTTTGACAGATACTTCGACACCCACATTTTTCAGTGAGGAGACTTAACAATTGCAGTAAGAGTAAATCAGGTTATGAGGATCTAGTGCAATGAGTTGTTTCGAGGATCAGATTTAATGAACCCACTTATATGCCTAGACATGATATATTATTGTGAAAAGTGCATATTGATGCTAACGATGTTTATCGTATATTGTGATTTGCTTATGAGTTATGATACTGCTTCCACGTACCCTTAAACTACTGAACTATTATCGGCCTCGGGTGTGTCGATTACCGACCTCGGGTGTGTCGGTTTGCGTCTACTGGCCCAGGTGTGTCAGTTACAGGCCTAGGTGTGTCAGTACCGGCCCAGGCCCAGGTGTGCCGGAGATGTACTTGAAAGATTAGTATTTTGACTATGTCGAGACTTAATACTTATAGTCTCAGTGTAGTGTCTAGGTGCTACGGTGGATGTTAGCAGTTTTGAAATTATGATGAGATTTTTGGCAGGATAAAACTATTATGTTGATAATACTGATTTTGACTAACTTGATGTTCAATAAATTGTATTGTTATGTTCTTTCACTGGGCTATTTATCTCACACAACTCACATTTTAGGAGATGTACCCGAGGAGGAGGAACCTCCATATCAAGCTTAGGATGGATAAGCTGTTGTGATTTCTTGGGATTCCCACAGATGGGATTTTTTTTTTTTTTTTGACTTTTGGTTCTTTTGAACCATATGTTTTGTAAAGTACCGCATGTGGTACTTATTGTGTTATGACATGTATGAACCACTATATTCCGTAGTTATTCTGATAAGAATAAGATATATTTCGTTTATGGAAATACTTGTTTGTATGATATGTGCTGGTAAGTGGGTAGATATGGTGCATGTTTGAGTCCACATGTTGAGAACATGTGTGACTTTCATTTTTGGATCTAACTTTTGATCCAGCCCAGTTAGAAGTCATTGAGATTAGTTTTTTTTTTAAAAAAAAATATTAACGTTCCAGGCCCACTTCCAGGTCGGGGCGTTACAGCTTTGTATTAGAGCATGGTTCAAACTCTAGGACTGTGATGCGTTATACATAGTTAGAACCTATTTTAGATTAGAATTGTAGTTGTCATTGACATTTTTATCTTGTGATACAGATATGTCAAGTAATGTGGAGTACACTGAAATTTGGGACAAAGGGACCTCTAGTTGCCCAGTAGTATTGGATTCGACTACCAGCAACTCCAGTATACCAAAAGATAATGATGAAGTTGTACCAAATGAGAATGTTGAAGTAGTACCGAATGAGAACGTTGGAGTTGTTCCAGCCGTAGAGGAGTTTGTAAGAGAAATAGGCTCGCCCGAGTATACATCGACTACCCCAACTGCTAAAGACATGATAGTATATGTCTGTGAGCTGTGCAACCAAGAAGGGCATTATTATGCCTACTTCCTTTATCCTATCAATGTAGTATGCCCTATTTGTGGATACTGTGGGCATGGGAGGGAAATGACTAATTATCCTTATATCAGAGGACCAGGGATTGTGCATTCCTTAACCTGTGGAGTGTTAGGACACATGTCGGCGGCATGTCCTAATAATTTCTTCTTCAACTTTAATGATGATGTAAGATCCTCTACCGAAAACTAGGCAGGAGGTTGTAGGAGAAGGGTTGGGAAAAGGGGGGGGGGGGGGGGGGGGGGGGGGGGTGGGGGGGGGGGAAACCTTTGTAAGAGTTTTGGGTTATGTTTATATGTGTGTGTTGTATGAAGGGTTTTCTAACCCCAACCTATGTAATTAAATTAGATTTGAAGTTGGTAAATGTTGAATGAATGTTTATGATCTGTTTTGATAAACCTCTTGGTCTTAATTTTTAGTAATATTTACAAATGTGAATAACAGGAGATGCCAGGATCAAATGGAAATAATTGTCGAGGAAGAAGGACAAGTCCTCTACCCTGTGATGTACCCAACGTAACCATACGCGCAGGAATGGAGGCATTCCAAAGGATTGCCGAAAACATGCAACGCCCTCTTGTTAGGACCTAGGAAGAAAGAGCCACTTCTACTCTAAAGGAATTCAAAAGACTGAATCCAACGAGTTTCTCGGGAATCGAGGACCCAAGTGCGGCGAGAAACTGGATCACTCAAATCGGTCGGATCCTTAACACCTTAGCCATTGCCGATGATCTGCGAGTTACATTGACAACGTATCAGTTTGAGGGAAATGACTATGAATGGTGGGAGGCAAAAGTCTGGTTCGTAATCAAGAACCTATGACTTGGAAAGAGTTTTCAGCAGCTTTCCTTGCCCGTTATTTCCTTAAAAGAGTCCAGGAAGCAAGAAAGAGGGAATTTCTCAATATTCAACAAGGGTCTAACACAGTGGCACAGTATGCCATAAGATTTATCGATCTAATGTAATTTGTGCCTTTGATAGCGGTGAATGAAGCGGAGAAGATCCAACATTTTGAAAATGGACTTCGACCTTTCCTACAATGACAAGTGGCCGGGTTAACTTTCAACACCTTGGAGGAGATCATCGAAGGTGGAGGTGGTAGATTCCACCAATAGGAATACCAAAAGTTTCCAGAAACCTTCCTCCAATAAGAATGCAAATTCAACAAGAAGATGCCATTCTTCAAGAAAAGCCAACCTGCTGCGGGGCAGTCAAGTCAGCCTGACACATGACAACTAGTGTGTTATTTCTGCAATCAGCCTGGGCATACATCTAGAACTTGCCCAACAGGAAAGGAAAATGTGTGCTATCACTGCAAACAGACCAGACACTTGCTTAGGGATTGCCCCTATCTTGGCAGAGTTGTACCTTCGTAAAGCACGGGGCCATCTCACTCTGTTACACAGTCATCTTTTGGTTGGGGTTCTCAGAAAACCTCCAGAGGTTCTTTAATCCACTTCACAATGATAAGACTTTTAAAGAAAAATATAACTCAATCTCTTTAGTCCACCCAATATAAGCTCGTACAATCCCGACGATGATGTAGACCCTACGTGTAGAGCAACCACAATCCTTGGGTATCTAGGAAATTAGAGGTCCAATTTCTATCATAGAGCTTTGGCTTAATCTTTATCTCTTAATCTCAATCTATACCGATTGGATTTTTGAATAGTTTGCAAGTGAATTGCCAAGAGAGAATAAGCCTATGAATTGGTCTTGGTGTTTAAGGGATTAACTCTGGTAGGTTTGAAATTAATGCTCTCCAAGAGATCAACCTCAAACACTCCAAACCTTGTGATATTTATAGGCGAACACCAATTGTTTCGTAACAATGATACACACGATCGTGTACTAGCGGTCGATCGTTCGTGTTTAAATTACTTTTCACCAATCCGACCGTTGAGCATTTAATGTACAGTAACGACTCTAAAACGGTAACCTCATGATACATCGTGCTACACGACTGATCGTCCTTGTATCCTGGTGACTGATCGCGAGTTGGCTAATGTATCGGGCCTGAGACTGACTGTAACTTCTAGTACCAAGTCTCATCCAGACCCAGGACGATTGATTGTGATGCCGATTTGTTCATGTTCTGTACTCACGATCGATCGCTTACTCGATTGATCGTGAGTGATTAGGATTTCCAAGCTTTGTTTAAGTCCAGCCTGTGTCCTGTCTCAGCGATATATCGCCCACACGATTGACTCATTAAAGTTCCAGATGATCGATCGTGGGATGTTGATAGTATCGTCCTGAGACTAAATGAGTTTGACAGTCCAGTCCAACCAGAACCTTAGTTTTTCCATACGACATATCGCTAAATCACGATTGGTTGTATTCTGTCCCTGGCGAATGATCGTCCGACACAAAGTGTTGTCCTGACAGTGAATTCATATTTCCAAGTTGGGTTCCAATTCGATGTCAAAAACATGTTAGGCTTAATTAATTATCCTGATATGATCTCAAAGCCTAGGCAAGGTCAACCTAAGGTACGGGTACCACCTAAGGTCATCTATGGTCACTTACCATCTGTGATTGGCAAACACGTTGATCCGTTGAGTCTTATCACTTCAACCAATGCTTGAGATCTTGAGTCTTGAGTTTCTCACTTCAAAGCATTGCTTCACCAAGTCACGAATTTCACAAACAGGTGACTCGACAAGCCGGACCACTAACACGTTGTCTTGGTACAAATGAGTGAAAACTGAGCGAAATAACCTAAGTAAATGTCCAATCCAATCCTAGGGAAAACTCAAGAAACTAATGTGTAGTACCTATCTTCTTCCTAATCATGTACAGATCCTATTCTCTAAGTTGTGAGAAATCAGACATGGAAATAGATCTGTTGTTGAGTATACAAAAGAGTTTAATCTTCTGATTACATATAACAACTTGTCTGAGTTTGAGAAATCAGTTGTCCAGTGATACTTGGAGGTTCTTCGCCCCTCCATCAATGACTTTATGATCAACTTGATATCACTCACATGTCTAATGCTCAGAAAGCTTTGCAATTTAAGCAGATTGAAGGTCGATGAAGTCGTACCAGCCAAGTACATAGAAAGCCCACAAACCCTAAGTCCTCATCAGGGGGTTCATCATCCAGGCCTGCCAAAAGACAACCCATTGGTTCCACCTGCGGAATGGCCTTAGGAAGCACCGATAAAATGCTTCAAGTGCAACAGACTAGATCACATGGCTTCCGAGTGCCTTATTTGGCATGTGAATCTAGCCCAAAAAGATAGCAAAGGAGACTGTAGATAGCAGAGAAGGAGAAAAAGAAGCTTCTAGTGGAGACGACGTTATCCGTGGGGATTCATAAGAGAATCTCATGATCCAGCAATCCCTCATAGGCCCATAGGAAGAACAAAATGGTGAGCAGATATTGGATGATATTCAGAAGACCAAAATTCGGGGCCGAATTTTCTCTAGGAGAGGGAGAATGATGCAAAAACAGCCATGAGAACGGTTGTGAGCATTACAGTTCGTAATCCAAAAACAGTTGTGAATAAAAAAGAATTGGTGGAAATTTTCAAACCTTACATAGATCTTGTATAAGAAACTTTGTACATAGGAATCTGCAGGATTCTACAAAGATAGCTCAGGAGTTTGAGGTGGCAACCATAACTGCAAAACCATCTCTATAGTTTCAATCAAAATGGCAAAGAAGAATGTAGTGGCCAAATGCACGACATGATATCTCCCTCGCAAATCGATTAAACTCGAGTGAGTTTTTTCCAACCAGGAGGGAATGATTCTTTGGGCATCAAAATCTCAACCATGCTAAATGGAATTCAAAATGACCCATTAGAGGATGGTGGATCAATTAATGAATTTATTTGCTGACATTGTACTTCAAATGCACCGAAGAATCGATGGTGGAAAGGGAGGACCTAATGAAGACATCCAAGTTGAAATTGTATTGGATTATTTGGACCTACGTACCGGGCCCCACATCCTGAGTGACCCAAATGTCCAATAAATTCTCTACCCATTAGCCAAACCCTAATCAATACCCTCCACCTTTGACCATGTATAAAGACATGCTTGCAACGTAAAACCCATGCAAAAATGCAATGCAAAATACAAATCATGCAAAGTCAAGAAGGAATTAACGTGTGAAAATCTTGCATGAAGATCATGCAAAGTCAAATGACAATTGTGAAAGCATGGTGAAAAGGATATGCAATGCAATATATGGTAGAAAGATACTTGGAGGAAAGTGTTGAGCTACAATTTATCTGTGTCTCCCATGTTGCCAATTCCGTGACTGAGTCCGAACCTTACCTCTTGAAGACTGAAGTTGGTGTATCAAAAGTGTTTGAAGACTAGTAGTAAGCTGCAGAACTCTCCATGTGTTTGGCAACCTCTCAGATAAAATGGACCATAGATGACCTTATGTTGAACCCAAACACCTATAAGCCAAAGGACCTCAATGTAGAATTTTTTCTGTGCAAAAGGAACTCAAGCCAAGACATAATATTATAGAGACCATTTGTTTTTTCAGTAACATTTCCTCCAAGGTTCGACCATTTGAACCCATGCTCGAGCCCTCGAGCTCGATAGCTCAAAGGTGCACTCAACCCCTCGACAGACATAACAGAGACCAAAAATCTTACAGTAAAATCGCCCTCAGGTTCGATCCTTTGAACATTACTCGAGTCCTCGAGCTCAACCTGTCGAAGGTAATATCAATCCTTCGAGCATATATCTGATAACAACCTGTTTTTCAGTAAAATTCATCTTCGGATTCGAATCCTCGAGGCTTGGCCTCGACCTTCGAGCCTAGCCTTCAACGAGTAGAAGACTAGCCATTGTGCATAGTTGTACTAACTGTTTTAGGCTTCAACCCTCCGAGGGTAAGTCTCGACCAATCAAAGACTAGCAGTTATGAACAATGTATTATATATACTTTTCTCGTTTTCTTAATGAAGATTAAAAGAATTATTTGAGAATTAAACCCTAATCACTCCTACACCTTCAGAGAATGCCATTCACTTTGGAAAATCACATTAAACCTCTAAAAACCCTCTTTAATCACTTCAATAAGCGTTGATGGAAATTCCATAAGCTTGTTTAGCTTTAAATGAAAGTGATTGAAAGAGTATTTTCTAGGAATTTCTGTAGCATCCTAATTTTATCCTAGATCTAGCCTCTCCTTCAGTTGTGCAACATTGGAGCTGTTCAAATTTGGAAGACTAAAGCACAGAGGCGTCATCAAAGAACACCAATCAAGATCTGCACTGAAAACAATGGCAGGTGTTCTTTTTGTTTCTATTACTGAGTCTTATAAAGTGGATTAGACCTATGTGATCGAATCTCCAAAAAAAGTAGGAGTCAATAATTAAACCTTGGTGGTCGAACTTGTAACGCCCCGACCCAAAGGTGGGCCCGGAACGCCACTAATTTTTTTTTATACATATATATAATCTTTAATCAGAATAACTCCTAGCTGGGCTAGCTCAATAGTTAGGCCCAGAAATAAATGTCGCACATGCTATTGACATGTGGATTCAAACATGTACCATATGTCTACCCGTTTACAAGCACATATCATACAAACAAATATTCCATCACAAACAAATAATCTTATTCATATTAGAGTTACTAACAGTAACATGGTGGTTCGATACATGATCAAAATATAATAAATACCACATGGGTACTTATACAAAACATGGTCCTAAATAACCAATAGACAAAATAGAGTGTATTTCCTGTCTATGGGAAACACAAGTAACCACAACAACTTTTAACATCTTAAGTTTGAAATGGAGGTTCCTCCTCGTTGGGTACATCTCTTGAAATGTGAGAGGTGTGAGTTAACCAGCCCAGTGAAGAGAACATAACAATAGAGTGTAATAAACATCAAGTTAGATAAATCAATATCATCATTTGAAATCATAATTGGTCTATCATGCCAATATATTAAGTCATTCGTATTATTGCCAATATCCACCATAACACCTAAGCACTATACTGAGTACAAACGTATTAAGTCCCAACACGGTCAAAATGTAGCATCTTGCAAGAGCATATCCGACACACTTGTGCAGGTAACTGACACACCTAGGCCAGTATCTGACGCACCTGGGCCAGTAAAAGCAAACCGACACACCTGAGCCGGTGATCGACACACTTGGGCCAATATTTGCATATCATATCATAGTTTAGAAGTTGAGTGTAAATGGGGGCAGTATAATCATCATCATAATATACAATAAACATCATTAGTATCAACAAACACATTTCATAGTAGTGCATCATGTCTAAGCATATAAGTGGGTTCATTAAGTCTGATCGTGAAACCACTAATTGCACTAGATCCTCTTAACTTGATTTACCCCTACTGCAATGTTAAGTCTCCTCACCGAATATGTGGGATTTCGCGGTATCTGTTAAACACACAAAGAGGAATACAATGAATCATGCAGTCATTAATCAAACATAATACACAGATATATATACAATAACATACATTCATAGTATTTCAAATCTTTCTGTCCTATTTTCTGAAAAAACTCCAAGGGAAATGGATATGAGTCTCCTTAATGGGTTACTATCCATTTTTAATTACAATAATCCATCAATATAATAAAGGTACTCAGGCCATTACACATATTGTCTTCTGGAAATGACCATGGAGACATATTGAGTTAGGCCTAGAGATATAAGATGCTCAGGCCACTACTCGTATATTGAGTTAGACCTAGAGATCACTCAGTGCCCGAACCATTTTTTTCGACCGAGTGGCGAAGTTAATCGTTCAGCTACTGATAGCTACCGGGCTGCGTTTCCGCTGCGCCATAGATAGAGATATCGGCCTAGAAGTTAATATATAATATATATATATATATATATATATATATATTATACTACAAACAAAAGAGTTAGTATCATTGTTAATTAAGAATATGGTATAAAACATCACATCAAAAATCTAGGGTCTAAACCTAACATGGAATCCTTAACTTAGGCTAAATCTCAAAAACCAATTTTGGGTTCCTCGGAACATGCCTCGGAACCAAGTATTGTGGTTTCAGAACTTTCGAGCCACTGCCTAAACTCTGAGTTTTTACAGAACTTTCGAAACTTAGGTTTAGTCCTTCGGAACTTCCGAGGTTCATGTCTCAGAACGTCCGAGCTGCTTTCGAACAGAAAAACAGAAAAATCAGAAATCAATGAGTCTCGTTCCGCCTCGGAACCTGCCGAGGTCTGCTCAGAACTTCTGAGCCGTTCGAAACGTCCTGTCTGTCCAGTTGAGGCAGAGGGTAAAACAGTTGGACTCTACTTGCTTGGGAACCCTGAAAAAAAGTTTAGAACTTCTGAAGACCGATTCTCAGATCTTCCGAGAGTCGCTTTCTTCCTCTTTCACCTGCAACAGTGCACTGAAGGGAGGGATAGTGTGAAATACGAATCCAAAAATAGTGGGCTTCCTGAATTCGATTTTCATATCCTTCTGGTCAGATGTACTTTTCAGTGAGTCCTCTTTAATTTCGAAATAAATTGGACCACTAACACTGACTAAAAAGATCAGATTCTAAGTGAAAAACCAGTAAAACACATGAAAATCTATGTTTTCCATTAAACTTCAAAATTGATTTTTAAACTCAAATCTCAATCAAATCAACTTTTGTTTGATCCTAAACATGTTAGAATTTTAAAGTAAACACAATGGTTACCTTTGCTTTCAAATTTGGGCAGAGTTTCAACAATTGGAAAAATCTTCCACTTAAGCTAACGGTGAAGAAGAAAAACAGAGGAGCAGCAGTGTAAGGACCCATAATTTTAAATCCCCTTATTATGTAATTTATTTATCATATAAATGGAATATATGATTTTGGTCCAAATAAAGTAAATATCTATAAAAATAATTAAGGAAAACTACATTTCCCTCAGATGAGACATCGACTTGGTTGATGTGTCGGCAAAGCTTAATGTTTCCAAACGATGCATCGACAGGATCAATATGTCGGGGAAAACTGATATCCAAATTCGAGGTATAAATTGTCAGAATGATACATCGACGTGGTCGATGTATCGGGAAAAAAAATCATCAAATGGGTCGACACATCGACAAAGTCAATGTGTCGAGCAAACAGAACGTCTTCAGCAGACGCTCTGTCTACCACTGCCCAAACCATTCGTTTTTCTATGCATGGATATTCACAATGACCCTTCAGTTTTCAAAAGATCAATTAAGAGCCTAGGGATAACAAAAGCTGGAGATAAAAGGAAGAGAAAATGAAGGGAAAAGAAAAGAAAAAGAAAGAAAGAAAAGAGAGGAAAACATAGAGAAAAAAATAAAGAAACAGAGTGCTGACCACCCATCTTTCTCATCCGAGTTTACCACCTCAACTCACACTCTAACCCTCAACTCGATCAAGAACCTTTTTCATCTCCTCACGGGCTTCCTCTGTTCCGAGAAAAGAAGGACAAATCAAACAAGGAGAAATAGAAATCGAGTCAACAAGGAGGGTGGGGAAAAAGGAGACAAAGGAGATCATATTTCACTCATTTCGGGTACACCTACAAATCGCTTGAGGTAGGTGAATCTATGGTTCCTTTCAATGAAACAATAATACTAGGGTGTTTAGAAATATGTGTACATCAGTTTGGAAAGAAAGGACCCAAGAATAATAAGCACCTGGGTAAAGAGAAGCCATGGAATATGGATCCATGACTCCTGGCTCGACCTTGTCGACATATCAACTTCATCAATGTGTCGTCTGGGACGCGAATCCGGCACACAGAAAATGATCAGTATGAAACTGAAACCTAGGACGACACATCACTTGTGTCGATGTATCGGCCTGGGTATGACAGTAATGAAAATTGACCAATGACCAATGAATTAATCTTCAGACTCAACCCAGTCGACATATCGACCCCTGTCAATGTATCGTCTGGAACAAGGTCCAGTAAAGAGATAATTAGGTGTATCAAACCAGAACCAGTACAACACATCACTCGTGTTGATGTCTCGGTCTGGGAATAACTGAACTGGAAATGAAAATGAAACGTATGAATGACGAACTGATCTCGGCACAACATATCAATAATGCCGATGTGTAGCTTGAGGTATAACGGATGTAAAATGGAAGGAATGAATGATAAACTGGTCTCAACACGACCCATCGACAGAGTCGATGTGTAGGTCTGAGTATTGAACCGTCGATGAAATAAAAAGATGATGAACTTACGCTGGGACGATGTATCGATCAGATCAATGCATCTGCCTAGGTATGATAAAATAGGAATGAAATTAGTTCCAGTATGATTTATCGACCAAGGTCAACATATCGGCCTGAGTGTACAGAAAATGAAATTAAAGGCAATGAAATTATTCAAGGTCTATGCATTGACTATGCCAATGTATCGATAGAAACATGAATAGATGTATTAGTGGATCGATGCATGTAGTCGGGAAATAAAGAATGACTTAAAAAATTGATAAATCAAATCAGGAGGATATGTCGACAGACTCGAAATATGGATTGTATATATTATTAGATGTATCGACTGTGTCGGTATATGAGACTCGAAGAGGAACTGGAAAATATGAATTGAAGCAGACATAGTCCAGTCGACATATCGATATGATCGATGTGTCGACTATGCCCAGTGATGATGTATCGACAGTGTCAATATGTCGGCCTAAAACAGAGACAAATTATCAAAGTTAATGTATGTACTAGATAAATAAAAATATAAAATGGAATCCTTTAGAATTGGGTAATCATACAATGAGCCTTTGGGTCTGGATTAGACCTATACAGATTAGACAAGGGTTTTGTGTGATAATAATCTATGGATTTTGATTTGAATATGTACATGGACAAAAGGAGTCAAGGGTGATTCCAACATCGTTCAAACAGACATGTGAATATCTTTGGTTGATCGCTTTCTATCAGGTAGGAGTTCCTAATTTATTGAAGCACAATGTGATGAATGATTTTACGATAAATTATGTCTCCTAAAAGTGTAAATGTGGATTTATGGAATTATGATTTTATTATGTACATGGAAATGATTTTGATGAGAAACTATTGGATTTACGATTTTATCATCATGTTTGCACACATTACCTCATGCATGGTTGCATGAGAGGGTTGATGGTAATGAGCCAAGAAGGAAATGTCCAAACCTCACTTGGACTCAAGTGGAATGGTTATAAAATGTTAAACTTAGGTCCCGTCCCTTGATATGAATTGTATGGCATAATTGGGCCAAAAAACTCCTGGGTAGGTCCCGAAACCCTGCGCAGAGGGAGGAGACCACACACCACCGATAATCTTGGTTAATTTATGGATGGGTAACAGCGCCCTCGTGGTTTCCGCCTCAAATGTTGTGGACATAAGTGACCAATTATTGAGAATCATTGATCGAAGTAATTTGTTATTATCTAAGGTATAGAAGTGAGTGGGCATATCATTGATGCATGACACCCATGGCATATCATTCTATGATTTATGAGTTATCAGATTTTGGTACATTTTATATCTTATATTTGAGAAATATATATTAATCATACTTTGGGGTTTTATTCATTATTATCCTTAATATATGATATTTTGAGATTTTACACCTTGTGCATTTTATGATCAAAGCTTCCTACTGGGCAAGTTTACTAAGCTCGTACATCTTTCCCCTAGATGTTAACACAGATCACGGTAAAGGAGATGAAGCTGGACCTAGCGGTAACCATGCTTGACGAGATGGATTTGGAGTTGCTTAGAGAATACCATAGTTCTTATTTTGATAGAACTATGTAAATTCATAGGATCCAATGATGTAATAATTTAGATAACTCTTATTTTGGATATGGTTTGATGTTTGATTTATATGGTTAAGTTATTTCCATCTTTGTTATTAAAAAGTTGATATTATATTTCTGCAAATATTATTTCCACAAATGTCATTTCACAAGTGTTATGTTGGCACACGCATAAATGTTTAGTGGGTTGACCCACGTGTGTACTAGAATTTGGGCTAGTCGAGGGTTGGGTCTTCGGACTTGAACTCGGCTCGCGTCGTGACGTATTTGTCCATTTTCCGTAAAAAAAAAAAAAATTATTCTCTGATTTCATCAATGGAAAAAGGGCAGGTCGTTACAAGCAGTCGTTTTCTTTCAAAATTTGGTGTGAAGATTTCATAGCTGGAGATGTGCTTAAATAGGAAAACCAAAGGGGAGGTGTAGGCTCTATGCAAGGCCATGAGAAACCCAAGTCGATCTGCAAGCTACGATCGTAGCTAGCATGATCTTACGCTCATGCAGTTGCTCGTCACCTGCTGCGCAGGTGATTTAAGACTTTTGGGTATTTGCAGTTTAGTCCCTCAAAACTTATTTGCATATAAGCCCAGTTTCATTTATTTTTAATATTTAACTAATTAAAAGATTTGTTTAATTTAATCTATCTTACCCAGAACGTTGAGTTTTAAAAATTCTAAATACCATAAAATTTTGAAGAATTATACTTCACTAAAATAAATTAATTTAAACAAAAATCACCTTTTGATACTATTCCCTTAATTTAAATTGTATTTATTTAGGGTTTAAAACCTTTATTTTCAAAATCTGAAAACATTAAACAATGAATTAAAACATAATTTAATAACACATATTTTCTTAGAATTTTCTCACCTCTAAAATTGCTTAAAATAATTATTTCCTGGATTTCGGGATCTTTTCGGGTAGTTTTTAATAACATTTTCTGAAACTAAAAATATAATAAAAATACTTATAAATTTCAGAATTTAAATCCCTAATAAGGAAATCATTATCACTCTAACAATAATCATAAAATTATTTAATAATAAAATAACACTGTCTATGGTAAATTACCATTTTCCCTTTCCAACTTAAATGAGTTGGATCAAAGAGCTATCAAGCTTTGATTGGGGAAAACCTGGACTTTCACAAAGCCCTAACTATAATCTTCATGATTAACAAGTTAAAACATGATTTATTAAAATAAACCATATTATTTAGGCTTAATTCGGGTCAGGTTATTACAGAACCACTAAAATTTAGGTGTTGACCTCTCTTTAGTGTGTTTCAGATAATGCAAGGTTGAGTGATTTCAAGAGTGGACGTCGGTTCCTTTGAACCAAACCACTATAAATTGTGGTATTTTGTGGTTTGCATTGTTGGATTGATTTATTACTTTCTTGCCCTAGATTATTCTGTTGCACTTTGATTTGAATAAATCATTTAAAAATTAAATTAAAATTTTGAAAAATTTCTTACTCACCCCTCTCTAGGACTGTGCATAGTTCTAGCCCGAACTTACAGAAAGATTATCCCATACACCACAAACGAATAAGTTATTTGGAAAGGGATTTTATTCTTAGTATTGTTTGAGTGGGAACCATCCATTTAATCCTTGTTACCTGTCCTTTTTATTTTATTGCTTTATATAAATCATGCCCAAATGACGACGTGATTATGTTTTTATTTTCTCATTTTTATTATTATTATGGTCAATTAGAAAGATTTGAATGTGGAAGGTTGTAGGGATTTTCATTAGCCTATTTAAAGGCTTCATTGTAAGCATTTTACACATTGAATAATATTATATTATTTGGAGAATTTTCTCTCGACTATGTGGGAATTGTGTTTTGCGAGACTTCTCAAGTTAAGGCCGGACTTTGTCCAAATTTGTGCAATTGAGTACCATTGATTTAAAATTCAATTGCCTTTATGGGTTTTAGATTATGAGTACTATTTCGAAATTTATCTATCTTTTTTAATTTTCGCTTCTACAATTCTAATCTTTTTAAATTATGAGAGAGCTTAATATATATTCCATATGTGTAATTGAATTCCTTAGAATCTTGTTGATGTGAGCTTTTGGTCGCCCAGCTTGTATAACGTAGAATCCTTTCATTAATAATGATCGGATGCATGATTCCTCAAAGATCATATCTTGATGAATTAGATTTCATAAAATTCGACCCAAATTTGCATCACATATAGACTTCATTATAAAAGGACACCCATAATAGTACTTTTTTGTGTTTGATTCAACAAAGCCCGATGTCTAAATGGTCACTATGTATTTAGCACTCTTTACTTAATATATAAACTTTTATCCTCATAGACCAAAAAATTAGGGTTTTGAAAATTGGTGTATACTATTGATACTGCACATTTGTCATTCTTTAATATTTTCGATAGCTTCAAATCACAATCATATATGTAATAGGCTTTATTTTAGTCATTGTTCAGTAAAATATAAAAAGACATTTGTTAAAAATAATTTTGAAATAGAATTTATACAAACTTAGATAGATCGATGTGCATCAATTTTATAATATACTTGTGCATATTAAAAACCAACTTTCAAATCTTTGTGCAAGATGGACGCTTAAACTCATTATTTTCTATCCACGAATATTATTCCAAATGTTCATAGCTGCATAGGAGTGATGGTCAAGAACTCACCTCTTTAACTAAAAGGTCTTAAGTTCAATTCATGCTCTAATATGCATAACTCCAATATCAATAGAAAATCATCTTATTTTCGGGTGGTTTTGATTTCAATGGCTTAAATAGAAAAGTCCTTCATGTCTAAATTTGATAGTTCACAGCTTCTAAGGGTAGAAGGTGGTCCATACATTTTTTTAGTAAAATATGAATTTGTTTTGGTTGTGTATCAGTTCTACTAAATTTATTTAAGAAACTCTAATTTTATGGAAGAGTTCTGAACTACTAAAAGGGCACTTTAGGCACATTATTAAGAAATTTTAGATTCATGTAGAAAATAGAAAGCCTCAACACTTTGTTTCTTAAAAACATATGCATAACCCCAATATCACAATAGGCACCATCTTATTTTCGGGAGGTTTTGATTTCAATGGCTTAAATATAAAAATTGTCCATGTAATAAATTTTTTAGTTTCACAACTTCTAAAAATATGCATAAACCCAATATCAATAGACAACCATCTTATTTTTGAATGGTTTTGATTTCAATGGCTTAAATGGAAAAGTCGCTCATGTATTAAATTTGATAGTTCACAACTTCTAAGGGTAGAAGGTGGCCCATACATTTTTTAGTAAAATATGAATGTGTTGTGGTTGTGTATTAGTTTCACTTAAATTTGTTTAAGAAATCCCTAATTTTATGAAAAGGTTTTGAACTACTAAAAGGGCACTTTAGGCATATGATTTAGAAAATTTGGATTTATGTAGAAAATAGAAAGCATTAACACTTTGTTTCTTAAAAACATATGCATAACCCCAATATCAGTAGGCAACCATCTTATTTTCGGGTAACTTTGATTTCATTGGCTTAAATAGAAAAGTTATCCATGTATTAAATTCGATAGTTTCACAACAAATAAAAATATGCATAACCCCAAAATCAGTACACAACCATCTTATTTTCGGGTGGTTTTGATTTCAATGGCCGAAATAGAAAAGTCGTTCATGTATAAATTTGAGAGTTCACAAATTCTAAGGGTAGAAGGTGATCCATACATTTTTTTTTAGTAAAATATGAATGTGTTGTGGTTGTGTATTAGTTCTACTAAATTTGTATATGAAACCCCTAATTGTATGAAGAGGTTCTGAACTATTAAAAGGCATTTTCGGCACATGATTTAGAAATTTTGGATTCATGCAGAAAATAGAAAGCCTTAAAACTTTGTTTCTTAAGAAACTATGCATAACCCCAATATCTGTAGACAACCATCATATTTTCGAGTGGCTTTGATGTCAATCGCTTAAATAGAAAAGTTGTTCATGTATTAAATTTGATAGTTCACAACTTCTAAAAATATGCATAACCCCAAAATCAGTAGAGAACCATCTTATTTTCGGGTGGTTTTTATTTCAATTGCTTAAATAGAAAAGTTGTTCATGTATTAAATTTGATAGTTCACAACTTCTAAAGGTATAAGGTGATCCATACATTTGTTTAGTAAAATATGAATGTGTTGTGGTTGTGTATTAGTTCTACTAAATTTTTTTAAGAAGCCCCTAATTTTATGAAAAGGTTCTGAACTATTAAAATCGCACTTTCGGCACATGATTTAGACATTTTGGATTCATGCAGAAAATAGAAAACCTTAAAACTTTGTTTCTTAAAAAAACATGCATAACTCCAATATCAGTAGACAACCATCATATTTTCGAGTGGCTTTGATGTCAATGGCTTAAGTAGAAAAGTTGTTCATGTATTAAATTTGATAATTTCACAACTTCTAAAAATATGCATAACCCCAATATCAGTAGACAACAATCTTATTTTCGGGTGGGTTGATTTCAATGGCTTAAATAGAAAAGTCGTTCATGTATTAAATTTGATTTTTCACAACTTCTAATTGTAGAAGATGGTCCATACATTTTTTTAGTAAAATATGAATGTATTGTGGTTGTGTATTAGTTCTACTAATTTTTTTTAAGAAACCCTAATTTTATGGAAGAGTTTTGAACTACTAAAAGGGCACTTTAGGCACATGATTTAGAAATTTTGGATTCATGTAGAAAATAGAAAGCCTTAACACTTTGTTTCTTGAAAAAATATGCATAACCCCAATATTAGTAGACAACCATCCTATTTTCAGGTGGTTTGATTTCATTGGCTTAAATAGAAAAGTTGTTCATGTATTAAATTTGATAGTTCACAACTTCTAAAAATCTGCATAACCCCAACGTCAGTAGACAACCATCTTATTTTCAGATGGTTTTGAGTTCAATGGCTTAAATAGAAAAGTCGTTCATGTATTGAATTTGATAGTTCACAACTTCCAGGGTAGAAGGTGGTCCATACATTTTTTAGTAAAATATGAATATGTTGTGGTTGTGTATTAGTTCTACTAAATTTGTTTAAGAGACTCTAATTTTATGGAAGAGTTCTGAACTATTAAAAGGGCATTTTAGACACGTGATTTAGAAATTTTGGATTCATGTAGAAAATAGAAAGCCTTAACACTTTGTTTCTTAATTAAAATATGTATCGCCCCAATAACGATAGACACCATCTTATTTAAAGGGGGTTTTGATTTCAATGGCTTAAATCGAAAAGTTGTCCATGTATTAAATTTGATAGTTTCACAACTTCTAAAAATATGCGTAACCCCAATATCAATAGACAATCATCTTATTTTCGGGTGGTTTTGATTTCAATGGCTTAAATAGAAAATTCGTTCATGTATTAAATTTGATAGTTCACAACTTCTAAGGGTTGGTGGCCCATACATTTTTTTTAGTAAAATATGAATGTGTTGTGGTCAGGGCCGGCTCTGACATTTCAGAGGCCATAGGCAAACTCTTAAAATAGGGCCCTTTGCCTTTATATACACTCAAAAAAAATATATATATATTTTTTTTTATAAAGTGTAAAATATCCAAATAAAATATAAAAATCAAATTTATAACAAAATATTATTTAAAATTTATTCTCCTCGGATTTTGACATGCAAGATTACTAATTAAATTACTATATTCAAGTTCTTTTAACATATCTTTTTCAATGGACAAGATAGCTAATCCATTTAATCTTTCTTATGACATTGTAGACCGAAGATAAGATTTTATCAGTTTTAACTTTGAAAAACTTCTTTCTGCAGAGGCAACTGTAACTGGTATAATCAACATTATTCAATAAGCAATCCATACATTTGGAAAACAACAATTCATTTTTTTTATATAATTTAATATGTCAATTATTTCTTTTACTTCTTTTGGTAGTCCATCTTTCAAACTTTGTAATTCTGAAAATAAGTCACTTCCATCAATATCAGAAATCATGTCATGTCTTAGAAAATCTTCAACTTATTACAAGAACTTTTCAAATTATCATCATCTAAAGAATTTAACTTTTTCAAATCAAACAAAAATCCAAAAGTATCTTCATATCTTTGAAATTATTCAAATCTAGTCTTAAGTGACATAAGAGCTTGATCAATTATATGTAAGAAGTAATTTACTCTAAAAGATTCTTCAGGTGATTGTGTTATCTCGTCACTAGCATTTTCATCAAAATATTTTTTCCTACGAATGATAAGTTTTTCATGAAATATAGTTTCAATTTCCATTTCTCTACCAATCTCTTTAGCATTAATCATGGCAGATTCAAATCCACTTTCTCTTTGAGTTTCAAAAAAAGAAATGAGTTTTTTTAAAGCATTTAAAACAACGTTAATATTCATGTCTTTTGCTTGTAAAATTTTGCTAGTATTATTAACAGCAAATAATATATTATACCAAATAAGAATTCAAAATTTTTAATTTTTAATGTTGCTAAGTCTTCAGCATCACTCTTTGTCTTAGGATCTTCACAAGTGTTCGCTAAGTCAATTAAAGCATCTCTAATTTGTGGAGCTTGGAATCTAATTGCTTTTACACTTTCAATGTGATTTTCCCAACGTGTTTGTGATAATGGCTTAACCGTGATACCTCTAACATAAGCTTTAAAAACTATCCACCGCTTTGTAGAAGATGAAAATACATTATATATACGTTGTATAATTCCAAAAAATGTTTTACCTTGAAAAGAAGAATTTACCATATGACAAAGAGCCAAGTTACGACTATGACAACCACACGGCGTATAGAATGCTTTAGGATTTATTTGTAATACTCTATTTTGTACTCCTTTATTTTTTCCTTTCATATTAGAACAGTTATCATATCCTTATCCCTTCATATCATCAATATTAAGTTCAAGAGTTTTTAGAACATCTATAAGTTCATTAAAAAGTCTTTGTCCCGATTTTTCTTCCACCTTTAAAAATACTAAGAAAAATTCTTCTACTTTTATTGGACTTGTTGAAATATCCACACAACGTACCATGATAGACATTTATGTTTCATGACTTATATCTAGAGTACAATCAAGTATGATTGAAAAGTATTCTGATTCTTTGATCCTTTTAATTATTTCATTCTTTATCTCACCTGCTAATAAAAGTATTAATTCATTTTGAATTTTATGACCAAGATAGTGGTATTGAATTTCTTTATCTTTAATACGTCGAATGTGTTCTTGCATTATAGGGTCATATTCAGCGATCATTTCAATAAAAGATAAAAAAATTTCATTACTTTCTTCATAAATCTTTTCATTGTCTCCACGAAATGCCAAATTATTTTTAGCAAGAGTTTTCACAACACCAATTATTCATATTAGTACTTGTCTCCAATGTTCCCTATCTTTATTCATTTCTTCTTGCCTAATTTTATCAATTGTTTCATTTTTTTGTAATCTTATTTTCAATTCCATCCATTTTCTCAAATTAGTAATATGGTCGTTACTAGTTTCATGGCTTTTAAGTCTATTACTAACATTTTTCCAATCATTAATTCCTTCATTTGCCAATTGATAATTGAGTCCATATTGTTTAAACAACTTACAACAAAAACAAAATCTTTTATCCAAAGCAATTGAGTAAACTAGCCATATTCTATCCTGTTTTTCTCCATTTGGTAAATATCGAATATATTGTGTGATAGTAAAATATCTATTATTTGAATCTTTAGGAAAGTCAATATCATTATCTCTTATGGGTCCTCTTTTTACCAATATGTCTCTCAAATTTTGGTCAATATTTATATTTTTCCAATTACCAAGATCATAAATATCTAAAGAAACATGTTCATTGAAATTTTTATTTTCTTCACTCTCATTCTTATTTTCATTATCACTCTTATCTATATCTTCTTCATTCACCAAGTTAATATCATTATGTTCATTAATAGCTTCTTCGTTATTATTATGTTCATCATTAACTAAATCTTCAATTGAACTTTCATTTTGTTTACTTTTGCTAAAATATCTATTAAGAGATCCCGCTTGAGATTGAATCAATTCTTGAACTTGTTTTTGTCTTTTTCTTTTTTCATGTCCAGAAAGATGTTTTCTAGCAGATATAATGATAGTGATAACTAATAAAAAATTAACAGATAAATAATTAAAATTAAAGAACAATAAAACCTGATTTGGTTTGCGAATAACTAGAAGCAGTTGGAAATGGTCACACACGCGCCGCCCCGTCTCACCCACACAAGATAAATCATAGTCGCAAAATCAATTTCACTGACTCACTGCAAATATAAATTTAAATATAAATTATGGGATAAAAAATATATCAATGAATGGTTTAATTAAATCAAAGGACAATTCACACAATCAAAAAATAATCACAGAAACAATTGCTAGAGATGGTCCCACAATATCGGCCGATATTATGATATTATCCCCCCTGCTTTGAATTATTTATGCATATCTGTTAGCATAGACGATACCGATTGAGCAGTATCACTTGTATCTTAGAAACTAAAGGAAACTAGAAACATGTAAAACTGTGAGAATTCTGACTTTTCTTTGGAACATGATATCTATTGTATTAACCATCTCATTGTAAAAAAAAAATTACAGAACTAAATTTCCATATTATCTCTAGCAAGCAGGCAGACTCAAATGCAAAGAGTATCTCTATGTTCTAGAAAGGAAAAAAGTAAAATCTTGATTACTGACTGATATCTTTTGAAGATTAAAATTGAAGAGTAAAAACCAAAATGAAAAGATGGTCATAACAAGCTAGAATGAGGACTCTGTTTCCAGTGCTGCAGAGAATGCTAGAGACCATTTTGAATGGGCCATCAATTTGGGCAGTAAAATTTGTTTTATGTTAAAAATTAACTTGGGATGGTTTTGGATTTACCTCAAATCAATGAATATTAAAAGTCGATACCGACTGATGTACATCAGTTGGGTGGTTGGGTGTCACACATGAGCTAAGTCACTTTAGTATGTGTAGGCAATGAGGGCCTTGGATAGTTGGATATTCAGCTTTTATGAGGAAATTGCAGATGGTTGATAGTCAAATACGCTCAAATACGCTCTACAATTTTTCATTCTTAATAATTAATTTATTTAATTAGAAACTAATCATCTATTTTATGTAATATTAATTATAGGGCTATTAATTTAATTTAAATGCAAGAATACATATAATTTTTTTAGATTTTATGAAACTATTTAATTGAATTAAGGAATCTACCTAATCTTTAGACTCATAAGTAGATATGGCAGGAGTTAATTATGAAACAATACATGCTAAGAAATTGTTTAAATGTATTATTTCATATTTTATTATTTTTTTACTTTTTATTATCTTTTTTAAAATAAAATACTAAACACTCAAAACAAATCTCAAACATCCATGATAAATTCAAAATGACGGGATTGATAAAAAAATACCTGTGAATCTGAAATCTACAACTTAGCAAGCTGCAGGCGAGAGAGAACAGAGAGAGAAATCACAGAGAGAGTCAGAGAGAGATCAGAGGAGAGCCAGAGAGAGAAAGTGCAGTGAGAGAGAAGGAGAGAAGAGGAGAAACTGTTGGTATTTTAAGGTTTAAAAAAGGGGTATATTTTTACCGTTTTGAAAAGGAATATGAAGCGATAGAAAATGTGAAAGATGAACGGACGGAAAAAACTCGAAAATCGCACGCAGGCAGAACGCACTGACGTTTCGCGCTGAAACGTGGAATTGCGTTCCGCACGTGGGAACGAAGTTCCGCGTTACGCACGTACGAACGCAGTTCTGCGTTCCCACACATGCGAACGCGGAACTTCATTCCAGCACGTGCGGACGCGGAAACCGGGATTCTGTGTTGCAACTTCGTTCGTAAACGAGGAACCGCGTTCCGCACGCGGACGCGGAACGCGGAAAGCGAAAACGGACGGATATTGGGCGGAAATATGGGATATTGGATCAGGCGCGAGGCCCTTTACTATATATATATATATATTTAGAGGCCCTGTATATTTGGAGACTCTAGGCTCGAGCCTACTTCGCCTATATGCAGGGCCGGGCCTGGTTGTGGTTGTGTATTAGTTCCACTAAATTTACTTTAAAACCCTAATTTTATGAAAGAGTTCTGAACTGCTAAAAGGGCACTTTAGGCACATGATTTAGAAATTTTGGATTTATTTCGAAAATAGAAATGTGGTAACAAACTGCATTCATTATACATTGGTCTTTGACTATTCGAAAATAGAAATGTGGTAACAAACTGCATTCATTATACCTTTTCCGGAGGATCCTATAGAAGATATTCCTATAATAATAGTATCGGTTGGGGAGATAGATCCTGACTATATGTGTGAGTTGTGCAACCAGGATGGGCACAGCTGCACATACTGCCCCCACCCTCTTGAGGTGACTTGCCCGGTTTGTGGACTACATGGGCACGGAGAGGCAAGGACTAATTGTCCTTACATTGGAGGACCGGGGATCATACCCTGCTTGACGTGTGGAGTATTGGGACACATGTCGATGACATGCCCTGACAGTTTCCATATGTTTGTGGATGATGTAGGGTCTTCTACGGAAGATTAAATTAGGAAGTAATAAGAAAAGTTAGGAATAAGGGAATAATTTGTAAGGGTTGTGGGTGCATGTTTTAACCCTACCAACTCTTGTATTGTGTTGGAAGTTTGAATAATTTTCAATAAAGTGAGCAAATTTATGAGTTTATGAGGACTGTTGCCAATGAGTTGTATGTTACGAGGAAACTAAGTCCCTAATGTTTTCATGACTTAGGAAAGAAAATGGCTCCAAAAAAAAAAGACTCGACAGTACAAGAAAGGCAAGGAAAGAGTGGTAGAAAACTCAAAACATGAGAAGGAAGTAACTCAACCTGAGGAAGAGCAATCTCTACATGAAAAATCACACTGAGGAAGAGTCACATCACTCTCGGCAAGAAGAGGGGAAGAGTGAACACTCATCTTGGAGGGAGGAAGAGGGGAACAACGGCGTACATATACCACATGTGCCGCCTGAACTACAGAGCTTAGTTCAAGCAATAGTGACTTCTGTACTCCAGCAATATATGAATGGAAGTGAAAGTTCCAAGGATGCCAATGGCCAGAGTATGGTTCGAGAATTCCAGCAATAACGTCCTCCCTACTTCAAAGGGAAGGAAGGGGTTGTTGGAGCCGAGCACAGGTTGAAGAAGATCACTCAGATCTTAAAGTTACTTAAGATCTCGAGTCAGCTGACAGGACTCTACTGGCTACTTCACAACTGATTGAAGATGCCGGAAAATGGTGAGAGGTGGTGGAGAAGCAGAGGGCACTCATACCAGAAAGGGAGAGGACGGCCATGACATGGGAAGAATTTTTAGCAACCTTTCTGGAACACTACTTTCCGGAGGAGGAGAAGGAGCGACAGACGTAAGCCTTTCTGTCCTTGGTTCAGGACTCTATGACGGTGGCAGAGTATCACCGGGAATTCCTCAGTCTATCCATCTATGCATTTTATATGGTGGACACAGAGCATCACAGGGCAAGGAAGTTTGAGAGGGGTCTACGGCCAGACATCAAGGCCAAAGTTACCATATTCAAGTGCACCACATTGGCTAAGGTGGTCAGCAAGGCCACAATAGCAGAACAGGAGTTGGATGCAATGGTGCGGTTTGACAACCGCCAAGCTCCAAGTGGGAGGGGTGGGTTCCAGCCCAACAAGAGGTTCCGTCTGAATTTCAGTAGACCCTCACCATCTACTGGGTCCACGGGGGGCTTTCGTCCCAACCAACCCACTCCATCTGCATCAGTCAATCAGGCTCCCAGAGGGGTGAACAATTGCTTCCACTGTGACCAGCCGGGTCACTTCAAGAGGGAGTGTCCAAAGCTCAACCAGCTCTCTCATACCAGAGGATCATTCCGTCCACCAGCTAGGCCAGTTAACTCTCGGGGAGGCAGGACATATAACCAGGCGGGGCGGGCACCTAACCCTACTGGATCTGGACGACTATTTTCTCTAGCTCCTCCAGCGGATGTGGATCATTCAGTAATCCAAGGTATGGTTGTTGTCAGTAGTTCCTATGCTTATGCACTATTTGACTCTGGAGCTTCACACTCCTTTATATCTGCATCATTTGTAACTGCCACGGGTACATTAGTTCAAAAAAAAAAAAAAATCGTCTACAACACTTACAATTTTATCCCCTGTCGGAAGACAAGTCATTAGGACTTATATGCAGGGCGGGGTAGACCGGATCACGTTGGACGTGGGTTTTCTGTTTAGTAAGTCATGGGCCCTAAGTCTTGCTAGAGGTCGGGGTACGTTTATGTTTTGATATTATTGCTACAGTCACATAGTGATGTATTCAAGTATTGTTCCTATGAATAGAATACCTCATGGTAAATGTTGTGCCCATGAATGGTTATACCCATAGGAGGGTTATATTCATGGATGGTTATTAACCAGGGATAGACGATATTCACTGATAAAGAGATATCAGGGATGGATGCGTGTAACCATGGATGTTGATTCCCATGGTAGTTTGGATTAATGCCGGGTATCGGTTAAAGGTGTTAGTCACATAGTGACTTATGTGCAAATGAAGATGTGCAAAATTTTGGAGATGTATTTAATGGAAAAGATAAGAGTCTAGTGAAACTCGAATGGGAAGCTATGGGCGACTGCCGAGTTAGTCTAGCTAGTTGACTCTGTAGTTAGCCGATGGAGTTCCAGGAGGATGAAGCTAGAAACCTAGTTAAAGTAGAATCAGCAGAAACTTTGGAACCCTGCTTCGTTCAATTTTCGGGACGAAAATTTTAAAAAGAGGATTGTATTGTAATATCCCTGATTTTCAATATTTACGAAAATTGCCATTGAAATGGTGAATTAAAAGGATATGACCTTAAATGGGTAAAGGATTGGGTTAATTGCCCAATTAAGACCCAACGGATTATGGATATGGTGGCAATTGGATTAATTGGCTAAGATATATTCAATTGGGTTAAAGCTGTTAATTGGGTCAAAATGTCCAACTGCGACCCAATGGATCATATATGAGATAGTTAGAAGTAAATGGGTAAGGCTTGATAATTGGGTCAATTGGTCAATTAAGACCCAATGGATGTTGTATATGGTTCAAGTGAATCAAGCGGGTGAAGTTTTATTTAATTGGGTCAAAAATGTCTAATTGGGACCCAATGGGTCGTGTTTGACTTGGTTGACCACCAAGTGAGTTGAGTTAAATTAAATGAGTTGAGTTAGACGGTTTTGGATTTCAAATTCAAATGAGATGAATGGATTGGACGGTTTTGGATTTTAAATTCAAAAGAGATAAAAGTATTATTTGATTTCAAATTCTAATGAGATGAATGGATTGGACGGTTTTGGATTTTAAATTCAAAAGAGATAAATGAATTATTTGATTTCAAATTCAAATAAGTGGGTTGGACGGCCTTTACATCTTGAATTTAAATTCAAAAGGTCGGATGGTTCTATGTTTAAAATTCAAAATCAAAATGATGGGGTGGACGGTTAAATGAGACGGGTTTTATGTTTGAAATTCAAACAAATGTGATGGGTTTAACATGTGAAGTTCAAATTCAAATAGGATGGACGGCTTTGACACTTCAAAATTCAAAAATTCAAACAAAGAGAAGAGTTTGGTTTTATTTCAAAATTTACACGATGGAGAGAGATGAAAATGTTTATGAATTAATCTTCAAATTCAAACAAGGAGAAGAGTTTGGTTTTATTTCAAAATATACACGTTGGAGGTGGTTTAAGTTTGAAATTCAAGCAAATGGTATATATTTGAAGTTCAAAATCAAATAAGATAAAGGAGTTATGTTTATTTCAAATACAAGTAAGATGGAAGAAGCTAGGTTTTTAAATTTAAAACAATGATACACGTTGGAGAAAATGGAGAGGGATATGGCTAAATTCAAACAAAGAGAAGAGTTTGGTTTTATTCAAATTACAAAGGCAAAGGCACATGTGGGAGTATTGGAGTTTTCATCTCATGAAGAGATAAGAAAGATAATGAAGATAAACTCCCACATGAGAGACAATGAGGATTTTTGGTTTGTTTTTAAAATTCAAATATGACATACACGTTGGAAGGTGGGGAGTAGAGGTTTGTGGTATGAAAATCAAAACATGGATATTCATGAAGAGATGAAGGAGATGGTATTATCTTTAAAAATTCAAATTCAAATGCCTAGACGTTGGAGGCTTGAGATTTCAATCTCATGTGAGATATGGAAGATAATTCCATTTGGCTATCTCTCTCCCTCACACTCTCTCTTAGCCGATCACTCACAAGACAAGAGAGAAAAAGGAATTAGAGGTTACATTGCACTCAAGCCGATTCTCTCTCAAGAACATACCCTTTGACCGAACCATTTTTGGAGGAGTGGTATTGATCAACATCAGTCTCGGCCAAAGAAGCAAGAGAAAGGAGGAAAAGAGGCTAAGGAAGAAAAAAAGCAAGGAAGAGCAAAGAAAGACCGGAGGAGTCACGGAACTGGTTTTTTGAAATTTTAGTTAAAATAAAGAACCATAGGGTTCGGCCTTGTGTATGGCTGAACCCCATGGAGGGTTGATGATGTTGTAAAAATATCTAAAATGTATGGAAAGTGATGGTCTTGGATGTATTTGTTTATCAAGAATGGGAAAGAGGAGCACCAAGACCAAAGGGGAGAGGTTCGGCCATAGTGGATGGCCGAACCCCACCAAGTGTTATTTGTGGTATTTATTTATAAAAGGGTCTAAAAGAATTAAAATGGAAGTAAGGGACCATACAAGGCCGAACCCCACTAGGATTATTTTGTGCACTAATTTTATTATAAGGTTTTCAAAACATGAAGTATGGCTGAACCCCACAAGTTGGTGTTTGTGGTCTTAGGCTTAAAATGGAAATCAAATGGGATTTAAGTTTAATTCATTATTATGTAACAAGGTGACGGAATCTCTTAAACGGTGCACATTAGTGAGCGGGTGACGGTTTAAGAAGAGCGGACTTTCAAAGTGATTTTTAAGTAGGTTTTCCTACCTTTTTGTAACCATTCTCATATGTGATGTTTATCATGATTTGTATGAGTAGTTTATGTTAATGTATTATGTTCAAAATGGGATTATGAAATACTAGAATATATTTCCAAATGACATGTATCATGTATTCATTGACATCTCATGCATGGCATGGGGTGGTGGTTATGTAGCCGGAGGGTCCACACTCCGTCGGGGCGTCCAAAAAACCTGTGTGGTGGTATCTTGATAATGAGAATTCCCATCAAGGGAAACCAGTGGGTCCACACTCCGTCGGGACGTCCAAACAACCAATGTGGAGGTAGGCTGTGTATATTTGTGATGGGTGGGACTCATTACATTTGCATCACATACATAGAATTTTTTTTGTAAGATTTTGATGACACGTATTTTTATATTATTTGCATGTTTTATACTCTAACTTTGTGGTAGCCCTAATCGGAAGACCTACTGGGCGCGTTGATCTAACGCCCTATTTCTATCCTTAGAGGATGATGCAAGAAAAGGAAAGGAAAAGGCAAAGGCTGGGGATCACGAGGAAAGCTAAGCATAGGAGCTTGGGCTTTTGATTGGATTTATTTATGGACCTTTTTATTTAAGTTTACATGGACATGTAATAACTTAGTTAATATTTGCTATAGTTTGGTATGGTTTGGAATGATTGATTAAGTTAAGATAACTTTGGAAAAATGACAATGTACTTTGCTATCTTATAAAATGGAATAGTCTTAGGTTCCATTATAATTCCGCTGTTAGATTTAATAATATTCCGCAAGTTTTATTTAGTACCGTATGTGAAATATTTCTCATGGACTTAGTCCATGCACATATGGGTTTGGCCAGTTAAGGGTCGGATTTTAGAAGTCCGGACTTAGTTCGCGTCGTAACAACCCGCCCCGATCACTTGTTTCTATATTTAAAAAAAAAAATACTTTGATTTTTAGAGTGAAAAGGGCGAGGTGTTACATGAAATATATAATACAATAAAATATTATAATAATTTAATAAATCACAACTAAGACAAAATTAATATTGAAAACTGTCACGGCCTGAATTTCGAGATACGTGACTAATTTTATCATTCAATATTGTGATATATAAATAACTCTGTTTCGATTCTCTATAGATTCTAATCATTATTGTCACTCTGTGCTAACATTTTATTTTTTTATAATTACTTTTCAATATATATTTCTCAATTTAATTATGTTAAGTATTATAAAATGATTTTTTTGAGATAAAAATCATTTAAAGTTATTAATTTTTAAAGAATTAAAAATATGACTTTATCAGTTCAATTAACATAGACTATGCAATTTCTTTAAATTATATATATATATATATATTAGGTTATTAAATATTAAAATTATATTTTAAAATGTTTTTGCTCCATGAGAATAAAGTGGTAAAGAGGGGTAAGGTTTCATGAAAACTCCCACTCTTCAAAGTGTATTCAAAAGTGATATCCTTACGCCTCCACTACCAAACAAGGGTAACCCCTATTACCCCAGGATACCCCATCCAAACGCAGCCTTAGGGTAATTAAGTGAGACGTTTGTGTTAGGGCATCGGTTTGACCGAGTCTATATTTTGTCGATTCCGTGACCAAGCGTGACCGTGTGTGTTGGACCTTGCCTTGGAAGAATGTGAAGATGTCAAAAGATCTACTATGCATAGAAAAGTATGCACCGAACATGTGATTGGCACACAGGTAAGTGGACTATAGTTGACCTTAGGTCAAGCCTAAACATCTTAGAAATCAATGATTAATAAATTAGAAATCTGAAAAAATGTTTAGTCTCAGCCTCGAGGCCTCAAGCATTTTTTCGAGGTCTCAAAGACTGTCCATAACTGAGTGAAAATTATAACAGTTGGACTTCAGTGTGGGACCGCAAGGCCATGTGTCCCTTGACCCAAATATCTTATGGTAAGACAAACTGAAAAGAGGGAAAGTCTCCTTTTGATTTCAAAAAATCCTATGCTTCATTATAATTGGAAACCTTGATAAGACTCCTCAATCTAATAAGGGATAAAAATCTCTCTGTGATTTGCAATCAAATGCAAATCTGGAAATTCCAGAAGTCTACTCAAGTGATTAACAATCTTACAAATCTGGAAAATTTCAAGAGGCTCCTCTTGATTTTAAAAAAAGATTGTGGAAACCTTTTTGCCATTACATGATTAGTTAATTGAATAATCTGATTGGCAATCATGGATATGTGGCGAATGAGTGAGCTGGTCTTTGCCTAAATATCAGTAAGATTAAAGTTTGAAATTTCATATTGAAGTGTGTTATATTTCCATATACAGGTTCTAGGCCTCGAAGAAATCCTAGAGGCCTCAAAGAAATCCTGGAGGCCTCGAGACTGAACTGTTGGATAGAAACTCTAAAAATACATGTTTAAGCCTTGGTTTAAAATACAGCTGATAAATTAGAAAAACATAGGCAATCTCTAGAGACTTTTCCTTCCCTAATCTCCTCACCTTCATCATCCTTTAAAGAAAGAGTTTAAGCATTCAATGCTTGTTTAATTGTGAAGATGAAGACATTCGTCTAGGACCCAAAAACAGTAAAACCCTTGTCCTAGAATCAATATTCCGTTGTGACAATACTCATCAAAAGATGGACCTGATCTAAAGGAAGAAGGCACAGAGACATCTACAAGAAGAACATACATTTTGAAGAATTGTTAAGGCCCAAGGCAAGTGTTCTTTGTTTACTTTGTTTATCATTGTACAATGGATTAGATCAGTGTGATTGAACCACCTTAAAAAATAGGTGTCAAGGATTAGATCAGGGCGGTCGAACCTTTCAAAAATAGGTTGTAATGTTTGAGTGTGACTCTTATACATAGTGGTTTTGGGATAGCCCTAGAGAGGATGAGTCTAACAGTGGATGTAGGTTCATGTGAACCGAACGACTATATATCGTTGTGAATGTGTGGTTTGCTTTAATGGTTTGATTCATTTGTTTATCACTTGCACACACGTTTATTCCGCTGTACATTTTGTTAAATTGATTTATTTTAAAAAGGAAAATAAAATCGGATCAGACCTATTCAACCCCTTCTAAGTCTTGCATACTTCTAGTAACGGAATTTCAATTTGTTATTGATTGGATTTTAAGTAAATAGAAGAGCATTTGCTACAGTGTTAAGCATCTATTGTTGAAGATGGCAAATTTATGTTAATAGGCATCAGACGATCCCTATGAAAAAATTCCAACTCTATTGTAAGTGTAGACTTCAAATAAACATAAATACTTCTGTTAATGATGAAGATAATGATAAAAATATAATGTGTAATACATCATTTTAAAATGAATTTTTTTTTTTGTTTGTAATTTTTTTCAATAAAACAAGATTTTTTCATCTTTGTTTGCCCAAAATTTCTTAAACATTTGAATTCTTAAAGTCAAATTTTCTTAGGAAAATAGTTCAAAAACTTTCCTATCATGATACAGAGAAATACACTCCTAGGTAAATTTATGATGTCACTTTTAAGGGCTTCACGAAATAAAATATTAACACTTGAATTATACGTGTTGCGAACTTGGCCCATTCACCATAAGTAAGCTATGAGTTAGCCCAACTCGATACATTTATTAAATGGATTAACTTGACTGTAATAAAAATTAAACGGATTGACCATATTCATTCTATTTACAAAATAGGTTGACTCAATAGGTCCACACCCACTTATTAAATGGGTCAACCTAATGTAAGTAGATGACCAATAGTAAATAGGTCAACCCAAGTTGATCCATTTACTAAATATGATAGACCCAACAAGGCGTGCGACTTGGGTCGGGCCTAACATGAGCCTACAAGAAAAAAGCCTGAAAAAATTTAGCTTTGGGTTGATGCGATGTACTACCCCTGTAAGGGCGAGCGAGGGATCCTTGAAAGTCGCCAGTGAAGGCATGAAAGGTCCCATATCGTCAGTTCATGAGAGTTGAGTGTGGGATATAAGATGAAACTTCTCCTCCTTCTAGCACAAGGCCTTTGGGAGCAATATTAGGTTGGTTCACCAATGCAAAGAGGTGCAGGACAACGTGTAGGCCCAAAGTAGACAATATTGTGTTGGCTGGATGGGAGGTTACATGCAATCTTGGGTTGGGCTCAATTTTGGGCCTAAAATATCAGGCAAGAATTAAAATTTAGATTGGGCCAAGCCTAGCAAATGAAAGTCGGAGTTTGGCCAAAATGTTTGAATTTGAGCCATTATCTATAAATTATAGTTTTTTTTAGTTAATGTTGTATATAAATATAAAATTTATGTAGTATATAATTTATATTTTAATAGAATAATACAAAACTTTTATTTTAGGCCCAGAAAAGCCTGAATGACAATTTTGTGTTTAAACTGGACTTGGGTCCTACAAATACAATTTGAGTTGGGTTCAAGTTTGACTCATTTGGTTTGACTAGTATCCAGGCTCAGGCTGAGAAAAAAAAAATTGCTGAAAATTTCAGTAGGGTCTTAGGAAAACGCAATTCTGTTTGGAGTTTGGATTCCTACTTGATATATATGTGTGTGCGTGCAAAGTAATATTAAAGCCAAATAAAACATGTCAACTCGTCACTTAAAATTTATCCTAACCATTATTGGAATAAAACACACACAAATTTCTTCATATAAGATGTGGAAGCATTTGCTCACGTCTGCGTTTATGATAGTTCTCACGCCTCATTCGTCGAAGCGAGAAAGAAGCGAAACACTTCTCTAGCTCTGGCTGAAGAGTGCCCTGCCACCTATCTCAAAAGAGTTGGACCCCTTAGCACTAACGAACTGAGTTGAAAGAAAAAGAACGCGCTGACAAGAAGACCATTGTGATATTCCTTATATGATTAAAGAAACTGAAATATAAGTCTATTTTTTACTTCCATCGAAATTGAAGTCCACAAAAAAAATGTTTTCCACTTAGTTGAAAAGTTTCACAGTTGAAAATGTTGGTAAATGATTTCATAAAACACGAAACGTCATTTTCTGCTGAAAACAGCCCTTCGAATTCTCTTAACTGGTTGTGGCTCAATAGACTTAGATGGAATTAAAATTCTAGATAAAACATTGGTTAATATTTTATTCAAACACATAACTATCCACTTTATATTATCGGCTCATATGTTCTCCTCTCGCTTTATCATTATATATAAGAAAAAGTCAGTTTAAAATTTAATCTTGTATCATATTATACAAATTCGATATTTATATTTTTTTAATCAAAATCTTTATTCTTATTGAACGAAATATCATCTCATTAAGTTCATAAAACGTTCTTACAGTAAGTAGAATACCACATAATATGTGTAAAGTTGAGAGACTATAAGTTACATTTTCAATGAAGGATAGATTATGACGAGTAGTAGAATGATTGATTGTATGAGTTATTATAAAGTTAAATGAATAAGTGAAACTTGAAAACTCAACTTCAAATAAATGAGATTTTGACTTTAATAATGTGGTCTAAAGGTTATGGATCCTAACTTACGCAAACATAAAATGGATAGTTAATCTATAAAAAAATAATTTAATGGACTTAATTTATTTGATTTGATTTTAATAACCATAATAGTTATTACCATTATCGTTATGATAGCAATGCTATGTTGTAAGTGCTAACGTTGGAGTCTTATTTTGACATGATTTAAAGGAGGGAGAGAAAGCACATGTTTCATTTGATATGCATAAATAGGTGGCTAGTCCAACATGGATCTTGCCCAATTTGTAAAGAGGATGTTTAATGTTGCACTAAGGTTCTATTCCACTAAATCTTGGTTTCTTGGAATTTGTCACTGGGAAAAGTATTCATACAGTTGAAGAAAGGAAAACTAATGTTGATAAATGAAAAAAAAAAACAATTTATTTGAATTTAATTAAATTCCCCATAACACATCTCAAGGGTTTAAAAAAGAAAAAGTTAAAATAAAATAATCATGATCCGTGTACCCATGATGAATCACCTTTAAAAGAAAAAGACCATTTTATCATTACTTTTCTTCTTCTCTCTCCTCCCTCTTTCAAAAAGAGAGGGTAAAATGGTCTTTTTTATTTTAAAAGTGGTGTACCATAGTGAAAATTCATGGTGCATAGATTATTATCCATATCTAAACTCAAAAAAAAAAAAATGTAGTTGGATAGATGACTAAAATAAAAAGAAAGTGTATTAATAGAAAATGAAATTTAAATTCAAGAAAATTGAACCGAGTTAGGTGGTTGATGAATGGTATCTTGAAGTCGGATTTTGATGACTCGTTATGGACGGGACTCATTTGCGATCAGCAGGAAATTTGAGTTAAATCTCATAAACTTGAGATAGTCCTTGCTGATTCACAATATTAATGTCTGATATAACTCGAGAAAAATATAATAATAACAAATAAAAAAGAATTTACAAAAGGAGTAAACGAGAAGAAATTACAAAACCATTAATGAATGACTCTCCTACCACCTCTCACCTAACCTAAAATGCATGAAAGAAGTGATGGTGAAGGAGAGTAGATGTCTTCAATAGGTAGAAGAAGAAAGTTGTAGCAGTTCAGGCACAACACAACGTGCACACTGTCATCGCTGCCTTGGCCATATAAGGTTCATAAATATTTTTAATAAATAAAAACTAACAAAAAGCTTTTTTATTCTTTCTTCATTTTTGGTGGGACTTTAAAATCTCTTGTACATTGAAACCTTCTCTATTTAAAAGTGTTCTCTTCTTTCACATTTTAAAAACATCAAAACCAACATTCTACCTCAATTTTATAATATTCGTAAGAAATCAATAAAAGAAAGAACAATTAAGGCAAATTAATGAAATTGATGTCCATGAGAATGGGTATCTTATAAAAAAAATGTTTTTTTTTAGGACTATGGTGTCTTGACATCTTAGTTGTATTGGGACAAGGGACAATTTTAACCTGATTATTCCTTGGACATGTGCAAGCCTCCCAATTCCAAGCACACACCGGTAAAGAACTACAGAGAGTGGTCCGTTGAGGTTGAACGTCAATCGAACTCAAGATTCCGTTTCTTGAGACGGACGCCTTCACCGTTTAATTTGAATCCTTAGTAATGCTCATATGAACATTTAACAAAATTATTGATGTACAATGGTCATGAACCAAACATTGTGTAGTGATAATTCCACTGTATAACATAAATTGTTAAGTAACAAGGTAAATATATTAAGCCCACACATTATGGATACGTGTGTTAATCTTGGTTTAACAAACATTCTAGAGAATAAGTACAATTTTCAAAGAAAAAAAATCTCATTTTTGCAATGTATATGTGTCAATTCAAAAAAATATTATTGTGACTAACCATTCTAAACAATGAACCTAAACTCTTTAAGAACATATGTTCAACAACCTCAACAATGTTACAATTTGTTTGCACTCTCTCCCACAGGAATAGGTCTCAAATATTATTTAAGCAGAGTTACAAAACACAAAGTAATCTTACCACATTGAACTTGGATTGAGATTTCTTAAATCATTTAAGTTGGGTTTTCATTATTAATGATTCAATTCGTATGAATTTTACTTCCATTCCCCTCAATATATATGCAACCTATGAAGCACGGATACTCCGAAACCATTTGATTATCCGTGTCGGGTACGTTTCCGACATAGATACGGCCGGATATGGCTCGGATACGTGTCGGATATGTATCCAATTAAATAAAATATTTTTTAAATACAGACACGATAGCAGAAACGGAGGGACACGGGACACAGGAGGCGGGATACGGCAGCATTGGAGAAAAGGAGAAAACAATTCATCAACCAATAGCTTTAGTCTCTTGAAAGATAAAGTTTAAGGAAAATATCAAATTATCAACTAATAACTTTTAGTCTCTTGAAAGACAACATTTCCTTATCATCTAATATTTTAATTTTAGACTATTGCATCAAGAGGGGAGGTTGAGAACAGTAGTTACCACATCAAAAAATTTAGACTTACTTATGTTATGTATATGCTTAATTGATGGTAATTTTAATGTCTGAGAATAAAAAAAATAGAAGATGGAAATAGAAGTTAAAATTAATAAAAATATATAAATCATGACTAGTCCCTATTTCTTGTTGATATATATATATATATATATATGCATGTCTATATATAAAAAAATAATCTTTTAATTCAGCGTATCCCGCTGCACTCGTATCCTAGTTTTTCAAAAATTGTCGTATTCTCACTTATTCGATACGTGTACCGGTATCGATGCTTCTTAATATGCAACCCTTTAGTTACATTGTTTGCTAGATTGTCCTTTGACCTCTTAAAGCTAATGGCAATCACTTTGGGTTCATCTTAGTTATTGTTGCGAGTGCTCGAAATGAATAGTAATAAGCTCTAAACGTTTCTCCCGTACAAGCAGATCACTAAAAGGATTTTTAAGTTTTTCAACTTCTTCACACGTTATGATAAATGTAGTGAAATTTGATATCATAGTAGTTTTTTATAATAAAGGCTATCCCAAACACTAGTGGGAGGATAATAGTTTCATTCTATTGCAAAGCCAAGGGCAAGTTTGAAAAGCCACCAACGACTCCCCTTTCTATCGATGTTAAGATGGCCTGTCAAGAACCTTTGAGAGTATTATATTCTCAAAGTAGGCCACGTTCTACTAATGCCCACCATATATCCCATTATGAAACAACTATAAATAGCCATACTTAGGTATAGCTGAGATGTAGTAGCAGAAATATAATCTCTATTTTCAGTTTTATTCTCTCTCTTTTTGTTGTTTTTCTGTGTAAGTGGGTTATTCAAAATTGGGGTTATTGGGCACTTGGGCAAATCCAAGAGAGCTTGGTATCGAGTGTTGAATTGGGGTGAGCTCAAGTGCTGTCACCGGTTGCTACCGTGCTCATCGCCATCTTGGGTTTAATACATACCTATGCTTCCATGCTTAATAAGTTAGAATTTTGCAAGATTCAGCTCAAGTCCGATATGAAACTCGAGAAAACTCGAACTCAAAGAATTTCAAAAGTCTAAGAAGTTTGATGAAGGATAAGATAATACAAAAACCTTTCTTAGTCTTCAATGAAAAAATGGTCTAGACGAACTTTTGTTCGTAGTAGTTTTAGACCAAAGATGTCGCTAAAAACAATCTTTGGAGTTATTAGTTTCACCCGAATCTAGCTTTTGATTAAAATGAATACAATCAATATACAATGCACCTTCAATTGAATAATAAAATGGTTCTCAAAAAGACATTGACATAGATATTGCAACAAAGTAGGGCTGCAATGTAACGATCCATCCAGCTAGCATGATATTATCCACTCTAGGCATCACACACGACCCGCACGGCTTTCAATTGGCGAGCCAACCCATTATACTCTCAAAATGCCTCATGCTAGAAGGATGAAAGACAATTTATAACGACCCGTCCCGCTAGAATGATATTGTCAGCTCTAGGCCTCACACATGGCCCGCACGGCTTTCAATGCAACTAGAAATGTGGGATTTTTTGGGGCGGGGTATTACAATCAACCCCCCTTAAAACCAGAGTCATCCCCGGTTCTGCAAACACAACAACTAAGCCCACACCCTCAGGCAAAGAGTTGAACCATACTATGATACCATTTGTAACGATCTGTCGCTAGCACAATATTGTCCACTTTGGGCCTACACACAGACCAGTACGACTTTGCTTTGGCGAGCCAACCCACTGTTGCTCCCAAAAGGCCTTGTGCTAGAAGGAAGAAGGCTACCACTTATATACCAAGGAATTTTCAATGCAACTAGCAATGTGGGACTTTATGGAGCGGGGTATTACAATCTACCCCCTTAAAGCCAGATCAGTCCCCAGCTCTGCGTACACAACAATCAAGCCCACACCCTCAGGCAGAGAGTTGAACCATTCTCTGTTACCATTTGTAACGATCCGTCTCGCTAGAATGATATTGTCTGCTATGGGTCTCACACATACCCCGCAAGGCTTTCAATTGGCAAGCCAACCCACTATGCTCCCAAAAGGCCTCATGCTATAAGGAGAAAGGACATTTTATAACGACTCGTCCCGCTAGAATGATATTGTCCACTCTAGGCCTCACACACGGCCCGCACGGCTTTCAATGCAACTAGCAATGTGGGATCTTTTAGGGCGGGGTATTATATGCAACTCGAGCTGGGTTTTGACCCGACCCAAGAAATCATGCAGGTCGAGTTGAGAATTTTGGATCAGCGGGTCAGGTCGGTTGAGAAGATAAAAACCCGCATGAAATTCGGGTCGGGTTGGGTTGAGGATTTTACAATTTAACCGGACCCGACCCTGCTAAAATTAGGCAGTCAAAATTCGAGTCGGGTCGGGTTGTGAAGTTCGGGTTGAAAATTCGAGTCGGGTCGGGTCGGATTCCATCTATATAACTTGGATCGGGTTGGATTTTAAGGAACCCGGCCCACCAGACCCGAGTTGTAGCCCTACAACAAAGATTTAATTCAAGTTAAAAAAAAAAAAGATTCAAAAAAGAAAACCAAATATAAGTAAACACAAGAACTTATCTTGTCCTTGCCTCCATAGTAGGTACAAAATCAACTCCAACTCCAGATCAAGATGCCCCAAGCTACCCCCAAGTTACCCAGAAGTCTATCTTAGATTACTTTTTCGAAATTTAGATGATGCAGTTTGTGAGGTTCTTAGTCATTTTTACAGTAATTTTGTATTCTAAATATATGAAATATTACTTTACAAAATAGTTGGGACAGTACATTTTTTTTCTGAATGTATTGAGTACTGAATTAGAGAGATTTATTACATTTTGAATGGGTCCGAGGTCGGGACCGGTTGTCGATATTAATTTAGGCAGGTTATAACTTTAGAGAGTAATATATTATAGAGCTTTTACAGTATTTGTTTATTTCAGGTTGGATTGGGTTGGGAAAATACAAACCCCGTATGAAATTTGGGTTGAGTTGGATTGAGAAATTTAAAATAAATCCGACCAGACCCGACGTAACCCGACTGGATCTGAGTGCACCAAGTTATAAAACAACACTCAGGTTAACTCAAGTCAGCAATTCGGGTCAAGTTAGGTTGAGTAATTCGGGTTAGCCATTCGTGTCAAGTTCAATAAAATTTTGACATGGGTTGGGTGGCTTTATTAAAACCTGACCTGATCCGACCCGAGTTTCAGCCCTACTACCCATGCCTCCTCCATTTTCAGGCCAAGGAGGAGGGTCGTTACATTGATTATCCACCCCAATTTTAATGAAGTATTGTCAAGTTCCAAGCCAAGCACACAAAATTTAAGATTTTACTTCACACAAAGCATTTAGGTTTTTCAGTTGGTTTTGATTTCAATGGCTTAAAGGGAAAAGTTGTTCATGTATTAAATTTGATAGTTCACAACTTCTAAGGATAGAAAGTGAAATTTGATAGTTCACAATTTCTAAGGATAGAAAGTGGTTTATACTAGGGGTCCAAATATCGGCCGATACGATTCGTATCGGCCGATATTTCTGCTGTATCATATCAGTCGATTTCGATCATTTTTGTAAAAAAAAAAGAGGAGAGAGAAAAATATCGGCCGATACCGAATTTTAAACCCCTAATTCATACCATTTTTTTTTTAGTGAAATATGAATGTGTTGTGGTTGTGTATTAGTCCACTAAATTTGTTTAACCCTAATTTTTTGGAAGAGTTTTGAAATACTAAAAAGACACTTTACGCTCATGATTTAAAATTTCTGGATTCACGTAGAAAATAGAAATGCGGCAGCAAACTGCTTTCATTATACATCGGTCTTTGACCATTCAATTATCAACTTGAGGGCCATGTGATGCTTAGACAATTAAACTCTAGCTTGATATAACATCATAATTCAGCTTATTTATAATAATATGTTAATTGATTAAAATAAATTAGGGATTGTTAATATTATAATTCTAAAATAAAGTTCAATTAAAAAAAATCATCTAATTAATTCAAGCAAATAAAATTGATAATAAAAAAATCATTATTTTTATTAGTTTAAATTTGATGGTTGTACATGCTTTGTGAGACTTAACTTCATAAATAATTCTCACATTAACAACAATTATTTTGATTTTATAAGGTCGATAGATCTCATTTCATTATCATAATTATATAATTAAACTTAAATCATGAAAATCTCATGACTCAATTATATCAGTTCAGTGCGTCCTAGACAATTTCGATTGACTTGGCAATTTGGTTCAGACATTGATCAAACACTCAGTAAAACTAAGGTGCCTCATATTAGAGAGTGTGAACATTTACGGTAATTAATTGAGACGTGAGACGTTTGTTATTGATTGGATTTTAAATAAACAGAAGAGCCTCTGCTACAGTGTTAAGCATCTATTGTTGAAGATGGCAAATTTATGGGCATCAGACGATCCCTATCAAAAAATTCGAACTCTATAAGTGTAGAGTTCAGATAACATAAATACTTTTGTTAATGATGAAGATAATGATAAATAAAATATAATTATTTTATATGTGAATGCATACACTATCATTTTATCAAGGGCAGGTTTGTTTGTGATTTTTTCAGTAAAACAAGATTTTTTATGAAAAAAATTCTAAAAAAATTGAATTGGTAAAGTTAAATTTTCTTAGGAAAATAGTTCAAAAACTTCCCTGTCTAGGTAAATTTTGATGTTGACTTTTAAGGGCTTCACCAAATAAAATATTAACACTTGAATTGTACTTGCCGCGAAGTTGTCCCATTCACCATAATCCAAGTAAAGTACAAATTGACCTAACTCAACACATATAGTAAATAGACTAACTTGACTATAATAAGATTAACCGAATTGACCTAATCCATTCTATTTACAAAATAGGTTGATTCTATAGGTCCCAACCCACTTATTAAATGGGTCAACCTACTGTAAATAGATGACCAAGATTAAATAGGTCTATAATACCGCGACTCAGAATTAGACTAAATTATGTGATTTTGTGCTATTAATAGTGTTTTGTGATCCATTAATCATGAATTTTACGGAGTGGGCTTCCTGAAAAGTCCAAGATCTGCCCAATCAGAGCTCGGTATCTCATGAATCCAACTTGTTAAAGTTGGAAGGGCAAAATTATAATCTTTCATAAATATTATTTATTTATGATATTAAAACTTTGTTTATTTGAAAAACCTCTCATTTAAATTAATTAGAGTTTCAAATTTACACACCCTCAATGATTTTTAATTCTGAGTCTAAAGGGTCTTTAGTCTGTCTTTTTTACTTTCAGAAGTATAACAAAATTTGACCCTGAGAGGTCTCTATTTACAAAATATTAATTTTTAAAATAATTATGGAAGTAAAAAATTTACAGAAAAATAACCTGTGTTTAATCTGTGTTTTAACCAATCATCCTATATTTTCAGATTTCCAAAATAAATTTTAAGACCACTTAGACGAAGACTGTCTTTTCAACAAAAAATTGCCCACGCATCATTTTCTCTTAGATCGACTAATTTTCATAGTGTATTTTTCTCCAGATTTTAATAGCACTCGTGATTTTAAAACTCAGTCTTTTGGACCGGTTGGATTAATCTAATAAGACCCCTTTCATACCCAAATTAAATATATTAAAAATAAATATATAATAATAATATTTTTAAGCACCTGCGTGGGTAATGAATCATGCAAGCTACAATCGTAGCTTGCATGCAACATGGGCATCTCCTTGCCATTGCATGCCTATGAGGAATGCTTATAAATAAGCATGATGCATTCATATGAAAATCAGTTCAACTTCTGGCTATCATCTTCTGGTTTCTCCTTTCTTCAAGTTTTCTCCTCCTTCCATCATTTTTCCAGCAACTTGGTTTTGAGTGAAAATTTTCAAGAGCAAAAAATCTACTCAAATTTCAATAGGAAAGGTATAAATTCCTTCCTGTACTTTGTTTTTAAGTTTTAGAATAGTTTAGAATCAAATTGGAGTTCTTTTGCAGTGTAAAAATAAAGTTTTGAAAAGTTGGAAACCATGGTTTTTTCATGTATTTGGTGATTACACCATCAAAATCAAAGGAATTTCTTAATTAAATTGTGTCATTTTGATTTCGAAAATATAGTAGACTAATATTAGAACACATCTGACCAGATAGAATTTGAAATCGAGTCCAAAACCCCTCTGTTTTTTTTATTCGTATTTTGCATTGTTCTTCCCGTCACTGTCTGCAAGTGACTGTCTGAAGAAGACGATCTTTGGAAGATCTCAGATTCAGACTTCGGAAGTTCCAAACTACTATTCAGAGGTTCTGAAGCCCTCAGAGGCCAACTGTTCTCCAGCCTCTGCTGGTTATGGCTCGGACAATTCGAGATTGGACTCGGACATTTCAAGACTACAGTTCGGAAGTTCCGAAGGGCCCAGAACAGGCTCCGGAGGAACTGCAATAGGAACTTCACTTCGGAAGTTCCAAAGACACAGCATGTTCCAAAGCCTTGTTCCAAAGTCAAGTTCTGAGCACAGTACCAAGTTCCGAAGCTAGGTTCCAAAACATAAATAAATTCATCTATTTTTCAGCAAAATTACAAAGAATACCTCTTTAAATTTAAACGAGATTGATTCTAACTACGTGTATGTTTACTTATAGCATTGAGTGTTTACATTTTCATCTATTTTTCAGCAAAATTACAAAGAATACCTCTTTAAATTTAAATGAGACTGATTCTAACTAAGTGTATGTTTACTTATAGCATTGAGTGCTTACATTTTCGCACTGTAACCTCTGGGCCTATCTCAATGTCTCCATAGTTATCTCCAGAAGACAATACGAGAAAAAATACTAAGTAATATATTTAAATTTCAGCACTGTACCCTCTGGGCCTCTCAATACTCCATGGTCCTTTTCAGAAGAAAATACGAGAGAAAGCACTGAGTACTTTCATTTTTTTATTGATTTTTTTGGATGGCTAACTCCTCTGACATAAGATAAAATGAACTAGAAACGTGTAAGTGCACTCACAACCACCTCCTCTATTTTCTGGGAAAAATAATCAAAGGATTATTAGTATTACGTGTGTATTTTTCTGTGAACCAACCAATATTTACACATTTTCCATTTTCACAGATTTCTGCAATCACTCGCCAGACTATAGTGAGGAGATTCAAGTGTATCTTACTTCAAAGTTGTTTGAAAACATTGACTCTAAGAAAATGAATGGGACCCATGGACATTATAAGGATGGAAAAGACTGAATGGGACCATAAATCGAGACTTGACACCGTTTACATGTAAGGACATAATTTTGGTTCTATTGATAAAACGTAAGTATGAAAAATGTCAGGGAGTCGAAGCCTAGTAGTCTATAAACGAAGTATAGAAGTCATTTACGTGTCTAAAGGTTGATAAGTTAATTGGGTTAGAAGAAGGCGCATGGACGTCAGTACTCAATTCAAGTTATATGTGGTATATTGTAATGATTATTTGTGCAGGATGTGTATGAATAAAATGTTCCGGGTCTTGAGACCGGAATTATGGAAATTGGTAAAAGATGGTATTCTCCAGTGTAAACCCTAAGTGAGAGGGCACAAATGGAGGGATGTTAGAAATGACATGGTAAGTATTTATGAAATATCCCCAAGAGTGGGAAGTTGTTATTAGTAGACAAGGAAACATCCTTCACACATTTAACCTTTGGGTTGTTTTAGCTGTTGGGTTGTTGACCAATGGTATCATATAGCTCTTGCAAGATGTTGCATTTTGACCGTATCGATACTTAATGCAACTGTGACTTAGTTGTGCCCGTGAAGACTGTATAGTATTTCAATTGAATTTGTGTGAAAGTTTAATGGTAGGAATTGGTAAGAATGACAGAATATATTAATGGTAAAGGTAGACCATTGCTGATATTTGTATTTTTGAGAATTTATCTGCATTGTATTCTTTTATATCATGTAATATTATGTTAAGTTATTCTGTGAGCTCTCTTCACTGGGTTGGTAGCTCATGTCCCTTACAATGCAGGTTTAGCACCTGAAAAGGGAATAGAGGAACCCCCATTGTTGTCTTAGGAGATGGAATCTAAGCAGTCTATCATATTTTCCGTTGATGGGAAACATGTTTATCATCTTTATTTTCATGCTAATGATGTACTCCTAATAATTATGCCTCCTGTGGCATATTAAACTTAAGCAGGTATGAACTATCATACTTTTGTATGCTACTCTGATGAGTTAATGTAATATTTGTTTTGTGTGATTTGTGAGCTTATATGGGTTTTTATGATATATGTTTGGTTCCACGTGTGAAGAGCACGTGTGACATTTTTGGTATTGAGCCCTTTTGCAAATGGAGGATCCAATCCATGAAATTTGAGAAAGGATTTGGAATTAAATATATATATATATATATATATATATATATATAAAATAATCACGTTTTTTGGACCCACAAGGGGAGGGGCGTGACAAGGTCAACCCAACTTGATCTATTTACTAAATATGGTAGACCCAACTAGGGTGCAACTTGGGTTGGGCCTAACATGAGGCTACATGAAAAAGCCTGAAAAAAATTAGCTTTGGATTGATGCGATGTAATACCCTTGTTAGCATAAAGGTTTTTACTCAAGGGCATAAGGGTAATTTTGATGATAACAAACTATTGACGTACAATATTAATCCTTTCATTGAAATAAAATATAGAACAGATTTTCTCAAGCATGCTCCAAAGAAGTAGTCTCGCATCCTCAAATAAGACAAGAGGTGTGATGGCCCCAGCCCAGAGGCCCAAATGCTGAGTCCAATGGGGCAGAAATTGTGAATTTGGGTCATTGTCGGTCCGACTTGTAACGCCCAGCCCTTTTTCACTTGTCAAAAATCAGAGTATATTTTAAAAAAAAAAATAAGTGAGAGAGAGTGGGACACTACGACTCGAGTCAAGTCTGAGTTTCCAAAATCCGACCCTTAATTGGCCACCATTACGTGTGCGTGGACTAAGTCCACTTAAACATTTCACATGCTTTTCTGAATACTTGCTGAATAATCTATATGAATAAGATACTATTCATATTCATGTCATCAATAGGCAAGGAAAGTCAATCACCATATATCTTCAATAAAAACTTAAGATTATTAAACCATAACAAATAAGTCTAAGGTGTCCCAAAATAGTCTAAGTTATTACAATCCAAAATGCATATCTCCAAATACATCATTGAATACAAAACTAGTAATTTAAACTTCAATCTCCCAAGCTCCTATGCTTGGTTCCCTTCCGGTCCATTGTCCTTTTCATTACCATTCACTGTTCCATCATCTATAGGCTAGAAGTATGGCATCAGTCAACATGCCTAGTAGGTATTCCAAGTGGGGTTATGGTACACATGGGAGTAATATAAATCAAGGGTATATTCATTATATTACATTTGCAAAATATCTCATAAGTAGTAAAAACAATGCATGATGTCCATATCATAATCATGCTTACTTATGTGTTATGTCATGGGTGTCAATACCAATGAACTCTCACCCAATTTCCATATCCAATCACATCATAAATAAATATCAATGGTTTCCTTGATAAATCGTCATATCAAGGTTTCCTTGGCCAATTACATCCGTAATGTTTGAGGCGGCAACCACCAAGGCACTGTATACCCATCCATAAATTAATCAGGATTACCGATGGAGTGTTGATTCCTCCCACTGCGCAGGGTTTCGGGACTGCCTACCCAGGAGCTCTTTGGCCCAATAAGCTGTACATTTCCTTTCAAATGGACGAGGCCAAATCTTAATAGTTCACATAGCTTCATACAAGCTAGTCTCAAGCCCGAGTTATGTCCGGACCTATCAAAACTTGGCTTGCTAGTCATATATGTTCCTCCGATGCCATGCATGAGGTAATGTATGCAATAATGCCATATCATTTAAAATACATCATATCATTTGAAAATCAGTTCATAAACATATACAATTTGTTTAACCAAAGTACTCATCATATTTTGAATACAAACCAGTGTCATAATTATACTCATAGTGTTTTCAATGAGGTAGGAATCCTACCAATATACGATATACCATCTTGTAAGGATGATGCCAACGGTCTCGTGAGACGAATTACAATCCTTTTGCGAACCTCTTTACCTCATCAAATTCAAACATACATATTAGTTTGATTTTCCATTTTAATTTCATCATCCCTATCTCCATCTAAGTTCCATGTTCTTTTCCCAATGCATTTATGTATTCCTTGTCCTTAACCCATTTAAGACCCTCAATGGGGTTTGGCCATACAACATGACCGAATCCTATTGTCCCATTCCTTTCCTTTTTTATGTGTTTATGTCCATAGAAAACCATTAATGAGGTTCGGCCATACAACATGGTTGAACCTTATCTTTTGGTTTTTTTGACCCTCCTTTTAATCCTTATGTTATTTTAAACAAAGTGATCCATAGAAATCATCTATCCTTAATCACATTAAAACATGGATTCCATCTTTAGTACTTAACCTAATAAATTTAGCCTATCCACTAGCCAAGGCTAGGGTTCGGCCATACAACATGGCCGAACCACCATGGTGGGTTTTTACTAACCCAAATAGTCTCCAAATTCAACAATTTAAAGACTGAAAATCAGTCCCAACTGTGGCAGATTTTACTAGCCAAAACAGTCCCCAAATTCAACCATTTAAAGACTGAAAATCAGTCCCAACTGTGGCAAATTTTACTAGCCAAAACAGTCCCCGATTTAACAATTTAAAGACTGGAAATTAGTCCCAACTGTGGTAAATTTTACTATCCAAAACAGTCCCCAAATTCAACCATTTAAAGATTGAAAATCAGTCCCAATTGTGGCAGATTTTACTAGCCAAAACAGTCCCGAATTTAACAATTTAAAGACTGAAAATTAGTCCCAACTGTGGGAGATTTTACTAGCCAAAACAATCCCTGAATTTAACAATTTAAAGACTGAAAATCAGTCCCAACTGTGGCAAATTTTACTAGCCAAAACAGTCTCCAAATTCAACCATTTAAAGACTGAAAATCAGTCCCAACTGTGGCAGAGTTTACTAGCCAAAATAGTCCCCGAATTTAACAATTTAAAGATTGAAAATTAGTCCCAACTGTGGCAAATTTTACTAGCCAAAACAGTCCCTAATTTCAACTTTTGAAGACTGAAAATCAGTCCCAAAAACAAGCCATTAACTGGTCCTAAAATTGATCCAAAATCAGCCATCATCTGGTCTTAAGATCAGTCACCAAAATCAACAGTTTGAAGGCTGAAAACTAGCCCCAAAAACCAACCATTAACTGGTCCTAAAACTGATCCAAAATCAGCCAGTAACTGATCTTAGATCAGTCAACAACCAATCCTAAATTCAGTGATTTTGAAACCTTAAAATCAGTCCCCACCTGATTCTATTCAATCATATTATTATCATAGCATGGGTTTTTTAGTTTCAATCCCATAACCATCACAATTACTTAAAATTTAGCTCACCCATGACCCATTGGGTCTTAATTGGGTAATTGACCCATTTAATGTCAATTTCAACTTTTAATTTCAAATTCCATTAAATCGCAATTCAAAATGGGCAAAACCAATATATTTATAATCTAAGGAAAATCCGGGGTATTACACAATCGACGACGGACGAGCTCAAGGGCATGAAGATGCGAGAAAAATTCTCACATTGCCAGGAGCAAGATTTGGAAGGGGAATATAAGAGGCAGTGCCCCTTTCACCCAACACAACGCGTTTTGGGGTGTCTCCTTGAGTGGGACGTCCAATGCAAAGTTGTGCGGGCCAGTGTGGGCCAAGAGCAGACAATATTGTGTGGGTACGGGTCGAACTCGGGTCAAGGTCGTTACAAATGGTATCAGAGATCAATGTTCAAACCCTCTGAATGTATGGGTCTCATGTTCCTCCCCTGTGCTATAGCCGAGCCAAGCCAAGGATGAGGCTTTCCCCTAGGCAGCCGACTAAGTTGAGTTATCGAGCGGAGCAAAGGACGGGGTTTTCCCCTAGGCAACCGACTGAGTTGAGTTATTGAGCTGAGCCAAGGACAGGGCTTTCCCCCAGGCGGCTGAGTCGAGCTGAGGACGGCTCTAGGCTTAAGTGGGGTGGATTTTGATGACCCGGTCCAAAGGCCCAAAGGTCGAGCCCAATGGGGCAGATATTGTGAATTTGGGCTACTATCGATCCGACCGACGATGGACAAGCTCAAGGACGTGAAGATGCAGGAAAAAGTCCCACATCGCCCAGGAACACGATTTGGACGGGGAATATAAGAGGCAACACCCCCTTCACCCAACACAACATATTTTCGGGTGTATCCTTGAGTGGGACCCCCAATGCAAAGTTGTACGAGCTAGGGTCATTACAAGAGGCAAGCAAGAGTCGGTCATGTATCTCTTGAATGAAATCTAATTATATTTTTATTCTTTGAGATGTAATGTATGTAAGTCTATTTTCTAGCAATAGTATGTCATCTATGTCCAAACCTTGCCTTTGGAAGATGTTAAAGTGATATGAAGAGAAGACTAGAAGCAGTGAAGTTGGAAGGCATAACATTAAAGAAGTCAAACTAACCGTTGGAAAAGACAAAAATCAAACTAGTCGTTAGAAAGTCAAACTAGCCAATGGGAAAGTTAAAAAGCAAACTAGCTGTTGAGGAAGTTAAAAATCAAACTAGTCGTTGGAAAGTCTAACTAGCTGTTAGAAAATCAAACTAGCCGTTGGAAAAGTCAAACTAGCAGTTGGAACTCGTTTTTCTACAAATTGAGAACTTTTTTTAAGGGCAAACCTTAGGGAAGTGTTGTGCAATGCAAAGTTTTACATTTATTAGTCGCAAGCGTACGAACCATATACAGTATAGCAGTGTGAGTGCGAGGTCGAACCCAACGGAATTACAGAAAATATATCTTTAAAATATTTACAATTAGTTATTAATTAATTAATGTAAAATCTAACTTTGAAACTTATGTTGGTTGATTTAATTAGAAAACATAGAAATAGTTTAGATCTAACATAGACTTTAATAAAAACTAATTTATTTAATCTCAATCCTAGTTCAACATTCAGATTTGGAGTTGGAGAAACATAGATAATAAAAGAATCAAAGAATAAAAGAATTAAAGTAATTAAATAGCTAGGTCTAATAATTTACACATGTTATAGTGGAATTGGTTCTAACATTTCAAGGAGGCATTATTTTCCAAAAATCAGCAATAAAGTCTAAGCCTAGAATCCAGAGCTTGAGTAAATCAAATAACATTGTATTCAAGTTATCCATTTAAAATTATTAAAAAAAATTAAACTCATGTGTTCCAATGAAAATACTCAAAAAGTCAGACCTTAGTATAAGTAGGTGTTCATTCCGGTTCTAAATTTTCATTGCTCCCTTGAAATCAAGAGCCTTAGAGCTGAAATTGAAGTCTTACTTAGATTTAAAAGTTTCATTGCATCTAACTTTTAAGCACACAATAAATTTTGAACATAGATATAATTTAAAAATAAAATTAAATAGCTAATCAATCATAATACAAACATTATTCAATTGGAAAACCAAAGACTAATTTTTTTCACTGCATTTAAAATTTATTGAATACATGGAATTCAAATTTACAATGCTATGGAATTGAAATAAAAGAACACAAGAATTAAACAATTGGAAATGAGAAATTAAATCAAATCAGTGGATCCTTCTTGATGTACATGATTTTTCCAAGTTTTCTTCTTGTTTTTCTTTCTTTCTCTCCTCTGGTCCACGCCAATGCTTGAAGTTCTTAGTCCAAATTCCAAATTCAATGTATGCCCTAGTGCTCTATTTATAGGGCTCAGGTTAGAATGGATGGTTGAGATTTAATCTTGGTTAAACAAGGGTGGCGGAGATTAAAAGATGAAAAGATTAGGGTTTACATAAGGTTGGTCGAATGGTGGCTTGGAGAAGGGGTGACTTTTTGTGCAAGTAGGGATTTTCGAATGGAAAGGATTTGGATTGGGTATGGTCGAATTTTGCATGTGTGTTTTAAGGTTTTTGGAATACATGATATGAATGGTTGAGGTGCAAAGTCAACTTGAATGGGTGGATGGATGAATGGAGTGTGAGGTGGAAGGTAAAATTCGAATGAAATGGATGAGGATATACAAAAATCGCTTGGAGTGTTTTTGTATAGGTGAAATCAGGGTTGCTTGAAGTGCAAGTTGGATTAAATCTAGGGTTTTATGGAGGATTTGAATGAATGGTTCTGATTAAATGAGGTTTAGATCTAATGGTTCTAACAATGGATGGTTAAGATGGGTTCTGTAAATGGTAAGGTCTTGTATGGAGGGCTGTGATTTAAAGGTTGACCTAAATGATTGGTTAAATGAATGACCTATATCTATCATGAAGAATGTATGGGGTGGATTTCAAATGGAGGCTCTAGGGTTACCTACATTGTATGCATGAAATGAATGACTTAGATTAAGAGATGATGAAATGAATGGTGTGGATGTACAAGAAGAGGGGGCGTGTGATTAAATTAGGGCTTAGGGTAAAATTTAAACATGGGTAATTGGATCTCAAGGTTTAGAGCAGTTGGGCCTCCAGTGAGCACCTTGGACTTTGTGCACATGGACTTTGACTTTGGCTTGTTGAACTTTAGCTTGCAAGCTTGGCCCATATATGAAATGCGCATGAATTATTGAGCCTGGCCCAGTGTCTAGCATGTGGAGAATGGCTTGGTCCAATTGGAATGGATCTCTGGCCCATTGACTTCAAATTTCAGACTCTTGTTCTTCTTTGACTCTTGAATTGCAACTTTTCTTTCCAAAATTAAAATAATTAATTCGCCACTTAAAATCTAAAATTGTTGAATTAGTCTAGACTCTCATAATTGGATCCAGATTAATCAATTTGCAATAAAAAAATTAAATGTGGTATGAAATTAATTATTAAAATTCCGGGCCTTCCAATTTAGCACAGATCTTTGCAATTTCATCTGGATTTAGACTGACTTCCTATAGGATGTAATACCCTGACCCAAATTAGGCGTAGTTTAGCTTAATAATCTTTTTTAACCAGTTAATCTCAGAGATTACAGTTAGGGCTTTGAAGAAAGCCTAAGTGTGGCCCAATTCGAGCTCGTGAGCTCAGTGATCCAGCTCGTCCAGCTGGAGGGGCATTTTGGTAATTTACCGCTTACAGTTATTATTTTATAGATTATGTTGTTATGTGATTATTATTAGATGATATTATTCTCCTTAATAAAGGATTTGTTTTTCTGATTTTAAAATAATTTTATTTTCAGAAAATGGTATTTAAATCCGCCCGCCAAAACCCCAAAAAGAAGTAATAATTATTTTAAATGACTTTGGAAATGAGATAAATTTTGAAACTAGTATTTTGTGTTAGACCATTTTAAGAATGGTCTAGTTATTCTTTGACACCCCAAAATGAGGTTTTTAAATTGTTTTATTTAACATTTGTTTAATTAAGTAAATAGTGTTACATTATGGTTTTAATTTAAATCAATGGTTTCTAGTGAGAGTTAAATTCCAAAAATTTTATGGTGATTAAGGTTTTCAAAACCCAATTTATCTGTAAGGTTGGATTAAGGTTTTGAGTTTTTAAAATCATGTTTAGTTAAAAAAATCCAATTTTTATTAAATCAAGGACTTATCTGCAAAACTGAAAACTTGGGAGGGCTGATTTGCAACCAACCGTAACTTACCGATTACTGTTGCAAACGTCACCCGCAGCTGCATGCATCTGCATGCAATGGCCGTCCGACCCTTTTCCCGGCTGAATTCCTATATTTTCGGCCCCTCCCAGCAGGTTTCAATCCCTCAGACTTTCATCCCTTCTTCCCCAGTCTCCCAGCTGCTCTGAAAGACCAATCCCAACCGATCTGTTGTCTCTGTTTGCCTCTCTGTTTCCCAGTTTTATCACCCGTAAGCCTTAGAGGGAAAGATTTTCAAAGGACCGGATTTTAGCCCAGGAACTCCAGTGAAGGTAACCACTGTATTCCTTTTCACATTTTAGGTGGTTTAGAATCAAGTAAAACCTATTTTGGTTTAGTTTTGAGCAAGAAAAGTCATTTCAAAGTTTAAGGAAAAACCATGGATTTCTTATACCCGTGAGCTTTTAATGTTAAAATCCGTTGGCTTACTGAGTTTTAAAACCTTAAACCATCCCCTACGGAAAGAGAACTCCTAGAGGAGTCCATTGGACCAGCTAGATGTAGAAACCGAATCCAGGAAACCCACTATTTTTGGATTCGTATTTCACATGTTGTCTGCCGTCACTGTCTGCTGGTGTAGACAGTGAGGAAGATGACTCTCGGGCGCTCTGAGAGTCGATCTTCGGACTGTCTCAGCCCTTCGGACGGTCCGAGAGCACCCGTCGGACGTTCCGAGCTTCACCCGAAGCCCAATTTCTCCCGAGGCTAGCTTGACTCAGCCAGATGATCCGAGCAGAGTTCGGAAGGACCGAACCCCACTCGGACGATCCGAACCTCACTTCGGATGTTCCGAAGTGTACAAACCCACCGAGACTTGTTTTTCTCTGCTTTTCGGTTTCGATGGACTTTAGATGATCCGAGACCCGATCTTCGGACGATCCGAAGTGAAACCCATAATCCGAGGTCAATGGCTAGTTTAGGTGTGGTTCGGATGATCCGAAGCCACAGTACCTGGTTCCGAGGTATGTTCCGAGGGACCCTGTCTTTGAGTGTTAAATCTTGTTTATTTGTTACTTGATTGCATGTGATGTTAGTACCTCCCTTGTTAATCTAAAATTTGTAATAACCCTCTTCTCTTATTACTATAGTGTAAATACTATTATATTCACTTCCAAGCCGACTCTATTGGTCGACACTGAGTGATCTCACTTCCAGGCCGACACTATATTTATCAGGCACTGAGTGACCTCGAGGCCTTACTCAAAATATTAGATCTGGTCCTATCCAGAAGACAACCGAGAAGTGACCTGAGGATCTAGACCTAACTCAATAAGTCAATCTAGTCAATGCCCAGAAGACAATATGAGTTTTGGACTGAGCATCCTTTTTATTTATTATCTTGTGGATTTTTATAAATTAAAAAAGATACTATTCATCCGTAAATTACTGTTCACCCGTAAATTACCAAATTACCAAAATGCTCTTTAGGGCCTACACAGTGCGCCCCAAATCACTATTCACGGACAGATTTTCTATTTTTTCGTATTTTCTTCACTGATTTTTATAGAGAAAACCGCAAATAATTTTCTGATGAAATTAAATATCTAGCTTCTTCTTAATGAGGTCTACAAACTAAAAATATTAACTTAAAATAAACACTTACAGAAAACTTCTGAAGAACTTAAGACAACCACTTGAGGAATAGTGAACGTCTGGCAGCAGAGAGGAAAATGGAAAATCTGAGAAAACTTCGTAAATTTGTGATTTTTAACTAAGACCGCATGCACGTATTTATAAGGGTTTAAAAATACTATTTGGATATCTGTTGGATCAACCTTGAGCGTTAAAATATCGGCAAAATCTCAGCGATTAACACTGTCGGCAGTAAAAATTCTTATCTCAGGTAACAGTAAAAATTACTGTTACCTTGCTTTTTTTCTGTTCGTATATATTAGACCTTAACTCGTGAAAATCCGACACCGCAGGTGTGTTTAGAACACGGGGTTTACCTACGGTGGAACGTTCACTTTTTGTTTTGACACCAAAAATAGGGTATTTTTCACAAAGTCAACATTTTAATAAAATAGACGGCTTATAATCACCGTGATTTTGACACTTCGAAACTAGTATTTAAAATACCCTTTTCGACATTCTAAATATGTCAAAGAGTTTGATAAAATACAGATCGAATGTGATCTGAGTTTGCTAATTTTCGGAATACGGGGTATCTTAAAAATCGGGGCATCTTAAAAATCGGGGCTTTTAAATAAAAGCATATGTAAAATACACGTTTCGAGGAATACTCGTGAAATTCCGAAAGTACCACTGAGTAGCGTACTCAAAAGCTTAATATGTGTGTGAATTTCAAGGTCTGAATATTTCAAAAGAGTGGTCTTTCACACTCAAGAGGTCTATAAAATACTATTCATGATTTTATATTTAAAACAAAAGACATTTAAGTAATGTCTAAAATGCCCTCCAAACTTCGTCGGGCTAAATCACTAAGTAAATGACCTCTGATCGGATCACATACTCCCTTTTCGGGAAGGTTTTTCCGTACCCTATCATATTAATTGGTTACAAAGCCGAGTTAATAATTCTAAAAAATTTGTTATTTCTAATTTAAAGGGTCGGGTTATTACATCCTACCCCCCTTAAACAAAATTCGTCCCGAATTTTCAATCAAAAGTAGTACCTTTCTCAATGAACAGATCGGGATACAGCTCCCGCATCGTTGATTCACGCTCCCATGTCATGTTATCTGCTCCATGATGCCTCCATAGCACTTTCACTTGAGGTATCATCTTTCTCCTGAGCTGTAAGTTCCAGTGTCCTGGATTTCTACTGGCCCTTCATCAAAAGCCACGTCCTCTGTTATGTCGATGTCGTTAAAATTCAACACATGTGACGGATCTGGTTCGTATTTCCTCAGCATTGACACGTGAAATACATTATGTACTTTGGCCAAGCTTGGAGGTAAAGCCAAACAATAAGCCACTCCTCCGATTTTATCCAAGATCTTGAAGGGTCCTATGTATCTTGGCGATAACTTCCCTTTACGACCAAATCGTCTAACACCATGGCGAGGTGCAACACGAAGAAAAACATGGTCACCCACTGAGAACTCCAGAGGTCTGCGCCTCCTGTCGGCATAACTCTTCTGTCGACTCTGTGCTGTCTTGAGACGTCGTCTAATAATTTCTACTTGTTCTGATGTCTCCCTGACCATATCTGGCCCTAACAACGCCTTATCTCCCACTTCAGCCCAGCATAACGGTGATTTGCATGGTCTACCATAGAGAGCTTCATATCGTGCCATTTGAATACTGGACTGATAACTATTGTTGTAGACAAATTCTACCAATGGAAGATGATCTTCCCAACTACCCCGCATATCCATTACACAGACTCTCAACATATCTTCTAAAGTCTGAATAGTCCTTTCAGACTAACCATCCATCTGAGGGTGAAAAGCCGTGCTAAAACACAACTGTGTACCCAGCTCTTTCTAGAGGCTCTGCCAAAATCTGGATACAAACCGTGGATCACGATCCGAAACAATGCTCACTGGTACTCCGTGTAATCTGACTATCTCCTTTATATACTGTTTACTCAAAGTCACTAAGGAGTGTGTTACTTTAATTGGTAAGAAATGAGCAGACTTAGTCAACCTGTCCACTATCACCCATATCGAGTCGTTTCCCCTAGATGATTTAGGAAAACCTACAACGAAATCCATGGTGATATGCTCTCATTTCCACTTATCCACTTCGAGAGGCTGCATTTTTCCTCCCGGTCTCTGGTGCTCCGCTTTTACCTGTTGACAAGTCAAGCACCTAGATACAAAATCTGTCACGTCCTTCTTCATCCCGCTCCACTAGAATTGACGTCGCAAATCACGATACATTTTAGTAGCTCCAGGATGTACTGCAAAACGAGGGTGATGACAATGATCGAGTACTATTCTTCTACGATCCTCTGTTTCTGGCACAAATAATCTATCTTTGAAGGTTAAACCTCCATCAGTTCTGATTTTCCAATCCTTCAAGTCAATCCTATCTATCAACTGAGTCTGTACCTTGATAGATTCTGGGTCCCTTTGTTGTGTTTCCAACACTAGCCTCATAAGTTCTTGTTGTCTGACTTCACTCTGCCCCTGGACTGATTCATCGTACTTTACTAATTTTAGGTCAAAATCACCTATCGTACTCAACATATTCCATCGTAGCAACGCTATAGAAGCTACCTTGCAATGATTTTTCCTACTCAAAGCATCTGCTACTACATTTGCCTTTCCTGGATGATATAAGAGTTCAAAATTGTAGTCTTTCAAAGTCTCCATCCATCTCCTTTGTCTCAAGTTCAAATCTTTCTGAGTGAACAAGTATTTGAGACTATGGTGATCAGAAAAAACATTAAATTTCTCACCAAACAAATGATGTCTCCAGATTTTTAGTGCAAACACTACGGCTGCTAGTTCTAGATCATGAGTCGGGTAATTTTGCTCATGTCCCTTTAATTGTCTAGAGCCATAGGCTGCTACTCTACCTTCCTGCATTAGGACACATCCTAAACCATTCTTTGAAGCATCACAATATACTTCAAATCTCTGACCTTACTCCGGTATAATCAATACTGGGGAGGTGGTTGACTTCTCCTTCAACTCTTGGAATGCCCGTTCGCACTCGTCACTCCATTCGAATTTCACGTCCTTCCGTGTTAACCTTGTCATTGGAACAGCAATCTGAGAGAAACTTGGTATAAATCTCCTATAATACCCAGCTAATCCCAAAAAGCTTCTAATTTCAAAGACGTTTGTTAGTCTCTGCCAATTCATCACTGCCTCAACTTTGGCAGGATCTACTGTGATTCCCTCTTGCGTCACAACGTGTCCCAGAAATTGTACTTGTTTCAACCAAAACTCACATTTACTGAATTTGTCGTACAACTGATGGTTTTCTAAGGTCTGTAACACTACCCTCAAATGTTGTTCATGCTCCTGTTTCGTTGATGAAAAAATCAAAATATCATCAATGAACACCACTACAAAAATTCCTAAATAAGGCCGGAAAACTCTGTTCATCAAATCATGAATGTGGCCGGTGCATTTGTTACTCCAAACGGCATCACTAAGAATTCATAATGACCGTACTGAGTTCTGAACGCCGTTTTAGGGATATCTTCATCTCTAACTCTCAACTGATGATAACCTGATCTTAAATCTATCTTTGAAAAGCACTTGGCTCCCTTCAGTTGGTCAAAAAAATCATCTATCCTTGGCAACGGATATTAATTCTTAATAGTTACCTGGTTCAACTTCCGGTAATCTATACACATCCTTAAAGTTCCATCCTTCTTTTTGGCAAAAAGAACTGGAGCTCCCCAAGGTGAAGTACTTAGTCTCACAAAGCCTAACTTAAGCAACTCATCTACTTGGGTTCGCACTTCCCGTTGCTCTGTCGGTGCCATCCTATACGGTGGCATGGAAATAGGTAACGTCCCAGGTTGTAGATTGATTACAAACTCAATCTCTCGGAGTGGAGGTAGACCACTCAACTGGTTTGGAAAAACATTCATAAATTCACACACCACCCGAGGTATCACTAAGTCTACACCTCCTACGTTTCCCAAACCTATACCAGCTACCATACTATTCAGATGCTCACCTAGACTAGAGTTTCTCACACCAAGCCCTTTATAAGGTTTCAATTTCTCCAAAAATTGATTCCCCCGGGAATGCCCTAACACCATTCTTTTATAGCAATCTAACACTATCCTGTGTTTCGATAGCCAATCCATGCCTAAAATGACATCAAAACCTGTCATCTTTATCATTAACAAATCACAATTCAAATTTTGTCCACCAAGTCTTATTATGCAAGACTTACATACATGATCAACTATCACTTCTCTTCCTAAAGGAGACTTTACCCTCAATGGTTTATCCACAACCACCGATCTTAAACCCAAAATTTCAATACACAAAATAGATATGAAAGAATGGGATGCACCAGTGTCAAATAACACATGTGCTAAAGAACTAAAGAGTGGTAAAGTACCTTCCATCACTGAGTGATCCATATGCTCATCTGCTACTGGCCCAATTATATAGACTCACCCCTGAGTCATCTGTTGAGGACGCCCGCGTCCACTCCCCTGATTAGGCCTCTGCTGTGAAGAGTTGGGTGTTGACGATCCTCTTGAAGCCTGCGGCGACCCTCTATTATAAGGTGGTTGCACGCTTGACTGAGCTGGCCTGTTATTCCAGGTTGGCCCCACCTCACTTGCACCTTTTGGAGTTGGACAATCTTTGGCAACATGTCCTGGTTGTCTATAAGTGTAGCACAATCTCTCTCTATAAGCTTTAGGATTCTGGCATTGACGTGAAGTATGTCCGGGTTGGTCATAAGTATAACAAATAATTTGACTTTTATCAAATCCACCCGATTGCCACACAGAAGGTTGACCCTTCTTGAAAGGATTTCCTTTGAATTTCCTCTTCTTATTTGTATACTGAGGTAGTTTCTGAGAATTCCTCTGCTGAGATGTTCCTTGGTCTGGATTCGGTCCATCCATTGCTTCTACCAAAGAAGCTCTTTCTATTACCTCCTCCAGATTTGCGTGACTTTGGGCGACCATCTGTCGCTGAATAAACGAACGAAGTCCACGCACATAGTGTCTGATTTTATCCTCTTCATCTTGTAGTATTTTGGGTGCATATGGCAAAAGGTTAATATACCTACTGTTGTACTGGGAAATCGCATCATTCCACTGTTGAATCTCCATAAACTGTTGTTGTCTAGCCTCTTTCGCCACTAAAGGATAGTAGCGTGCGAGAAAAGCTTTTGAAAAGTCAACCCAAGTAATGGGCGCACTTTCCCTAGTGAGATTTTTTACTTCCCACCATTTGTAAGCATTCTCTGTCAGTTGGTAGGTGACTAACGTTACACGTCGATCATCGTCTACCCCTAACGTATCGAATATACGGCTTGTTTGAGTAAGCCAGTTTTCAGCTACAGTCGGGTCTGTTCCTCCCGAAAAAGATAGAGGATTCAGTCGTCTGAAATCTCTCAAAGCAGCATTTGCTTTTCCTCCGTTAGTTCTAGCTGGTTGTTCATTTCCTGAAATATCTCTGAGTACTTGCATTGCAATTCGCACTGTTTCATAAATAGCTTCATGCTCTGGAGTACGTGGATTAGGTGGTGGTGGTGCCGATCCCTCTCCTTCATTCATCTCGTTTGGTGGCATTTTATCCTGATATATACAAAGTATCAAAAAGAATCTCATCACAAAGCATTCCACACGAGATAACCAAAGCTTTTTTTATTGAAACACATGTTATTACAACACTAAGATTTTTTTTCATAACCGTATAATTTACATCACATTATACATAGTTGGAGAGTTTTTATTATATTACTTCTCCTTACACACAAGACAAGATAACAAAAAGATTCTAGACCTAACCCTATACACCGCCCATCATTCCCTTTTCTGCCCCCTGCCTCTTCCACTACTCCCCTGATGAAGATGACATATCTTTGTTATCAGCATAGGGACAATCCCTCATCTTATGATCATATTGGCAACAGACATGACATCCATAAATTCTGTTTCCCTTGAAAAATGACAGTTACTCCTAGCATGACCCCCAGTATTGCACTTGTAGCATTCCCGATCCTTCGGGTAAGGGCAATAATCCTCAGTATGACCCGGTTGTGCACAGAAATTACATAAGGCTGGTCTAGAGGTACTAGCAACATCTGTCTTCGGAGGAACTGGTTTCCACATCGAAAGCTCAGTGGGGTGCGTAGGAAAAAAATATTCTCCCACTTCTGGTGAGGATGGTATTTCATAGTCCATTCCTGTATACGGAAGTGGTGTTGCTGGCATATAGTATGGAGAATCCAGTTCACTGTCAGATGATATATCGATGGGAGTCGGGCTTCCCGGAACTGGTGGTGGGATACTAAGTCGATACCATTTTTGAGTTGGATTATTAAAATCGCGTACCAATCTTCCCTTTCTTTTGGTGTTGGATCTACCAGCCATTGCTGTTTTAACAAAACAGATATCAGTCCACAAAGAAACTAATGATATCATTTGCATATAGAAACACATAGCACATTGCACAAAGTTGATAATTCCAAGCACAAAGTAGAGAATAACAATATTATAGTCTGAAATTTATCAACATTCAGCTATTAAAACATCTCACTAAGTTATCTCAACGACTCACTCCAGTTTTACTAAACTAACGCTTAAGTCAGTTTTACCTAACTGTAGACATGTAATTCCATATACAGTCCTAGATTTGAACTAAGGCTCTGATACCAAGCTGTCACGCCCCGACCCTCCGGGCCCACTGCCGTGAGTTTTTTTTTTTTGTTTTTTCTAACACAATATTGAGCCTTTGCTGAAATCTTATGGACTTTAACATCTCTTATAATTAAGTTTGGATCTAACATTTGGCAGCCTCGGACCCAGCCATATCTATCCGGTAAAAATCCCAGGTAGATGGAGGGGCCACCATGGGCCCGCTTAAAACCAAAAACCTCGACAGATTTCACCTCGATGCATAGTATGTAGATATACTACTAACCAACATGTAATCTATAACTTAACCTCTTAGGAAAGTCCAAATAGAAAATGTCACACATAATCTACCTAACATTTATTACCAATCGATCCTATCAACATCAGAATTGCACATCAGAAACGAAGTACACTTTATTACATCCTACAGTGTTTCAAATGAACACCATAAAGGGTTTATTACATTAAATGTTCATACGTACAATGTCTACTAAGTTAAATATAAAATCCCAACATTTGAGTAGATAGCTAAAGGGTCTCCACCCTAAACTACAGCTAATGATCCTCCTGTAGTTCGTCCTCCTGGTTTCCTGTTTCGTAGGGGGTGTGCGTTTTACAAACTCAATGAAGAGAAAACAACAGCAAGTTCTGGATAACAAGACATATTATCAACATAATAGACATGTTATCAAATAACAGTTTATGCACTCATAAATCATGGAGAATAATGTCATCACAGTTATCTACCATGAAATGTTCTTTATTTCAAAAAGATACCCCAGTCAAAAGACGTCTACGGTTCTCCCCTAACCGCAATTAATATTTTTCCTACACCGCCGGCAAATTCATGCTCAGTGCTTCACACAGCCCGTATTTTAAATACACCTCGTACCAGTGCCCTCCACGAGCTAGGTACTTCATACATTGGTGTGAGGTAATTTGATATGCACAGTATACAAATCAATATGCACATCAATACATGGATTTAAACATAATTGTCAACCCACATAATATCTCTCACACATATAACCTCACTCAGCTAAAATAGATTCCTAAGTCCTCCCGCATAGAATCATAATACCAATATCAGAAATCAGTATATAATATGCTGAAAAACTAAACACAGATTAAAAACCCACCAACGGGTTATATTATAACACAAAGTGTTAACGTTATCTCCAATCGGGTACATTTACCCTATGTTCATCATTTATTGCATAGATTAATTATCCTGCAATACATCAGTTATACACAAAATGCATATTCCTATCGGAATCACTGTTGGATACCTGATCTATCATCAGATCACCCATATCACAATACCAAGTAGTCTATAGGAATAAGTGAGTTCCTACTCCATTTTAGGATGGCTAGATTTCGACATCCCGAAACACTCTCAAGTTCACGTTTCATATGTAAAAACTCATAATCACCTCTTTACATGTGAACAATGTCGGTATCGCATTTTAATCCCATTACATCCTTTCCGTCAATAAAGATGACCACGGATATCTACTTATTGCCATAGGGCTAATGGTGAAAGAAACATTATATTGAATACAACATGAGATGCATTTTAGTAAATACATAGTGTGGTTGAATCTCCTCACCTTCGGTCGGCGAGTGTTTTTCAATAATCTATTTAAAACGAAAAACAGTGTAAATACAACGTATAATAACACTATATAGTCATAATTTATACTCCTAAGCGTTTGGAACATCATGACAATACATTTAGAGAGCTTTCTTTAAATTTTGTAAAACTTACGATTTTGCCCTCGAGCTTAATACCGGCTAAAAATAAACCCCAAGTGGTCTAAAACAAGTATTTTTAAGCTAAAATAACATAAATTTCATTTTTGAAATTTTCTCAAAAATTATGTTTTTACCCCCCAAAATATCCAAAATTACCAAAATGCCCCTGGGCACTATTCACAGGAAATACTATTCATGTGGCACTACTCATCCGTAAATCACTGTTCACCAAAATTACTGTTCACAGATACTATTCACCTGTAGTGTTCACCGAAAATACTATTCACCCCTAAATACTGTTCACCGAAAATTACTATTCACAGACACTATTCACCTATAAATATTGTTCACCGAAAATTACTATTCACAGATACTATTCATCCGTAAATTACTGTTCACCAAAAAATACTATTCACAGGGCACTGTTCACCCGTAAATTACCAAATTACCAAAATGCCCTCTAGGGTCTGCACAGTGGGCCACAAATCATTATTCACGGACAGATTTTTCTATTTTTTCGTATTTTCTTCACTGATTTTTATATAGAAAACCGTAAATCATTTTCTGATGAAATTAAATATCTAGCTTCCTCTTAATGAGGTCTACAAACTAAAAATATTAACTTAAAATAAACACTTATAGAAATATTTTGAAGAATTTAAGACAACCACTTAAGGAATAGTGAACGTCTGGCAGCAGAGAGGAAAATGGAAGATCTGAGAAAACTTCGTAAATTTGTGATTTTTAACTGAGACCGAATGCACGTATTTATAAAGGTTTAAAAACACTATATGGATATCTGCTGGATCAACCTTGAGCGTTAAAACTGTCGACAAAATCTCAGCGGTTAGCACTGTCGGCAGAAAAAAATTTTATCTAAGGTAACAGTAAAATTACTGTTACCTTACTCTTTTTCTATTCGTATATATTAGACCTTAACTCGTGAAAATCCGATACCGCAGGTGTGTTTAGAACACGGGGTTTACCTACGGTGGAATGTTCACTTTTTGTTTTGACACCAAAAAATAAGGTATTTTTCACAAAGTCAACATTTTAATAAAATAGACGGCTTATAATCACCGTGATTTTGACACTTCGAAACTAGTGTTTAAAATACCCTTTTCGACATTCTAAATATGTCAAAGAGTTTGATAAAATACAGATCGAATGTGATCTGAGTTTGCTAATTTTCGGAATACGGGGTATCTTAAAAATCGAGGCTTTTAGATAAAAGCATATGTAAAATACACGTTTCGAGGAATACTCGTGAAATTCTGAAAATACCACTGAGTAGCGTACTCAAAAGCTTAATATGTGTGTGAATTTCAAGGTCTAAATATATCAGAAGAGTGGTCTTTCACACTCAAGAAATCTATAAAATACTATTCATGATTTTATATTTAAAACAAAAGACATTTAAGTAATGTCTAAAATGCCCTCCGAACTTCGTCGGGCTAAATCACTAAGTAAATGACCTCTGATCGGGTCACATACTCCCTTTTCGGGAAGGTTTTTCCGTACCCCTATCATATTAACCGGTTACAAAGCCGAGTTAATAATTCTAAACAATTTGTTATTTCTAATTTAAAGGGTTGGGTTATTACAGTCTCAGCATAGTTGGTAGGCGTTACGTTGGATGACAGCAGTAATGGAAAAGAAATGATGAATTATGGGACTAATGATGATATTATGCTTATTTGTTATCAAGCATAAGATATTATTGCAACTGTTTATTATTATGTTAACCTGTTATTTACTTAACTGCACTGTTATATTTCCTTCACTTGGCTAGTTAGTTCACCCCACTCACCTTTCAGGAGATGAACCCGAGGAGAAGAACCCTCTATTTCAAGCTTAGGGTGGATAGGCTGCGGCGGTGTTTTGGGATTCCCACTGAGGGGAATCCCTTTATCTTTGTTTTCTGGTTCTTTGAACCATTAGTTTTTATAAAGTACCGAGTGTGGTACTTACTTTGTATCAATGTAATGTATTAAACTACTATGCTTCTGTAGTTACTCTGATGTTGTTTTAATGATAATTCAGTGATGGATTTATGTGAACATGTTATGTGTTGCCGTTGTGCTTTTGTTGGTATCAGACTTATGGTATATGTTTGAGTCCACATGTTGGGATCATCTGTGACCCTTGGGCCCAACCGTTGATTCGGCCCAGTTAGAATGCTTGAGTTAGTTTAATTTCAAAAAAAAAAAAAAAAAACAGTCACGTTCCGGGCCCCCCCCTTCTGGTCGGGGCATGACAATACTTTCCAATTTTATCTACAAAACTGACAAATCATATTAAATGCACATAATATATACAAAATTTAAGGCTAACTGGTCCAATAATTAAATGTAAAATAGTCATTTTTCATGTCTCAACATGAAGCAAGGCTTAAACTTTTCTATACTAAAAACTATGTGTCCTGACAACTTCAAGGGTATTCTAGCAAGGAGAGATGATGGGTTAAAGAATGGATTGGAGCTTTAAGAATAGGAAATCCTTGGGAGAAATTATGGGGAAAGTCTTGTAAGTAAAACCTTTCACCCCATGATCTTGAGAGTCCTTCTCCCTACTAAGGTAAACATCTTATCTCTCTATGATCCACTCCCATTCATATTCCATGTTTTTCATTTGCAAATCTCGAGCTTTCAAAGCTCTCTTTGAATATGAAGTTGGAAATCCATCTCCTTAGGGAAAAATGGCTTTTCATAGGAAAATCATTTATCTTCCCCAAACCCAAATGGTTTTAAGTTGAATTTGTGGTATCTCTTTCAAACCACTCCTATAGCACTTCCAAGAGACACATTGAGCTTAATAGTTATATTTTACAATATTGTCTTCCAAATCACATTCCATACTTTTATTGGTAAATCCTTTGAGCATTTAAGGCTCATATTGAATGTGACTTGAGAAGACAAATTGTGACTAAGAGTGCTTTACAAATCACACTCTAAAACTATTATTGGTATATATTGAGCATTCTATGCTCTCATTGATTGTGATTTGAAAAACCCATTGTCTCTAGGAAACTTGTTTTCATAGTAATACTCATATCTTTTTCTTAGTTCCAAAACCTTTGATTTTGAAGAGCTTATTCCCAAACTTAGGAAAATCATTTTAGCTCAAATCAAAATCATTTTCATTCATATTACAAGCTTTCATAGGTATGTCTTGAGCATTCTATGCTCTTTGAATGTGAAATGGAAAATCATTTCTAGGGTTAATAACCAATAGGAAAATATTTAGATACCCTGGAACACATTCTTGTTAATCTTGGTTGAGAACAATTGGAGCATCTCTTGACCAAGGGGCAAAGAAATGAGAAAATCATTGAAGAACGCATCAAAGGCAAATCAAGCAAATAAGCTCGTGTTCTAAAATCCTCCTTATCTCCTCTTCTATTTGTGTATTTATTTAAATTGCTTTATTTATTGCATATAGATTTTGTTAATAGTAATAAATTGTCAAAAATAAGTAAAGACCCAATTCACCCCTCCTCTTGGGTCAATATTTGGGCAACACCCCTCTATTGAGGAGAGAGGGATCCTTGCAAGTCGCCATTGAAGCAGTGAAAGGTCCCATAATCGCCAGTTTAGGAGAGTTGGGTGTGGGATATAAGATGAGATTTCTCCTCCTTCTAGTACAACGCCTTTTGGGATCATCATTGGGTTGGCTCACCAGTGCAAAGTCGCGGGGCCTGTGTGTGTGGGCCCAAAGCAGATAATGGATAGATTTAAAAGGTATTTTCAAGGTGATGGTTCTAATAAAAAAACCAATTTGTTACCTACATATTGACCCAAGAGGGAGGGGAGGACGTGAATTAGGTCTTTTGCAAACTTTTAAAATTAATGGAATTACAAAAAATGAAAAACAAGATTCAAATTCCAAATAAATAATTGCACAAATAAGTAAAGAGGAGATGAGAAAGAGACGAAGAGATTGAACCCGACAATTTAACGAGGTTCGACTTCCTGCCTACATCCTCGTCTCAAGAGCTTCGCTTGAAGATTCAAATCCACTAATACTTCTCCTTATGGGTGGAGAAGAAACTGTTTATACCAATCTCTTTACTTGATCAAGATAAGGCCGTTTACACTAAAAGAGAACTTCTCTCAAAGATCCAAAGAAGAAGGCACTCCTCTCCTTCAGGGTTCACTGATCCTTTACAATTCTTTCTTCACAAAGAGGAGTATGATAAACAAGTGTAAGCTCAGTAGTAACTCTCAAATTGATGTAAAATCAAGCTCTCTAATCATAGAACACAAAGGCTCAATAAAGATTTGCAAGTGACTGGGGATTTTGAGCTTTAGGTTCTTTCAATTCTTTTGAATTCTTTGTCACTAGATTTGAAAGTGATTGGTAGAGAGATCAATGGATTGTTTCAAACTTATTAGGCCACAATAAATACTACATTTAAATTTCTGGTCGTTGGGAATACTAGTGGTAGGAGGAAATAGTCGTTAAAAACACATTTAATGCTCATATGAGGCTGTTACCGCAAGTTTCGGATGTCCGAAAGTTCTCAGATTTGAACTTTCATTTCCAATAAAGGTCAGTCGGTTTTCCATTTTCGGTCGGCCGATTTTATTGGATATTGAACTATTTTTGTAAGCACATACCAGTTGTCCATTTTTCATACATCAGACATCCACTCTTATTAGAGACTAAGAGTGCTCTTTCTGCACAGTTAACGGTCGTCCGTTTTTCATATACAGGACGTCTGAAGTTATTTGTGACTGAAATGTACTATTTTCGGCCATCTGTTCACATGGAAGCGGTCGTCTGAATTTTCTCAATGAAAGATTTTTACAGTTTCAAGTCTCTTTAAGTCCAGATATAATTTTCAATGAGTCATGGGGACTTAGCCAAAGTTCTAGGGACCTATTGGAAAATGTTCGAGGTATTTTTAAGGTCTTAAGAGTCCAACTAGAATATGGCTTGAGCCAAGGTGTTCACACATTGAGTGACTTTACAAATAAAATCTAACATATGTGATTAATCCTAATAACCTAAGACTTGATCTTCAATGTCTTCAATCTTCTGAGCTTCAAGTTGTTGAGTCTTGACTCCATAAGCCTTTTGATCATTGATTTGATTGATGTCCATTGGCTTGATTATGAGCACTTGATCATTCATCTCCAATACAAGTCTTCTTTTAGCCCTAGAGATATTTTGCACCTGATTTTATAATATTATGTTCATTAAATAATTTTAACCAATAGATTTAAACTCGTTAAAATCAATGCTGATATTGACATTAATTTTATTGTATTTAGATCGAATAACTAAAAATCAATTTTAATATGGATATTTTACTTTGATATAGTGCACCACTACATTTTTAATCTCGTGAGATTCGATGGTCCGTTGCATGCTAGATGCCAAAGTTATATCACATGCTATCGTAACTAATGAAACAGATATATGTTATCTTAGCATGGCCCGTCTCAAATCTTGCATGCAATCATTTAGGCATCAATGTTGGCAAAATGTTATTTATGTATTGGATCCTACTGGGCTGGGCCGGACCTGAGTCCATTTACAGGCCTAATTGGAGTGCACCATAATTCTCATAGACGAGAAGGCATCTATGCATCATTGTCTAATTTGGGGGTTGAGTCCATAATTAAAGGTGATAATAAGTCTAGTTAGATAGATTGATCTGTATTTTGAGCACTTTAATTAAATTTTAACTCATTTGTCAGGTAAGTTAAATCAACTAAATGAATTTTAAAATTGACAAAAGATGCTCAATTTGAATAGTTTTTTTTAAGTACGTTTGTGTCAAAAACGTAAACTGATTCATGTAGTTGCTATTGATAAAATTATTCACATAAGATACCGATATATTTTGAATCCTGAATTCAGAACTTTTATAAAGCACTTGAAATGAACCAAAAGTAAAAAAAATAAAATTTAAAGCACTCAAACCAAGCTCTCTTAATTGCATTTTGGGTCAATTTATAATTTGTCATTAATTTCAAATTACGCTTAATTATTAAGTGCTGATAGACTTTCTTTTTTAATTTTTCATTAGATGATATAAATATAATATTAGATAATATAATGTGATTAATTTAAAGGAAATTCAAATAAAGATCATGGGTTGATTGAGGATGTGTATTTAGGTATAAATATTTAAATTCAAATTTGTGATCAAAATTAAGTGTTATATCAAGAGTTCAGATATGAATGCAGATTTTATTCTAACATATGTGTATATTTTTATTTCTCATGAATAGAGTTATCTATTATAAATTCTAATTTAGATTTTATCTATTTAAACAATGTTTTAAAAATTGACTCGTGGACCAAATTTTTTTAAGAAAATTTTGGATTTGGTAAGGTTCAACCTTAGTCAAACACAGTCAAATTCATCAAACCAACTTGTTGTCTTATAATAATATTAATTAACTAGTAGATCAATTAATTAACAATAAATTAATTAAAGATATAATAATATACTAATAAATATAGAACATCAAATAATATTAAAAAAATCAAATATCAAATAAAAAAACGTAAAGTATAAAAATATAATAATTACATTTTCATAAAAATGTCTTATTCATATTAATATAATTATAAATAATATAATACTCCAACAATTTAATATAATAAACTAAATTTTTTTTGAGAGTTATTAAGGGTTAACGGTACCAATACCTTTAAATTGTGGGTCATTAAAAGTTTTTAAAATTTAAATTGTGAAAAGATTTTCAAAATAATTGAGTTGTATTCAATAGAAGTCGAGATTAAATGAAACTTTAAAATATTCCATTCAAATATTAATCGGGTAGAACCCTACCCAAACATTACCCATTCACACTCGTTGCAGACTGTTCTGTTCCTTTCGGAAGTTGAAAACCAAAGAGGCCCAGACCAAAGCGGGGGCAACGGTCTCTCTCCATTCTCTTCTCTCCGTCGAGTTCCATTTTCCTTCCCTCTTGTTTTCTCCCTTCGTTTCTGCTTTGATTAGAAGCGAAGGGCGATGCCTCTGTTCTTGTCTGATGAGGAATTCGAGCACTGCGCTCAAGACGCGGCTGTCGTGGCGGAGAAGGCCGACGCCTTCATTAGGGATCTCGAGCGCCAGCTCGACACTGTCAAGGCTCAGGCCGATGCATCTGCCATCACCACCGAGCAAACATGCGCTCTCCTCGAGCAGAAATACATCTCCCTCTCCTCCAATTTCTCCAAGCTAGAGTCCGAGAACGCCCACCTCTCTGCATCCCTCGAACAACACATCTCTGACCTTGCGGATACTCGGTCTCAAGAACACCAACTTCACCTCCAGATGGTAAGCTGTCTCCTTACCATCCTCCATTCATTTATTCTATTCTTCTTCTTGTTCTTCTTGTTTTCATGCATTTTCTATTCCTTAAATATTTTCTGTTTAAAAATGGTTTTGTATCCAGAATCGCCTGGGGACCTTTCTTCTTCTTTGTTTTTTCTTCTGCTTGATACATTAAATATTTAAATTTCTTTGGCCTCTTTTAGAGTTTGAAAGATGGAGACAGTCAGTGGCCATAAGTCCCCCCATCTCAATTTCTTCAATCATTGTTTTTTCGTGTTCTTGTTAGTTTCTTCTTTTCATGCGTTGTTTTTTCTTCTCTTTGGGTATATATTTTGACCGTTAAAGGTGGAGAGATCACTGTTCTGGTATTCCCATTTGCTTTTTATGCAATGTTTCTCGTTGAAAGTTTGATACATTGTTTTCTTTTTATTGGTTTATTTATTGGTTTATTGTAATTGGGTTCTGCCATTTTTATATTCACTTTTTTTTTTTCCTGTTTCTCCGCTGTCTGTAACTTTGTTTGGGTTTAACTTTAGATTGCAAAAGATGGAGAGATGGAGCGTCTGACGTTGGAAGCTTCCGAGCATAGCAAATTAAAGCGCCAGTTACTGAAACTTCTGGAGCAGAAGGATGCTGAGATCGGAGAGAAGAATGCCCTCATCAAGAGCCATCTGGACAAGATTGTATGTTCCGCACTATTCCTTTCTTTATATATATATATATATATATAGAAATGCTTCAACTGAACCATTCAATAGTTGTACCAAATTGAGTTCCTTCTGTTTGGTATTGGTTGATAAAAAAAGGTATTTGTTCAGAATTGCTGCCTTTGTTGTCTGTGTGAATTAAGATAGGAAAAATAAAACAATACCACCATAATAGAGGATCTAGAAAATCAAGTCAAAATCATAACCTACCAAATAGCTTCAAAAAATGTTAACATGGAAACCCTCCAATGTGAATGGAAATATGAAAGAGCATCTGTCATAGTAAGCCTGTTTCTTTCTTTTTTAGTTTTTTCAATGACTTCTAGATATTCTGGTCGACATAAATTAATGGCTAGTGCTCCCTCTATTCTCTATTAATTCAAAGAAGGCCAGAATACTTGACTAGGAACTCTGCTTACTGTATCATATATTTATGCATGTCTAATACATACATATATAATAATATGTTTGGAAGCTCTACTATCCATTACATTTTGGTTCTTTGGATGAGTAGCATAGTATTTTGTTAAAATTGATAAAATAAAGACACAAGGTAACGAATGTACACGTATATTTTGAGGTAACTAATAAGTTCTCTTGGCAAAATTTGGTTCAAGTCTGTGTACCTTGCACCTTGGGCTCTAGATCTCCTTAGTGCTTTTGTTGCACCTTGTGCTTTAACTACTATGATTAAAATCAAATGAAGATATAAAATATTGCCTCTTGATGCTTGACAAAAACTTAGTTTCTCACCACATACCCTTTTTTTCCCAGAAATAAAGAATCCAGAACTCAAAATGTACCCGTTTTGATGAGTTCCGAGTTGCAGTGGAAGTGTAGAAAATTGGCCAAGCTAACACCTTGTGAACCTTGAAGTTAAGCACTTCTTCTTTCCTACACAAATTCCTTTGCTGATTCCATAAATCAGTTCCTACTTCATAAAAGGAAAGAACTGCAAAGCATGAAAGAAGTCCCTGAAATCCTTTCTATTTATCACTCTTGCCTTTTGGTGATGGTGAAGAAAAAAGACCAAGGAATTACCTTTTGAACTGAACTGTCGAGTACTAAGGAAATCTTCTCCTCTCTTGTCCTCTTCATTTCTCTTCTCTTAAAGATCGAAGAGAAGGATACCCTTCCTCCATAAAATAGATGAGGAGCCTTTTTTCTGCAAAACCCTGCAGAGAATAATCTACCATTTTTGAAAATCTTAAAGAAGAAAATATGTTCCTTTTTTTCCCAGAAACCCATAGAAGGACCTGTTTCTCTTTTCCCAAAAGCATTGAGAAGAACCATTTTCTTTGATAACATGGAGATCCCTCTACTCCCCAAACGTGAGACAGTGTTGTCTTTTAGAGTCCAAACAGCCTTACTCCTTTTATGGGAGGCTTCTTGCTTGCTTTTTTTAGAAACTATGCAAGGAAATCTTTCAAAAAAAAAACAACTATGCAAGGCATGTACAATACTAGGAAACACAAAGTTTCTTTTCATTCCCAACAATTGGGTGCTTGGGGCTGTAATGTCCCATGGCACCACATGTAATATTATAACAGTTTAGCTTCAGTTTATTTCATTTATGTGCTGTTTGCTTGTGATGGAAAGTAGATACATTTCTTATATGCCCATTGAATAGTTTTCTTGGTTCTATGTTGAGCTTAGGGTATTGAATACTGATTCCAGAAATTGCCAAATCCTATTCTGATGGAATATGAGGTGTTTCTTTCTATTCTTGGGTTGGAATTCCTTCCTTCACAAGATAGAGACAAGCTCATACTTAACCGAAAAAGGAAGAAGACAAAAAGAAGTAAAAAGCTATACAAATCCCTGAAGTTGACGAGAGAATCTAATATAAGGGATTAACATGTTTGAGAATATGCATGGTTTGGCTGATTCTTAGTATGTTGGAAAACTAGAAAAGAGAGCAGTAGAGTGATGTTAACCAATATTGACAACTGCACTTTCGAGAGTGGTAGAGTGATGTTGACCAGTATTAACTACTGCACCGTATAGTTTGTATGTTGCCATTTCAAAAAAAAAAAAAAAAAAAGAAAAGAAAAGAAAAGAAAAAAGTGACTTGTTTATGTATTTTGTGTGGACCTTGCTGCGGGTCATGTTGGAACTTATTCAATTTGGGTCTGTTTTGGGTCTTGCTAAATGGGTTAAGTTCATTTGAGTCTATTTTGTGTTTTGGTTGGGTTGAGTTTAGGTCGGGTTACCCATTTACCTAAGGAGACCTTTTAAGCGAGACTCATACCAAGATTGCCCCTTAAATGGGTGTTGACTTCATATAGTTCGATGTGGTGCATATAAACGTGGCAATAGTCAAGTTAGTTGGCTATTAAAAATGTTGTGTCAGGTCTACCCATTTTTTAAAAGGGTCAGCTCAAATTTTGGCAAGTCTAATTGTGTGGTTTATGTGGGACTTGTTACTCTTTACAACTTTATTTTTTAATTGCCTTCATTTAGGAAAGAGGAAGTACATAGTTTTGGACCATCTTTCATGATAGGTCAACTGGAATGAAGTGTGTGTGTGTGAGATTTTTAATATCCCCTTTTGAGAGGATCAGAGTGCATATGGGTGTAAAAATGAGTGATTTCTCGCTTTTGGATGATTTAAAAGAAAATGTGTAAGTTGTTGAGGACTGGTTTCTCAACTTCTATTGTGAACTTAACGCTGTCTTAAAAAAGAAACTTTTATTTTGAATTTAGTGTCCATATATGTTCATGTATGGTAAACCATCAATTGTCAAATCCATGGATTTTACAGAGGGTTTTCCTATTGGCCAGTACTTGCTGTTGTTGGTTATTTTCATGAGGTTGTAGTTGACTTGAACTCTTGAAAAGTGGAATAAAAATTCATTAACTTTTCAAATAGTAACATTACAAAATTCATTAACTTCTTTACCTTACAAAATAAATAAAAATTATAAACTTCCATAACTCTTCATCAATACTTGGATTTGAACATCAATATATGACCTTTTTGCATTCATAACATTATCTTTTATCCTTTATCTACCAAAATCTCTTGAGCAACATTGCCCAATATGTGAACAAACCCATTTTGGGACCCACCTAACCACCTGAGCCCCACTCACATTCCAATTCCCCTCACATCCTATCCTACCTTGTGAATTGGATGCCTACTCAATTTGAACTCATTCTGAGTTTTGATCTCATTGTTGGATTGTAATCCTTGCAAATTTGTCCTCATTTTTACCATTGGTTTTTGGACCCTTGAAAATCGTGGCTTTTGAAATCCAATGGACCGATTTTTTATGAAAAGCATCATCCAGAAAATACCTTTTCAATGGACTCCACCTCTTGGACCCCACCTAGGTGGGCCCCACAAGTCCACTTGCACAATATCGCGCATGTGCAATGTTGCACGGTGAACTGCAGTAATCTTTCATCTTGTTTATTTGATTTCTTGTCTTGTTAATGGTGTTGATGGTTATTTTCTTTTCCCTTGATTTGGTTTTGTTTTTGCTTTTGATTATTAGTGTTTATTTTGTAGCAAGTTTGTAGAATCTTATGTCAATGAATTTTGTTGTACATTGCTAATGTAAGTTCTGTATCCATTTTATTCTGACCACTGTGCTCGCCTTATTTATTTGCTCTCCTAACTATTCCTTTTGATCTTTGTGCTAAAGGTGAACTTGACAGATAGTGCTGCTTCGAAAGAGGCTAGAATGCAAGATACTGAGGCAGAATTGGCACGTCTACGTGCTACTTGTGCTCGTTTCTCACAGGTTAGGCATAAATTCTTTATTTCATTTTTGAATTCAATCTATTACGTTGTATGCTGGTGCATTTTGTTTTTGTTTCTGTATCTTTTGAATATTCTAAATTGTGACTATTATACATTTATATTTTACTAACTTAAAATGTAATTTAATTAATTGACCTATCTTAGTTGATGACTATGATAATGAGAAATGGGAGGGGTGATTAAGTAAAACTAGCACTCAAGCATTCTTCACATTTGGCACAATGTTAGTAACATGAAAACATCATTTAGTTACCATATAGTTGTGAAATTAACAAATAAACTGTAAATAAGAAAAAATTAAATCTAAAAGGAGGAAAACAAATTCAGTTGGAACTATATAGCCATAAAATATTTCTATGCATGCCAGAATTGTTAAATGGGTGACCCAACCCATCCTCTACTAATCCTGGCAAGATTAAATAGGTTTGCTCAACCCAATATAGTTACTTAATATTTGATCCAACTTGAGTCCCATTCTAAGTATGTTAAATGGGTTGACTTGATAATTCTTTCTCTCTTTTTCCAATTGTTGGATTTCTATCTTTCGGTGCTTAGCCTTATTTGCCTCTATTTTGTGCATTTGTGGGAGAGAAACAATTGTGTCTTTTAGAACACAATGGAATCTCATTTCTCAGTGGTTGAGAGGGTCAAATGCATAACTTGGGCCATCCTCTCAAGGTGTTTTGAAGCCTCTCGAGATTTGATTTATTTTGAGTCTAAAATGACTATATTGGGATTGGTTGAGTTTCATTTAGAGCAATCCTGTTTTTGCTGCCTTGTTTTCCTATTGATTCTCTTGTCATAGTCTTACTTTCTGGTAAGATGATTCTCAATGTCAAAGGCTCGGGATGACTTAGTTCAATGGCGGGTATTAATTAGCTAGGTGTTGAATTGGTGCACACCGTACATAAATTTTCACAAGAATTTCCCTTAATCATTATTGGAGATGAGCCCTTCTTTTATAACAAAGAAAAAACATTGCAATGTACTGATGTGTGGATACCAATCCATGGATTTAGAAATTTAATTTTTCAATGACGATTCTAAATCATTGAAGATCAGGAATCCAAGATATGCCATCTAAGATCTAAAAAATTAGAATTGATAATCCACATGAAAAGACGGTTGAGCTATGCACTAGTCACTTTGTAAATTGAGTGAAATGAGTTCAAATTGTAGCTAATGAAAAAATGTCGATTGCGTGGTAAATACTTTTCATTTGTTTACATTCTCCTTCTCTCACTCAGAGACCTTTCATTTATTTGCATTCTCCATCTCTCACTCAAAGACTTCTCATTTATTTGCACTCTCCCTCTCACTCTTTTTTACTTTGTCACAGACTCTGAGATAAGTCTATCTCTCTCACATCAAATCTCCCACTTTCATAGTCGGTATTGTTATAAGTCATTTACTCACCGCTCAAAAAAAAGTCATTTACTCCTTGTATTTAGTAGATGTCTTGCAAAGCTAGTTGGCATTATCTTTTCAATGATATCTTGATATGGCGAAGAAGAAATTTGCCAATGAAAACTAGTTTAATTAGTGAGTGGTGACGGAGCGCACGAGGTAGAGTTGGTGAGATGGAGCATGTATGTGTCACAAACTAGGATTAAAATCTTCTTGTTTATCTCCCGTTTCCCCCATTTTGGTTTTGACCAGTGTTGTCAAAATAGTACGAGTCACGAGTCGACTCGTACAATTCGATTCGACTCGACTCAGAGGGTCCAACGAGTCAAATCGCATCCTTAATCTGTAATGCCAAAAAATCGCATGATTCTTGGGTTGACTCGCAAGATTTGCGAGTCAATCCAATGAATCGTGGTCTCGTGCGATTCAGGTGGAAGAGGAAGAAAAAGGAAAAAAGGTGGAAAAGGCATAAAAGAGAGGGAAAAAAGGGAAAAAAGAGGAAAAAAAGACCTCCTTCTTCTTTTCTTCTTCTTCTCTTCTGCTTCTTCCCTTCTTCGTCATTGCCCTCTACTTCTCTTTGTCTTTCCATTTTCTTTGGAAACTTTCGCTATCACCATTCTTCATTTTCCGCTATAGCTGTTCTTCATCTTCCGTTAATCGCAAATGCGTATAGTATGTAATGAAATGATCTAACTTAAGTTTATAGGTCCTCGTGCGCACTGTGACAAATATCGCCGATATTTTCGTTTTTATCATGAAAATATTTGTAAAATAACGTTTTCGCATTAAAAACGCGTTATTGTCGCAGCTACCGATAAAAACGAGAGTTTACCATTAAAAATGCTTTTTTACCGGTGAAATTTTTATCCCAGTATTCCCCATTCGCACGCCTTAGGAAGTCACACATGAATGAATGTATCTCCCGCTGTTCCCCATTCAGTCCTGTGCAAGTGCATATGTTGATGAATTTATTTTTTAGAAAATATTGAATAAGTTAAATTAGAGTTTTTTTGAAAGATACATAAATTAGGGTTTTAGTTACATTATTTTAAACATTTAGTTTAAATTCAACTCATTTATTAAATAATTTCAAATTATTGTACATCTAATTTTAGTTATTCTAAAAAAATTAAATTCTAATTTCTTAATTTAATATTGAATTGGTTAAATTAGTTAATTGGGTAAGAAAATGTGGCTCTACCCCTCCGGTCCTATCCAAGATTATAATTGGGAATTTGACGAATGACAAAAATATAAACTCCTTATAAAATCTTTCATCTTTTTATCTTTTTCTGAATCTTCTATGTTTAGATCTATGTCAATTATTTTGTAAAATATTTAAAGTATATATTTATATAATATAAAAAGTAAAGAATATGTATATTATATTATGTAATATAATGATATAATATAAAGTATGTATTTCATATGGAGATCTCTTCCCAATGTGATGTCATTCGATGACGAAGAAGCTCCGAGTGTCGAGCAATCACAATCTATGGGAGGGTTCTAGGATATAAGATATGCCAATGCTATCCTAGAATTGGTTTGCTCTCTCTCTCAATCTCAATCAAGATGATTGGATTCCAAATGATTCACCAAGTATAGTGTTTAAAGAGGAGGTTGGGATCTTTGGGAATGCCTAAGGATATTCCTATGTCAAGGGTTCCAAGGGTCTAGCCAAACACAACAAGATTTGGTGCTTATATAGCCATCCAGAAAAATACGAACTTGACTCGGCGATTGATCGGCACCACGATCGATCGTGACTTGAAATTGTGCCGTTGCAAATGTGATCGTTATGCATTTAATGCAGTCCCAGATGATAGAAAACGGCCACTCACGATTGATCGTGCTTCACGATGGATCGTGAGATTCAATGCCTATAGGTCGCCATATGACGATAGGGTCGTCCTAGGATAGTTCCAGTTTAACATAGTTCCTCAAACCAAAACCTTGTTTAAATCATGCCGATGTATTGCAGTCCCAATGTATCGGCCCTGACCCAAACGAAGGGTCGTGCGCCCGATGGATCTTGATAAGTTCCTCACGATGGTCGCAACCACGATAAAATCGTCTTGAGGTAACAACTGAATTTTAGAGTGTGTTTCCCATCCAGAACTTTGAAAATTCCAGCCGAAAGGTCGTGACCACAATGGGTCGGCCCTGTCATGCACGATGGGTCGGCGCCTCATGATAGTATCGGCCTGAGAGTGAACCATATTGACAATGCTTTTCCAATCAGAACCTCTGTCAATCCGGACGATGGATCGTATGACTGTAGTGACCGAAAGAAGTCCCAAAACCTGCGTAGGATGGGAGGGCAACACTCTCCTGGTAGTTCTGGTTAAGTTATTGGTATTGGGTAGCAGCACCCAGCTGGTGCCATGAGAATGCTACGGACATAATAGGCCAATGATAGAGATAAACATTGAGATGAATTATGTGGTTGATGCATGGGGCATGAAAGGGCATTCATTCTTCATGGCACCCATGGCATGTCATTGCATGATGAGTAGCAAGTACGATTTTGAAATATGAGATTTCTGTTACGATGTTAAAATGCTTTGAGAAATATATTATGTCATAACTTATGAATTTTCTAACATTGATTTTTTGAATAATATGTTATTTTACTATAACACTTCTTGATGCATTCCCTTTGATCGGAATTCCTACTGGGCGCATTGACTAAGCCCATAATTTTCCCCTTTAGATGCCAATGCAGATCACAGAAAGGAAAGCGAGGCTGGACCAAGTGGTAGTTAGACATGAGCAAGATATTACGCAAGGAGAAAGCTGGAATATTTTAGTTTATATTGCTTGAGTTTGAGGACAATGCAATTTATAAGAGAGTTTATTTTGGGAATGTAATAATTTTAGTCCTTAGTGCGTTTGAACCTTTATGTTTGACTTATGGAGAATTCTTTATTTTTGCTTTGAGATGCGAGTTCTTTATGATCATAAATGTATGTTTTTACTTTTCCGTTGTTTATTCTAGCACGTGAAAATGTTATTATGGATTTCAATCTATGCAAGTGCTAGGTTGGGCCCGTCGAGGGTCGGGCCTTTGGACTCGGACTCGACTCGCGTCGTGACACTCGCCTCTCTCCGTGAAAATCTTTATCTATTACACTCTGATCTCACTCTCGGGAGGGAGAGGTGTTACAATGACCACGAAAGGTCGTCCCTGTCCAAGGTGATAGATTGCCGAACACGATGTGTCGTCCTGATAGTTCATTAATTTTCCAAGTTTAAGTCCACTTGGTTCTGTTGGATGTCATGGTCCACTAGGCTTGATTAGATTTACCAGATATGATATCTAAACCTAGTTCAAGTCTTCCTAGGTGTGTTGGGTCCAACCTAAAGTTATGGCTAATTTACCTTTTGGATTGCCATACACATGTTGATCCGTTGAAACTTTAATAATCTCCCATTCTTGGACTTGATTCAACCAACGCTTGAGTCTTGATACTTGCTTCAATCTTCCGAAGCAATGCTTCACCTAAGTCATGGAATTGACAAATAGGTGACTCGACAAGCCGGGGCACTAACAGAAGCTAGTCTATGGTGAAGACCTTTATTCCCTTTTGGAAGGAACCTTAGGTATGGGCAGAAGTGCATATTTTATTCTTCTTGATGTACAAAGTATCTTTTCTTAAAATCTATTTGCTTATTTTTCATTTCTTAGTTTTCCTGCCTACAGTAAAATAGATTCTTTGATTACTTTTGGTGTTTATGCTTGCCTCGCATAATGCTCGTGCATTATTTTATGGGACCCCACCACCTTGATTTTAATGATTCACTGTATTGGTCATTATAATCCCTGCTAAGGTGACATTTTTCATGCTATATTGTTTATGTGCAGAGTATCTTTTATTAAAATCTATGTGCTTATTTTTCATTTCTTAGTTTTCCTGGCTTTAAGAATTACAATAAAATAGATTCTTTGATTACTTTTGATGTTATGCTTACCTCGCATAAGGCTCGAGCATTATTTTACGGGGCCCCACCACCTTAATTTTAATGATTTTCATACTATATTGTTGATGTGCATATTTTATTCTTCTTGATGTGCAAAGTATCTTTTCTAAAAATCTATTTGCTCATTTTTCATTTCTTAGTTTTCCTGCCTTTAAGAATTATAATAAAATATACTTTAATGATTTATTCACTGTATTGGTCATTACAGTCCCTGATAAGGTGGCATTTTCATACTATATTGTTGCTTGCATGTACTAGTTAGTTTTTGTCTACTCATTTAAGTGTGGTACTTGGTTTCTAACCCCAATGACAAACACTTGAAGGATTACAAGAAGGCCCTACGAGAAGGGGGATTCAGTATTGACATGCATTGTTGATCGGATTGAGTGGAAAAGTAGAACTTGAAAAACTGAATCTAGATAAATTTGACAATGGATTTAATGATAATGACGATCGCTTGGTTTGGACTTGAAAAAAATATAAAAAATGATTAAAACACTGAATTTTTGTATATATTTTACTCGTTCTCCCCTAATTCCTAGGTTCTTTGTTTTATTAACTTTTGTCAGTTATTTAATTAATGGCAAAAAAAAAAAAAAAGAAGAAAAAAGAAAAAAGGAAGGAGCTTTTACCTTCACAAGAGTGTCAAGTTTCCTTGACTCATTTGAAAATTAGTTGCTTTAAGTGGATTCACTTCAATTTATTGTTGTGTTTGCTTCCGTTTTGATACGTGTTGTTGGAAATTTGTATATGGGCAGGAGAAAGAACTTGTTCAGAGGCATAATACTTGGCTGAGTGAAGAGTTAACTGCTAAAGTTAACAGTGTTATTGAGCTTCGAAGGTCACATACTGAATTTGAGGCAGATATGACAGCTAAACTTGCTGATGTAAGTGCTTTCTTACTTCATACCAAACTAGAAGTAAGAACAGTTCAATTAAATTTCCTAATTGTCTTTCAGATTCAGAAACAATTCAATGAGTGTTCAAACAATCTAAAGTGGTACAAAGATAGAGTTAGGGAGCTTGAGTTAAAATTGAGATCTTCTCATGAGGTAAGTTCATGTTTTTTCTCGGACGTATAAGCTTTTGTTTTGTGCCATTATTCATCATGTCTTGCCCTACAAATTAACATGGTTGTCCATATGAAGGAGTTGTGCTCATCCAAAGATTCTGCTGCTGCTAATGAGGAGCGCTTCTCTGCTGAACTATCAACTGTGAGTCTCTCTAGATACATTTGATTTTTTGAACTGGAGCCTTCTTTGTGTGTACAGAAAGGATCTTGCTAAGAATCTTGTTTGCATTAACTTATATAGCTGGTTTGTAGCTTTCCTTGTGTGAGTTAGTTTCTTATTGTGACCAGCTTTTGAGCAGTTGATACATTGCTGGTAGACCAAGTTTGGACATTTAGCACCTCAGAGGCTCAGAGCAAACTGCAAGTGGAATGTGGGGAACTGTATTCACCTGCATCCCATTGTTGTTCCTCAGAATTAAGCTGTGAGCAGCACAAGGAGACTGCACCTACCTTTTTCCTTTAATGGCGGAAATCCTTCCCCGGTCATGAACACTAGACTAGTGACTCGTAGTTGTGATAGTTGCCTTCCAGATCCTTGAAAGGATTTGCTTATTGTGATTTACTGTGGAAAAAATCATTCCCTTTTTGCTCAACCAGCAAGCAGGTCCTTGGTTGACATAGATCTAGATTGAAGTACCATTCACGTCACAGGTAGGAGTAATAGAAATGCCCCTATACCTAGGCTCAGTCAGTGACATTGGCCACAATCCACGTGGGCAGATTTAGAATCTCGAACTTTTGATTTTCTCAAGCAAGGCCAAGAGTTTGCCTAAAATAGAGGCCACATTGCATGGACCTATAACCTCTAGAAACTGGCTCCTGTAACCTGCAAATCTTCTTGTATCTACCACAGTAGTCAAGGCACAAACCACACTTAAAGTGCAAAGGGGTTCCAGAGCTTAAAGTGAAAAATACACTTCTAGGCATGGGCTTTTTTCAGGTGCAATTTTTTTTTTTTAAAATTTTGAAACATATGTGCATTTGTAACATCAATGTAGACATAACTTAATTGTCTACAACTATTTCTAAGATATTAATAACAAATGCATTAACTTGTTCAATTCGTTATCTAGCAAAGCAAAATATATACTATAAACAGAAGGCATACAAATGCAAAATCACAAGTATATAATATAAAAATTTAGATCATAGGCCTGAATAGTACAAATTTATCTGTTTTTTCTATATTTTTTGCCATTATATCAGACCTTCTATATGAGAGACCTATTTTATTCATTGATTGCTAAAAAATACAAGAGGGCATCCTTATAAATTTATTTTTGAGAATGGCCAAATTGAGAGAGGCTGAATTGTAGCATTGAGATGATCATTGATTGCTAAAAATAATACAAGAGGTCATCCTTTTAAAAATTTACTTTTGGGAAGGGTTGAATTGTAGCAGTGAGAAGAAGTATAAAATAGAAGGGGAAAACGAAAGATGTTGAAAAAGAAAAAATGAAGAAGAATAAGAAGAAAAGTAGAATCAGAAAAAGTAGTAGTAGTAATAGTAGTAAAAGAAGAAGAAGAAACAGAGAAAAATAAATGGAAAAAAGTATAGAAGAACAATCGAAGAAGAAACAAAAGAAGAAGAAGAACATACAGATAAGAAGAGAAACATAGAAGTAAAAAATAGTAAATGGAAGAAGAAAGATAAAAGTACAAAAAATGGAAAATGGAAGGAGAAGAAGAGGAAAATGGAAATTCCTGTCCACTTGTGCTGCCGCCACTCCCCTCATCTCTCCTTTAGTTTCTCCTCTCTCAATCTCAACAAATGGCTCTTTTAAATCCTTAGATTCCCCTCTTTTAACTTGTGCAAAATTTATTTTTATTATATTCTAGTCCCAGTAAGTTTAGTATTTACAAAATACTATAGTAAGTTTTTATATTTACAATAAAGATATAGAATAGGGTTTAAATGAAACTATGCAGTTAACTCTAGCTTTTTTGTGAAAATGGGTCTGTGCTCACCTAACCCAATATAAAGCCAAAACACTCATAGCGCCTTGCTTTGCATCTGGGCACATTTTTGACATGGTGTCCACACTTGGGCCCACCTATTTGTTTACGAATTCAAATTCAGGAAGGCCTTTGCGTTGCCAGAAATGACCTCATCTTTGACAATGCTGTCTCCTCTAGACTAGCATTGGCATATTTAACACTATGAAGAATTAGATCAACCGCCTTTCAATTGAGTTTTGCATGGGAACCAATATCCATAGAAACTGTAATGTGGTGTTTGGATTTCTTGTCAATTGACTCTTTTGTGGTCCACTTTAACTTGCTGAGTTGAGAAATCAACAACATGAAAATCCCCTCATGTGATGGACATGATGCAACCTGAAGTGATGTGATTTAGGTGTCCTTTATGACCTCTATGAAATTCTGCGTTGAATGGAATGCATGGGTGGTGCCAATATTCCACCAGTATGGCACATCAGTTGTCCTTAAGAGGAAAACTCATATCGTGTTATCTATGAATAAAATAAAACATGTTGGACCTAGGTTGCCTAATCCTTAAAAGAGTTCTTTTTGTTGTCCTTCTATTGGAGTAGCCATTAGGCATCCTAGGTTGCCTCATCTTCTCTAGTGCAATATATACATTTCTCACCAGTCAATGTGTTGCATGCTATCTACTAAGTATTGACAATGTTCTGTTCATGTTATTAAAATTGACTTGGAAAAGGCATATGATTGTGTTGAACTGTAATTTCTATGAGATATGCATCAGAGAATGGGTTTTGGCTACAAGTGGAGAAAGTGGATAAAGGATTGCATATCCTCAACTTCTTTCTTGGTGCTTCTTAATGGTTCTCTGTTTTATTCATTCCAAGGGCCAAGGGGTTTACAGGGAGGTGATCGATTATCATCCTTAAATTTTTTATTTTGAATGGTTAATATATTAATAGAAAAGAGGCACCAGAGGTGCAAATACAAAAGACGAAAGAAACAAAACAAAGCAGCAAACAGCCCACAAACCCAATACACCCTCAAAAAGCACTAACAACACTTGGCAAAACACTAAAGAAGAGCTTAAGCGAAGTCAATACATTCTTTCCAAGCTCGTAAAAGATCATTTATCGATGTATTCCTGAATTCCGAAGTAGAGGAAGCCTAAGAGGCACACTTGCTAAAAATTCTTCTTAAGACTGCATCGCTCGACTCGGCGCGATCGTTAAAGATTCTATTGTTACATTCGGCCTTGTCTCATCTTAAGAGAGCTCTTTGGTGACCGGCTTTGCCAACCAATCCAGGTCCCCTCACCTCCGCAAGGTCTTTGGGCACACCACAATGTGGGCTCACGGTTTTCAAAACGCGTCACACTAGATGAGGGAGGCAACCCCTCATATAAGCACCCAAGCTTTGCACCTCCTAGGCATTGTGAGACTTTTCACCCACTCCTTATTGCTGCACAAGTGGCCCTTTTTGTGTAGTTATGGCGGTCAGTCCACTAGGGCGGTTATGGGCCTAAGGGTAACACTCGTGCTCCCCCCCCCACACTCCTCTCTCCTCATGCCCCACATGTGTGATATTGTCCACTTTGCCAACCAATATAGGCTCCCTCACCCCCGCAAGGTCTTTTGGGCACACCGCAGTGTGGGCTCACGGTTTTCAAAACGCGTTACACTAGATGAGGGAGGCGACCCCTCATATAAGCACCCAAGCCTTGCACATCCTAGGCAATGTGGGACTTTTTCATCTACTCCCTATTGTGGCACAAGTGACCCTTTTTGTAAGGTTGTGGCGGTCAGTCCACTACGGCAGTTAGTCCCTACGGCCCTAAGGGTAACATTGGCGGGGGTCCCCCCCCACACCAGCGCTGGATTGCTGGGCCCCATAACCCAACAAAACTTAGTTCTAATTGACTAAGAATATCTTTTGCAATAATTGGTGTCACCTTAAGGGAAGTCGCTCAAGATTTAATCAATTGAATCAACCATGCTCTTAAGACATTTAAATGATGAGAGGGCGTAAATATCTAAAAGATTAAAGGTTGGATTTCGACAAATTGATGAGGAGAGCTACTTGCCTTTCCAAGAAGCCAATCTTCTATATTATTGGTTCCAAATGAGAGTGTCTTAGAGTGTTAATATATATAAGGAGGACAAGATAAGCAGAAGGCAAAGAGCTAGGTTTGTAACCATGGATGTCTGCCAAAAAGCTTGTCCTCACTTCCATAGATGCCAAGGGCCTCAATTTTTTGAAGTTTTAAGTGAAACCTTGAAAAAGTTCAAACCACCTCAAAAGGGCACAATTTTTTTTTTTTTTGGATAACATGGGTATCCCTACACCACATTGGAGGTGAGACTAATCCCATGGATATACGAAACCACAGCAAGTCTCGTTTATCAGGTTAGCCCGAGGACAAAGATTTTTGATATGCTCAACATTAACTTTGCAGAAAATGATGGGCATACATTGATTGAATGTGATGAAACTCCAGTGCATACTTCTAATATTGAAGCCACAAAGAAAATTTGAGCAAAGCATTTTTGATTATGGGTTGGCTAAGAGCTTCAACAGAGATGGCAAATAGCATTGGGGAGAGGGGCTTCACCTTGATTAAGGCCCTCAGAATTCTTGTAGAACGTTTTTGGAGAGCCACTCACCAAGATGGAAAAGTGAGTAGACGGCGTGGTTTGTGCAGTTTTGGCATGGATTAAAGAAGTTGTGGCCAATTTTCTTTTCGGGTATCATGGGGTATTGAATTCAAGCATTTTAGTCATTCTCATTATCAACAAGCCATTTGTTCCATCAATTTGGAGTTCGCTTTTTTGTCATTCTCAATATTACTAAAGTTGATCAGTCAAGATTATCTGTGGTGTTTCTTTGTATTAGAACACTATAAATATTAATAGAAGCCTTATGACGTGAATTTTTTGATTTCATTTCCGCCCCTTGTGTGCAAAAGCTTGTTCGTGCTTGGATATCTTACATTCTATGATTAGTTTTTTTTTTTAATTTCTAGATTGTGATTGTTGATTTTGCTTGTGAGGTTCACTTTGTGTCTTGTATTCTTCATTTGCTTTTTCTTTTCATTTCATGAAAGGTAATTTACAACATCTACCATTACTTTTTTATAAGTTCTCTATTTGATCTTATTCTTTTCATTGGCTGCTTGAAGGTCACAAAGCTCGTTGAACTGTATAAAGAGAGTGCTGACGAATGGTCTAAAAAGGCTGGAGAGCTTGAGGGTGTAATTAAAGCATTGGAAGTAAGGGTGCTTTTTCTAATACTTAGGTCTTTCTTTTAAAAAAAATTAATCTATTGGTATTTCCTGTGATGCATGCAGACACATTTGAACCAAGTTGAAAATGATTACAAAGAGAAACTTGAGAAGGAAACAATGACGGCAAAGGATTTGGAAACGGTATGCTTTTAAATGCTAGATCCTTTATTATCAATGAATGAGATAGGTTTTCTGATTTACTGCTGGGTATTGAAGCTTTCAATATTCATTTGTTTGCATTATGAATTAATTTTGACACTCATATTCTCCCATATGCTTTTATTAGTGTTCTATTAAGCTTAAGCCATAAAGATGATAAGCCATTATCTCTGGTATGTTACAGATTCTTTTTGGGTGAATGTAGGTGGTTGCAGACTTGAATGAGAAATTGCAGAAGTATGAAATTGAGATTGAGAATGCTAGGACGACTAATGAGCTAAGCCTTGTCCCATTATCGGGCTTGCAGAGTGAAAGGTATGCTTAGTTGTTCTCGATCTATTACACTTATTTTACTAATATGCTGCTATTGGATTTATTGCTGTTTCTTTTGGAAGATTGATTTTATTTGAACCCATGACTTTTCGAATTCCAGAGATGTGCAGTGAACAATTTTACACTCGTGTTACATGTAGAATGTATGGATTTATGTTGTGGTTGCTTTCAGGGATTCCTGCCTGGTTCCCTGAATCCCTTCAAGTTGTTGGTGATTTCCTTGGCAAGGTGGTGGAAGTTGATCCCTCCACTTCTACCAGCAACCACTTTTTGCCATATTCAAAGTGGTCTGGTCATCTGGACTGATTGATTTGAAAATTATCCCCTTAAGGTCGCAAATGTTTGGGTTGATTTGGGGGTGTCAGTGAAAGGAGGCCTACCTTCTCTAGCCAACCTCCAGCCTCGCCCTTCTAGTCCGCCGGTTTCCAGTGCTCCGCTTGGTAAAGCAAAAATCTCCACTGTTTCTGCTTTCTACGAGCCTCTTTCTGGGTCAACCTCAAGCGATGTTTCCTCTTCCTCTTGATCAGTCTCAGGCGACGATTCCCCCTCCAAGAATCAACGGACTGCTTGACTATCAACACTTTGCTCCAGTCTTCGAGGAGTGACAAATTGCAAGCAGTCATGTGCTGATGAAGCTGCCTGTGCCTAGCCTAGCCTCAATACCTCCTTGTCTCTCTGTCCTTCCGTAGGAACGCAGGGAGAGTCCATTTCCTCGCCATTGCATAGTCAAATTCTCTTCCCGTCACTTCCATGTGTTCGTTAATCACTCTTTACCTGTTATTGTCCACGGTCAACTTTTCCTCATCCTCGGTTTGTGTTGTAGGAGCTACCCTCACTTGCACTGATTAGGAAACCCTTCCCTATTTTCCTCCTTCCGATCACTCCCTTCCTTGTTTTCCTCCTTCCGATCACTTTCCTACCCTTTTTATCGTCCTTAAAAAAAAGAGGTCTCTCCAGCCGAGCCTCTTATCCGAAGTGCATGTGCCTCCCAATGAGGCTTTTCACCTTGGGCCCGTCGATCCCCTAAACCTTGCCCCTTCTCCCGAGTTTCCCTTTAACCCACCCCTCGTTACCAAACCAGACCCCTTGGCCCACCCTTTTGACCCTAGCTCTCGTTCTCGGCTTGAGCTTTGTTTTGGCTCATACTATGTTTCTTTTCTCTCCCCATCCTTAACCTCTTCCTCCGCCCAAGTCCTATTACCTCCAGCCTCTCCTAACCAAACAATGCCTAGCAAAGCCGAACCGCTAGTCCCCTCCATTAGCGTCTTGTCTGGTCCTCCTTTGCTAGCCCTTAGCCCTGTTACGATGATCGTCCAACTCCCCTTTAGCTTGTCCTCTGTTAATCTCTTTTCTCCATTCGTAGTCCGTTCCCTTTCCAAGCTTCCCCTTATCGAGCTTTTGCAAAACCAACCCTCCCATTACAACTGTCTTTACGACAACCGTCCACTCCTCCTGCGTTCCTGCTTTTGGGGTCTTGTTGTGGCCCCTTGGCACTGGGAGTCTCGCTCTATCCACTCTTCCTTCTAGCCTCTCTTGGGATCAAAGTGACAATCTGCTTGGTAGACTTAGTGCCTTTGCTGCCCCTTATCTGGTGTCACTTTCCTCTCAGCCCGCTACAGCCTTGGACAACTCTTCTTTGCTGTAGCAGTGGACTGACACCCCTTTGGGGTTTCTTTGAGCCTCCGGTTTCTGGCTTCTTCAAATTTTTAGCTTCAGAGAGAGACACTTCAATTTAGTCTCTTTCTCTTTCTATTGCTCAAATTTCAAACCTCTCTTACCAAGTTTTATGTAGTGGTTAGTTGGAAGGAGAGATTTGCGGCTGACTTGTATCACAATAGTTGGCTGGTCTCTTCAGGTCTTCCCACGCTAGAAGTAGAGGTTCAAATGGTTGAATTTCATACTCCAGATTGGGTTGATCGCATAATGTTAGAAGTTGGTAGGAAACTTGTATTGATCGCAAATGGCCAGGAAAGTCTCCTCTTCTACTTTACATAACGATAAAGAACTTGGAATCTACTTCAAAGAAGACCAAATAGAAAAATAGGCCCTTTAGAGAATTAACTAGATTGAGTTCTTATGTCAATTATTCTAGCTGTAAATAGAATGCAGGTACTCCAAGACATGTCCGGGGTGACGAGTTGGGTGACGAGTTGAAGATTCTATCCTAGAATGTGAGGGGTCTTGATGACCCTGTAAAGTGAGTGTTGTGAATTGCGTCTTGGGCCCTTTCTGTATTGTGGGATGTATCCGATGTTGGGACTGGGCTTCCAGCCCAAAAGACTAGCCTGATAGGTGGAGTGGCACAATCCCATATAAGTCTTTATCCCCCCCCCTCACAACTGATGTGGGACTCTTGTTCGCACCCCAACAATCACCCCCGTCGAACAAGGCTTTCTGGCAGATAGAACGTCGCCAACCATTCCGTTCGGCTAGGGGATCTCGAGTCCACATACTGTGGCTTCGGGACCTAGCTCTGATACCATTGTTGAGATTGGGCTTCCAGCGCGAAAAACTATCATGATAGGTGGAGTGATCCAGTCCCATATTAGTCTTTAGTTTTTCCCCCTCACAACCGACGTGGGACTCTCGTTTGCACCCCAACAATAAGTTATTGGGAACAGAAGCGCACAAATAATAACTGGAAAAGCAAACCACAGATCAAACACACACAATGATAGAAAGATTTTACGTGGTTCCCTTTCGGTTCGTCCATGGGTTCAAACCAGATCCACTATGCTCAAAGGCAAGAAAACGAAGAAGAGACAACCGACCCTTATTACAATTTTCTCTTATCTACCCTCTCTCACGAAAGAAGGCATTATATATTGCTCTTTTTAGGGTTTACACAGGTGCAATGTAAAACTATAGTAATTGCCCTCCATTAAAAAAATTGCCTCGGGGACATTGCCCATCTTTGACATCCCGCGAGCTCAGCGTGGAGCTCGACCCATGACCAGACCAATACATATTTGATAATTAGGCTCCACAGAACCTAACATCCGAATAAGATATCAGATTCCCTCTTATTTTCTTTTTCCAGGTCTAGGCCTCTTGGGTTTCCCAGTTGTGGGGTTTCTTTCTGTTTCTTTTTGCTCTTTGTATTTGCACCTTTGGTGTTTTTTCTCTATTAATATAGTTACCATTTAAAAAAAAGATAAAGAGAACTATCCCATTTGTACAAATCCATTTCTAATTTTCTTACTTTTCATGGATAGTACCATAACATTTTGTAAAAGGAAAGGTGCAAATAAAAGTGGGAGGCTGCACATGTAAATAATCTGTTGGGATAAAAACCATTCCCAATTGGCCAATAGGAGAGATCAAGAGAAGTCTTGTTCCAAGTTAGTTTAGGAAAACAATTTTATTTGTCAGACTTCTACAGAGTTTAGGGGGCTTAAAAAGGTACAAACTACAAAAGCTTAGTTTGTGAAGAACAAAATCAAGAAATGGAAGTAGTTTACGTTTAGTTCTTTTGAGAATAAGAAGATGAAAGCTATCTTAAATGGGTAGCGGAATAATGAGTGATTAAGATGATCTTTAGAAAATGAACCTTCAATAGTAAGAAATATTGCAAATTCCTCTCCAAGGAAAGGTGAAATGGAAGCAATGGTCCTATCATAAATAGCTAAGGGAAGCAATAAAAGTAATGATTTAGTATCATTTTTTTTTTCACGTTGTTGCCAATGCTAGGAGAACGGTAAACTTTATGATTTTTGGGAAATTTTGGAAGTTGATATAATGATTTGTTTACGGAATTCCATGAAGTAGGCTTGCAACCGAAGATGTTGGGACCTACCTTTGTGAAGGAGATGAGATATGGAAGGTGAGTAATTGACAAGACAATAAGTGGTAAGAGAGGAATCCAATGAGCATAGTTACGATGTTTGTTGAAAATTTGATGATTCCTTGAGGAGATGGCTTTGGACGATATTTGGTTCACATGGGAAGGTTTTATGTGTTCATATTCCATGCGAAAAGGATGTCAGAGGTAATGCTTTGGCCTTCTTAAGGATGAGATCATTGCACTAGGCAGAACGTTTGAAGGATGATTTTTTTGGAAGCAAAATGCTGAAGGTTTTGAGGGCCTAGCTTTTTGAAGTAGGGATAAGTATATTGCGGCAGAGAGGATAGGTGAGTCCTAGTTAGAGATATAAAACGGACGGGGATGTAACTGGAAAAGTTTCCTGAAAGGATTTCAAGGATTTTTTAGTGATAGTCAAGAAGGGAGAGATGAGGTGGGAGATTGCTGCTGGAGGTAGGGTTGCAAGTCGGGTGGGTAGAGTTGGGTACCAGTGATCCCAACTCAACCCAACCTAACCCAACCCAACTTTTTCAAACCTAAACCCTATCCTACCCAAACTTCCCGAACTACCCGACTTCTAAGAACCGACTCGGCCCAAGAAAAATATCCAAGAATCGAGGATCGGACTCGAGAAACCGAACATTTCCTTAAATTTTCAAAAGGATAGTCATCCTCACTATCTTCAGTCACCAATTCTAAGTTGTAGATTCTAGTATCCTTTGATTGAAAATAAATTTTAGTTAAAATTTATCAACCCTATTTTTTTAAGAAGAAAGGAAAAGGGAAAATGATTATCAAATTAGTCATTTGAAATTTCTGAAGAGAGAGAGAGAGAGTCTTGCCTTAGGTTGTGGGAGAAAATGAGAGGCCGAGAGCTGTGACGAGAGAGTGAGAGTGGCGACGAGAGTAAGAGGGTCTGGAGAGTACTTAGTGAAGATGACATATGCGAGCGGTGGAAAGAGTGAGAGGCCGAGAGGGAATCAAGAGATGAGAGCTACGGAGAAAGTGAGAGGGCCGAGAGGGAATCGTCGCGCAATGGAATGGGTGAAAGTGAGAAATTGCATTGAATGGAGATTGGAGAGTGAAAAATGAGTGGTAATTTAGGGTTTCTTAGAAAGGAATCAAGGATGTGTAAAAAATGGATTGGGTCTCGGGTCTCGGGTTTTAATAATATTGATCCGAACCGACCCGAAATTTTCATTGCTATTTAAAACTTGAAATCGAGCCATGTCCAAATCCAAAGTTTTAGACCCTACCCAAATTATTTTCGGGTCGGTTCATGCGGGTCAGAGGAAAACCAAACCCAACTTTCACCTCTAATTGGAGGTCCGTTGTTGGAGGTATTGAAAGGTAATGTTTTTAGACATGAAAGAATGGAGAGATGATGGAGGAAATTGGAATCAATGGTGTGAATTTGGAGGATAATTGCAATCTTGGATTTGACATTGTTTCTATGGGCCAATTGCCTATTTGATGCCCATGGGACTTAAACTCACAACCTCAAAGCTATATAACCATATGCCTTTACCAGTTGTGCTATAGGTTCTTGTAATTGTTTCCAAAGAAAGGAGGAGAATGAGAAGTGAGTGACTTTCTCCTTATAAGCTTAATAAAGATTCTTTTTTCCCAACAAGGAATTCAAAGCCTTCAAAGCCAGTGACCTTTTATTATCTTGGGAGGGTTGTTCGAAGAGAAGAACTAGGAATTCCAAAACCGTGGTGGAATGGTCACCCCCTCAACTTGGGGTCATGAAATTTAATGTTGATGGTGTTTCAACGTGAAAACTGGGTCCGACAAGTATAAGGGGCGTTCTTAGAGATCACACAGGTTAAACAGCGGTGGTTTTCATAAAATCAATAGGGACTAGAGACTCTAATGAAGCAGAACCCTTTGGTATCGGGAGAGCTTTGTCCATTTGGGTGGGTATAGGTGGTGTGAAGCTAGTTATAGAGGGAGATTCGGCAAATGCCACAAAATGGGCCAAAGATTTGAAACGACCCCCATGGAGATTGATTACTATAATCAGGGAAATGAAGGCACTGGCTAGGGGCCTTGAGGTGTCCTTTGTTCACATTAGGCGCACATCAAATGGGGTAGCGGACTATTTCGTTAAAAATGGTGTTGAGGGGTTTGTTCAAGGCGTTTTCTACATTTGAAGAGGAGGATTCACATGATTGTTGTTGGAATTGTTATTGTCTTTGTTCTTTTCTTGTGGTCTTTGTGATTTTGTTATTTTGTTGTTTTTTTAATCTTTGGTCTATACCCTTTAGACGTCCCACTTGTACTCTATATTTTTCTCTAATAATATTTCTTCTCCGTTACCAGTTAAAAAAAAGCTTAATACAGATTCTTGTCTTAGGTGATCTTTTTTATATTTTATATAGCAATCCATTTGCTTCTTTAATTCATGTGGTGCTTTTTGGAGTGGAGGAAAATCCAGGATTTGATTTTTCTTGCACTTTTTTTGGAGAGAAGTGCAAGAAGCTAGGGCTTATTTTTCCAAGGGTTTTTGTACTATGGTTGATTGAGGTTTTGATGAGGAGCACCACAACATTAGTTTTTTTTTATTTTCTCATTATTGTATTTGTTTTCATTAGATTATTTGAGGGTATTTTAGTCATTCTTGTATTAGGGGTGCTTCACGGACACTGAGAAGCCCTCCACCCAGGTATTTTCTATCCATCTCTTTCTTTTGTCTCTCTTCTCTATTTGTTTTCTTCTTTTCTCCCTAACCCTAAGCCTTCCCTATGAAACCCTAATCCCTTTCCCATCATAAATCTAGCCCCAAATCACCCTCACCCTTTCCGCCACCCCCTAAGAGGCTTCTTAATCCCTGCTGCCACCACTGTTAGCCCTCCAAACACCATCGTCTCCCCTCCCAGATCCCTCTGGCCTTGTCGCCTTACTCCCAAAGGTCCATATCCCTTTGCCGCAACCCTTCCTAGGCCTCAGATCTGTACCCGTCACCCCTCCCTTGCCTTCCCATGCTGTCGCCACCTCTTTTAGGCCTTTCTAAGGCCATCATCAACCCTTCAAACCTCAATACTCCTTGTCACCTCCTTTTAAGGCCATCGGGCCCTGCCACAACCCATATGCGCTTCCTCTAGCTTCCACCAACCCTTCGTACTTTCAGAGTGCCTCCCATTCACCTCTCTAGTTCACCCTACCTTGCCGCAGACCCCTTAGGTGTTGTCGCCACATTCCCACAACCCCATGGTTGTAGCCGATCCTTCCCTATAGCCCCTTCGTGACCCCTTTTTGACTTATTCCATTCGTCGATTAAGTACCCAGTAAACTCGTGACCCCTTTTTGACCTATTCCATTTGCCTAGTAAATACCTAGTTAACTTACGTAGTTCATTATCCAAACCCATTCATCTATTAATTAGTCCATTAAATTCCAAGGATATTTGGCGTCATCTGTGATAAATTTATATTAATTAATTGCATATATTAATTAATTGATTAATTTCAGCCTATTTTAGATTTAGAGAGCATTAGTTTGACCTTTTATAACCACATTAGGCATTTAGGGTTACCCTATCCCTTGTCCTATATCAGGTTTCTTATAGTTTATACTATAGTTGCTGGTTCCCTTTCAGAACTCCTTCCAGTTTTGTCTAATGGAACGTTCTGGCGTTCCAACTGTTTTGGTGTTCCCTTACGGGAAAAATGGCATAAAAAATTCAAAGAAGTAAAATATATAATAAAATATGAAGACAATAAAACAAAGTTATAAATATATTTAAATTAATTATTTTCATCATTTTAGACTAATCTTGATAAATAAAAACATAAATTATCATTAAATAACTACTTATGTTGCTAATCTCGATTCATAATAATGTTATTACCAAATACTAATTCAAGAATGTTTGAATTTTACTCTAATAAGAATCAAATACAAATTGAATTAGAAAAAAATCCGAAAAATATCCACGAAATGAAATTGGCTTCTTATTTTATTCAAAATTAAAGGTCAAAGTTTAGAACACATAGATGCACATTGGGTCCATTTCATTTTTTTTCCCCTCAAATTTTCTTCATTATACATTATAAATAAACCGCACGAATTGAAAATATACTTCATGAGCTACAATTGGACCAAATTTCCTCCCAAATTTCAATTTCTATCCACTTGATCGTTGCGGTCGAAGTCAGTATGTCTTTGAATTAAGGATGCATGATAGTTTTGACCACTATGATCAAGTGGTTATAAATTGATTTTTAGGCTCATTTTTTTTTTTTCAATTGTCTCATGAAGTCTATTTTTCGTTGTATAGTTGGATTTTATATGTATTTCTAAAAAAATTAAAAAATGAAATATTTAGAGTAGAATGGGTAGGGTCAGAAAGGAACCCATTACCTGAATTGAACCTGTTCCATTCCATTTTTCAACTGGATCAAGAGTGTTCAGCCAGAACAGAACGGAATTGACAATGGTTTATACTTCAAAAGCATTTCATCACTAAGTGGAGGAATTGGATCATAGAACATGTCATTTGCTCTTTGTAGTGATCATTGATTTCTTATACCCACAAATTGAGTAATGAAGGATTGAAAGATTTCTCCAAGAATTCAGCTTTAGTTATATGGAGTGGTTTTCTGAATGTTATCATTATATTTGTTGTTTGGTCTGTATCAGGTAGCCACCATCAAATGGTGCTTATTTTCATTTCAAATGCTCATTCACGTTAATGTGAACTTTTGTGTGCCTTTTGAATTCTTTTTTTTTGTGAAGTTTATCTTGAAAATCTAGGATGATTGTTTTATTGCCCCACATGATATTCTCGATCTTTGAGTCAAAGTCTTATTGGCCTTTCCGAGAATTATTTATTCTCCTATCATAAAACCACTAGTCGTTGAGTATCACTTTGATGCTTTATTCATTATTAACAGAGATTTTATATCTTGTGACTTGCTATTATGTTTCAAATGTCCCATTATGCTTGGTGGTTGATGATATTGTTTCTTACCTCTAGATGGAGTTCTATTGGTGCAATAGGAAAAAGGTTGAGTAATTAAGAATAACCCTAGAAGAAGAGTAAACAGTATAGAAGGAGGTAGTTGGGTGATATCACATCGATGTTTGAAGTCATTAGTGTTTGGGTGATACTCTGATCAAACCATGCTCTTGTCAAATTCGATTAGGATTATTGATAGCTTATGAAATGCAAAGAACTAATGTTGTGGCTAATTTTTTTGCTGAGATGTGTGCAACAAAAATCAGTGGTTCTTTCTGGGAATTATGTAGCTCTTTTTTGTAAATAGGTTCATTGATACATGGTTAATGGTATATTTCTTATATACTCCAGAGTTTTGCTACTTTAAAAAGAATGTTCACGAAAGTCAAAATGAAATTGGTATTGAGTGGAATGTTTGTGCCTCATTGCTTGAGCTTTCTTGTGGTCGAGAACACAAGGGCACTCTCTCTTCTCCTCTTTCTCCTCTCCTTGACACTTTCTTGTCCTCTGCGACATCAAGGATTTTTTAATTTCCTGCTAGGAATCTCAATTTGAATTTGTCATGCTCTATGCTTCCACATCCTCTACTTTCACTGCCCAATTGCTTTATTTTTGAACTCTAATTACTAGATGAACACATGAAGCCATAACATTTTTGCACTTTCCTTTCATGGAAAAATATCATCAGTGTTCCAAAGTTAAATTTTACTACAATGTACCAGCACTATTGTTTCTCTAATTCGTGCTATTTGTATACAATTTCCTCTAGTTGATTCAAGAATATGAATGTCCCAATCTCCTCATTATCATGCACCTTGGTTTGCCCACATGTTTTATACATTACTTTCTCCTTTTTGGAGAGATTCAGTCTTTATCTTACTAATGTGTGGACAATGTTCATCTGTTTCATTCAATTAACTATCTGCAACACAATTTTTACTTGACAGGTGGATTGACAGTTTTGAAATTGACGGCAAAAGTAAAGATAGTCATATGCTTGTTCCCAAGGTTCCATCAGGTGTTTCAGGAACGGCATTAGCGGCTTGCCTCCTCCGTGATGGGTGGAGTGTATGTAAAATTATCTATTTTTATCTTTATTTATAGAGTTTTTATTCTTTTGTTATTATAGTTGGTTGAGTTCCAATTCTTTCTTTGTTTAGCTGGCTAAAATGTATGAAAAATATCAAGAAGCTGTTGATGCCTTTAGACATGAGCAGCTAGGAAGAAAGCAATCAGAAATGATTTTGGAACAGGTAACAGTATGCGTTCATTTTAATTGTTTGTTTTTTGGACCATAAAAGTTTACTTGTTTATTGTTATCAAAAGTAGTTTAGGCTTTTTTTACTAATAGTATTTTGGATTATGATGGGGTACTGTTGTTACATTTGATTTTATCTAATGTTGAATCTCAAGAATATAAGATGTTTGTCAATGAAAGATTGATTGCCACCAGAACACAACTCTGCAAAGAGGCAAGTTGCTTTTACTCTTATGTTATCTTTGATGGCTATGGATCTTTCTAACCATCTGGAAAAGAGAAAGTAGGCAGATCTGAATGCAATCCTTCTTTTGGGCATACTGTGCATCTATCCAACCTTTATCTGGATCTTACCTGGTGAAGAAATGCCATACTTGGATTCAAGTTAGATTTGAATTATTAAAGTTCTACTTCTAATGCTTGCCACTATTCTGAATTTCTTGATTTGCCTAGACTAGATTTGAAGCAGGTAGTGTCGGCCAACTCATAGGTTGACGTACTGATGCGAAGCATGCTATACCTCGCTCCAGATCCATGCTATTTCCGTTTCTTGCTATTATTGAGTTCCATGCTATTTCCGTTTCTTGCTATTATTGAGTTTATTTTTTAGTAGGTATTTTAGTTTATTTTTAGAAGAGGACACGATTGTAATTTTCTGAGTTCTTATTTGGGGTAAGTTAACAATTATATAAGCCCCTCTCTCTTGTAAACATACGAATGAATAAGAATTGAAAGATTTTGATTACCTCTATGCCACGGTGATTTGGTGGAGAGTCCACGGAAGTTGGTGAGAGACCACGGGGCGAGTAGCTAGTTAATTCTACTTCTATCTTCTTCTTTTCTTCTTCCTTCTCTCTTTTCCTTTTCTGTTCTTACTGCTGTGCCCCATCCCCTTCTGTCCTTCTTCCGCCAGCCTTTAGACCAGTACCAGTGTTCCACCTTCCTATACTTACCTCCATAGCAATGCCGCTCCTGTTTTAGGCCCAACACCACCGCTGCCACCAGCTATACATCCCATACTTCTGCTGCCACCTGCTATACACCCCCTTTATGCCCTCCAGATCTGCCATAAACCCCAAACTTCCTATCTACTGTTTTCGTTTCCCCTTCCTAACCCAATCTGGGTTTTCGTACAGCCCCAAACCCCTTTCTACTGCCTTCATCCCTCCCTAAACCTTCCTATTCTGCTGTCCCAAGGCCCCTTTGGCCTTCCCATCTCCGCCGCCAACCCAAACATCCCTTTCCCCTGTTCGTGCTGTCCTTCTCCAGTCCCCTTTGCTGCCGTGAGTCCCATAAGCCTTGTAGCCCTTTTTTTTACTGCTACCTCTTCGAGTCCTTTCGCTGCCCACATAATCCATTCGTATTCCCAACCTTATTTGCCCTCATCCCTTCCTCCCTTTCTATGTCTTCAATTAAAGCACATGCTTATTTAGAACCATAGGCCCCTTTTTTTTAATTAAAAATTACATATGCCCAATTCATTTAAAAAGAAATCATTCCACCTTTTTATTAAATCCTTTATGTATTTGTCTACATCAGATTCTGGGATATTTTGCTTGATTATTTGTGACAAATTTATATTAATTAATTGCATATATTAATTGTTGATTTAATTTCAGCCCATATTAGTTTTAGAGTGCATTATTTTCATCCCCTTTTAAATTTTATTGAACCACATTAGGCATTTAGGGTTACCCTATCCTTGTCCTGCGTCACCTACCTATTGCATATCTAGATTTTTAGTTTTGCTAAAATGTTAAAGTTCTTAATGATGTTGCTCACAATAGCAATAACCCAATGTATGGCTATGATGGTACAATTTGGATGAGCATCTGGAGATGAGCTGACTAGAATATTAACTCATTTCACAACTTTTCATGATCTGATGATTCGTAAACTTGGATTTAATTATAGTGAAATTTTTTACTAGATCATTGGTTGGCATGGCCCAATGAGAATGACATGGAGTTGCCTTACTTGTACCTTTTATTGTATGACTAGTTGGTGTTTTTTATTAGGGGTTGAAATGATTTTTTTTTTTTTTGTTTTTGTTTTTAAAGGCGTTCATGGGCCATTGAATCCAAAAATTGTTGAATTCCTTTTAAAATCTATTATTTCAGATGTTGTCGTAATTAATATATATTTTTTTGAATTGTGGTCTAATTAGTGTCAATGATGTTTCTTCATTATTTTATTAATTTCATTTGGACTCCCTCGACCTGCATGGTTGTGGTTTGTTTCTATTTATTCCTTAGTGCAGCATTCAATTTGTACAATTAGTAAGCTGGCAAATAAATGGCATAGTGTGCTTATTTTTTGGTCATATGGTAGTTATTTGTATTTGGTTGTTTTTGCTTTTGTAGGTTCTATTTGAAATACAGGAGAAAGCCGAGATTATTTTAGACGAACGAGGTTAACCATTCTTTGCTTTCGTTTCAGTTTGATATTATTATTATTATCTTGAGCAATAACAAAGATACTTCATTCATAAGAAAAAAACTACAAGAACAACTAAAAGATCTAAAAGCGATAGACCTAAAAGAAAAACATAAAGAAAGAAGAGAACAAAAATAAATAAATAAAGAAACAAACATAAAATACAAGCAAAGTCACTGTTGTACAAACATCCCCTCAATCCAACATGCAATCAAATGGGTGTCCTATAAATCAAAGGAAGAAGACTCATGGAAAGCTGTTATCAACTCCCAACTTAGCAAAGTAGTTTGCCACGCCATTAGCTGTACGACTAATATGAACGAAAGATACATCTAGCTCTATCACCAAAGCTCTAATCTCCCCAACTGTAGTGATCATTTTCCAAGGGGGACGCCTTTGTCCCAAAGCCCATTTTATTGCATTTGTCGAGTCCCCTTTAATCTCAAGTCTACCTTGCTCATCGATTTTGCCTTGCTTTTTTTTTTTTCATTTACCTATTTGATTATGAATTTAATTTTACTTTCAGTTCTAATTAGTGGTGCCATCCTAGGAAGGAATTCCTTTTTTTTTTTTTTTGAAAATTGAAAGGAATTCCTTTTCCGTTTCATAGTCTTTTTGTTTATGTTTCTTTTCTGCATTGCTAATAATAATTACTTCACTTTCTTCAGCAGCGCATGAAAGAATAGTTGAAGAATATGACTTGATGAATCAGAACTTGCAACAATCACTTTCTGAGAATTCTAATTTTGAACATACTATCCGCCAATTGAAGGTAAATCCTTTAGACAGCTCTTTGGGGGCCTCTTTGATTTACTATTATTTCCATTCACTGGGTTGTTTTTCAGGTGGACTTGAAGAAGCGTGAACGAGACTATAATGTTGCAGAGAAAGAGATTATGGACCTTCAGAAACAGGTAATGGAATGTGAATGGTTTGCCCTCTCATTCTTCATTACTGTGGAATGTAGTGGGGTTGCTTGAATCTAATTGCATTTCTATAGCAATAATGTGTTTTATTGATGGTGCAAAACGAGTTCTTGTTTCCTATATCTAATCGATGATTAGAATTGATTTGGTGGCTGAATGTTTGACATTCTCAAATAGACCTGTAGACACCTAAGTTGAAAGTCTTTCTTATGATGGTATGTCTGTCTTTCAAAATCTTCAAATTTGGTTATCATCATCGGTGATGCTGTGTTGCTTTTTCCCATTCTGTGATATTATATTTAGGTAACAGTCCTCCTTAAGGAATGTCGGGATATCCAACTTCGCTATGGAGCAGCTACTCAGATTTATTCAGATGATCATCTTACTAGTGTAGCTGATATTGATGATCAGAATGACACTGAAAAAGTTATTTCAGAACGCCTTGTATGTAGTATATGTTTCTAGCCTGAATTTGAAGTTTTAAACCAGTTATGTTTTCTGAAAGGTGACATTACATCTTTGCATTTTGGATTACATCATTGACGCAGTCAACTTTCAAGGATATAAATGGATTAGTTAAGCAGAATGTTCAGCTGCAGAGAGTTGTCCGTGATCTATCCAACCAGATTGATCAACGGAATGCTGAATTGAAGGTAATTTTGCCTTTGTTAATTTTTGTCATTTAGTGCTAATTTCTGCATCTGTCCTATGACTTTCAGTTTGAACATTTTGTACATTTTGGACCACTGCATTTTTGCTCTACCTTTGTTTAGCAATTATATTATGAATTGAATCTCTTTTTGAGGCTCACGTTTCCAAGAATAAGAGCCATATGAGTGAGCAATGTTCCAATCTTATTATTTAGAGGAAAATGTTAGTCAAGGACTGCATTCCAGAACATCTCCATGAATATGAACCAATTTTAGTCTTTGCTGCTATTATTTATGGGAAAAATATTATTCAAGGGGCTTCTTCTGTTTAAAAATCTCTAGCTAGGTTGCACGGGTATGGGTGCAAGTGTTGGGAGTTTGACATGGGTGTGAGGTGTCGGACTTGGTGAACCAGAAAAATAGGACATGGGGACACACCCCTATATTTAATAAATTTAAATCTAAATTTATTTTAAAAATGGTGTGAGAATAACACTAATAGAAAATGATGTACTTGTTTTACTCTAAACAATTAAGTGACAACTATATTGATATTTTAATTAGGTTTTAAGAGGTGAAAGATGTTGTAATATTTTTGTCATCTTGGAGAACGATGTTAATAACACAGATGAGTCCATGAAGAATGGGTGTGAGTGTCCGTTGCATGTTCATCACACATCTTGAATTGTCTATTCAACACAGTACTCTAGGATGTCGATAAAGGACAGATCCCTAAACATGACATGGCAACATTATGACACAGTCAGCTGTTTGTTTGTGAGGTTACATCCAAAGGATTGATGACATCTTCTATTGTCATCCTAAACATCAAGGATCCATTTTATGTAGGATTGAGGACTCAGGTTTAGTTTCTGTTGTGTTTCTTATGCAGTTGCCTAGTGTGGAGTTCTTCTTTCTCTTTAAATGATGTAAGCTTGTGATCCAAGCTAATGGAGAGAAAGAAACATGTATCATTTGCTCATTAGTATGGATTGTAAGATTTCGTACAATTGGCAGCATCATCATCATTGATCAAAACCTTTGTTTCTTCTATGAGGTTGGTTTTTGATGTTTGGTTATCTTCTTTCAAGTCAAAAACCCGTTAGATGATCATCATTTCTTTGGTTAGCTCACTTTCTTATCATATCATGTCTTCCCACTTTAATCCACGTCTATAACGGTCTCCACCTTAATACTTCGTCTTTTGGCTCTTCATAGAAGGGAGAGAGAGAGAGAGAGAGAGAGAGAGAGAGAGAGAGCGGGGGGGGGGGGGGGGGGGGGGGGGGGGGGGGGGGGGGGGGGGGGGTTGGTTGGGTTGGGGCGGACGATGGAGTTGTGATGTAAAAAAATTGCATTAACTTGGTAAATTATATGTATATGGTATAGGGTGTAGCATCCAAGATGTGTCCTACATGTATGGTTATGTACAAAAGTAAGCAACTATATAATCATTGCTCTTGGAAAGAGATCATACCTCTAGTCTAAAGAATGACCCATAAAAAAACTATTCCTTGAGATGCAACACTTTGCTAACAAGTCTCCAATCCTTTACTCAATCTCCTTACCTGGACAGAAGCTCCATAAAAATTCCTATAATGTTACCTAATCTACTGGTGCAAGATGGATTGGGTTTATGCTAACCCATCCCAAACTAAGATTTTTTGAATATGGATATTAGACCTGTGATACCTGAAATACCCACCTCTTATGACCCGATTTAATTGAGAAAAATATTCTATACTGAGAGTGGGACTTTAGAACTCGACCTTTTAATGAATTAACAATGAAAACCCAACAACCATGGAGACAAAAAGAATTTATGATCCCAAAAATAGAAGAAATAAAATAAAGTCACAAAAAGATCCTTGGTTGGTAAAATGAAAATTGAAAATAGTAGGCTCTAAGTGCAAGAAATAAAATGCCTACGTATAGTTATGTGAAAGGGAATTAATGAATATGACATGGGAGAGACCATTGGTATAGAATTCCTTCAAATGATTATATGTAAATTTTTATATAATAATATTAAAATATTTTGAGATGGGTCTCGAGTCTCGAGTTTTTCTCTTTACACAAGGATATCTAGGGTTTTCAAGGCCTAGATTGACCAATCCCTAAATCCAGTGGTTCTAATGCAACACTGGTTTTTTCAAGTTGGGTCTAGGTAGGTCGTGGTTTTTGCCTAATGTAACTTGCTAGCAATTTCCATGTGGGCTTCTTGTTTCTCTGCAGTCCACATTGAGTCGTTAACAAAGTTGCCCTCAATAGTGTGTTTCCCGTTAAAGAAGTCTCTTAAAGGAATTTTTGTGCGCCCTTGGTGGCTGGGATCTTCACCCCATTTTTTTTGGTCTTCTATGAATGTGCTCAAACCATCCTAGTATACATTTTCTCATCTGTTCATCTATTGGAGCTCCTTTTGGCTTTGTAATGCACTCATTTCTATTTATATCTTTCTTTCTTCTTGTATTGGTTGCACCTCACATCCATCTTGGCATACCCATATTTGTCACCATCACTTATGTTACCACAACATTTAACTCCATGTAGCAGTTGGTGAAATTGCCATCTTATAAAATGCCACTTTAGTGTACATGGCACGCATCTATCACATCGTACACCATTGCAATGGTTACACTTGGACCACCCTGTGCCCCTGCCCCTGCCCAAATTATTACCTATATCCAATGAAGCATCGATACGGGTACGCATATCGGATACGTGGGGACACGGCAAATTTTGAAAAACTAGGATATGAGTGCGGCGGGATACGCTGAATTAAAAAATTATATATATATATATATATATATTAAATTCAAACATTTAAAAAAAAAAATTCAAATCAAATTCTACTATGAGATAAAAAGAGTCAACATTTCAACAAATACTAAATTACTAAGTACATGATACGAAATATAAGTCACTCACAAAATACATGTCTGATGCTGGACAACTAATAGGGTGACCCTAAATGCCTAAATTTGGTTTCCTAAATACTAGGAGGGATGAAAATAATGCACTTTAAGCTAAAATATGGGCTGAAATTAAATTTCAATTAATATTTGCAATTAATTAATATAAAAGTTTGTCATAAATAATCATGCAAAATATTTCCCGATATGATGTAAACAAATACATGGAAAGATTTAATAAAAGGGTGGGTTGTTAGATTTTAATTGAAAAGACATGGTTTTAAATAACCATGTGCTTTTACACGAGGAAATAAAAGGATCAAAGGGTAAGGAAAGGGCATATGGGTTAAGGATGACCATAGGAGTGCTTTTAGGAGTTGCGGCAACGAAGGGAGAAGCTTTTGGGGGTAGGCGAAGGCAAAAGGAGGGTCTTGAAGGTGGCGGCAAGGAGAAAAGGGCTATGCAAGAGGTTGGCGATAGAAAGGGGAAAGGCGACACCACTGGAAGGGGATTTGAAAGGTGGCGAAAAGGATGGGGCTTCAAAACAGGGGAGGAGAAACTGTAGGAGGTGTTTAGAAGTTATGAAAATCATAGAGGGGAGGTAGATGGGTTTCACAGCCAGGGAAAAGGGAAAAGAAAAGGAAAATAGAGAGAAGAAGAGAGAAAGAAGAAGAACCTGAAGAAGATGGAGAAGCTGCAGAAGATGCGAAGGCTTGGAGAAGAGCAGAGACGCAGCAGAGAGCGAGAGCAGAGGAGAGCCGGAGAAGCCCAGAGAGCAGAGGAGAGCAGAGTCGCAGCAGAGAGTGAAAACTGGAGAGACGCAAGGTAGGGTTTTGCTTTCGGTTTTTTTTTTTTTTTTTTTGTTTTTCCCCTTTTTATCTTTCGCACGAAAAAAAAACGAAAGACGGAAGACGGAAGTGGAAAGCGTATCCCGTGCTTTTTTCTCTGCTGTGTCCTAGCCGTATCCCTCTTTATTTGTTGCCGTATCCTGACTCACATACGCGTATCCGGGGAATATCCATAATTAAAATATTTTTTTAATTAATTGGATACGTATCCGGTACGTATCCGCGCCATATCCGGCCGTATCCGTGTCGGATACGTACCAGACACGGGTACTTTAAGTATTTTGAAGTATCCGTGCTTCATAGCCTATATCCAAATTAGACCATCCATTTTGTTCTATAGTTGCACCAACCTATCAAATTTTTTTAGTAAGAGGTACAAATTTTCAATTTTACTTGGGTCATTTTCTGCACTTTCATACCTTCAATTGTTACACTTCATATATTTTATTTGTCCTAGTGATTTTCAAATCAGTTGTCACAAAAGCTTTCATCCACCTTTCCAACTTTCACTTTAGCTTATATTGAGTCTCATTAATCATTACTATGTCATTTGCCATTAACTTTTTTGATGGGAACTTGGGTTCTTACATTTTGTGCAAATTCTGTTGCGAGTTGAAAAAGTTATGGCCTCTCTCTCTCTCTCTCTCTCTCTCTCTCTCTCTTTAAATGGTAACTGTAATTGTATTGAAAAATAAAGGCGCAAGAAGTTATGGCCTTTTTCTATTTGGGTATACTAAGGTGAAGAGTTTGGGGTATTTGGGCATTTTCAGATAACATTGAATAGTGATTGATGTTTAATAGCCTAGATTATCATTAGGGCTTCTCCTTGTTTTCAAGTCATTTACTTATATACGTAAGAAGAGAGAACTTGTGGGGACCAAATTTCTCCAATACTCTTCCCATATGCTACTCTACTCTTAGGTGTTCTGCAAATGACTCATCATCATCATCACCATAGCCAGAATCTTGTATCTCTAAGGTTGGATTTTCGAGTCATACTTGTCCAATTGACTCTTAGGCATTCATCAAATGAATATTAACTGTTAATTTATTAAATGATTGACCCCACTTTCATCTAATGTGATAGGTCTTTGCAAATATCCTCAATTGAGTATGAAACTTGGACAAAATCACGTCGATCCAATTATAGAAGCCATGGTTTTTAAGCTCGTCACATTTTCGTACTTTAAATTATTTCTCATTCACTAACTTTTGCATCTCTTTTGAACCCTAGTTTGCTCCACATGATGGGTCTTTTGGATAGATTTTTTCACCCATGAACATGATACTAAAAAAATCATCGAACCAATCATAGAAGCCATGTTTTTTAGGTTTCTCAAATGTTAATTACATCATTTTTTTTTTGAAAACAGAGACATAAATATAACATTAATAAAAATTCCACTTACAAGGAATAGGGGGGAGAGTACAAGAGGTGTGTATAACCTCACCCACCAAAAGAGAAAACAAGAAATAAAAATATAGAAAGCTTACAAAATATGCCAGTCTTGGGTGAGAGTAAGGGGAAAGCTCCACCCAAACTCCTTTGGTCGCTCCTCCCAAACTGTAGGCATAGCAGACACAAAGCTACCAATGATACAATACAATGACTCCCGCCACCCTAGATGCATAACCCTCACACCCGAACAACATCTTGAGAATTCTCAATTGGGAACATCTCCACTGCCGGATGGGTCTTTTGTACCCCTATCTTCGCTAAAAAGTCGACAACACTGCTCGCCGGTCTTGAGGAATACAAAAATCGGATGATACCATTCCTACACGGTCTCCTAATGAACTTAACAGTGTTGACCAGTTTCCAGGGAAGGTTTACCTTCCCACTAGCCCAAGCAATTGCATTTGCAAAGTTGCCTTCAATGATAAGGTTGCCATTCCCAATATTCGCCCGGAGAGAAATCGCACCCCTAATAGCCCTCAGCTCTGTCTCGTTAGACTCCTACTGACTTTGAGAAAATTCATCACATTCTACCCTCATCATCATGAAGTACTCTTATTTCTACTGGACCCGATTTTCCTTTAGCCTCACTGTTAACGTTAAACTTAAAATAGACTTTTCTGGTTTCACCCAATCCACCCTAGGTTTCTTAACTTTTTTGCTTCCTTTCGTACATCCCTCCCACGATAAGTAGAAATCTTCAGGGGAGGACCCAAAGAATCCTTGCATAGAGAGAGCCAACAGACTAAATTCCATTTGGCTTTCTCAAAGACCTCTACTGCCAAGCTTGACTTTCCTTCAAACATTCTATTCCCTTCCTTCCTGATTGCCCACATAATTGCTACTGGAATCAAGCTCCACGGTACCCTTCTTTGAGCAACAAAAGGCCCCCCTTTCCATTCTATGACAGTCTTTCCTATCTTGTTGTTCATCACCCATGATCAATCCATCAGGTTAATGAACAGACGCCAGATCCCTGTCGCATATAGACCGACGCACAAGAGGTGATCTACCAACTCCTCCCCCCCCTTCACATCACAAAGTACACACAATTCTGAAGCTCCCTCTAGGAGGCAGCCTCAAGTTCTTAGGTTACATCTGACTAAGATCCTCCCTCTTAATGCAGCCCACAAGAATACTTTGTATTCTTGGCGGGACTTTATTATTCTAAGCCAAGACGCATGGTGGATAATTGTCGTGCCCTAGGGAGTAAACAGATCTAAGTATAGATTTAATTGAGAAGAAACCAGATGAGTCTAAGGCCCAGACCCACCTATCCTCTTCCTCCATACTTAGAACAAATTCCTTTAACAAGTTCTTGAGGGAGCGATGATCTTCCTCAAAATCCCTAAGAGTCCTCCTAAAAGCTATACTCCAATGTGTGTCTCCATTCATTTCATTGTAGAAGTCCTTCCAAGGCTTCTCCATCCTATGCAGCTCTAAACAGTAGGGGAAAAACCTGACTCAAAGAACTCTCACCTATCCATTTGTTTTTCCAGAATAGAGTCTTGTCCTGTCTGCCTACTAAGATCCTAAGGCCCCTCAAGTAGGCTGCGCCTATCTTTTCTTCTCCACTCCCTAATTTGACGAATTGATTTGATTACCGGTGACCCTTTTGTGGCTGCCCTATTACCAAGTTTCCATCCCCCTTCATCCTGTAGGTCATATCTAGACACTAGCAGCTTCCTCCATAGGGAATCGTTCTCCAAAGCAAACCTCCAGACCCATTTGCACAACAATTCATGATTTCTGTCCCTCATGCTATAAAGCCCTAGTCGCCCTTCCTTCTTCGAATTTATGATTTCATCCCATTTGTCCAAGTGAATGCGTTTCTTTTCCCCCTTTCCATCCTAGAGTAAAGCCCTTTGTGATTTTTCCACCATCTTAGCTACTCCTTTCATCATCTCAAATAAGGACATGAAGTATTTTGGTAAGTTCGCTGAGATAGACTGAATGAAGGTCAACCTACCTCCCAAAGAGAGGTAGTGTTTACTCCACGCATTTAGTTTCTTGTCTACCCTTTCGATTAATGGGTTCCAAAATGACATGGATCTAGGATTTCCGCCAATGGGTAGGCCCAAGTAAGCGAAATGAACTTTTCCAACTCCATGACCCAACTCCTTTGCCAAGGACTCCTCTAACTCAGTCTCCACACAAATACCGATTAAGTTGTTTTTTCCCAAATTAACATCGAAGCACCGGTTTTACCCCGAATAACTCCTCTAGATGGTTCACGGAATAAAGGGTGTCCTCAGCAAGTTGTAGATGGGTGATAGGAGAACTACATGCACCCATCTCAAGTCCCTTTACCAGGCACACTTATTTAGCCTTGACAAAGAGGCGGTTTAAGGCTTTAGCGACCATGCTAAACAAAAAGGGTCAAATTGGGTCCCCTTTCAAAAGATCCGTTGTTGCAACAATTTGCCAATTGGTGAGCCATTTACTTGTATAGAGTAGGACGAGTTCTGGACACACTCTCATCCATTATCTCCACCTATTTCCAAATCCCATCTGAACAAACAGACAGTCTACAAAATCCCATGCAACATGGTCATAAGCTGATGCAGGCCAAGCTGCATATGATATTTTTAGACCCGGAATTTTACGCCGAATCAAGGATTTAATAAAACCTAAATTAGAGTGTTCTCGGGTTCTAACACGGGACAACTCGAAGAACTTCTAATGAATTTAATTTGGGTGCAGTACTAAAATTTAATTAAGTTTTAACAATCGCAAGACATGAATAACACATTCACCATGCAAATAATTAAATACCTTAATTAAAAATAATTCAGACACATAAACAAATTAATTTCAAAATATAAAATCGACTCACCGACCTTGGGAGAAGATGAATAAAAAGAAAAGCTCTTGCTTAACTTCAACTGCAAAATATTAATTCCAGTCTAATTACAATGCTAGGCCACATCATGTATTTATAGGCCTTATTTAAAATAAAGAGAAATAAAGACCTAAAATACCAAATAAATCTGGTCATACACGACCCTTCCTGTTTTTCCTTCTTCAAATTCTGCTCCTTTCTCTTATCTCTTCTTCCTGAGTTTTCTTTGTAACTTTATACAGCAGTACCATGGATTTGGATTCATGAAATCAGCAGTACCGGCTTGGTATTATCTTCATGCTGATTATTCTTTCTATTTTTTAGATGATTTTCTCGATGTCTTCTGAGACTCAAATATGCCAACACAACTTCCTCATGCAATACCATCCAGCCAGCAAACACGTTGATGTGAGCCTTGATTTCCTTCTCCGAATGGTGCTAACCAAATCTATTGGAATCCACCATGGTTTGTAATGAGATTTTAGCCCCCAATAACTTGCCTTATTTGCAAGCAAAGTCCTTCAGATTCGATCAAGAATGGAGGCCAATCAAAGTCAGCACGTTGAGTTGACTGGGTGAGAACCCATTGGTTCTCAAGGTGGGGTCCACACAAAGGTGGGCCAGATTTTGAAGTGGGACCCATTGAGTATGCATTCAACTTCATAGGAGTCCGCTTCAGAGGAGGAATGGCTCGCCCAATTGGAGCAATGGTGTTTCCATCTCTCGACAGACTTTTGATTAGAAAGAGGCCTAGAGGAGCTTCGATAATAAGCATCTCCGTGGCTGCTTAGAAGAGGTCCACCACCATTGGCCGAATTTTGGCCAAGAGGAGCAGGCCAGGGTTAGTAATGATGGTTAGGGCTAGGCACATGCCTAAGTTGTGACGAGCCTAGACCCGCTTGCAGGCTCTGTCCATAAGTGATTGGACCAAGGTGGGGCGAGCCAAGCCCATTCTGTCTTGGGCCTAAAACCCAATTAATTCTTGATGCATTTCGCATAAAAGACCCTTGGTCTTCCATCCATTGCGAGAATTCTGGACGGACATTCCAATCTCAAAAACTGGTAGGGCTGGATCTTTCTTACGACTAGTCCAAGTTTGCCCACCTGAATAGGAATGGTGAGGTAAGGGGAACGTGAGCGGTAGAGGACAGAGGAAGCAACATGACTCTTCACTCATCACTCTCTTCGTGGACAACATTCCAGATTTTGCTAGTAGGAACTGGCTCCTAGAGATCTTTAGTGGATGGAGAAGAGTGATGGATGTCTTCATTCCAGAGAAAAAAATCAAAAGCGGCAAAGATTTTCCTTTGTCAGGATGAAAGGGGAAGATGAAGCAGCATGGGCAATCACAAGCGCAAATGGATGCTAGTTGGGAAGGAAGAGGATTGTAGTGCAAAGAGCTCTGTATGGAAGGGATGGGCCTAGGGAAGGATCTGGAATGGAGAAATACCAGAAGAAGGAACAACTTACTCCTCTAGATACATCAAATTATTTTTAATCTAACAATTTACATCCTATGGGGCCCACTTTTACACCATTTGATGGCCGATTGAAAGATCTTACCATGAATATGAGACCCTATAAACCCCAAGGGGTTATCCCAACTGGTTTGGGAGCAAGACTTCTAGAGGGCGGTCTTGGGTTCCCATGGCGTTTATTCTCGATCGAAGAACTCGGCGTGTGTGTGCAGGGAGGTGTGTATACATTCCGAAGGAATAGTTGGGTGAGACGCCTACACTTTCTGTCATCAAAAAAATAAAAAATAAAAATATGAGACCCTATAAAGATTAATGAAATCCAATCTTTTAAAATGTTTTCAAACTTGCAATTTTGATGCCTTCAAATGAATTTTTGTTCTGTTACATTTTTGAAGACTTATTTTTTCTTGTTCTAGTGGTTACTAGGGTTAAACTGTAGAATCGTAAGATTCATAAGTGTTTTCTCTAAAAAAATATTTAATATATGAAATACCGTAAAATATATTTAAAAGGGAATAATATCAACAATTCTCCAACTTTCTTTCAATATTAAGTGAATATTAAATAATTAGTTCATTGGAGCTCAAATTTCAATGCTCTAACTCCCAAAAGTATAAGACCGGTATATAATCCAAGTATACTGTGAAATATCAATAAATAACTAAAAAGCCTCCAAAAATTGAAAGATCTTAAATTCCCAACAGCTCAAGCCTTAAAACCATTAAAATAAAATGTTTAATGCTTTTACATTCCAAATAACCTCATAATTCTATTATTTATATGAATCATAAGATTTGTTAATAGATACGAATCGTTCTTCTTATCATATTTTATGAATCGTAAGATACAAATCATGTATCGTAAGATTTTAAGAACAATGGTATAAGCTATAGAGTATATAATTTAATTTTGTGTGCCATTCAATTCCATAAAACATGTGTTCTCTCTCTTGATGTTATTTTCTTGGAGACACATGTGAAGCATGTGCTTAAACTAGTAATATTAAATATCAATGAAAACCCAAGGCTAGAAAGTTTTTGTTGTTGTTGGCTTTTTTTTTGGGTTGGGTTGGAGAAAACCCAAGGACTCGAAGTTTTTGTTCTTTAGAGGCTTCTTTTAGGTGAGATTTTGAAGGACTTGAAGTGCCTAGATTTTATCATCTACCGTTGCAGAGGTAGTTTTCAACTTTTCTTTTGAGTTTTCTTAAATATTAGAGGGATGGAAATTGTCCACTCTTGGTTGTGGTTTACGTCTGTCTTCCTACACTGCATCAGTTGCACGATGGGTTCCCTATGCTGCATAAGTGCGACTGTAGTCTAAATATAATAGTAGAGTTAATCCAAACTGGATAGTTCCAACCGGAGTTAGATGACTTTGTCTCAATAAAATGATCCTGAATTTTCTTTGATGAATTGAATATTCTAAACTAGAGAAACGATACAGATTAAAAATTATGATGCTGCTTGAAATATCATACTAGTGTTTATCTTTTCTGGCAAGGAGCCTTTTTAGGGCACTACCTTTTTTCACAGTTATGTTGAAACATTTCCTTGCTATCATGTGCACAAACTGGACTTGCTTTTGTGGATATTATGGACTTCCAGGAGAGCCATGAAGCAGAGCTCCAAAAGTGTAAAGACAAGGCTGCAGCCAAAGTTGACGCTGTTACAAAAACATTAGATGAACAAGGTCGTAAGCTGCAGTCACTTACCAGTTCTGTAAGTATGCGTTTTACTCTGTTTTGTGTAATTATCTGTGGATCTGGATATCAGTAACTATTGCACATGTTAGTGGATAATGCTGGCCTTGTTATGTCTTGAGATTTCTGCACCATGTTTTCTTGTATAGGTTGCAATGTACATGAGGCTATATGATGAACAGCTTAAAGCTTCTACCTCCTATCCTGAATCTGCAGAGCATACTCCAGGTTTTCATTGACCTTTTTGTTGCTTATTTTATTCTAGTTTCATATATGTAATGCTGTGAGGGTATTACTTTTCTGTGCTTTACATCCTGATTTGTGTGGTTAGCTGTGCTTCCTGTTTGCAAAATTAAATGATATGCTCCTGGTGTTCTGTTATTGATGATTCATGCTTATGAAATTATTTATCACGTGGTCTTTGCAGATGATGGAAGGAAAGATCTTGTGGTTTTATTTGAAGGTTCTCAGGTAATGTTGTAATTAATTTTTGTAGATTGCAGATATGGTTCTCTAATCTTGTTCTGTTTCTTATTTCATTCAGTTTTTTATTTTCTAAATTTTCTTTTGCAGGAAGCTTCTAGAAAGGCCAATGAGCAGGCAACTGAACGTGTAAGAAATCTTGAGGAGGATTTGGCCAAATGCAGGTATCTGAACCCCTCACTATTCCATGTTACTGGGAATGATATGTAAGCATTTGTACAATCTGCTAGTTAAGGATGTGTCTCTTTCTTGCATATGGCTTCAGTTTTGCTAGTATTTGCTTCATATTACCTATTTGGCTCTTGTGGAGTGACTTTCTCATTTTCCACTGGAGCAATTTATTTTTGTCTTGCCTAATCTTTTTTACTCAGATCTTATATCCTGACCATTTTCTTTCAACAGTAAGATTCATCAAGTTCATATTTTAATGAATCACTACACTAATGTATCATATTGGTCTATGATTCTCTATGTTATCACACATGTGCAGTGCTATTGACTTGGTTATTTTTACTTTCCACTATTAATTCATGATATTGTTAAAATACGTAATGGGTTTTCATACATTGTTGTCTTCACTTAATCCTGCTTCTCTCAGAGAAGTTGAATAATTTTCTGTGCAGCGGAATGTCTCCATGAACTGCTCTCACAGTATGAGCTCCATGTGGAGTCTACTTATGATATGAGGTTGGGGTTGGGTGGTTTGAAAGATTATGCTTGCATATGGTGCTTATTAAACATCAGTTCTATTGAATGACTTTAGCCATGGTTTTGAAAGACTCAAAAATCAATGGTAGATAGGGTTGCAATTTTATCAAGTTCGATCTCATGGATAGTTATCCAATCAATTAGTGAAAGTAATGTGGAAAGTTGGAAGGTAACACTCCTTTGATTCCTTTTAAATGGTGAAACTCAAGCTTGCGAATGAGTTGATAATTTTACAAAGAACCAAAAAAATTGAATTAAAATTAAAAAGAAAAGAATGGTGTCAACAAGTGGAAGTATTGCTTCAAAGACACCTTGTAGCACACTTTTAGGATTAACTTACGTGAAGGGAGGTGTGGATGAGGGGGAGGGATGCATGCAAGGCATGGAAGTGGAAATAATGGAGAGAGGCAAAGCAATGCCCTTTTTATAATTTCATTAGATACCGAGATATGGAAATTGCATCCTTTGCATTGTAATAATAGTGATCGGTGTTGCTGGCAAGAATGTCAAATCACAGTTGATGGTTGCAGCCTTAAATGCTATGTGGTTGAGTTATATCAAGTGTGGGCAAAGCATCGAAGAAAGGATGGAGGCTAAGCAATGTCCTTTGTCCTCTCCAGAATTTCAGTAACTACTGAAATGTGGAAACTACATCATTTGTTTTTAATGATAGCGACTGGTGATGGTGGGATGTAAAGTCCCAACAGAAGGAAGATGTTCGATTTTCTCCTGGAGTGCTACTTATTCTTATTACCATGTTTTGCAAGGGATCATTTGTCAGTGCATGCTACTTCATTATTGATTTCACCACTCTTGGATTCCAATTTCCACCTGTATCTGCATATTTTCTTCAATGAAATATGATTAGTACCCTCAGATCTAGTGTTCTCAATATTTTGGTTGTATAGCTTGTCTACTCTGGTATGCATCAGTACTAGGGAACTCTTAAATTAGAATCGTCCTTCCTGATGGCACTGTTCACTTTGTGTAATCATCTTGTGAAATTATTTTGCAGCTCGACATTTTGGTATGCCATTATGTATTTGGGATGATTTAACTTTTTCATTTCATTTTTGTTCTTTTTCCCTTTTTTTCCTCAAGTTGAGTGGTAATGTCAATTTATTTCTTTGTTATATGGTTCACCTTTTTTTTTGGTCTAAAAATTAATAATATTTCATTGTTATATGGTTCTACTTTTTGTTCCATTTTTACTTGCCCTTTAGATTTCTGTCTTTGTTTCTCATGTTGCCTTAAAACAATCGTGTAACTAATGATTATTATCTTGTTTCATCAGGAATGATGTTATATCAATGCGGTTGGAGCGTGATAAACTAGCAATGGAAGCAAATTTTGCACGAGAACGGCTAGATAGTTTTATGAAGGAATTTGATCATCAGGTATATTGTATGTTTTGGATTTCATTTCTGTACATGATCTTAAACATGCTATGATTTCATGTCAGAGAGAAGAAATCAATGGAGTTCAAGCCAGAAATGTTGAGTTTTCTCAATTGATTGTTGGATATCAACGAAGGCTTCGTGAAAATGTTGATTCTTTGAATACTTCTGAGGAGCATTCAAGGAAGTTGTCTTTGGAGGTAACGATTACTTTTTACAATCATTGTCACGAAACTTATTTATTGATATATCTAAAATATCGTTTTCCTCTTTAATCATTAGGTGTCTATCTTGAAACAAGAAAAGGATATCTTGATAAACTCTGAAAAGAGAGCTTTTGAAGAAGTTCACACATTGTCGGATAGAGTACATCGACTTCAGGTGGAAGATGCCACTCTCTCTCTCTCTCTCTCTCTCTCTCTCTCTCTCTCTCTCTCAACTGTTTTGTTTTGTAGGCAAGCTTGGACACCATTCAAAGTGCGCAGGAAGTTCAAGAGGTATTATGCTCCTTTTCATGTTTTTGTGCTTTTCTTGTGATCTCCTTCAATTTCTTTCATCCTTGACACTTTTTCCAACATTAGGACGCTAGGGCCATGGAAAAGAGAGAGCATGAAGAATATGTGAAACACATTGAAGTAAGTGACCTTCTATGTTACTGTATTTTGCTTTTCCATTGTAGTAATTGTTGTTTCTTGTTATGAATATCAAAGCAACAATATTATACATTTCGTGAAATTGACCACTTTTCCCCTCCCTGAATCACTGTCCCTAATGATCATGGATTGTAGTTGCAAGCATATCAACATGATATCATAAATATTTTGCCATCTATTCTCTGTCATTCATCATAAACAAAACATTTGAGTTCAATACATCTTAGTAGCTAAAATATCAGGAAATCCTTTGCTTCTTTGAAAGAACTGTGAGAGGACTTCTCTTTAGACTAAATAATCCTCAAATTTCGCTCTCTACATGCAGACCACAAGATAACAATCGAGACCAATTCCCACACTGTCTTCCCTTTTCCTCTGTAAGCATGACACCACCACAAGGATAGAACCTCGATAATGGAATCCTGCAAAACCCAATTTCACAACCCATAAGACCCGAAAAAATCGATCTACTGCCTCGTCGTTAAGGTACACCCACAAAACATATGATCCATTTTTTCTACTTCATCACCACATAGGACACATGTCAAGTTAACCTCCTCCGAGATTATCCTTCTCCCCAAAAGGTTAGATCTGGTTAGCAACCTGCCTCAGCAACACTCCAACAAAAAACGTATTTTTTCTTTACTACTACAAGTAATATTTAATTGAAACAGTTTTAGTGCTTCCCTGTGTAAGTTTTTAATTCCCATTCCACTAAAAATTCACTTGAAGGGTCCCCGTCTGAAATTCTTAAATCCTCTTCCTCACAACAAACCAATGTTATTAAAATTGCACGATTCACGGCTCGAATCGTGTGATACGAATCGAATCGGACTTAAAATGAGTCAAATTGTAGTGTAAATCGCAAGAAAAAGAAAATCGTGCGATTCTTGGGTTCACTCGCAAATCGTGCGAGTCAACCCAATGAATCATTGTCTCGTTTGAGTCATATGGAAGAAGGAAGAGGGAAAGGGAAAAGGAAGGAAGAAGAGAGAATCAGTGTTGTTAAAATCGTCCGAGTTGCGAGTAAACTCGTACACATTGACTCGACTCGGATGGTCAATCGAGTCAACTCACTGCTCAACTCGAAAAATGTCATCAATCGATTGGTTTTTTTCTAAAATCGCAGATCGTGCGATTCCAAACTCTTCAATCGCACCATTGTGCGATGTTGAAGAAAAAGGAGGAAAAGGGAAAATTAGCAAAAAGAGGGGAACAAAAAGAATGAGGGAAATTAGCAGAATAGGAAAGGACATGCATGGGAAGATCGGAAGTCATCTTTTGATTGCCTATTAAAGTCTAAAAAGGATTGATAAATACCGGGCCCTCTTACTTGTGTTTCTTTCAAGCAAACAAAAAAAACCCTTTTCATCCATCGCTTCTCCTTCAAGCCGTGGTGCCTGCTCTCTCTAGAAGTCCTTCAAGCCTTCAACAGTTCGGGGCTTCGAGTTCGAGGTATGCTTCCCTCTTTTCTTCTTTTCCTCTTCTCGATTTCCTCTCTGGTTTTTGCATTCCTCTTCTTGGATTCCTCTGAGAGATTATACCTGGATTTTCTTCCTCTTCTATTCTTCTTCTCCTTCAATTCTCCTTATTTTCACCAGTTCTTGGTGGTTTTTTTTCCCTTTCGTTCTTTCGTTGTCCTTCAAGTCGTGCTATTTCCTTTAGGGTTTTACAGTCTGTTTCATGAGCAAGGGACTTTTAGTTAAAGAAACTTAAGTCTTTCTTTCTGTGAGTCCTCGCACGCGAGGACTATTTCGTGAGTAAGGGACACGCAAGGACTATTTCAGTGAGTCATTAAGGGTCTCTTTTAAGTATAGACTTCTTTATCTATACTTAAAAAACATCTCTTTTATTTTTTTCAAGATTTTATACCTATTTTATATCTATTTCAAAGAAATTAAAAACTGTATTTTTTTTTTTAAATTATTTGATGAATGCTAATAAAATTTCTTTAAATGACTTTGATTTATTTGTTAATGGTTCTTTGACTCTTCCATCAGCATACTCATGTTTTATATATATTTTTTTTTTGTTTTTTTCGTTGCGACATCTATTTAATTTTTTACTATCTTTTTCCTTTTCTTATTAACTAATCTCTTTTTTTTTTTCTTTTCAATCTTTTGTATAATTATATCTATTTAAAAAAATAAATAGTTCTAATTTTAAAAAAAAATTTAATGGATGCTATTAAGGGTTTTTAAAATTTTACTTATTACTTATTATTTATATTTAAATCTCACATTAATATATTTTTGTGTTTTTTTTATAGATGGTTATTTACTATGGATGATAAATGTTAAATTTGTATTGGTATATATCTTGTTATATGTATTTATAATTTATAGAATAATTTTAGAAAAAATATTATGAATCTTACGATTCTACGATTTCCGATTTATAATTCACGAGTCACACCCCTAGATCGATTCACGATACGATACGAGTTTGGCAACATTGCAACAAACACACGTTATTAAGCAATTCCAGCTATTCAATATGAAATTCCAGTTCCTTGGCCCAATGAGCTCTTCTCAATACTATTGACCACACAATATTTTTTTTTTTGGAGCTGTAACAAGAGAAAAATTTATTAGAGAAAAAAGGTTAGTACAAATAGAAAATGTGGGTCTAAAAGCTATAGAGTCCACCAATAAGAAGAAAATACAAGTGAATAGAGAAAGAAGAAACACAAAGGATGAAGATCCGGTAGAAAAGAAAGGAAAATGCTCCAAGAGGACAGAAGGGACTGCCCAGAGCAATCCAATCTTCCTTGGTCATCTCAAATGTGGAAGACACCAAAAAATGGACCTTCCACACCATTCTTGGCGAAGAAATTTGCGACCCCATTTGCTGAATGACTAATGTGAACATAAGAGACATCAAGTCCCCTGACAATTTTCTGATGCAGAGCATGCTTCGGTTCCTTGTTATTGCTGCTATGCTATTTTCGTTTTTAGTATATTGGGTTGTTTTAGTTTTTTTTAGTAAGAGTATTTATGTAATTTCCTTCTTTTATTTTAGTTTCTTTTTAGTGGTGCCATAGCTTACAAAAAGCCCTCTCTTGTAACTTATTACACCGATTGACGAATAAGATTGAAATTTTCGATCAAACCTTGCTTGTGCCATGCATTGGCGTGAGGACTGATTCCTTTTGGCGTGAAGCCTGGCGTGAGGCCATCCTTCCATCTCCAGGTACTATCCATCTTCTTCTTCTGTCTTTCTCTTTTCTCCTCTTCTTTAGCTTCCAGCCAAGCCAATACCAGTCCCAAATCTTGCTTCCCTTCTCCATTCCCAAACCACCCAGATCTATTCCTTTTCTGCTCCATAGCCGTGACCACGAATCCCAGATCCACTTCTGCCAGTTCATTCAGACCTTTTAAAGCCTCCGCTGTCCCTGTCTAACCCATACTGCCTTCGCCATCATCTCATAGTCGTCCTGCCTTGTCGCCAACCCCTAAAACCCTTTTCTGCTGCTTTCTTGACTTCCCTACTCCCTCTTAAACCTTTCGCAAGCCCCTTTCTTAGACCAATACTGCAGCCACAACCTTTTTTCCTCCCTTTCCCTTCATTGCCGTTTCCCCAAAACCCGTCCCCTACTTACGCCATCGCTAAGTCTTCCTCCTCTCATTCCTTTCATTAATTCCATTCGTGGGTGTGCCCACACCCTATATCCCACCTATCTGTCCCTCACTTATTACCCACGTGCCTAAGTAATCCCTTTAATAAGCAAACCCTTTTCCCATTTACCCAATTCCATTACCCATTTACCCTTTCTATGTTATTTCTCATGTACCACCCATCTAGCATTTGTTAGTCATTTAAAGTCAATTAGACACATTATGTTCTTAGAATTTGCATGATTGTGTGTGGTAATTTTATATTCATTAATTGCTATTATTAATTGATTAATTAATTTCAGCCCATATTAAGTTTAGGGTGCATTATTTTCATCTCTTTTAATTTTTAGGGAATCATTTAGGCATTTAGGGTTATCTATCCCTTGTCCTGTGTCAGTTTCCTAATTTCCCTATGTCACGTCCCGCCTTCCAACACCTAGATGTGCGTGATCTGACTGTACAAATTTAAATCACCTGCTGCTCTAAACGGGTCTTACTTTCAAAATCTGTGGCTAAATTCAAAACAAACATAATTACATTCTCAAGCCACCAAAATTCCTCAAGCCCATAACTTGCTCGAAGACGTTACATCTCATTTGAGCTTCCAAATAACTTAAAGGGATAAAAATCACTCACATAAAGATTTCTAAACGCATCACTTACTCACATTCCCATGACAATCAAATTAAAGCGTTCTCAAAATTAATCCATAGTTGAATTTATTATCCAAGTTTCCACAAAATTAAAAAATAAACGAATGAATAACTTTCTCAAAGTCTCAAATCAAATAAACAATCAACTTATAATCTAAATAATAAATTCTGCACTAACTAAGCGTTTCTACGAATTCTTCATCGACTCCTCGCCTTCTACGCTCAGTTGTGATTATCGTTTAGACCCAAGTCCAAGGAATTGCCTGCAATGTAAGGGATGAGTTCCATGCCCAGTGAAGAAAATAATAACACAAACATAGCGTATGATATTCCTACTTCCTCAATGATATTTCAAATAAGGAAGAATAACAATTTATTACATGCCCATGCCTTTACAAAATGTAATGCTCAATGCCAAATGCCATATTCTAACCCATTATTATAATTACTGATATTTGGTGGTCTTCCCGACGAATCGAGGATAACACAACATCGCCTTAATGGCCTTCCCACATAAAGTGAGGATAACACAACCTACCACCAAATAACAGCCCTCATGACTTGTCACGGATATTACATCTTATCTACCATAATGGTCTTCCCACTTAAAGTGAGGCTAACAATACTACTACCGTCGTGGTCTTCGTGACAATCATGGATTGCACCCTCATACCCAATGCTATGAATATGAGAATGTTATGCTCAATGCCATTTCAACATGCTTAATTAGTCATGACATACTTATAGAATTATGATTTCCATTCTAAGCAGATTATTGCATCATAATCGATATCTCATTTACTATAGCATGCATACACCTTGAAATAAACATAGCAATAATTGAAGCATCATAATCGATATCTCATTTACTATAGCATGCATACACCTTGAAATAAACATAGCAATAATTGAAGCATCATAATGATTTGAATCATATAGACCAACATTCAAACATGTACCATCAAGATTGAAATTCAACAATACCATACAATTAATCATTAATTTACAAATATAAAATCATTGGATCTTTCAATACATTAATGGTTAGATTTCACAATCCGGGCGGACTGGATCTCCTCACGGCCAATAGAATATTTAGTCAAAATCTCTCTTACATTACTGTGAGTGAGCACCGGATTATAACCATCATTAACATGCATCCAGTCTTTTCTAGATCCAACGATTATATTCATAACATACAACAATGCATTATTTTTCATTACACAACAACAACTAGAAGATTATATGAATACAGGGTATGTAGTGAATTGTTTCTCTCACCTAGAAGTTTGTGAAGTGCAAACAATGAACCCAAACGCTTTCCAAGAGATAACTAGCCTTGAGAACCTAAGTTTGCTGCGAATACGATTTAAAAGTTTTAATTATTAATAATATGAGGATTATTAAGTCTCTTTGGGAAAGTACTTTTAATTACAAGTAAGGTGGATTGCTGTTCCAACTCTAGCCTTATAGGTTACACTGGGGTCCAAGGTTAGGAGTGAAGGTTTCCAGATTTGCTGCTAACATAACACAATAATTACTTAGGACTGTATTATTTTATTTATTTATGAAAATTGTCCTAACTTAGAGCAGTTTAGAGGTTGGCTGCCTTCAGGGAAGATAACAATAACTCTAAGTATTTTCATTTAATAAATATTTAATTGTAGCAAGCATATTAAACAGACCAATTTAATACAGTGAGTATTATCTTGAAATTACCACTGTAAGAGGGCAAGGTAATAAGGTTCTGGGTTTTAACTTGTAAGTAAGCCACGGGTAAAACAAAGAAAGGGGTTAAAGCATAGTGCTGGCAGCAAGGGGACTTGAATCAGTCCCACTTACAGGTAGTTTCAAGCTGGTTGTGTTGTCCATCTCGGTTGGAGAAAGAGTTCTCCGTAACTCGTCATACTAAGATTAAAACCAGTCTTGAAATCAGCCAGGTAGGGGCTGAAAACAGTCCTTAATACTCATAGTTAAGAGGTCTCTTTCCCATAGTCCAGAGACTGAAATCCTCTCCTAACTGTAGCCGATCCTTGACTGAAAGTCAGACCTCAAACATGGTCCGGCTTGGTTTAAAAATGTCAGGAAAGGATCGGTTTAAGCATGGCTGTTTTGGGCTTTGATACTATAGATCTAACCGAAAATCAAACAAGTGGGAAGAGAGGAATTAAGAATAAAGCACGATGGAAAAATACCTGTAAACTAAGGGTGAAGACAACTGAAAACGACGGCAAGGACAGTTTCGGCTTCCTTTGGGTCGCTGCTGGTTGGATTCCATCGGAATCTCCATCACGGACAGGAGAAAGAGAAGTGAGGAAGATGCCGAGAGCAAGAGAGAGAGAAAATTGTGCTTGAGATCGCAACAAGGGATTTCCCTCTTCCGCTGAGTCTAAATAGCTGATAGGGTTGGCCAATCTTCAAATCTGGAAGCCACAATTGGTTCTTGCTTTGGGATTTTGGGTAGTTTCCTCTTTCGAAAAGGAAGGTAGGGATTTGAGTCCCATACGGACACGGAAGAAGAGAAGAAATCCATCGGGGAGGAGAGTCTTGCGATTCCTTCGATTGGGACTTTAGGGATTTGGAGACAAAAAGGGAGAAAGTAAGGGAAATAACGGAAGAGGTGTGGGTTCCTACGGCCCGCACGACTTAGAAGGTTCGGGTTTTAGGGTTGGATTCCCTTAATTAATTTGTCAATCATTTATTTAAATTTCGTTAATTAAAGTTTGAACCTAATTATTGATTTTGAAATTTTAAATAAAATATTTCCAATTGAAATTCTAACTTAGGGGAATTTTAAAAGTCTAAGTTGATAATTTATTTTCCATTCCCTTAATTTAATTCAAAGGGGGTAAATTTGTAAATTCTCATTGAGGGGAAAGTGTGTGAAATAGGGGTCTATTATTCAATCCCTAAATTAAATTGTGTTTTCTCCAAATAAATTTATCAATTTAAACTAACAATCAATTTAAACTACGATAATTTTCTAAATTAATTTTACCCATCACATTTGACCCGTTACCCCAGGTTGGGTCATTACACCCTAACCATGCTAACCAATTTCCAGGGGGGTCGCTTCAAACCTTTCGCCTATTTGGCATTTGATGAATCTCCTTCAATGACTAACTTTCCACCGCCACTCTCTACCCAAATGGCTAATGCTCTCCTAATGCTTAGTAGTTCAGTTTCATTGGAATCCCTTTGAATTCTATGAAAACCAAGGATGTCTAACCGCTGTGATCTCTAAGAACACTGCAAATCCCCACTAGCCACGATTTTTATCTAATATGAAAAAGGAAGAGAATGGAAGAAAAGCGAGAAATAAATTCTCTGTGTTGTATTCCTTGTGTTTAATCAAAAGAGGATACATGTATATGTAAAATACAAAGAGCAATCCAGGCGAGCGAAAAATGAAAGGAAGATCGCTTCAATTACAATTAATATAATCGAAACGTGAAATGCACATGTAAAATGTGGCATTACTACAACATTTACAACACTCCCCCTCAAGTTGGTGCGAATATATTGATTAAGCCCAACTTTCTTAAGACATTATTAAGTTGTGATTGAGAGATGGGCTTGGTGAGCATATCTGTAAGTTGATCCTTGGATATCAAATAAGGATTGAGAATCGGACCCGAAGAAACATGATGGCGAAGTAAGTGCCAACGAACTTTAATATGCTTTGTTTACTCATGGAATACAGGGTTGGATGCAATGTTGATGGTGGCCTGATTATCACAGAACATTAGTAATTTTTCAGAGGAGGCAACATCCAGCTCGTCTAGGAATTACTTAAACCAAGTAATCTATAGGCAGTATTGGCCATGACACGATATTCAGCCTCCGCACTAGTACGGGCAACAACAATATGTTTCTTGCTATGCCAAGAGACCAAATGAGATCAAAAAAAAAGAAAAAAACACAATATCTTGTGGTCGAGCGACGCTCGTTAGGAGAGCCAACCGAATCTACATCTGAGTAACCGTGAATGGCCTATAGAATAATCTCCGTCCAGAGTGAGCCTTAAAATAACGAAGGATCTAAAAAACAACTTGAAGATGGGCATCACACTGTGCATGCATAAATTGACTTACCACTCCAACAACAACATAAAGAAAATTGACCTAGTAATGGTGAGATAAATCAGTTTAACGACTAGTTTCTGATAAAATGTGGGATCATCTAGTGGAATTCCATTTGAGACAGGAAGCTTGGTATTGACATGAATAGGTGTGTTTATTGGCTTTCATCCAGAATATCGTGCATCTGTAAGAAATTTGAAGCATATTTTCTTTGAGAAAGAGAGTGATGTGGACAACCCTATGTACAAAGTTTACCAAAGGCGGAGAAAGAATAAGAAGGCCCACATCTCACTGTAGGTTGATGATTTAGCAGGCATAAGACCTCTTATGCTTGTTGCAGTTAATTCTGTAGAGCTGTAGAATCAAGTTACATTTATTGCAGTTAATTCTGCAGAACTGCAGAATTAGGTAGTGCATTGTAAATAGTTACAGGTGGTTATTGTCTTTTGTAAATTGAACTGCAAGCAGTTAAAGGTATTGCAGTAGGGGCAGTTGCTGTATTTTTTTTATAGAAAAAGATGACTATAATTAGAGGTGGATGATGATGAATGAAATTATTTTCTGAGAATGGTGAAATTGGAACTCCTATGAAGGGACTGATGGTGTGAAGCCACTTAGGGAGTGATTCCCATCTTTTCTTTCCTTGTTTCCTCCAAAGTTGTGGTTGTAGAAAGAACTCTTGCCGAACTTGATGCTGCCATATCTTTGTTGAGCATGTTGTTGTTGCTACTGGCTCTTGTAATCCATCAAAGAACTATCAGAGAGGCTCTATTCTTCAGAGAGGTTGTTCGTTTGCATAGAGTTCCAAAAATCATCACATCGGATCGTGATACAAAATTTCTCAATCACTTTTGGCACACTCTATGGTCACGATACAATGCTTCTCTCCCGTTTAGCAACACATGCCATCCACAAAAAGATGGGCAAACCAAGGTTGTTAATCAAACACTTGGAAATCTTATTTGCAGTCTTTCTGGTGATCGTTTGAAGCATTGGACTTGGCACTTGCTCAAGCTGAGTTCGCGTACAATAGCATCAAAAACAGATCTACTGGTAAGTAGCCTTTTGAAGTTGTTTTGGGAAGGTCACAAACTCTCACCCAGTGGGATCGTGCCAAGTTGCCCAAAGAGTCAGGTGCTAGTCAAGCAGCAGATAACATGTCACTCGCATGGCCGAAATTCATGAAGAAGTGAAACGACATTTAGTGAATACTAATGCGAAATACAAGAAAGCTGCAGATAACAACCGACTGTTGAAAGTCTACAAAGAAGGTGACATGATAATGGTGCATCTACGCAAAGAACGGGTTCCAACATTTACTTATAACAAGCTGAATCCAAAGAAGATTGGACCCTTCAAAATTCTTTGTAAGATCAACGATAATGCCTATGTGATTGATCTTCCAGACAGTTATAGCATATCGAAGACTTCAATATTCAAGATCTATTTGACCATTCATTCTCCTGGGTCCACATCAATGTTTACAAACTCGAGGATGAGTCCTTTTCAACCACGGGGGACTGATGTAGCATGTGTGGGTCAAGGGGTTTTCCACTAAAGATTAAAAAACCCCTTCTTATCTTTTCCTCTTCTTATCTTATCCTCTTCTTATCCCCTTCTTATCTTATCCCCTTTCTTTGCTTATTTTATTTTTAGTTGCTTGTATGTGTATAAATACCCCTATGGGGTTTTGTAGAAATGACCAATAATTGAATGAATTAATCTGAGTTTCTCCTAAGCTTATTGCTTCTTGTGTTTTCGTTTTGTTTCCTCCTCGGGTTTACGCCGTCGCCGGAGTACGCAACCTCCCTTGGAGTATCTCTCTGCCCTTCATGCCCAGGCCTGCTTGAGCTTCCTTGCTGCCTGTACCTAGAAGAATTCAACACCGGAACTATAACCAGTTCCATCCTCCTTCCACACGCCTCACTGTCTATGACCCTTTCTCCCTCTGGTAGCTGTTGTGAAAATTTTAAATTTATAACTCGCAAGCGCACGAACCATTAAATAGTATGGCGATTGAGTACGAAGTCGAACCTATCGGAACTTAGGAAAATATATCAGTGAAAAACATACCACTGAATATATATTTTAAGAAATTTAGAAAATCATAGAAATAAATCTTAAACATGGGATTGATTCTTTAATCTAGAAAATCTAATTTTAATTTAGAAACATTCTAAAAATAGAAAATATTGTCTAAAATTAGAAACCATGTTTAAAATAGAATTTAACAATGAAAGAGATTTAATTTTAATTAAGATGGTGGATTTGATCTAAAAATTATAAATAATCTTAACTTAGAACACAAAACTAAGATGCAATTAATTAATTAACCAACATAGTTCCACAATTTTCAATAATTTTGAATTTTAAAACAAAAATAAAAATAACACCTAAAATTACCTCTGTACATATTTACAATGAAACTAGTTCAAGTAAACCACGGAGGCATTATTTTCCATATTTTCAAAATAAAAGAAAGGCCTACAATATGGAGCTCATGTAAATTACATTCAAAATTTTCATGCATAATTATTCTAAGAATTAAACCTTAGAATGAATAGAATTTAAACTTTTTCTCCAAGTCTAAAATATTTCATCGCACTCTTAAAATAAGAGCCTTAGAACGAAGAAGGTAGTCTATTCAATCTAAATTTCCATCACATTTAATTTGAAACAGTTAAAATAAATCCACACAGACTTAATTAAAGGATAAAAATCAAATCAAATAATCACCATACATCAATTGAATAATTGGAAAACAATAGACTAAATATTTCATTACACCTCAATTTTATTTTTGAAACATGAAATAGAAATTACAAATCATGGAATTGAATTGAATTGAAGAAAACACAAGAAAAACAATGTTAAAATTCAAAATCCACCATCCTAGAAACCCTTTGTAGAAATTAAAAATCCCATAGCCTTCTTGATCTTCTCTTATCTCCTTTTCTCCTCCTCTCCAAGCTCTCCAAGAATCTCCCAAGCCAAGTTCAATTTTCTTAATGGGAGAGGGTATTTATAGATGAAAAAAGGTGGAATGAATGGCTTGGATTTAAAGATTTAAATAAAGCAAGGGACACTTGGACGGCTGATATGGTTTGTGCTCAACTTGGAATAGCCTAAAGGAGGCAAAGAGGTGGAAACAGTAGTAAAATTCGTGTAAGGAAGGTGGGTGCAAAATCTCATTTTTTACACATGTACCACCTTGCAGCTCCGTTTTGATCTAGTTAACGTCCGAATCAGGAAAAGTCGTAAACTACAAAGTTGTAGCCCTTGAAGTTTTCTTTCCAACCCAAAAAGAATCAAAACAATCGGACATTGGAGTGAAACTTTATGGCCAAAATGCTGAAAATGTGTCAAACATTCCTTATTTTTCTTCCCTTCTTATTTTGTTTCTTTTTATTAATCCACTTGCCAAATTTGAAAATTCTCTTATATTGACTTGTAAATTTCGAATTTCCTTATATATATATATATATATATATATATATATAATAATATATATCTTGAGATGATGAAAATAGTCTTCACACATGTGGATTTCTCTATAGGCTTTTCTTAATGGACTTAATAATTGGGCTTTTCAAAGTATGGAAAATCTAATAAATAATTTCACCACTTACAATCAATTCTAAAAAACTAAATTAATCGAAACTCTTATAAATGGATTTGAATTAATTAGTTTACAAATAAAACCCCTAAAATTGTGGTAAAATAATTTTTAAAAATTCTAACTTTCCAAAAATATCAACTTATGCCCATAAATTGCAAAATTCACCTTTTGAATTCTCATATCTTGCATTTCCCTGTAAATCCTGCAAAAACGTCCAAAATCCCATTAAACATATTCTAAAACACACAAAATGAGGGGGCAACTAGTCCAAATACAAGGGTAAAGTAGTCATTTTCCTGTGCTCATCAAATACACCACACTTAGATTTTACTAGTCCTCGAGCAAAACAAAAACTTAAACTCTTAAAACAAATAAAAATCCTAAACTAATCCTAAACTACTCTACGTTCACTGGCACTATCGATTGCATTTAGCGTATGCAACAAGCCTTCTAGTGGACGAGTTATAGTCTCGGGGGGCTTACATTGATGATACCCACAAACATCAAATTTCAGCAAAAATATCTAAACAAAAATTTAAACATCATACAATTCCAAAATAATTTCACAAAATTTATACTCGGAGTGTAGTGTGTGATAGCAAATATTAATAAAGCCTTCTTTTTCAAAATACCTACAAGTTTAGTAATCACTGGCCGAAAATGCGCTTTGACTCCAAATCTCACCAGATATATCTCTCAGAAATATTTTCGCTCAGAGATTGGGTTAGATTTATTTCAAAAGTATATGTGAGCGGAATAATTTTTCAAATACAAATATCTCACATATTTAACATCAAAGAACGACAAATATCAAAGAAAACACAGATCTCATGAGTGGATGCCATTTTCCTGAGAATGTTGAAATAATACACCATAATTCATTTTCATCTATTCTCCACTTAAATACCATATTAACTAAGGATCAATAGGACTTCCTAATAGGACGAAACATGGCTTAAGACTGAGTCATATCAAAGAAAGATAAAAAGACTCTAAAATTAATACATTGACAAGAAAAGGTTAAAGGTCTTCAAAATTTTCATTGGGATATTGCTTCCTCTATTTTTTTTTCCTCTTGACACAGAATTTTCGAAGTATTTTTTTTTTCTCAAACCTTTTTTTTTTTTTCACATCCTTCTTTTTTGATGTATGGATGCTCCTTTTTTTTTGGGTATCATTCATCTTTTTTTTTTCAAGTGCCATATTTTTCTCAGACTATCATCCCAATGACAATCATCTCTAACCTTTCCTTGTTCTTTAGAATAGGTCACAAATATTTCAATAAATGCTCAAACTCCACAACTGGAGTTGGGTATGGTAAACATAACTAACAACAAAAATGCTAAATTTCATATTTAAGCTCAAAAGTGGGAACTAACATGATAAGATGACTAATATAGGTAGGCTTCAAATGCTCAAACGATCTAAAATAATGGCCTATATCATTTCCTAAGCTTCATATGGATATTTGTATAGCTTCAAATAAATTTAGAAAAAATTCAGATGTAATAATCCAATATTAATGTCGTTCTCAGTATATGACTAAAAATCAAAGAAATAATGAGATCTTCAACAAAAATAATGCGCACATCAAAGAAAATAAAGAATTTACTTATAACCCTCAGAAAAATCGAATGACTCAAAAGCTCACTAGGTATAATTCTCCTCTGGTATTCCTCCAGTGATCACTTAACTCATGAATACTCTTCTTTTTCAAGATAAATTAATATGGCTGTGTAAAATTTTTCCAAGCATAAATTTCACAAAATTCAAATGGGAAAGCATGATATAAAAAAAAATTATCCACATATAAATGCTAAAATCAAATTTTTTTTTTTTTGGACTCAAAAAAGCAAAACACACAAAACTGACACAGTATAACCCCTCAATACCCCCAAACTTAAATTGAACATTGTCCTCAATGTTCCCTAATCTACATATGCACCTGCAAATTAGAAGAAAATATCAGAACAGAATAATTTGAGTTGAGAAAATACTTGAGATGGCTCTCTTTATTCGAAACCTGCAAAAACAAACTGATAACAAAAACATACACACATAACAAAGACTCTAAACTGACACAAAAACAAGAAAGCTGATTACAAAAAAGACAAAAACTTAAACTAGACACTGACAAACATCGATAGATGCAAGACTCTAGGCAGATTCACAATCAGAACAACTATTATCTTTTTTTTTTTTTAATGCAACCTAATCTAACAATGTAATACTCAAATCAAATATGCAAACAATAATCAAACTAGACTAATGCATGAAACTAATACGCTAATATGCATGAGCAAATTAAATATGCAATTTTTTGTATTTTTTTTTATGCAAAATAAAATGCAAATGCCCTAAGAAAATCTGTATGAATGCAAGAAAAAATAAAAAATTCAAAGAACATGAGTTTAGAATCTTACCTCGGCCTATAGTGCTTTCTGCAATAAATTTTTAGAGCACTTTTCAAAATCCTAAAAAATTAAACACACCAAACCTACGTGAAGATTCTAAATCTCATAAAAAATGCATGAAACCTAATGTAAATGCAATTTCCTAATGTTATAACTAGTGGAGGAAATTAAATAATTGGAACCTAATTAAGAACTCTAAATTATTTTAAGACCATAAAAATTTCTAAATTAATATCCACCAAATTAATCAAAATTAGATTTTCAAGTAAAAGAATATTCCAATAAAGTCCAAAGTTGCTCTATTATTTTTTAAAAAAAAATTAGACAACGTAATTGGGAACCTACCAAATTTAGATGAGGGTATTAAATTAAATTTTTTCTAAGTTTAGAAACTGTCTAAATTTAGAAATAATCTAAAATTAAACAACACCTAAAAATAACAAGTTCCAAAATGAGACAATTTTGAGACTTTCCATAGACAGAAGTTCCAAAATTAAGACTTCCCAAATTTAGATCTATTTTTAAAAAATAGAATGTGACTAAATTAAATTAAAATTCTAAGATTAGAAAATTCTAAAAAGAGAAACTAGTTATTTTTGAAAATTTCGAAAAATAGAAGTTCTCAAAAAATAAAAAGCTTCTAATTTTAGTAGTGTTTACAAATTTAGTTCATCTCCAGATTTTTGTTATTTCTAGAAATTTCTAATCTAGTTAACCTTCTAAAATTAGAGTTTCTAAAAATAGGAACTTCTAATTTTAAAGAGTTGCCAAAAATAGAATTTTTCTAAAAATAGTATTGTTTCTAAAAATAAATAATTCAAATGTCAATTTTTTTTAGTTCCCCGGTAACGACGCCAAAAACTTGTTGTGAAAATTTTAAATTTATAACTCGCAAGAGCACGAACAATTAAATAGTGTAGCGATTGAGTGCGAGGTCGAACCCATCGGAACTTAGGAAAATATATCCCTGAAAAACATACCCCTGAATATATATTTTAAGAAATTTCGAAAATCATAGAAATAAATCTTAAATATGGGATTAATTCTCTAATTTAGAAAATCTAATTTTAATTTAGAAACATTCTAAAAATAGAAAATATTGTCTAAAATTAGAAACCATATCTAAAAATAGAATTTAACAATGAAAGAGATCTAATTTTAATTAAGATGGTGGATTTGATCTTAAAATTATAAATAATTTTAACTTAACTTAGAACACAAATCTAAGATGCAATTAATTAATTGACCAACCTAGTTTTACAATTTTCAAGAATTTTGAATTTTAAAACAAAAACAAAAATAACACCTAAAATTACCTCTGTACATATTTACAATGGAACTAGTTCAAGTAAATCACGGAGGCTTTATTTTCCATATTTAAAAAAAAAAACAAAGGCCTAGAATACGGAGGTCACGTAAATTACCAATAATGCATTCAAAATTTCCATCCATAATTATTCTAAGAATTAAATCTATGGATTTCATTAAATTAAAAATCTCAAATTAAACCTTAGAATGAATAGAATTTAAACTTTTTCTCTAAGTCTAAAATATTTCATCGTACTCTTAAAATAAGAGCCTTAGAACGAAGAAGGTTAGTCTATTCAATCTAAATTTCCATCACATTTAATTTGAAAGAGTTAAAATAAATCCACACATAGGCCTAATTAAAGAATAAAAATCAAATCAAATAATCACCATACATCAATTGAATAAATGGAAGGCCATAGACAAATATTTCATCATACCTCAATTTTATTTTTGAAACATGAAATAGAAATTACAAATCATGAAATTGAATTGAATTGAAGAAAACACAAAAAAAAACAATGTTAAAATTCAAAATCCACCATCGTAGAAACCCTTTGTAGAAATTAAAAATCCCATAGCCTTCTTGATCTTGTCTTATCTCCATTTCTCCTCTCCAAGCTCTCCAAGAATCACCTAAGCCAAGTTCAATTTTCTCAATGGGAGAAGGAGTATTTATAGATGAAAGAAGGTGGAATGAATGACTTGGATTTAAAGATTTAAATAAAGCAAGGAACACTTGGAGGGGTGATATGGTTTGTGCTAAACTTGGAATGACTTAAAGGATGCAAGGAGGTGGAAAAAATAGTAAATAGGCTTTTCTTAATGGGCTTAATAATTGGGCTTTTCAATGTATGGAAAATCTAATAAATAATTTTACCACTTACAATCAATTCTAAAAATGACTAAATTAATCGAAACTCTCATAAATAGATTTGAATTAATTAGTTTACAAATAATACCTCTAAAATTGTGGCAAAATAATTATTAAAAATTCCAACTTTCCAAAAATATCAATTTATGCCCATAAATTGCAAAGTTCACCTTTTGAACTCTCATATCTTGCATTTCCCTGTAAATCCTGCAAAACGTCCAAATTCCAATTAGACATATTCTAAAACACACAAAACAAGGGGCTAACTAGTCCAAATATAAGGGTAAAATAGTCATTTTCTTGTGCTCATCAATAGCCTCAACCTACACGCGGAATACAACCTCACGTCTTTGCACCTACCATCCTTTATTTAAATCTTAAGTCCCATCATTTTTCATTAACTTTCGTTTTCTTTAAACCCCACCATTATATCGTGTTTCCTACATTTGCTTTTAATATTCAACTAGCATGTACCCCACCAACTCCATTAAACCCACCTTTATCTTAAGCTTCCATTTTTAATTACAAAACCGTCCTTCTCATTACAACCTCGACAACGTCAAACTCATTCAACCGTGGACCCTCTTGGCCCTATCAACCTCTTTGACCATCATATCCATCAATTAAACACCCTTAATCCCATTCTCTTTCCTTTTATTTTTATTTAATTTGTTCCATCAACTCCACATAATTCCATTTATTTACCGCTAATTGAGTTACCCCTAAACCCGATCCTCTTCCTCGCTGCGTCACCCCATAAAGAAAGGCATTTTTGACATCTAACTGATGAAAAGCCTTATGATGGAGAAGAAGCCTTCTGCAAGGGCTGATCACGAAAAAATATCAAAACCGCAAGTGAGAAATCATGGGCCGTGTGTTTTGGCTGATACCATGTTAGAAGGAAATAGGAAAAAAGCAAGAAAATAATGGAAGAGAAGGGAAGAAAAGAGAGATAAATGTTGTATTCCTTGTGTTTAATTAAAAGAGGATACAAGTGTATATAGTATATAAAGAGCCAATCAAGGTCAGCAAAAAAGGAAAGAAAGATCGCTTACAATCAATATAATCTAAAGGTGAAATGCTCATGTAAAATGTGAAATTACTACAACATTTACAACATTAGTGCCCACCAAAAATCATAATTGTCGAGGACTATCAATGCTATCAACTTTTTGTTTGATGCCAGCTTGAAGAGTATACGAAACCTATCCTTCAGAGTAACAACCTCCAACCATTGATCTTTTCAAAACTATATCCTATCCCCTTTACTTACCACAAACCTCAATCCTTTCACGAAGACCTCTACCATACTCCAGGAGCCACACCAAGCATGTATGGTTCCCTAACTACCACTGAAGCTTATTTTTGTCTCTCCTACTTCCTCATACCACCCACCCCCACCAACACCACTTTGTCCTTAGGCTGAGTCGATAACCCTACATCATAGTGTTGACCGTTCATTCCCATATCACAATGGCCATTTAGTTAGAACAACCTCATTCTACACCAAAATTTTACCCAGCTCTAGGCCACCTTCGCCTTTAGACTTCGCTGCTACTTTCCAGTTAGCCAAATGAACCTCCTTTGTGAGATTCAAGTATTGTATCTCATTGGCAGCCATCTACTAATGACCTTTCAAGGCTTTTTTGATGGTTGTTTTGGCAAGAAAGTGGTAGAGGCATTGGTGTGCATCATTAGAGATGTGACTTCGTCAATTATAGTCTCCTACTTTGAGTCTACCACATGGTTGCTTCTAATGATTTAGAGGTTGGAACTCATTTGAGAGGTTGTAGACTCCTCGACTCTTTAAATATTTCAAATGCAATAGTGAAGGTGATCCAAGAAAGCACAATTGCTTTGTTTTCCTCTATTCACTTTCTTTTGAAATTGCTGAACATGATTCAAGATATTCGAGATTTGTTGACATCTAGGAATGTGTCATTAGAATGATCCATTGCTCAGACAATAAAGAGGTAGATCAGTTAGCAAGTCATTGACTTCCTTTTTTTTTTTTTTCCGCAATTTATTGCTTTTCTTTTGCTTGTTCCCCTCAAAAGAAATAGAGATTTCTTAGCAAATAGAGAGGTGGATCAGTTGGAGAGATGTCTTCCTTTTTTGTTTTTCTTTTGCTTGTTTCTTGCTTCTTTTTTCTCTTAAACTAGAGACTTCTTAAAGTGATCTGTCAGTATCTCTTAATCCTCATGTTTTGTTATAAAAATTTGTGATGATATCAATCATTTTGTAGTTTGCTGAATCATCGGGTCTAAGTGATTTTGAATTTAATTCTTTCGAATGTAGAGCGTCTCAAATGGATAGTCCTACATGTCGATGTGGTCATTCATGTGTCTAATGCTATGAAGCACGGATACTCCAAAACCGTTCGAGTATTCGTGTCGGGTACATTTCCGACACGAATACGGCCGGATACGGCTTGGATACGTGTCGAATACTTATCCAATTAAGTAAAACATTTTTTAAATATGGATACGTCAGGGACACGGCAATAATCATTCACATATTATATACTGTAATATTGTAAATATTTTTTAAACATATTATATATATCTTTTCATAATACTAAATTGCTAATAGTCTAATCTTTATAATATATATCTTTTGTAATCTTTACTAATATATATCTTTTGTAATGTATAATATTGTATTGATTATAAATATAATTTTCTAATAATTTTTATCTCATAGTAGAATTTATGATATGTTTTGTAAATGTCTGAATTTATTTTGTTGATGTATATAATAATAGTAATAATAATTTTTTAATTAGGTGTATCCCGCCGCACCCTTATCCTAGTTTTTCAAAATTTGCCGTATCCTTGTATCGGATACGTGTCGTATCCGATATGCGTACCCGTATCAGTGCTTCTTAGGTCAAATGCTTTTAAGTAAGCTATTTACACTTGGCACAAAGTATCTTCTCGATTTTCTGTAAAATTTTGAGCCTATAAGAACTTGGTTGAGTCAGTAAGAGGATTTCATCAATATCAAAATTTTGAGATGGGTTTTCAATTATGTTGAGTTGTGATATTACTGTATTTTCTATATTTGAAAGTTAGATGCACTCCATATTAGAACATTTTGCATTTAGGACAGCGAGTGAAATGGTTTTGAGGAGTTGTGAAAGTAAATTTAAGTAATAACTTTTTGGAAAATACATTTGAGGTGCCAATAACATTTTAACTTGTCAAACTGGGTGTTTGTGGTGCCAACTAGTATTCTTTTCTTCCATCTCCTTAAAAAGTTAAGAAAAAGGGAAAATTGCAATTTTTGTTTATAATGTATTTGAAGAAAATCTCTCTCTGAAGCTTTTATGAGGAAATGCAATCTTTTGACTTAATAGAAATCTGTTCGTATGACTTTACCTTTTGGTTTTCACTTAATAACCAACCATCATGTTTGTTCTATAGTTTATCTTAACTTGAATGTTTCTTTTTCCTTACTGAATCAAGCCCATAGCTGCAGAAATGAGAAATTTGGGAATTAGGATTGCAGTTGATATTATTAGAACTTCTATGATAATAACAAATTCATGAATTAGAAAAGCCACCTACCCATGGTTTGCACTCTTAATTGGATTTAGCAATTTTTTTTATCGTTTGACTGGCTGTCTAGTGCTTGTGGGAAAGCACAGCTTTGTGCTTGCAACAATAGACAGTTACTAACTGTGTTAGACGTTGATTGTGCCGGGTTCTAATTGGAATTTTCAATTATGTAATGGTTGCATGAGTGCAAATGACATGAATTGTCAATTCTGTAATGATTGCTTTTGTTGAAGCAATTTTTTCTTTTTGTTGTGGGTTTATGTTTTAACTAACGTTAAGTTTAGATCTTTCGTCTCTAAGATCAATATTTTTTTATACACTATCTCTAAGGTCAATATTTTTTTATACACTATTAATGAAACTAATGTTATTCACAGAAAGAATGGGCTGAAGCTAAGAAAGAACTTCAAGAAGAACGAGATCACGTTCGAACTCTTACACTTGATAGGGATCAAACACTTAAGAATGCCATGGAAAAAGTTGAGGAAGTGAGAAAGGAATTAGCTGATGCTTTACGTGCCATTGCTGAAGCAGAGGCGAGGGCTACATTGTCTGAGGTATTTAATTTTTCCAATGTTTATCTCTGTAATGTTTTTAAAATTTGAATTTGTTTTTATTTTAACAGAGGTGGGAAATAATATTTCAGGCTCGTTGCTTTGAGTTGGAGGCAAAGCTTAAATTATCTGGGAAAGAGGTACTTTTCTTGTGTTGCAATAATATCTAAATCTCCAATGCACTGTGCGTTCGTGATAATGTCTTGTAGGGCCCACCTGGCCCACATTGATATCAATATCCCTCACACCCTAACCTACCCTACCCTACCCTTTGAATTGCACCCTTACCCAAATTGATTCCATTCCAAGTTATCTTCCGTATCGATTTAACATTATCAAGTTTGATGCATTTCCACCTTCAGATAAAGTTGAATTTTTAGGCTCTTAAACGGCATGGCTTTTCTTGTCTGAGTTGAAGGATGAAATCTCATAAGCATCATATGTAAGCCTTATGTTTTCAACCCCACTTATTAAAATGAACCTAAGTGGGTAGGTGCACATAATGCATTGGTGCGCTATAACAATTTTCCCCTATGGTGGTCACTTTGTGATACTTTCATGGGGTGATGACTTTGTGGAATCCACCTTGGCCCCAATCACACCCTTCCCTACCTCATATCCACCTAGCCCTTTTGAATTTGATCTTTACCCAATTTGATCCCATTTTGAGTTAGATGGATTGTTCATCTAACCGCACGGCATTTACAACATTGGCTAAAATTGAATTTTTGGGACCTTAAAAAACATGGCTTGACTCATCCAATCAAACTGATTTTTTATAGGCACCTCATTCAAGTTAAGACCTTTCCAACAAACCAATCCACATGGACCTAGAAGAACGAGTTTACAACAAACTTGGTGCAAACGGCCAATGGGTGACACATGGGCTCACATGGGTGGGTAGGCTTGAAAGGCCTTGGCTTGTATGTGTTGCTTATAAAATTTCATCTTGATTGGATAAAATTTGATCTTGAAGTAGATTAAACCGAACAATTCACTTCACTTCTTAGTTGGTGCTTAACTACAATAATATTTTGACGTACTGAATTTATTACGTCTTATTGATTCCTCACTGTAATCAGGATGTAGCTGTAGAAGGGCATGATCTGTCCTTTTTTATTTATTGAGTGTTGTGCCTTAGTTTATTTATGTTGTCACATCCCCTTTTTATAATTCTAACTGTGTTATTTTTCCTTGATCAGATTGATCAACCAAATGGTGCAAATACCATGCCTTCCAGTAATGAGGTTTCTATCATCTTGCATTCTCACTTATTTTCACTTTATTCAGTGCATCTATTTCAGATAGCATATGTATGTGGTGATGCTAACATTGTCATTGGACATTTATTTTGATCAACTGCTTAATCACACATGAAAATATTTTCTTGTTTTGATTGGCAACTGTTTCCTGTAATTTGTTATTTGTACTGTGCACTAGGTTATTATTAACCTGCAGAAAGCAAAATTAGAAATTGAAGAATTGAAAGAGGAAGCTCAAGCCAATAAGAATCACATGATTCAGGTATCTGGGCCTTTTTAAGATTTGTATTTAGTAGTAGTAGTGGTGGTGGTATTGAACATTTATCATGATCTTATCTTGGCACTGGCAGTATAAAGAAATAGCATGTGTCAATGAGGCTGCACTGAAACAGATTGAATCTGCTCATGAAACTTTAAAGGCTGAGGTAATTCTGATTGATGTTATGAGGCCATTTATTTATAAAATAATTGTGCAATTAGCATTTGGTGTCCCCTGTGAATCTGTGTCTAACCAATTGTGTCCACATAATATACTTTTATACAGTTGGACAACTTGAAGAAGTCATTGGAAGCTGAAATTTATTTACTAAGGGGAAGGGTTTTCGAAGCTGAAAACAATGTCATTTCAAAGACTGTAGAAGTTGCCTCAGTTGTTGCTGAGAAAGACGAAGCTTTGTCTTCTGCATTAACCGAAATTGAACGCATCAAGGAAGAAAATTCTATAAAAATGTGAGTAATTGCGTGACAGTGTGCGTACATATAACGATAATTTGTTTTCTTGAGCTCGAGTGTCCTAGTTAATTTATCTTCTTGCTGTAGGTCCAAAATTGTGGAGATGGAAACTCAAATAAATACTTTGAAGGAGGATTTGGATAGGGAACATGCGCGACGGCGCTCAGCACAGAATAACTATGAGCGACAGGTGGCATGACTTCTCAATTTCTTTGTGTGTGCGCGCGTGTGCTGTGTGTGCAACTTAGAAAATACAAAGCAACCACATACAAATCAATAGCAATTGCTGAATTTCTGTGTGTGTATAAATAGATGGATAGAAACTTGCTGATGTTTCCATCAGATTATTTTTCTTGAAGTTGACTTTCAAGATGGCATCATTTTTATCACCACAAAGTTCAAGTATATCTCCTCTTTGTAAAATACCTGTATGTGCCCAAATTTAAACGAGTCTTGAATCATCTACTACTGATCTTCGTTCTATCCATCACAACCAACTCTAACATACACCATGTGATAATCCAGCTTTGGGGTTTGTTGTGGCTATTGAGAACGATACTGACAATCATCCGTCATAAACAACCTTAACTTCTTTTGAACTGAGTTCAATTATATATTTTTTATTCTATTTTTTTCAATAATTTTGTCATAAATGTGTGTGGGTACTAAATTTCATGAATATTCTAGATATGTTTTTGTGGTTAAGAAAAATGAAGAAATTTGACTGCTGGTGAATGCTGTTGTATTGTGAACATAAAGGCATATCCGATACACTTCTTTCATTTGCATCTCTCATTCTCCTTTTTATTGAAACATACTTTATAGTGGATACAAGGGGTTATAGTGTTATACCTTGTAGATTCCTCCATATGGTGCCCACTTGGGCCCCATTTACTCTAAAACCCCCTATGACACCCATTCACCCTCCATGAATTGGATCCCTACCCAATTTGAACCATTATGGGTAGATCTTACTATTGAATTAAAACTTGCTTCACTGATCCTATTAAGGTTATTTTTGGTAGGCCACTTTTATGTGCACCATATTTTTTGGAAAAAGGGCTTTACATGTAAATTTGATTATTTAATTGTACAATATTTTGAAACCTTCTATAATAAATAATACAATATTTAATAAGGCTATACAAAAAATGCATATCTGTCCTTCAATATTCTCCCTCAAGCTTGTGTGAAGATATCAATCAAGCCTAGAGTAAGCGGCAATGTTCGAAGAGATCAAATTTTTTTGAAGTTTTTTTTTGAGTGATAAACACTGTACGCTAGAATGAGGGCTTGAACCTCAGTGACTTTTAAAGTTGCATTAAATTTCGAAGCATATTAACTATTTGATCCTTGGACCTAGTTAGGAGTCAAGATGGTCTTCGAAGTGATATGGTCTTGGATAAAGTGGCAATCAACCCCTATATGTTTGTCCATTCATGAAAGATGGAATTAGAAGCAACTTGAGTAGTGACTTGGTTATTAGAAAACATGACCATGGACTCTAGATGAGAAAGACCAAGCTCAAGAAGTTGTTTAAGACACAATAATTCATAGAATGTTTTAGCCATTCTTTGATATTTTGCTCGGGCACTAGAGTAAGCAGCAATGTTCGAAGATATCACACTTTCCCCCAAAGAAAATACAATAACCGGATGTGGGTTGATGGTCGTCTGGAATTCCATGTAGACGCAGATGGCCATGAGACAAATAAAGAATACCTCGACCATGGCTTCTTTTGAGATACTGAAGAATGTGAAAAACAACTTGAAGAACCTCTTTTGCAAAATCATGATTCAGAAATTTGATCCGCATCCTGCTGCCTACCATCAAAATCTTCCTAGCATCACTTGGTCACATCCCAACTTCTTTGCCAAAATTGCCTCCCCAACAGTGCCTGTTCTTTCCTACCTTTTATCATCTCTACTTGCCATAGGTAGGTGGAACTCAGCATATGTGATCTCCAAAAACTGTAGTGTATGTATGGGTCCCATAGGAAAAAAAATTCAAAATCGGGATTCCCATCTTTTCTACCTCTTTTTTTTTGGCAAAAGAGAATCGGGATTTTGACTCCTTGGGGTGCCAATTATTGTAAGAAAGAAAATTTTGAATTACTCAACAAAAATCTTATAAGAAAAGAGCAACTATCCTTGAATTGTGTAGCCTTCATGTTCAATTGCAGAATTGGAAAGAGGCTCTAAGACTGGTAATTTATTAAAGATCTAGATAAATCCTTAGTATTCCCAATAATAGTCAACAATCCAAATGTTATATTCCTTGAGAGGTGATCCAGGGAGATCCGTAGTTGCACAGATACTGTAGCAGTGATATGGTTGTTGTAGTAGTGAAACGGCTATTGTAGCCAACAACAAAAAAAAAAATCATAGAATCCCCAAGATCAGAGGTCTCCATACCATGATAATTTTTTAAGGAACAAGAAGAAGAGAGATTATAGAAATTGGAGGACATGGAATATTGAGATTTCAGAAGAGACTCGGTATCTCAAATTGGCACCATCCACGTTTTATATATTGTTAAAACTTTCTAGCCAAAAAAATTGCACTTATCGAAGGCCTATTCAACCATTAAATTTTGAACTCCTATATTTTTGTCGTGATAATGGGATGTGGTTAAATGTTTGTTCAATCCTAATTCATCTAATGATCTTCTTGCTATTAATTTACTCTCTAGTGTGGCAGAGACCGGTCTCTCTAGATTATTACCCATATATAGAAGATTCTCTACACTTCAAAAAAATGGAACAAACACTATGCATGCAAAGTGAACACTCGAATAGTAGAATATTTAGTAAGAACCCGTGAGGGTTGGCTTGGCGGTCAAGAACCCGCCTGAGATGTGGGAGGTCTTGGGTTCAAGTCACTCTTAACACAAAAGGGTCACTCCCCATAGTGTTACCCGGTGTGTGTGGATAGGGTGGTTTGCACATGCCCCAAGAATTAGTTAGGTGCTCTAAGAGGCCTGGGCACCTTGGTCTTCAAAAAAAAAATTGTAAGACTACAGAAAAATGCATACACATTCCTTCAATATATATAGGGTAATGTTTTCACCATGTGGGAAAAAATGCAGCAAGAAATGCAAGAAAACAGCCAAAAGAAAATAGAAATAGGGCAAGTAGCAAAAACTATTACAGTAACCCCAGGAAGGTCCACCAACTAACCCAGCTATTGGCTGTCTCATTTCTTGATCTAATGACATGTCACACCCTGAAACACTTTCATTTCTTTACTTTGGGTTATCCCTTCCCATGTTCATGAAGTTTTCTTGGTAGTGTGACGTGCAGGTTGTGGCAGATTTGCTAAAAGATTAGCTTCTGACCTGAATTGATAAAATTTGTTTCTGCATTATACTTTTAGGAAGTAATAGTGACTTATGGCCTCTAAATTGTTATACAGGTTATTCTGCAGTCTGAAACTATTCAGGAGTTGAAAAATATTTCAGAAGCATTGGCTTCAGTTGAACGTGAAGCGTCGGAGTTGCGTAAACTGGCAGATGCTCGAAAAAATGAAAATGTAACTGCCATTACTTTCATTTCATTGTTTATATTACATTACTGAAAAAGTATAATAAGAAGATTTATTACGGTTGCTTCTTATTCAAGAAACTGTACTTGTTAGCATTGCGAATTCTGTTAAAAGTTATGCTAGAGAAATTGTAGATGTAGGCACTCTACCAAGTTAACTAGAATTAATAACATGGCCTGTGACAATCGGGTCCACAGGATTCAGGCAGCCGTTACGTAATGGATGGTTCTTGTAATTTGATTTCAACCATTTGTTTCATGACCTCAATTTGATGGCTAAAAATGATAATATCCAGCTGATGGTTGCTATGCTTATTCACTACTTTTGCTTGGGTCATGTGTCACAGTTGTGACTCTTGTTTTCCCTAGTAAGGAGGCCATTTAGATTTCCTTAAAGTTTTTCTCTCTCTTTATGGTTTTTTGTGTTTTTTCCTTTTCTTATACTCCTCTTTTTTTTTTTTTTTAATTATTATAGTGATATGAAAGGGTTTTGTAGTATACCTTGGCCTGTTTTTTGTAGTTGTGACTCTTGCACCTTCTATCCTTAAAGCACATTAATTTCCTCATTAAATATTTTACACAGAGTTTGGTGTGTCTTCCTTCATCTTGGAGAGACCCATGATTTATATTTATAGAGAAAACAAAATTCAAATAAAAAAGATAAAATAAATACAAATAAGGAATGTAAAAACAATAAAAAGGGAAAAACCTGAAACTTAGTAAAGACGATAATCTAAATATATCTCAACACCCCCCGTCCCCAAAATTAGGTGGGTCTCACTTGAGTTTGCACATATTCAATTTGACGATCCAATGGTGATCCCATTTGATGGAGCGAAAGCAGATTAAGAAGAATCTCCAAAACCGAGCGTGATCAAAACAGAAAAGCCGTAACTGGAAGTTGACGTCCCTTAGCAGCGTGTACCGAAACAAGTACTTAAGAAGGAATGGTGTAAACTCAGTTATGGAAGAAGTAAGGCTGCAACTCCAGATGTCTAGGTCTCCAAAAAAAATGGTAGGGAAAGAGAGGTAGTGATAAAGAACAGAGTGCAGCTAGGCAGGAAAACAAAGATAAAGGAAAAATAGGAAAAGGCTATTCCTTAGATTAATCTCATTGAATATTCATCGTGTGTATGTCTCTCTTCCATCCGTAGGTATTTATAGGAAAATAAATAAACGAAAATAGATTGGGAATGCCACCGACCTGGCTTTCCTTGCTAAACTAGGACTCCTAAACCAAATAGGAAATTAACTAAAGTTGGGCTTCTAAGATCCCAAACGAAAATAACAAATCCTACTTGCTAATTAAGAAATAAATAAATAAAGAAGTAAATAAAAATAAATAAAAGTGGAATCTATGTGCTCTGATCTTCCGTGTCCTACATCAGGTAGGCATTAAAACTCAGCTACAGAAGTCTGCCGGAAAGAGAAACTGATCCAAAGAAGATGTCGAAGTCCGACGAAGCACAATAACGTGGGCAGGAATAGTAAAACAGATAAAAACGTAAACTTCCATTCAACGAGGCTAATAATAGGGGTTCCACTGGCATTCAAACACAAAATCGCGCTATACAGATGTGATGTATAGCAAAAAATTATGATGACTTGACCAGATTTCTCGAGTGTGATATTTTCCGCTTTGGGCCCACTTCTGCCTGCACAGTTTTTTCTGGGCTTGGCCCACCAAGCCAAGCCCAAAAGGCCTCACACAAGAGAAAGGGCTGCCCCCTGTTTTAAATCCCACATCACCCAAGTCCACAACCGATGTGGGACTTTGGGTGGGTGGGTATTACAAAAATGACTGTAGAGTTGTGGAATTATAGGTTCGGATCTAAAGAAAGACTCCAGATCCAAGGGAACAAACAATGATTGCCCTATGAACCACCCACAAAATGCAGGGAAAAAAAGTCTTTAATGAGAGGTCAAAGGGCTGGAGAATCAGATCTGGGAGACAGATGGTGGATCATTTGGCAAACAAAAGGAAGGGAGAGAAGATTTATTTATTCAGACAAGGATCTGGGAGGGGAAAAAAAAACTGTAGCAGTGGGTCCCACGAAGCATATAATGGAGCAGAGGTTTTGTAGCTGCAAAATACAGATGGGGACGACACCAGCAATGAAACAAGGGGTTAATCCTGTAGAATTTAAGAATATTAAAAGGGGAAAAAGGATAAGAAAATGAGAAGATGTTGAGAATAATCCTTGTCTATATTGTATTGATGTGTTTTTCTCTTAGAGGATACATGAATAAATAGAAAAGAGGAGAGTCAATAAAGGTGGCCAGAAAAAGGAAATACACTAGACGTATCCTTATCTACACAGATTATACAATCATACAGTTGACTTTCCAAAAGAGGTTAGTTGGGTCAAGTATCCAGTATATGGTCCCACAATACTCCTCATCAAGTTGGCTCGAAGATGTCGAACAAACCCATCTTGCCAATAACCAAAGTAAGTTGATAGTGAGGAACAGTCTTTATCAAGATATCTGTCAGTTGATCCTTAGATTGTAGATGAGGAGGTAACAAGTCGACCTTTAGAAATATGTTGTCAAAGGAAGTGACTATCAACCTCAATGTGCTTGGTTTTCTCATGAAAAACCGGATTTAAAGCAATGTTGATGGTTGGTTGATTGTCGTAAAACATAATAAGGGGATCAACAGGAGAAAAACCTAACTCCGTAAGAAACTGACGGACCCAAAGGAGCTCAGCCATAATATTTGTTATCACATGATATATTTAGCTTTAGCGCTACAGCGAGCAATAGCAGACTAAATGATAACCCAAAAAGACACAGTAACCAGTGGTGAAGCGGCGATCATCAACTGAGCCGACCCAATCAGCATTTGAATAGCCACGAAAGGAGAGGCAAAAGTGTCGTGTGAAGAACAAACCTCTGCCTGGATGAGATTTAAGATAGCAAAGGATGCGTAATGCAACATGAAGATGGGTATCTTGTGGTGCTTACATGAACTAACTAACCACACCAACTGCATTATGATAAATCTGGTTGACGATAGTGAAGTAAATCAGTTTTCCTACCAACTTCTGATAAAATGCAGGAGTAGCAAGAAGAGTCTCATCTGAAGCTGAGAGCTTTGTGTTAACATCTAGTGGAGTGTCAGCAGGTTTGCATTCAAAGTATCTGACATACTGGAGGAGATCAAGAGCATATTGTGCTGAGATAAAGAGAGTCCTTGAGAAGAACGAGCGAGTTCGACACCCAAAAAGTAATGCAACGGCTCCAGATCTTTAATATCAAATGTGCGCTGCAAATAAGCTTTGAATGTAGAAATTACATCAACATACACCACTAGAATTACAACCACAGAGTTAAGACAGTTGATAAAAATTAAGTGATTCATCTGACATCAGGAGAAACCATAAGGCAATAAGGCACTGCTAAAATTCTCAAACCAAGCCCGTTGGGGACTGCTTGAGGCCATAGAGCTTTTTTGAGTTTGTAGATAGAGTGGGGCTCCCCCTAATTGAAAAACCCTGATGGTGGGAGCATATATATATATATCATCTTGGAGATCACCATGAAGGAAGGTATTCTTCACATCTAACTGATGCAGCGGCTAGTCATAAGTGGTGGCAATAGAAATCAAGATTCTAATAGAAGTAATCTTGACTATAGGGGAAACAACATGATAAGACACAAAATGATGAAGGGGATTATTGGTACAAGCACGTTTACCTTTTCGGAGTGTAATTGTTAGATAAGATGCATTAGTGGTGGAAGGAGTTGGACCAAGGAGAGATGAAGTGGCGGTGTTGTCGAGAAGTTGAGGCCTGATTCGTCTGTGTTGATATACCAGAGTGAGCTTCTCAAAGCGAGTATGACTCAAGTTAGTAGGGAGGAGAGGAAGAACTGGAGAAGGTGAAGAGACAGATGGTGAATAAAAATAGGGGACTGTCTTGAAGAAGATGACATCCATACACATATGTTTTGCCAATGACATAATCAAGACACTTTTATCCTTTATGGAATGGTGAATAGCTAAAAAAGATACGTCTCACAGCAGGCACATCCAAAAATATGTAAGGGAAGAAAATGAATATGTTTGTGGAGGGAGAGAAGATTAATAGGTGATTTGTCCAATAACACTTGGGTTAGCATGCGGTTTATAAGGTAATATGAGGTTAAGACTGCCTCATGCCAGTACGACTATGGGACATGTATGGTAAAGAGGAGAGATCGAGCGACCTCAATAAGGTGTCTATTTTTCTGTTCACTACACCATTTTGTTGTGGTGTAGAGGGACAAGAAAGGTGGGATTCAACACAATTCTCTTGCAAAAATTGAACAAAGCAACGAGACATATTCCCCCCCTCCCCCCCCCCCCCCCCCCCCCTCTCCCATTATCACTACGCAAAATTTTAGAATCAAATTGAGTTGAAACCCAATTGTAAAATGTGCAAAAAGGATCAAACACTTCGGACTTATGTTTCATGAGATAAATCCATGTCATGCGTGAATAATCATCAATAAATGACATAAAATATCGTAAAACCAGTGCGAGAGATAGAGGATGATTGCTAAACATCGGAATGAATAATAAAAAATAAAGAAGATGCATGTTTATTCATAGCAGGAGGAAAACAAGTTCTGCTATTTTTGCTATATTAATAAGGTTCACATTCATAACAGAAGGAAAGCAAGTTCTTCTCTTTTCTCTTTTTCTATTCGTTTTTCTTATTTATGATTCTCAAGGCCTATGTATATGAAATACATGTGATGTAGTTAAGTTGCAGGTCCTCTGGCGAGGACCTGTAACATCTTTTCTTCCACTGTTCTGTTTTATTGTTTTCATTTTTTTTCTATTTCTTTTCTTCCACTGTTCTGTTCTTTTCGTTTTTTCTATGTTATCATTCGCATGACTTATGTAATGCTATGTATGTAATAAATTTCATGAAATAATAATAGAATTAAGTTTGCAGGTCAATAATTTCCCTTCCACAATCATACAGTACACTGTATGGTGTATAACAGTATACTGTTATATTGTATAATGTATGGTGTACAATATACTGTATTTTGGAATGTAAAAACTTGACTTCTAATGCATTTTTATGAATCTTACGATTCACGATTCACTGTTCACACCCGTAGACCGATTCACGATACGATTCGATTTTGACAACCTTTGGAAATACAATATTAGCAACTACTAATTTAAGAAGATATCTAAATATAACCTAATATCTAAATATATCTAATATTTAGATATATTCTAAAACCCCCCCACAAGCTGAAGTGTGTATGGAAAGGAACGCGAAGCTTAGAAATTGGCGAAATGGCAGGCAGGTGGCGAAAAGTGGCACACGGACTGGCCACAAAGATTTGTTGGCAGCATACTAATTGGCTGTGAAAATTTGTTAAAGTGGCAGCGCACTGATTGGCTGCCAAACGACATACGGCGAACATAGATGGCGGTTTGAAAAAGAGAACTTGGCATGGATGATGGTAGTGGCCGTAAGACAGTTGTCTGGCAAAAAACAATGATCACAATATGCGACACGACGAATGGCCTCAAAAACAGGGGCATAGGAAATGCTAAAAAAACTGAAGCCATGAAATCGATCAGTCAACAACAGAAAGCCAAGATTAGGAAGGCCAGCAGAAAGAGGGGACGAATCAGAGTTGTCCTTAATAATGAAGCCTATGAATTTCCCGGCAAATGGCACCGGTTTCGATTGCCAAAGAAGACAAACTCTAAATACCAGAATGTCCAGCAGAACAAAGCACAAATAAATCCAGAACAGTGGTGAGAAAATTGATCCATCGAATCACAAAGACGCTTGTGCCCTTTTATTTTGGTATAATAGAGCAGTAGAAGACAACGGGCATCCGTGAGGAACGTCAAAGACGGGCATGGAAATTGGACTCCTAGATCTGAGAGCTACCTTTGACTGTCGGCAGCAGAGAGAGGACCAGATTTGGCTTCTAATCAACGATTAGTTGACAGAAGAGAAGATCACAGGTCGAACAACAGTAGGATTTGGCCGAGGTAAATCAGAAGCAAACCCAGATCGAGTCCGTCAAGAGACAGAAGAGAGAGGTGGGGTTGCTCGTGGACAGCAGGAGGCGGAAGGTGTTGCAAGGTAAGAGCACCAGCGGAAGGTGGGCTGCAAACAAAAAACCGAAAAAAACAGGATGGGTCTTTCCCGGCGCAGACAAGATCTGTTCCGTAGATCACCAGATCTGGCGAAAGTAGATACCCGGGTTCGTTTTGCAATCAGAGAGACGAGGGGCAGCATCCAAAGATGGGGTAGCAGATCTGGAACGTCCCAGATTGGGGAACGCAGCTAGCAGAACGAACAGTGCAAGTAGGAACAGATCTGATGCAAATCTTGATTGACAATTGCAGGTGGGCTGATGCAGATCTCAGATCTGAGAAAACGTAACCCAGTGTAGGACGCTGGGACTGTTGCAAACATCAACAAGGCCAACAGAAATCTGCCGTGAGAAAGATTAGATCTTGGTGCAGTCAAATGGTTGGAGATGGCAGCGGCAAGGGCCAATAGTCACCCATCTCCAATTTGTGGTTGATACGTTATTTTTCTACGAACAAAATAGGGCGGAAGAGGCTTTAAGGCAATCTTGAGATGTTTCGATTAGGTGTCTAGGCTGAGAATCAATATTAGGAAGAGCACATTGATTGGCATTGATGTGGATGAAGACATTCTCAAGGATTTGGCAGAGGAGATTGGGTGCAGTTCTGGAAGATTTCGGGATTACCAGTAGGTGGGAATCCAAAACTCAAAACGATTTTGGGCTCCAGTGGTCAAAAGGTTGAGAGGAGATTAGCAGGGTGAGGGAGGATGTTGTGAATCCGAAATGCAAGAGAATCATAACTTCGCTTTAACTTTTTAGATGATTTTTAGATAATTTTCCTTTTGTGAGAGAATCATAAAATTCTTGCGATTTATGACTTTATGACACGATTCACAAGTTGATATAATTTGATGGCCGTTGCAATTTGCTCCTTAAATTTGATCCATCTCTATCAAATTGGCCATCATCTCTACATGGAGTCTCTAGTCTCTTTCAACTTCATCCAAATCCAGCTTTCGCTGTATTCTACACCTTATTTTCATTTAGAACAAATTTAAATTTGAATTTATTTAAATAATATGCAGACTCTTCAAATCCTATGCTTTGAGATTGATCAATTTGACACCTTATAGAGATTTCAGATTTCGGTACATTTACCTGTACCTATGCAATGTAGTCTTTGAAGTGGCCCATGGTCTGCATTCTAAAACTATGGTAACACCCAAGGCAATGTTCCTAAAATAACATCTTGAATTGTCTTGTCAATTTTATTCAATTACATACTATCAAAAGCCATGAATTTGCAATGTTTCCTTGATAGACCAAATGTATGTATGAAAAAATTGGAACGTCCACTCTTCCCTAGGACACAACACAATGAAGTTCCAATTTCATTTTTTGGGAATTTCTTATCTTGTTTGATAAAAAAGTGTATTCTGTTTTGAGTCTAGTTTATATTTTCTTCAAATATCTCCATTTTCAACACACATATATATATATATATATATATATATATATATATATAGGTAGCCAGGTCACATTATGAATGGTTCACTTCCAATGTAGAATCGACTTGGATGCATTCTGATCATGGGAGAGTGGAAATAGGTAGTATTCTTGTGAATGATGTCTAGGAAAAAAATCCATCCCTATTTTAAGGTTCTAAGATATGATTTAAATGTCGAAGTCAAGTGGTCCCAATTCTAAATTGTATATCATTCCAATGGGTGTCAAACATGGACATATGACAATTCATGGGATTAACAGTTTGAATTGAGGCACTGTTTGCTGTATAAACATTAGGTGTTCACATATAAACATGCTTTCTTAAAGACACATGCTCCCTCCTTCATTACTATTTTTCCTCTGTTTATGATCCCTGGAAATAGTAGTTTGTTGCTGGTTGTTGGTGCAACTTGGATAGTTGATATGAGTGAGGGTGGCACCGATAGATCATACTCTATGATATATGGATATTTTAAAGGAGGTGGCATGTATTTTATCATATCTGATACTAATCATATCTTACCATATCATGTTTGTGCCTCGTACCTATTTATGTGATCTTGGATTGCTAGTTGCTAGAAATATAATAAAGCTTCATTCAAAAAGATAAAACAAATATAATAAATCTTAAAACTGGATTATTTTTGTCACAATATGGTGCAGCAGTGTATTGGTGCCATTCGTTACAAAAACTTGGGTTGGCATGTTAAATCAGAGCTTCTGTATTGTGTCATCAGAATAAGTTAAAGGGAACCATCTCTGTTGTAATTTCATTTCATTCTTTTATTATTTAATTTCTAGCTCTAGGTGAGATAATAATTGCTGTATTTGTGTTTCTGCAGGATGTACTAAAGGCCACATGGGACAAAGAGAAATCTGTGTTGCAGGAATCTAAGGATAAAGCTGACAGAAAATACAAGGAAATAAATGAACAGGTGTTTATTCACTATACCTTATAATAAAAATGTGTATCGGATCTTGCTACTGTTTCGTCTGAAACTTTTTACACATTCAATTATTTAAATGTGCTTCATATGTGGTGCAAGGTTAGCAACGTGGAAGCATAATCCGACATCATTTGCACATAAAAAAGATGTTGTAGAATAATAGAATAAAGAAAAGAGAATGTGGAGAATGGAGAAGAATTATCTGTATATTGTGTTGTATTGAATGTCTAGAGGTTACATATACTAAGGGAGTCATTCATGGTGGCAAAAAAAGAAGTAAATCAAATGAATAAGAAATTACACTGATTTGCACATCTAACGACATATTCTGAATGAGATTTCCTAAATTAGAAATATTTTGGTCGACTATGTCCAGAAGGTGGGTCCCATAGGGTCTAATGTCTGAAGTGGGTTCTACAACACTCGCCCTCAAGATGGTTCGAAGATGTCTAGTGAACTCAACTTGCTAGCCACCGCAGTGAACTAAGTTTGAGGAACAACCTTTGTCAACATATCCGCAAGTTGATCTTTAGAATGCAGATATGGAGTGACATGGAGGCATTCAGAAATATGTTGACAAAGGAAGTGGCAATCGACTTCTGTGTGCTTAGTTTTCTCATGAAAGTCTGTATTGGAAGCGATCTTGATGCCCACCTGATTGTCACATAATATGATAAGTGAAAAGCAAAGCCCAATTCAGTAAGGAACTGTCGGAACCATAACAATTCGGATGCAAGTAAATGGGAGCCCAAGTAAACACAATAGCCAGTAGTAGAGCGGCGATCATCCGTAGACCTGGCTCAATCAACATTAGAATAAAAGCTAACCGGACAAGTAGGCTGATGTGCACAAAGCAAGCCACAACAAGGATGAGCCTTAAGATACCGAAGGATATGGAACACAGCATGAAGGTAAGTGTCTCGTGGTTCATGCATGAATTGGCTTATGACACCAACTGCAGAAGATAAGTCGAGTATCCTGATGGTGAGATAAATGAGCTTGCCGATCAGTTTTTGATAAAAACCCGGTGTGTCAAGAAGGGTCCCATCTGATGCAAATAACTTGGTGTTCACATCCAGTGGAGTACCAACGAGTTTGCATCTAGAATAGCCAGCGTTCTGGAGGAGATCCAGGGCATACTTCCACTGAGAGAGATTTCAGTACAGGAGGGACCTCAAATCCTTAACATCAAATGTCCATTGAAGATAGTTTTTGAAGGAAGAAATGGCCACATCGTTGTTATCTGTGGAGACAATATCATCAACATACACCACCAAAATCATCACAACTGAGTGGAGGCGGTAGACAAAGACAGAATGATTTGCCTGAGAGCGAGTAAAACCATTAGATAACAAGGCACTGCTAAACTTCTCAACTAAGCATGAGGAGATTGCATAAGACCATAGAGAGCCTTCTTGAGTTTACAGACAGACTGAGGTGTACCCTGCTTGATAAATCCAGGAGGAGGAAGCATATACACTTCTTCCTGGAGATCACTACGGAGAAAGACATTCTTCACATCTAACTGATGAAGTGGCTAGGCATAATTCGTGGCAAGGACAGTAAGTTCCGCACAGATGTAATCTTGGCAACTGGTGAGAAGGTGTCCTGGTAGTCCACACCATATGTCTGGGTGAAGCCTTTGGCAACTAGGCGAACCTTATATCTGGCAATGGAGTCATCGGGATCATACTTCAAGGCAAATATCCACTTGCACCCAACATGAGTCTTTCCAAGTGGCAAAGGAACCAGGTCCCAAGTGTTGTCTTCTCAAGGGCAGCTAATTCTTCATCCATAGTTGTTTTCCAAGAGGGATGTTTCTAGGTTGTATCAATTTTTTTTGGTATCTTAATGTTGTCCAATGCTGTGAGAAAGTTGTGATAGGATGGTGAAATAGCATGATATGATACAAACGATCAAGTGGATAACTGGTACAAGAACGCTTACCTTTACAAAGCACAGTAGGGAGATCAGACTAGTCAGAGACAGTTGGATCTGGACCACTGGCAGGTGAGAGGATGGTGTCAGCTGCAGATGGCAGTGGAGATTGTTGGCGTTGATACACCAAAAAGGGCTTGGTGAGACTGGGGGGTCTAAGATCTGCAGGAAGAAGAAGAAGAAGGACTGGGGAAGAGAGGGAGCTAAAACATAGGGGTCCCGCTAAAAAAAGGTGACATCCATGGGGATGTATGTTTTCCCAATGAGTGAATCAAAGCACCTATAGTCTTTGTGAAAAGGTGAGTAACCTAGTAAGACAGAGCGCATAGCCCGGGGAGAGAGTTTATATCTAAAGAAGTTGTGAACAAAACAGACACATCCAAAGACATGTAAGGGAATATGAGGAATGGATTTATGTAATGAGAGACGATCAATAGGGGACTGGCTTTGTAAAATGCAAGATGGTAGTCGATTGATAGCACACAGTTAACATTGCTTCGCACCAGTAGAACTGTGGGACATGCATTTTAAAAAGAAGAGAACATGCCACCTCAAGAAGGTGATGGTTCTTTCATTTAACTACACCATTTTGTTGAGGTGTAGAAGGACATGAGAGTCGAGGGTCTATAACATGCTATTGCAAAAAAGTAAGAAATGAGGGACAAATATCCATGCGAGAATAATCATCAATAACTGTGACAATAATGAAAACCAGTGTGACAATTACCGAAAATAAAGTAGAGGAATTTTTATTTATATAAATGAGCTCTATTATGCTTGCCATATTGACAATGTTTATTCAAAATGACTAAAAGAAGGTAGAGGCTACCCGCTTCACGGCCACTATCCAACACCTACTTTGTGGTCAGATCTTGGAAAACACAGTGAGAAGGAAAAAAAGTGACTGAGAAATTCATGTGTTTAGTCAAAGCATTTACAGATAATAAATTGTAGGATATATTTGGAATATGCAAAGTAGAGGAAAGGTCCAAATTAAGAGTAACGGGAACAATCCCTTTCCCAACAATATTAGTATATGACCCGTTAGCTAATTTAACATTACCACATGAAATAGGTGAAATGAGAGAAGATGGTGGACATACCAGCCATATGGTCAGTAGCACCAGAATCAACAATCTAGGAATGATGGGAGACATGGTGTGCAGAGGACTCAGTACTTGGGGTAGAGGAGACAACATTGGAAACCTTAGAAGATTGAAAGCGCTTGAGTTATTGCAACAGTAAGTTAAAGTCTTGGCGAGTCACTGGGCACTGTCACTAGCCACATCAGAGGAAAAAGGAATAAGAGGTGCAGTGGAGAGATTAGCTTGCTTTGGTCGCCCATGAAGCTTGTAGCAGAAATCAACGTAATAGTTGTTCATCTTGCAATAGGTGGAGAACCGAGTACCCTTCTTCTATGGGCCTTTGGTGTCCCTTCGAGTACCAGGAGATGGATCCTTTCCATGGGAAGAATGAGTCCCATGAGTTGGAGAAGGTGTGAAAGAATGGGTGGTGACCAAGGAGGAGCGTTCAACCGACATAGGAGCCATAACAAGGCGATGCCTATCATCCCGAAGTAATGCAAAGTAGACCTCATCCAGAGAGGGGAGAGGTCGTTGCCCAAGCAGTTGGGCCCGTGTCGGCTCAGATTCAGAGTTAAGGCCAGCTAATAATGAAAAAAACTTCTTGTTGTTTAACATACTAGCAAAACTCCAGAGTATCTTCAGGTCTCGTAAAGGTAATGGATTCAAGTTGTTCCAGCTCCAACCAACAATACCGCATCTTCAAATAGTACTAAATAAGGGATAACACTGCCTGTTGGAGAGTTGCAGCGGTCTGAGATAACTCATACATACAGGTGATGTTATCCCCCATCAAAATACAAGGTCTTCACCGTGTCCCAGACACCTTCAGCGGTAGGAAGAGTATAGACCAGGCATTAGACACGATCTTCCATGAAATGAAGAAGCCAAGGCTGGACCATGGAGTTATTCGCGTTCCAAGTGGAATATTTAGAATCAGTCTTTCGCCGGTTTTGTGGCAGTACCATCAATATAAGATGCCAATTGATTTGCAATCAATAACATCTTGGCAGAGTGAGACCATTCAAAGTGGTTAGTCTCATTTAGCAAGACCATCGTGATCCAACCAATCTGTGGAGAGTCAGAAAAGGCAAGAGAAGATGGAGAAGAGGATGCCATGATGCTGAACCAGTAACCAAATCAGAGATGGGTCCAAATCACAGACCCAATCCCCAAGATTCTGCAGCAGATCTGAGAAAAAGGCCTGAAGTGGTCCCCACAAAGCACAGAACAAAGCGAAAGCCTTGTACATGCAATATAGTGGTAGGGGCGATTGTATAGAGAAAAATCCATATGCTAAAGTGTTGTGTCCAACCAGATCCAACAGAAAACTCCAAGAAATGGGGGTGACAGACATCCCAGGAGGCAACCTGATAACTAGAAGAAAATGGGACCCACCAGTGATGGAAGGTGCAGCAACCTGGTATGATGGAGACCATGGTCAGGGGCAAATCCAAGGGTGGTGATCTGATGTCAAACCGAACGCTGGCTCAGTAGATCGAAGCAAAAAGCCACAGATATGGCACAACAGGATATCAAAGCAGAAACTAGAAAAACTAGGTTTTTGGATGGAGATAGGGGTTGTAGTAGGAACAACCTAACAGCAGCCCAGGGGAAGGCACATCAGCAAATCGTCCCTGTGGATAGATAGAGCCTCAAAAAATGGCAAGGGTTTGTGGGATCCTGTGGTCAGAAAAAAGTTGAACAGTGGCGAAGGTACAAAGATAGAAAGCACAAACAGCATTGGAAAGCCAAAATAGGTGGAAAAAAAAATCCCAGAATGTGAAGGATAAGGAGATCCACAATAGAGTTCCTCAGAGAGCCGAAAAGGATGCCGAAGATGTAGTAACTCCGGAGATGAATAGTACTCCGTCGAGGAACAATGAAACGGATTAGAACTCCTCTTTACAATGTCGAGGGATTGTTTTCTCTCTAATACCATGTAGAATAATAGAATAAGGAAAAGAGAATGTGGAGAATGGAGAAGAATTCTCTGTATATTGTGTTGTACTGAATGTCTAGAGGTTACACATATATATAGTACAAAGGGAGCCATTCATGGTGGGAAAAAAAGAAATAAATCAAATGAATAAGCAATTACACTAATTTGCACATCTAGTTACATATTCTGAGTCAACTTTTCTAAACTGGAAATATTCTCGCAACTATGTCCATAAGGTGGGTCCCACACATTCTAATGTCTGAAGTTGGTCCCACAACAGATGTGACTAATAAATTTTGTTTAATAAAAATTACATGTAAAAGGGAAACCAAAAAGGGAAAGGAAAATTCACAATTATGGTTCTAACCAACCATAGAATCATTAATAACATTATAGTGTTGTGTGAAATTTTATTCACTTTGTTCAACTCATATCTATGATCTTATAAAAGTGAAAAAATGATGTATTCCTGGCTCATTGTGAATATAGCCAGGGCTTCTCCAGCTTAAATGTCAACCAATAAAAAAGAAGATCCAAAGAAAAGGGAAATTGGATGCGTATGTGTGAGATTTGGATTCATGCCAATTCATGGTAACTTCTGACTGTGTGTTTGTGTTAGAATGAGATTTTGGATGCATGCTAATTCATGGCACTTATGCATGTGTGACCACACGTGTATGTCTGTGAGCATATGACAGCTGGTGCGTCCAAACACGTATGGGCATGTGTAAGCACATGCATGTGTTTACGTTGTGATCCAAAATCCTAACCACATTGTTGCACTAATGTGCAATATGGCTGTACATTATTTTCAGCATTCTGGGTTCCTATTATTTTCAACAATCTGGCTTCATTTTACTAAATGTTGCATTTTGTGTACACAAAACTTCAGCTCTCTTATTTTTACGTGGATCTTTTTTCATGTACTTAAAACTAATTTTCCCTCTTTCATTTGTTTCATCTTTTCAGAATAAGATATTACATGATTACTTAGAAGCATTGCACATTAAATTGGCTGAGACAGCACATAGTACTATTGGATATTCTTCTGGAACCATTTCTTCTGATCCAAAGCAAGACAACGACCTACAGAAAGTGATTGGTTATCTTCGGAGATCTAAGGAGATTGTAAGGCCATTTCTTCATTGGCATTGTTTGAATTGTATTTATATATGAATATTAATTCCATTGTTGCTTTGTTCTTCAGGCAGAAACGGAGATCTCTTTGTTGAAACAAGAAAAGCTACGGCTACAATCTCAAGTATGTTCTTTATCTTGATTCATTTTTGTTGTTTCTCTAGGTGTTCTTTGTAGTATTTGCAAGCATTGGAGATGCAAATGGATGATTTGATGCAAATGTATGATATTTTCATTTTTTTTTAAATTACAAACTATTTTAAAAAAAGAAAAAAAAAAGAAACTCAAAAGATTTGTTGTCTTTTATTAACATAGATTGTGCTTCTCATAATTTATGTGCATAATCTATTGTACCAGCCATGAATTTTTGTATTGTGATAGAATTCAGGATCTTCTAAAACAGTATACCCAAAAAGTATGATACTCCAATATTCCAAAATGGACAACATGTTAGTACCTTTGTAGACATAAACATTTTGTTTTTATGTGCGAAAACTAGGGCTGTAAATGAGCCAAGTTGAGCTGAACTTGAGCTAAGTTTGATAGACAAGCTGTCATGCCTGAGCTAGAATGAGATTGTGTGCTTGGTGTTAGGGATCCTAAACTGTTTTTCAGAACCAATTGGTGTTCCGGATTCTAATGTGACCACATTGCTTGGGATTAAGAGAAGAATTTCGGATAGTGCTTGAGGGAGATAAATTAAATGCTAATTTTTTTTTTTTAAGACCAAGGTATCTAGGCCTCTTAGAGAACCTGACTAATCCTTGTGACATGTGTAAACCTCCCTATTCACACACACTAAGTAAAACTGCGGGGGGTGGTCTTTTGTTTTTGAGCAGTAACAAAGAAACTTCATTTATAAAAAAAGGAGTACAAAAGCAAGAAAATGTCTAAAAGCAATAGACCTAAAAGAACAACAAAAGGAAACAAGAAATAAACAAATAAACAAGAATACAAATGCAGTAGTTTGTATCTAACATCCCCTCAATCCATCATGCAACGAAATGGGCATCTGCAAAGGAAGGACTTCTACGAAGCCATTACCAACTCTCATCTTAGCAAAGTAGTATGCCACACCATTAGCTGAACGGCTAATATGAACAAAAGACACATCAACCCCTGTCACCAGAGCTCTAATCTCCCTCACCATAGTGATCGTTTTCCAAGGGGCACAGCTAAGTCCCAAAGGCCATTTCATTGCATTTGTCGAGTCCCCTTCAATTACAAGTCTACCTTGCCGATGGAGCTTCCAAATGGCCAAAGCTCTCCTAATGCTAAGAGTTTCCACCTCATTGGAATCTCTAATACCGACCGACTCATTAAACATGATTGTTGTTCGACCTTCATGATTCCTCTGAACTCCTCCTATTCCTGCTGGGAGAGTGGCCCTTTGGGGAGTGGGATTTGACTCAAGACCTTATTGTGGGACCCACATCTGCAATGTTGTTGACCAAAATATTCCAATTCTGGAAAATCAATTGAATCTCTGTATGATTGATTGTAATTAGTTATTCATTTATTTCTTTCCATAATTAGCCACATGATTATTATTTATACTTGCAACCCTTAGGGTGTTTAACATTTTCAATACAAACTGGTGAAGAATTCTTCTCCAAGTACTCCATATTCTCTCTTCTTCTTCTTCTTCTTTTCTTATTATTATTCTATATGGTATCAGCTAGAACGATCTTCTGGAGGCTCTAAGGAGGTTTATTTCCATTCTACTGTCCCTTGGTTGCATCACTGTTCATCGTCGGAATCCGGTGTTACCTTTGGCTCCGATCCCTAAGGACGACCTTCTCCTTCTTCAGTCTCCAGCATTTTCCACGTTTTTTTTTTCCAATCATTTGCAAGAATCCACACAAATCTATTGTTGTTGGTTCTTGTGTACCAGTTTCATCTCGGTCGCCCATCTCTTCTCCGGCGAAGTCTTTGCCGGCGGTACTACCCCCATACCCCTATCTTTTTTCAGGGGCCTATCCATCTGTGCCGATCGATCTTTCATTTGGACTGCATGGGACCCACTTTGGCCCAGTTTCTTCCTTTGCTGCTTGGGACACCTATAACCTAGTTTTTTGGGTTTTTTTTTAATCTCCTTTGCTCTTAGAGATTTTAGGCTTTGCTTCAAGTCTCTCGAAATCGCCCTTGACCTGTTCTTTCATTGCACTTGACTACCCCACCTTCCATCTGGGACCGACTTTGGAGTATTTTTTTCCTATTGCTGCCAGGGACGCACCCAGTTTTGGGTATTTTTTCTTTGGATCTATGTGGGACCTGCCCTCTTGCACCTGGATTTTGCATCTCCACATTCGCCCCTGCCTCTGTATCCCATCTACGAGGTTTTCGATTAGACTTTTGCTTGGTGGGGTCCTCTTCAGGTGTCTTCTTCTCAGATCTACTCCTGAACATTAGGCCTTGGGTCAGGTTTGACCTCTATCATCTTCTCCAGCTCTTGGATAGGCCTACTTCTAGTCTCTACAATGTCGCCCTACCTACACTCTCAATCTACACGGCTTTCGCTCTTTTTCGCAACTAGTGGGGCCCTCCTTTCTTGCATTTCTGCTTCGATTTGTTGTTAGAAGACCAAGTGCATTTTTCTTGGATTGGATTTGTTGCTATAGTCCTCTCCTTTCCTCGCCGTTTCATTCCTCCAGTGAGTTCCAGTTCCTTCCTCTGATGTGGCTAGTGACAATGCCCCAATGACTATAAAGGACTTTAACTTATTACTACAACAAGAAGAACATCTTCAATCTTCCAAAGTCTCATCATTCCTGGATTATTGATTCTGGTGCTACTTTTATGGCTAGTATGTCACCCTCTTATCTTTCCTTTCACCTGTTTCAAGTGAGAAGGTTAAATTAGCTAATGGATCCTCTACTGATATTGCTAGGAAAGAGACAATTTCAGTGTCTCCTACTTTGAACCTATCTTCTGTTTTGTATGTTCCCAACTTATTCTACAATTTGTTGTCTGTTACTGCTTTGACTAAAAGTTTGAATTGCTCTGTCAATTTCTTTCCCTTTCACTGTGTTCTTCAGGATTTGATCACAAAGTAGGTGTTGGGTGGTGGTCGTGAAATTGGTGGCCTATACCTTCTTGACTCTCGTCCTAGCAACCCTGAAGCATTTTCGACCTCTTCCTCTTCAGATGCGTAATTGTGGCATTGTCGCCTGGGCCATCCATTAGACTCTGTTTTGAAACAACTTGTTCCTAGTCTATCTTTTCGCCATTTTGAGTGTGTACATTGTTAATATGGTAAGTATAGTAGATCTAATTTTCCCCCATCTCTCAACACAACTGCATCTGCACTTTTTTCACTTATACAATGTTTGGCAATCTTCTTTTATCTCTCGCACTGGTTTTTGTTATTTTGTTACATTTATTGTTGATTATTCTCGCATGAATTGGATATATATGATGAAAAATAAATTTAGGTCTTTGATCACTTCTGCACTTTTTTTTTTACCAGTGACTTGGCACTCAATGTGGTTGTAAAATTCAAGTTTTTCAAAGCGATAATGGGGGGGGGGAGGAGAGGGGGAAGGGTGGGGTTGGTATAGACTCTCAATTCTCGTCCTTCTACATCTAAACAAAATGGTGTAGTTGAACGGAAAAACCGTCGCCTTCTTGAGTTGGCCCCAATCTCTTCCTTTTACCATTCGTGTCCCACAGTCCTATTGGCCTGAAGTTGTGTTAACTGCCTACTATCTCATCAACAGAATGCCATCTCGCGTTTTTAAAAAATCAGTCCCCTATTAAACTTCTCTCGCTACATAAATCTATACCTCATCTTCCCTTGCATGTATTTGGGTGTGTATCTTTTGTTCACCAATTCTCTGGTCATAAACTCTCTCCCCGGTGAGTGAATTGTGCCTTTCTGGGTTACTCACCTTTCCACAAAGGGTATAAGTGTCTCTATCCCTTCACTGGGAAAGCATATATTTCCATGGATGTCACATTTTTTTAACGAGACCTCTATTTTTCAGTACCCTCTCCCTCTTCCACCTCCCTTGTTCTTCCCTTTCTCCCTACAGATCCTAGTCCTTGCAGCGTTACCAAGCCCATTCTGGTGTATCAACGCCAACATGCTAAACCGCCACCTAACAGCGACTCCACCCACTCATCTACCAGTGGTCCAGATCCGCCAGCCTTTGAGTCTGATCTCCCAATTGCACTTCACAAAGGTAAGCGTACTTGCACCAGTCACCCACTTGATCGGTTTGTATCCTATCATGTTGTTTCACCTTCCTATTATAGCTTTCTCACAGCCCTTGACACAGTTACGATTCCAAAGAGCATTGACACTGCATTGAAACATCCTTCTCGGAAAGCCGCCATGGATGAGGAATTAGCTGCACTTGAGAAAAACAATACTTGGAATATGGTCCCTCTGCCTCCATGGAAAAGTCCTATTGAGTGCAAGTGGGTCTTCGCTTTGAAGCATAATCCAGATGGATCCATTGCTAGATACAAGGCATGCCTAGTTGCCAAAGGCTTCATGCAAACATATGGGGTAGACTACAAGACATTTTTTTCACATGTCGCCAAGATTACCTCTGTGCGCATCTTGCTCTCTCTTGCCACCACTTATGCCTGGTCTCTGCGCCAGTTAGATGTGAAGAATGCTTATGGTGATCTTCAGGAAGAAGTGTACATGTTTACTCCTCCTTGGTTTGTCAAGCAGGGGGAGCCCAACTCTGTATGCAGACTCAAGAAGGCTCTCTATGGCCTCAAGCAGTCTCCACGGGCCTCGTTTGAAAATTTTAGCAGTGCATTGATACCGTATATCTTTACTCTCTTTCAGGCAAATCATTCAGTCTTTATATCTAGGCTTCACTCTATTCTGATTATTTTGGTAGTTTATGTTGATGATTTGGTGCTTACAGGTAACAATGATGTTGTCATTTCTACCTTCAAACAGTATCATCGCCAAACATTTGATATTAAAGACCTACGGCCTCTTATTTACTTTCTTGGCATTAAGGTTGCTAGATCTTCTCGAGGACTCTCTCTTTCAACAGATGTATGCATTTGATCTCCTACAAGATGTTGGTTGTTCTGGATGTAAACTTGTTGATACTTTGTTGAATGTCAACACCAAGCTATCAGCCTCCGACGAGACTCTTCTTGATAACCCAACCTTCTATCGGAAATTCGTGGGCAAACTCATTTATCTCACCATCACGAGATTAGATTTATCTTATGCTGTTGGTATTGTCAGCCAGTTCATGCATGAACCACGGGATACTCACCTCCATGTTGTGTTTCGTATTCTTCGGTACCTTAAGGCTCATTTTGGCCGCAACTTGTTCTATGCATTGACCTACATCTCCAGTTTGTGGTTATTCCGATGCTGATTGGGGTGGGTCTCCTGATGATCGCCATTCTACCACCGGTTATTGTATCTTCTAGGGATCACATTTAGTTTCATGGAGAAGCAAAAGCAGTCTGTTGTCGCTCGATCTAGTACTGAGGCCGAATATCGTGCCATGATAATATTGCATCCGAGTTGTTGTGGCTTCTACAGTTTCTCACTGAGTTGGGCTTTGCTCCTGCTGATCCACTCATGATGTTTTGTAACAATCAAGGGCTATCAACATTGCCTCAAATCCAGTCTTTCATGAGAAGACTAAGTACATTGAAGTTGATAGTCACTTCCTTCGTCAGCATACTTCTAAAGGCTTACTCTTCACTCTTTATCTACATTCTAAAGATCAACTTGCGGACATGTTGACAAAAGCAGTTCCTCGAACTCAACTCACTTCGGTTGTTAGCATGCTGGGTTTACTAGGCTTCTTCGAACCAGCTGTAACGCCTCTCCCTCCCGAGAGATGATCAGAGTAGTATAAACAAGGATTCCATGGAGGGAGGTGAGCGTCACGACGTGAGCCGAGTCTAAGTCCGAAGACCCGGCCCTCGACTGGCCCAACCTAGCGTGTGCATGGGCTAACGTCCATGATAATATTTACACACTAGAATAAACAGCTGAAAATTTAAGACATTTAAAAATTGCATGAATGATAAATCACATCTCAAAGCAAAAGTAAGGAAGTCTCCAACTTTAACAAAAGTCAAATACAAATCTAAAGATACTAGGAGTTAAAGTTATTACATTCCCAAAATGAACACTCCTACAAATTACATCATCTTTGTACTAAGGCAAAATAAGACAATTTATACATGCTATCTCCTTGCATATCCTACTCATGCTTGGTTGCTACTTTGTCCGGCCTCACCTACATTTCCTTGATCTGCATTTACATCTAATGGAGTATCATAGCAAAACATTTTCATGTCATAATATAGTACATTTCTCAAGTTGTTTACGTATCATTGTAAAATTCTCATACTTTCCAAATAATATCGTATAAGGAATTCTCACGTGCAAATCATATTCAAGTTCATCGTAAAATGCCATGCTATGGGTGTCATGAATAATGTATGCCCTTCCATGCCCCATGCTCAACCATAAGTCTTTTGTTTTCAATGGTTACTATCATTGGCCAATTATGTCCGCAGCATTTTCGGCGGTAACCGGCCGGGTGTTGTTCCCTATCCACAAATTAACCGAGACTATCTGTGGAGTATGGTCTCCTCCCTCTGTGCAGGGACTATCTACCCAAGAGCTCTTCTTGGCCCAATTCAATATCGTACATTCTGGACCATGGACGCGGCCAAATATAACATTTGTTCAAGTTTATCAATTTATCCACAAGACCAAAAAAATGTCCGGACAACTCAGCTTTGGCTTGGCTAATGCAATTCCCGTCACATGCTATGTGCATGAGGTATATGAATGCATAATGATGACAAATCTCATTACATCATATAAATTCAAATCTTTCCAAGGCATAAGCATAATATCATATTGTCAAAATATCTCAAATACTTCATATTGAAATCACATCATTCTCACAAATGAAACCACATGATTTTAGAGGAAATCAATTCATTATTCTCATAGTAAATAGAAAAACACTTAAGTCATAACTCTAGTGCTTCAACGATGTAGGAAAACCTACATAATCGAAGATGATCAGCGGAGAGGGATGAGTCATGAAGTAGCACGAACGGTGTCGGGTTTACTTTCGTTTCTTCATTCATTTCCATGTATGACAAAACAATAACAATCATGTCATTACGATGCAAAGTCCTCTAATTCGTTTACGAAGGCCTTGATCAAGGCCTAAGGATTAAATTGGTGAAAGCTAATGGAGTCTAAGTGACCCTACATAAGTGATTTGGATCAGGTGTATCAACCTTCTAAACTGTCAAGATCTCAAGTCGATACATCGACACTGTTGACATATCAACCAGGACAGAGTTAACACATCGACGTTCTCGGTGTGTCGACAGAGGTTTTGTTTGCATAGGTCTTTATTTTCCATTTGCTCCCAGGTCAATACTATCATCCTTGATGATGTATCGACCAGGTTCGCTCGACACATAGTGAGATACGATGTGTCGGCCGGGGTTTCTCGACGCATCAGAAATCGATGTGTCGCCCTGGGTTTGGTCTATACTTTTTGTGGTTGGTCTCAGATCGATAGTATTGTGTTCATCGATACATCGAGCGGACAGGGTTAACACATCGATGAAATCGACATGTCGACCGGAGTCCAGTTTGTCAATGGCGATGTATCGTCTGGGGTTTTGCTCGACCTATCGACGATACAAATGTATCGTCCTTGGAAATCTTGCAAACCACTCGGTTTCCCTTTTGCATGTTTCCCATTTTGATTTCATTTACCCACATTTGTATCTACACTACCCCTAAGCATCCTGATGGGTTTCCTTTATCTAAATCACAATGAAAATCGATATACCTCGAGATTTGGGGATTTCGTGGGTGAGAGGACAATGAGTTCCGATTTGGGTTTTCTTCTTCCTCTTTGTTTTTGCTTGCTTTTCTTTTCTTTGTCTTCTCATTTCTATGGAGGGGGTTTTTAGCGCGGCCCTCCTCCTACTTCAGATTTTCTTCCTTTCCTTCCTTAGGCTTTCTCCTTCAGATGTTTGAGAGAAGAAAAGAGGAGAGAAGAGAGGAAGAGGGCATACCACCGATTGAGGGAGAGGAAAAGTGATAAGAGGGATGAGCTTAGGGTTTCAGCTCATTTCTCTCTCTCCTTTTAGTCAAAGGCAAGGGAGGGGTGGAGTGTAGGGCTGCCTCATGCATTTAATGCATGAGGTGACACAAGAGGGTGGTAGTTGTGTGCGTCAAACTGTAAGACGCTGGACAGAGTCGATACATCGGTGGTGTCGACACATCGACCTAGGTGAACTCTGTATTTTCTCAATTTACTCTCAGATCGATAAAATCAGTATTGTCGACATATTGACCGAAGATTTGTTGACAATTCGGCGTTGTCGATGTATCGACCTGGGCGAACTCTGTACTTTCTTACATTACTCTCAGACCGATACCATCGGTTCTATCGACATATCGATCGTGAGTTCGACCTGGTAAATTCGAATTTTTTCTTATTTGATTCAATAAACATTAAAACTCTCATCCATTTCCAACTTTGAGTTAAAGACTACATTTCATTCTAATCATTTCGGGAAAAATTACATTGAGTGACGGAGTTGGAACTCCTGGTCATTACACCAGTTGTGGGACCCACTTCTCTGACTGTTGTGAGACCCACGTCTGCAACTTCCAACTCTGGAAAATCAACTGAATCTCTGTATGATTGATTGTAGATTGATTGTAATTAGTTATTCATTTATTTCTTTCCATAATCAGCAACATGATTGGCTCCTTTGTTTATTATTTATACCTGCAACCCTTATGGTTCTAAACATTTTCAATACAATCTAGAGAAGAGTTGTTCTCTATACTCTCTTCTTCTTCTTATTATTATTATTGTATAGACCTCCCACTTTCGGAGGTGGATTCTTGGACATCACTCCAACGCCATTGGGTTAGATTAATTAAATTATGAAGAATTGAACAAAACTTTATGAATCTTACAATTCTACGATTTACGATTCACGATTCACCCCCTTTGACCGATTCACGATATGATTCGAGTTTGATAACATTAGATGAGTTTCTACATATGTGGATGTGAAATTAAAATGAATTCATTGATCATTATATAATTCAATTAAGATATTGTATGATGGTATGATCCCTTCTATTCTTCAAAGAAAATGAAAGCCTTGCCCTCCCCCACCCCCCCCCAAAAAAAAAAAAATACCCGCACAAAATGCACCTCCATTCATGTAGGGCTCAGTCTATACAAAGTCTTGCAAAGCGTCCCTAGAGTTTACATATAAATATAAAATGAGTCAAGCTTGATAACAAGCCTAGTCAATTTACAACTCTAACAAACTCTCATCTTCTTGACATTATCAATGATGTGTCCCTACCATATGTAATCTATATATGGGTACCATATAAGCTATTTGGCATGGGTTCAGGTGCAAGTGCTGTAGTCCAACATGAGTGTGAGGCTTTGGACTTGGCAAACACACAAAAAAAAATGGGTACAAGTGTCCAACATGGATGCAATGTCTGACACGTGTACGCCACACATCTTGATGAGTCCGTGCATCATAGCATATGAGATACTAGAAAGATATGCTAATTGCTTCTTAAAGATTGTTTTAAAGATCAGTATTTTATGAGATGAGTTTTGGAGCAAACAGATGATCCAAAAAAAATAATAGAATAAAGTTATGAGCAAAGCATCTAATTTATGCATCTTTGTCTGCAAAATTTTCTGTTCTTCCTGGATTAATGGGTTCAATGTTATAAAAACCTGACGGACTAGTCCCTATGATGGTTTAGTTTAGCAAACAATTGTTGCATCCTTACTTATTTTTTTCTCCTTGTCTTTTCATCAATAATGTCATTTTCCACCATTGCCTAGTATGATTCTTGTATTGTGATTTCCACATTTTCATAATTTTTTGGCAATTTATATTTAAACATAACGATTTGTCATGTCATTAGATGTCATGCTGAAATATGGTTTAAAATGGTTTGGTCCAATACTTGAACCTAATCAGACAGAACCATGACAAAAAGTGATTTGATCAATGGTTTGATTTTAAGAACATTTGAATGGATTTCTTTTATCCTAGTTGACTTTCATTTGTGTTGGTTCTAGTTGATATTTTTCTTTTGGAAGGTGGTTCTAGTTGATATATTCAATGCATTTATGATGTTTATGTAGCTTGAAAGTGCTTTAAAGGCCTCTGAGACTGCTCAGTCTTCGTTAAATGCTGAACGTGCAAATTCTAGAGCAACACCATTCACAGATGAGGAGTTTCAGACTCTAAAGCTTCAGGTATAGATTGTTCCTACAAATGGGTTTGTACCTTATTGAGGCTTAACTTTGCTTAGATTCCTTTTCTGCTAAGACAAAAACATTCTACCAGTAATTTTGTGTTCAGATTCTTGTTCTGGTGAAGAAAAACAATCTAATGGTAATTTTGCACTTGACCAAAAATGCCCCTACTTGCCAATATGCCTGGAATTGGTCCATAATTTAAAATAACATTCAGTTTTGTCAAGCCTAGGAGGGTGAGCAATTTATTCATTTGTCCAAGAAAACCTAGACGGTGTTTAGGGTCATCAACAAGTTCAGTCTAGTTTGTTGTGGATTATATGCTGGGCTTTCATCACTTGATCATGCCAAGTGAATTGGGGTTCGTATTCTTACAGTTGAGAGAAATGAACTTGCTTCGTGAAAGCAATGTGCAGCTTCGAGAGGAGAACAAGCACAACTTTGAAGAGTGTCAGGTTCAATTTGAAGATTCTTGCATCATTACTAATTTCTGAGTTTAAACTGCAGTTTACCATGTTGTCGTCTTTATTTTATAGTATTAGGGAAATGTTGTACTTATCAATCTCTCTTTTGTTCTTAGAAATATCGTGAGATAGTTCAAAAAGCTAAGATGGAGACAAAAGATTTTGTCCAGGTTCTAAGGGAGAAAGAAATTGAGCTCGATGGCTGTCAGAAGGAAATCGAGACAAAATCGACACAAATACAACATTTAGAACATAAGATCTCTGAGGTATCATTTAGCATAATAGCGTTGCTTTTCATTTTAATGTTTCCTCGTTTGGTTGATTTTTTTTTTTTTACTGAAGCTACAAGAGAAGTCTAAAAATATCAGTGTGGAGGATTATCACCATCTGAAGGATGATTTTCAACAGACTCAGGTAACCTACATCTCTTTAGTACTCTAGTTTTTACCCAGTATGTTCTTAGATATCATTTTGGCATACAATTTGGTCCTCGGTTCTATGAAATGGCATGGTTTTCTTATTTATTCTGGAAAGGTTGATATGGTTATAAGCACCGAGTTATTTAAATAATCAGTTAAGCACTGGATGAGTGAATGATATTACTTTTCTTTGTAAACATTGAAAACTTGTGGACGTCTGGAAATCACATTCTTGACTCAGCAACTACATAGATTGTTCCTAATACCTGCATTCTGCAGTCTCGTAGTTACAATCAAAATTGTAGATCTGCTCATTTTGGGCTGCCAACTAATGCTCTCCAATAATTTTTATTTGTGATCCAATTGATAGCAGATTGCGATCTGAATTGTTTTTTTGAGCAGTAACAAGTAGAAAAATATATTAATAGAGGCAAAACATTACATATACATAAAATGAGTCTAAGAGACAAACCAAAGTACTAAGGAAGAAATACATGGAAACCATATTTCCAAAGAACTTATAAATACAGTTCTTACCCTTCATTCAAAAAAAAAAAAGTTATAAATACAACCGCCTCCAAAATAGGAAACGCTGTAGTACTTTCCAATTTCTTCGCTAAACATGGAATAAACAATCTACTATCAGGGGTGTTCGTCCTCTAATGACTGTAATCAGTTTCCAATCATAATTGTTATAGACCAGTATCTGGAGTATAATGAGTCATGATCGAATCATTATTGTTGGCAACCCAGACCATTATGAATCACAATTTGGATTGTCATTGACTATGATCCCAATACTTCCGAATGACATGATGGCACCATATTGTTGCTTGAAAAATGGCACCATAAGTGATGGCACACCACCCAAAATCAAAAAAGAGAAATCTAAATGGCAGGATGGATCATTTGGGTGGGACCCGAGTTACAATTTTTTGTCGAAATCAGTTTTTTGGTTTCGAAGGGGACTGAAATTTTCGGCCAATATGTCACCCATGTTGGCTATATTCACTTGGATGCATTCTAATCATGGGAGAGTGGAAATAGGTAGTATTCTTGTGAATGATGTCTAGGAAAAAAAATCATCCCTATTTTGAGGTTCTAAGATATGATTTAAATGTCAAAGTCAAATGGTCCCAATTCTAAAGTGCATGTCATTCCAATGGGTGTCAAACATGGACATATGACAATTCATGGGTTTAACAGTTTGAATTGAGGCCCTGTTTTCTGTATAAACATTAGGTGTTCACATATAAACATGCTTTCTTAAAGACACATGCTCTCTCCTTCATTACTATTTTTCTTCTGTTTATGATCCCTGGAAATAGTAGTTTGTTGCTGGTTGTTGGTGCAACTTGGATAGTGGATGTGAGTGAGGGTGGCACAGATAGATCATACTCTATGATATATGCATATTTTAAAGGGGGTGGCACGTATTTTATCATATCTGATACTAATCATATCTTACCATATCATGTTTGTGCCTCATACCTACTTATGTGATCTTGGATTGCTAGTTGCTAAAAATATAATAAAGCTTCATTCAAAAAAAAAACACATATAATAAAGCTTGAAGCTGGATTATTTTTGTGACAATATGGTGCAGCAGTGTATTGGTGCCATTCGCTACAAAAACTTGGGTTGTCATATTAAATCAGAAGTTTTTTCATGTTATCGTCTTATATGCTTTTGTGTTGGCCAAAATTTCTAAATGGGCCATGTCAGCCATATCGATCATAACAGCTGAAATTGGACCGAAATGGACTAAAATTTCAGCTGAAATTTTACCAAATTTTGCCATACATTTTTTTTTTTAAAAAAAAAAGGCTGATACTTCTGATATTTGCATTTCAGCAAGACCCAGGATGAAATTATTTTGGCCAAAATTTCAGAATATGGCTGAAATTTGTAACTGAGCAGCAGTAGGCATGGGCCAGCAGTCCACTCATTGGATGAAAATGAAAAAATAAACTTGTTTTGTTTTCTCCGACTAGAACTCTATTTGAGATGCAAGCTCAATTGCCAATCGAAAGTGACAAATATCATACACCAAAAATCTCAAAGTCCCTAATACCCATAGTTGTTAAGATCATACGGTTTACAGTTTGAATTTTATGATATGATATGGTTTTTAAGGAAAAGTATTTGGATCTTATAATGCGATATGATTTGTTTAACAAGCTCACAATTTTTCTTATTAAAATGTTTGTTTTACCAAAATATGGTTCTCCTTTATGGTCCAAGTCAATTTCCAAAATATTAATGTTATAAGCAATCCATGATCACATGTAATTAGCGGCCATATATGACTTTCTTTTTGTAATCTCAAGCAAGGTTTGCATAAATAACAGTCAATTAATATAGAGAATACCAGGGGTAAAAAAATTGCCCCTAGCAATATAATCACCGATATCATGATCTCTCTTCTGTTTTTTCAAAATGTTGCCCCCTTTTATTTTATTTTTAATTAAAAAAATTGAAAAAGTGCATTTTTTTAATTTCTGGAAATAAAAAAAATGAAAATATCAGTCGATAACATGGCTGACATTGCCCCGATATGGGCAAATATCAGCCGAGATATTGGCCTGGTCCCACGGCCGAGATGAAGTTTTTTTTAATAAAAAAGGCGATATTTATCTATATCGTCCAATATATCAGCCGATTTATCGGCCATTTCGGCTGATATTATAACTGTATGGCAAATATATATTGTATCGGTCGATATTATAACCACTGGAGAATACTATCGTCATCTTTTGTCATTTTGCCAATAATTGAATATCAAGTGCATAGAATATGAAAAACTTATTTTTTTTATTTTTTAAATTCTTTTAGAAGATTTTACCCTCTTTTTGAGAAATTCATAAAAAATCTTATGATTTATGTATGATTGATGACCAGAATGATTTACGACACACTTTCAATTTTCAAAACATTGATGACACCTAAATTTCCTAACCTAAAACCTTACATAGTGAAACGCTAAGGGGTTGGCCTAGTGGTTGAGACACAAGACTTCAGGAATGAGGTCTTGGGTTCAATCCCTAATAACTCCAATGAAGGTCACTCCTGCAGACTTACCCGGTGTGTGTGGATTGGGAGGTTTTCACACACCCTGGAAAACTAATCGGGTGCGACACCTGGACACCTCCAGACCTCAAAAGAAAAAAATCTAACAGTGATTGTCACTTTCTTTTAGATTAATTTAAAAGTATTAAAATTGATGAAATCTAGAGAAATATCTTAATTGAATAATTATTGACCAAATTGTGAACCATGCATACTGTAATAGGAAATTGAGTGAATGAAATTTCTGAATAAGTGGACCGATATTAGAATGCTTAGTGTCCATGGCAGCTCGCACATGGTAGCTTAACTGGCAAGCACTTCGGCTAAGGAACCAGAGGTCTAAGTTCAAATCCCGTAATCACCCGATGCTCGTGGCCTGTAAAGGGCTGCGTGTATCCAGAGTTTTACCCAACTCCCTCGTACTCGGGGAGAGGTGGGGGTCTTAGGGTTCTTCATCATAAAAGTAATTGTGTCAATGGCCGGCTAATTGGGCATCCATTGCTAGCAAACCAAATGATTCATAAAAGCATATTATTTTACCCTTCTACTAGCAGATCACTGTCCAACGATCTATGCATCCCTGCTTTATTACTAATTCTTTTTTTTTTTTTTTGGTAATTGTTTTTTGTTTAGATGAATTTAAAACAGAAGGAAGCAGAGATTGATGAGGTGAGAAAAGTTCTTTCTGAGAAACAAGAGAGTATATCTTGCTTAGAGCATGACCTTGCAAACTGCCAATTGGAACTAACTGAATTGCAAAAGAAGATGAATGATATTCTTCATACTGAGGTAGTCAACATATTTTGGTGGTTTTGTTTATTTAACATCAGTATGTGGTTTATTTGCTTTGAGTTTATCCACTTATGCAGGCTTCTATGAAGATGGAATTCGAAAAGCAAAAGACGGATGCTGAAAAGCAAAAGAAGTTGGTAACCATATTCAAGGTTGAGAAACAATTCCCTTTCTTACAGTGGGATCCTACTGTAGATTTCTTTTTAATTAATTACTATTTACGTACTATTAATCGTTGGGGCATAAAATTGGCAAGGAAATTGATGCATTCATTTGTTTGCTATCACTTTGTTTCATGATACAGAAGAAAGTTGAGGCACTGACTAAGGAGAAGGATGAATTGATTAAAGAGAATCTGGTCCTTTCCAAACAGATAGAAGACCTCAAATTCAGTATGTATTTCTACATTTATTTGATACTACTAAACACTTATATTAGTGAATATATCCTTATACAAAAATTGGTTGCTCTTCTAGGCAAGAAATTAGCTGGCGAGGCTCTAAATGAGCAAGCTATGAAGGAAAAAGAGAGGGAAAAGGACACCAGGATACATGTTAGTACTCTTTTATTGTTAAGACTTTCTTTGCATCTTCGGTTCATATTGTCTAACAATTAAAGGTCAGATGCTAGAGAGAACTCTTGAGAGAGAAAGAGAGGATTTGAGGAAAGAAAGGGATGATCATCGGAAAGAGAAGTCAAAGCGGCAGAAGACTGAAAAGATAGTTCTGGATCTAATGAAGAAAGTTAAAGAGGTTATTTTCTTTCATTTCTCTGGCATCATATCTGAGTAGGAAAAAGGGGGGGGGGGGGGGGGGAGAGGAATGAGACATTTTCTTTTTTAATGGTTCAGCATGTTATTACAGTAAGCTTAACATCTAAAATGTAGTGATGTGTAGTGGAATATTCACTGCATTGAATTTCTTTTCTTGCATTAATTTTGCCATGGGCCATTTATAAGTATTTCACATGCATGCTATCATTACTGAAATTTGAGATCTCAGGTTATTGTGTCTGGCCGATATAAGAAGCATGATCAGAAAAAATTGAAAATGATTACTTTATGGTTCACCATCCCATAGCTAGTCTTTATCTCAATTTCATCATGGTGTGAACATTTACTTTTGGATTATAGCTCCATCATTAGCCAGTTATGCTTCAATCCATTCTGCAGTATACTTTCAAGTTGGAATAGGACAGTCCATTTCAAGGTTGATGAGAGAGAGTGGTAGAGAGAGAAAGAGGTCATTCCACTTAGCCCTAGTGTCTCTTACCAGCCCAAACAACAATAGAGATAAGTCCACCCGATCCTATGCTCAAAACCCAGTAACACACCGCAAACTGTAGAAACTGAAGAAATCAAGCAAGAAATAACATGAAATCAACCATGTAGTATGGAAGATCACATGCCTCCACTTGGAGAAAATTATCCAAAAGCTGCCACAATGGAACTTGCAGATGCACAATGCAATAGTGCTTTTATTAATATTTTATATTCTTTCATGCAAAAGAAAGCCTAGGTATAATTTTGGCCATCAAATGAATATATCAATGCTCTAATCTTGACCCACCAAATGTAATAAAATTAAAAATTACTACAATGCCTAAATTAGTAAATCTATGATACCTTAGCAGAAGAAAGTAGGTTACAAGTTATAACTTCAATTGATGTCAAAGTCGCACACAAACTAGGGATCATCAGAAAGGTAACTTTTAAGAACCTATCAAATGGATCAAATTTCAAGCAATCTGTACATTATTTCATATATATTGGAAAATGTGAGGATAACTCAAACTTATTCTAAATAATAGAAATCAGTATTCAGCATGTGGTCCTTGAGCCCCATATGTTGTGGTCTGTTGTGTCTGCATCACATGATGCCATCATGGCACACTGGTTCCAAACCCAAGCCCTCATGCTGTAGCAACCAACTGTAAATGATATGGACGAAGTATCAGCGAAATCCAATTATGTTATAATGTTAAACATTGAGGAGCTTTTTGGACAGTCCAGACATGCTTGGCTGACCCAATCAGTGCCCATGAGGATATGTAAACATTGTAGTTCTCGGTTGCTGATCTTTGATGTGGTAGACAAGTGGCTGCATGTTAGATCTGTCAACTGGCCTAGCAAACTTCTGATTGAAGGACATCAATAAAACTGCAGAAGGATACTAGGCATATGAACCACTAGAGCCACACTACTGACTGCTGATATAAAATCGCTGAGTAGCCAGAAGGTGTGGTGATGGTGAGACAATGCACGATTGCATTAGCCATCTTGTTGAATTTTTCCCCCTAGTAAATGTGTTAAGAAACATATACATTTACTACAGGAATAGCACAACGTGTTTGCTGAGTACAAGTAGTTTCTTTCTGTCATATGATTATCATTCTTTAGTATTTCCATTCCAACATAATGACCCTATTTGACTCTCTAAAAATCTCAGGAAAAGAAGCAGCTGCTTGAGATGCTTGAGAGGCATAAGCATCATGTAGACGATCAAGGAGAGGTATTATGTTTGTGAAATCTCTTTGCCCTGTCATTAATCTTTCTTCTGAATATTTGAATGTTATGCTAGTAGAATTTCAAATCACTTTTTTTGACCTAATCCCCCTTCCATTACTTGACATACGACGTGATTGAAATCCATATTGTAACAACCCGTCCCTTTAGTACAATATTGTCCGCTTTGGGCCCCACGTGGGGTGGCCCGCAAGTTTTTGCATTGGGTCTGGCCCAAAAGGCCTTGTGCTAAGGAGAGGGGAGCACCGTCTTATAACCCCACACCCCCTCCACCTCATGGGCGATGTGGGACTTTTTTCCCACACCCCCATGTGGGTGGGGTGTTACAATCCACCCCCCCTTAAGACCAAAGCCGTCCTCGGCTCTATCACGTCACACTGACAAGGGGTCTACGCAAGCAATGCAACACAGAAAGGTAGAAGGCCCACACAGTCCGAGTGTTGAACCGTGCTCTGCTACCAAATGTAACAATCCGTCCCTTCAGCACAATATTGTCCCCTTTGGGCCCCACGTGAGGCGGCCCACACGTCTTTGCATTGGGCCTGGCTCACAAGACCAGGCCCAAAAGGCCTTGTGCTAAGGAGAGGGGAGCACCCTCTTATAACCCCACACCCCCCTCTACCTCATGGGCGATGTGGGACTTTTTCCCACACCCCCATATGGGTGGGGTGTTACACATATAAACTCCAGCACCTGTGAAAGCACACTTGGATGCACTCTGCTCCTGTAGTATTTGATTAGGACTGCTGCTTCCTGGGCATTTCATTACAGTATGGCATAGATAGGTTTTCATGGTTGTGTAATGATTTGATATTTCTTTTTGATTATTTGCTTCTTATTGTAGCCTTTCATTGTTAGAAGCTGCTTTTCTTTTTCCTTATCTAGGGACAGCCTATGTTTACTTGGTGGCTTCTATCCACAGTTTATGGGCTTAATTTGAAGTTTCTATAGTAGCATTTGTAGTATGATGTTTATTTGAGAGTAGTAGTCTGATGTTCAGTCACATATACTTCTTCTTTATTAATAATATTTATGCATTTATAGAAAAATATATTCCAAGAAAATTATTTTTGCATTCTGTTTCTTATGCATTTCTAATGACTTCCAGATTAGTGGAACATCATTGCCTCTTGCTTCTGACACAAGTTTGGAGGACCAAACTGAGGCCTACTTACTGGCTACCGATAACTTTGAAGAGGCAGTGCATTCTACCCTTAATGATGGGCTAGGGAGTCAACCCATTCCTGCAGAAACTTCATTAATGGACTCATCTCCTGCTGGTACTTGTTAACCTGACATTTTGTCATTTAAGTCGTTATTTGCTATAATAGAGATGATTGTGAGCTGTTCATGTTATGCTCTGCATACAGGTCAGCAAGTTGCTGCCACTTCAGGAGGCCCCACTTCGTCTCAAATTAAAATGGAAGAAAAAGAAAAAGAGAGAAGAATGAATGTGCCCAAACCCAGTACTGAAGGTCGCAAAACAGGAAGGAAGCTGGTTCGACCTCGCCTAGAACGATCCCATGATCCTGCAAGTGGCAATGAGACTCCTGAGGCAGAAGCTCCCTCTATAACTGAGGCAAGACTTGGGACAGCACCACTTGACCAAGATCCTCGAGGTGAACTTTCTCTGCCACCTCTCCATTTAGCTCGTAAACGGCCTGCATTGGCAGCTCCTTCTGAATTGCAAGAAGAACCCGTTGGTCATCATGAGGCTCTCTCTGATACGGCACCTATGCTGAAGAAGTCAAAAGGATCAGACTCCCCTCAAGAGGTTGTTGAGGAACAACCTAGCCACTCTTTTGAAAATGTAGAAAAGCATTTTGATGAAATGGGTGATGATGCTGGTGATCCTTCTAATGCTTTTAATCAGGATGCTGTGGATGTTGCAAAGGATGAAGAGGCAGATACTGCAAAGGAGCCAATGGAGGAACGAAGGCATCCTCCTTTGGAAGCTATAGGTCTGAGTGAAACGCTGAATGAGGAGAATTACATTGTTGAAGAGTTGAGGGAGAACCCTAGAAATACAGTGGATATGGTTGATGAAAGTTTGAAGTTTGAAGAAGTTATTGATACCCACCAATCGACTATGGAAGCTGACCATGATAGAGAGGAAGGAGAACTCGAGTCAGATGGGATTGAACAGCAGCCAGAGGGTGGTGATATTTCTATCACCATGATGGACTTGGAACCTGGTGAAATCCACAGTGAACCTGTAGCTGGTGCTGCTGCCAGCAACATTGATGGGGCAGTTGATACCGGTGATGCAGCTGAGATTGCATCCCAAGGTCTGAATGAGGATAAGAATGATGGTGAGGAGATTATGGAAGAAGTTGCTCAAGGATCGGACAAGTCAAATGACAACAATGGACAAGGTGCTGGGGATTCTCAGCAAAGTCCAACCCCTACATGTGGTGCTGGTGAGGGATCCTCAAGTTTGCTTGCAGACAGTGCTGCCTCAAAACAGTGTAGTCCCAGTATTTCACTCGATTCAGAGGAAGGGAAACAGCTGCGAGCTACCAGGAGCACAGGCACCATAAACATACGTGAGAGAGCTAAACAAATGGCTGTAATTAGGCAAGCTGGAGTTGTTTCTCCTCCACTTACAAGAGGCAGGGGAAGAGCTGATAGCAATCTTAAGGTCAACACCCATGACCCATCTGTGTTTACTGCTATCCATTTAGATACATTTTTCTTTGCCTTCTTTATTTTTTACATTTTATCAATTCAATAATGTGCATGATAGTCCAAAATTAATATTTTCATCTGTTGGTGTAGCACACTAGGCAGTTGGTTTCCATTACCCATCAATAGAACTTAGCATTAGGTTGTCTAAAACTTTTAAATCTTTGAAAAGGTGATGACTCTTATCAAAGCCACCTGAAATTTAGACATGGTAATTGATATTTTGTGGCTTTCACAGAAAGATGGTGGGCGTGGAGGACGGGTTGGGAGAGGTGGACGAGGAGCACAAGGGCCATCATCTGGTGAGCAGATTTAGGATTATAATTCACTATCTTAAAAGAGTATTGGCATTACAGAGGTGCGCACTACAGCATTAGATAATCTTCAGGAGTGTAACATTCCATCATACGGTGGAAACCTCACAGTATGTTCTTATCTGACAACAACAATTTTGCTTTGAAGAATCATCATCGTTATTATATACCCGTTATATACCTTGCTTCAAATATGCTATAACTAAGCGTGATGAGAAAATTGACAAATGATTATGGTCATGTGACCTCTGATGATACAGCAGGAAAAATACGTGGAGAGTTTATTCTCTTCATGTGACTTATTTCCAAAGGGCCTGTTGGATTTCCACAACAATGATAATAAGATAGATCAGATGGTATGAACCTAGGCCTGGCCCAAGCACCCCAAAGAAAAGGATTACTTCTTTTGTAACATCAGAAATTACAAACGCCTCATTTTCAGTAATAAGAAATCTTAAAAATGTAAATATGGCGTAACCTGGATTACCATAAACACATCAAAGTAGTCATAAACTTTCTATATCTGTTGTCCACGAATGTTCAAACTGAACGATTTTAATTAAGCCAATCAGTTTGGACTTTTGGGCTACATGACTCATTCATGGCAGGGGTGGCACAAAATTAATTCGTTTCTGGTACATGTGCAAATTCAAGTTGCTTTCGATAGCCTGAATTCAGTACATAATAGAGATTTAAAAATCAACATATCAAACAGATTACCTTGTGTTGTGAACTGAATCAGATCCTGACAAGTGTTGATTTCTGCATCCCTGAAAACTTACTATGACCCACTTAACATGAAAAGCAATTCATATTTTTGTGACTGTAGTTCGTATGTAGCTTCCAGCTGTAGTTTTGACAATGCAGCTGGAATAGGCCCAAGTTTGAGTGAGAACAGTGTTATAGTACAAAACTTGCTTATATAAACAGAAAGTGATGACTGGATTCAACTCATACTGGGTCAAACGGTGTACCCAATTCACCATTGAACAAGGATTTGATTAAATCTGCCTCTGAATTCTAGGGTTGAATCACTAGGTATTTTGCAAGATGCTTCTCTATTTTCAAATCAGGCCGGCCTTCATATTTCTTCACCATAACTCAGTAGTAAGCTACACAGGCACACCACTTTATTATCATTGATAGATAACTCCACTCGTCCCTTTAGTGCGCAAGATAATCTCAAGGAGGGTGCACACTTGACAAAAAAGACCACAAATCAACCCTATCCACAATCCCTGCACAAATACACCCATTGCTATCTCATTCGATGCATCACAAAAGAGATTCAATGCACAGATAGGGATTAAACACACAAATTTTCTTTCAAATGGATAACTAAGGGCATCGATGGCATGTGTTCAACTAAAAATCAAAGTATGTTGCAGATATATCTGGTGATTAAAATAGGAGTATGAACTCGTACAATAATATTCACCCCCAAACTAGTTTGCTTGAACTTTGGTGCAAACTTTGGATTATTTGTACTTGGTGGATCAAATGAATCAATTCTCTTCCTCACAATTATCTTTTCACATAAATTGCATCCGTATTCAATTTGAGACTAATTTGACTTTTAAAGTTCATTTGATCTAATATAATAAATTTTCACTGTAAAATTCCAAGGGTATTGAAAAACATAACTTCTCTCACAAGATGAAATTTTAAAAACATCATATGCAAGTCAATTCCTTTCAAACTTCACTAATCCGTGGTGGCTCAAGTGGGACTATGGGTCTTTTGTACCGAAGTTCAGTGCAAACTAGTTTGATGGGGATAGCTACTACAACATACATATCCTGAAAAGCATGTCCAGACCGCTTAAATGAATCCAAATGCACAATAGTTGGTTTTTACAGATTCTTGGACAAGAAGCTGCTGAGACTTAAATCCATTGCAGACATTTTTTTCTCCGACTTGGTTCCATAAATGAAATTAAACCAACACACCTTATCATTCAGTTGTCTTAAATCCAAGCAAGATAGCGATTGGCATGCCAATGAAATAGGGGTAATGATATATACACCCCCAATTTCTTTTATCATGCACCCCTTTTGATTTTTTTGTTTTATATTCCAAGTGTACCCCTCCTTGTTTTCTGAGAAATGTTTCCTGTTTCCCAGACTGAAAATACACTGCTTGCCCCTCCCCCTCCCCCTCCCCCTCCCCTGTCTTCTTCCGCTCCTCCCCCAACCTAGATGCTAATGCAAGACATATAGAAGGTATTGGACTGAAGGTGGTGTAACAGGTGGCTCTCTAAGGAACGTTCCTGTAGGAGGAGGATCAAGGAAGAACAAAAGATCTTCATCTGTTTCTTCCAAGAAAGCATCATTTGTAGGACAATGACGATGCCATGCCAAATTCAAATGCAATTTACCCATCTGGGTTCGGTTTGCATGATTTCAAGCTGAGCCTCAACTTTCCCTCTGATGGGTTCGGCGGTGGGTATGGGAATATCCAAGGTGTTGAAGAGGGTGGTGGGAGGCTGTTGTTTCCTTTTGAGGATTTGAAGCATGTTCCAGGTACTACTACTGATTTTGAGCAGAGTAAGGGTCAAGGAGATACAACTGGAATGGCATGTTAGGTGGAGTTTCATGGTAAAAGAAGAGAAGTGTTCTTCCTTTATTTTATTCCTGTCATGGTGAATGAATTGTTTGGACTTGTTCAGGACTAACGAATAGGATACTGGAATCTGTTTTTTTTTTTTTTTCTCTGTTTTTATTTCTTCCATTATCATGAACAGCTGAAGCTTATTTTAAGTTGCGGTGTCATGAAAATTTGAATTTGTGCAGCGAGATGTTGAGAACACGTCGAGAAGCCTAGATATTTGCAGAGAGCAGTTACTTTCTGGGTTTGCAGTATTGCACTGTGCCAAGTTTCAGTTGAGGATCTCCAGGTGAGCTTTGTTAAAAGGTATGCTGCAATGGCTCACATGAAACCATCCCTCACTGCCACCGTCCCTCAGGCCATCCCCTCACTACCAGGTTCGTCCATTCCTGCTCCCTGTCACCCGATCTAAATCTGTTCAGTCACCTCTCCTTCCCTTTCACAGATCCAGGCTTAACGCCCACACCTTCCTGACATTCGCCCAATCCATCTTCCCTTCCATCTCTCTCCCCCGTTCGTAGATCTTTCCTACCCCATCTCCTAAACTGATCCAATCCCCATCTCTACTCCTTCCATTCTGCAACAGCTACACTATAGAAAATCTTACCTTCAATTATGAGTGGAGATACTCATTCCAAAAAATAATAACAAAATTTTAAAATATATATAAATAGTTCAAAAATGAAAATATGATAATAAGATTGAAATAATTATTAAAACATATAATATACTTGTGCCAATGTTAAAGAGGCAACACTTAACCCGTAAAATGAAAATTGATGGTTTGAAAGACATCGATAGTAACTGATCGTCACGTTCTCATGTCTGAAATCCAATACGACACTAAAGATCCATTCGTCCATGGTTACGTAACAGTGCTATTATCACCCCTTAACCCTTAGAAACTTTAAATGTTATAATCTTTTTTCTAGTTTTCAATTTCACAAAAGTGGGCATGAATGAGTGATATACGTCGCATGCACTGTAGCAGTTTCGGCACCAGCCATTTCGGGCCCGAGACAAAAAGATAGCACGGGTGAATAACAGAGGCCAAACAAGCCCGTCACGCAACATGGCAGGATATTAAATATCCATCATGTAACGTAACAGCTCTACTTGTCATATACAATCATGTGGCGGTCTCATCCGTGACTGTTTTTTCTTGACCCCTACTAGAGAGAACTTTCGCGGACTCTGAAAAAAATAAAAAATTATGGGTGGTCATATAGACACTCGACTTTTCTTTCAGGAGACACCCGATTTTAATTTTAGGGTAGTCATTTAGTATTTTGCCCTTCCACTTTTAAAAAACTGAAAATCTCTGCTCCTTATATTTTTTTGTTCGTTCGGACGGTCTCCTCTCTGTCTCAAAAAACTTTCACCCGTTCGTTCGGACGATGCCCTTTCCATCCTTCTTTTCTCGTTCAAACGTTCCTTCTCTTGTTGCCGCTCCCGACTTACAAGAGGAAGGGGCACACAATTCGCTCGTTCGGAAGATGCTCTGTTCAGCCTAGATATGCAACCGTGTGCTGCTTGTCACGCATCACACTGATCTGCAATTCGTCCGTCTCTTGTAGCCTCTCTGCACCTCCAACACTACTTTTGAAAAGGAGAAGAAAGAAAAATTAAAAAAGAAGCGTTCTCTGCTCCAACTGCCCCCAAGCTCCAGCTCCAAATCGATCCCCAAAGTCTGCCCAGCAAAGTGCTCTACCCGATCGAGAGACACAGAGGGTGAGGATTGTGAAAGGTTTACTTGCCACTGGATTGGATATGGTGATTTGGGGAGGTTGAAATGGTGAGATGGAGATGTAAATGGAGAAAGAGAGAGCTGCATAGGAACTTGCGGTGGGATGCAAATGCTTACCTCCTCTTCCTCTTCGATCTTGGCCTTTTCCTCTGTTTTTGCCTCCTCTCTTCTCTCCCTCCACTCGACATTTTCTTCTCCCTCATCCACCAATCCTACTATGCCCTTCACCGTCTTCCTCATTCTCTCTTCCTCACTCTCCTGCAATACCATCAACCATCTCACAAAAATCGCTGCACAGGAACTTGTCGATTGCGGCATCACCCTTCTCTCTCTCCATTCCCGCATTTGAAGAGCAAGAAGACCGACTGCCACACGGCAGAAAACAATTGAACTCACAAGCAGAAGGGGTAGATATCTAAATGGCCACCCAAGCACTCCATCAAACTTCGCCCACTATGTTGGCTTGCCATCCGGACGGCTGAGAAAAGAAAAAAGAGAGTGCGATTGAAAGAAAACAAAAAGAAATTGAGCCGTCCAAACGGATGAGAGATTGTTGTTTCCTTCATATGAGATCGTCCAAACAATGAAATTTCCACTGTAATAATTATTCGGACAGTCTCAAGGTCTGAACGAAAGAAAAATTAATTGTTTCAGTCTTTTAAAAAGCAAAGGGCAAAATGATTACTTCACTCTAAGAAATAGAAATTGGGTGTCTGCTGGCAGAAAAATCAGGTGTCTGTATGACCACCCAAAATTATAGATCACTTATAGAAGAAATGCCTTTGTTGTTTGCAACATTTTCAACATTTCACATGCTATTTTTTTATAAAAAAAAAAAGTCATTAAATAATTAATTTCAAATTATTTAGTTTTGAGTTCACAAATCCCTACCATTAAAATTAGGTTCGATTAAAAATTGAGAAATTAATAAAAAACCTAAGACTAAGAATTTGATTCAATTTCAATTATGCAAGCCCGTCATTACTATATTTCTGTAAGATTTTTGAACTTTGATGATTTCCATATTATATATTATCTAAGAATGAGTTTGCACAGTTTGGTGTAAGGGGGCAAGTGGTGCCAATTGGAGTAGATTTGTATATGGCACGTATAAATTGATTGTATTAGAGAAGTCTTGTTTTGCAGGACCCTAAAAATTTACATTTATATGACAGTGAAAATTATTAAGTTAGATCAATGACTTTAAAAATCAAATTGGACACATGTACAATTCACAGAGTAAATTTATCATGTTAAATCAATTGGCTTTAAAAATCAAATTAGTATCAAATTAAACAAATGGGTAGGTGGATCTAAAGGGGAATTTAATCCATTAAATCTAATAGGATCCCACAAACCAAAGTTCTCATGAGAATTATTTATTATTTAATGGCGTTCTTTTACAAACACGTTTATTATGAGTTACTATTGTTAGTCTATAACATAATCAATAGTTATCGATTGTTTATTGCACACAACTGTTTATAAGATTTATCATCTAAATTAGGAACTTTTTTCTGATTATAGAATACATCATGATAGCTACTAATTTTATTACAAAATTACAAGTAGATGTATCACATCAATAAGTTCTCTAAGTTATTATTCTATTTATAATCAACTCATCGTATAAAAGTGCAAACAAATAAGTTCCAAAATGAAACTAATAAGATTTATTCTTAGAAATAAGATTATAATCTTGTAAAGAGGAAAGGAGAAAGATATAACGTTAGGGACTTCGAGTTTGAAAGTGAAGAGTGACGATAAAATTTTCAAATGAACAAAATTAAGTTTAAGATAAATTGATAGAATTTAATAATCTTTAGACACTATAGAGTAAGATTTTCAATTAATGGTTATATTATTATCAATTATAAAATATAAAATATATATTAGATATTTTAAGGTCTCGAATTTCATTAAGCTTTTAAGTCTAGGGCCAACTTAAATTTTAGTAAGACCTTATTTTTGGAATCTGAATTCGGGCTTGGGCCTAGGCCCTAACCAAGTAGACATGGGCTCCAAATTCTTTTGGTCAAATTTAGTTGCCATCAGTTGCGTCCATCCAAATTTGTACCCCAAGAGACAGGGACAGCATAAATGGATCCTAATTGCATGTTGGAGAGATCTACACGATTACGTCATGTCGGGGAAGATATCTCATCAACATTCTTAATGTCTTATTCTTGATTTGAAGCACAAGCATTCTGCATGTTTTTAACTTTACATGGAAAATGAGGTTTTTATTGAAAAACATTTTCAAGAAAATATTAGGTTGGCATTACCTTTTTATTTCGTGTAGTTTTTCTATATTTGTATCTAAAGATGGAATCCTCTCAATTTCTACTTATGCAATACAGAAAAAATGGTTGGAAAAGTTATAGTTGGCAATGGGTCTGATTTGGTTTGGGTGTAGTCAACTTTTATTAACCCTTGAACAATTTTACTACTAAGAATCACTCGGGTTGGCTGGGCTGGGCTGGATTTTGAATTTGTCTAAACCAAATTCCAAATTGCAATTAAAGAGCCCAAGCCTAGCGTGGGCCCGAGTTTACTTGAATTAGACTTAACCCAAATCTGGACCAAATTGTGTTTGTTGGACTCCAACCCGATTTCAAGCCCGAAAGGTATCTGCTGGCTTATCTGAATTAAGACTTATTTATGCTTAAAATGGAATTTTTAATTATTCTATTAAAATTAAAATATATATTGAATAAATAAATTATGGTGCGACTTACAGACACCCGGGTTTTCTGCATCTACACACCCGATTCCGCATTCGAGTGGCAAATTACCACGATAACTCCGCGTTTTGACTCGTTCGAACGAACTGCCGATTCATTTCGGCATTCGTTCGAATGAATATCATTATACCCCCGCGTTTTTTACTCATTCGAACGAACTGCCAGTTTATTTCGGCATTCGTTCGAATGAATACCGTTATACCCCTGCGTTTTTTACTCATTCGAACGAACTGCCAGTTCATTTCGGCATTCCTTCAAATCAATACCATTATACCCCCGCGTTTTGACATATTCGAACGAACTGCCAGTTCATTTAGGTATTCCTTCGAATGAATAATTCATTCGAACGAATACGAAATGTAAATTTAGTTCATTCGAACGAATGGGCAGAACCGTGTTCATTCGTTCGAATGAAAGGGTTGGTTCATTCGAACGAATGTATCAGAGAGCAATAGAAAATGACAGTCTTTCTCTCGAATGTAATTCGTTCGAATGAATCAACTCATTCATTCGAACGAATGACATATATGTTCATTCGAACGAAAGAGAATGTGTATAAGTGATCCTCCATGAAATTTCACTTGTTTCATTCCATTCAAAACCCTAAACCATCGTTTTCCTCTCCCTTTCCCTTCGCCCTTGAACCCCTTTCTCAATCTCTTCTCCCTTAAACCACATTTTTAACCCCCTTTTTAAACTCAAACCCTTGAACCCCATTTCAATCGCAAACCCTTAAACTCTATTTTGAACCACCATTTTCAAAGACTTATCCCTAAAACTCCATTTTTAATCCCAAAGCCTTAAACCCCATTTTGAACCACCATTTTCAAAAACTTCTCGCTAAAACCCCATTTTCAATCTCCTTTTCAATCCCAAACCTTTGAACCCATTTTCAATCCCAAACCCTTAAACTACATTTTGAACCACTTTTTTCAAAGACTTCTCCCTAAAATCCCATTTTCAACTCCATTTTCAATCCTAAACCCTTAAACCCCTTTTCAATCCCAAACCCTTAAACCTTTCTTTTGAATCCCTTCTCTCTTAAACATTTTTTTAAACACACTCTCTCAATCTCTTCTCTCAGTTCGAAGTTGTCTCTCTCAAGCTAATGTCTAGATCTCGAATCGGAGGTAACTATCTCCTATCTCATTTTTTCTAGAAATCATTATTATTAGTGTTTTAGAGGTAGTTTTTAATCCTCAAGTGGCATGAAGTTTGTTGAGGGATGTTTTGAAAGTCGTGAGGACCTTATAAATTATGTTAAGAATATTGCTTTTGAAAAATGATTTGTATCTACCATAAAGAGGTCATGTAATAAGGAAAAGAAATTAGTCATTTACTGCGATAGAGGAGGTAAATATCGCAGCACGGTTAGCTCGAAAGATGATGAGAGAAAAAAGAAAGCATACTCTCGCCAATGCAATTGTCCTTTTGAAGTGAAAGGAAAACAAATTGTTGATAGTTCATGAAAGTTGATCATAAAGAATTTGGAGTACAATCATGATATATCGGATGTATTATTAGGTCATCCAAGTAAAAGATGTTTTTCAGATGATGAGAAAAGAATAATCATTGAAATGAAGAATTGCAATATACCACCACGGCAAATTTTGACGACCCTTAGAAATCAAAATCTAGATATTGGAATATCAGTGGCTAATTTACACAACTTTTGTTTTGCGCTTTGGAAAGAGCAACTAAGGTGTCAAAGTACAATTGAAGCTCTGATAGAAGATCTTCAGGAAGGTGGTTACCAATATTTTCTTAACCATGATAGTGATGGTCATATGTCCCATCTATTTTTTTCACATCCAAAGTCAATTTTACTTACCAAGAACTACCATAATGTCTTTCTAATGGATTGCACGTATAAAACTAACAAATATCATATGTCATTGTTTCATATTGTTGATATGACAAGTTTCAATAAGAACTTTTGCTCATGCTTTGCATTTCTAAGAAGTAAGAAATTTGAAGATTGTGTATGCGTATTATAGATGTTTAAAAAGGTCTTAGGAGTGCAGCATGATCGGCAAGTTCTTTTGACTGATAAGGAATTAGTGTTAAAGAATGTCATTGATTTGGAGTTCTCTAATGTTATACATATTTTATATTCTTGGCACATCAACAAGAATATTGTTGCTCGTTATAAACCTTTGTTTAAGAAAATCGAAGACTGGAATGCATTTTTTACCGAATGGAATGACGTATTTGAGTCTCCAACCGAAGAAGAATTTAATACAACGTTTGAGGCATTCAAACAAAATTTCAGAGATAATTCGCATGCAGTGAACTAGTTAACAAGGACGTGGATCCCACATAGAAAACAATTTGTCAAGGCATGGATCGGCTGGTGTTTACATTTTAAGAATAGATACTTCAAGAGTTGAGGATACAAATTCTGTTTTGAGAAGTTATATAGCTACATCTACTAGTGACCTAGATGTTGTCAGAAGAAAGATAGCTCGTCATTGAAAACCAATTTGAAGAGTTCAAGATTCAACTTGAGGATGAAAAGATTCGGTTTGCTCATACTGTGTCTATCATTTCTTATCTGTACAGAAGAGTTTACAGTTTCAATGGGCCTACCGTATGCGCACAAAATACAATGGATGGAAACATTACATTTGAATGATATACACCCACAATGGACAATCGACTTGATCTCATTGGACGACTTGATTATTGAAAAGAAGAGGCCTGGAGATGTATTAGATGTACACTTTGAAGGTATTAAGAACAAATATGGACATTTGTCTTCGTATGATTAAGAGATGCTCCTAAATCATCTTCAAAATCTTTCCATCCATGATAAGTCAGTCAATCACCCTATTATGCAATATTCTAGAAAACGTCATCCAGGTTCAAGGAATTTATCACAGAGCCAAACATCTACACGTCGAGATCCTTTTACATTTGAGATTATAGAGAATCAACTGAATGAAAGAAGATGGAAGGTTTGCAAAAATACTGGTCATAATTCTAGAACCTGTCCAAATAGAATTACTATACAAGCATGTTCGAGTGTAGATTTAAATGCTGCTCCTAATGTAGATGATTTCCATGAATCACGAATAACGAATTTGACTCAACTTGACCAAGTAAATGCATATTCATATCTTTTCTACAGACATAATAAGGTAATAAAGAATAACAACTCAATGTTTTTTCCACAGGATAGTGGATTTTACAACTTTGGTAACGATTCGACATATAACTTTATAGACATGACCCAAGTAAGTTATTTCCTTAATTGATATAGATATGTATAGACCAATCAACATATAACTCTTCTATATATTCTAATGTGATTTTTTAAAATGTTATGTAGTGGTCTGGTGATCTTAGAAATAATGACGATTTCATGTAATGGTGGAATCAATGAAGTGAAGATAGGAGTGGAAATGTGTTCATTTCAAGTGGAAAATGTATTGATTTCAGTATATAAATGTACTTTGTTTTGATTTTTGATGAAAATATATACATATGAAGTCAATGTACTCTCTTGTATGTTGTTTCTAATATTTAAGTTAAGAATGCTCTTGAACAACTTCCTATTGAAGTAGATTTATTCTGATATTTAAGTTAAGAATGCTCTTATCAATTTGAATGTAATTATGGAAAGTATGAAAATCAAATGAATGAGACCATATTATGTTTTTCAAGGCTATAAAATATTAAATTTACAACAACATTTGTTCAAAATAATATGTTTAAAGTAAGGACCCAATTCACAATGAAAATCTAATAAATAATATAACATATTCATTCAAAATATGAAATTTACAACATCTCTTTTACATGTCAATATAAAAAAAATAAAAATTACATCAAATCGAAGAGTTATCCGGAGCAGATGTAGAAGGTGCAGCAGGTACAAAAGCAGGAGGTGCAGCAGGTGCAGAAGCAGGAGGTGCAGCAAGTGCATCAACTGGTGTAACAGTCGAAGGAGTGGAGACAGGTGTATAAACAGGTGCATCAACTGGTCTTAAAGTCGGAGGAGTGGAAGCAGGTGCATCAACTAGTGCAATAGTCGGAGGAGTGGAGGCAGGTGTAGAAGCAGGTGCATCTACTGGTGCAACAGTCGGAGCATAGAGGCAGGTGCAGACTGAGGTGCCTCGAATGGAATAAGTGCAGTCGAACAATAACGGGGGCGAGAAGCTGCTGCAACTCTAGTCAGAACAGAACGGGGGCCAGTAGCAGCTGCCAATCTAGTTGGCCGAGCAAGGAAGCCTGAAGCTGCTGTAACTCCAGTCGGACGAGTAGGGGGCATGAAGCTGCTGCCAATCCAGTCGGCCAAGCAAGGGGGCCTGAAGTTGCTACAACTCTAGTCGGACGAACAGGGGGGCCAGAAGGTGCTGCTAATCCAGTCGGACGAGCAGGGGGCCTGAAGCTGCTACTAATCCAGTCGGACGAGTAGGGGGGCCAGAAGCTGGTGATTCCCTCAGCCGAACAAGGGTGCCAGATGTTGCTCCAAATCGACTACGACGAGCAAGGGTGCCAGATGCTGGTCCTGAAGCTGACTGTACCTCTCGAAATGGACGAATATGGGGAAAAATTGCTCTTGCAAATTCTTGAGATACCCTTGCTCGTAAACTACCATCTACTTCTTCTTCTAATACTGTTTTTATCCCCCTCTCTTATGCTAAAAGCACTGACAACCGTAACGTATCTAAAATCTGATTTTGCATAACATTCAACCTTGCAATAAGCTGATCATATCTCTGGTCCATCTTCTCCTCCAGAGCAGAAATGCTATCAAGAATCTGTTGCGTGTTGATTCTAGTAGATCCTTCTTGAGGATGAGTCCCTGTCTCGCGTGGCTCGCATGCCTCATGCTCCTCAGATAGCTCAGGTGGCACAAGTGCCTCACGCAGCTGAGATGGCTCAGGTGAACTGTGAATCTCAACTTGAGGTGCCTCGACAACTTTGGGGAGCCATTTATTACTAACTGTGTCGAGGTGGAATCCCATCTTCTTCAAAGTAAAATGATAAAAATAATCATATCGGTCTATACATACTTTATCAGAAGGGGGAAGAGGGATTCTGCGTTCTTCAAAAAATGTTGAAAGAAAAAGACCGTAGGGAATACTACATCTTCTGGTCTTACGGCAGACGCGCATATGATTGATGATGATATGGGAGAGGGACATTTGTTTCCCATTCATGATGCACCAAATAAGAAAGACATCGAACCATGTCACACTAGTATGCCCTTTTCTAGGAAAAAGACAGTTAACAATTATCTGATGGATGATTCGTGTTTCCAAAATTAGGTTCTTTAGATGGGGGGGTCTTCTTTTCTATAATATCTGTCCTCCCACACATTTCGTTGAGGGCTACCAAAACATCGAACCCCTCATCAATAGGCCATGTACTTGTCTCATACTTTCTAATGGAATCTTTGGGGAAATTAAATATGTGGTCCAACTTTTCCTGTGAAAGAACAATTTTATGGCATAAGACGGATGTTTTAATGGACTCATCATCAATTCTTTCTCCATTAGCATAAAATTCTTTAACTAAAATAGAATACATATCCTGTTTCAATGCCAAAAAAGACCCCCAACCCATTTCTTCAAAATAAAATTGAATTTTCAATCCAAATGGTGTGAAAAATGAAAGGTCTACGATTTTACCAAATATATACGATAGCATGGAGAAATCGTCTTTGTACAAGTTCGCGGCTTCCAAAGATATGAAATGGTTGGGATCGAATGTCGTGTCCTTCCTTTGTTTTTGCCCTCCCCTTGTTGCGGTTCATTTCTTTTTCGAAGATAAAGATGTCATTTAAACCAACTATTTTTGGAAAGAGAGAAAGAAAGAGGGACAGGGAAAATTCGAATGGAAAGGGCCTAAGGAGTGTGGTTCGGAGGAATGGGGTGATTGGTTCAAATGAATGTGGGTGATTGGTTATAATGAATGGGGAGAGGTTCGAATGAATGGGAAGAAAGGGATTTCTGAACGATTGAGAGAGGGAGAGGGAGAGGGAAAGGGAAAGGAAGAGGGAGCTGCGAATGAGGGAGGAGGAGAGGGCTAAGAATGAGGGAGCTGGAGCCGGAGAGGGAGAGGGAGAGGGAGAGCTTTGGTTTAGGGTTTGCGAGTGAGGGAGAGGGTTAGGGTTTGAGAAAATCGATTAATCGATCAATCGAATGAATGAGTGTTTATATATAAGTTCTCATTCATGCGAATGAATTAACCCATTCATTCGAATGAATGCACGTATATATGTCATTCGTTCGAATGAATGGGTTGATTTATTTGAACGAATGACAATCGAGAGATGGACTGTCATTTTCCATTGCTCTCTAATACATTCATTCGAATGAATCAACCTATTCATTCGAATGAATGCACGTCTATATGTTATTCGTTCGAATGAACTGGTTGATTCATTCGAACGAATGAACATATATGCCATTCTTTCGAATGAATGGGTTAATTCATTCGAACGAATGACATTTGAGAGAAGGATTGTCATTTTCCATTGCTCTCTGATACATTCGATCGAACGAACCAACTCGTTCATTCGAACAAATGAACACGGTTCTCACCATTCGTTCGAATGAACTAAATTTATACTTCGGTATTCGTTCAAATGAATTATTCATTCGAAGGAATGCCGAAATGAACTGGCAGTTCGTTCGAATGAGTCAAAAACGCGGGGGCGTAATGATATTCATTCGAACTAATGCCGAAATGAAGTGGTAGTTCGTTCGAATGAGTAAAAAATGCAGGGGTATAATGATATTCATTCGAACGAATGCCGAAATGAACGGGCAGTTCGTTCGAACGAGTCAAAATGCGGGGGTATCGTGGTAATTTGCCACTCAATGCGGAATTGAGTGTGTAGAGGCAGAAAACCCGGGTGTCTATAAGTCGCACCTAAATTATATAGTACATAAATTTTATATTTATACAAAATATCACTTAAATAAAATTAGATATCATAAATTATTTCTCAAATTTAGGCTTTCACGCCAAAATCGGGCTTTCATGTACTAAGTTTATTCTTAATGCAAATTTTAATTTGGATCCTGATATTTTAGGCTGTAAAATGGGCCGGACCCAAGCTCGAGTCAACTTAAATCTAGATTTTATCAAAGTTACTCCAATCCAATCAACCTAATAAAAATACCATTTACCATTTATAAAGAGTAAGAAAATCCTTTTCTCAACTTAAAAGTTATTTTCTTTTAAAGGGCTATGAGAAAATGAAAAGGTACAATTTCATTGAATAGTGATAGGGTAAAAACACTTTTCAATAAAAATAAAGACTAAACTTACTTGTGAAAATAAGGTTAGAGCACTTTATGTTGGTAAAAGGCAAACATACTTTAAAAGAACAAGATGGAGAGGCTAGATAATTTATAAAAAGTTTGAGAGCGAGAGACAAACATTAAATAACTTAATGTAATCAATGATTTTAACAATGATAGTGAGGTAAAACTATGACTTATTGGACTAAATGGTTTCAACACTGAAATATATTTAATAGTAAGGGGTTAGTTTGATGGTCATATTCCCACTCTTATATGTGGGAGGTCTTAGAATCAAGTTATTCTCAATATAAAAAAAGCCACTCTCCTTAATAATTTACTGTGTTCTTAAAAGTAGTTTAGACTTTATTTTAATTATGACTTTTTGTTGTGTATAAATACTCTCTTCTGAATTAAGAATTCCGAAACAATATTCTTGATATCCAACTCACTCTCACTCTGAAAATAAAAGATGCATCTAATTTCGACAGGAAAAAATTCACCGGAGAATTAAGTATTCTATGAATTCAATTCAAATGAGGAGTTGAGAATTCAAATGTTAAATTCTAACGCACTTAATTAACTGAATTAAATATAATTAAAATTTTAAACATGCATGTATTCTAATCTAGCTTGAATTCAGATTGAAAACCGAAAAACCTTCTAATGAATTAATTTTAATGTGACATTAAAATTTAATCGAGTAATTAAAATATGCAAGACATGAGCACATTAAATTCATAATGCAAAACCAAAAACATTCAACATATAGGTTAAACATTAATTCAAACACAAATTCAAATTAAGATTCAAAAGAAACCAAATAAGAGACTCACAAAACTTGGTGACTCAACAAACAAACTTTGCTCAAATTCAACTCAAAATTTTCTAATTTTATAATATTCTTGCGAAAAACTGAATTTCTAGGCCTTATTTGACTATAAATAAATAAGAAATCAACTCTGACCTTGATGGGCCTGCACTCTGCAGTATCTTTCCTTTCCTTTCTTCTCTTGGCCGTTCACTCCATTTTCTTGCTTGATTTAGATGTCATGAAATCCATCAAATCAGACCATATCTGCGTAAAATACTACTAAAATACCAGTAAAATCGAAGAACCGAGGCCCATCAGCGAGTAATTCTGGTCTTCACGCTGTCGCTGATTTCCGGTTGATCACAATGGGCTTTTAGCCATTAATTCCTGGCATCTTGCTGTTTAAAAACATACACCATTGGTTCCACTTGGGCAGTGACTCATCAGCTCACATGGCATTTCAAGTTGGGTCCCTCAGGGAAGCAAACGGGTTTGATTTTTTGAGCTTTTGGGCCCATAATGCCTCTCAAACAGACCCAGGCCCAAACTAATTTAAATGGGCTCTGTTTCGGGTACAAGTGGGTTGATTGGATTGTGTTTGAGATCCCCTCTTCCCTCCATCAATTCTAAGTTCAATTCAAGTAAAAAATAAATTCATATAGGCCTCATTTTCGTTTAATGGAGATGTATCAACATTTAGCGGGTGATACGTACCGGTTCACCAGTATGGATGTAACGGTCGCTCATATCGATAAACTGATCCTTTTACACGTGATTCAAACATGAGTTATCTCTATCGATCTCTTACTTACAAGTCTCACTTAATATGAGTTGAAAATTTTTAATTGATCTTTAAAAAATTAAATATTAAGTATATATTTTTTTTAATTTACATATTTTACCATAAAAGCCAATTTAACTTGTTTATGACAAACCCTCTTCTCTCTCTCCCTTCTCTCATGTGGGGCCCATAGTGTTCGGTAACAAGTGCAGATATCAGTCTATGAACTAAAATCATTGAAGAGGAGCAGCTGCCAACCATCCGAAATCCAAATAAAAGTAATGTCATTATGCAAAGAGAGTGTTAGGCAAAATGTTGGACAAAATGAGTGCTGGTTCACACAAGTTGAGTCGTCAAAGGGAAATCCTTTAAAGACATGCGACTGCTACCATACTTCGTCAAACAACTGTCACAATTTCATCCACATTATTTCCTTGTGCACTAACCCAACCACCAGCTCCCACCCAATTTAGTTGAGTGTCCACAGCTACTATTTATTTGCAAACTACAAAGATCTGCTTCAGCATGAGTTCGTTGACAAAATTATTCTTTTATAACATAATTTTTTTTTTTAAAAAAAGGTCAAACAAGAAATTTTCTCAAAGTTGTCACTATAATGTAATCTATTTTAAAGCAAATAGAAAAAAAAAATTGGTTACAAGTATGTGATGTAGGTGTCAAACTGAGGAAGAAGAAACTTTCATTTTTTACTGTGGCAAGTGGATGAGTAAACCAGTGTTATCAGAACCGGACCGAACCGCAGTTGAACTGTGACCGCCGGATCCGCGGTTCGATTCATACAAAAAACCGCCTGGCGGTCAAAACTGCGTAAAACCGGTCAAAACCGCTGTTTTATGCGGTTTTGACACAAAAAACATAAACCGCAAACCGCGGATCACATATTTGAAATTTTTTTTATTTTTTAATTTTTTTTTTTTAAAATTTTCTCCTTAAAAAATGTATATTTGAAATATAAAAGTTTATTACTATTTCTATCCCATATATTTCACCGTTTTGGTATATTACTCAGAGTTTGAATGTTATTTTTAATATTTTTATTAATATTATTGGTAAAATATGTCTTATTTAATATTATATATAATATTTATATTATTTTAATACTTGACCGGCTTTTACCGGCTTTGACCGCGGTTGAACCCTGACCTCCTCAAAGACGGTTCGATACACGGTCCGGTTCTGATAACATTGGAGTAAACTAGTCAATTTGAACTCGAAATTGATATATTTTATGTATGTGGACCCCACAAACCTCAAACATGAGCCTAGGGACCACTCAAGTGAAAGTGACCTATCGAATAAAGAATAGTGACAATGTCCTCTAGCAGGTCCCGGGGGGGGGGGGAGGGTTGTTTAGATATTTTAATAGGACAATCAACCTAATTTGCATAAGCTTAAACTAATTGGTCCCTTTTTTTTAACTACATTGGTCCAAATGATTAATCAATATATAATTCTAACCAACTTTTGTTCTTTTAATCACAAGATCAATCAAGAACCAATTTTAATATTTAATTAACTAACAGAGGTTGATTACGGAAGCGATATAACAATAAAAGCAATATCAAAATATCAGAGTATGCAGATAATCAAAATAGCATGCACCAATCAATCATTCACCATAAGATCACGCAACATAACATGAGGTTTAAAGTGGTTCGGTAAACTGACCTACATCAATTCTTCAACTCTCCCAACCTGGGATATATGGAAAAAACTCACTAAGAGAAAACTTTGAGTCACTAAGAGTATGCAACATGACTCAACTAGAGTCTACACCCCAACTTGTCCTACGCAAGGACCCACAACAATCTCACTAAGAGAAAATTATAGAATTCTTAAACAAACAAAGTACCTCACTGACTTTGTAGAATCACTTATCAAAAATCTTTTCAATGGTCTTTGCTCAATCTCTCTTTCACACATGTCCTTGTTGACAATGGATTCACCCGGTAATGTCGTACAATCAGGGATTAAAGGAAGGGTATCTAGATCTAACACTCTCTCAGAGGCTTCTAGGTCTAACACTGAAGATCCAATCACTTCACATGACAAAACCTTGAATGATCAAAGTGATGGAGTCAAACTCTCATAAGATTTTCCAATAAATTCTCAAGAAGTCTCTCTTAGGGTTTTCTATGCTCAACATTGACTCACAAGTTTCATTCAATAATCCTCTCTTCATCTCTCTCTGCACAAAAATCGATGTTGGATTTACGTAAACATTTTCAAATAGTCAAGTTCGGAACTCCAAAACTTAAGTTCAGATTATCAAATATACTTTGGAACTCGAACACTGAGTTCAAAATACCGAACATCTGTTGATAGCTCAGGGTCAACGCTTAGACAGCCAATCCAGCACACTCCAACGGCTAGTATTCAGAACTCTGAACAACACTTCAGAAGTTTGAATTCACAACGGCTAGTTTTTAGAAGTCTGAATCAGAATTTCGATGTTCTGAACTCATTCGAGAGACTAAATCCACAGATTTGTCAAAAATTATCATTGGGGGTCTAACTTCCGAAGTCTCACTTAAAAAGTCTGAACTACCTCAAAACTCTGAATTTTCAGACCCACTTCAGAAATGCAACACCCCGCTCGTTTGAAGAGCAAACGGAACATTACAAGAGTCAAATATTCAATCCAACATGGGAACATCCAAACCACGACCCCTTTTTTTAAGAATAATAATAATAAACCACAATATTTACTTTAGAGTTGCAGAAGATATATAATTAAAAATAGTTATGATCGAAAATACAATCCCCATATCAAAATTGTCATTCAACGGGTATGAGATTATCAAGCTAACCATCATTAAACCATAATGATAATTACCAATGACAATTAATAATTAATCTCACAATCTCACACCCATGGCATAAATAAGAAGTCTTAAACTACAATTAAATCCAAATAAAAATCTTCAAAGGACACTCAAAGTGTCTAAATTAAACAAAACCATAAACCAAGACTTACTGTCTCAAAAATAAATGATCTAGGACTTTGCTCTAGCAATGCCAAGAATTTCCTAAGTCTACTCTTGAGCTTCACCTTAATCTAACTCTCGAGGAAATCCTATAATATAAAAGGAATGAGCTTCAAGTGCAGTGAAGAAAACAAACACATACATGTACCATGTCTGAACATGAATTCTCAAAATATTCAAGACAATTAGATACATACGCAATTGTATAGTTAACAATGCATGTAATGCAAAATGCCAATAATGATGCATGATTGTCAATCCCATGTATCCAATCAAATCATCAAAATCTAATGTGCACATGAATGGTCACGAAGACCTATCCTCGTCGGCCATAACTAGCTTCCAGGCCCAAATTGGTATTCCCCATGGACTATAGATGTATCACAATTTATCATAACTATCAGACCCCACTGGTCACCAACCATCGGTTGACTATTAGACCCCATTGGTCATCAACCATTAGTAACATGGGCCCACAACGAAATCTCCATCACCCACTCATCTGTGGATGCTCATGTATGATTATAAAACATATAAATCCATACATGAATGCCATAAGCAATAAATATAAATATGGGGATTTATCACATGCCAATATGCCCATAATGCCATAAATAAACTATAAATTAAACGTCAAAAATACTAAATTAAATCCTAAACACCCATATTCTAAAATAAACATGTGCATGCAAATATGCCTCACCATATAACGCATATCAATAACACTAATACTCAAAATATCAAATTTTCAGGGATTCCACCAAAATTCCAAAACATGACACACACCATGTCAATGCAAATTTCCAATAAACAGGTATAGACCACAAGTCTAGGCAGACTAAGACACTCATTGGCGTAAGATATTTAGCAAAAAAAATCCCCATTACATTATGTGAGTAGCACCGGCACTTTACCCGTTTAAACTAAAATTTTCAAAAAAAAAATTCCTAAACCCAATCTACTCAAGCACACCAAAAAAATTCACTAAGAGTATATAAATTAGTAAATAAACATGAAATGAATTGTTCTCCTCACATTTGTAAGAAAAATACGTAAGTATATTGTTCCCCTTGCCTAAGATTTTTGAAGTATAACAAACGCCCAATCATCCAAGCTTTAGCAATTAGCCTTAAACCCCAAGTTTGTTGCAATTAATTTTATGGTTTCAAACCATTAGAATTTAATTTATTTAACCCATTATAATTAGGTGATCTACCAGTTAAGACTGATAGGGTTCTACCCTAACTACAACAAACCCAAAAAATCCAAAGTTTTGAACAATTGTTCTAAGATAAAATAATAATCGAATACTGCAAAATTTTGTCCTTATTTTAGAATTTTCTGGGAGCATCACAATCACCCATAAATTCTCATATTTTTACAGTAGATAGGTCTTCTAATGAGGATTCTAGAAATATCTCGTTTCGCTCAAACCGAAGTCTTTAGCCCAAGCTATGGCTATTTTAGTCCAACAGTTACAATGCCAAACAGATTGCAGTCTATAAAAGAAACTTCGATTTCCAGAAATTATTTGACCCATCAAATTAATCTTAAAAATTCTCAAAATTTTACTCAAGATAGATCTCCTCGTTTCCTTGAAATAGACCAAATTCTGTATTATTCTGATATTACAAGTCAAGTTATAAATTATTTAATGGACTGTTGTAGAACTGCTTTACAGATTTAGATAATAACATTGGTTTGTCTTGCAGGTCGAATTTAAGGTATCAATCCTTACTCAATAATTCTCAAATTTTAATTGTGGTTAGGTCTCCCTATCTAATTTCCGTAAATATAAGTTTTGAATTTTATTGAGTCCGGAAGCCCTAGTTATGATTTTTCTCGTGATAGTGCGTAGAAAAATACAGTCAGAATCTGAAAAACAATCCTCAACTTCCCACCATTAAAATATGATTACAAAATTCTACCGAATAATTTTCAGAAATGTAAAATTCGTCCATGGAGAATTTGGATGGATTAGAAATTCATAAATTAAAAGTCCTTCCATAAAAATCGAGATTTTGAATTGAATCCATGAATCCCAAAGTCGAATTCCATCAATCCACAAAACAGTTCCTCCATAGTCGAAATTGAACAGACCCTAGGGGGAGTGAATAGGGCAATCTACAAACTCATTGGTCAATTACTTGATTAATTAAACAAATTGAAGTGGATAATTCAAATTAATCAAGATGTGTTGTGTGTGCTCAAATAACAATCTAAGCAAAAGTCTCTAACACCACAACACAATGTTTGTAGTGGTTCGGAGTAAACCCTCGTACATCCACTGATGGACTCACCCAACCTTGGGCTATCCCAAATTCACTAATGGGGAATTACACCTATACTAAATAGAATAGGAATTCCACCTATCCAATTGGTTGGAAATTTCACGCATCACCTATACTAGAGTAAACCCTCTATTTTTTATAGTGATTCAAGAGTACACCCTCTTTAATCCACTTCACAAGTTTGATTTATAAAACACAATAAACAAACCAAGGAAAGCACTTGCTTTTCAAGTTTTCCAATGTAGAGATGTGTGCTTCTCGAATATTTCCAATGTGATCTCGCAAGCGTGCCGAAGATACGCCAAGTGTAGAGCAATCAGAAACTATGGGAAACCTCTAGGAAATTGGGGTCACCAATGTCCATCCTAGATGACTTGCCTTTGCCTATCTTTCTCTCTTTCAAACTCAATCTATCAAGATTGGTTGAAATGAATGATTCACCAATGTGTGTACAAGAGAGAAGAGGATCCTTCCTTGAGCCTATTAATTTCACTGATGAGTGTGGTAGATGAGGCTCATAAATGTCCTCTCGAAGGATGTCTTAACATTTGCCATTTGTGATGTATTTATAGAGAAGGCAAACTAGTTTTTTGAATTCTTCAATACCGACTGGTCGATCTTAACGATGGGTCGGTGAACTTAAATGTTACCGCTCAAATACCCTACTGTTGCTCATTTATTACACTCCAACGGTACAGAAACAAGTGTCATTGATGGGTCGAGTACACTGACGGGTTGACGGTCTTATTATCGATATGTCGTTCTTGTCGACCGTCTCAAACTGGGGCAAAACTATGCTAATAGAGTCACGTCCAGAAACTTGTCAAACCCAAGTCGACATGTCGGTACACCAATGGGTCGGTCCTGGTACTCTCGATGGGTCTATGCCATCGATGGGTCGGTTCTGAGAGTACCCAGAGTCCTAAGTTCCAGAACTCAAACTTGATCCTGTTCGATGGGTCGTAGCCACTGATGGGTCGGTCTGTCCATATCGATGTGTCGGTGGCGCGAGACACTCTACCTGAGAGAAACCTCGAATGACAGTGTGTTCATTCCAGAACCTTAGTCAATTCGGTCGACTGGTCGATGACCACGATGAGTCTGCCCTGTCTTGTAATGCCCCGTCCTTTTCCACCCATCCGAAAATCAGAGTCTAATTTTTTTTTTTTTATAAACAAGTAAAGTGGAAGAGAGCGGGGGCGTCACGGCGCAAGCTAAGTTCGGACTTCCAAAGTCCGACCCTTAACTGGCCAGACTTATGTGTGCATGGACCAAGTCCATGAAAACCGAACCACACATAGAACTAAATAAATCATGCAAAAAATTACTAAACTGATTGCGGATTATAATGGAACCTAAGACTACTCCACTTAGATAGCAAACTACAAGTCACATTTACTTTAAACTAAACATTCATTCAAACTAAATCAAACCATAGCAATATTCTAAGTTATTACACATCCTTGCAAACATAAACAGAATATCCATATATAAATTCCATTCAGATATCCAAGCTCCTATGCTTGGTTTCCTTCGCGATCCTCGGCCTTTCCCTTTCCCTTTCCTGCGTCATCCACTAAGGATAAAAATAGGGCGTTAGATCAAAGCGCCCAGTAGGTCTTCCGATTAGGGTTACCACAAGGTTAGTATAAAACATGCATATATCATAATAATACATGATCAACAAAACTTACAAACACCATGCTATTTATGTATGCAAATGTAATAAGTCCCACCCATCACAATTATACATAGCCAGACGGGATTCTCATCGTCAAGGTAACCCACAGTGTTCTTTCATTTCCTCTTGATGAGATTCTCATCATCAAGGTATTCCTCCTGGTGGGACTCTCATCACCTAAGGACCCACAGTTGCGTCACGGACATTCCGACGGAGTGTGGGCTCAGGTTTTCATATTCATCACCCCATGCCATGCATGAGATGTCAATGAGTGCATGCTATTTGTAAATAAATCTTAACATTCAAATCCCATTTGAAACATAATACTTTAACACAAATAACTCATCAAAATCAACATAAAAACAACAAGTATAATATGTGGTTACAAAGAGGTAGGAAACCTACAGAAAAGTTACTTAAACAGTCCGCTCTTCTTAACCCGTCACCCGTTCACGATTTGAGCACCGTTCAAGAAGTCCTGTTACCTTGTTTATATAACAGCAAGTCAAACACATGTCTCATATGATTTCAAACTAAGTCTAAGATCAAACGCCATTTTGTGGGGTTCGGCCATACTCCATGGTCGAACCTCACCCACTTGAACACCATCCAAATAACTTATTAAAATACCTCATATTACCAAATATACCTTGGTAGGGTTCGGCCATACAACATGGCCGAACCTTACCACTTTGGTTTTGACCCCTCTTTCAATTCCTTTGATCATTTCATTCCATATTTACATTCTAGCTTGTATTTACGGTTTTACCATTGGTTTAACCTTTGCTTGATATGGTTAACCATCAACATCCATAAGAATCCACCTTAGTGGGGTTCGGCCATACAACATGGCCGAACCTCACCATCTTAATTTTGGTTCCTTTAATCCTTCATACATACATCTCCATTTTGATTTTTAACCACTTCAAAATAAACTTAGTCCATCAAATACCCTTAGTGGGGTTCGGCCATACTACATGGCCGAACCCTATGGTTCTCTTGACTCAATCATTCCATCATTTGTATATGGTTAATGCTCAATACTTTAGCCATAATAATAATATGGTTCAGCCATCCAATGGCCGACCCAAAACATCAATCTTAACTCCAATTAAAACACCTAAAAACCTCCATAACATTGCATGGTTTTTAACTCTCAAAAACCATCAAAATAACCAAATCATTTCAGGGGGTTCGGCCATCCAAAGTGGCCGAACCCTATGATCCATTTTTCTACCTTTCTCTAAACAACATCTTCCATGGTTTAAACCTTTGATAGATTCGGCCATACAATGGCCGAATCATGCTTCCTTATCCATTTTATTTAATCAAAGATTATGATATACTTACCAATCTCCTTAGCCTCTCTTCTTTCCTTTGATCCTTCCTTCCTCCCTTCTTGCTCCTTTAGTCCTTAGCCGATTGTGAGCTTTGATCAATGATGAAATCACCAAGGGCTGGTTCGGCCAAGGAGGTAGGTTTTGAGAGAGGGAGAGAGATGAAAATCTCTAGCTTCTTTGAGATGGAGCATCGGCCAAATGGTGTAGTGTATCTCTTTGTATATCGGCCCTCAAAACCTCTCATTTACCCTCATCATTATTGGTCTAACCAAGGAGTCCCATGGCTTAACTATGGGACACTTGGCTTAAGCTCATGCAACACCTTACATCTCCCAACGTTGGTGCTTGGGTTCCCATCATGAGATGGAAACCCTCCAAGTTCCCAATGTAAATCTTATCTCATTCCATTGAATTTTATGCATGGGATACCACTCCCATGCCACCAACGTGTGGGTCTTTGCTTTGGGGTCTTTAAAATCAACACAACTCCTCATCTTCCCACTTGACTCACTTGAGTTAAAGGTCTCCATAACTTCCAATCCAACTCATTCAACTCATTAGCTCAACTCACTCATTTAATTCCACTTATTTAATTCACTTGAGTCAACTCAATTGTTTGATTCCTTTCCAACACAATTCAGCCCCAACTCAACATAATTTAACTCAACCTTTTAGCTCACTTGATGGTCCACATGGTCAACATGGTCAAGCTCGACCCATTGGGTTCCCATTTAACTTCTTGGTCCAATTAAGCGCCATGACCCATTTAAATGACAATTATCCATTTAAATGTGGTTTATCCAATTGCACATAGCTTACCCATTTATCCTCCATTGAACTCCCATTCAATTCAGCCTAACCCAATTAAACTTGAGCTCACCCAATGGTCAAATATGTCCACCACGACCCATTGGGTCCCAATTAGGTAGTTGACCCATTTAATCACACATACCCAATTATTTCCAACCGAATTCTATCCTTGATCCATTGGATCATAATTGGGCTATTGACCCAATATTTACCCACTTACTTCTAACTAGCTCATACATGATCCATTGGGTCCCAATTGGACTTTTGACCCAATTGGCAATCTTGACCCAATTAAATAATTCTTACCCATTTATTTCCATTGATCCACATCTACCATCCGTTGGGCAATTAACCCAACATTTACCCATCTAAGGTCCGTACCCAATAATTTACCAATTAAATGGACAAATTCCATATATATCCATAGCTTGAAAGTACAAGGTGTTACATGTCTCACCCAGGGGTTGGTGGACTCGACTGGTAGACCTGATAGTTTGCCAGATTTCCAATATTTTGTCCCCTCTAGTTCTGTGATTGTCCAGGGTTCGCTTAGGCTTGAAATGATTTTACCAATTTGTTCAACTAAGCCTAGGCAAGGTCCACCTATGGGTGTGGGTTCCACCTAAGGTCTTTTATGGCCATTTTACCTGTGTGATTGCCATACACCGATGATCTTGAAGTCGTGGGCTCGATCTTCATTCTTCGGATCAATCTTGAGTCTTCAAATCTTCTAGCAAGTGTTTTTCCCTAGTAATGGAACTGACAAACAAGCGACTCGACAAGCCGGGGCACTAACAATCTCCCCCTTTGTCAATCTTGTGACAAAACCTAGAAGATATTTGAATATACAACTCAAAGAAAATAACCCACCCCTTATTACAATACATTTGAATGATAAAATGTACACCATACATTCAAATGAAAATCATGACTAGGACCAATGTTTATTCTTGCCCAGCTTGCTTCAATTTCAGAAGTCACATGTAGACACACATCAAGAAAGCTATGGAAACATGGAGCACATTAGTATGTTAGTCCAAAAATCAAATCAAATGAACTCCCCCACACTCCATGCATTCGACAGTTTTGAAATCCATTGAGTTTTCCATTCAATACACATCTCCCCCATAGCCAAATATGTCTCCTCAAATACATTTTCCTTATTTGTCTTTTGCATGCAGTCTCTTTCATTTCTCCCCGATGGAATAAGCTATAACGTTTCCCTAGCTTCTCCATTTTCTCCCCCATGACTCAAGCTATCATGACCCTACCTTCACAAACTATCATGACACTAGCTTCACAAAATTTTCCCCCATTTTGTCATGATTATTGACAAAGGTTGTAGAGCACATGTGTTGTGCTCCTCAAACTACAAGGATAGATAGAACATCATGAGCCAAACCATATCTCCCTAACATATACAAAACCAACTCATACAAACATGCATGTCAGTCTATTTAACACAAATCCATGTTAAGCAGAGACAAAAGATATAAGGCATTCAAACAATACATCACAATCACATGATATCAAGGCATAGAAAACCAAACAATAACGTTATCAAAATATTGTGCATCACATATGGTTTTGGCACCAGGGGTGCTTAATTACAATACCAAAATTAGAGTTTTTCAAAATAAAAAGCACATGAAAAACTAAGCTAATCAGTGCTAGCTGGAGGAGGAGGTGGGACAGGAAATCGAGGTCGGGGGACCGTGTCATCAGATCTGCAGGAGGAGGAGACTGCTGAGAGAATACTCTGGACTAATAATTGGATGTCTTTCATAGAATCTACATGCTCATCCAGACAACACTCGAGTGAAGAAACACGTTCTTCATTGAGACAGACAAACCTTGTCAAGGGTTAGGAAATAGGTCTCTCAACTTCATCACTCTCTTATTCTCTCTCTTCATCATCATCGTGTAAGTATTCTCCTCCTCAGTGGTGTCACCATGAATGTTGACATTATCAGATCCGTAGCTATCATCTTCCACAACATTCTCTCCTCTTTCTTCGTGATCTCTTTCAACTACAATTACTCTTTTTTTCTACTATAGGTTCTTTTTCAACTTCATGCTGGGATTTTAGATAACGACATCAACTAGATTCATGCCTGATGAGAGAGAGATTGGACAGATAGGCATTTTCAGAGGCTGAACCAGCAAAGCTGAGAGCAACACTTCTAGATCTAGAGGCTGATCTTTTGGTTCTTTTGGGAGGAAGAGAACTGGCCTCAGCATGTCCTTTAGAGGCTGGAGTTCGTTTTGTGTCTCGTATCTTAGTTCTAGGCATGTTTTTCAGTTGATAATCCAAAGAAACCTTAACTGAAATCGAAAGATGGATGATTTGAAGCTTATCCGATCGCGAAAAGTCGCCAAATCCGTGACACCTTAGCTTCCTGGAGCAGAGGAATGAAAACCCCAAGATTTTCCACGGGAAAGCGTCTCAAAAGGTCAAACCGACAGGTCTAGGGCACGGGAGGGGGAAGGGAAAATCACCAGAGCTTCGCGGGAAGATAAAGGATTTTGATTCTGATTTCACAGAAATGGACATTTAACTTAAATTTCTATATCGTAACCAACCAGTCGATGCCATTGACTAGTCTGTCTACCGACACATCTATGTACCAACATGTCAAACCTACTAGGTTATTCTCTTTTTAGAAGGTTCCCTAATTTTCATAATACCGACATGTCGATAACTTCGATTGGTCTATTCACAGACATGTCGACTCATCGAGGGGTCGACAAGATAGACTGAGGATTTTTCAAAAAAAGTGCATATTTTATTTTGATAAATTCCTATCCTGAGGATTGACAATGCATGGCACCTACATATTAAATGCAACATGGTGAAACACAGAAAAGCCGATAAAACACGTCAATTCATCAAAGTAAAACCATGATCAAGATATTCATAATGTTCCAAGACATTAAAGATCAAGCAATCAAGACATACATGCACTCACAAATCAATGTTCCAAAATAGAGATGATACACACATTCGGTGGTGTTATTCCATGGAATATTTAGCTTTCCAAGTAAGATATGTACTATAGTGAAGAAGAGTACATTCTAAGCTTGTAGTTGGCCAATTTTATTCTTTTCATGTCATAGAACTTGGCTATGTGAACTCACATTGTCTCTTTGAAGTTCATTTGCAATGGTCTAAGATATGGAAATGAATCTTAGATTAAAGAAAAACATGAGTGATGGTCTACCTCTTAGGTACCCGAATGGTCGAGTTTGGTATTTCATACTGTTAGTGCCCTGGCTTGCGGAGTCCCTAAGTTTGTCAATGCCATGAGTAGGAAATAAGCACTTGCTAAAAGCTTGAAGACTCAAGGTGATCAAGAGTGAAGATCATGCTCCACCAGATTAAAGCTCATTATTATGGCAATCGCAAAACAAGTATTTGGCCATAGATGACTTTAGGTGGTACCCACACCTTAGGAGAACTATTCATAGGTTTAGTTAAACAAATGGTAAAAATCATGAAAAAGCCTAGAGAGGAAGCTGGATAGTGAATTGGAAGCGAACTTGGAAATATGAATTAAGTTCACTGTCAGCTCGAACAGTCGTTCTCACCGACACCTCTGTGGAGACAGGATCGACCCATCGTGGTCAAAGACTAGTCGGCCAGATTGACAAAGGTTATTGATCATAGAATTGTCATTCTGGGTATACCTTTGATCGAGAGTCTCATATCTCGATGGAAGGCTGAAATGACCCATCGTGGTCAACGACTCTTCGATGAAGACTTATGAGTTCTGGAACTTAGAACTCAGGTGGACTCTCGAGAAAACAGACATATCGATAATACAGACCGGTCGAGAATATCAGGACCGACACCTCGATAAAGGGCTACAAGTCGGTCTAGGTAAGACTAGTTTCTAGACTTGAAATTTTGTCAGCATGGTATTACCCCAGACTGAGCCTCTCGTATGGATCGACCTCTCGGTGCTATGACTGTCGACTCATCGGTAACACAGACATGTTGGTCAGATAAAAATTGTGTCGTTGAAAGTACATTTAATGCTCAACGGTCGGGTAGTTGAACGGTAATATTTTTAGTCACCAACCCCTCGATGTGCCCGACCTGTTGGCACTGGACTATCCCGAAAAACTAGTTTCCTTCTCTATAAATACCAATCTTTGTGCACCAGATGGACATCCTTTGGCAAATCCGTTGGATCCTCATCATTATCAGTAAGCTTACATAAGGGCCAACAAAAGGATCACTGTCTCTCTTGTGCCTACACTTGGGAAATCTAATACAACCAATCATATGGATTGAGTTTGTGAGAGAGATAAGGGGAAAGGATAATCAGGTAGGATAGATATTGGTAGATACAATTTCTTAGTCACCCTGAGATTGTGGTTGCTCAACGACGGCTATAAGACAGAGCGTCGGGATTTACTCAGGCACACATTGGATGGATTTTGGAGAAGAATACATCAACGAGAAAGAGCTTCAAAGGCAAGTACTTCTTGGTTTTAATTTTATTTAAAACCTCTATCCTGTGAAATTGGATTAAGGAGGCTTGGCACTAGAACCACTATAAAAATCTAGAGCATCGTCTCTGACACATGTGGTGGGTGGAATTCTCAACCAAATGAATAGATGAAATTCCTATTCTACATGTGGTGGGTGATATTCAAGCCGAATGAGTGAGGTGGAATTCCTACTCTAATTGTGAGGGTGTAAATCCCCACTTAATGGATTTGGGATAGCTCAAGGTTGAGCTAGTCCTAACAGTGGATGTAGGTTGGCTAACCGAACCACTATAAATTTGGTCTTATGGTGTTTGATCATTATGTGTTTGTGTTTTTGTATTTAAGCACTCTTCTCAACACACATCACTTTGCATTTGATTATCTTTATTTAATTGTGCACAAGCATTGATAATCAAAGCAATATGCAAAGGGATCTAAACTTAGTATGATCATTTAAGGAATTAACATTTTATCACACTAAACAAATCTCTTGATTAATATTGTCATTCCCCTGCACTTAAACTTTAAACAATCAAGAAATTTGTGAACACCATGGAAATTGGATTAACCTATTCAAACCACCCCCCCCCCCCCCCTCCTCTAGGATCAATCGTGTTCTAGCACCAAAGGAAAGAACTTACACATACAAACCTCTATGAATGTACCTTTGGTGATCAAACCTCGGATTCCTCAACTCCTTCAAGACATGGTCCAATTGTCTTACTAAGGAGTCTTGCCTTTGCTCCACCTTCCTTGGAGGTATGTGTCTTTTAGGCTTAGGTTTGGGTGAATTGTGTCTTTTGGCTTGGACTTGTTTTGATTTGTACAAGGCTTGACCATTCATGTGTCTCAACCTAAGGTCGCATTCTTTCATGAAATTCCCAACCTTATGACAATAGAAACATTTACCCTTTGGAGGGTAAGAGACGTTTACCTTTACAAACACCCCATGGTTCATAGGTCCTTTGGGGCATAGGCACCAAGTCCCGACCTATCACCATACCTCTTTCTGGAGTTCAAAAGTCTTTGTAATCTTTCTTCTCCTTCTGTGAATTTGTCTTGGAATTTTTCTTTATGTTTTCTCAAGTCTTTTAATTTCAAAGATAATGTTTTCACCTCCTCTTCAAGATGCTTCTTGATGTCGCACAAGTTTTCAACATCTTCGCAATGAATTGCAAGCTCTTTTTGAAGAGTTCTTTCATTTTCTTTTAATTTGATGTTTTCATTGTTAGAGAGTTCCAATTTTGAAGACAATAGAGAGTTCTCATTTTTTAAGTGTTGCATTTGAATAGAGAGGTTCAAGTTTTCAGTTTTTAATTTGTCTAATTTCTTAGCTAACCTCTCACTCTCAAGGTACAAAGTAAGGTAAGATTGTTGAAAATCTTAATCTTCACTTCATCTTCCTCCGTTTCAATTGTGGGGCCTTCCGGATCACCAATAATTGAGGCTATGAGACCCTTTGTTCTTTCAACCTTTTCTTGGGTTTCCTTATCTGAATCACTCTCCGATTTGGATGTGTCCTCATAGGTCACATTTGTATTCATAGCTTTTTTGAATTTTTTAGAGGGACATTCATTAGCAAAGTGTCCCCTTCCACCACAATTGTAACATGTTTGTTCATTGGGCTTTCTTCTCTCCTTATCCTTCTCTCTATGTGGTTCTTGTCTTTTAGGATGTCTTTCACTTGTTTCACCATTTTTCATCTTTCTCATCCTATTCATCTTGCTAAATTTTTTTTTTTTTTTTTTAATTTTCTTAGCAGGATAGCCATTTTTTCACTTGAATTTTCTTCATCTTCTGATTTAATTTCTTTTTCTCTTAACTTGTTTGGTTTTACGGAAGACTTCAAGGCAATAGGCTTATCCTTCTGTTGTTCAAAATGCAATTCATAGGTTTGTATTGTGACACCCCGAAATTTTAAAATTTAAAAAAAAGAAAATTAATAATTAATTGAGATTAAGGAGACTTAATTAAGTAACTAAGAGAAATTAAGTGGAATTTAATTTAGAGGTTAAAATATAATTTATTGTTAAGTGGTGTGATGAGAAACAATTTATGAAATTTAGTGAAAATGAATTGGTGATGTGTCATCACGCCACATGGACGATGACGTGGCATGCCACATGGAGAGGTGTGACCCCATGCCACACCCTATGACTTAGTGCAACCACAGAGAGGAAAAAGCCACCATTCCTTTGTCTTATTTCTCCGCACACAACACTCTCCTTGTTCCATATTGTTTCACACGACACTCCCTCCTCATTTCCACTCTTCCACACGGCAACACCCCTTTTCTCCCTCTCCACCACCGTGTACACCCCATCCTTCCACTCCTCCACACGTTTTTCCTCTCCCTCTCTTCTCTTGCATTAGAAAAATTCAAGCAAGGAAGAAATCAAGAAGAAAGGAATGAAAGGAGAAGAAGAAAAGAGGAAAAAACTTTGGAGACTTCACCTAACGTAAATTTTTCCTTATACACTTAGTATTTAGGCTTAATTTAGGTTTAGAATGATTTAGAACCAAGCCTAGGTAAATTTGGATTAAAGAAATAAATATTGAAAAATTTGGGGATTTTGGGGTTTCCCTAATTCATGAAATTTGGTTTAAATCAATGAATTTGTGCATCTAATTATGATTATTAACCTCCAATGACGTAACAAATCACATGGGGAATTAATCTAAGAGATTAGGTTAAGAAAATAGGACCAATAACCCACCTAAATGTGATTTCTAAGTTCAAGGAACTCGGTTAGCACATGCAAAATTCTGTAGAGTTCTGCAGATGACTGTCTGAAGAAGACAGGCTTCGGAACCTGTCTCGGAACCTCTGAGACAAGTTCTGAAGGCTCGGACAGTCCGTAGGAACAAGTTATGTTCCGAGGATCCTCGGAAGGTATGAAGTCTCGGAGCCTGGCTCGGTCGTTTCGAATCCAAGTTCTGAGGAGACTTATGGAACCAGAAAGAACTGAAAACACTTAAACATTTTGTTAAGTCGAAAAGAGAACCCAAGGTCTCAGAACCTGGCTCGGAAGTGTCGAGACCAAGTTCTGAGCACTGTAATATAAGCTGAAACCTGTAGGTCTCAGAAGTGCCGAGAGAAGGCTTTGAAATTTCGAAGTCTCAGAACCTGACTCGGAAGTGCCGAGATCAAGTTCCGAACAGACAAATGAAACTGTGTACTTTGGACGATTCGAAGGAGAACCAGATGTTCTGAAGCTTCAGAAGTTCCGAAAAATGGTGACCCAGGTTCAGAACTAGCAGTAACAAGACTATATTGTAACGCCCTGTCCTTTTTCACTCGCAAAAATCATAGTATATTTTTTTTTTTATAAAAGAGTGAGAGAGAGTGGGAACATTATGACGCGAGCTAAGTCCGAGTTTCCAAAACTCGACCCTTAACTGGCCATCCTTATGTGTGGGTGGACAAAGTCCACTAGAACATTTCACGCGCTCTAAGAATACTTGCAAAATTATCATTCATATACATGACATCATTAAGCAAGGAAACCAATCACCATATAATTAACTGAAATGTAAATATCATCAAACCATAACAAAGTATTACTAAGCTATTACAATCCAATATATCAGTCCTCCCAATACATCTTTCAAAATCAACATAAGTAATATAATCATAAAACTGTCCAAGCTCCTACGCTTGACATTCCATCATCTATAGGGTAGAAGTAGGGCGTTAGTCAACATGCCCAGTAGGAATTCTAAGTAGGGTTATGTACAAATAGGATCAATATAGATCAATATAGAAACATCATATAATGTTTGTAAAATATCCCATACGTAGTAAAATAAACAATGCAAATATCCATATCAAATCATGCTTACTTATGCAACATGTCATGGGTGTCAATGCCAAATGATCACTCACCCAAATCCATATCCAATCACATCATATATAAATAGTTTCCTTGATAAATCATCTTATCAAGGTGTTCCCTTGGCCAATTACGTCCGCAGTGTTTTGTGACGGCACCAATAGGTCACTGTTATACCTCCCCACATATGTTAATCGGAATTACCGATGGAGTGTGGACTCCTCCCTTTGCGCAGGGTTTCAGGACTATATACCCAGTAGCTCTTTGGTCCAAACTACGCCGTACCCATTCCTAGCAATCCCGGACAAGGCCAACATATCAATAGTTCACATAGCTTCATACAAGCTAGTCTTAAGCCCGAATCATGTCCGGACAGTTCATAACTTGGCTTGCTGGTCCCATAGATTCCCTCCCATGCCATGCATGAGATAATGAATGCAAAAATGCCATTTCATATCAAATTACATAATACCATTAAAAATCAGTTCATAAACATATACCATTTGTTTGACCAGAGTAAATCATCATGTTTGGAAATAAAAGCCAGTAACATATATATAAGATCCATATGTATCTCAATAAGGTAGGAATCCTACCAACGTTCAATTTACTGTCCTTGCTGTTTTGTGATGATAACAATAAAGGTCACGTCGAAACGAATCACAAACCCTTTACGGATCTCTTTACCTTATTAAATTTAATCACATATTTAAATCAATTTGACTATCCAGTTAATTTTCATCATCTCTTACATCCTACCAGATAAATAGAACATCTGGAAAAATAATCCAAAAATCAAACTTTTCAATTCATTCCACTGAATCATGCCCAGTTACTGTTCTCTGTCTTACCCGTATACTTTCAGTCGACTGAATACAATATTCAGTCTGCTGAAACCCAACTAAGTACTGTATACATTTGACCTGTAACCCTTCAATCGGCTAAATCATGGATTTAGTCGGCTGACTTTGGGTCAAACCCTTCTGTGTTCTCGGTCAATGTCCTTTTAGTCGACTGAATCACAGATTCAGTCGGCTGACTTTGGATCAGATCATTTGTGTCTTCGGCCAGTATACATTCAGTCGGCTGAATTATCAACAAACTCTTTACATGTTCGATAAGCATACTTTCAGTCGAAACACACCAGATTACTTTGCTTGTTTGGTACGTCTATGTTCAGTCGACTGAATCATAGATTCAGTCGGCTAAAACTCCCAGTTAACCCTTGTCTGCTTCGGCCAGTAATAGTTCAGTCGACTGAATCTAGATTCAGTTGACTGATTGTTTATTAGTCTTCTCTGTTTGCATATATGGCTCGGCCCTTCTTCATGAAATCCATTCCTTATTATTTTTAAATATAGATATTAACATTTCTATAACTCTTAGTGAGTTTACTCTACCCCCTAGCCAAGGCTAGGGACTTTTCCATAATTCATTCAATCTTTGTACCATTATAACATGGTCTTTGATTCAAACATTTGGTTGTTTGTTCCAACCCATCACTGTCCTCTGAATGAATTTCCAATTCTTCCATGGCTTATAACTATTTGGCCATCCATACTAACCAGCCATGGAACCCATGGGTTCGGCCACACTATGGTCAAACCTATGGTTTCCTTTAAATCTCATAATGTTAAACTTTATACATACCTTCTTTCCCGTCTCCTTCTTTCTTTTGTTTGTCCTTTCCTTCCTTAATCCTTCTTCTTACTTCCTTGCTCTTCGATTTTCTCCAAGTATAGAGATAGAAATGAGAGAGAGAAAGAGAAGAGTAGAGAAGAGAATTCTTTTGTTCAAGGTGTAGGAGTCGGCCAAGGGGTGTGAGCAACCCCTTGGTTGTGTCCCTTTGTATACCAGCCTAATCCCACTCATAATGATTCATCTATTCCATGTGTGCCTTGGTTTAACCAAGGAGACTCTTTGACTCCCATCGAGTCATGGGTTTCATGTCCATTGAGATGGAGACTCCTCACATTCCCAACTCAACTCAAGCCATTTAATCTTGAACTCAAGTCTTGGTTGACCAAGTCAACCATGACATGGCCGACCATGCACCACATGTCATTTGGGTCCCACCTTAGCCATGTCACTCGATGGTGTGGTACCTTGTCTAGTTGGCTTCTATGCATGCCACATGGCAATGCCACATCACCCACATGCCACCTCACTTGATGAGGTGGATTTAATGTGTTGGGTCTTAATTGGGTAGCTGACCCAATTACTTTGACCTTACCTAATTACCTTAAAATTAAGTTCACTATGACCCATTGGGTCCCAATTATACTTTACCCAATTTATTTAAAATCAAGCTTACCCATGATCCATTGGGTCTTAATTGGGTAATTGACCCAATTCCATACCCATCTAAAGTCCATTTCAACTATTTAATCTTAAACTCAATTAATTTGCAATTCAAATGGACCAATCCAATTTATTTATAAGTAATGAAAATTCGGGGTGTTACATATATGACCCTTAACTGCACACTTTTGTGTTGATCATAAATGTGGGATTAATAAGACACCATTAACCTTCTCCAAGCCTGACCTCCTAAATGGGAATTGGTAAAAGTGATAAGTATTAGATTTGGAAGCAAAGACATAGACTAATCATGTGACTTATTGTATCTTGATCAATGGAGATAATCAGAGGACCGAAAGGTGACTTAAGAGCCATATGTGCCACGTTGTAGTTCACTCTTTAGTCTAATTTCGTTGATCAAGTAGGTTTTCCTACCTCTTAGAAGTTCTAAGTGATTACGTAATGAATATTTGAATTATAAATTGATTTGAATGCATGATTTGATGAGGATTTGGTAAAGTGTAGTTTTGAATACGATGTAATTTGTATATTGTAAAATGGATCTGATTTATCATTGTATAGACATGAAACTCATGCATTTGCATGGGATGGGAAAGCATGAGACCGAGGTAAAGGGACGACGTACTTTACTGGGAAACATTGAATGAGAATGAAATATTGATCAACGCATGGGGCATGAGAAGGGCGTGCATCAATTCATATCACCATGGCATAGTACATCATGATGATTTCTAAGTGCATTTAAAACTATTTATGATTCTGATTTGTATGAATGATTATAAAATGAACTTGAATGAATTCTTAGTATGAGTGTATGAAATGATTTTGAAATGTGAATGGGGTATGATTTTCAAATGAGAAGTATATTATTGCTTAACATATGATTTGTTTTCTATAAATGATACATCACATGTTGGTACCCACTTGATGAGAATTTTTACTGGGAATGTGACTAAGCCACAATTCTTTCCCTTTTTAAAAACTGATGACGATGAGGCCGGGCCGAACAATAGTCAGACCTAATTGGCAATGAAAGCAAAAGAAAGAGCTCGGAGAGTCATACATTTTGATATATTGGAGATAGAAGATGACTTCATTATTTTTGTCTACATTTTGAGAATATGTAATTTAATCAATGATGTATAAACTCCTAGATGATTGTGTTAGACCTTTTTATTTGACATTTAACTTATACGAGATCCTTATACTTTGCTTTGGAATGTAAACAATTATCTTTCAAATGTATCAAATGTTATGTATATACTTGTGCATGTTTTATGCTAGTGTGTTGCAAATATTAAAATGGACTCTGTCCATGTACACACACTAGTTGGACCAGTCGAGGGTTGGGTCTTCGGATTCGGACTCGGATCGCGTTGTGGCACTCCCGCCTCCCTCTCTCCACTCAATATTTTAATCCTACTCTGATGTCGGTGGTCGGAGGGAGGGACGCTACATGTAGGTAACCAACCAACTCATCAACACTCATGAGTGCTACATTTCTATGGTCCTCCATAGCCACCACCTTGGGTTTGAATCGTTCGGCAATATTCCTCACTATTTTGGTACATACTTTGTCCTTGGTATCCTTCACCTAGAGCCCACATTTGATTAACCATGTCGCTCACTTTTGAATAGAAATCCATGAAGACTTCATCCTTTCTCATTTTAATTGTATCAAATTGATTTTAGAGGATTTGAAGTTTTGACCTCTTAACTATGGAGGTGCCTTCATGGGTTCTTTCAAGGACTTCTTACGCTTCCTTGGTGGTTTCACATGTCATGATCCATCTATATTCATTGTCAGATACCACCCAATTTAAGGCATTCAAGGCTTTACCATTAGCCGTTTGCATGGCCTTTTCATTTTGAGTCCAAGTGGCAAAATGTTTGGGAACCAATACCTTGGTAGATGAGGATTCAAGGATTTTCTCATCCATGGGTTCACTTCATCCAGTTCTTTACCGATTTCCGTACCGTCTCATCAATGGAGATAAAGAAATCTTCATTTTGGCCTTCCATGAGGCAAAACTTAACCACTGAAATAAGGAGGTTTGGTAATGACATGACTATCTCCTATGGTGTTCTAGCTAGGATCAACTCGGATAGTTAGATCTTTTATAAAGAGCACTCGGGCTTTGATACCAATTGAAAGTCCCTTGAGTTAGAACAAGATTAACCCTAGAGGGAAGGGTGAATAGGGCAATCTACAAATTCGTTGGTCCTTTAAAAAATTACTTGATTAATTAAACAAATTGCAACAAATAATTCAAATTAATTAAGATGTGCTGTGTGTCCTAAAATAACAATCCAAGCAAAAGTCTCTAACACCACAACACAATGTTTATAGTGGTTCGGAGTAAACTCTCCTACATCCACTGATGGACTCACCCAACCTTGGGCGATCCCAAATTCACCAAGTGGGGAATTACACCCACACTAAATAGAATAGGAATTCCACCTATCCAATTGGTTGGAAATTTCACCCACCACATATCCTAGAGTAAACCCTCTATTTTTTATAGTGGTTCAAAAGTACACCCTCTTTAATCCACTTCACAAGTTTGATTTATAAAACAAAATAAAGAAACCAAGGAAAGCACTTGCCTTTCAAGCTTTCCAATGTAGAGATGTGTGCTTCTCGAATATTTCCAATGTGGTCTCGCAAGCATGCCGAAGATGCGCCAAGTATAGAGCAATCACAAGCTATGGGAAGCCTCTAGGAAATTGGGGTCACCAATGTCTATCCTAGATGACTTGCCTTTGCCTCTCTTTCAAACTCAATCTATCAAGATTGGTTGATTTGAATGATTCACCAATGTGTGTACAAGAGAGAAGAGGATTCTTCCCTGAGTCTATTGATTTCACTGATGAGTGTGGTAGATGAGGCTCATAAATGTCCTCTCGAAGGATGTCTGAACAGTTGCCATTTGTGTTGTATTTATAGAGAAGGCAAACCAGTTTTTCGAATTGTTCAGTAATGACTGGTCGATCTTAATGATGGATCGGTGAACTTAAATGTTACCGTTCAACTACCCGACTGTTGTTCATTTATTAAACTCCAACAGTACAGAAGCAGGTGTCGCTGATGGGTCGAGTACACCGACGAGTCGATGATCTTATTATCAATATGTCGTTCTTGTCGACCGTCTCGATCTTTTTTGTAATTTTGATTTATTTTATGATTTTTCATGAAAAATGTCTGAAAAACACACATTTCATATTTTTTTTTTTTATGAAAAATCCACACTTCAATATTTTCTTTGGCTTTGAAAACTCTAGAGATTCCTCTATTTTTTATTAAAAAAAAAAATGCCCTAACCCTAACTATAAATTCATTTCTTTCTCTCCTCCCCTTCCTTGCATCAACCCTAAACTCTAGGAGGAGTAGCCGCCGCACACCCCATTCACTTCCACTTGATTCTCTCTCTTGCCCTCCCTCTCCCAACCCCCTCTTCGCCGCCCTCTTTGTCTCCTTCTCTTTTTCTTCCCCTCACCCTCTCTAAACCCCTAGACGTAATCTCCAATCGCCGCCTGCACCTTACCCTTCTCTCTCCTCTTGATTTCCCTTTCCTCTTCTTTCTCTCTCTCTCTGAAACCCTAGATCTCTCAACCTAGCTCCGGCCGCCGCCCTCTTCTCCTTGTTTGCCGCTGCCGCCGTTTCCTCTTGGTCGAACCTAGGTTTTTTTTTCCCTCTCACTGATTTCTCTTATTCTTCTCCTTTTTCTTCTTTCTCATTCTCCCTCCCTTGCTCCTCCTTGCCCTAACCCTAGCAGATCGGGTCCTATCTATTGCTCGACTGTAACGCCCCGCCCTTTTTCACTCGATTTTTCCCGTAAATTCAGTGTATATATTTTTTTTTTAACAGAGTAGAGTGATAGAGCGCGGGACGTCACGATACGAGCTAAGTCCGAACTTCCAAAGTCCGACCCTTAACTGGCCAACCCTATGTGTGTATGGACTCAGTCCAATAAAACGGTTCACACATAGCAATACCGACTTGCGGAATAAAATCATACAACTGCGGAATCATAATCATCAATATGCGGAATTATATTAAAACCACGTTCTAATCCATTCAGATAGCAAAGTATGTCATAATCATCAAACCAAAACATTCAACCATCTAAGCTATTACATTCCGGAATCCAAATACTCAAATACAAGTTCATGAGTAATTTATTTCAAAAACATATAAAACTATATCTTCCAAGCTCCTATGCCTAGTCCGCCTTAGGTTCATTGTTTCCCTGATTACCTGTATCACCAACTACAGGGTAGAAGTAGGGCGTTAGTATAACGCGCCCAGTAGGTATTCCAGTTACGGCTAATACATGGTTAGTACAAAACATATATTATAACATAATATATAAAAACAGGTAAAATCCATGCCATGCAATAATGACTAATATGCAATGAGTCTCACCCATCACCTGTACATAAATGTGCCTACCACATAGGTCTTTCGGTCGCCCCGACGGAGTGTGGACCCTCCGGAAATCTTCTTGATGGAAATCACATCAAGGTGTTGCACATAGGTTTTTCGGACGCCCCGAAGAAGTGTGACCCCTCCGATTATAAATCCTTCACCCCATGCCATGCATGAGATGCCAATGAAACACATGCCATTTTATAACATAAACATAGCATTGAAAATCATCATTTGAAAAACATATCCAATACATGCTCTTTATACAATTAAAACCTAGCATGTAAAATCACCTTTGGAACATAATCAATCCATGCTATTTAAATCAAGATAAACGTAGCATTTGAAATTCAATAATAAATCAAATCCTTTGAAACACATTTTCAGCAAAACATAAGATAAAAAGAAGTACATAATCCATGGTTTCAAAGAGGTGGAATCCTACCTAAAACCGTTCACAAGTCCTTGCATTTCCGTCCAAGATTCGATCACCGATCGCGCACCGCTTGCGAGATCCCGTTACCTTATGATATAATAATAAATCAACACCAAAACTCACCTAATTATAAGGTTCTAAGTCTATAAACAAAACCCCATGGGGTTCGGCCATACACCATGGCTGAACCCATGGTTTACCATTTTTTATACATATTTATAAAAATGCAATTGTTGGTAACCCTAGGCCCTTTTCTTTACTTAGGTTCCAAGTTATCTTTAAATGCTTCCAAAATACACAATGCCATAAAAATAACTCATGGGGTTCGGCCATACACCTTGGCCGAACCCTATGTCCAACATTCTCTCATATTTACCAAATTGTCATCTGTTTCCTTCTTCTTTTAAATCTTCCCTAATTAGGCCTTAAAAACTTCCCTAATCAATTAAGTTCATCAAACATAACACATGGGGTTCGGCCATACATCATGGCCGAACCCATGGTTCTCCTACTTTGGTATCTTAATTACATTTTTGCCATTCCCTTCTCCATCATTTCTTATCATACATTGTACCCTTTTATTTTATTTAAAACTACACATAACTTAACTCATGACTTAGGTTCATAATCTGATTTATAAACCATCCCTTAAACCATAATTTAATTACACCTTTAGTCCCTTAATTCATGGGGTTCGGCCATACACCATGGCCGAACCCTATGGTGCATAATCTCCAATTAATCTCTACCTTTCCATAATTGGAAAGTCCCCAAATTTATCTTTCACTTTCTATAAATAGAACTTCCCTTTATTAATCTCCCCTTCTATCATTAGAAGGTTTCCCTAATTAATTTACCATAATATCAACCTCCTTCCATAAATGGAAAGTTTTTTAAAAATAACTCTTCCTTCGATTTTTAACCTAAGGTCCACATTTAGAAGGTTTCTTAATTAAATACCAACCCTTATATAATTGAATATCATATTCCATAAATAACAAGGTTTCCAAAAACTAAACCCTAGTGGGGTTCGGCCATACATCGTGGCCGAACCTCACTCATGTCAATCAATCCATTCATTTAAATTAGGTTCCATAATCAAGCCTTACCTTCCATTCTTGGGATGGTTTCCATAAATAATCTTCATGGTCTTTAAGTAGATATTTTCTAATTTTAATATCTACTCCCAAGAATAGAAACTTTCCCAATAAACAACCTCCTTTCCATATTTGGAAACACCTTCCAAAATTAGATGGCTTTTCCATAATTAACAACATCATCCATAAATGGAAGGTTTCCATATATAGATTCCAACTTCCATAAAATGGAAACTTTCTAAGATTAGAACTCCTTTCCAAAATTGGAGTGCTTTCTAACTTCGCCACCCCTTCCCTTAATTAGAAGTTTTCTATTTTTAATTTCCATTCAAAATCTACCCCATGGGGTTCGGCCATACACCATGGCCGAACCCTATGGTTCATGATCTTAGCCATTGGTTTAGATCCCATCAAAATCAATCATCACTTCCATAAAAAGTTTGGTGGGGTTCGGCCATACACCATGGCCGAACCTCACCTCTTCCTTTTATTATTTTGGATCCCAAAGCTTAACCATAAAACATAATGGTTCGGCCATACCAAGGCCGACCCAATGTCCATCCAATTTTTCTTTAATAATCATCAAACTCCTCCATGGATTTTCATCATTTAAATTTGTTAATCTAAACCATAAATCCCCATGCTTTTCATTATTCAAACCATTATGAAATAACCATGATTTCCATGATCCAAGATCTAAAATATAAACCCCATCAATGGATCAAGAACACACCATGGTTTTCAATCTTTAAAACCAATTAATTGAACAAATCTTTCCATGGGGTTTGGCCATGCACTATGGCCGAACCCTATGGTTCTTTTGATTTCATAAATCAAATTATAACATTAAACACTTAAATACTAACCTCTTCCTTGATCTTCTAATCTTTCTCCCTTCTTCTTATTTTTTTTCTCCAAACAAGAACACCTTCTAGTTGCTGCCCTTTCTTCTCTTGCTTTGGCGTGGAAGAGAATGATGAATTGAGAGAGGGAGAGAGAAGAATAAAACTTGCTAATGGGTTGTAAAAATCGTGTACCCCCTTGGGCTTCTCCTTTTATTAAGCTTTCCTTAATCCCACATTAGAAATTTCTCAAGATAAGCAACCCTTAGCCGTGTACCCCTTATGTTCCCCGTTATTACACATGTACTATATCGTAGCTCAATTTAGACCTTGTTAAATTCCGAATCAGAAAAAGTGGTAAACTACAAAGTTGTAGCTCTTGAAATTTTCTTTCAACGCAAAAAGAATCGAAGCAATCGAATATTAGAGTGAAAAGTTATAACCAAAACACTGGACATATGTCAAACCTTCCTTATTTAACCATGCCGACTTTCCCTCTTTAATTAGCCATATCCGACTTTCCCTTGCCTTATTAAGACTTCCTTTAATTCTTATTAGCAAGTACTATGCACATAACCCTAATTATAATCCAAATAATCTTTTAATTTAATTCATAGATATTTCATCCCTTTTTAAATATCTAGCATATCATTGTGGATTTAAAAATCCTACATATCTCTCATGTGCATAATATGTAAATCATTATCTAAAATTCGGCCAAGATAATCTTTATTAGATTTTTTTAACATCTACTTGGATATTTCAAATCCACTACTCGGCCATAATATCTTTTGTTTAAAATTAGATATAATTCATCACTAAATTAATTCAACCCATTTGCATTTAATAAAACCAATTCCAACATTGGTTGGGTCCTAATTGGGTCATGGCCCAATTCTTGATCCAAATAAGGTTTAATTCTAAAATTCACAATTTAAAAGAGTAAATGTCATATAAAATAATGATCTAAAAATCCGAGGTGTTACATCGACCCCCTTGTTTCCAGGCCCAGCAACGTGAGCCCAGTAGCCAAGCCGTCGAGCCCTGTAGCCGAGCCAACCCAATCGGATCCGACCCAGTTGCTACCATTTCGAGCTCGAACCCACTCCACCCCTTCGGCCTAGTGGATCTGGCCCAGTAGATCAAGCCCCCTTCAGCCTGATTCTCTATCTATAGGCCCAATTGGGTCCAGTCCGCCTAGAGCCCATCAGAGCTTGAGCTCAATAGTCTGAGCCTGGCCCAACTCATACAGATCAGGCCCTGCAGTCCAAGCCCAACTCTCATTTGGCTCAGCAACTCAACCCAAGCCCGACAGCCCGTCCCGGCCCAAGCCCATTTCAGGCCCACCTTGGGCCCATTTCAAGCTCACTTTTGGCATGTTTTGGTGATCGTTTAGGAGTCTTTCTAGACCTTCTTCAGATCACTTTCGGCTCGTTCCAGCACATTTACAAGCCCGTTTGAAGAACGTTTCCAACCAGATTTGTAGGATTGTCTCAGTTGTGCATACTTGCCTCAGTTTTTCAGACCTCGAGCCCGTGCATCACTCTCTTCAATCCTTCAACCTACTTTTATCGCTTGGATTTAAAAAGAAAAATGCACGAAGGTTAGGGGACTTATCACTGTTGTAGCATGCATTCACATCTATTTAACCCTTAATTTCGGACATGGAGTGACTTGAATAGGGCCCTTCATTAATTAAGCCACTCAGTATGGGAACCATTGAGTAAATCTGTGGCAAGGGATCCATTCGGGTGCACTCATGTCAACTAAATGTGATTAAATGGAAAATTCTGATCTGACGAATGGATATTGAACATGATGCTTGGGACTTAATGATAACTTGTTGTGTATTTAGATATAATATGTGAATGAACTTATGATGAGAACAAACATGTGTTGAATGAGATCATGATGAGTATGGGGATATGTGTTTTGAGATCTTGTTATATACCTATATTGTTATACATGATCATGACATCATGTGCATACATTGGAGGAATTGTTTACATGTGTATATGTTTATGATGGCGTGATGTGTTTGGATGATGGGAGGACTTCCCCGTTATGCTCCGGCGGTCGAGATCCCCCTTAGGAGATACGGGTTTCCCCGTTGCGTTCCGACGGTCGAGGTGCCTGCCCTTGAGATTGGCTTCTCAGTTATACTCTGGCGGTTGAGACCCCCATAGGGGATGCAGGCGGGTCTTCCAATTGTATTCCGGCTGTTGTGTATTGTATGGTCTCCTGATTGTATTGGTAGGAAGACCGGGGTTGTTGGAGGACCATTTTGAGTTAAGGAGGTGTTGTCTCGGACTAGTTAGTGAGACCATTGGTTAGTAGTATAGTTGAGCACTCATGTACATAGACATTCATTCTAGCATGATGTTCTTGCATCCATGCATATGATATATATATATGTTGCTGACATGTGATATGCATTATCTCTTCAGTGGGCTGAGTGTATCGAGTAGTCTCCTGATGGCATTGGTAGGGAGACCAGGGTTTGTTAGAGGCCCTGGTGTGGGCTACCGAGATGATGTCTGGATTTGGTCGATGGTTTATTAGTTAGTGATGTTGGGTTTTGCACTTACATGAGAACCTCAGTCACCACGATGTTTTTGCATTCATGCATATGATATATATGATGCTGACATGTGATATGCTTTATCTTTTCACTGGGTTGGTTAGCTCACCCCCTTACCTTTCAGGCACCCCAATGGAGGAGGGTCGGGCGGGCCCCTCGAGCGGATGTCGGGAGAGAGTAGTAGTCGTATTCCATATTGCATTTTGATTGCGAGAACTATGCTTATCTGGTTGTTATCATATGTCTATTTGGGATGACTGTATAATTATATCCCTTTTAACTGTCGTTCATCGTCTTATTATCTTTATCAGTATGATGAGACTTGTTGTATGTTAGTTGAGCAAAAGATAGACATCCGTTGAAAAAAAAAATAAAAAAAAAATATAGCCCGACATCTGTTCTTTAGGAACTTTATGAAATATTTAGAAGATAACGCGCCCGTAGCGGGATGGGGCGTAACAGTTTCAAGTCTATAAACTAGCCAAACACAGGTCAACATGTCGGTACACCGATGGATCTGTCCTGGTACTCTCGATGGGTCTATGTCATTGATGGGTCTGTTCTGAGAGTACCCAGCGTTCTAAATTCCAGAACTCAAACTTGATCATGGTCGACGGGTCGTAGCCACCGATGGGTTGGTCTGTCCATATCGATGTGTCGGGTGGTACTAGACACTCTACTTGAGAGAAACCTCAAATGACAGTGTGTTCATTTTAGAACCTTAGTTAACTCGGTCAACTACTCAATGACCATGATGAGTCTGCCCTGCCTCATCGAGGGGTCGGTGGACTCGACTAGTCGACTTGACAATTTGCTAGATTTCCAATGTTTTTCTCCTCTGGTTCTATGACTGTCCAGGGTCCGCTTAGGCTTGAAATGATTTTACCAATATGTTCAACTAAGCCTAGGCAAGGTCCACCTATGGGTGTGGGTTCCACTTAAGGTCATCTATGGTCATTTTACCTGTGTGATTGCCATACACCAATGATCTTGGAGTCGTGGACTTGATCTTCATTCTTCGGATCAATCTTGAGTCTTCAAATCTTCTAGAAAGTGTTTTTCCCTAGTCATGGAATTGACAAATAAGGGACTCGGCAAGCCGGGGCACTAACAGAAATTATCAAAATTCATGGTTTTTAAAGGGTTGATCCAATCTTCTCTTTGGTTGAACAGACAAGAGGAAGAAGAAGAGAAGGAGAAGAAGAAACCATGGAGAATAACAAATTTTACATAAAGAGGAAGAGAAATCCTAGAGCTTCAACTCAACCAAGCTTGGAGATGGAGAGAGAGGAGAGAGATATAGCCAAATTCGTCCATGGGAGAGAAAGGGGAGTTTTTCGTTTGTTGCAAGGGGCTCTCCGACGAATTCCTCTTGTTGTTGAGGTGAGTCGACCAAGGATTTTTATCTCAAATTGGGACTTGTTTTTTCTAAAACATGGGGTTTACCAATTATGCAAGCTCTCAACGTTTAAAGGAGAAAAATAAAATAGGAGAAGGTAAAATTCGACCAAGCCTTCCAAAATTATACCCTAAATTCGCCAAATGCAAAGGTAAATTGGCCATTGCACCTTCATCAAATTTTTTTTGGATTAACGTGTGGGAAACTCTGCCACAGTTTACCTTCTTAAATTTTTGAAACCAAATTGGAATTATTATCTCTAGCACAATTTGAATTTTACAAGACAGTTCCCTTGCAATTTTCGTCCAAAGGTGTGGATCTCATAGGCCCACACGAAATTTGGGAATTTTGGTCAATTGTATTTAACACTCCAATTTTAGATTCCACCAATTCTCAAAATTTCTAACAAAATTAAAATTAATTTTGTGTGTTTTACTTGAGGAGGAGTGTGAATAGAGGGACCCACTAATATAAATTCTAATTTTTTAATGCATTTTCAAAATTAAATTTCATAAATTAAACACACAAATCAGAAATTACCTTTTACCCGATTAAATTGATCTACCCATTTTAATGTTCCACTAATATGGATTGGGTCATTACAAGAAATCTAAGTAATTCCTTCATAATTCTGAACAAAATTTTACAAGCCAAATCTTTGGACATAAACACTTAGAATCAATTTGATATTTACCAATATAAGTCCAGATTCTAAGTCATATTCAGGGTTCAGTCCATGGTCATCCTAAATCTATCATGGTCTTCTTTACCTGACTTGGTTGGCTTTCAGCAGATACACCAATATTCCATTGCTGTTTGTCATCTACACTCTTCAGCTTCTATTCTTCATTCTCCGAGAGGCACATAGGACACACAACTAAACTCGTTTTGCAACAGAATTGACAATCTAGGGAGCACAAATTCAATTGTGGCTCTAAAACAAAGAAATTAATGGACCCCACTTGGAGGAGTGTTGCATAGTCAAAATCCCAATGCAAAGAGGGAATTCGCATAAGGAAAGTGAGGAGACGCGAAGTAGTTAAATTTTAGTCAATTTGACTAAATTTTCTCATTGGCTAGAAATTTTACAACTTTACAAGCATAATTGGGATATCAACCAATATCAGATTTTGTTGAAATTAGGTTTGTTGGAAATCTTATTCAATGACCTTTCCAACAAGCCCAAGTTTTCATAATTCCGATGTATGTAGCCCAAGTTATCAATGGATTTTGTATCACTAAAAAAATGTTATAAATGGATTTTATGTGCGTTGCATTCATGCATGAGCATCCCCGGTTGGGTGGATGTTGGAGAATTTTGGGCAGAAAGCCCTGTTGGTGGCATTTGCGCTAATACCAACAAACGACCAATGAGGTCGAGCCCTTGGACTAAGTTGATTACCATAGAAGGGACCTCGATGAGCATTAACTTTTGATGATCGGTTAGGGTCGAGTCCTTGTGACTAAGTTTATGGCCAGAGGGGGGACCTCTATGACTACCGACTAAGCTAATGGTCGGGTAGGGTTCCGTCTTATGACATTCAAATACTGGTGACTGTGTGGTAGTTGAGTCATTATGACAAACCAGTAGTTGTTGGGTCACATTGACGGTCAGCTTTGGCTGGGGAGGCCAGGTCTTTGAGACCATTTTGTGCACTTTGGAGTTGGATCCATGGGATTGGGTATCATACATCATCATTGGTTTCTTTCATTACATGCATTACTAATTATGTAATGGCATATGTATTTGATTACCGTGAATATTTTGGGAATTCATGTTTGGATATGCTCATGTATGTGTTTGTTTTTTTTTTTTTTTTTAACTGGGCTTGGAACTCATTCCCTTTACATTACAGACTTCCTCGAGAGTTAGGTCAATGTGAAGCTTAGAAGCAAACTTAGGAATTTCTTGGAGTTGCTAGAGCGAAGAATTAGATCGCTTATTTAGAGACAATTAGTCTTGGTTTAATGGTTTTGTTTAATTTAGACACCATGAGTGTCCTTTAGATTTAATTGTGGTTTAAGACTTCTTATTTATGCCATGTGTTTGAGATTGTGAGATTAGTTATTAATTCTCATTGGCATTTATTATTTTGGATTAGTGGTGGTTGGCTTGATAATCTCATACTCGTTGAATGACATTTTCGATATGAGAATTGTAATCTCGATCATGTTTATTTCTAATTGTCTATCTTCCGCAACTCTGAAATAAATATTGTGGTATATTATATATTAAAAATGGAGCCATTGTTTTGATATTCCCAAGCTGGATTGGATATTTGACTCTTGTAATGCTCTGTTTGCTCTTCAGACGGAACGGGTGTTACACAACCAGTTAAGGTCAAGCGAGGCCTAGTCCAATAGTAACAGACCATTTTTGGGGCTAGGAACTCTTAACAGAACCAGACTGTCCATTTGGATGGAGCCCAGTTCATGTTTAACATGTATTTTACAACTTGTAAACAAATCGAGTTCGGATCTGTAGTGAGCCCAGTAAGCCGAGTTGTATCAGACTTAAATGAACAACCCAGTTCTCTGCAAACAGACCGTTTGAAATTCCACTTATTGGGCCAAGTATTTGGACTGGTAGGCTTGATTGAAAGGCCCGAGTTGTGTTAAACTCGAAGTAAATTTTTTTTTCTTTATTTTTTTCCTTCCTTTTTCTGAGTCAATAATGTCTATAAATTAAGGTTCAATCAAGCATCGTACTACACCAGAATTTGATTTGAATTTATTTGAAGTTTTGAACTTTGTTTAGAGTCTCTGTGGTGAGTTCTAGTGGTTCTTAATTTTTATTTGTGTTTGTGTTTGAATTGAATTTCATTTAAGTGTTAATTTTGATCTTTACATTGTGAACTGAATGTTCATATCTTGCATTTTCCCCATTGTTTAAATGAATTCTCTTCCACAATCAAATTGGGTTAAGAAGGTTCAATTAATATCAAATTTCGATATTGGATACCTAATTTCTTTAATGAGTTTTGATTTTTGGGTCAAAACTATCTTGTTGAAGTTAGTATCATTTTCTTTTCTTGCGAATGATTTAGAGAATTGAGAGTTGAATTTCTTAGAGTTTTTATGAAATTCTTGATCTGACCTAAAATTTATGATAAAAAAACTTATTTTAGCATAATGGTCTAAGTAGACTTAAACTCTATCCGAGCTCTTCATCAAATACCCTCTCAAACCATCCATTACCTCAAGTCTTCTATTTGCTTATGAACCTCTCCTCCCATAAGCATATAATTAGAGCCACTTATATATTAATCAATTAAAAGATGAAAGCATTTCAGAAATGAATTTCCTTTTGCTTTTTAACAATGTTAATGAATACAGCAGTTTCCAATGTGCATATCTTATCAAGAGTACTAAAATTGTTTGTCAGATCAAAGAGGAGAAAACTAGTTTCCTGATGATTAATGAGGGTTCGGTATAAACTTTTAAAGGTTACATAAAAGGTTTATATAGATCAGGCAAAGGTGAATTAATGTAGCGGGGTAGATTTCTGCGAAAGAGTTCAGCTTGTAATCAACGGTTTTAATTTTTAAACTTTAAAGTGCTGTTTAAATTTATTTCCGCATATGCTAATTTCTTCTCAATTCAACATGTTGGGAGGGACAGTTTAGAAAATTTCTAATGGCCTATGATAGATCATAAAAAATTATTTGCTTAAAGTTGTTTTATATATCTTTTATTAATGTATTTTCTTGTAAACAGTATTTAAAAACTGAACTAAACTATGTGATTCGATTTTATTGAACTTGAATTAATTATTAAAGGGATCCAGTTCTTAACAGAGTTTAGTTTGTCCAAAAATTATTGGAGTTTTTATTAAATTTCTTCTTTCACTAATATTATTTTACATTATTTGCGACTATAATATCACAAAAGAGATAGTAACCTACGTACTTTTTTCTTTTTTTAGCAGAATGATTATCCAAGCATCTAAGTATAGAGTCATGGTGATGTGTGTGACGAAAATGTCATTATTTGAATATGTAGTCCAATCACTTTGATTAGATCAATTAAGTCACATTTTTAAGCTCTAAAAAATTTGATCAATTTAAATATGTTTCCATTAAGCATTGTAACCTTTAAAAATATGACTTTTATTTATTCAATCTAAGTAATTTTTGGTGAACCACATATTTACAGAAACACCTTTCCAGACACCCATCACCACTCTATTTAGTGACCATAGAGTTAGGCGCTCGACATAATACGCCAGACTACCAATATGCAGGTTTTCATTTCACATATCATAATTGCATTATGAATTTTCATTTTTCATATTTCTTTTATGACCAAGCGTTGTGTATGGTTGAGGGGTAAAAAAATCAAGGAGGTGCATCATGTAACGACCCGCCCTTTTCCATTGCTTAAAATCAGAGTAATTCTTTTTTTTTTTTTTTAAATGAACATAGAGGAAAAGGACGGAGACGTCACAACGCGAGCTGAGTTCGAGTCCAAAGACCCGACTTTCGATTTGCCCAACCTAGTGTGCACCTGGATCAAATCCATAATAACATTTGTACACACTAGCAATAAACTACAAAAATTTAAAACATTTGTACATTGCATGAATAGCATTCCATAACTCAAGCAAAGACAAGGTAATTCTCAACAATTACATGAGAATACAAAACAAGAATACTAAATGTTCAAGGTCATAACATTACATTTCCCAAAATGAATATTCTTACAAATTATATTGTTCTAAAAATCTCAACTTGAATATCATTCAACTAAGTTATCTGAGCTTCCTTCTTGCATCCATCTCGGTCTTATTCGGCTATTACTTGGTCTGATGTCATCTACATTCCTTAAACCTGCGTACACACCTAAAGGGGAGAATTTATGGGCTTAGTCAACGCGCCCAGTAGAAATTCCAACTAAGAATTATGCATTAGCGTGTGTCATACCAAAATGGCATAAATATTTATACTCTCATGACGAAAACATTACATATCATATACATACAATGTATCTCAAACCTTAAAACATTTCTTGTAGTTAACATATATCAAAGTATCAGTTTTACGTACTCAAATCATATTTGTTTTCATGATGAAAACCCTCATGTTCGAAATCACATTTGGTACTTTTCTCAAATCTCAATCATATCATATCGTAATGCATTTCATCAAAACCATTTCTATATTATTATAGGAACCTCTCTTTCAAGTTATACTTTATACTTTTCTCAAAACATATCATTCTAGAAAAACTTATACTTTCATTTCAAATCTATCCCATGATAAAAAATCTCATTTTCGTCTTACATCAAAACAAAGGACTTTTATGAAATTCACTTTCATTTCATATTTCAAAATCTCTAACTCATGTTATGTCAAAAATAGTATGAAATTCATATTCGACTTGTCATCAAAACCTCATCGTCAAATCATATCGATGCTCATCATGATGAATTATGTCATAGGTGCCTTGAAGAATGCATGCCCCATAGTATACCATCAACTGCTTATCTGCCGATCAACTCAACCAGTCCCACCGGTGAAATATTGCTTCCATTTCAATATACGTACGACATCAAAGCCTACCCGGGCCATTAAGTACTTTGATTTGTCAATTTCACTTTTCATAACCACGACAACAAAGCCTGTCCAGACTATTTAGTACTTTGAGTCGTCAAACATACTTCCCATCTCATGCCAAGTGCATGAGATACATGAATGCAAATGAATGCCAATTTCTCCTGTATCACATGCTTTCAATCACCATACACATAAAGATCTATTTTCATAGCAAAGACAACATAATTTCGAAATACCTCACTCTTGTGGTAAACATAAACATGTATTCTCATTTTGCATGATTTACATTTCTCAAAATAGTTCAAACCCATAGACTTGAAATCATTGACAATTTCATTAACGAGATACCACACGTTCAAAATATCCCAACTCCAAATTAGAAAATCCTTATTTTCATGTAATGTGAAACAACTCAAAGGTATTATTTTCATAAAAAAAAAAACCATAAGACTTTCGTAGTAAAACAAATGATAATTTAATTTAATTAATTCACAACCAATGTGCCTCAACGATGTAGGAAAACCTACTTGATCTCAGTCGAATAGCGAAGGGAAATACTCCACGAACTAGCTCGGTCAATCCCGGGTATATCCCCGACCCTTCATTCGTTGTCAATGCATTAAAACATCACATACACATTATTAGAACTTCCTCCCATTAATTATTCTTAATTTATAATCTTATCATTGCATTCTCAACACCTAATGTCTCATTGAGTTTCATAGGTCCATCAGGTGAAGGTTGGTATAGTCTAAGTGGTCCCACAAAGGATTTTGGTTCACATGAACTAACCTTGGAAAAATTATCAAGGCCTCTGGCCGACATATCTACCCAGGCAATATGTTGACCAGGACAGAACTTACACATTGACACAGTTGATGTGTCCAATTCCTAGACCACTGCACATGTCTTCTATTTTCCATTTGTTCTCAGATTATGTACATATCGTGTTCGTCGATATGTCTTATTGGGTTTCGTATCAAATATTTTTCTTTCATTCTTAGATTCGTTTATCAAGGAGGCACATCGATATAGTCGATTTGTCCCCTGCTATTGGACCATTTCTTAATCCATTTCATTTACATTTTTCTTATTCACTTCCATCTTTCCTTGCTTTGCTTTCTTTGTCTTTCTCCTCTCCCTTGAGCTCTACCAATGAAGATGGAGAAGAGATGAAATGCTCTCTTCTTTTCTTTGAGGTAATGTGAGTGAGAGAAGAAGAAGAACAAAGGAAGACGAGCTAGATCTCTCAATTGATGTGGTGGAAGAGGATGAGGGTGATGAGTTTCCTCTTCCTTTCTTTTCCTCTCTTTTTCTTCTCTCTTGCTGCCCTAGACAACGAATGGGAAAATGGAGAGGTGAGGGGAATGTGCACCAGCTATTTTTTTCTCTTCCTTTGTCTCCTTTCTCTCTTCTAGTCAAAAGCAAATCCACGTGGAGGGCATGCATTGGTTCTCAAGGGCGGTGGAGTGTGTGGCACGTATATGCTGGGACAACAATGGAGGACAGCTGCGTGTTTTAAACTTAAGTTTGACTTAAGTTGTTGAAGACAGGGGTTTAAAAATCGGCCAAGCCGATATATCGGCCTATATATTTTTATCTCTCCTCTCGATATCGGTATTTTCTCTCTCCTCCGATATCGGAACCATGAAAAAACCGCAAAAAACCGTGAAGAACCGTAAAAAACCGCAAAAAACAGTAAAAAACCGCAAAAAACCGTGAAAGCCGTATCGGACGGACCATGATGAACCGTGGAGAACCGCAAAAAACCGTTAAAAACCGCAAAAACCATGTAAAACTGTGGAAAACAGTGTAAAAACCGTATCAGTGTTTTTTTTTTAAAAAAAAAATAATTTAAAAACTAATATTTATGAATATCGGCCGATATTGTGACCAATATTTCGGACCAAATATCGGCCATATCGGCCGATAATATGTATATACGGCCGATACATATCGTATCGGCCGATATCGTTCGGTATGAAAATACTGATACATATCGGCCGATACGATATGTATCGACCGATATTTAAACCTTTGGTTGAACATGCACGAGACATTGTGTGGTGATGTTATAGACATATCGATTTTGTTTATATGTCGTCCTGGGCAACTTCTGTACTTCACTCTCACTTTATCTTGGTTTCACCGACACATCGATCTTTGTCAATGTATCCCTTCGGGTCTCTTCCTTTGGTTGCCCTAAGTCAGCTAACTCCAGGGGGTAAGTGGGGTGACGTGTAAAGTCGGACATGCACTAATTGCACTAAGGGACATCACAAAGGAGTTGTTTTGTGCATCCACTAGTAAAATACTGGACATTCTCGACACATCGTCAGGGTCAATGCATCGCATGCTGGTATTATAGAGACATCGACCTTGTCGATGTGCCTACATCGGTAGCTTCTGTATTCACTCCATTATAACTCTGGATTTCACCGACACATCGATTCTTTCTACATGTCGAGTGATGGATTCCTAGGACACATCGCCTCTCGTCGACATGTCTATTGCGAATAGCCTAGCTTCTATCTAAAAGACTATGTACTTTTTATCAACTCCTAGATGGTATATGTCTATATGGTCGATATATCCATTTGGTGGATTTCTAGACATATCGACCACGTCAATATGTCCTCCTGAAAATTTTAGATTTTCCTTTATTTCTCTTGATTATCCTATCCTCACTCTTGATCATCCACTCCCAACCTTAAGCTTGGAACTCCACATTCTATTCCAATAATCTTAAGGGAATTTACGTTGTTTTGTTAAAATTCCAGGGTATCACACATAAAGCGGGGTGCATCAAAAAATGAATACCCCTTGCTTCCAAAAGGTATTCAAAAGTGAGAGGGTAAGAGTAAAAAGTTGATTTTTTAGACATGTGACATTTTAACACGACTAGTCTTTGGAGTATGTACAAGCTTCCAAATTTCACACACACTGAGTAAGCAACTATGGGGAGTAGCCCAGAGAGGTATTGAGCATGAATAAAACTCAACACATCCCTTCATGAGGAGAACTTCTTGATCGTGAGGACAACCATCTTTTAATTTATTTTTCTTATATTTAATAATTTAGTTTCATAATATAATAATGTATTATATTATTATATTATGACAACAGTTCAAAATAGTTTCACTAAACGATCAGATGTAGTTAAATGAAATCATGATAAAAGAATAACTTAAATAACTATTCAAATTTTAAACCATTGGTTAGTCACTTTATAATTAGAATAGTTTACTTTTCTTATTTTTAATGACCAATGGTGTTTTAGCACCCGACTGATCATTATTGGTGTAAGCCTTCCTACTCATACACGATAATTCTACGGAAAATAATCATCAAATAATCATCTGATTTGAAGGGAAATTCAAGTTCACTTTTCTCATTAAAAAAAACCTTAAATAATCTATGCAAGTGGAGAAAACGTAGAAAGGCTGCATTTTTTCATTTTGGAGTTTTCCAGCTGGCAAATTCAACCCTTTCAAGTTTTGTTAACATACAGATAATTAGATAATTCTTTTTTAAATTTAATTTGTAGGAATATATAATGTAAAAAAGATTTCTTATATAATAGCTTTAGAATTAGTTCACAAGGCAAATAATCACTCCAAGTCTAGAAACGAAATGAGTTGGAAACCTGCATGTTCTCATTTGGGATTTCTCCTTGGGGAGAATTCAATACTTTTGAGGTCTCTTCAAGATGTGTTCGTTGGGGTAGTTGCACTTGTACCCTCCCTCCTTTGTCTCTCAATTCCTTTTTAAATCCCTTCCCTCCCTACCCTTTCGGGCATTCTCTCCTCTCTCCTCTCTCCTCTCTCCTCTCTCCTCTCTCCTCCTGCCACACCTCCCCTTTTGAGGAATACATCACAAGAAAAGAGTGTTTTCCATCTATCTCGATTTGGGTTTTGTTTTTTCCTTTCTTTTCGTCATAAATTAGAAATCTCCACTCACTAACGACTCCATCTCATCTCCTTTTTCCCCCTTCTTCCTTCTTTTCCAACATTTTTCCCATTCTTTCTTTGAAGCCGCCGGCCGTAAACAGTGTCCTGCAATTAATCATCCTCCGGTTTCATTTTCATAAATTGGGCATTCCCAGCTCTTGATTTTGAACCCCTCGACTAGAATTTTCTCTCTGGATTTGTTTAAATTCTCTCATGGCGGAAGAGGTACGGAGTTCAAAAATTGAAAACGTCGAAATTGATTCGAAGCAGAGCAAGAGGAAGTCGAATCTGCCGGATTTCCAGCAGTCTGTGAGGCTCAAGTATGTGAAGCTGGGATACCGTTATCTCCTCTCAAATGCCATGTATCTGCTTCTAATTCCTGTGTTGGTGAGCTTCTCTGCCCATCTGTCGACCCTCACCTTGAATGATGTGGAGCTCCTTTGGAAGCACCTTAAATACAATCTGGTGGCGACCGTGGTCTGTTCGTCTTTCCTGGTTTTCATAGCGACCCTTTACTTGATGAGTCGGCCACGGCGGGTTTATCTGGTGGATTACGCCTTGTACAAGCCGGATAAGGCTCGGATGTGCCCGAGAGAGATGTTCATGGATTGTTCGAGGCAAGCGGGGACATTCACAGAGGAGAATTTGGCTTTCCAGCAGAAGATCTTGGAAAGGTCTGGACTGGGGCAGTCGACGTACTTCCCGGAGGCTGTCTTGCGAGTTCCGCCCAATCCTTGCATGGCGGAGGCGAGGAAGGAGGCAGAGATGGTGATGTTTGGCGCCGTTGATCAGCTTCTAGCCAAGACTGGTGTGAAGGCAAAGGATATTGGGATTCTTGTGGTGAATTGCAGTCTGTTCAATCCAACTCCATCGCTTTCCGCCATGATTGTCAATCACTACAAGCTGAGAGGGAATGTCATCAGCTACAATCTGGGTGGAATGGGCTGCAGTGCTGGACTCATATCTATAGACCTTGCCAAGCAGCTCCTTCAGGTCAGTCAGTCAGTCTTCTTCCCCCTTGTCGGCTTCAGTTAAGTGTTTTTTTTTTTATTAAAATAACATGATTGGATACTCCCTGTCAGCAATATCTACCATTGATTTAAATTAAAAAATTAAAAATAAGGTAATATTTATTTTAAGAAGTGCACCTTGCGGAAAAATGGTAATATAAAAATCACTAAATTTTAAAATACAAATTATACATCATAACATGATGTCAAGTTTTGTATTTATAAATAATAATTTAATAAAGTTTAGGGTTATATATAGAAATTTAGTAAACTCGCATCAGCTAGTCCAAGGGAACTGAAGAATTAGTTCATGAAATGCCAATTGGGATAAAGGAGGGAAAATTGCAAAAGTGAATTCTTGAAAAAGTTATTTATGAATGAAACTATGATAAACTAGTATATATATATATATATGTTTGAGGTTCCACTTGAATTCTTTTTAAATACATGAATAAAATAGAATAAGGTGATTGTTAGTCACATAAATCTTTGAGCTTCATCAAATTTGGGTATTTGGGTTTCTATCTTTTAAGAGAAGAGTAAAATTTTAATATTGGAGATGAGATCTTTGAAACTTTTATGTCATTTAAATTGATAGAGAGTAATTCAATAAAAAAATTGTACGAAAAAGTTGAATCATAAATTAAAATCTAAGTCATGAATTAATGAGGTGGACGTTTTCATTTTAGCTCTATTAATTTTGTACATTAGAAGTCATTCTTCATAAATTTTTGTTGTACACTTCTTTACTTTTTTACATAATTATTATGATTAAATTTTAATAAAAGCTGGAAGAGATAGTGAAAGTTGAGCTGGAGTTGTACGGTGCAGAGAAAGGTGGGGAAAAGCTTTCTGGCTGTATCACAATTTATGTGAATGTTGACAGGCGCTTGATACCAGAAACCATGTGACGCATCTGTGGATAATGGCAGGTGCATGTGATATTTAATAGACTTGGATTCATTGCGGCACGTATTACGGGGTTTTTCCTTGCCATTTTGAAAGACACCTGGCGCAAAATAATAAACCATTTATATAATATACTAGTTTTAAACTATGCTTACAGAAGATTGAATTATTCTAAAGTTTAAATATAGATGAGTTATACATACACTTAAATTTTTTATCTCTACACACTTATTTTTGAAATTTTGAGTGAAGCTACCATTCTACTCCTGTTTATGAATTCATTCGAATAAATTTTCAGTTTATTCTCAGTTCGTTCGAATGAATGTATTCATCCGAATAAACATCTTAATATAATTTGCATTCCTTCGAATGAGTGTTCATTTGTTCGAATGAACCAAACTGTTCATTCGAAAGAATAAACATATATATTTCAATCCTTCATAAAATTCAACTCATTTATTCGAATGAACCAAACTGTTCATTCGAACGAATCAAATTGTTCATTCGAATGAATGAACATATATATGTTAATCATTCACAAAATTCGACTCATTCATTCGAATGAACCAAACTGTTCATTCGAACGAACTGAAACTATACTGATTTATTCGTTCGGATGAGTACATTCTTCCGAACGAATTGAAAATGAACTGACAGTTCGTTCGGATGAATAGAGCATAGAGGGGTAGAATGGTAATTTCATCCGATTTTTTAAAATCGGGTGTGTAGAGGTAGAAAAACCGAGTGTCTATCTAGAATGCCTAAATATATTGATATTATAATAATATTAATATATTTAAAAATAAATTATCATAAAATTAAAATCTCAATATAGATAATCAGTTGACCCACATGAGTGTTGATGGTTGCCTTGTGAGGTTGTGGGTTTGAGATTACATGACCTAACTTTGATATACCTTAAGGGTAATGGGTTCATCCATAAGGATTTTACTTAGCTATCCTACGGTTCTCTACACGTAAATTCAAAAAAACAATATTTAAAATGATATTTTTAATAAAAAAGAATAAAAAATAATAATACCTTTTGATTAGGACAAACTTATCTTGAGACAGGTTCAAGTCTATTGATTGAATTGTATGGTTCAATGAGATTTTTAAAATACTAAATAAATGAAGATTTTAAAAATTTGATCGAAATTTTAAAAATACTTAGTACGGGAAGTTTATGTTCATCCAATTTAAATTTTTAAAAATAAGTACAAAATAATAATTGAAGCCATCTATTTCTTTACTATTTTTGTTTCCCCGACTGAGTCAGAATTTTTTTTTTGTATTAATGTATAAAAATTTCAGATATAATATTACTAAAATCTTTAAAGATGAATTCACTACTCTTAATACACTTTTTTTAGAAGGAGCTCAAAACAGCACACGTGGTCGTTCAATTTATGTTTCCTCGACCGTGTCACTTTCACTTGTTTGTCGACGTCATTTTATAAATTTGCAGGAATCCGATCTCCGCGGTTGATTTCATGTCGGGAAAAGAGATCTTTTTAAAATTATACAAGCTTTTATAAAAAGAAAAATCTGTCCAACACGTTTGTATCTTGAGAGATGGATGCCTCTCGACTGACACGGTTCTGAACTAAAATAGTACGATCGAATACGACTCGGATGTTTTAAGAGGAGATACGTTGGGAAACTAAACACCAGATACAAAATCATAAATAATTTTTTTGGTATTGCATATCATGCTCTCATCCTATTTCTTTAAAAGGAATTTAATTTTATTCTTAACAACATTTCTACAAGATTGACATCACTTATTTGATAGACTATACGTATACTATATGCATTGTAAAATATCACATTTTAATATTAATATTGTGTCATTTCAATTATGTTAAAATTATCATATCACAATGATTTTTTTTTTTCTAAGTATAAGTACTCTTCTCTATATTGAAATTGAAACTAATTTAACAAACATATATAAATTTCTCAATCTACACATATTGATTAAGTCTATAGAAAGTGGCTAATTGAAGTTAACCGCTATCAAATTCAAGATCTCACAAACATCTTGATTGTTATTTGTTGATGTTGATCTGTTGTAAATTGGTCATGGTTGAGTGTCCAATTGTAGGTTAGGAGGACCCTAAAGTTGTATTAAATTTAAGTCCCCTTTGTCTATTATTCTTCTTGAAATTAATAAGTAACATGTTTACCTAATCATGTTTACCTAATCTCTGTTGGATCTTTGTTTCAACCGTAAATCCTGCCATTGGTTTGATACGTAGGACAATGGAGACTAGTTTTAGAGTGTTGACTGTTGTAGGATTCAGACTGATCCAACTCATTTCCATTTATTTATTGTGATTTGTGACCTGTGCACATCTACAAATAAAGAAGATAGGGTATTTGACTATTTGGGATTACCGAATTAGCCTTTAATCATTGATCTAATTACTATTTTGTTCAAATACGTAACTTTGGCATCCATTTCTTGTGCAACAAAGAAACTGAATCAATTTCCATGCAACACATACAAACAGGTACATCCCAACTCATATGCCTTGGTGGTGAGCACGGAGAACATCACCCTCAACTGGTATTTTGGCAACAACCGATCGATGCTCCTCTCCAATTGCCTCTTCCGCATGGGTGGCGCCGCCGTCCTCCTTTCTAATCGGGGATCTGATTGCTGCCGTTCCAAGTACCAGCTCATCCACACCGTCCGCACCCACAAGGGTGCTGATGATCGTGCCTTCAATTGTGTCAACCAAGAAGAAGATGACACTGGCCGGGTTGGAGTCGCGCTATCGAAAGACCTCATGGCTGTCGCGGGGGAAGCTCTCAAGGCGAACATCACCACACTAGGCCCACTGGTCCTCCCCATGTCGGAACAAGTACTCTTCTTTGCTACATTGGTTGGAAGAAAGCTTCTTAAGATGAAAATCAAGCCCTATATACCTGATTTTAAGCTTGCATTCGAACATTTTTGCATTCATGCCGGCGGGCGAGCAGTCCTTGATGAGCTAGAGAAGAACTTGGATTTAAGTGAGTGGCACATGGAACCTTCAAGGATGACTCTTTATAGGTTTGGCAACACTTCTAGTAGTTCTTTGTGGTATGAACTCGCCTATACTGAGTCTAAGGGGAGGATTGCCCAGGGAGATCGGGTATGGCAGATCGCCTTTGGATCAGGATTTAAGTGCAATAGTGCAGTTTGGCGAGCGATCAAGACCATTGATCCTGCAAAGGAGAAGAATCCATGGATGGATGAAATTGATAACTTCCCTGTCCACGTACCCAAAATTGCACCAGTTTCATCATGAACATCTCTCTCTAGCCCCCACCCCCACCCCCCACCACCACACCTCCACCACTACCACCACTCCCACACGGACAATTCTCAGTCTAGATATGATTGTGTGTGATTTGAATCTCGGAGGATTAGTATTTGTTCCTTCAATTTGTCAAATGTTAATGGGTGACTAAGGAAAGAGTATTAATGGTAATGGGTGACGAAGGAAACGATTTGGTTAATTTTGTTCACGGAGGACATTCTTGTGTTACTTGTGTTATGAAATTTGCCACCTCTCTTACACTTCCAATACTTTTTATAAGCCATATACTATATATATATATATATTTATATAAAAGATAGCATTTAATTGGACACCTTAAGGTGATCACTTTAAGGTAAACAAGTCTAATGTTCAAAGAAATTCGAGCTCAATAATCTTATTATTGTTGGATCCCCTAGCCGTTCAAGTATTTATGAACGGGCTACTTGTCAAATGTCTAATTAATTATCGAACAGCGATGACAAGTTTCTCATGAATTCAGTGTTTTTATGAATGAGTTAAGATTATTATATTCTTTTAATTAATTTATGATTTAAATTAAAAAGAGAAATTCATGCAGTAAATCCATAATCGAAACTCAAACATAAAAACAAAAGGATTAAAATAACAAGGTACTTATTTGTTTTGGACTGAAGCCTTAGGTTTTGGATCATAGATCCGAGTGACGATTGAAGCCTCTCAATATGAACCAAAGTCAACATCAATTGATAAGTTGTGCAAATTACAACAAGATAATTTTATTCTCTGAAAATGGGGTGCCAAAATTGGCCAAATTACATGTGTTTAAATAGTAAAATCACAAGCTAAGAGATTACCCTAAACTAGTATGCAGATAATCTAAAACTCTATCTTCTAGACGTTGTTATAATCCAAACTCTCATATGGATTTGGGTTAACTTACAACAACCAATCAAACCGGGATACTTGAGAGTACTAAGTCTCCAAAAATCTAGAAAATTAGGAATTCAAATAAATCTAAAATTATCCTATCCTAATCTCTATATCTCCATCCAAACACAGATTGATTTGGCTTAGATTGGATAGGGTGTGGCTTTCATACAAGCAATGACATGTCATTTTAGTCCAAATGAATCTCTTACAGCAAATTGGCCTCAAATCAATAGATTTTAATATATATAATATAACATAATAGGCGTTGACCTATAGCACATTCATATAGGCTCCAAATTGGGTGCAAGTGGGTCTTTTAGGAAGTTCTTTTGGCTCTCATTTTCCACTATCAATTCTGAGATGCAATTGGAGTGGAATTTCCTTAATGAAGCTCATGTAAACCCCACCATCCCCAATTAGGCCTATGTCGGGTTCATTTGGTTCGATGCCTATATCAGTTTCTATCTCCCCCACACCCACTTATGCTCTCGAATTATATACATATTTAATTTGACAATAATTTAAGTTTTATAGTATTTTGATCTCACACAATCAATTTTCTTGGCACAAAAATGTTGATTTTAGGCATTTAAAAATGATTTTACTTATTTGATTAAGATTATTTCTTAAAATGTACTATATATAAATAATGAACTTTTAAATTCATCTATTTATGTGGGCTTAAGTGGACTCTACTTAAACTTACTCATATTAAAAGTTTAGCACCAGTGCTGGATCAATCCTTTCTCGTATATATCTCTAGAAATGGGTCCAACTTGTTTCAATATAGTTGTATTTCATCCCAACTGTCGAGGCTTACTAGAAAATCTAAGTGGGAATCGGTCGATTGCATGAAAATTGCCCATTGTTAATCTAAATATGAAATGATTAAAATTAGATTCGATGGTCATAACTCATAACTATTAAATAAAAAGAAAACAATTTTAACAGTTGAATTAGATGTCTTGAAGTTTGTCTTGAAACTCATATTATTAAATTAATGTGAATTTTTCCTATTGTACACTTCATAAAAAAATCATTTTATCATTAAGTCTCACTTTCCTTTAAACTAAGGTGTTTGACTATCAACTTTTATAGACAATGATTTAATAAACATTTTCTATGACAAATGTCTAAATTGTAGACCTTACGCTAGAAAATCTAAGTCTCTTGTTTACTAATTAATGACGCATGTAAACTGCCAAATCACATTGCTTCATGCAAATGCTCCTTTTATTGGACCATCTATCAATATTTGCATCTAGTCAACCGTGTTTGGTTGATTTGGTAACCTTATCTCTTACAAAGTTGATCTATACGTGGTAGCTGTATGACCTGTTAATTGGAGTGTAAAATAATTTTTTATATATTTAAATAATCTACTAAAATTCATTTTAATTGAATTAATCATATTTAAATTCTTTATACTTTGACCATATTAGCTTATCATTTTAATTACTGATTTTTTTTAACCTTTAAAATGTAGATGATTGACATGATGAAGATCGATTTTTGCTGAGCTACATATTTAGAAAATAATTTTAATAAATCTATCATTTTAAATAGTGATTTATTTGTAAGTTAACACAAAATATATGTTCTTTTTATCACCAAGGTATCCAAGTGTCTCATTTGTATTGATATTGAGGACATCTTTTAACCTCACTAATTTTGAGCTATGCGCAGTCCTCCCAATACCACATACACCGAATCCACAACTATGGAGATGAGTCCATTGAGATTGAGCGTGAATCGAACTCAAGACTCCGCCTTCTTGAGATTCACAAAACATATATGATAAAATGTGGTTTGTTACCAACATGGGTGTAGCTCAGCTGTTTACCTCCGAAGTGGGAGGTTATGGGTTCGAGTCCCCATGGCCTAACCTTGGCGTGCCTTAGAGGTAGGGGTCCATCTATGGGAGTTTTACATTGGGTATCCTGCTATTCCCACACGTAAATTCAGAAAATAAAAAAATAAAAACATGATATGTTCATTTCTCCTCGATCTGGTTAACTTAGGTTTACTGGACTTTGTGGACCCTCTGCACCCTATATTCAACTCTTTTCATTCTTGTAGAATAAGTATGTTGAATATGATATTGAGTGCAAGTTTCTCTCTCTCCCCTCTTTATTTTCCTAGTTGTTGCAACTGTGTCATTGATCAAGTTGGCGAAATAATGCTCACACAAGCAATCGATGGCGAAAGGAGATGAAGTTGAGAGATATTTGGTACATTAAAAATATTGGTGGACGGTATAAGGTGGGCAGGTAAGCTATTATTGACTACTCTTAATTCTTGCTTAATGGGGTCAGCGTTGACTCTCTCTAGTCAATATTAAGTGTTGACACCTTCTTTAGTTTTATACGGAAGCAAAGAAGTAGGTCAGGGTTAGTAAACTTCCGATGCTTTTTCTCAATTACCAAAGGACTTGCTGGCCCGCTTAGTCTGATTTAGAAATTTTGCTGGTAAGAATTTTGTCTTGAATCTTTTATTGTGAGTTTGTGTATACTTTTATTAATATAATTTGATAAAAAAATTGTAGAAGGGTTCGGCCTCTCTTTATAGAGGGAGTGTTAATTAATTACACAATGTTTATTAAAATGAGAGTTTATTTGTGTGCAGTGTGAAGAGAAAAGTTTTACTTTCATTCAACTATTTAAATTTTGTAATTTTAGATTATAAAATTTTGTTATTATATACCATTGGTTGTAATTATTCATTTTATGATTTTATATTAGTTGGATGAGAAGATTTTCCTAACATCTATTAATTTGTGTAGTTCTAGACACATTTTCATGTTAGATTACTAGCCTGAATAAAAAAAAGCTATTATCACAGATATACATTACTTCTCTAAATGACTGAGACATGTATTGGACCACCTGATCCTTTGGTAAGCTTTGCACCCATACTATTGAGACATTTATTGTCTAAGTCATATGAAATACGTTATGTCAAGAAAGAATATTTAATTGGTTTTTAAATTAGAGATGAGGGTGTGAAGTGTCATTTTCCCATTAACCATTACGACATAGTGAATTTGTGACCAATTTAGAGTTCTGATCATAGCAACACGCTTTATTATTATATACTTCAAGCCATGCGCGCAATTTGATGAAACTGAGATCTGTACTTCGAAACTTTCCAAGTATTAAAATAAACAAATCAAATTAAAACCATACTTCGAGAAGAATAAAAGTGGTTTCTTTCTTAAAGATGAGCTTGCAAGTTTCTCATGAAATTAGTTTTCAGTTTAAATGAATTAAATTGAAAATCAAAGTGCAATTCCAATTTGTTAGCCCCAAGTTTTCAAATTATGGATTTATTGATTTTGATGATAACCAAAACCATTGTTGTACCATGCTAATCAATCTATGAGCATGTTCGTATTAGTATAGGTTCAAAGATAATGTCTAGATATCATGCACTTGAATGTGCAGATTGAAAGATGATGATTATTCAAGTCAGTGAAAGTTAATCATTGAAAAGGCTTCTAAGATAGAGTCTCAACACTTGAAGCCTTGAACACCATTCATTGATAATCATAAAGGTTTGTGGAGATTGACTCAAGACTTGAAGTTCTCCCTCCGTGGTGGGCCCCAATTTACCCGATTTCAAGTTTAGAAGCTTGAAGGCATTTTGGTAATTTTGACCTTTTAAGTATTTTTATCATGAAAATTATTTGAAAATCACATATTCTGGTTATCTTTCGGAGACCATTTTTTAATAGTAATGCTTTTCCTCTTTTTTTTTTCAAAAAAAAAAAAAAACACCCTAGCTTCCAACCCTAACTCTTTTCTTCTATATAGTATCTTTTTCTTTCCTCTCAAACCCTAGCCCCCTCTTCTCACCTTCCTCTTTTCCTAACCCTAACCTCAAGGTCTCTCCTCCCCCTCTCTCAAGCCGTAGCCGCCGCTTGTAATACCCTGACCCAAATTAGGCGAGTTTAGTTTAATAAATCCTTCTTAGAACCGGTTAATCTTGAATATTACGGTTAGGGCTTTGTGAAAAGCTTAGGTGTGGTCCAATGTGAGCTCGAAGACTCAGTGATCCAGCTCGTCCAGCTGGAGGGGCAAAATGGTAATTTACCTCTTATGGTTATTATTTTATTAATTGTGTCATTATGTGATTATTATTGGATAATATTGTTGTCCTAAATCAAGGATTCTTATTTCTGATTTTAAAATAATTTCATTTTCAGAAAATAGTATTTAAAACCGTCCGTCAAAACCCCGAAAGGGAGAAATAAATATTTTAAATGGCTTTGAAAATGATAAATTTTTTGAAACAAGTATAGTATGTTAGACCATTTTAGTATGATTTAGTTTATTCTTTCAAACCCCAAAAATGAGGACTTTAAATTGTTTTATTTAAGACAAGTTAAATAAAGTAAAAAGTGTTAAATTATGGTTTTTAATTAAATCTATGGTTTTTGATAAGTGATAAATCTCCAAATTTTTATGGTGTTTAGAGTTTTTAAAACCCAACTTATCTGTCAGGGTGGATTAAAATTTTTGAGCTTTAAAAGTATTGTTTTTAGTAAAAAATTGAGTTTTTATAAAAAACAGACCTTTTTGCAAAATAAAAAATGTTGGAGGACTTATTTACAACCAAACCAACCGAATAGTGGTTTCACTGTACCGGACCTCCGCAGCTCTTGCATGCAAACGCCCGGTGGCCTCCATCGATTGCCCATTCATCTCTATATATCCTAGCATCCTCAGCTAGTTTAAACTCCCAGAGAAAATCTCAGTCTCCCAACTGCTCTTTGAAAATCAGCCGATCGCTTTCTCTGTCAGTCTTTGTTTTCTAAACACTTTCTTTGCCGTAAGCTTTGAGGAAAGTTTTTCAAAAGATCGAATTTTCAAAGCAGGAACTCGAGTGAAGGTAACCACTGTGTTCCTCTTTAAATTTTAACTAGTTTAGAATCAAGAAGAAGCAAATTTGGTAAGTTTTGAGTGAGTAAAATGGTTTTGAAGTTTAAGGAAAATCATGATTTTTCTTGTATCAGTGTGTCTTTGGTGTTTAAATCAATTGGCCTATTAAGTGTTAGAGCTCTAAACCACTCCCTATGGAAAGATGACTCACTGAGGACTCCATCTGACCGGTTGGATGTGAAAATCGAATCCAGAAAACTCATTGTTTCTGGATTCGTATTTCATGGTGTTGTTGCCCGTTACTGTCTGCTGTTGTAGACAGAGGTGGAAGACGACTCTCGGAAGGTCTGAGAGTTGTGCTTCGGACGGTCCAAGGGTAACCCCCTTCGGACGGTCCGAGAGTGACCTTTGGACGTTCCGAGCTTTAGCCCGAAGTCCCGAAGCGTCCGAGGCTAGCCTTTCTGCTCCGGATATTCTGAGCTATCTTCGGAAGGACCGAACCCCTCTCGGACGATCCGAGCTTCACTCGGCATGATCCGAGACACATAGACCCATCGAGACCTGTTTTCTCTAATTTTTCGGTTCGGAAGGGCCTTCGGACGATCCGAGACCTGATCTTCGGACGGTCCGAAGACAGACCCAAGTTCCGAAGTTTGTGACTAGTTCAGACAGTGGTTCGGATGATCTGAAGCCACAGTACCTGGTTCCAAGGCTTGTTCCGAGGAACCTAGTTTTTTACTGTAAAACCTTCTTTGATCAGTGATGCATGTTTGGGTGCTAAGTTTTAATGTGATGTTTATGCCCCTTAATAATTTAAAAATGTACTAACCCTCTTCTCTTATTAGTATAATGTATATACTATTGTATTCACTTCCAGGCCGACTCTATTTGTCGGCACTGAGTGACTTCACTTCCAGACTGACGCTATATCTGTCGGGCACTGAGTGACCTCGAGGCCTTACTCAACATGTCAAATCTGGTCCTATCCAGAAGATTACCGAGAAGTGACCTGAATATCTAGACCTAACTCAATAAGTCAATCTGGTCATGCCCAGAAGACAATATGAGTTTTGGACTGAGCATCCTATTATTACTATATTGTGGATTATTGTAACTTAAAATGGTTAGAAACCAAGTAGGAGACTCAATTCCATTTACCTTGGAGACTTTTGGGAAAACAAGTATGGTTTTGAAATACCACTTGTATGTATACATTTGATGCTATGTACGTTGACCTGTTAATGATTGTGCACTTGTTTGCTTGTTGAACAGAGAACGCGATACCACACATTTTCGGTGAGGGAACTTAACTTTGCAGTAGGTGTAATCAGGTTTTTAATAAGATGGATCTTGAGCAATGAGTAGTTTCAAGTTTGATGAACCCACTCATGTGCCTAGACATGATGCACTCTTGAAAGAAGTGCTTGTGATGATTATGAATGCTATGATGTTGATTGTATGAGATATGTAATACTGCTTCCACGTGCCCTTGACTATTGGACCAGGGGTGTCGACAGTTGCTGACTTGAGGAGTGTCAGTATCGGCCATATGAGGGCAGGAGATGTACTTATAAGGATGTATTTTGACCGTGTCGGGACTTAATATGATGGTCTCAGCGTAGTATGTAGGCATTACATTGGATGATAGCAGTTATGGAAACTGATTATGAAATTATATTTGATGTTGAGAATTTATTATCAAGCATGAATATTATATTGCAAATGTTGATTATTTACTAACCTGATGTTTACTTAAACTGCACTATTATATTTCCTTCACTGATCTACTTAGCTCACACCACTCACCTTTCAGGAATGTGCCCAAGGAGGAGAACCCTCCATATGAAGCTAAGGATTGATAAGTTGCTGCGTTGCCTTGGGATTCCCACTGAGGGGAATACCCTTATCTTTGCTTTTTGGTTAATTGAACCATTTGCTTATGTAAGGTACCGGGTGTGGTACTTAATTTGTATTGATGTGATATATTAAACTACCATGTGTTCCGTAGTTACTCTGATGATGTTGCAATAATAATTCAGTATTGGATTGATGTGTTTGTGTTTATGTTGGGTAGACTTATGGTATGTGTTTGGGTTCACATGTTGAGATCATGTGTGACCTTTGGACATAATCATTGATCCGGCCCAGTTAGACTTCTTGAGTTTAGATTTCAAAAAAAAAAAAAAATCAGCCGCGTTTCGGGCCCATCTTTTGGGTCGGGGCGTGACACCGCTTCTCTTTCTCCTTTTCTCGGCCTTTTCCTCTCCTCTTCTTCATCTTCTTTCCTTCTTGCAGCCGCCACCCACCCCCTTGTGGGCCGATCCTCTCTTTTGCTCTCTCTTCTCTATTCCTTTATTCTTCTCATCCCCCTCTTCTATTTGTCCTTCGTTAGACCCAAACCCTAGAGGGGTACCGCCGCTGCCCCTTGCCATTTTTCTTCCTTTTCTCTCGTTGGTTTCTATTCCTCTTCTCCCTCTTTCCCTCCCACTCGAAAACCCCTTCCTTCTTCCCTCTCCAAATCTGTAAAACCCTAGTTGTTGCCGTTGCCTCCACCTTCCTCTTCTTATTCTTCCTAATGTTGCGACCTCAAAACCCTAAACCCAATTGAGCCGCCGTCGTCCCTACACCTCTTTTTCTTATTCTCTCATTCTCTTCCTCAACTCCACCCAGAACCCTAACCCAATGCAATGGGCCAGCTCACCCCAGGCCCAATCCAGCTCAAGCCCGATTCTTTGGCCATATCCTCTAGACCCAACTCGACACCAAGCCCAGCTCGTGTAAGCCCAACCCATCTTAACATATCCAGTCCGACCCGGCTAGCTTCTCAGCCCAGCGGTTAGGCCCGACCCAGTAGCCCAGCTCGGCCCTGGTCCAGTTCCAGGCCCATTTCTGGCCCGCTTTGGGGATATTTCTAGAGCATTTCTAAACTGCTTTCTAGACCATTTACAAGCCCATTTCCATCCAGATTTGCGAGATCGTCCCTGTTTTGCAGGCCCGGTGACTCGTGCATCGCTCCCTTCAATCCTGCAGCCTGTTTTTATCGCTTGGATTTTGAAGCACACACAGGTGAGGGGACTCATCGCCGATTTTAGCATGCATTTATGTATATTATTTCTCTATCAATGTTCACGTACGGAATGCACCGAATGGGATTCCCTGGTATTATGAGCCACTCGGCAAAGGAACTGTTGATACCATTATGTGGCGGGGACCCCATCGGGGTGTATTCGTACCCTTAGCTCGCAGGAGCATGTATGAGTTGTTTATTTGATCTCATAATGTATTGACGATTTGATAACATAATTGGTTGAAAAATGTGACAACCTACAATGGTTGCAATTGATAGTTAATCAACATATTGTAGAATCATATGCAGCAGCTAGTAGATGGCATTGTCTAGTATGCTTGTTTGGAATATGTTTTGGTTGATAACATGTTTGGACGCTAACATGCTAGTGTGTGATATTTAGTGAGGTATACACTTGATATAGTTAGTGAGGTATACACTTGATAAACGAATGTGACATTATTTTGTATAGCCGTGTTTTGTTGCTTAATGATGATTGACTGATAACATGTTTGAGTGTCAATATGTTAGTCTGCTAAAGATAACTATGCACCTACTTGAATATGATTCATCATTATCATTTTGATAACATTCTTATAAACAACTATGCATGCATGTAACTAGAAATTGTGGGATGCTAGTGGGGCATAAGTACTAGGCTACACCAGGATTTAGAGACTCCCCCTAGCTTGTCAAGTAGTTGCGGTTGGGATGTTGTGTGAAACCGCACAATGGAAGCGTGGTTAAGCTACGAACTACCCAGTAGTCAGACATGGGTGGATGTACACTCTAGTGAGGGATTGACTAGGTCTATCCTTGTGATCTTCGGACATACCTATGGGAGGTATGGTATTCTAGGCTATGACAGCTACATGGTGGGTATAGTCTGAGGTATGGTAATCCAAGGTATGATACATGTAGGGTGGGTACAGTCTGAGATGTGATATTCCAAGCTATGACACATGCAGAGTGGGTAAAGTCTGAGGTTTGGTATTCAAGGATGTGCTACCTGCAGGGTGGGTACAGTATGAGGTATGGTATTTCAAGTTATGACGCATGTATGGTGTGTATAGTCTGAGGTGTGGTACTCCAGGCTCTAGCACCTGCAGGGTGGGTACAGTTTGAGTTATGGTATTCAAGGATACGACACATGTAGGGTGGGTACAGTATGAGGTGTGATATTCTAGGCTATGACACCTATAAGGTGGGTACAATTTGAGGTATGGTGTTCTAGGGTAGGACACCTATATAGTGGGGACAGCCCGTGGTGTGATGTGGTATAATGTTTCAGACTAGGACACCTTCGGGGTGGGGATAGTTCGTGGGGTGTGTGTGTTGATTTTTGTGGAGGTGGCCCTAAAGGTAGGGTGGTCGTAGAGTGCGTTGAGTACATATTGGGTTTCCCTAGGAGCTAGGTGGGTTGAGTGTTTATTCACCCATATTTTGGATGAGGGGTGTAGTAGTGTGATTACCAGTGGTTATGACCTTGGGGTTCATCTTTGAGACTTATGCTGTGGGTGTTAACTCATTGGAAGTTTATGGGCGTCGAACGAGTGAGTTCGGCCGGCTCACTCGGTAGAAGGCCTATGGAATTCCGTGAGGGGTGTATGAGAGAGTTGTGTGGAGACCAGCAGATGGGGCCTGAGGTTATAGGTGTGACTACCAGGGGCCTGGTACATGGTTGAGGAGACCACATATGGGTCTGGTTGGCATTTGATCGAGGGCTGGAGCGGTGGTTACTCCCATGTGATACTCTGTTTAGGATTCCAGTGAGCCCGACTCATGGGTTGGTTGCGGTATGTGTAGGGTCGTACTGGGAGAGTCATAAGACTGGTTGAGGTTAGGGATCTTGATCTTGTTAAGGATCGGCCTATGTACCCGTGGGTGGCGGGACAGTAGTGGATGGGCATTGAGGGAGTTGCGTTAGAGTTGCATTGAGTTGGTTAGAGGATGTGCTGGAGGCTACGTCGATGTACGTCCGTGTGCTAGGGGTAGGGCACACTCTTACATGTTCATTCATGTAGACATCCTAGATATTTACGTGTCCTTATGATTATATGCAGTGTATGCTTGATGAAATATAATGCATGTGTTACCCTCATTTGCCTTATAGGTACTTCTTAGAGGAGGGGTCAGCGGAACCCTCAATCGGGCATTGGATGTGGAGTTGCAGCTTTAACTTTGTTATAGTTTCATCGCTTGTAGTGAAATATTTTTCATGTATTTGAACCTTGCGTATATTTCATGAGTTGGATGAATGTAATAATAGGATGCTATTATTATTTTAATTAGGATTAATTCTTTTGGTCATTGGTTTATTTGTGGGTTGCTCATGGTTAGTATGGGTTGAAAGAGTAGTGTCTTCCATTTTTTTTTTTAAAAAAAAATGCTCCTTTAATAGTGTTAGATAAGTTTTTGGGTGTTTGTGTCAGTTTAACATGCTCGTAGCTGGACCGGACGTTACAGTTGGTATCAGAGCATAGTTCAACTCTGGGACTGTGCATGGGTCAGGATGAGGCAGAGGTCGTGTCTCACAGTTTATCCATATTACTCCAGGTGGCCGTGCTTATAGTTAGATTGGCCAGAGAGGGTGATCAGTTCTTGGTACGATGGCAGTGAACCAATTTTTCTTGAGTGGAGGCAGACGACCACTACAGTGATGGTTGTACTGGAGGCAGTGAAAGGCTGTGTGTGTGCAGTTTATTATGATATTTCCAGTGATGGTAAGGGTTGCATGTTGATACAGGATGGATAATTGTGGCTTCTTGTTCGAAAGGACTTGAGATTTGATGAGCAAAACTTTTTCAATCATAGCTCGGGATAGATGGCGTTGATGCTGTACTTGGGTTGGAAGTATCCATGTAATGACCCGACCCGACCAGATTTTTCAGGATTTTGAGGGGGTTTACGGATCTTTGTATCATTCTTTAGTGCTTTGGTAGCAGTGGTGAGTGAGTGGGCTTCATGGTGGAGCCCAGTTTGCCTGATTTCGAGCATTGGTGCTCGAAGGACATTTTGGTAATTTTGACTTTCAAAGTGTTTTTATCATGGAAAATATTTGAAAACCGCACATTGTGGCTATCATTTAAAACTATTTTAATAAAATTAGTGTTTTCTTTTCTTCTTTCGAAAAAAAAGGAAAACCCTACCCCTACCCTATATAAGCTCTCTTTCTCACATTCTCTCCATTTTTTCTCTCCTCAAAGGTGGAAACCCTAGACCTTGTAGCCCCCCCGTCCCCACCCCGCCTTTAGTTGCCTTAAGACCCTTGAGTTCCTTGGTGCGTCTCTATTTCTCTCGCCCCTCCCTCTTCTTTCTCCTCCCTCCTTTATTTCCCTTTTGCTGAAACCCTAAAATCCCTAACCTTGTGTTGCCGCTGCCGCACCCCCCTCTCATGCTCTCTTTTTCTCTCTTTCCTCTTCCTCCTAATCCTTAGCCTTGTGCGTCGTTGCCCCATCTTTGCACTCTCGGCCCTCTCAGCGTTTTTCCCTCTTCTCCCATCTCTCTCTCCGCCGTCATCAATCCCCTCATCCTCCTATTCAAGCTCTTCTTCTTTCTTCTTTTTCTCTCTCTTCGGTCGTTTTTCCCTCTTCTTTCATTCTTCTTTTCCTTTCTCCTCTTCCCATTCTTCCTTTCATTATTCTCCTTCCTTTCCTCTCTTTCCCAGGCCCAGCCAGACTGAATCTTTTCAGTCTGGTTAAGCCCAGTGCATGACCAGATCTGACCTAGTTAGGGCCCAGTTTGTTGTGAACCCTAGTCCAGTTGCAAAGCGTAACTCTTCCTTGGTCCAACCTCATCAAGCCCAGTCTAATCCTGGCCATCTTGTGTAAGCCTAATCAGTTGATGCCCAACCTAGCTCAGCCCAGCTTCATTCGGCCTAGCCCAACAGTCAGGCCCGGTTCGTTATAGGCTCATTTCTGGCCTACTTTGAGGATTCTTTTGGAGGGCTTTTGGATCGTTTTCTGGAATGTTTGCAAGCCCATTTCCAGCCAGATCTGGGGATCATCCTAGTTTTACGGGATCATCTGGGCCTTGAGGACCCCTCTCAGTTTCTTCGGCCCTGCAGCACATGCATCGCTTCCTCGAACTTTGCAGCATGTTTTATCGCTTGGGTTTCAAAAGCATGCACATGTGAGGAGACTCAACACACTTGCTTTAGCATACTTGATTTGCACATATCTTTCCTATGACTACTTGGACATGGAGTATGAGGAATGAAACCCTTATGGATTACGAGCCACTCTGTAAGACAACCGTTCTGACAAATATGTCGTAAGGGGCTCATTCGGGTGTACTCGTGTCGGACTGCTTATGATGGCATGTTGGTTAGTATCTTGATAACATGTTGGTTGAGTTACATGGTGATGTGCATTGTGTGATAACATTTCTATTTGATTATGTGATGACCTGTTGAGTTGCCAATGTTATAACATGCTGAGCTTGACAATGTGATAACATGCTGGATGGACTGTGTAGTATCATGATATGTATAACCTGTGGCAAGAAATGATATGCTTTAGATAATAACATGTTACATGTTTGTTTGATAACATGTAATAGATGGTAGTATATAACTGATGATTATGTGGTACGCCATGTTGATAACAAGCCTAGAGATAACTATGCATGCATGTAGCTAGTCTACATGGAAAGTCGGTGGGTTATGGGTACTAGGCTACCTACGGATTTAGAGATTCCCCATAGCTTGTCAGGTAGTTAAGATTGGGAAGTCATGGGAAACTGCGCAGTAGCTGCACTTGAGCTATGGACTACTCGTTCGTGGGTCCGTAGGTGTGTGAGTTCCTGGTGGGTATTTTTCCTTCTTGGGTATGTGGGCCTTTGGTAGAGTCGTGGTACAGTGTCTAGCTAAGGTGTCGGTTGACTATTTATGGACATGAGTCGGGGTTCGCCCCCGTGGTCCGGTGTACGGTTGAGGTACCGGTTGATTATTTAAGGACATGGGTTGACATTCGTCCCCGTGGTTTGGCGTACAGCTAAGGTACCGATTGATTATTTACGGACATGGGTTGACATTCGTCCCCGTGGTCCGGTGTACAGTTGAGGTACCGATTGATTATTTACGGACATGGGTGAGGTTCGTCCTCGTGGTCCGGTGTATGGTTCAGGTGCCGATTGATTATTTATTGACATGGGTTGAGCTTCGTCCCTGTGGTCTGGTGTACGACTGAGGTGCCGATTGATTATTTACGGATGGGTTGAGGGTCGTCCCCGTGGTCTGATGTGTGGTTGAGGTGCTAATTGAATATTTAGGGACATGGGTTGAGGTTCGTCCCCGTAGTCCGATGTACGATTGAGGTGCCGGTTGACTATTTACGGACATTATTCGAGGTTGTCCCCGTGGTTCATGTACAACTGAGGTACCAGTTTGTGGTGTGTGTCGATTTCTGTGGAGGTGGCCCTAGAGAAAGAGTGGTCGTAGAGTACATTGAATACGTACTGGGTCACCCTAGAAGCTAGGTGGGTTGAGTGTCCGTTCGCCCACATTTTTGGCTGAGGGGTGTGGTAGTGTGATTACTAGTGGTTATGACCTTGTGGTCCATTGTTGAGACTTGTGCTGTGGGTGTTGATTCACTGGGAATTTATGGGCCCCTAACGAGTGAGTTCGGCCGGCTCACTCGGTAGGAGGCCTATGGAATTCCGTGAACGGTGTCTGTGCCAGTATTGTTGAGACCAGTAGATGGGGCCCAAGGTTACAAGTGTGATTACCGGGAGTCTGGTGCTTGGTCGAGGAGACCACAGATGGGTTTGGTTGGCATTCCATTGAGGACTGTACGGTGGTTACGCTCGTGTGATAGTCTGTTTAGGACGCTAGTGAGCTCGACTAATGGGTTGGTTGTGATGTGTACAGGTTGTCCTGAGAGAGTCATAGGACTGGTTGATGGCTAGGGACCCTGATCATGTTGATGATCGGTTTGTGTACGCAAGGGTGATTGGACCGTAGCAGATGGGCATATGAGGGAGTTTCCTTAGTGTTGCATTGGATTGGTTAGAGGATGCACTAGAGGTCCAGTGGATGTGGGCCCGTGTGATAGGGGTAGAGCACCATTGGCATTGTCGTGCATGTAGACATCATAGACATTGATGTGACCATACGATTATATGCAGTGTATGCTTGATGATTTATGATGGATGTGTTACCTTCATTGGGCATGTAGAGCTCACCCCTTGCCTCATAGGTACTTCTTAGAGGAGGGGTTGGCGGGAACCTCGATCTAGCACTAGGCGTGGAGCTGCCGCTTTATCTTCTGTCACTAATCCATTTGTAGTGAGGAATCACTCATATATTTGAGTTGTGTATATTTTATGAGTTGGATGAATGTAATAATGGTATGATGCTATTATTTTTAATTATGATTAATGCTTTTGATTGTTTGTTTATTTGTCGGTTGCGGGAGTGGTGTCTCCCATAAAACAAATGCAACTGAAACATAATTAGAACTGTTTTGGGAGTTTGTATCAGTTTTAACGTGTCCGTAGCGGGACGAGACGTTACAATCCATTTGTGTTGAGGGAGGTTCAACTATCGATGGGTGTTTTGATAGTTTCGTGTGAGGCGGCGTGTGACCTATGGTGTATATTGCCCTTATATTGGACAGAGATCTTGGTGCAGTCCTGTTGGGATCGGGTATGGTCAGAGAGACTATCGAGTAGATGAGATTGGTCAGGTAGAGGTCACTGATTTTGTGAGTGGTGCAGGCTATTGTCCAGGCACAGACGTTCGTTGTGCTTCCGTGGAAGGGTTATTATAGTGGATCAGGTGTTGTGGCATGATCTTGTGGTAAGAAGATCGGCTTGAGAGTGAGTTTTAGCTGTACAAAGGCAGTTTCTACTTGGGTTTTACTTGCGAGTTTTGAGACTACAAGTACGAGTTCAGTTTGAATTTCGAGAACAAAATCCCTCAAAGGGGGTAGTGTTGTAATGACTTAACCCGATTTTTCGGGATCTTAGGTGTTTAGTAGCAGTAGGGAGAGTGTGGGCTCTGTGGTGGGCCCCAGTTTGCCAGATTCGAGTTTAGAAGCTCGAAGGTATTTTGGTAATTTTGACATTTTCCCTCATCTCACTTTCCTCTCTTCCAAACCCTATCATCAAGCTCTCTCCTCGCCCTCCCTCAAGACACCGCTGCCGTTTCTCTTTCTCATTCTCTTGACCTTTCCGTCTCCTTTTCTTCATCTTCTTTCCTTTTGCAGTCGCCGCCCACCCCCTTGTCGGCCGATCCTCTCTCTTGCTCTTTTTTTTTTTTTTCTCTTGTTCTTATCCCCTTTTGTCTTTCTCAATCGCTAGACCCAAACCCTAGAGGGGTCCCACTACCGCCCCTTGCATTTTCTCTTCCTCTTCTCTTGGTAGTTTTTCTTCCCCTCCTTCCACTTTCTCTCCCACTCGAAAACCCCATCCTTCGTCCCTCTCCAAATCGGTAAAGCCCTAGTTGTTGCCGCCGCCCCTACCTTCCACTTCTTCTCCTAATGTTGTGACCTTGAAACCCTAAACCTAGTTGAGCCGCCGCCGTCCCTCCACCTCTTTTTCTTTTTCTCTCATTCTCTTCATCACCTCCACCTAGAAATCCTAACCTAGTGCTATGGGGTAGCTCGCCCCAGGCCCAACTTAACTCAAGCCCGATCCTTTGGTCATATCCTCTAGACCCAACTCAACCCCAAGCCCAGCTCGTTTAACCCAGCCCAGCTTAGCAGTTTCAGTCCGACTCGGCTAGCTTCTCGGCCCAACAGTTAGTCCCGACCCAGTTCCAGGCCCACTTTGGGGACATTTCTAGAGCATTTCTGAACTGCTTTCTAAACAGTATGCAATCCTATTTCCATCCAGATTTACGGGATCGTCCCTGTTTTGCAGGCCCGCCCCAATTTTGCAAGCCCAATGACCAGTGCATCGCTCCCTTATATCCTGCAACATGATTTTATCGCTTGGATTTTGAAGCACACACAAGTGACGGGACTCATTGTCGTTTTTAGCACACTTCAGCATATTACTTCTCTATCAATGTTTGGGTACGAAATGCGGTAAATGGGATTCTCCGATATTATGAGCCACTTGGCAAGGGAATTGTTGAAACGATTATGTGGCGGGGACCCCATCGGGGTGTATACGTACCCTTAGCTCACAAGAGCATGTATGAGTTGTGTATTTGATCTCATTATGGATTGACGGTTTGATAACATGATTGGTTGAAAAGTGTGACAACCTGCAATATTTGTAATTGATAGTTAATCAACATATTGTAGAATCACATGCGACAGAAAGTGGATGGCATGGCCTACTATGCTTGTTTGGAATATGTTTTGGTTGATAACATGTTTAGAGGTTAACATGCTAGCGTGTGATAGTTAGTGAGGTATACAGTTGATAAATGAATGTGATATTATTTTGTATAGCTATGTTTTGTTGCTTAATGATGATTGGTTGATAATATGTTTGTTAGTGCCCCGGATTGCCGAGTCCCTAAATTTGTCAATTCCACGTCTTGGAAAGAAGCACTTGCTAGACGTTTGAGGACCCAAAGTGATCAAGAGTGAAGATCATGCTCCACCAGATTGAAACTCATCGTTATGGCAATCACAAAAACAAGTATTTGGCCATGGATGACTTTAGGTGGTACCCACACCTTAGAGAGGACTATTCATAGGCTTAGTTGAACGAGTGGTAAAACTATAAATAGCCTAGAGAGGAAGCTTGACAGTGAATTGGAACCCAACTTGGAAATATGTATTTGGCTTCACTGTCAACTCGACCAGTCGTTCTCACCGACCTCTCGGTGGAGACAAGATCGACCCATTGTGGTCAAAGACTGGTCGGCCAAATTGACAAAGGTTCTGGATCATAGAACTGTCAATCTGGGTATGCCTCTGACCTAGAGTCTCGTATACACCGACCTCTGGGTGAAAAGCTGAAACAACCCCTTGTGATCGTCAACGACTTTTCAATAAAGACTTATCAGTTCTAGAACTTATAACTAAGGTGGGCTTTAAAGAAAACAGACATATCGGTAGCTCAAGACCGATCGAGAGTACCAGGACCGACCCCTCGGTAAAGGACGACAGGTCGGTTTGGGTAATTCTAGTTTCTGGACTTGAAACTTTGTCAGCATGGTGTTGCCCCAGACCGAGCCTCTCGTATTGACAGACCTGTCGGTGCCACGACTGTCGACCCATCGGCGACACCGACATGTCGACAGTGAAATAATGTTTCCGTTGGGAGTGCATTTAAAGCACAACGGTCGGGTTTTTAACGGTAATAATTCTAGTCATCGACCTCTTGGTGCACCTGACCTGTCGATACATGACCGTTGCTGCAACTGGTTGCCTTCTTTATAAATATCAAACTTTGTGCAACCAGTTGATCCTTTGGCAAATCCGTTGGACACTCATCATTATCAGTGAGCTTAAACAAGGGCCAACAAAAAGATCACTCTCTCTCTTATGCTTACACTTGGGGAATCCAATACAACTAATCATATGGATTGAGTTTGTGAGATAGAGAGGAAGGACATGATAAATATCTACGATAGATATTGGTAGAACCAATTTCCTAATCACCTTGGATTGTGATTGCTTTACGACGGCTACAAGGCTGAGCGTCGTCACACATTGGGTGGATCTTGAAGAATCCCACATCAATAGATAGAGCTACAAAGGCAAGTGCTTCTTGGTTTTAATTTTCTTTTAAAAACTTTGTCCCGAAAGTGGATCAAGGAGGCTTGGCTTTGGAACCACTATAAAAAATCTAGAGCGTCGTTTCCTGCACATGTGATGGGTAGAATTCCTAGCCAAATGAATAGGTGGAATTCCTATTCTACATGTGGTGGGTGAAATTCTCAGCCGATTGAGTGAGGTGGGATTCCTACTCTAATTGTGAGGGTATAAGTCCCCACTTAGTGGATTTGGGGATAACACAAGGTTGAGTTAGTCTTAACAGTGGATGTAGGATGGCTAACCGAACAACTATAAATTTGGTCTTATGGTGTTTGATCTTTATGTGTTTGTGTTTCAGTAGTTAAGCACTCTTCTCAACACACATCACTTTGCATTTGATTATCGTTAATCATACATTTTGCACAAGCATTGGTAATCAAGCAATATGCAAAGGGTTCTAAACTTAGTGTGATCGGTCAAATAATTGTAAGAATTTATCACACTAAAACAAATATCTTGATTAATATCCGCTGCACTTAAACTTTAAATGATTAATAAATTTGTAAACATCGTGGAAATTGGGATCAACCTATTTACCGTCCTCTAGGGTCATTCGTGTTGTTCTACCACCAAAGGGAACTTTCAATTGGTATTAGATCCATTTGCTCTTTAAAAGGATCTAACCATCCGAGTTGATCCGTGCTAGAACAATGACTATGAGAGAAAGTCATGATATTTCCAAACCTCCATTTGTGATGAAAAATGAAATGAAAAACTTTAAATGTTTTCATCAATAAATATGTTTGGAAATAGGTGAATAGAAAGTGGTCTATGCCTATGGAAGAGGTTTTCTGATAAACCTTCAACTTCCATGAGCACTCAGGCCAAAGGCCAAATAGCTTGGACTAGTGATGAAACGATTACGTACTTTAATCAAACACTATCATTCATCAGTACTGTTTTATAATAAGTTTTTGAGATATTTAAAAAGATATGAAGCAGCAAAAGAGGCTGAAATAATCCACAGAAAAATTGCCTATTCTAGCCCGATGGATGACATCACCTATTATGACCAGTTTGTGTGATGGGAGTATAGGTGATTACCTAAGTTCATCAATTTAAAAGTATAAGCTAAATCCTCTAGAAAAGAAGAGGATGGAGTAAAGGAACTTGATGAAGGTAGTGACCTCCAAATATCCTATGAGGCTATGTACCAAAATGTTTGCCTCTCGTGTTAGGACAACATCATGGTACAAAATCTGGAGTTGTGATTCAAAGTCAAATGGGAAGACACCCAAGATTAAAACCAGATCTGATAAAAGGCCATCACTGGATTGTGGACATAGATTCCAAGTCTCACAATGTTATGTTCAGATGTGTGAAGAGATACCACTGAGAGTATCATATTTGAAACATGTTTTGGAATCACATGTGTATCTTACCCTCAATCCATGTTCTTATTTGATTGTTGTATTGATCTAATGTAAGATATTCATATGTACATGTAGGATTGCACTCTAGTATTGGAATATACTTATATCATTTCATTTCATATGCCATGTGATTTGTGCATCTTTTGGAAATGAATGTAGTGTGTGCATTACTTCAGTTATAGGGTGTATATGGTACACATACACAATGTCGTTTCATTCCAAGTTCTTAAACTTGTGAATTGCTTGTGGAATGAAACATGCTCTATGTCTCTAAATGGATTCTTTTTTGTTTGGTATGAATTACCAAAAGTATTGATCAAATATGCTTATCTGTAATCCATTTATGTACCAGCTCTTTCAAGGAATTGGAGTATACGTGAAAGAATGGTAAAAGTGTTTATCATGTGTTGGGTAATAACATGATAATAGGCATGAGAGTTGTGTGGGTTGAATCATACTTAGTTTCCATATGCATGGTAATCGTATTTGAAACGGGAAATAAATGTTTCATTTGTGTGCTTAGTGTCTCATTCCAATATCTGGTATTTTACCCATCATGTGGAATGAGCTATGTTCATAGACACCTTGTCTTTGTTAAGACCTGGAGATGTCTCATCTCATGACATCACACACTTAGACAATATGTTTGAATTAGTAAATTAAATGTGCCTAAGGTACTTGGATTGGTTTGGATTTAGGAAAAGAGATCCGTAATCCATTTTTTTGTGCCTAATTTCAGAGGGATATATTGAATCTTATAATGGCACAAAGCCTATGTCAATGTATGTATCTGCACGAACATTGAAAGGTGTATAAGCAAAGCTTGATGAACAATGAACATCGCAAGCCCACACAGACACACATACCCAATCATCCTTCATTATGAAACCCAAGTCAAAGGATAGAATAGTCGGAGGAACAGACATGTCGCTACTATTGGAAATCAGAACACTGTTTAAAAGGAGGAAAAATCGAAAGGAGAGACAGGTCGATACTTATCGACATGTTGTCACAGATCGGTCGTTGGTCACGACCCGTTGGTGAGTAAGAAAGATTAAGTTAAAAGGTCTCCTTCCATGAAAATGACATATTGTTTCAAAATCATCTTTTCTCCTCCCGCTGAGCTCTGGCGATTTCCTCTTCTCCTCTCATAGACCAGTCAATAAGACCACTAGAAACAAAATCTCGCCGAAAACCATAGGGTTTTTTATTCTCTCACTCAAAGAAGCAAGGGTGTCATGGTGTTTGTGAGATTTAATGGTCCGGTAAGCCGTAGTCATCACCTTCTCTCCCTTAGATCGCTGGTTGAGAAGCTCTTTCCAAGAAACCATGTAAAAAGGGAGGCTTCTAAATCTCGGTCTTCAACCACTGGAAAAACCCCTGAGTCCAGCTCCCATTCCCTCAGGATATCACCTAGGTTCGTGCATGATGTCCCCGAACATAGCTCTGCTGGCTCTGCCCCTAAGAGTAATCCTCACAGAAAAATCCCTGTTACTAGGACTAGATTCAGCCGTCGGTATCATCTCAGCTCTCCATTTGGACAAAACCTGAGAACCAAAGTAGAAGTGATTTCCATTGTAGACAGTTCTGATGAGGAGAGAGGGGCAAATATCGAAGATACTGATTGCTCTGAGTCTAGTAATACCCACTTCTTCGGTAATCTTGCTACAGAACAAGGATGTGGTAAAGCAAAACCACCTGTGTCACAACCCCTGACTCGATTTGTCTGCAAAACCGAAGTACGGGTATCTCCAATAGAGGAGCAGCTGGACACACAAGATAGTCGTGTGGAAAATTTAGCTCAAAGAGTTCATGATGTGTTGACCCTTCCCTATCACCTCCTCAGGATGGCTCTGCTTAGGATAGTTTTTCATGTTTTAAGATTTATATTTTGGAAAAACTATATTGTTGACATGTTTGTTTAAGCATGCATGATACCCCCTTATTAAAACCATATGTACTCAACGCACATTTTGATTATCAATGAAATAATATGGTTTAATTTATTGTGTATACTGACGTGATGGAATGCCTTCTATCTCATGTCTATTGTTAACATAGATTTTGTTAAATAGACTAACATACAGATTTGAATGAGTTGGTTTTGTATGTTAGGGAGATAGGGATTGGGCTAAGATGTTGCACACATCCTTGGAGTTTGAGAGTTAGAGCACAAAATATGTGCTGATTAGCACCTGTCACTGGTCATGACAGTGTGAGGAGGAATACTGATGCAAGCTAGAAAAGAAGCTTAATGAAAAATAAACTTAGAGGCATCTAAGTTTATGAGGGAACTGAGTCGAAAAAGCTGAAGGAGATAGCTTGAAGAATGGGGAAAGAAGACTCCAAAAAGGGAAGCTAGGTAAATTAGCTTGACTCATGAAGAAATCAGCTAAGATGGAATTTAGTTTATACAGGGGCAAATAAAAAATAGTAAAGCGTGAGGAGTATGCATTGTACTGTTGGGGAGATTAATCCTTGAATGCATGAGAAACATGCATTGACCAATGGAAAATTAATTGAGTTGGAATAAAAACTCATGGAAGCACTAAATGCAAGAAACATGGGTGAGTGCTTGAACTCGATGTCTGCCTACTAATCATGGGGGAGTAATTGGTAAGATGGGAAGAAGCCAATGGACATGGGAGAATGTCTATGCTTGGAGTTTGGGACTTCAAACTCAAAGAAGATTGGGGGAGAAAATCTTCTCAACAATGATAGCTTGGATAAGCTTGGTGATAAGCCTTAAGCTATGGGTAGTGTTGGTGTCTAGGAAATCATTGGTGCATGGGGGAGAATGAATGCTAATCTCGTTTAGTCCATGGATGCATATTTATGTTTTGGGACTTGCTTCTCTAATGATTTTATAGTGTTGCTTGCTTATGTGCTTGGATAAGAAAACATGAAATGAAGCAAGCAGAACAAGAATATGTGAAGATCATAATCTTGTTTTCCATTTGAACATGCACATGTAATTTATGTAATATTTTGTATTCAAATGTGATGTAATAAGGATGGGTTTGTAATTGGGTTAGCTTCTAGGTTTTTGTCATAAAATTGACAAAAGGAGAGATTGTTAATGCCCCGGCTTGTCGAGTTCCTAAGTTTGTCAATTCAATGACTTGGGAAGAAGCACTTGCTAGAAGGTTGAAGACCGAAAGTGATCAAGAGTGAAAATCATACTCCATCGGATGAAGCTCATTGTTATGGCAACCACAAAAATATGTATTTGGCCATAGATGACTTTAGGTGGTACCGAAACCTTAGAGAGGACTATTCTTAGAGTTAGTTGAACAAATGGTAAAACTATAAAAAACATAGAGAGGAAGCTTGACAGTGAATTGGAACCCAACATGGAAATATGTATTTGGTTTCACTATCAACTCGACAAGTCGTTCTCATCGACCCCTCGGTTGAGACAGGATCGACCCATCATGGTCAAAAACTGGTCGGCCAGATTGACAAAAGTTTTGGATCATAGAACTGTCAATCTGGGTATGCCTCTGATCGAGAGTCTCGTATGCACCGACGCCTCAGTGAAAAGCTGAAACGACCCCTTCTGGTCAACGACTCTTCGATAAAGACTTATGAGTTTTAGAACTTAGAACTCAGGTGGGCTCTCGAGAAAGCAGACATATCGGTAGCTCAAGACCGATCGAGAGTACCAGGACCGACCCCTCGGTAAAGGGCGACAGGTCGATCTGGGTAATACTAGTTTCTAGACTTGAAACTCTGTCAGCATGGTGTTGTCCCAAACCGAGCCTCTCATATGGACCGACCTCTCAGTGCCACGACTGTCAACCTATCGGTGACATTGACATGTCGACCGGGAAATAATGTTACCGTTGGGAGTGCATTTAATGCAAAATGGTCTGATTTTTAACGGTAATATTTCTAGTCACCGACCCCTCGGTGCACCCGACCTGTCAGTACATGATCGTTGCTGCAACTGGTTGCCTTCTCTATAAATACCAATCTTTGTGCAACTAGTTGGCATCCTTTGGCAAATCCATTGGACCTTTATTATTATTAGTGAGCTCAAACAAGAGCCAATAAAAGGATCACTGTCTCTCTTGTGCTTATACTTGGGGAATCCAATACAATCAATCATATGGATTGAGTTTGGAGAGAGAGGAAGGAAAGGATAAACATCTAGGATAGATATTGGTAGAACCAATTTCTTAATCACCCTGGATTGTGATTGCTTTACGAGGGCTAGAAGGAGGAGTGTCGGCACACATTGTGTGTATCTTGAAGAAGCACATATCAAGAGATAAAGCTACAAAGGAAAGTGCTTCTTGGTTTTAATTTTCTTTTAAAACTTTTGTCCCGAAAGTGGATTAAGAAGGCTTAGCTCCGGAACCAATATAAAAAATCTTGAGTGTCGTCTCCGGCACATGTGGTGGGTAGAATTCTCAACCAAATGAAAAGGTGAAATTCCTATTCTACATGTGGTGAAAATTCTCAACCGATTGAGTGAGGTGGATATCCTACTCTAACTGTGGGGGTGTAAGTCCCCACTTATTGGATTTGGGGATAACATAAGGTTGAGTTAGTCCTAACAGTGGATGTAGGTTGGCTAACCGAACCACTGTAAATTTGGTCTTATGGTGTTTGATCTTTATGTGTTTGTGTTTCAGTAGTTAATCACTCTTCTCAACACACATCACTTTGCATTTGATTATCGTTAGTCATATATTGTGCACAAGCATTGATAATTAAGCAATATGCAAAGGGTTCTAAACTTAGTGTGATCGGTCAAATAATTGTAAACAATTTATCATACTAAAACAAATCTCTTGATTAATGTCCGCTGCACTTAAACTTTAAATAATCAAGAAATTTGTAAACACCATGGAAACTGAGATCGACCTATTCACCCCCCACTTTAGGGTCAATCGTGTTGTTCTAGCACTAAAGGGAACTTTCAATGCTCGAGTGTCAATATGTTAGTCTGCTAAATATAACTATTGTTGAGTCCAGAAAAATAACATTTTTTGCTCTTCAATTTTGGATTAGTCTATAATGGCCCAACCCTTAAAAAAAAAAAATTTAAAATATTAAGTCCGTACTTAAGTCCGTGTTTGCACAAAATTAGGCTTATTTCACCTCCTCCCTCTTCTAAACAGACAACCCTTTTTGCCTAACAGCAAACCATTGCTTCCTCTACCTTCCCTCTATTGATTTTCACCCACTAAAGGTTTGGATTCAGATTTCCTACGCTTGGAGCGTCCCTTTGCACGGTTCCTTCTCCTCAAAAGGTAATATCTATGATCATTCTCTTTCCGTTTCTTCTTATTTGCTGAGATCTTTATGGGATTGCTGAGAATGGAGTATGTGATGGCTTTTAGGCCTTATTTGAAGAGAAATCTAAGGAAGTAATTGGGGATTTTGTTATGGAACCTTATTTGAGTGTGATGTCTATTATCTTGTTATGATGATGGAAAATTTGTGATAATTGTTGGAGACCCTTATAAAGGGCTGAAATGATTTATTGATGAATTTAATTGGGTTTATGTTGTAAAAAGTAGTTATTGGACTTAAAATGTTAAACTACCATGAGATGGGTTGAATAAATTGTAAGGATTAAGAATATGTGTAAATAAACCCGATGTGTGTATCTCAAGGTTGGTGTGTAGTCCATGTCCTTAAAATAACCCAATGTGATAATTATGTTGAATATATGAAATGTAATGAAATGTGTCATGCTGCTATTATTGTGAAAGTATGGTCATTATGTGATTATGACATATCTGTTGCCTATATAATTGTGAATATGATCATTTTTGTATTACTCACTGATATGTGCCTAGGAGGTTATCTAGGACGTGAGTATGGGATATTGTGTTAATAGGCATGATGATATTGAGAATTACTAGTGTTGGGATGAGACCCAAAGAGTTTATAGGACTTGATGATGTACATTTCTCTTGTTTGGGCCCTACTAGTATAAGTCCACACTCCCTAGAGGAGGTTGGTATAACAGGATAATGGTTTTGTTTAAGGAACCCTATTGGAATGGTGGCGCTGGCTATGGGACTTGGTCTTGTAGGCTTGCTGTTGAGGAGTATAACTCCTATCATGCTTTGCGTTGTAGGTCGCTCTCACAACTATTTTGTACACTTGGTAAGACGCATTGCGCAGGGTTAGATACTTATGAGCCTATGCAGGCGGTACTGACTTAGTAAGATAGATTACGCAGGGTCAGATACTCGTGAGCCTAAGCGGGCGGTACTAACTTAGTAAGACACATTGGACAGGGTTAGATACTCTTGAGCCTATGTGGGCGGTACTGATTTAGTAAGACGGATTACGCAGGGTCAGATACTCGTGAGCCTATGCGGGCGGTACTAACTTAGTAAGATGCATTGCACAGGATTAGATACTCGTGAGCCTATACGGGCGGTAGTGACTTAGTAAGATGGATTGCGCACGGTTAGATACTTATGAGCCCTACTTGAGTAGTACTAACTTGGTAAGTCGTATATTGATCACTTTAGAGCTGACTTAATCACTAGAGTGGTGAAAGGATGCAGGGTGAGGTAGATTATCTATGTTATATGGAGATCTCCCACTTTTAAGTCGTGGCTTATGTCCCTCAAGGGATCATGATGTCTGACAGCCCGCTCCATAGAGGTATCCTTGGGTGGACATTGTGTCCACGTTGATGAGATTGGTGTCCTTGGATGGACATTGTGTTTATATTGATGAGATTGATAGAATGACATGATAGCATAGCCTTATTTATATTCCATTTTATACATTATTATTATGTGGATGCTTGATTGTGTAGCATGCATATTTCCTCATTAAGTATTGTTCGTACTCATGTCATTGCCATTTTTGGTAATGTTGTACCGGCTGAGTCCGAGGGACCTCGAGGACGTTCTTAGTTTATCATGCTACTTGATACGCCCAGCATATTGAGTTAATTGCTTTATTTATTTGATTTGAGTTGGTGATGTTGTTTATACCATTTTATTCATTGTGGATTTGGTTGTAATAAATTCTAGAGTGTTTGATAACATTTATGGTAGAGAATTTATATCCCCTTTGAGATATTAATGGTATTTGAGTTCATTTATGATCTCAATGATTGAGTGGTGAGTAAACGTGTGTTTCCCACGTGTGATATTCGAAAAAGTAAAATTATTCTGCATCACGTGCCTATGTTTTGAGTCAGGGCGTGACAAGTTAGTCTTTATTTTGTAAATAAAAATGCATTTAGTGATATTTTCTAGTTTTGTAGATAAATTTTGGGAAATACAGGAAACGATCATAAATCAATGGATAATTGCAAGAGTTGAACTTAATTTTGAATATTTGGAATTTTATAATTAATTCACACCACTTTTAGGTTTTTTTAATGTAAATTGATTAATCTGGATCTGGTTATGAGAGTTTAGATTAATTCAATATTTTAGATTTTGAGTGGTTGGTTAATTATTTAATTCTAAGATAAAAGAATATGCAATTCAAGGGCCAGAAGGGAACAAGAGTTTGAATTTCAAGTCCTTGAGATCCACTGCAAATGGGCCAGGCCAAGCAGTCCATGCGCATATCACAAAAGTGAGCCAGACCAATGTGAAGTCCAAGCCTAAAAACAAATCCATGTCCAATTAGCTCGAGGCCCATATTTGAATTTTACATTAAACCTTAGCCCATTGCCCATATACCCTAGATCCATTTCATACACCTTAACCTATGTGATGCGCATTTCATCCATTCACTTAGAATTCATCCCTACCCTTCATTTAATCATGCATTCCATCTAAACCCTTCATCTCATGCATTCCATCCACACCATTCATTTCATAGCCATTAGCTTAGAAAAACCCTATAGTCATCTATCAAATCCAAACCATTCATCAATCATCTTAGATATAGGCCATCCAATTCATCCATCAAGTAGATTAACCTTAGAATCATGAGCATCCATACATCATTCATCATTCATGCATTTAGATCATCTATCCATTAGGTAATCCATTAGATTTAGTCCATTTAATCACAGCCATTCATTCCAATCAATCATTAAACCCTAGATCTAGTGCACATCCCTAGAATTTAGGACATCATGTGCATATCTTCCATGCATGATATGAATTCTCCAAAGTCTAGAAGCTCTCATGCGCATAACCCTTCCTAGAATTCCTCTCCAATCCATCCACCTCATCTAGATCCTATCATGCCTCCCAAGCCAATCTAAAATAAGCACACATGATTTCCATCTAATCCCATTCGATCTTGCAACTACAATTTCTCCATGCCTAGAACCTAAAACCCATCTAAATATCATTAATCCTCCAATTTTTAGATTTTTCCACCTTCACCCCATGTCACACACGATTTTCTTCCTATCTTTTAGATCAATTTCTATTTTTTTAACTCCATGTCACTCATTGCATCTCATCCATCTATGCATTATTGCTTTCAACCTAACTGTCCATCATCATGCATTGCATTAGAAATAAAACACTAAATATATCATGCTAGAGTCGGCCACACCTATAATCCCTCATCACACGATCCTCCTTTGCTTAGCCACCAAGCCAAGATCCTGTCCAAGCAACACAAAATTCATGTACACTTATGTTGCCCTAACCTTTCCAACTTCAAATCACATCCATCCATCTTTAAATGAGATCCAATCTTAGCCTTTCATTCACAACTTAAACTAAGATTTAATCTCAACCATCCACTCTATCTCATGTCCTATAAATAGCCCATTCCACCATTGTAAAACTCAAATTTGGCTTGGAGCTTGAAAGGACTAAAGGTTGGAGGAAAAGACGAGACGACAGGAGTACCATTCGACTTTTACAAGTGGGAGTTGTAAATTTTCATTTTTATTTTGTCTTTCTTGTATTTAATTTCCAATTCCTGTATTTAATTCTTTCATTAAATAAATACCAGATATTCCTTTAGAATCCTGAAACATCCAATTTTTCGGATTTCTTTTATGATTGTTTTGATTTGATTTTAAGTTTATATTCTTTGTTTATGTAACTGGAAATGAAATAGTGAGGACTTAGATTGTAAGTGTTGAATATAAGTTACTAAGGTTCGGTTACTTAAATTGAAGTTTATAAATTTTAATCTTGATGATGAACTTGAATTGAGATTTGGATTTTTACGCGAATTTTAGATCTAGATTTTGTATTTATATACACCTTTGGGCGATGAACGGTTAATTCCAATAACCACCCTTTCAATTATGCATTTATTTATTTTGTCATTTACTTTATTTGTCAATTTATTTACTGTCTTTAGTTACATTAGTTAGTTTGTCTGTTTGTTGTATTTTAAATGTTCAATTATTGTTCAATGTTTAGTTTTAAATCTTGCATGTTTTTTTATCAATTCTTTGATTCTTTGTATCCAAAATTCACTCTCTTTCTGTCGAGATGTGTTTATTGTTGTACTTTGTATATTCATGGTCTTGTATTAAATCCATCCTCTCAAAAGATTTGTTAACTAGTTTGGAGATATGATATTTTGATCTTAAAACATGTGATTTTAAATTGAGATAAAACTATTATTCTTTGTTTTACCATTTTAATAAAAAGGAGATATATTTGATTCTCAACATTGATTGGATCTAATTCACATATGTCTTATTTTGTTAGATTTACATGTTAGTTAATAATGGTGTTAACTTTGGTTTTCTAAGATCTAAATTAAAATTTTAATTCCATGTATTAGATTTCTTAAGATTACATATTTTAAAAGGTACAAATTTAATTTTAAGCTTATAGTTTGTGGATTTCCTTTGGGTTCGACCTCATACTCATACTTATATACTATAAATGGTTCGTGCGTTTGTGAGATTTATAAATATAAAATTTTTACATCAACAACTATGTATATACTTGATTATGATTCATCATTATCGTTTTGATAACAAGTGTTAGTGCCTCGGCTTGGCCAAGCCCATATGTTTATCAATTCCATAATCCGGAAAGAAACACTTGCTGGAAGCTTGAAGACCTAAGATGATAAAGAGAAAAGATCATACTCCACCGGATTGAAGCTCATCATTATGACAATCACAAAAACATGTAAAATAACCATAGATGACTATAGGTGGTACCCACATCTTAGAGAGGACTATCTCTAGGCTTAAAAAAAAATGGTTAAAACATATGAAGCCTAGTGAGGAAGGTTGACAGTGAATTGGAACCCAACTTGGAAACATGTATTTGGTTTCACTGTCAGCACGACCAGTCGTATCTCACCGACCCCTTGGTGCAGTCAGGATCGACCTATCGTGGTCAAAGACTGGTAGGCCCGAATGACATAGGTTCTGGAACATAGAACTGTCATTCTGGGTATGCCTCTAATCAAGAGTCCCGTATGCACCGACCCCTTGGTGAAAGGCTGAAACGACCCCTCGTGGTCAACGACTCTTCGATCAAGATCTTGAGTTCTGAAACTTTGAACTCATATGCACTCTTGAAAAAACAGATATATCGACATTTAAAAACCGATTGAGAGTACCAGGACCGACCCCTCGGTAATACTCAAAGCAATTATGCAAACAATATGAAAACATTCTAATCTAATGCATGAAACTAGCAACCTAAATGCATGATCAAAGTAACTATACAATATTTTTGTTTTTTAATGCAAAATAAATGCAAAACACTCTAAATAAAATCTATATGAATGCATGGAAAAAAAATTAAAGAAAATGAGGTTAGGCACTTACCTTGGCATGTAGTGCTTTCCTGCCAGAAATTTGTATTGCTCAATTCAAAATCCCTATACAATGAAATACCACAAAACAAAGTGAAGATTGTGACTGTCATAAAGAATGCATGAAACCTAATCTAAATGACGTTTTCTAATAACTACAATTAAAGAAGGAGATGCAATATTTACAATCTATAAACAAGAATTTTAAAATATGATAAGATTTTGGGAATCAAATCAAAGTTCACCAAATTATTCCATGATTCCCAAGATTTGACATCTTATTTTGAAGATTTCTTAAGTTAGATAAAAGTTCTAAAATTTTAGAAAAGTTCTAAGTTTGGAAATTTTGCTAAAATTGGAAGGTTTCCAAAAATAGACCAATTACCAAAAATACATTTTTCTAAAAATAGAAAGCTTTTCCAAAAATAAATTGATTCAAATTATTGAGATTTTCAAGAATTTCTTATTTAAGGTAACTTTCCAAAAATAGAAAAAGTTCCCATTTTTTAAGATTTGCCAAAAATAACAGTTTTTCCTAAAACTAATTAAGTTTTAAAGATAACACAATTTAATTTTATGATTTTCCCCGGCAATGGAGCCAAAAACGTGTTGATGTTTTAAATTTGTAAATCTCGCAAGCGCACGAACCATGTATAGTATAACGATTGAGTGTGAGGTCGAACCCAAAGAAAAATCTCAAAATATATGAATTAAAATTAAATGTATGTTCCTTTAAAAAGAATTATTTTGAAGAAGTAGAACCTTGATATGAATCATGTATCTAACTTGGAAAATCAACAAATAAGATGTGTAAATTAATTTACTTCAGTTAAAATGGTGAATTAAATGATAATCTTAATCATATTCAAAATTACAAGTTATAAGATTAAAATACCACATCTCCAATTTTTAATTTAATGAATTTTTTAGAGAGATAGTGATTAAAAAGAAAGTAAAGAATTAAAGAATGAATCATGAATTAAAGAATTAAAAGATTAGATTATACAAGATTTGGGTTAGAGCAAGAATTACACAACAAACATGGGATTTAAAATAATTAAAAGGCAGAGAATTAAATTGCTGGAAAATAAATGACTGAAATTAAAGGTGCAGTAACGTAAAGGTTGGCTGTTTGGAATATAGACCGTTCATCACCCAAAATGTGTAAACAAAGCAAAGGCCTAGATATGAAATTCACGTAAAAATATAAAATCCATTTCATATTCACTGAAAAATAATATTCACAACTTTTTAATTTAATTAATCAAACCTTAGTAATCATGATTCAAAGCTTACAATCAATATCGTAACTATTACATACGCTCATGTTCAATCAAATAAACAAAGGCTGTAATCTTGAATTAAAAGTAAAATAATC